>CP136057.1:545079333-546385166 GCA_032464435.1 Aegilops umbellulata
TCATTTATTTGCACTGGCATCAATCTTTGATTGCCCAGTGGATGTAATTTCCTGTAATATATGTTGGATGTGCTACGTTTTTTATTGTATGCCATACATTTGCTTAGCGTGGCTCCCAATCTAGCCATCTGGGTTGAAAGCTCAATTGGTCGCTAAGGAGCCAAAAGAATAGTGAAATTAATAGCTAGCACAAAGCATCATGGGCCCTTTACCAAGGATAGCAGCCCACTGCCCTTAATGGGCCCCCCTAACGGGCTCGCCAGGGCCAAAATTGTCTTGGCCCTTTGATTGACCGGATTTGGTCCTGTCCATAAATGGTCCTTGTATTGGGCTCAAATAATAGCTGGGCCGAAATCGATGTTAGCTAATTGGTCCTACAGACATGTTCGAACTTTAGTGGGCCCAATAAGTTGACGGGTAGTCGTAACCAGGCCAAAAGCTCTATTGAGCCGCTATAATTGAAACAAGCCAACAGTTAATGCTTGGCCCAGTTACCAATCGGGTCGTTAACAGGCCGAAATCAAAGCGGGCCATAAGTGGGCCCATTCGATTTTCACGAACCGTTAATCGGCCGGTACTAAGGTTGGGCTGTATATAGCCCAACTGTGTTATGGGCCTTTAGCCGGCCAAAAGAGATATTGGGCTAGTATTGGACCATGAAGAGCATGGGTTGCTAAGAGGCCAAAAGTCAGGTCAAACTGTATATGGCCCAACTGTGTTGTGGGCCTTTAGCAGGCCGAAAGAGAAACCGAGCTGGTATTGGACCATGAAGAGAATGGGCCGTTAAGAAGCCAAAACTTAGGTCGGACTGTAAATGGCCCAACTCTTATATGGGTCATTAACAAGTTGAAAGAAACACCGGGCTGGAAATTGGCCCAACACTTGAATGGGTTGCTTAAAGGCCGAAAGACATACATCCTTAAAATTGGCCCATCCCTGGAATGGGTTGTTAATAGGTCGATATTATGTCGGGCCGATATTGAGCCCAAATATATAGTGGGCTGTTAACGGGCTCGAACTGACGATGGGCTGCAATGGTGTCAAATAGTTAACGGGTCGTTTACGGGCCAAATTGGCACAACTCGTATGGGTCGTGGCCCTAAATGGACCGGACACAAGTAGGACCTAAATGGGTCGGCCTGCTAATTTTGACTGGGCTAGCCTTTTTCACCTAAATGACCATTGTTAGTATGTGCCACATGTCGACGTATCATAGGCGCCTCCCGTCCATTGAGTGGATGACATCAGTCCCAATGTTGAGCCGACACGCGGTTCCTCTAGCCATTGAGAATTTTACACGTGGAAAATCCCCATTGGTCCTGGATGTTAACGAGTTATCAGATCCAAACTGGATCCTGGTAGCTTAACAGCGGCCCATTACAATGGATGCCACGTGTCAGTTACCCTTGATGAAAACACTTCCGTGACATGCCATTTATCGTCATGGAAGTGGACACTTCTGTGGTGATAATTTTGGTATTGTCATGGAACACTTCTACGACAGCACATGTATGACTATCTTGATTTTGTCATAAAATCATCATGGATGTACATGCATGAAAGAAAACGTGACCTAGTGTGACAAACATGTATCATCATGGAAGTGTTTTTTGTAGTGTTAGCTGCGAACCAGCCTTCGCCTAAGTTAGAAAACTACTCTGAGTGAAGAGTGTTCCTCTCACTCGGGGGCTTAGCTGCGAACCAGCTTTCGCCTAAGTTAAAAAACCACTCCGAGTGACTAGCGTTCCTCTCACTCAAGGGCTTAGCTGCGAACTAGCCTTCACCTAAGTTAGAAAACTACTTCGAGTGAAAGCGTTTCTCTCACTCAGGGGCTTAGCTGTGAACCAACTTTCACCTAAGTCTTAGACATTCAAAAACTCGAAGGAAAGCATTCAGATAACTCCAGAAGTTCAAAAGCAAATACGAGTACTCAGACCCAAAGCTCGAAAGAGTTTATCGGATACAAATTCACTCGCCATACCGAGGCAAATAGATAAAGCTTAGGTTTTTGTCATGCGTCAGTGGGACTGGCAGGCTCGAGGAAGGCGTCCAGATCAATGCCGTCGGCAATCCAAGTGGTCGCCTCGATGAATGTTTCCATGAAGTCTTCAAACTTGAGCTTCTTCGTGTTGGCAACTTGGAGAGACTTCAACTTTTCCTCCTTCGCATCTTTGCAGTGGACACAGATAAGGGAGATTGCCACGTCAGCTCCACAGCGGGCGGCAGACTTCTTCCATGCTTGCACTCGGCAAGGAATCTCGTTAAGACGAGCTGTCATCGCCTCTAGATCATTCTGGAGTATTTCTTCTGGCCACGACTCCTTGTCAATTCTTCCCATCGCACCCCACAGAGTCTTCTATGTATTGTTCCAGAGAGTCCCTTTTTTGAGTGAGCTGGGCGACCCTCTCGCTCAAAGTTTTTTTCTCTTGCTCGAAAGCACTCGCTTGGGTCTTGAGTTTATCGTCCCATTCAGCTTGTTGCTTTTTGAGATCAGCAATCTCCGCCTTTGCTTCCTCAGCAGCGGTCCTTAGTGATTTGTTCTCCTCTTCAAGTTTTGCGAATGAAGCCAACTTCTCTTCAGCGGCCTTGGTCTTCTCCCTCGCTACCTTCTGCACCCCAGCCAGCTCATTGTCCTTGTCAACGAGTGCCTGCTTCATACTCCCTCCGTTCCTTTATGTAAGGTGTATTATTTTCGGCACGGTGACCAAGGCTCATAATTATTGTAACGCCCCAGATGTAACTTGCCATATTTGTAATCCAACTCTTGCCATTTCCGGCTATGTGTTATGATATTCCCTCCGTGGTTGGGTTCTCTCCGTTTTGCATTTTGGTCATGTCATGCATTTCATATCATGTCATCATGTGCATCGCTTTCGCATACGTGTTCGTCTCATAAATCCGAGCATCTTTCCCGTTGTCCGTTTTGCAATCCGGCGCTCCTATGTCTCCCGGCGTCCCCTTTTACTTCTCTTCGTGAGCGGGTATTAAACATTCTCGGAATGGACCGAGGTTTGACATGTGGCCTCGGTATAGCACCGGAAGACCGCCTGTCAAGTTTCGGGTCAATCGGAGTTCGTTTGGTACTCCAACGGTTAACCGGGTAACCGTGAAGGCCTCGTGTGTGTTGCAGCCCTACACCCCTTCAAAACATCCCAATAACCCATCTAAGACTCTCCCATGTCCTCCGCCGTTCGATCACGATCACGTGGCCGAAAACCGCTCTCCATTTGGAGCCTCCTAGCTCCTCCTATCTATAAAAAGGCCTTCCCCTTCTCTAATCTCGGGCAAAAACAACCCAAACCCTAGTCCTATTCGCCCCGCCGCCGCCGGACGCGTCCGTCCTGGGCTGGACGAGTCGCCGCCGCCACCCGCGCCAATCGTGGTCTGCCACATGGCCGCCCCGCCCGCCGGCCACCGCGTGCCCGCCCGCGGCCCGCTCGGCCCGGGGTAGGCCCCCGCGGCCCAGCCTCCCCGCGCTGCCCGCTCGCCTCCACCGCCGCCCGCGCGCCCCGACCGCGCCACCGCAGCGCTCGCCGGCGCCGCCCGCGCTCCGCCGCCCCGCCGTCCGCCGGCGTCGCGCCGCTCCCCGCCAGCGCCGCCTCCGCGCCTCCCGGCCGCTTCCGCCGCCCGCGCCTCCCGGCCGCTTCCGCCGCCCGCGCCGCCCGGATCCGGTGCCGGACGACCGGATCCCGCCGCCGCCGCCTCCCCGAGCCCAGATCTGGCGAACTCCGGCCTCCCTCCGGCCATCCTCGGCTTCCGCACCGACGGGGTTGACTTCCCCCCCCCCCCCCGATTTCTTCTAAGTCCCAGTATTTTGTATCATCATGCCATGTTCGACATGCCATAACTTTGCATCTGTAGCTCCGTTTCGCACGTGTAATATGTCGAATTGTTCGCCTCAAAGAGTAAATCATTTTGTTCCATTGCATCATTTTCATTTGAAGTCATCTTGATGCCCGAAATGCTGTTAGAAGAGGGCTAGTTGATGTTAGTTGCTGGATCTTATCTGAACATGCACTTTTGTCTTTTTTACCATGATTGATGTGTACCTCCTATGAAGTTGAGTCCTACATGAGTTTTGTAATATGCCATGTTACCTATCCAGGGAGAATTTTGCCATGTATTTTTGTGATCTATGTGGTGACTAGCACAAGCATGCAAACTAGGTCACCTGATGTTGCTGATTTCAGAGACTTGGTGATTTCACTAAGTCCCTGACTGCTGCTATTTTCACGCCATGTATTCATGTTGTTTCTGAGAGATCTATGCATAATTTGAACATAATCAGTAAGGGAGTTTTGAACTTGAGTATTTGCTCTATCCATCCATGCCTTTGTTTGTAATTATGAAGTGTCATAGCTTGAGTCAATCGAGCTCTACTTTTGCTTCAAAATGTTGCTGGCAGATTGTTTAAGTGTTATTCGATTTTGCCAAGCTTAGTGTAGTTGATCCTTGCATGATATGATGTTATTCTTGCCATGTACTGTTACTATGCCATGTCTTCTTGATGTATGCATGCTTAGTTTATCTTGCAACGCTCTGTAGTGAGTTCATCGAGCTCACGAACATGCCTAGTCGTTATTAGTTTTCTGCCATGTCCAGTTTTCTGCTAAGTCTGAAACCTGTAACGAAACTTGCTTAATTGACATGGGTGTAATCATATCTTCTGATCTTTTTTGGCTTATGCTCAGTAAGATACTTTTGTCAAGTGCTTTGAGTAGATTCATGCCGTGCCTTATTTTGCTATGTTCTGTTCCTGTAGCATGTTGTTTCATTGCTCTGAACATGTCATCCTGATGTTAGTTTCTGCTATGTTGATTATTTCACTAAGTCTGAGAACTTGTTATCGTTTGCACTTTTGCCATGATTGTTTGGACCTGTTATGATGTGAATTAGCCGTAGCTCAGTGTTCATCTTTTGTCGTGCATCTTGTGTAGATTACTGTCATATGCTTTTTTGCCATGTTTGGGTGCAGTAGCTTAATTAATGGTTGCTTGCTAAGTAGCACCATGCTGTTTATGGCAGATTGGTGTCATTCTTGTATTGCTTGCCATTTGCAAACCGTGCATCCGATTCCGGTGTTCTTTATATCGATTTCAACCGAAATCCCCTCATCTATCCAGTGGCATGCTTGGTTTGCCAAGATTATGCCCTGTTCATCCTTGTCCTTCCGGAGCATGCATATGCATTGCATATCACCTCTCGCATATCATGTCATGTTTTGCATCATGTCGCTTGCGCATTGCATCGTGGTTGATATTGGTTCCTTTGCTTGTTCTCTTGTCTTGGGTAGAGCCGGGAGACGAGTACGTGAACGAGGAACCTGTTGAGAACGCTTACGAGGACCAAGCTTTCGACAACTCTGAGACTCTTGCAGGCAAGATGACCATACCCTCGAAATCACTTCTATCTTTGCTTGCTAGTTTGCTCGCTCTTTTGCTATGCCTATGATGCGATACCTACCACTTGCTATATCATGCCTCCTATATTGCCTTGTCAGCCCCTAACCATCCATGTCCTAGCAAACCGTTGTTTGGCTATGTTACTGCTTTGCTCAGCCCCTCTTATAGCGTTGCTAGCTGCAGGTGAAGATGAAGTTTGTTCCTTGTTGGGACATGATCTTGTTGTTCCTTGTTGGAACATGTTTACTTGTTGGGATATCACAATACCTCTTATTTAATTAATGCATCTATATACTTGGTAAAGGGTGGAAGGCTCGGCCTTATGCCTGGTGTTTTGTTCCACTCTTGCCACCCTAGTTTCCGTCATACCGGTGTTATGTTCCCGGAGTTTGCGTTCCTTACACGGTTGGGTGATTTATGGGACCCCCTTGACAGTTCGCCTTGAATAAGACTTTTCCAGCAAGGCCCAACATTGGTTTTACCATTTGCCACCTAAGCCTTTTTCCCTTGGGTTCTGCAGACTCAAGGGTCATCTTTATTTTAACCCCCGGGCCAGTTCTCCTTCGATTGCTGGTCCAAACCGAGCGATGTCCGGCGCCCCTTGGGCAACCTGGCTCTGATACCAACTTGTAACGCCCTCGATGCGGCTATATCTCCCACGTGTCGAGGCACGACTTAGAGGCATAACCGCATTGAAAGCAATGTCGCAAGTGAGGTAATCTTCACACAATCCATGTAATAAATAAAGGGGAAAGATACATAGTTGGCTTACAATCGCCACTTCACACAAGTACATAAATAACATCCATCATACAGATTACACTCAAGGTCCGACTACGGTACCAAAATGAAAGAAGACTACCCCAAATGCTAAACAGATCCCCGGATCACCCAACTGGGCTCCACTACTGATCATCTGGAAAAGAAACATAGTAACGGCCACGTTCCTCGTCGAACTCCCAAGTGAGCTCGGACGCGTCAACTGCACTGGCATCGTTGGTACCTGCAACTGTGGTGATAATACCAGGGTCTATGCCAACCCGACGTCTTGCTCATCCGGTGTGCCCTGAGAACGAGATATGTGCAGCTCCTATCGGGATTTGTCGGCACATCTGGGAGGTTTTGCTGGACTTGTTTTGTTACTGCCGAGATGTCTTGTAGTCCGGGATTCCGAGGCTGATCGGGTCTTCCCGGTAGAAGGAATATCCTTCGTTGACCGTGAGAGCTTATAATGGGCTAAGTTGGGACACCCCTGCAGGGTATTATCTTTCGAAAGCCGTGCCCGCGGTTATGAGGCAGATGGGAATTTGTTGATGTCCGGTTGTAGAAAACCCGAAGTTGACCTTAACTAAAACACATCAACCGCGTGTGTAACCGTGATGGTCTCTTCTCGGCGGGGTCCGGGAAGTGAACACGGTTGTTGGAGTTATGCCTGACGTAGGTTGTTTCAGGATCACTTCTTGATCACTTTTAGTTTCTCGACCGTGCTTTGCCTTCTCTTCTCGCTCTCTTTTGCGCTGTAGCCACCATATGCTAGTCGCTTGCTGCAGCTCCACCTCACTATCCTTTTCCTACCTATAAGCTTAAATAGTCTTGATCTCGCGGGTGTGAGATTGCTGAGTCCCCGTGACTCACAGATATTATCACCACAGTTGCAGGTACCAACGATGCCAGTGCAGTTGACGCGTCCGAGCTCACTTGGGAGTTCGACGAGGAACGTGGCCGTTACTATGTTTCTTTTCCAGATGATCAGTAGTGGAGCCCAGTTGGGTGATCCGGGGATCTGTTTAGCATTTGGGGTAGTCTTCTTTCATTTTGGTACCGTAGTCGGACCTTGAGTGTAATCTGTATGATGGATGTTATTTATGTACTTGTGTGAAGTGGCGATTGTAAGCCAACTATGTATCTTTCCCCTTTATTTATTACATGGATTGTGTGAAGATTACCTCACTTGCGACATTGCTTTCAATGCGGTTATGCCTCTAAGTCGTGCCTCGACACGTGGGAGATATAGCCGCATCGAGGGCGTTACAATTATAGAGGTGTTAGGACAAAATTACCCTTGGCAAATTTGTTAGTTAGCGGCAAGTAAATCAATTAGTCCAAGAAAGTAAGAGATACACGCAATCAAGAGAGAGATAATTTCCTTCTTTTGATATAAGGAGAGATACAGGAAATCAGGAGAGAGATATTTTCCTCTTCCTGGAGGGATACAATGGGAATTATGAGAATTTAGAAGAAATGCACCTTACATCATGGAATTTTATAAAAAAAACAAATACACCTTATATAAAGGAATGGAGGGAGTAGTTTTTAAAAGAAATAGAGGTCCTGAGCCGCATTTGGAGTTGATGGTTTTCACTACGCACATCTGTTCGAGTGAAGTCACTCGGTTCAAAGAAGGGAAGAAAGTGGAAGCAGAACGCTCGATTGCTGAGACTTACCTCACATGGTCTTCACTTCCGCCTGCGCACGAGATGTGTTCCTCTTCTTCACCTCCGGATCTAGTCGGAGCTGGTTCATCTCCTTCTCCAGCGACATGTACTGAGCCCCGAGCTCACAAGTTTTCTGGTGTATGGGGAAAGAAAATGAGTTAGTCAATGACAAAAAGTACGTCGAGTGTATGAAGACCATCACTGCTGGGAGGAACAAGCTTGATAAATACCAAATCTTGAAGTATCCTCTGACCTCCGAGTCAGCAAGGAACCCCAAGTACCCTAGGATCAGCACCCCCGAAAGGAACAAGCTCGATCAGTACCAGATCCTGAAATACCCTCTGACATGAGTTGCTAGTGCAACCCACTCGGTCTCGAGGACTACACCCAGTTGGTGCACTCAACGTGCCCCCATTGGAACAATATCCACTCAAAACAGTCTGCCTAATCTAAGCGACGGCCAAAAATGGAAATGCAGCAAGTTCTAAGGCTCCCGCCGATTGCCAGCAATCAACGGCAGTCTCGGGGACTACACCCTATGGGTGCACTCCATGTGCCCCCACAGGACAGGCACCCCCAGTGGGTTTACCGAAAATCTACTGAACGAAACTCTTGCGGAAGAAAAATGAAGCGGAGACCAACTTACGATGGCACTTACTCGAACATTTTCTTGCAGAGCTGCACTCTGATCATACGCCATCTTGTTAGCATCGCACACCTCCTTTAGGCGCTAGGTCATCAACTCCGCTTGGATCATCGCCTCTTTGCTAGCTCCAGTTTGGTCCTCTGGCACTCTATGCAGATTGAATATGTTGACAGGAGGAGTCAATGCCGGGGCTGGAGCAGTCAACGCAACCACAACAGGGTCAGCACTAGCCCGGGAAGAATCTTGTCTCGGAGGCGCGGTCACGTCAAGCGCAGGTGGAACTCGAGACGTCTTGCTTGGTGGTGTCTTCTGGGTAGTGGCCCTTGAGGCAGTCAAAGCTTTACTCCCCTTCTTAGCATCCCTTCGCGGCAGTTCTTCATCATCATCCGCAACGTGGATGATCTCCGCAGGCGCGGCATCCACCCAAGATTGTCAGCCACGGTTCACAATCCAGTCAAATCATAGAACGAAGCCAAAAAGAAACCGACAATACCTTTCTGGGAGGTGGCAGCATCCGCTGACTCGGCTTTGACACAGTCTCCGTCGACCTGCATGGGTTACGTCGTCAAAGTAGCGGCCCTGGTTCATAGATTCACTCGGTCAGAAGAGTGGAAAAGTTCACAGAGACGAAAAGAGAAGGTGCAACACTCACGTTGAGGTGACGGGCACGGTGACCTTGATCTTGGGCAGAGCCTTCTGAGGTTTGGGTGAGGTGATCTTGAGCTGGTTGGCGGTCTTCTCCATTGGCTCCGGTGTCAATGTCCGAGTGCGCTTTGGATTCCTAACACTTGAGGCCGCGGTCTTGCTCTGGCAGGCACTTGGATCTTGGGTCTGCATGGAACGGCATTCCGCACACACCTCTGCAGACGAAGAAGACTCAGCCTTGTCACTCACCTCCGAGTCATCACTTTCCTCCTTGTTGTCTTCCGCATAGTTGTCCTCAACGCTACCATGGTCGCTCACCACATTCCCGACGAGGTGACCTCCATTTGGCACATGCAAGAACATCCTCTAGAACTCCTACAAAGCACAAAGAATGAAGACAATTGGATTAGTCAGTTTAGTCGGATAATTTTCACGGAAATGATTCACTCAAAAATGCATATCACACCTCCGTTGGCGGGTGCGCATCATTGAAGGGCAGGATCTGCCTTGATCCCATGGGGTTGTTGCGAGCGCCAGTGATACTTCTGATCCACTGCTCTACAGTCTCCTTGTCGACGTCTTCCGGGTGTACTTGAGGGTCATTAGCCCTGGCATACTACCACATGGGGTGAGCCCGCTCCTGCAGCGGCTAGATCCGCCGACTGAGGAAGACCTCCAGCAAATCAAGCCTATCACTCCGCCCTGAACCAGGCCAACTACAGAAGCTACCAAAATCGACGCTTCCATCTTTTCCTCCTTGTCTACCGTCAGTGATGGAGGTGCATTAACCTCTCGGGCATGTAGGGAGGGAGACCAGTCGATGAACCGACACAAGGAATGTCATTTAGTAAAACCAAGTCGACTGCCAACCCCTAACCGACTCGGGGAAGGTCATCATAGGCAAAGCACTCCTACCTCTCATCTAGATTCCTAGGCCGCCACACAGTTGGATGACATGGGTTTTCTCCCCCTAGGGGTCGGCCTTTTTGACCGATTGAGAACGACATGTGAAAATGTGTTTGAATAGCCCAAGTGCGTCTGGCAGCCTAAAAAGTTTTTGCACATGGAAATGAATGCAGCAAGGTATGCTATAGCATTCGAAGGGAGGTGGTGAAGCTGGGCAACAAAAAAATTCAAGAAACCACAGAGGAAAGGATGGGGCGGCATAGAAAAATCTCTCTCCACATGAGTGATGAGGAGCACACGTTCCCCCGGCCGCAGTGCATGCTCGATCTCCCCTTCCTCCGGCAGTCTCCAGATCCCTTCCCGCAGCAGGCCGTCGATGACGAGTCCACCGATGTCCTCTGTCGTGGTGGTCGGCGGGGGCCAAACGCCCTAGATCCATCCCTGCAGGGGCGCGACCTTGGAGCTCGACGCCTTCTCCAGCTTCGTCGCCTTGTCCTTCGCCATCACGGCGGAGCACTCCGGTGCCGAGCGGATTCACACGGAGTGGAGGCGGAGGGGAAGAATGAAGGGTCGAAGACAAGGGGGGAAGGGGATCTGCCCCCCCCCCCCTCCCTGATACAATAGCCCTTTTATACCACCAGCTCTCCGCCCGCCAATCCTCCCCAATGAATTGTTGGCCCGCAAATCTCCTCGAATCTCGTCGGCGGAGATCCAGCGATACATGGCGAAAAGTGGGGCAAAAATCGAGGTGTCACACCCCACTTCCCCCACTCATTGTGTCGCAGTCGTTCGCGCACGCATATCTCCGTTTTCAAATCCCGCAAAATTCGGGATCCAGCAATCTGATTGCTCGCCTTTGAAAGTCTTTCAAAAAACGCTCGGGTCTGGTCTGCCACCCCACATGTAAGAAACCATTTCACTCAGATGGAAACACCCCCTATCTGGCTAGGACCTGCAACGCAACTCTCACTCAGAAGTCGCATGATCCGGAATCCGTCAAGGTGTCGTGCGGAGACGAGATCGTCGAACGACCAATGGGAGCTCTTGAATGCCTCTGTAGCACTCGGCTCGCTTGAGAATTCATTTCGACACGGCCTGACTAACCTCGACCGATTTGGGGGCTAATGATGGGGACATGTACTAAGGGTAGGGTAACAAGCCTGACCTACAGAGCCTACCCTAAGATAATGTATACCTTATACTAGGCCACAAGGCTAGGCCGGCATTTCGAAGCTCTGCAACTAGACGATCCACTCGGAAGATACTCATCACTCGGAGAACAGAGTCTCACTCGACCGAACTCCTTCACTCGACAAAACCTGCCAACACTCGGATGACAAAGACCAGGAGTCCCTCCAGAACCGCAACGGTCACGATGTGTGTCCACCCTCATCAAGTGTAATCAATATGTCCATTACCAGTAACTGGCGCCCTTAAACTTTCCCTTTAACCCTTGGTTATGGCGGCATTCATGAGGGGCCAGCGGACTCTATATAAACCACCCCTCAGCTCCATGGCAAGGGTTCGCATCCTTTGTAAACCATACACTCAATCAACAGCTCCAGAGCACCGAGAAGTAGGGATTTTACCTCCACCATGAGGGCTCTGAACTCGTGAATCCGAGTGTAACAACTGTGTCGCAGCTAGGCTCTGCCCTCTAATTCATACCCTTATACACTATTGTCAGACTTACACCCACGACACATATCCCTTCTTGTTCTTCTTGAGGGTCTTCTTACCCTTCTTCTTAAACTCGGTATTCTGTTGGACAGAATTATTTCCCTTGGGCTTGTGGGACTTGAAGTTCCTCTGATGTACCATACTGGCTACAAAAGTTCCTTCATTTCCTTTTTCGTACGAGTCCTTTACTCTCAAGTTCTGCTCAACACTCAGATGACCGAAGACATCCTCAACTGAGAATTCTCATATCTGATGTTTCAGAGTAGTAGCAAAGTTCCTCCATGAATTAGGGAGCTTAGAAATTATGGATCCCGCGACAAATTTTCCCGGTAAGTTACACTTAAGAAGCTCAAGATCCTTAACGATGCATTGTATCTCATGAGCCTGTTCAAATAAAGAACGGTTCTCGACCATTTTGTAACCGTGGAACTGCTCGATGCATACATCTTGCTACCAGCATCGGTTGTGCCAAATTTAGATTCGAGCGCCTCCCACAAGTCCTTGGCAACCTGCATATGTAAATATGCATCAACCAACTTATCTCCGATCACACTTAGAACTGCTCCAAGAAAGACGGTGGTGGCCTCCCTGAACACCCTCTCCTAATCAGGAGCAACCGTTCTCGTGGGAGTAACACCGGCGACCCGGAACACGTTCATAGCTGTGAGCCATAAGGTGGTTTTGGTCTGTCAACGCTTAAAGTATGTACCAGTAAACTTATCTGATTCTAGTGCAGCGGTAAAGCTATGGGCTGAAAATTGCCTACACACATTAGGTTTTTTGGATTGTTGAGTATATTAGCATTTTTTATTAATTTAATCCACAAATAATCATGAACATTGCATTGACAGAACTATTAACATACTGATTAAGATCTAGATAAGCACATACTGCGCATATGCATATAGCAGAAACATCTGCGTACATATCTACTACTACTAAGACAGAAAAAAACAGGAGCAGCATAAGCGTGTTATACCCTACAGTAGGCTAGTTGGCCGTAGCAGCGGCGGCGGCCTCCTCGGCCGCCTTCTTGCCAGCGGCAGCCTTCTCGGTGGCGATTCTCTTGGCGTCACTGGACATGATGATGACGAAGGCGACACAGACCTAGTAGATGCACACGAACGGTGGAGAGCAGTCACATAGGAGATGCTTCCAAAAAAACATAATCGCCCCTCTCCCGTACAGGACATAGAGAGGCAGGGTTTCAGATGCCTGCTCTCCTATCAACCATGTACGCGGTGGACGGGACGGGATCATCGGCGGCGGCAGCAACAAAAGGAATGACAGTGGGTGTGACGCCCGGATAATTAAGCTACAGTGATCCCCTGCTAATGAGACCACGTCACCTTCGTTACTGTCGCTAATCTCGCGTTAGTTCGAAATCGATTCAAATTCAAATTTGAAATTAAGGCAAACAACAAAAGTTTTCCAAAAATAAAACTAAAATGTTCTAAATGTGTCAGATAAATCATAGGTAATTGTGGTGGTGAAACCAAACTTTTATGAAATGCTTAACTACACTATAATGATTTAAATAGTAGCAAAACTAATTATTTAAACGCCTTTACTAATTAATAAAATGTCAAACTAACTTATTTGGGGACTAGAGTTTTTGTGGCAGTGGACTAAATTGAAATACCAAATTAGATGCCAAGTATATATTTTACAAAAACTAAAAACAAAAGGAAACAAAGATAAAACAGTAAACAAAAAGAAAAGAAAAGGAAGAACCCCCCCCTCCCCTTGGGCCGAATGGCCCAGCTAGCCAGCAGGCCATCAGGCCAAAAGGCCCAACCGGCCCACCCCCACTCCCCTTATCCCTGGACCCCAAAACCCTAGCCCGCTACCCGTCGCCCCACTCCTCCACTTCCCCCCACCCCACGCCGCTCTGCCCTCCCTCGATCCAGATCAGATCGGGGCACGCACGCACGCATCGGCCCCGCCAACGAACGCCGTCGCCCCTCCTCGCCGTTGGCCGCTGCCGCCCGGAGCGCTCCATCGCCGGACCTCGCCGTCCTCCTCCTCGCCGAACTGCCTGAGTCGCCACTGCCCCGCCGTCCTCGTCTTCTCGTCGCCACCCCGCACGTCTTCCCCGACCGCCGTCGAGCCCGCTGCCCTGAACCCCTACGGCCAATGTGAGCGTCTCCCCGTGCTCCTCTTCCCCTCTGCCCTCCGCCCTCGCGCGCCACTAGCTGCAGCCACGGCGCCGACCACGCTCTCCGCGGCCACACTCTGCTCGGCATGCCGTTGCGCGCCCGCAGCCGTGCCGAGCCGCGCCCGCCGTGCTGCTCCTCCTCGGAGCGCTCGCTCCTGCCGCGGCCCGCACCGCTGCAGTCTTCCCTGCTGCCTCCGCCGCCCGCCGGCGCCCGCAGACTGCCGCACCCGGCCAACCCCGCGGTGCCCCGCCCGCGCGCGCTCGTCCTCTTGCAGCCTACCGCTGCCTGTGCCCCGCCTTTGCCTTTGGCCCCGTGGGCCATCGACGCGCCGGCGACCAACTCCGGCGCCCACTCCGGGCTCTCCTCTTCCCGCTCTCCACTGGCGCTGTCGCGCCGCGCCCACCGCGCCTTGGTGGCCTCGCCTCGCCTCCCCGGTCGGGTTCGGCCCCGCATGGGTGCGCCCGTAACCGTGCCACTGGCGCCCGCACACCCGCATTGGCCCTGGGCCACTGACCGAATGGGCCCAGCCCCAAAACGATTTTTTTTAAGGATTAAAAAGATTAATTAAATAATTAACGGATTAATTATATTAATTAAATTAACTTAATCAATTTAACTTAATTAACCAGTGTTAGATAATCTAATTAGCTAACTAATCTAACTAATCTGTTAGTTAGCTAGGCAGTCAATGACGAACGGGTCCCACCTGCCAGGTTTGACCCAGTCAACCTTTGGTCACGCTGGCATCATACTGACGTCATGCTGACATCATAATTGCAATTTCTAAATTAATTTAATTATGCTAATTTTTGGAAAATGATTTAAGATCTTTTAAAATTAATAGAAAATAAACCGTAGCTCGGTTTTAAAAACTTTGTACATGAAAGTTGCTCAGAACGACGAGACGAATCCGGATACGCAACCCGTTCGTCTGCCACGCATCCCTAGCATAGCGAACACGCAACTTTCCCTCTCCGATTCATCTGTCCGAAAACGCAAACCACTGGGGATATTTTCCCGGATGTTTCCCCCTTTCGCCAGTACCACCTACTGCCACGTTAGGGCACACCTAGCACCGTGTATTGCCTTGTTATGCTTTGTGATGCTTTTATTGCTCTGTTATTTATTGTGTTCCCCCTCCATTACTTCTTTCCGGTAGACCCCGAGACCGCTGCCGGTACCCCTGTGATCGACTACATCGATGACGAACCCTTCTCTTGCCAGAGCAACCAGGCAAGCCCCCCCCCTTGATCACCAGATATTGCCTAATCTTCTCTATACTGCTTGCATTAGAGTAGTGTAGCATGTTACTGCTTTCCGTTATTCCTATCCTGATGCATAGCCTGTCCTTGTTAATACTGTCGTTACCTTTACCTGCAATCCTACCTGCTTAGTTTAGGATGCTAGTTTACCATCAGTGGCCCTACATTCTTGTCCGTCTGATGTGCTATACTATCGGGCCGTGATCACTTGGGAGGTGATCACGGATATATACTATACTTTAAACATGATACATGTGGTGACCAAAGTCGGGTTGGCTCAAGGAGTACCCGCGAGTGATTCACGGATTGGGGGCTGAAAGGACCTTTGTCCCGACGACCCTCTGTGTGGACCTTTGTGGCGGAGCGGCAGGGCAGGTTGAGGCTACCTGGGTGAGAGGTGAGCCTGGCCCTGTTCGGCGTTCGCGGATGCTTAACACGCTTAACGAGATCTTGGTATTTGATCTGAGTCTGTCCATTTGGTCTATACGCACTAACCAACTACGCGGGAAAGATATGGGCACTCGGCGTCGTGGTATCAGCCGAAGCCTTCGTGACGTCAGCGACTGAGCGGCGCGCGCCAGATTGGGCCGCGTAACGTGACTTCCGTTGTACTGGAGGTTGCTAGGTCTGCTTCCGGCCGTGTTCGCAACGTGCAGGTGCGCTCAGGGCGATGGGCCCAGACCCCTGCGCGCTTAGGTTTAGACCGGCGTGCTGACCTCTCTGTTGTGCCTAGGTAGGGCTGCGACGTGTTGATCTTCCGAGGCCGGGCATGACCCAGGAAAGTGTGTCCGGCCAAATGGGATCAAGCATGTTGGGTTATGTGGTGCACCCCTGCAGGGAAGTTTATCTATTCGAATAGCCGTGTCCCTCGGTAAAAGGACGACCCGGAGTTGTACCTTGACCTTATGACAACTAGAACCGGATACTTAATAAAACACACCCTTCCAAGTGCCAGATACAACCCGGTGATCGCTCTCTAACAGGGCAACGAGGAGGGGATCGCCGGGTAGGATTATGCTATGCGATGCTACTTGGAGGACTTCAGTCTACTCTCTTCTACATGCTGCAAAACGGAGGCTACCAGAAGCGTAGTCTTCGGCAGGATTAGCTATCCCCCTCTTATTCTGGCATTCTGCAGTTCAGTCCACTGATATGGCCCTTTACACATATCCATGCATATGTAGTGTAGCTCCTTGCTTGTGAGTACTTTGGATGAGTACTCACGGTTGCCTTGTTCCCCCTTTTCTCCATTTCTCTACCCGATTGCTGCGACCAGACGATGGAGTCCAGGAGCCAGACGCCACCGTTGACGACGACTCCTACTACACCGGAGGCGCCTACTACTACGTGCTACCCGCTGACGACGACCAGGAGTAGTTTAGGAGGATCCTAGGCAGGAGGCCTGCGCCTCTTTCGATCTGTATCCCAGTTTGTGCTAGCCTTCTTAAGGCAAACTTGTTTAACTTATGTCTGTACTCAGATATTGTTGCTTCCGCTGACTCGTCTATGATCGAGCACTTGTATTCGAGCCCTCGAGGCCCCTGGCTTGTATTATGATGCTTGTATGACTTATTTTATGTTTTAGAGTTGTGTTGTGATATCTTCCCGTGAGTCCCTGATCTTGATCGTACACGTTTGCGTGCATGATTAGTGTAGGATTGAATCGGGGGCGTCACAGTGGGCGTGGATGTTGTACACGTGATCTGTTTCGCGGCGGCTAGACGTTGGCTGGGCCCACAACTGGCAAAAATAAGCGCATAGTTATGAGCTCGGCTCAGCTTGTTCCCGCGGCAGTGGAGGAGCGTGCATGGACCAATAGCATATGGAAGAGAATCCCTTATAAGGGGTCCAACTCCTCTCAACTATCAATGTGAGACTAAACTTCTCACTACAGCCGCTGTCATAAAACCCACATGGGCCCTTGTAGATTTTCTGAAATTGTTAGATGGACCCAAGGCCCATCCTATTTCAACATAAGGTCTCTTTGATCCATAAGATCCCTAGAACGCAAGAATCTCACAAACGTAAGATTGCAATATCATGCCATCTTAAATTGTACGTGATTAAAAGGATGTTTGGTTGCATGAAATTTTTATGAACCTTCTATAGGGGTTGAAGTCTATGAAAATAAAAATATGTGAAATGTGGTGAAAATATATTTACATGGAAAAATCATTGCAATCCTACAAATCAAACTACCAACATAGAAGAAATTCCCAAGGGTTACAATCCTCTAGAAATTCTGGGCATCAAACTGGCATTGAGGTTTATGATCTTCTCGGCAAGATGATTCAAGTTTTTGCTTAGGAATTTCCGAAACTCATCAAATTATTTGCATGGATGAATACAAAGGTTCTCATTAGCCTTCACATATCGCCGTTTCACCACTCTGGCATATAGCACGGCTGCAAAGTTGCCATGCCGCAGAAAGGCGCATAATAATAATATATCATGACTGCTGTATGATCCTATGATTGGTCTAGGTAGTATACTAGTGGTTGGGGATACATGATCTCCCAAGCCTGTGAGGTGACGCCATATATATGCGCTGCATGTGATTGGACTTGCCCTTTAATTAATACACGGGCAATTGCAAAGACCCAAATGCACCAGGCTAGCACATCAACCAGGGAAGGGCTTGATGGGGCGAATCATGTGTGCCCTTCTCGTGGCACTTGATAAGCTACTTGGCTCTTTGATTAATCAAGATGATCAATTTGGCGTAATAAACAAATGAACAAACTGGTGTAGGCTATTTACTACATCAACTACGAGGTAGCATGTTACATAGATATAATGCAATTTGAGGTAGTATATTTCCTCGCCGGAAATGCAGTTTGAGATACTCATATAGTAGCTAGGATTCATATGATATCCATGCACCATGCGTAGTGCTACGTAGTACTACATACATTATTCTATTCTTATTAGAAAATAAATAACTACTCCCTCCGTTCCTAAATACTTGTCTTTCTAGAGATTTCAACAAGTGATCACATACGAAGCAAAATGAATGAACCTACACTCTAAAATATGTCTACATACATCCGTATGTTGTAACCATTTGAGATGGCTAGAAAGACAAGTATTTGGGAACGGAGGGAGTAGATGTATCGTTAGATGTTGGTGAAGCAGGGGGAGCTACATGGGTAACAGGTTTTGTGAAACACTTACTAAATTTCGTGGGAAAAAAACCATTAGTAGCCTAGTAGCAGCTCACTCCAATATTAGACTGGGAGTAAATCCATTCCGATTGAACCACATAAGCTAGAGAATTTAATTTATTTATTGTCATCATCATTACCTCAGCAAGCTCATCCGAGAATAGACTGCAAAAAAGGTGCATGAATGGACAAATGCAAACGATTAACTTCTCGGCGAAATGCATATATCTTGCCAATGAATGTCCAGATCTGGTTAATTCAAGAGATAAACAGGATGTTGCTTGGATATACTCCCTCCGTTCCTAAATATAAGTCTTTTTAGAGATTCCAATAAGAGACTACATACGAAGCAAAATGAGTGAATCTACACTCTAAACTACGTCTATATACATCCGTATGTAGTTTATAGTGAAATCTCTAGAAAGACTTATATTTAGGAACGGAGGAAGTATTTAGCAGAGCCGGTCGTGCCCCCTTCACCCTTCGCATACCAGACTTTAGATTTGATCTTGGTGCGTTCTCTGATAGAAACATAAAATTTGCACGCTTACATTTTTCCTCTTCATAAATTTTGCGTGCTTGCATCGTTTTTTTTGTCAAATTTTGTTGTCGTTGACTCTGCCACACCTGAAGATTATTCCTTTTGTGAAACATGGCATGCGTTCCCATGACAGAAACGGCACGCAGGCATATACTGACGTGAAACCGCATCCCGGCTGGCTCCAATCAGAGCTGGACAAGTCACTCGCCACTTGGGTTGCCAATGGCATGATCTATAGGTTTATGGACCAATGACACAAGCACCACAGCGACACAGCAAAACGGGCGGCCGCCAACGCAAAAGAGGCCACCAAACCGCGCTTACGAACCGCCGAGGGGCCCCCTATCATCATCAGGGATCTAGCCGCTCTCTAGTATTTTAGCGCATCAGAATTACTGCCACTACCAGTGTCCTACCGCTAATTTGGGCCGTCCCTTGCTTCAGTCAAAGCGATCAGCTGACCGAACCGAGTGGATCGACCGTAGTAAAAATGAAGGAGTTGCAGCACATGACGGGAAGATCTGGCGGTGCGCGTGTCTGACGAGATGCTGTGGGGAATCTTTCTCCGGAGTTCTTTTCCTCGTCTGTCAATCTACTTAGCATCTATTTTCCTTTGATTCCCCCCGAGAGAGGATATGTGGCCATGCCTGTTTCCGTTAGCCGGTAGATGTTGATGATGATTAACTAAACCCACTGACCTGACGGCGAATCTTTTGTGCATGGCAGGCACGGCCGCATGCTAAGTCTATAGTATGCTACTACTAGTCAAGTGGATTTCTTTTTCGAACCATATATATGTAGTCAAGTGGATTTAGTCAGGTGGGCGTACGTACAGGTGTGCTGCCCTTTTTCATTTTTGCAAGTAGCTCCAGTGGTAGTAGAAAACAATTAGCAACTGTCATCTCTAGCGCCGTTCGCAGCGCAAAATTTCGCTAGATCCTGGTGCATGCATGATTGGCTTTAGACGTACTACTAGTATAATAGCATGTAGTGGCGGTGCCAGGCCTATGAAGGTTTGGTTGTTAACCACTTGTACCACGCACGTGGTGCAAGTCACTGTGGTCGATATCGATTTTGTATGAAACATTTGAGTTTTTATACAGAACTTGTTCGAATACCGGAAGAAAAAGGTAGAGGTATGTCTGCATGAGATCGCAAATAGAGACGCAGCCATTGGCCGTTTCTAGCATGCCCTCCAACTCTGACCAAACAAAACCACCTGGCAACAGAAGGCTAGCTTTCATCACAAAAGCAACATTTCATGAGCTCCACACGTTTTACTCCATCTTGCGTGGATCCGGGGCGCCAACCCGGCTCGTCGAGGAAGACAAGTACGACTCGGGCTCTTGCACAGGCTGACGAGACGACGCCACATCGCCTGGAGCCGCCGCCGCCACCTCCCGAGGGGGAACGCCGCGCTTTCGGTCGGGCAGATCTCCATCACTCCATCACCCGACTGCCACCACCACCACCACCGCCGCGAGACAGCGAGTCGGCTGCTACCTCCGTAAAGGCACGACCCCATGGCCGTCGCTTTCGCGGCCTGGCGTCCACACACCCTCGCGCCTTCGTAGTTATCCAGCCGAACAAAACCAAGGAACCTCCGGCGTGGCCAGCACGGGCTGGAGGACCACACGAGCTAGGCAGCTTTCTTTCCGCGTCCAGAATTCCAAGACTGGATAACAGAAACGAGTTCACGCCGAGTCATGTTCAGCTATTACAACCATAACATGGAGTACAAACATAATTCTTCAGATCAATCTTCCGAAAGCATGTGATAATACTACTGTAATGTTAACTGACGCACGTTCGTCCTAGCGAACGCCCGCACAACCGTTCAGTCCAAATCATGTGGACGACAGTTTTTTTTTTAAATGCCTTCTATGCCAAAAATTGTCATGCTCTTCTAAAGAAAATGGCACCCCCCCCCCCCCCATAACTTAAACTGCCATGAAAAATGTTCGCAAATGCCACCCTTTCTGGTGTCAGTTCATGAAACAAAAGATATCACTTGCCAGAGATGGAGATATAGAGTACTCAGAGATATGGTAGGATTTTAATCTAACTATAACCTGACACCAGTCCGACTGTCAGGATGAGGGCCATCACATGATTGTTAGTACCGTATGCTGAAATCTGCCATCTTCTTGTCGAGCATCACCATCACCAACATATGAACAGTACCCGCCACCATGCGCTTCAAAATCGCTAAGCGAGCGTTCCTTGGTCCACACTAGTCTTCCCCGATAAATGATGTAGGAAACTGGTGTGCAGGGAATGGCCAGCCTATGTCACATCAATGGAGAAATATCAAGTTCAGATGTCACAAACTGCTCCCACTGTCCCAAAATAAGCGCCGCTGATTTAGTACAATATATACCAACTTTGTACTAAATCCGTGACACTTATTTTGGGACCAACTTTGTACTAAATCAGCGACACTTATTTCAGTTGGGACCAACTTTGTACTAAATCAGCGACACTTATTTCAGCGACACTTATTTTGGGACGGAGTGGTTTATTTACAGAACTCTAAGGGGGGTAGCATAATAAATAGGATAACATTGGAGTACCAATCGAGGACAATGCTCTACAACTCATTCTATCAGATAGGTTATTCTTGTACAAAAAAGAAAAAAAATCTAGCAGCGAATATGCCATGTCCTAAGATAAACCCTATCGTCTCAGGACGACATGTTCGGCACAACACGTGAAAGCAAGAGGTTGTGATGTGCCACGAGAAACAAAAAGGTGGTCTGTAGTTTAAGGTCACAATCAGGACAATGAGTGCCATTGCAACTTGCAAAACCTTTAGTTGAGAATGTCGCAATAACGGAATAACCATACTTTTTACTCGGTAACTGATGCCTCCTTTCGGATCAACTGTAACTTTTTGCCTAACTTTGACTAGATCCCTGATCTACCACTGGCCAGGGGTCATTATTCATAGTTTTCATTGTCATGAACTACATAGTTCTTATTGCCTGCCACTACAAATGGTATTGGATGTTTACTTCATAAAGGGAGAACTTCACACAAAGCTAGAAAAGCCAAGCTAATATGTGCTTGAGCAGCAACAGGCTTGTACAGTTGTGGTGGTGCTCCTGTTTCTTTACCTTTTCTGTTCCTTTTGTTTGCTTTCATTTTCTTGCTTTTCTTTTTGGCTGCGGTTTGGTGACGTTTTGCGCCATTTCGACACTCTCTTCTAATACAAAATGACACATGAACTTACAAAAAATCTCATGAAAAATGACACATGAACTTACAAAATCAAGCCCTCCAAAAACAAGCCATGAAAAGATTATTTTAAATTCAGCTAACAACAAAAGAATCTCAAGTATATTCTTGAAGTAGCCAGGAGATTTGATAAATTTTCAAGGTCTTCTTAATTATTCCCTCCGTAAAGAAATATAAGAGCGTTTAGAAGTAGTGATCTAAACGCTCTTATATTTCTTTACAGAGGGAGTACAAAATAAATTGAAAAGGTGAGCTGGAGTAAATCAAGCCCACAGATGGACTGGATGGAAATCTAACCAGTGCTAAACAAGCATACTCCAAATGATCATGGGCCACGAATAAGACAATTATAGTACCAGTGACAAAAGTGATGCGCTACGAACTTATAAGATGCAGTCGCTACATTATACAATAACAATGCAGTAGTCAATTGAAGTTAAAGAACGTACCTTGTAGGCAACCACATGAGCAATTGGAAAACCCTGGCTGCCATTCCGTGCAAGAAGTGAGAAGTCACCTATAAGATCTAAAATCTTGTGGCGGCAAGGTTCATCATCAAAACGAAGTGGTGGATTAAGCCAACCACCAGACATACTGTCAATTGCCAAACAAGTATACCATTATCTGACTAAACTGACATGGGGATGGCCAATTACTACAATACCAATATAATGCGTACACAGTACTTCTGATGTTATTTGACTGGATTAAAAAAAAGACGGGCACTTCTAGTGTTATTGTAAAGCTATATTATGTGAAGTATGAACTACTCCCTCCGTTCCCAAATATTTGTCTTTCTAGACATTTTAAATGACTACCACATACAGATGTATGTAGACGTATTTTAGAGTGTAGATTCACTCATTTTGCTTCGTATGTAGTCACTTGTTGAAATCGCTAGAAAGACAAATATTTGGGAACGGAGGGAGTACATAATCAGTTAAGCACCAACTAAATTAAGCTTATACTTAACTACACTTCTACAAAACCATTGAGCATGCATATTCTTAGAAAGCTCTGGCGACTAACCATGTTGATTACTTAATCATTCAGTTATTCCTCAATTAGATTTGACAAAAGAGTTGTTAGTACTGCAATTGAGTTATGGATGAAAAAAGTAATCATATTTTTTATTAAAGCCAGATCATTTATTCATTCATGTAGGCATCATCAGATGTATTTATTAAAACAATGTCAACAATGAACCCACCAACATATTATTATTCACCTGCAAACCATAGCATTTTCCAGTGATCCTCCTTTTATAAGCCCGGCACCACGCATTTTTTCAACCTGACGAAGTTAGAATTGCAGAACGAAGAAGTGAGTGTTTGCACTCACGTGTACTCCCTCCGTAAAGAAATATAAGAGCGTTTAGATCACTACTTTAGTGAAGAAGTGAGTAATTCATAAGAACGAGGCCAGAAAACTGCTGGGGAATGTAAGACATAGCCAGTAATTCTGCAAAATCCCCAACAGAAAGGATAAAACGCAGATTGTACTACATAGCTATATGGGAAATGAAAGAAATACTTGAAATCCTTAGTTATGCAAGATTCATGACATTACTCATTAGTCAGGAAGGTGGAAACGAATATAAACTTTTAAAGTTATGCACCATGGAATCATGATAAAATACATGAGAAACAAACCATGTGCTAGGCAAGTTGCAATGCCATTATTATTGGAGAATTTTTTATGATACTCCCTCTATCCGGGTTTTTTAAGGCGGGCATGGGTTTTTATGTCTTCAATTTGACTAGCAAAACGTGTGTTATATGCCACTAAAAATATATCATTGGATTCGTCGTCGAATGAAGTTCCAAACATATACTTTGGTGGCATGTTACACACATTTCGTTGGTCAAATTGGAGACCTAAAAGCCGTGCCGACCTTACAAACCAGGATGGAGGGAGTATCATATATTTCGTGTGAGAAAGACATTGATTTTTTCCCCTGTTAGTACCAGAGAATGAATGATATTGCCAGTATACAGTAAAAAGAGAGGAGAAAACAACAGTAATAATAGATTACATATCAACATCAGTTAATGTGTGCGCAAACCTCTTCAAAAATACAGAAAGTTCTTGCAGGAGCTATCTTGCTTGAGTATATATCAGCATCCAGGAAAGTATTGAACCATTGACAACCAATCGCTGGCGCCTACAATAGGATGCATAGTTTGCTCAAGTCCCTTGAAACATTTTTTGCACACTGTCAAAGCTTTTACTTAAAAAGTAGTAATAAAAACTAGGTAACATTCCTTTTGTTCATGTCCTTGCCAACAGGAGACATTGGGGCAAGCATTTTATTAATGCATATAAAAAATGAAGGTGCTTCCATTTTTTCATAAATGTCTACTCCTGTGATGATCATCAAACAATAATTATAAAAACACAAGGATAATTTCAGCCTTATGCACAAAAAACATTAAGCCTCACAGTCGATGTCCTGGCACACATTATCTGTATGAACAACTACTGTTCTATGCATCGGGAATGTGACAGGCTTCGAGCTCTCCCAACTTTGATTCCACCATGATTAAAACATGTGCAAAGTCCGCCAAACTAAAGACCCAATAACAACAATCTAATGGCCTCTACCAAATCACTACACATGAAAAGAAAGTCAAAGGCTAGCTTCAGGCAGTGCTGATCTGACATCAATTTCATAGCAACAAAATACCATTCTATTCCCGGTAATGCACCTTTGTTACTTAGAATTTTCAATTCGAGAAGTGATACATCGTACAATAAAAAATACAAACCAAATTGCATATCAACCACATGGTTAACCCCCTACAATAATCACATTATGTGAACTTAAAAAAAAGGAGCGCATGAAACATACATACCTTTGGAAAATCAATTCCATAGGTGATGTGGATTTGCGAGGAAGGGAATGCAGCTACGAAGCAATCGTCTTTCCGCAGGTAAACAGGCTCGTCGATTTTGGGTGCCAGTTTCTCCAACTTTTGTCCACCGGCATCCTCAGCGGCACAGAGACCTGCACCCCGGATGGCCTCCACCCACTCTTGCGCTGATCCATCAAGCAAAGGGATCTGTCATCGCTTAAAAATAAATTCACATGAATCGGAAATACATTGTAGATACTAGTAGGAATCAGACATGAACGTCTACCCAACTACTCTGTTAGCAGCATCCGGCGAGACTGGCACGCACCTCATCGCCGCCGCTGACCTCGACGCGGCAGTTGTCGACGCCGAGCGCCTCCATGGCCGAGAGCAGGTGCTCCACCGTGCGCACCCGCGCGCCGCCGCTCCCGCTCCGCAGCGTGGTGCAGAGCGGGGACTGTGGCTCGGCATTCCCCACCTCCGCCGCCACCCTCGCCTCCTCCACGACGAAGTACCTCCCCTCTCCGGCGCGCGCAGGGAGCAGCGTGGCGGTGGCGCGCACGCCCGAGTGTAGCCCCACGCCCGACCTGCTCACCGCCGCCGCGAGCGTCTGCTGCGCCCGGCCCGTCTGGTGGGAGTGGGAAAGGGGTTAGTCAAACAGCCCGTCAGCGCTCCAGGGTTTAGAGACGGACTCCTCTGCTGGCTCCCACTCACCGGCTCCCAGGAGAAGGCGGCGCGGGCGACGGATTTGAGACCTCGGGCGGCGGCGGCGGCGGACATCGCAGCGGCGGCGGCGGAGGAGCGAGGGATCACACTTTGACTAGCGAGAAGTATGGCCCGCGCGTGGGGCCCAAAAGGTTTCTCCTCTCTCCCAGTCCCAGAGCCCCTCACCGCATAACCCCCAGGCCAGAGACCAGGAGGCCCAGGGCTGCTCTCGAATAAACCATGTCCTCGCGGCTGCGGCTGCTCTCGCTCCTGCGGAGCGGCCGCCTCGCCCTCGCCCCCGCCCCCGCCCCGGCAGGCCGTCTCGCCGGCGCGCCGCCTTCAAGGGGCCTCCACCTACCCGCTGCGGCGGCCGCTGCCGCCTCCTCCTCAGGTGAGCGCTTCCCCCTGTGACCCTGTTCCGTGGTCTCGCGTTAACCCCCCGCAGGAGGATCCCTGGGCCGTGTTTAGCAGGGAAATGGCTGTAGCGAGGCGGAGTAGTGTGATTTCAGCGGGTTTGAGCGGTTGGATCGTGCGATGCGCTCCGGGGTTGTAAAATTGAGTTGATTTAGTGGCAAAATATTGGGGGATGGTGTTGCGTGCCTTCGATTGTTTCCATGGAGAGATAGGTGGGGAGAACTGATGATGTCCCCCAAGGCCGGTGATGTCATGGGATCAGACTGGAATTGGAATGTGCAAGCTACAACCTTTGTGTAAATCTGAGTCTCCAGGGAGTTGTTCAGCTGTCACGGAATAATATGCAACGCTAAAGCTTGGTTGATCCATGATAGTAGCTATGCCCTTTGTTAGTGAACTGTTCTGGATTGAGTTTTTAATTATAATTTGTCCTGCTTCTATTGTTTCTAGTGCAGCCAAGAGTGACATTGCTCGTGTTTGTTTGCTTTCATGGTCATTTTAACAAAACGCATGATTGATTTTCTCCCCCAGGTTCTGAATCTAATGATGGTAACTTTGGTTACTTCTCCAATCGACGGCTGGGTTTCAAGTTTGGCGCAATACTGATTGGACAAGCAGGTCTGGTCTCATGCATATGTACCATCCCCTTTTCATGCATTGCAGACTGCTTAGCTGTTGCTGAATTCATAAATTTTAGTACAAGACAATAGTTGGGCTAAAAGTATTATTATATCACTTGCTACCAAGTGGGGTGCATGCAATTTCAGCATTTGGGTGAGGTGGAAGAGAAAAGTTGAGGGAGGGTTATCTTGTCACCAGATTGAGAAACACGCTAACTGTGCATGCCGACAAACAAGCAAATGGTATAGCGATAAACTTCTGGACATGCACAACAAACATGCTAATGTTTCTAAAAAATGCATTTCTGGAGCCCACTCTCTTCCAACACACATGCAACAACCGATAATTTTCTAGGTTCTTAGACACGAGTTTAGGAAACAATGGACTGGACAGCTTGTTTCTTTTGGTGATTTCAGGCATTCTCTCACCCATGTTTACAAGCTAAGTTACAAACGCAATGACCTGCACATTTCACACATGACGAAACAATTACTTACTAGTATTTACTACAGTTTATTTCTGATAAATACAAACATCACAGTCCTATGAGTGAAAACGTAGAGGATACGGCACCAAGTAGCAATAGAACCTTCACTTTTATCAGAATAAGTGGATGCCAACATTGGTTGTTGGATAAGAAAAAGCCTTCTCATTCCCAATGCAGTTATGAGGTAAGGGGCTCCCGCACTTACAAGTTAGATCCCTTGCACTTCCACTAATATTTTTTATTTTTTAAACTAAGAAAAAAATAACTAAACTAGCTAAATATACTAAGCTACCAAAAGCAAGAAATTAGAAGCTCCAGCGGTTGCTTCCCCAGTAACGGTGCCAAAAAAACTTTCATGTGCACATGTGTTGTTGGTATTGCTTATTCGATGAGGAAGAATGCCGAATCCATAAGGAAGTGTTGATTGATTTTGTTTTGTTCCACAGCTGATATCTCACAAAGCCAGCAAGCGGTGAAAGTAGAAATTCATAACTATTCTTCCTCAACTAGTTGCAAGCTTCCAGATCAAAAGAAGAACTAACAAGAGCTAAAGCAAACACTAGAAAGCTAAAACTGAAAGTACTATAATTAATTCTGCATTTGGCATTGCGGTGGATTCTCATAATCCTGTTTGGCCCACCCGCTTTTCCCTAATTCTAGTGTTACTTTTATGGCTAATTTTCCACAGCAGATTATAAAATATAAGCACAGCACTGCAAAGTTCAGCAACTGCAGACTGAGCCTAAAACAGGACCCGGAACAAGCAAGAAAAACTATTAAATTAATGCAGCTAGGTTCATTGCCCTTCCACTATTCCAGCAATCTCTCTTCCACATATTGGTGTTGAAAACCCCGGGGGGGAGATCAATAGTTAGCGTGTTTAGTTCCTGTTTTGCTTTGCTGAAAACTTGTAATTAAGGTCCATTGACCTCCACTGTTCCAGCAATTCCCCTCTTCAGATATTGGTGTTGAAAAACCCAGAAAAAAATCAGTAGTTACTGTTTTCAGTTCATGTTTTACTTAGTTGGAAAATCCTCCCCTTTACAGTCGGTGTCTGTCAGCACTTCACCATACACTAACGGCCCCTCAAACTCACTGGCTCCTTCGGTGTACAACCGACAGTCCCGTAGGGACCTTCATCCATCGGTCAGTCACACACTAGTGTCCAATTAAGCCAGAGATGTCAGAACTCAGAACCAGGCTCTAGTACCAACTGTAGGAATATAGGATCGTAAAGGCATCCACATTCCCAAAAGCTACCTTGCTAACATAGGGGACTGCCCCACTTCTAATTTAATTATATTTATAGCAAATGTGTTCAATTAGGTTTGTTGCCTTTCAGCAACCAACGTGGCTACGTTGAAAATAACCAATGTAGGGAACTTCCAAAAGCCTCACAAGTCCTCCCATTATTTTCCCAACTTCAGTCTTCAATACTCCAGAGTTGATCCACAGCAACTTAATAGAATTCCCACTCTAAAGCTTTGAAGCTCTATTATTATTTTACTTTTCAAAATTTAATGAAGGAAAACTCATATTTGATATCATGTGATCCTAACCTCGCTCTTGTTACAGCTTTTTTTCTTAGCCTGAGCGACGGCTCTGTATTGGCTCAGGATGACTCAGTTGCTCCAGCAGCTACAACGAGTAAGCAAGCTGATGCTATTGTTACTGGTCTACGTCGGATTGAAGATGGTTCAGTGATCTCAAATGAACACACGATCAAATGGAGAATCTTCACGGATAAAGCAAGAGCTTTTTTCATAAAAGCAAGTACCTCTTGTCCTTAGCTTCATCTAGCCCACCTTTTGGCATTATCTTTCTTATAAAAAAATTACTACCTATAGTTCCACACTTTGTTCCAGCATGATCCCTTTTTTAATATGTGTTATCTAAATTTGATGCAAAACTCGATCACGATCATCTTGATATATCATAACCTAGAGAGGATAACTTTGGTGTGTTGCCACATGATGCTAACTGTTTGGTCCACACAGTTTGGCCACCTGCTACAACTCTTTCTATGGGCAAAAGCCCTTTAGTTTCCTAATTAAACCTTGTGAAACTGGAAGGTTTAGCTTGTCATTAAACTACGCTCTGTTTTTATGTTCATATGCTGAAACTTAATAGTAACTTGGCATGATATTTTGGATTGCTATTGCTTGAACGCTTGAGTGTAGCAACTTCCATAAGTACATATTCTAAAACTTGCTTGAGTCAATAAACCATGGGACTGCTGAACATTTGCATTAATTATGATCATTTGGACCATATGCCATGTGCATCACGAGTTTCTAATACCATAATGTTCCTTGGAGTATGACTGTACGTAAGGAGGAAAGGAGGGGTCCATCTTTAGTTACTCCTACTCTGCGTTCGACCTTTGGAGTACAGTTATTGTTATCCTATTATATGTATTTATCTCCTTTTTTAGGGAAAACTAGATGAAGCTGAAAGGTTCTTCAAGGCAGCCCTACATCAAGCTAAAGAAGGATTTGGACTGAGAGATCCACATGCTGCATCGGCACTAAAAAACTTGGTAATTGTCACCTCTGACTATGAACTGGAGACTGAAGTAACATTCTGTTTTCCTCTCTAATGAACGGAACTCTTGCACTCCATAAGCTTTATGAGTTTTATGACCTGTTTGGGTTCATAGCCAAAATGCCTAACATAACCACACTTTCTCACACTCTAAGGTGGGCAAGTTTGACCGATTTAGGTATGGGATTTAGTTTGTAGTCACGCGTTAGGAAAGATTAATTTTCTGACAGATGGGTCTTGTGTGTCATGGACTAAAAAGGTGTGGCAAGATTCTCTTAGTGATGCTAAAGTGCACTCAGATTTTATTGACCTAACTTAACGTGAGTTTGGCAAGAAGTATGTGGCAAAGTTTGGCAAGGTTAGATGTTGAACCAAACAATCTCTTACATATCCTTGTTCACTTACCTGGTAAATTCGTGCGCATTTAACACATCTTTAAATTCACTATGATCCCTAATTTTGGAGGTCTCTCATTCGGTTGAGGTGTTCAATTTTGGATTTGGTTTACAATTTTGAGCTAAAGGATTTCTCAAGGAGCTCTCTCGTTCGATTGATGTATTCAATTTTGTATTTGGTTTACGATTTTGACTGGGCCAACGATTTTTCAAATCAATTGGCAACAACAGCCTATAAAAACACATCAGTCCAGCGCACCTCTCACCACCTGGCAAAAAAGAAGCGCCAGCATGCGACACTGTAGCACCTATACAGTACATGCGGCCACCAGGGCAGGAAACTTCCCCACATATTGATTAGCACATAACAGAGTCACGCCATCAGGAAGGGCTCACCAAAACACCGCATTATATTATATAAAAAAAACACCCCATCATCTCCCCATGCGCCAAACCAAATAAAAAAATGAAATCCCACCAACACCAACAGCGCAGCGAAGCGCGCCCAACTTTTCTAGTCCTTGCCTATTTTTAATTCTAAATTGCACAAGAGAGGGCGCCAAACGGCTTACTAGCTAGCACCGTGGATGGTGGGCTAGCCAGCCTGGGTTCGAACCTTTGCTTCTACCTTAATTGAAATTGAAATTGATGCCTAGTTCGTCGTAGGTATCACTTTTTTTAATTGCATAAGGCTGTATACCACATAAGCCCTCTGGAGGTGGTGTACTGACAACTTAACACTATGTAGGATATGGCCACGATTGAATCAACTAGTTTTTATGCTTTAGAATTAAAATACTTGGGTGTATCAATATTAGATTGCATACACTGTATTTTTAGGGTCCAATCTTTCTACCAAGTGAATATCCATTGCACCAGTAACCAGCCAAGATCCCTCAACCAAACAACTTCAAATGACCCGAATTTTGGCATCAGTGCATCATGTACTGAATTCATTATGTATCACTACGTTCTCCCAGTATGTTAAGTTGTACGGGTTGCATTTAACACACCAGCACTCGATGGTTTCCATGTAAGAATTTAAAAGGTCAGGCTACGTCCTGTCTTGTGGTGGCTTTCATAAACCTCTCAGTACTGCTCTTGCCTGAACAGACATTCCTCTTGTTCTCTGTTTTCAATATTGCAGGCGGAGTTTTATGTGTTAAGAAAAGAGTTTGAGAAAGCTGAACCGTTATTTCTGGAAGCAATTGAAATCTTGGAGCAATCATTTGGACCTGATGATATACGGTACTGTAAGTTTTAGATTAAGATTTTTTGTTCAGTAACTTCTGATTCGGTTCATTTTGTAAAAGGAGTGAACATAAGGTTATATCTCAAGGGCAAAAGGCTAGGGTTAAATTGGAGCGGATAGAAAGGGATGCATAGGTGACATGATATTTGTTTCCATTACATGGTGCATGTTATGCATCCCTGCCTGCTTGGTGTGTACTGTTGTTGATGAGCGGCAGAATGGTGTACACTTCCGCCTTTGTAATAGCAGAGAACTTAATATTATATCCTGATCACTCTGTGTTTGCATGATTGATCACACTTGTCGATGCTTATGAAGTTCCATCTAAATTCCCTACTTTGGTGAATTACCTTGTTCTGCATAAAACATGTTATACATACCTCTTGTAGGGTTGGAAGCGCTTTGCATAATCTTGGACAACACTATCATATTCAGAACAGGTTTGATCAAGCTCAGACATGTTATGAGGTACCTGTTGTTACCTCATGAATCTTTTCGAGTTCAATTTTCAATTTTTTTTGTAATTGTGTTATGCTATACAGTTTGAAAAGTGTTGAAGTGATTAATAAAGTCAGATGGTTGGCCTAAAAGAAGTGTTTGAGTGAAATGTCATATAATAGCTCAATAGAACTCTCCCCTACTGTTCTGGGGAAAAAATGTAACAGCTAGCAGGCAATAGTTTGTACGGCTTGAATATATCAGAACAGAACCACTTTCTGTTGCTTACCCTTAATATGTACTCCTCCATTCCATTATCTAAGGTGTATTATTTTTGGCACGCTGACCAAGGCACGAAGATATAGACATGTTAGGACTAAATTACCCTTGGTAAATTTTTGATTAGTGGTAAGTAAATCAATTAGTCCAGGAAAGTAAGAGATGCATGCAATCGACACAGGGATACTTTCCTTCTTTTGCTACAAGGAGAGATACAGACAATCAGGAGAGAGATGCTTCCTATTTTTCTGGAGGGCTAACGAGGGAATTATGAGGAATTAGAAGAAATGCACCTTACATTCTGGAATTTTATCAAAAAATAAATACACCTTATATAAAGGAACGGAGGGAGTAGTTCATTTATCTTGCTGAGATCAATCGTGGAGCCGTTTACTCATTTATCTTTGCAAACCTGAATAATTTGCACAATCTGATTCTAACTTGCATATTTTATGAACGTTTCCTAGAGCCTACAAAATCGAACATAGGAATCAAATGTCCCCTTAAAGAAACATACCATCATTATATACCAAAGAGTTCTTACATAGCATCCACAACACTGCAGAAGTTCTGATGTGAATACTCATTTGTGTTGTATGAAAGCATTAGCACGGCGGCCATTTTCTATCTTGCTGTTAATGTGATTCATTAATTTAAGCATCTCTGCTTATTTGAGTTGCTCGTCGTCTGCTCATGCGCAACAAAAATATTAAAGAGGCTGCTTGTGGAATAGAAACTTTGGAAGGAAAAAAAGAAAATTTTGCCATTGTGATTTTCATACAATTATTGAATCAGTTTTCTATGATTTATGCATGTTTTCTTCAGCTCAAACTTGCTTCTTATATCATTTTCTATTTCTATTGTTTCTTTTTTTCAGCGTGCTTTGAAGGTAATACTAAATTCTTGAACCTCCTTTCTCTTTGCATGTTTGAAATTATTATTTTCAGCGTGGTTTGAAGGTAATACTAAATTCTTGAACCTCCTTTCTCTTTGCATGTTTGAAGGTAATTCTTGAACCTCCTTTCTCTATGCCACTGAGATACTTCATATTAACAACATCCAAGTTAAGCAGTACACACTAGTTTATCTGGCATGCACATCGTTCTGCTGTTGGCACATAAGCAGACTAAATGATAGGCCATCAGGAAAATATATCATTATTAGTGTCATGACCCGTTGGACAAAGCACTAAAAAAATGTATGCATGTTAATCGATGATAACATGAACAACTCTTGCAACTCACTGTTGAAGCCAGCATGAGCAAGTATTAGTAGATCGTGTTTATGAGTAAAAAGCTTTAGTCATAGTATTCTGCTGACTGTTGTTTTATTTGTTTTCTTTTAATCACAAATATTTGTGAGTGGTGCATATCAGTTACGTATCACTATATGTGTGCTCACTTTTGTACAGAAATAATACTATTGACTAATTTTTCGGATATTTTTTTGTAGTTCTAACGCTCATTGGTTTAACTCTGGTGTAGATACAAGGAAATGTTGTGGGGCCTGGTCACCCAGATTATGCAAATACAATGTACCTTCTAGCCAAGGTACAAGTACAACTGCTCTGTTGCTATATAAGTACTGTTATGTACTGTATTCTCTTATTGTTTTCTAGAGACATCTCTCTCAAAGGGCAGGATCTCTGCCTTTCATTAATAAGAATAGAATTGCACAATTAATTAAGGGAAAAATCAGATACAACGAGTACACGTCTATGCTAACCTAGGTCCTGAACCCCACAGGCCAACAGAATGACGTATATTGTTTGCTAGAAGATATTTATTTCCTTTCTAGGCACTGGGCCAGATACAACACGCACACACCTAGCTAAACTAGGCCCTGAGCCTCACAAGTTTTTTTTTTTACCTGGAACCTTGCCGATTCAGTTAACCATGTGGTCCAATCAAATCGTTGGCCGCCTCATGGGATGTCTGGAGCCTGACCTGGCCGCATCTAGGGAGGGTTCTAGGACCAGCTTAGCACCAAATGTTGCCGTGGAATGTGCAGCTTTATTACAGTCTCTGGAACAATAACTACATGAAATCAATATAAAGTTAAGCGGAGAATGGAATTGATCTCACAGAACATGGCTCTAATGATGCTCAGGCCTTTTTCACTGAGGGAAGAGGAAAGGAAATATGTATCGATTAAGCATATCTGACACTGACACTGTTTGGTGGAAACTATGTAAAGTTCATTGATATTAATTATTATCTAATGGTCATGCTAATTGAAAACTGCATCCGGCCTAAAAACATGTTACTTGATTAATGAGTAAAGATGTTAATTCGAGAGATTCACCTGATAAATCAGCCGGTAAGACATAATCAAGAGAAATATATATCAAGTTTAGCAATAGATAAAGTTGCTTTGCTCATAACAAAGAGGACCCTCTATGAGGAAGTAATTAAGCAAAAGTAAATCAGTCTTATCTCAGTCTCCTGCTTCCTCTAGTCTCTCCTGCCCTTCAGGTCCGGCTGCCATCAAGGCTCCCTCCCGCCTCTTGTGATTCATGCTACTATCCTACCGTGCAACATTTCCTTTTGCAATATTAATTAATTGCCTCATACAGTTACTGGTTCTGGAACAGTTAGGAGCTTGCAGCTGCCTCCACAGTTGTGCCTCCTTGCTTTCAAACCTCCGTTATTACAGTTCGTGTGTCAGGAGTCGAGAAGTGTAGCCTAACACAGGGCATCCTACCATATGAAAATAGCAGGAGCATTTGTTTCAGCATTTGCTCCCTTTGTTGGTGCACATCCTCCAGTTCTTTCTGTCCAAAAAAAATATTTTCTATTTGAACTTGTGAAATGTATGATGTCTTGAGAAAGATTGGATTAGAGTGCCTTCTGAGAGCACGTGAGAAAACCCCCTGCCTAATGGGCTTGTATGAGTCTTTTTAGATTCTTTCCTCTTAATATAATGATGTGCAGCTCTCCTGTGCGTGAGAGAGAGAGAGAGAGAGAATGATGCGCAGCTCTCCCGCGCGTTCGAGGAAAAAAAGTACGTGAGAAAACATGGCTTCGAAGCTGTTGGTCAGTTTGAAATAAAACCCAGTGTCTTCACATGTGTGGCTGTATGGATCATATATAGTTCATGATTTGTCGATTTCCTGCAAGGCAGTAGTGATGTGTTTCTCTCTCTGAGAATCTAACTGTTATATCACCATGAAGCTCATATGGTTGTGTGTGCTCTGCTGCATAGAACTGTATTTTATTCTTGCATGAAGTGTTTTCATATATATACTCTTCTTGAGCTCACTCTAAACTGTGTTTTCTTGAGATTTCCCTCCTTTTCGTCGGTTCCCTTAACCTAAATAGATGGATTTACCAGGGAAATGCCTTCTAAAACATACTCCTATTGTATATGTCACAAAAGCTAAACCTACTGGTTTGTCTATTCTTAGGTGCTAAGTCAACAAAGAAAAAGAAAAGATGCAGAAGCTCTTGTCCGGGAATCTATTAGGATACTTGAGGTATGCTTACCATTTCAGAGTAGATTTAATCTTTTTTTGGCATGAAAGGGGGCTTAATGAGGATTAAAATAGGAAGCTGGACTTGGCGAATCCCCTGTTTGCTTACAAAGAATGATGTTTCACTCTACGGTAAGCACCTCTCATATTTCCTGCCTCTCAATAACCACTGCACTTTCTGAACTTGTGCATAGGGGTTGCAACTGTGTTCATGTTCACAAATGGAATTTGCAGTGATGCTTTTTGGTGTTCAAACACATGGCATGTATGCCACAAAGTTGCATATTGAAAACATAAAATACATTTGACAACCATGCAACAACATGGTGATTAAACCCTTGTACTCCCAAGCATTAGACCAGTGTCTCTAAAATTTAGTTCACTCATTTAGCGAGACATCCTTTCAAGGTTCATGGATTCCTTTAATACAGTATCCAGCATGGTTCTGTACAATCAGTCAGAGCATCTCTAGCAGATCCCGCAAACCGGGCCATCCGCTAAAATAACCGCCGGTTTGTGGGATCCATCCCGTATCCCTGGCCCAAGCATATCAGCCAAATCGGGCCGTCCCGGAATTTTTTTTGTGGGATCCCGCATCCGCGAGCCCATTTCCTCCATATGTGCGGGAATCCACTTGATTTTGCCGGATCCCCTTTCAGTTGGCACGAAGCACTTCCGCCGGCTTTCGTTTCCCACCTCCCTCCCCAATGCCGCCGCCCATTCGTCCTCTGACCTCGCCGTCTGGCCTCACAGCGCCGGAATTCAGCCGGATGGAGCCACCGCCGCCGGTCCGTCCGCCCGGGCCTCCCACGGCTCCAACTTCTGCCGCCGCCGCCCTCAAGAGGAAGCGCCAAGGAGCCATCTCGTTCAAAGCGGCAACCGGCGCGGCACCACCGAGCGTCGCCCCTGCTCCGGTTCCACGCGCCCCGCCCAAGAGGAAGAAGACCGCCTCGACCGGCCCCGCCAATGCGCGGGCGAAGCTTCCGAGGAAGAAGGCAATTGCGTCAAGGGGTCAGGCTCCTCCGCCTCCGGCCGACCGCGGCATCCACATTGACGGCGAAGCCGCCGGCCACGCCTACGACATGTTCAATGAAACGGCCGGGAGGTAAAAAAATCTTTTGCTTGCTTTGCTCCTATCATCATTTTTCGGCCTTCCGGAACAATTGCTTGAGCTTTGGTCGTCGATTTTTGTAGCCAAAATGTGCCCTACACATATACGGAGATGTTGGCCGAGAGCGTGGTGAATTTGAGTGCCCCTCTTTGCGATTTCGATGCATTGTATGTTGAAGTCGGCGCGGAGGTGCACGATGAGAATGAAGATGGTGATGATGTGCAAAAGATCCTAGAGGCCGACTATGATGCTAGGTTGGGGAGGACCGGCAACTACATGGAGACGAAGGATGTATGCTTAGTTAAAGCATGGGAAAGCATCTCTCTTGACTCCATCACCGGCAAGGATCAAACATATGGCAACTATTGGCAAAGAATTGAAGACAAATTTCATCAAATGATGCCATTCCCATCCGGTCGGAGCTTGAAAGGCCTTCAAGGCCGTTGGGATCCATCAACAAAGCTTTCTCCCGTTGGTTCGGATGCTTGGAGCAAGTGCAGAATGCACCACCAAGTGGCGTCACTATTGATGATTATGTGAGCATTTCTTCATCTTCAATTCCCCAGCGGTGTGCATAGGACGATTATGAGCTCATACTTGTCTCAATGTTTGTGTTTAGGATCGCATCGCCAACGAGTACTACAACCAAATCACGGCATCCAATGTCCGGTAATTCAATCGTTAACATTGTTGGAAATGGCTCCGGGATAATGAGAAGTGGAGGGTGAGGGACAAGGGATCCCCTTAAAAGAGGCATCAAAGTGGAGGTTGAAGATGATGATGATAGTGATGATGCACCAAGAGGAGGAAGAAACAAGGGCAAACCGGATGGAAACAAGGAGAAAGCAAGAGTCAAGCGGAATTCTGAGGCAATCACTTTGAGGGATCAAATTGGTGAGATGGCGAAGATGAAGGAGGATATGCTAGCCAAGCATTGGGATGCAAAAGTTGCCATGGACGAAAGAAAGAAAAGCACAAAGAGGAGAAATGGGAAAAGAGGTGTGCCTACGAGGAGCGCAAGCTCATCCTAGAGGAGCAAAGGAGGAAGGACGAGAGGACCACTGAGGAGGACCGGTTCATGATGATGAATCTGGAGGGCATGGATGCAATGGCAAGAGAATTTTGGGAGATGAAAAGAATGGAGATCATGCTCCGGAGGAAGATGGAGCTCCAAAATCTTATGACCGGTGGTGGTGTTGGGTTTGGAGGGGGCTTTTCTTTCGGCAATGGTGGTGGTGGCCTCGACATGGGTGGCGGAGGTGGCTTCGGCATGGTTGGTGGTGCTTTGGCAAGCCAAGTGAATGGTGTTGATGGTGGTCGTGCTCAATCTCCGGTCCAAGTGAATGGTGGTGATGGTGGTGCTCAATCTTCGGTCCAAGTGAATGGTGGTGATGGTGGTGCTCACTCTCCGGTTCAAGTTCGTGAAGATGGAGGTGCTCACTCTTCGCTTCAAGTTCGTGAAGATGGTGATGCGAGCTCTTCGATCAATGTGGATGGTGGCGATGGAGGTGCTAGGGGCGGTGTTGGTGGCAACGTTCTTCGCAACAATGAGAATGTTGCTTGATTAATCAATGTCGTTCACTCGTTTGAGCATCTTTTGGTATTGTTTTATCGCACATTCATGAACCTAAACTTGATACCTCGTTTGTTGCACATGATTTTGGATGTGATGAACTAGTTGTTAGGAATAAATCACAACTCGTCGCCGTGACTAGGGTGTGTGTCCCTATGGCGCGTGAGTCCATGCTCGCGTTCGTGTCTATCGTATAGGTTTAGCCCAGGTCGAGTCGTAGGATGTTGACGATTTGTTGTAGGCTGGCCGCGTCGTGCGTGGCCGGAGCCTGCGGATCAATCAGCTGAATGTGGCGTGCATGTAGTTACCTAGTTGTTAGCTACATGGACGGTCGGGTCGTGTGTGCGTGGTGAGTTAGTGGGTGAGCCGACTGTACGTGCTAGTGGTGGCCGGGGCTTGCGTGCGTGCGTATGCTAGCATGTGTAGGCAGTGCGGTATAAAAAGCCCCTCCCTCTGTATTGATGCGCGCCGGTATGTTACCGAGCCATGGTGACGGTATGAGCCGAGCCGGGGGTATGTGCCCAGTAAAGCAAGGCCGTTCGTGCGGCGGGGCGTTTGTGCGCCGAAAAAATCCAGTGTGCTCCTTCCACCTTCGTCCGAGCGAGTGAGAGGAGATGAGTGGTGAGCTGGTCCGGGGTTTGTCCCAACATTTGGTATCATGAGCTTGGTTATCTTGGGTGTGGTTCGCTGTGCCGGAGGCGTGCCGGCGATGGCGGCGTTCGTTGGCGGCTGCGTGAAGCTCCGGGCCGTGTGTCGGCCTATGGAGGTGCGCGGCGCTGCGGCTATCATGGCGGACGCGGAGGCGGCGCACGGTGAGTCCGCGTGGAGCATGGCGGACGTGGAGACCATGGCGGCGACGGCAACGCATGGCAGTGGCAAACGGCTTCAATGTCGAGTGACGCGGCAACCGCGACTCGGGAGGGGCGAGCAGACGGCACGTCGCAGCAGGTGCGGAGGCTCGCGGTGGTGTCGAGCGGAGGCGGACATGGAGACGACAACGACAGGAGCTGCAACAACTCCGTCGACGGCGAGATCGTGATTTAGGGGGAGATTGTTAGGAATAAATCACAACTCGTCGCCGTGTCTAGGGTGTGTCCCGATGGCGCGTGAGTTCGTGCTCGCGTTCGTGTCTATCGTATAGGTTTAGCCCAGGTCGAGTCGTAGGCTGTTGACGATTTGTTGTAGGCTGGCCGCGTCGTGCATGGCCGGAGCCTGCGGATCAATCAGCTGAATGTGGCGTGCATGTAGTTAGCTGGTTGTTAGCTACATGGACGGCCGGGTCGTGTGTGCGTGGTGAGTTAGTTAGTGGGTGAGCCGGCTGTACGTGCTAGTGGTGGCCGGGGCTTGCGTGCGTGCGTGTGCTAGCATGTGTGGGCAGCCCGGTATAAAAAGCCCCTCCCTCTGTATTGATGCGCGCTGGTATGTTGCCGAGCCACGGTGACGGTATGAGCCGAGCCGGGGGTATGTGCCCAGTAAAGTAAGGCCGTTCGTGCGGCGGGGCGTTTGTGTGCCGAAAAAATCCAGTGTGCTCCTTCTTCCACCTTCGTCCGAGCGAGTGAGAGGAGATGAGTGGTGAGCTGGTCCAGGGTTTGTCCCAACACTAGTATGATGATCAACTAGTGATGTATATATATGATGATGAACTTGTCATGATGAAGTTGCTAAATATTTGCTTATTATTGTATTTGCGGGACGGCAAGCCCTCCGGCGCGGAATAGATCCCGCAAACGCGTCCCGCAAAACATTTGCGGGACGGATTTACGGGAACTGTTCCGCCGGAGGGCTCGCCGTCCCATAAATATTTTTTGCGGGAGCCCTCAAACGACTTCTACGGCCCGGCCGTTTGCGGGGTCTGCTAGAGATGCTCTTAGACAGATATTATAGGGTTGAGGACAGAGAATGGAAAGACAAGATGACGCGTAAAAGTATCCCCAAAATATTATATGCTAAATTTTGTTCAGATCCCTAATTATTTGTTTAAAATACGCTAGGCTAGGCAGGGGGCTGCAGGTTACATCGGCATGTCTTTTGTCGCCAATCTGAGGAGAGCATAACCCACCTACTGATAGGTTGCCCTTTCTCCTGCACCTTAGGGCATGAGGTGCTCTTGTGGATCCACGGCGCGACCTCCAGTTGTTGTGATATGGTGGCATCAGGTCATCCTCTCCACCCCATCAGCGGTGCGGAAAGGCACGTAGTCGGTTGCCCTTTTTAGGGCTTCTCCCAGCGATGCCTAGCACTTAGAAGTGTGGCATTGTAATTTAGGGTGTTGCCCCTTTTAGGGCTTGTACAGAGCTTGTTCTCTATCGTGCAAGACTTCTGCATTTTTCTCAAAAAAGAAAAATATAATAGGGCAAACAACGGACTGCAGCAATTGTATTCAACGGTTTGTTCCATTTCTGCATACTGCTTACAGGAAATTAGTTTAGACACAAACCATATAGTGTATGTAGAAATTGTGGTGTGTATAATCCATTCTGAGTTGAATACTAATTAGACAAAAATCGCAGGAGTCTGTTCCTAACATGAAAGTTAACACGTCAGGTCTTGCACACTGTGTCTGTTTTTTAGTGTTAAGGAGACAGTGAAATAAAGTTACGGATCTAACATACTCCCTTGAAAATCAATTTCATCATTTTCAGCGCTGATTGACAATTGGCATCAAATTTACACTAAAATTATTAAATTGTTACATCAGAACCATTTGCTAAGTAAAAGGCTAAGAATGGTTATAACTTGAAGTTGTGCCATAGATCATTCGTACTTCATCGTGGTCTAGGTTGCTGATCTGTCCTTTTAAGTTCCTAGCAATGATTGCATCTCTTTTTTCTCTTATTCTATGCTCTACACTGCTTTTTTTAGTAGAACTGTAGGGGAGAGCCCAGGTGGTAGGATTGTAAGTTTGCATCGTGAGGACTTGAACCCAGGTGGTAGGATTGTACATCCACTCCCCCAACCAAGTGTTACCAGTTTGTGATTTTATGATTGTAATTTGTGATTTTACTTTGTTCTTGAGTTCATTTTTTGTGGCTTCATACTCATGTTACCAGTTTTTCCAGGAGTTGATGAATCTGAAACAACTGGATGAAGCTGAAAATTTGCGAAGGAAGATATTACATATTATGGAGCTTTCGAAGGTATGCACATGTAGCTGTAATCCTACAATGTTTCTTCAGTAGTCTGTCGTACGAAATCAGGCATGAACATAATGTGGGCCTTAAATTGGTGCTTTAGTTGGTCACACTGATTTTTTGTGAAGTTCTGCATTAACTTTGCCCGAAACACAAGTCGTGTTTAGTTGTTTGTTTATTCAAGGTTGAGTGGGGTGGCAAGGAAGGACAATGTATCACTACATACGCATTCAAGCGCGTTGAAGCACAGATCACTATTGCTCTTGCCTCATTCTTACTCCCTCCATTCCAAAATAATTAAAGTTATAGGTTTGTCCTAAGTCAAACTAGCTTAAGTTTGACCAACTTATATAGAAAAATGTGCTAGGATCTACATAACCAGATACACATATGCGAAAATATAGTTCATAAAGAATCTCGTGGGACTAATTAGGTGCTCTAGATGTCAATATATTTTTCTATAGACTTGGTCAGACTTAAGGCTTCAATTATTTTGGAATGGAGGTAGTACGTAGACCAGATGTGCAAATTTAGCGAAATAGCATCACGGTGATCCTAAATGTGCAAATTTATGAAATATCAAGAGCTTCAGCTTTGTCCTACTCGTTATGTATAACAGTGGATTTAACATGCCAACATAGCTAGGGGGGAATACCAGTGCATTCACAGTGATCCTTGACATTTCAATGGGTTGAAATTCTACCAGAAAATAGCATATAATGATTCTTGACCGTTCGACAACATCTCAAGTAGTAGAAAGTCTGTGAAATAGTTTCGATGTGACATATTTTGTGAAACTCTAGTCCAATTGGCAGTCCATACTATTTTCTGATAAAGCATATAGGAAACAAAATAAAAGCTGATTGAAAACAGAAAAGGAGAAAGGTGACAGGCACTCTTGACCAGAGCCTGTCACATCATCCCTACGTAAACTACTGAAATTATCTGTGGAACTGTTTGCTAGGGATGGGATTCGTTGGGTACTACAGTCGCAGCCGTACACTTAAGTGTCACTCTTGTAACCCTAGGGAAGCTGAGGGAATCAGAACAATTATTGCAAAGGTAAAAAAGTTACTTTTAGGTTCTTTGGCCAGTTTTAAAGTTTTCTTACTTACAGGTTCAATGATTTACGATGTTTAGATGCCTTGCAGTCAGAAAAAAGATTCTATCTGAAGACCATATTCAGGTTTGCCATTGCCTTATAATATTTGGCTTTTGAGCTGATTTTCGATTTATGGTAGAAAGTCATCTTGTGTTACCAGATGAAAGCATTGTGGCCAGTTGTCTCAAATGGTCATAGTTGGTAGTATATCACAACCTCCGTTACTTGGAAACTCCGCCTTCTTAAAATTGTTTATCTTAAAATACCTTTGTGAAGTTTTTTAGAGAACATGTAAATGTTACAAAACGTGAGGAAGAGAGAATGACTGAACAGTTTTCTGTATTGAGGAGGAGAGAGATATATACAAGGTTACATGGGCCTGGGCCTCACTCTAGACTATGGGCCTGGGCCTGTACAAGACAAACACAACATATATACTTAACACCCCCCTTCAAACTTAAGGTGGGTCAGGAGCATCTGATACACCAAGTTTGAGAGTGTGAAACCTATGCTGATCTCTAGTTTGTGCCTTGGTGAAGAAATCTGCGACTTGAAGCTCTGATGGGACATATTGTAGCTTGACAGTGGATTGTTGACAATGAGATCGAGTGAAAAAGGCATCCACACCAATGTGTTTGGTCAACTCATGCTTGACTGAATCATTAGTAATCTGAATAGCAGCAGTGTTGTCACAAAGAAGAGGTGTTGGTGTATGACATAAGACACCAAGATCATCCAATAGCCAACGAAGCCATACAATCTCTGCTGTAGTAGTAGAGAGAGCCCTAAGCTCTGCCTCGGCGCTGGAGCGAGACACAGCAGTTTGCTTCTTTGATTTCCATGCAATGAGAGATGTACCAAGAAATATGCAATAGCCAGTGACCGAGCGACGATCAATAGGATCACTCGCCCAAGTGGAATCAGAGTAAGCATGAAGCTGGAGCTGACTGGAATTAGCATAGAACAAGCGGCGAGATGTAGTTCCCCTTAAATACCTAAGGACTCGGAATAGGTGACCATGATGAACTGAGGTGGGAGCACAGACAAATTGACTGAGAATATGGACTGCATGTGCGATGTCAGGTCTGGTCACTGTGAGGTACACTAGACTGCCGACAATGTGACGATAGCGAGAGGGGTCCTCAAGAGGAGTGCCATCAGTAGGACGCAACTGCAGATGAAGCTCCATAGGTGTAGCAGCAATGCGCGTGTCAGTGAGACCTGAGCGAAGAATCAAATCCTGAGTGTACTTTTGCTGGGAGATATAGTAACCATCATCAGTATGCTCGACCTCAATCCCGAGAAAATAGCTGAGAGACCCCAAATCTGACATCTGGAATTGTTCACTCAATTTTTTCTTAACAAAATCAATATACCCAACATCATCTCCAGTGATCAACATGTCATCTACATAAAGTAGAAGCAATGTACGGCCATGCTCAGATGTATGAATGAAGAGTGCAGGGTCATGTTCACAAGGAGAAAAACCGGCAGCTTGAATCGCAGAACTGAACCGCTCAAACCAGGCACGAGGGGCTTGCTTAAGCCCATAAAGAGCCTTTCGAAGACGACAAACATGACCTGATGGAACCTTGATACCTGGAGGTGGCTGCATATATACTTCCTCATGTAAATCGCCATGAAGGAAGGCATTCTTCACATCCATGTGGGAAATTTTCCATGACCGAGTAGCAACCACAGCAATTAGAGTTCGAACTGAAGTCATGTGAGCAACAGGAGCAAACGTCTCATCATAATCTTTCCCATGAGACTGCTGAAAACCTCTTGCAACAAGGCGAGCCTTGTAGCGTTCCACAGAACCATTTGACTTGGTTTTAACCTTATACACCCATTTGCAAGTGATAGGGACTGAACGAGGAGGTAATGGTACCAAATCCCATGTACCAGTACGCTCTAAGGCTGCAAGCTCCTCAGACATAGCCAGTTGCCACTCAGGTGACACAACTGCCTCCTGATAGGTACTAGGCTCAGAAACAGCCCCTGCATATAAGTCCTTTTTGTATCGCGTTGCTAGAGAAGAGCCGTTAGTGCAAGGATCAGTACTGGCTGGAGGAGTAGAAGACAAAGGCATAGATGACTGCGTGTCACATGGAACTTTAGAACGACGAGTGTAATGGAAAGTATTGACTGGAGGAGTAGAATAACGACGAGTGTAATGGAAAGGAAGACTATCTAGAGGTGGAGCTAGTGGAAGAGAGAAAGGAGCTGGTGAGGAAGGAGATGAAACATGTGGTGGAGATGGTTCTGATGTTAGGACAGAGGAAGGTTGTTCAGCTATGGACTCATCTAAAAAGATAGGTGGAAGTGAAAGAAACGAGGTAGACTCTAAAGAAGTTGAGGATGATGGTTTAGTGGAAGGGGAATAGAAGAAGGGTTGATCCTCAACAAAAGTGACATCGCGAGAAAAGCGAATGCGGCGAGCAGAAGAATCATAGCAACGGTAGCCCTTATGTTCAAGACTATATCCAAGAAAGACACACTGAGCAGACTGAGCAGTCAACTTGGTACGCTCACGAGGAGCTAAAAGAACATAACAAGTACAACCAAAGACACGGAGGTGGTCATACGTGGGAGGAGAACCAAACAAAACCTCACCAGGACACTTGCCTTCAAGGCGAGTAGAAGGTTGGAGATTGATAAGATAAACAGCAGTTGAGATAGCTTCACCCCAAAAATGAGTGGGGACAAAGGAAGAAATCAGAAGGGTACGAGCTGTCTCAACAATATGGCGATGCTTACGCTCAGCAACTCCATTCTGAGCATGGGCACCAGGGCATGAAAGCTGAGGGAGAGTACCCTCAGATGAGAGAAACTCGCGAAAAGCAGTAGATAGATACTCCCCCCCGGAGTCAGAACGAAAAACACGAACAGCACTGGAAAACTGAGTATGGACCATATGTACAAAAGCCTTATATATAGAAAACAACTCAGAACGATGCTTCATAAAATAGACCCAAGTATGTCGAGAGTGATCATCAACAAATATGACATAATGTTTGTGGCCACCTTTCGAAACAAAGGGGGAAGGACCCCATACATCAGAGTGCACTAAATCAAAAGGATGACTAGAATGAGTAGTGCTGGAAGAGTATGGAAGCTGTATTTGTTTCCCTAGCTTACAACCCTTATAGTGAAAACCAGCATCTATGGAAACATGACCCAAAACACCTTGTCGAACAAGGGTAGATAAACGAGAACCACACAAGTGACCTAAGCGATGGTGCCACTGGGCAAAAGAAAACGATGAAGTGGATCTTGATGTTGATGCAGCCATCCGGAACGCGGATGTGGTGGAAGCTGAAGGAAGGTGTAAGGTGTCAAGGATGTAGAGGGATGTGGTCTTCTGGCTGCCGAGTGTTGTGTAAATTCTGCAACAAGGAGAAATGAAGTGCACTGCTGGGCTGAAGGTAGCGCTGCTCAAAGTACTTCCATATCTCTTTAGCTGAAGTGTGATGCTCAAGACTCATTCTGAGTGAGGGTTCAACACCCAGAATTAAAACTCCCATGACACGATCATCGATCTTTTGCCAAGACTTCCTTGCTGCATCATCATTTGGACTAGGTGGATCATCTGTCAGATGAGAAACAAAACCAGCCGTCCTCAAGACAGTCCGGGCAGAAAATGCCCATTCCCTGTAGTTTGAACCATCAAGCTTGATATCTATGATCAAAGAACCAAATCCGAAATCATTTCTTGCCATAGTGGTGAGCGGCCAGCAGCTGGAAACACCCAATCTGATAGCAGCTGCAGGCAGCAACAAGAGAAGAGCAGCAGACAGCCACAAACAGGAGCTGGATCTGGATCTCACTGGATAGAAGGTGGAGCTTGCTGGATCTTGCTGGATAGAAGGGGAACGCCTGGAGCTTGCTGTAGAGCAGAGAAGGCACCAAGAGCTTGCTGGAGATGGCTGCTGGAGAGCAGGGGAAGTATTCTCACAGAGTAGCTGTGAGGACACACAGAGGAGCTGCTGGAGAGCAGCTCCTACAGGTTGATGACGAAGATGGGATGGGGCAGCGATGTGGATGTCTCCTCACCAGACAGATCCGCCTGAATCACCTCACCGGCGGCGATTTCATGGGTGGCGGCTGGAAGAGGGACTAGGGTTTGGTCCTGGTCTGATACCATGTTACAAAACGTGAGGAAGAGAGAATGACTGAACAGTTTTCTGTATTGAGGAGGAGAGAGATATATACAAGGTTACATGGGCCTGGGCCTCACTCTAGACTATGGGCCTGGGCCTGTACAAGACAAACACAACATATATACTTAACAGTAAACAGGTGTTTGAATCCTTTGTTACATGTGATGTATGTATATAGGATGACTGATTCGGCCACATGCCCCTTCTAGGATGACTTGGCTCATGTGGCCTAATACTCTCTGCTGTGGGTTAGAAGCATAGAACCTGATAGTGATACCAGCCACCTTTCTGGAGCCAGTCTGGGACTGGCTTCTGAAACATTAACACAAATTTGTTAAACAATCACATACTATCAGTAGTTAATAACCTGTTGTATGCTGGTGTCATTGTTACAGGTAGCAATTATATTGGTACACTTGGCAAGGCTAAGTTTGCTTAGAATTATTAGTGATATCAAAGTGAACAATGACCTATGTAGATCTCACCTTGTGAGGGGAAAAAGACTTGTTAATGATTCGATAAGGTATTCCTTTTAACTCCATATATTTACACGTTTTGAGTTCCTAATCTCCATAGTCCCATTCAGCACATCAAAACTCAAAAGATGCCTAGATACTAAGTGAAGTAGTGTAGTAAATTGTTTGAATCTTTAAGAATCTATGTTTCGTCATGGTAGGATAGCGGAAAAAATACTGAATCCTTCGAGGGAAGATCAGAAAAAACCGAAGAACGCCTTCGCTATCGAATTGGAGCGGATTGCGGCAACAGGAATACTTGTATGTTTCCCACCCACCCACGAAGGGATTTATCTTCTAATTATATGTTCATGATGTCCAACTCTTGTCCATTCTTATATTTTTCTTCCCATGCTTTTGTGGTTATTTAGTTTTCTATCCACTGATTAAGAATCCAATAGATTTGCAACTCTCAGGATTCCATGGATTGTGTTTTACTTAAACAATTGGTGCATTAAATTTCATGTTTGTCATGGTTACCCTAAAGCTTCCTTTTAACATCACCATGCCTTCACATTTCTCCTTCTGTTTTTTGCATGCCGCATGTGACTCTTATCATATTCCCTTTCTATTTAGGTCCTTCTCTTGAGTCATGTCAGCAAAGACAAGCATGCACTCAAATACTATTTCAACCCCATTTTCCAATGAACACTAGCATTATATCCGAAATTGTTTACATAAGAATTATCTCCCGGCATCCTTGAATCCATTTGTAACCTGATACGGCAGAGCTGTAGATAGGATTGTGAAACGTTGGAATTTTATTTACTTAAATGTTGTTAGTGTCTTCTCAACCAGGTAGATGTGTGAATGCCATGTTTTTTCTAAAGATGATACTGTTATTGTAGTTGGAAGCACTTGAAATTGTTGGACTTCTTGACTGTGGAAGCATGGCAATACAATCATGGGCACCAGCAGTAATTTTCCTGTGCTTCATTTATGCATTTGGCAATTATTGGATACATAATCTTTTTTGTTTGCTTCTAACAAAACAATGTTCACTCTAGAACTCGGTACTCTTGCTAAGGCTTCCTCGGGAACATCTGAAGCATGGATACTTCAAAATTGATGTTGTGCGCATACCAGACAAATGCTGGCTATTCATATGGCCAGCAAAATATCGCATAAGTCTTCGATATACCACGTTACGAATCCATTTTAATAAATTTGAAAAGGTCTGATACACCACTGTTGCATGTTGAATTTACTTAATCATGTAATAATTACGTTTTATCAACTTGACTGCTTATATACAGTTTCTTCATTTAGCTTTTGTTGTAGTAATGCATGTTGCTTTATTCATATAATTCCTACTTCGTTCTCAGTGGGTCAACAGAAATGATTATTCTCTAGAATACAGTTTCTTCATTTAGCTTTTGTTGTAGTAATGCATGTTGCTTTATTCATATGATTCCTACTTCGTTCTCAGTGGGTCAACAGAAATGATTATTCTCTAGAATTTGTTTGCTAAGGATGGTATGAGACTTATTGCTCTAGAATTTATAAAGTGATTGTGTTTTATTTTAAAAATTCGGTCAATAATTGTAATGGTCTCGTTCAGTTTATTATTTTATGGTGTATGTATGGCAAAATTTTGTTTTATTGTTCTAAGTTACGAATCCCACACTTAAAACTGTCAAATAACAAGGATACAGCTGCTTCTGCATACTTGACCAACTTCCTTCTGTGTTACGGTATTCATGCCTAATTTACCTTTGGTGTCTTAGCTGACTTGGATCTCTCTGTTTCAGTTTGATTATGAACATTTTGAACAAGTTCTGCGCAGGTGGGTTTCACTTTACAATGAGGTATGTGTTGGGTCCTTGGACTGTGAGTTTCATTTATTTATTTTTCGAACCATGCAGGAGAGCGTCGGTTTCATATTTGTGACACTAGACGAGGCATCAGCCTTTCTGCTTAATATGATCTGCAGTCAGCACGGACTACAGAACTAAATAACCATTTTAACACGATATTTACTGTTGCAGCCTCGTACACGAAACATAGTGTCCAACGCCCTCAGGCCGCTCTACATGAAATGCTGGAGGACCCTCGTCGGTGCTGCTCGGGGCGCTCCTTTCATGAATGCACCACATCTGCAAGATTTGCTGGCTGAGTCACAGCAAATAATGAAGGAATTGGGAGGAGAGAACAATATGATGACGGGCAGTGTGGATTTTGGTGATGCAGAGGAATAACCATGTCAGACTCGGTCATTGTCGGCAAGTGGACAAAACGTTGACATATACATGTAGTTATACAAAGTCTGTCTAGGATCGCTTCATGATTTTTTGGATTTCCTGTGCAAAATGAGTGCTTGCACTCCTTTTGTCTTATTTTTCAAAACAACTCTTTTGGGTAGAATATCAAGAGATTAGTTAATGTACTGTTCAGAGTATCCAAATGTTAACGACTGTTTTTGTCGCTGTCTGTTGACAGTACAACAACTTGCGTTTAAGTTTCAAACAAGCATCAATTTATAAATGGGTTTAAATTAGCGTTTGGAACCCAATACATAGGCATGCAAATTTGGAACCTCCAGGGTGTTTTTGTAGCCTCTGACCCTACAACCAAATTTTCACAATTCACCTCATTTGAAAAATAGTGTGTTTTTTTTTAACAAATTTGCATCCCACCCAAAACAGTAGCGTGGATTTGCAAAAAGAATAGGGGTTCCACGTGTAGCCTCTGCAACACTAACCTGTATGCAGCACATGTGACATATGACCAACAAGTTTTCAGCTATAGAAGAAACTGATGTTCTAACTAGGAACTAACAACACTGCGTAAACAACTAGCTTGAACAATCATTTAACTACAGAACTGTACAACCTCATCACAACACAATCAAACGACAGCAATGCAGTAACAAACCAATATCATAGTGACACGCAAAGAAAAGAGGTTGACTGCCCTGTTTCCAAAATTCAGGCAACAGTTCTGCAGACCCACGCTGACGTATAAAGGATGTACAAACAATTTGATCCGTGATGAGCCCTCTCCCGGGTTCTTGCACAAAATTCCACTAGATGGATAAACAGTGTATGAGAGATCGATGCCCAGGTAAATCAAGATGTCTTGGCTTTATTCCCATACTTGGTACAACAACAAATGTGCATCCCACACTTTACAATGTTGAGAGGACAAATAAAGAATGGCTAGTAAGGAGATAACAATTTCTCCTCTAGGTCACGGAAACCTCGGTACACATTATCTGTTTGGTTCTGTGGGAGATTTAATCGCCTCACCTCAGTCATATACCTGAAGATGCAAACACAATGTGAGCATGTAGAGTTGTGGTGCTTATGTGATTTACAAGAGGTGACACTAAAATAGCAAGCATAAACAAAAAGGATTAGCAATTTGACTCACGGGGATTATGTTGCTTACCTGTTTGCCAAACTAATTATTTTATCTCGAACACCTTTCTGCAAAGACCCTGTTTGATTCAGCGAAAATGTTCCATCCAAAAAGAACGAAGCCCCAGCAGTTGTGGTGCCTAGCTTATGGGCAATGACCGACATTCCCCATTCGCGAAGGATTGCGAGAACTGATCTCAGAAGCCGCAGCTTCAGATTAAGTGAGGGCACGATTGCGCCATTCGATAACAGTTGATCATACACAGCAAGCACAGGCTCAGCTTGACCTTTACAGGCTCCGAGAAGGGCTCTTGCAACATCCTCATCACCAACTAATTCTTGTCCTGAACTTAACCTATCCTGTAGATACGAGCATTTGATGATATAAGTCTCCCTGTGAAGTGCACTGCTGTAAGTATTTAAAATATATATATATATGCCATGTACACATACCAATGCAGCCTTTTCAAGATGAAGGCATATTATATCCAAAGGTAAACAAGCTCCATCTGCAGGATCTAGTTTTGAGCCAACTCTTTTCACCACAGAACATGCTTCTGCTAAACCACCTCTTGTCAGTGTTTGGTCAAGGAGTCTGGCCCAAATTTCCCGGACAATTTTGCTATCAGCATCTCCAGAGTAATTTGCAAAGTTGAGCATTTCCAGGCAAACCTAACAACAACAACAACAAGCTTTAAGCCGTCAACTTTTTGAGTAATTACCCAAACCCGATGTAAGCCTTACGAAGTAAAGGCACTCCTAAGTACAAATGCATGACTCAACAACAGAAACACCAAAGCCAGAACGTCAGTTTGCCTTGAGGTTCTTTTGTTTTGGAACTAGGCAAACTTATTGAGCAGCATGATTTATTTGTGAGAAAAGAAACATAATGATACTAGCAGCAAGATTTCCCAGTAGTGCACACTTCATACTCCCTCCGTTCCCTAATATTTTAGCTTTTTCTTGATCCGTATGTATCACATTTTAGTATGTATGTTCACTCATTTTAGTATGTATGTAGCCAATATTTTGAAATAGCTAAAAAGGTCTTATATTAGGGAACGGAGGGAGTATATCATAGTAAACATAAGCCAGCATGATCTTACAGTGCACATCAACCAACATCTCATGCAACTTCAATGCTGGTTAGGGTTCAAAATTTTAGGTGAATAAGTGGAATGCACACGAGCATGCTAACAAACAGGATATGAAAGGTTGTTTTGAGAAGTCCATTTGCTAAGACCTCAGCTCCACAAAGGCAAGAGTTGAAATCATGTAACAATGTTGTGATCCAACTTGAATTCCATGAAACACAGAAAATCGTACCTCCCAAAGATTAAATGGAACAGCATAGTCATTGTATAGTTGAGTAATGCTCTTAAGATTCAGTGAAAGCTCTTTCGCCTTGTCCTTGGCCTCCTTGGCAGATTCTGCATCAGCTAGAACATTATCACGAGGAAAGGGGTCGCTGGGTGATTCAGAACTGCCTGGGATAGTTTCAAGCCGTGAAGCCATAGACTCCAGTTCTTGTTTAATTTGCATTTGAAACCGAAGCACTGCAAGTTTGCCTTCAAGTAGATCCACTGTACTACTGTCAATAGGATTTCTTGACGAATCAGCAGCAATGCCTGCACTTTTGGCCTGTAGCACAGCATTGCTCAGATATTGATACCTGGATTCCACAGTTAGGTGTTAATAGATACAAGACATGGACATACGGAGGTAAAGAAAAGAAGCAGAACAAAATCTGGAGACCTCTGATCAAGAGCAGGAGCTTCTTCGGCATTGGAGCACTGCCTTTCTGCCAATATCAATAACATCCTGGCAGCAGCAACATGCTCCCCCTTGAGAACGTAGTACCTTGCTAGGAGCTCAAGATACTTCGTTTGGCTAGTAGAAATAGGTGCACCTAAATCATCCAACCTAGGAGCCCCTCGAACCTTAAAAGTGGAAGAAAGAGACAATCAGGACAGCACAACATGTATATTCTTTTATTAACACAGTACAGTCTTGAACTCAGCATAAGCTACGATGATGATGACTTGGAAAGATCTAGCAAACATACAGGCATTTCTAATGCAAGGAATCATATAGCCAGAAGTTGAAGAAGACACTTTTAGATTATCAGAGAAAAAAGAAAACTAAGTAGCAGGAACAATTGTATGATAGTATGATTGAATCGGCTGGTATTAGACAAGATATGGGCAGGCTCCATGTAAACTTTAGCAGATGGTGTACCTTTTAGCTAACACTAAACAGGATATAAACTAAATGAACTCATGTTAATAATTTCAGTTTCCATTTTATTAAGATGAGAACAATATTAAGTTGAGGCAGTGGTGGAGCCTGTAGGATCGATAAGGCAGCCAGCTCAAGCAAAAATGCAACAAAATAGAACATAAAATGCAAGATATTCCTCTACATTCTACAAGGCCTTCAGATTCAACACGTTAACAAAATTTTCAATTGAGTTAACATACTAAATACATCTCTAACAATACCAGGTTGTTATTAGGATTCACCTCTTCTTGATGCTTACGACCAGCACTCTGAAGAAAAGCAACCAAATCGGAGCCTCCGTACTCCAAAAGTTCATTATCCAGACCAAGCTCAATAAGTGTCCTGTATAGATGCTCGTGGAAAGCTGTGTCTGGCCACTGGACACTTAGCTGAATAATCTGTTTGATACATTTGCTTCGAGAAGCTGGATCAAGGGCAGTCACTGGACCAGGTGCCCCACTTCGTCCCGCACCTTTGAGTGTACGCAGAGCATTCATAACTATTTCATAGCACTGTACACGCTGTGCAGTTATAGTATCATGATGCCTTGCATCAATTTGCCCATTAACAACATCAGCATTGGAATCAAGTGCTTGAGCCTTCTGTAGTGGCAACCGCACTACTGCCTCATAGAATCTGAACTCCCATCCAACAAAACACAGAGAATGTCAGCTTGCAGACCGAATAAATGAAATTGTTCAGGATTTATAGATTTGTTTTATCATATACAAGATGATTCAGTAAGGAACTAACCGTAGGTTCTCAAATCTCTTGCATATAGCACTCAAATCAGCAGAGTCTGGAATTTTGGTCAAGAGATTGAAGGCTTCCCTAGCAAGAATATCCCTCTCGTCCTGGTTGTTTGTCATAGATGCTTTCTCGAGACTCTCAACTGCGGAGTAATACTTGTAGTCTGACTCGTTGAAGTAGCTAGGACAGCCCTCCCTCAATTTAGTGCTGATATCCTCAACAGTTCCTTTGCCCTCTGGGCCAATGTAGTACTGCAAAAATCAAATGAAAGTACAGATTAAACTGCAATGAGTGATGAATCACCAAGGCTGTTCCCTTTTTGTTGGCAGTTTGGGCAGAGCAGAGAGAGAGGGAGAAGAGTGCTACCTCCATGAGTGAAGAAATAAGCCGCATCGCAAGCTGGTCACCATCCTCAGAACATACTAACTGATGAAAAGTTAACTGAACTAACTTTTTACGCAAATCATTGCCTAGTGTCTGAACCAAGCGAGCAACATTATGCTGACAAATAAGTTGAAGTAGAACAAGTGCTTCACCAGATCTTCGAAGCAACCGCCTAAGGCACTCGATTGCCCTCACCTGTTATACAAGTAAAGTATTAAGCAAACAAATTTAGATTTTCTCTTCCTTGAGAAATTACAGAAATGTTACCTCCATAGCAGCTAGTTCTGCTGATGTATAAAGCGACCGTGGCTTCTTATTCGATGCAGATTGATCTGCAGAGTCCATGTCTCTAATGCGGTAGGGGCTCTTTCCATTGTTATGGATACCAGCACCAATGGTAGGCCCTGTTTTGTACAGTATGGAACCAGAATCTCCCAGGCCAGCAACATACCCATAAAGTCCTCTTCTCTTGTTTCTTCTGGACCTCAAAAATGTTTCCAACGAACGAATCTTACTCTCAAGAACTTTCATGGCACCAGTAGAAAGCCTACAAACGACCACGCCATCCCCGTGGTCATTGGAACCTATCAGCCCCCGAACCACCATAACTGGAAGCTCCCACACAGGATACAGAAGTCTGGATGAGCATAAGCAAAGCCCTTCATATGCGCCGGAAAACAAAGGTTCTGCTTCCTGAACAACTTGTCCCATGCTAAAGCCTCCAGCCTGAGTTCGAGTGTTAGACAAAGCAGTAGTGCCATTAAGTTGAGGCATTCCAACAAGCCCAGGGTCCTCAAATGCTTCAGCAGCCTTCTCAGAAACCGCATTGCTTATCAGACTATCTTCAGTGTAAAGTAACTTCGCAGCTAGCATTAAGCACATTGCTGCAGCCTCTCCAGCACCAAAGCGATTAAAGAACTCTTCTATTTGTGATCTCAAGGTGTTCCCATCAAACAACTTCCTTAGAATGTCAACAGGCCTGTTAAAAACTAATTCCATCAAACCCATTGTATTGAATACTACCATCCTTCTCCGTGGTAAGATATGTTGGGTAGGAAGATCGCCTTTGGCCCACAGCTTTACAGATGCTTTCTCAGAAGGTTTTCTGAATGCTGAAAGGCATTCCACATCAGCGTATAAAGACTGCATGATGAAAGCAGCATCTGGAAGTGGGAAGACATCAGAAGCACAAAGCATCCGACCCTCAACTGGCAAAGCAGAGACTGTTTCTCGGAGAGCCTTAGAGCTTCTAGAAGCTGTTGCGAAGGTACTAGGCAGTGATAACTGGGCAGCAGAATCTTTCTGCACAGCTAGAAGGGAGGACATAGCTGTAGCAGATGAATCTGACATTATAAGAGCGCCGGCAGAATAGAAAGCAGACTCCACTTTTAACGCCAGATCCTCCGGCTGAGCTCTGCCAGCAGCAGAAACAGCACCAAATGTGAGTCCCCCACCAACCCCTAGAGGTGGGGAAGGCCTAGTAGCAACAATTTTTAAACAGCTTGGCCTCTGCAAACCAGAGTTCAGTCCAACTGAAGAACTGCTTCCACCTGATGTTGAAATGAATAATCTCTTGCCATCTGATAAAACAGCAACAGCATGGAGCCACTTCGATTCCATGGCGGACAAAGGTGAGATGCATACTATTGATGGTTTCGGGGATCGTGCAGCTCTTGATGCATTAGGCCTTCGACCACCATAAGGTGCATCTCGTGGATCAACAAGGTTCTTTTCTTCAGTGATTTTTTTCAAGGGACCATCACCGCTAGCTCCTAAATCAAATAGTTGCAATTTCATGCCTTCTGTGCGTGCATAGATAGTGTTCCTCTCCTCATCAATAACCATGTCCACTATAGGATCAACAGCAGAGAAATTAAACGCACTTGGCAGGACCCACCTGAAAATCAAGTCAACTGAATAAGCAGGTGACCTGAAACACATAAAAGGCAAAGAAAAAGGTCAGATTATTTCACAGCTGATACCTGGAAAGAAGACTGCCTAAACCCGTGGTAAGGCAAACTTTACGGCAGCGTTTACGCCAACCTGAACCAGTTGTGTATTGCAATTCATATATATGCCCATCACGTCCTGACAGGAAAATCTGACCCCTATCTGTACATGTGATGCATGTCATTGTGACACCATCAGTAGAAATCATGTACTCAGGTAAAGGTTGCAATGAAAGTTCAGCATACGGATCTGTTCCATCAGCACTAGCAGAACAGCAAACTCCAACAAGCATCACCTGACACAACAGATGTAGGTGAGTGTATATTTATTGACTAGAAAATAAGTATCCTAGATAGTAACTTTTGTAAAAGCTTGCACGATTTGCAGGTTCGCAACAGTAAATGTCAATCAATCAATGGAAAATCAGAAAAAGGAAAACAGCTGCGTAACCAGAGGATTTATATCAACCTCAGTTCAGCAGAAGACGTTTCTGTGATGTGTATCATTCTCCAATAAATGATACTTCACTATAATTGATTGCTTTAAATCACTTCTAGTATTCTAATATTATAACTACAGCATTCTCTGTCCTAACAGAAAGTAGCAGCCATGAAGCTATTAGGCATATGCAACTTTTATTTCCACAAATCTTAACTAAAATGGGATCTCAGTAACGTGACTGCACGAGGCTTAAATAAAAAAATGAACACAATCATTTGAATGAGTTCTTTCTATCAAGCAAACAAAAATTATCCGTCCAATTGGATTCTGAGCATATCAATAATTCAGCAATTCTAGATGGTCCATCTGGTAACCGACTAAACGTTCGTATCAGTATAACCATTGTTATTACAGATTATTTCTATCTAACAAGCAAGCCACACAAGAGCATTGTTAGGTTCCTATACAGATGTTGACAGGAAGGAGAGAAAATAATGACTAGTTTGGTATTCTGTTGGTAAGCTCCATGCTGATGTTTTTCGTAGTTCACTGCATACATCCCTATATATGCTGCGTGGTGATCTAATCACCTTGGCAGAACTACAGGGTATGACATGGCTATATGCAACTAGCCAGACAGGGGTGGCATCCAGTGCTCCACTAGTCAAGCATTGTGGAACGCCAAAATAGTCACATGCAAACCCAAAAAAAAAACTGAAGAATAGATTTAAGAGTTGTGTCCATCATTTTGTAAAATATAAATTTCTGTTCTACCTCGATATTTGCAAGAAAATAGGCTAGTGGGAAGAGTAAATTTGACCCTCTTTTCCAAACTATATTTTTCACAGGTTATCAAATTATTTCAAGTTCTCAGTTTAATGATTGAATCTCAAATTCTGCACAGGAGAACCCACAAGCATTCTTACCTCCACAGGAGTTGCTAAAATCAAAATGTACTGGATTGCTTCGACAAAAATCCCAGGCTTTGCTCTAGCAAGTCCAACAGCACAAATTGCTTGCTCATCTGCATGATACTCTTGACACTGGCCATCCCTGGTAAATAGAGAAAGAATATGCCATGTATTAGATGGTTAGCGACAAACATGGCCTATCACCAGTGAGGGGGGTTACTATTCGAATTTTGATGAGAAGTGAGATCATTTGTGCTAATCATTGGATATAACTATATACAGGTGAAGTTATTTTTGCTAATCAGACCTGATCTTTGCCATCTATGCGATTACACAGAAATACAGGAAGATAATTTTCAACAACTACTATACAGTTATGTTGCCTAAATGTGAGGTACAATAAAAGAAGGTACAACTTCATAGACAATAATAGATGCTTGGTTTAATAGAAGGTAACACATCACAGACTCATTACACTCAGTTTCGACCAAACAAACATGCATATCAAAAGGAATGGTATTAAGGCATTCTCTAGAAAAGAATTACAGAGGAACTTGCTGCACCTGGCAAACTATTCAAAACAATGGCACGAGCTTTGAGATGCAAAGTAACAGGAGTCGCATCATAAAGCATCACTGGCATTTTTTAGCTTAAGTTGTGTGTCAGCAAAGGGGGTGAACAAACAAAAATAATGAATTACCACTTATCAAAGCGCCAAACGTAAAATGAATTGTCAACAGTTGCCCAGGCCCGGTGTATTTCAGAAAATATTCCACAAAGAGCTGTTCCTTCACCAGCAGCTGCATTATATCTCTCAATCAGCATAGGAGGAAGCTGCCGAGTTTCTGCAACTTCCACCAGAGGAGGCCACTGCAGTAGAACATAAAAGTATCTTACATAGTTATTAACTTCACAAGAATACAATCAAAAAAATTGTGTTCAAAATGCATAATAACTTCAGAATATAACTTACAACTCACACAGAAGGTAGAAAAGACTAGGCCTTACTAAACCAATGTATTTAAGTGATTGCAAAAGTGCACTTTTACAGTCAAGGAGTAAGGGAAGATCTCCATCATTAATATCAACAATTGTTACCCAGTATCATGAAAATTGTTGATTATAGCATGACTCGAGGATCAACTGTGTTTGAGGCAAAAACTTCCCACAGAAACAAGCAAGAAAGAAACAATAGCACCTAAATCCTAAAATTTTGTTTCAAATTTGAACTAAAACCACGACAAGAATTATGGAACGGAGGGAGTAGAACTTTGAATCTGTCACCAGAAATGAAGGATGCCCGTCGCCTAAAAGAGTTTAAGTGGGTGGGAAAAGCAAATTTTAAATAACCTCCGCATGGCAAGAACAAGAATGCCATTGGGCTGGTAGTACTGTGCTGCAGGCTCTCGAACGTAAAACAGAGGTTGATTTAACTGGCATATACTGTAATCAATCTGTTCTGCAAAGGATGTTGGAGAATTCACAGGCAACAAGGAGAAGTTGCAGGTGATGTTGCAGACAAGCTCAGCTCAACAAGATACGAGCTCAGCTCAGCACCAAATCAACCCAAACTCAGACTCAAAAGATTATTGAGTTTAAGCTAAAGCTAAGCGTAATTAGAAATTAGAAGTGAATATATGCATGCATTCTAGTAAATACTAATGCACACCTAGAAACGCAAGTGCATTTTACGATATGGAGGTCTACTGTTACAGGGTCTACTGTTAAATAGCATTGTACAACGGCAATGAGCTTGCAGAGAGACAAGATTAAGCTCTCCTTTGAGCTCAGATGCATCCTTTGCGGTTTCGCTTATATGCTTAAGGCCTGCTCATGAATCTTAGTAAAGAAGGAAGCTCACTGCTTCACACGGTGGTCGGTGATGTTGCAAAGTTTACACAGTTTTCATCTTGTGTTTTGCGTACAACCCCAAAACAGGGAGGTCCCGAAAACACTAGAATCCCCCTGATTCAGTCTCCCGTGTAAATTGCCAAATGTGCACAGTTATAACTTTAGTTTGTTTCCCAGAATTTACATGAAATTTCACATGATTTGGCGCAAAGTTTCACATAGGCAGCCAAACTTGACAAAATGATACACCGCTGCATCTATGTAAAAAAATTAACCTCGATTTTCTACCAAGTTCCAAATAAACAGGTCCAATCTCAACCCCGTCGTGCTCTCCTCGGCCTTCGACGGCTTCCAACCCAACAGGGAGAGCAGAAAGACTAAAAAAACGACCGCGAATCCCCAAGAACTAATGCTGCTTAACCTACGCGTAGCTCCGCTGCAAGCCTCGGATACACCGAAAAAAAGCGCATACGCTGCCGCGGATCAACGGCTCGAGCGCGTGCAGGCCCTAGAACACATTACGCGGGCGGTGGCGCGGGGGTTACCTCCTTGGGGTGCGAGGAGTAGGGGTGGGAGGCGTAGCGCGAGGCCTCGAGCGCCTCCTCCAGGTCGGGCTGCGCGGCGGCGTCGCGGCCGATACGCTCCGAGACGTGCAGCCCCGCCGAGGCGACGTCGGGGCCGATGGCCTCGTCCTCCGCCCACGCCATCATCGGAGCGCCGCGCCTCTGCGGGGAGGGGGGCGGGGGACGGCGAGAGGCGGGGGAAAACCCTAGAGCGCGAGTAGGGGGGGGGCGGGCGGTGGGGAACGGTGCGCGGCGGGGTTTGTTTGGGGTTTTGAGGTTTTCGTGGGCGGGGTCCGGATTTTGCAGTGGCGCGTTGGGCAAATTTTCCCGTTCCCTTCCCGTGAAACTCACCGGTGGCCCCGGGCACAGCTTTTTGTGTACGACCTCGGTCGGGGTCCGTTCTCTGTTTGTTGCTGCCATTCCAACTGAGCCCGGTTTTGGAGCCTCGGTTTGACGAACGGAGCTAAAAGGAAATGCCTCTCTTCCAGCTTAGAACACTTTTAAATTTCCGATAGTGCGAACACATGACAACTCTGAACATTTTTGTAAAGCAACCTATGGTTGAATGGTTAGAGGGACAGTGATATCCTCAGCCCGCCAGGGTTTAAGTCCTGGTGCTCGCATTATTCCTGGATTTATTTTAGGATTTTCGGCTATGCGCCCTCGACTTCGGTCAACGACGAGGTGCTTACGGTGACTTCGTAAATCTTAAGATGATATGCCAACTCAGTCTCTCGGAGGTGTTCATACGGATAGGGTGTGCGTCTATGCGTTCATAGGGGCGAGTGTATGAGCGCTTGCGTCTGTATTGTGTTCCAAAAAAACTCCGAACATCTTTTATGGCAAGTTTAGTGACGCGAGGATGGCAACTTTATTTTCATATGGCAAGTTTCAGTTTATTTTTTGGGTTTGTTTTTTCTCAGATGTCAAATTTACTTGTAAAAAACGTCGGAGTGCTCCATGTCACATGTGTGGCAGCACTTATCATTTTGGTAAAGTTTTGAGACTTCTAAATTAGTCATATCTAGTTTACAGAAGTCTCAATGAATAATAAAGGTTGTTTAAAGAAAAAAGCTGAGGAGGCTATAACTTATTTTTAAGTTGTCAAAAGAATTAGCCCTAAATCATGGGCGGTCGTGCTGATTTGCTAGATAGGCCGACCAATAGAAAAAATGTTGATTCTTAAGTACTGTGATTGTCCTTGCCTACAACAAATGATTCAGACAGAACATTACAGTGTGTTCTTTAGGTACCAGTAATTTGCCAAAAATAAGAGTGAAAATTGACTCCATGGTAATTACATTAGAATTCTTTTTTGCAACAAAGTAATTACATTAGAATACAAAAAAGCAGAGGTATTTTCATTGTACAACACAAACAACATTTTCGTGTACAAATGTGCAATGTGGACTTACTCGATCAATAAACAAACTCTCGTTCTTTCTTACTGCTCATGAAAAGCGCCAGCTGGAATTCCACTTGTGCCATGTAAACACGCAAGCATCACAACTCGGGTTATGATACAAACAACAAATTCATCCAGCCCTGACGATCGGCTCTTGCATTGGTGCTCCTCCCTCTCTCCTGATCTGCAACGCCGGAAGGACCATGACACTTTCACGACCTTGGTTCTCTAGGAAACGTGCAAGCACTGTAATGCGGCAGTCTTCGACGGTGCATTTCCGGACGATTATGCCGGTTTGGAGAGAGTGGACGCAGGTGATGTCTATCACGCAACTTTATTCCTATAGACTCTGTTGGGCCTCGAAGAGCAGAGTTTCGTAGGACAACGGCAAATTTCCTTCATGTGAATGATCTCAGATTTATCAATCTGTGGGAGATGTAGGATGAAGACGGTCTCTCTTAAACAACCTTGCAATCAAATACTGTAAGGGCATATTTCTCCCTATGTGGTTTGGTGATTGATGACAGTGCATTTGCGGACTAATCATGTGCATTAAGCATTTCAGATATCTCGTGTATAGGCACAAGATGATTCGGTGCCCCTCAGAGCCTATCGAAGACGATGGTTTTCTACGTTTTTTCAGTGGATTTGAGTCGTAGGAAAGCCGTACTATTAAGAGGGTGTCCGCTTTGGAAAGGTTAGGGTGGAATCAACACGTACACATATGTTCCTTTGCACCACCTTTCCTTCGCCTCATTGGACCACCGTCTGTTTACCCTTGTCTCTGCGAAATGAAGGCTCTTGAGTATATGTGGCGTGTGGTAGTACTGCTCAAGGGAGCAGTAGTACCACAGGGGCTTGCGGTAGTACCACTCAAGGGAGCGGTAGTACCGCAGGGACCAGCGGTAGTACCGCTCGTGGTGAGCGGTGTACCGCTGCCTCTGGCCCTGACACAGGCGCATGCGGAAGTAGGCGCGGAAGTAATTTTTTACTTCCGCCCCTACGCGGTAGTACCGCTCCCTGCGAGAGGTAGTATCGTGCCGGATTTTCGCACGGTCCTAAACTCAGCTGGAGTAGTCACGGACGTAATTTATTTAGTCCATACTTTTTCCAGCCCAATTGTGTCCTGCCTTGCGGTAGTACCGCAGGGGCGTGCGGTAGTACCGCTTGTTGCTATGCGCAACAGGGCCTCGTCTGGCCACTGCCGCGCGAGCGGTAGTACCACACCGTCCAGCGGTAGTACCGCAACCCCTTGCGGTAGTACCGCAAGCATGTGCGGTAGTACCGCGTGTTGCGGGCTGAGTGAGAGGGTAACCGTTGGATCTTTTTCCCCACTATATAAAGGGGGTCTTCTTCCCCAAGAAGACTATCTCTCCCTCCCCAAGCTCCATTGTTGCTCAAAGCTCCATTTTCGCCCGATCTCTCTCCCTAGCCAATCAAACTTGTTGATTTTCTAGGGATTGGTTGAGAAGGCCCGATTTACACTTCCGCCAAGAGAATTTGATTCCCCCAACTAATCCCTTGCGGATCTTATTACTCTTGGGTGTTTGAGCACCCTAGACGGTTGAGGTCACCTCGGAGCCATATCCATTGTGGTGAAGCTTCGTGGTGTCATTGGGAGCCTCCAATTAAGTTGCGGAGATAGCCCCAACCTTGTTTGTAAAGGTTCGGTCGCCGCCTCCAAGGGCACCAATAGTGGAATCACGGCATCTCGCGTTGTGTGAGGGCGTGAGGAGAATACGGTGGTCCTAGTGGCTTCTTGGGGAGCATTGTGCCTCCACATCGCTCCAATGGAGACGTACTTCCTCTCAGAGGGAAGGAACTTCGGTAACACGCCCTCGTCTCCACGGCTCCACTCTTGGTTATCTCTTACCTTTACTTGTGCAAGCTTACTTTGTGTTGTATCCCTTGCTTGCTTGTGTGCTTGTTGTTGTTGCATCATATAGGTTGCTCACCTAGTTGAATGTCTAGACAACCTATTTTGATGCTAAGTTTAGTTTGGTAAAGAAAAGCTAGAAATTGTTAGTTGCCTATTCACCCCCCCCTCTAGTCAACCATATCGATCCTTTCAATTGGTATTAAAGCCTCATCTCTTTATTAAGGACTTTGTTGTCCGAATAGTATGGTTGACACCACGAACGAGGTGGAGGAGCACCCCGGTGCGAGTCCCACTTTGTCTGCGGCCGACGGGGGATCTTCGGTCTCTCGTGAGGAGTTCAATGTGGCCTTGGACACATTGAAAACCTCCATGACGACCGAGGTCAAAGGCATGCTTAAGAATTTTCTTGATGGTATTAAGTTATCCACCGCACCGTTGGACGTGGTCGATCCACCAACAAGGTGACGGATGCTAACTCCAACAAGGGGGAAGCTACTAGTGATCAAATTCCTTTGACTAGTGGTAGAAGTGGAAATGGCAGCTTTGCCCATATTGAACCTCCACTTACTTATGGAGGACCGGTTCCCTCCACACATATGAATCATGTTGGTCCTCCTCCTAAGCTTATGAAAAATGAGGATTTCGCCTCTTGGGTGTATCGCTTTAAACGTCATTTAAATCATAGTTCTACTAATCTTTGGAGAAATATTGAGCAAGGTGTCTACCCGCACGACCCAAGTAACTTCACTCCTAGAGAAGCCGCGGATCATCAATTCAACGAGTCTGCTCTCTCCATTCTCCAAGAAGCCATTCCTCCCGAAGATATTGTGCACCTTCGTCCTTTCACCATGGCCAAGGAGGCATGGCAACATGTTGTTTCCATTTACAAGGGAAGCGCAATCATTCAACGCTCAAACTTTGAAGTGGTCCAAGATTAAGTCGATGAGTCTGCAATGATTGAAGATGAAGAACCTCGAGAGCTTTACCAGAGATTAACTACTCTCGCGGTCTCACTCCATGATCATGGGAGCAAGGATACGGATGACAATTGGATCAAGCGCAAGTTTCTCAAGGCCATGATGCCTTACCATAAGGCCATGTCCTCCGTCATCCGTCAAAGGCCGGACTTTCACGCCTTGTCCTCAAGTGAAGTGTTGGATGAGTTTGTTGCAATGAGGATCTTGGACAAGACCGTCGACAATGCGGTGTTGCGTTCTCAACGAGCAAAGAATCCCAACCTTGCTTTGAAGGCCAAGGCTAGTGTGGAAAAAGAATGTGAATAGGAAGAAGAGGAGTGTTGCCCTGATGATACCAAATATGCTTATCATGAGCACATGGCTCTCGCTTCACAACAATTTTGGAACAAGAACAACTCAAGTGGTGCCAAGGGCAAGCAACGTCTAAGAACATGCTATAATTGTGGCAATGTGAGCCACTTTGTTGCGGATTGCCCATATGAGAAGAGGGAAGACAATGGTGGCAAGCTTATCCGAAAAGACAAGGCCAAGTCCTCCCCCAACAAGAACAACCTCACCAAGAAGACTCCACCCAAGGGGTTGGTGGCACAAGAAGAGTACAATGAGGATGAGGATGATGACGATGACGGTGAGACGGTTTCCATCGCCTCCGTTGCCATTGCCACAACTCCATGGGTGTCCCTCTTTGATTCACCCAACGAGAACATCACCGCCAAGTGCCTCATGGCTAAAGCCACCAACAAGGTAACCCCCAACATCAAAACTACCATCATTACTAATCCTTCCTTGATGGATTGCATTGATGAAAGTGAGGGGATGAAGGAGGATGAAAATGAATTTGAGTATTTTATGAGTAAGCTCAAGGGTAAATCCAAGAAGCACTTTGTTGCTCTCTTGGAACAACTTGTTGAAGCCAATGACATGATCGAGGCTCACGAAGAAACCATTTCTAAGATGGAAGAGCATAATCGTGACTATGCCGATGAAATATCGGATCTCTCTAATGCGCTTGAGGAAGAGCGTGGTCAACGTTTGGCTCTTGAGGAGTCACACAACGATGATCATGCTAAATTAAAGAAAGATCTTGGTCATGCTCTTGTTGTATCTCGTGTGCTCAATTCCGAGAAGGCCAAAATTGGACTTGACCATGCTAGACTCAAGAAGGAGTTTGATATACTTGACAAGGCTCACAAGGCCTTGAAGAGTGCTCATGCTAGCCTCAAAGAGTCTCATGATCAACTCCAAGTGAAGCTAACCAAGGATAAAGCCACATTTCCTCATATGGTTTTAATTGACAATGCAAATGCTACTAACCCGTGTTGTGAGCATGTGCATCTTGTGGAGGAGAATGACAAGTTGAAGGAGCAACTTGAGAAAGGTCGTGTGTCTTGCATACAAGGTGAGAAGAACCTCAACGACCTTTTGAGAAATCAAAAGGAAGTTGTGGGCAAGGAGGGAATTGGGTTTGCACCCAAGTCCCAGGATAAGAAGAAGAATGACAAGGCCAAAAGACCTCCTCCTCTGAAGCAAACCTTTCTGAAGGAGGGAGAGGGTGCTTCGAAGGAGAAGAAGAACAATGTGAAGGGTAGTGGTGTCAAGAAGGGCAACGCCACCCCTTCCAACAAAGTTGGCGACTTTAACCCTTCTTATGTGTTATGTCATGCTAGTGATGGGCATGTTTATGCCAAACTTGATGGTTCTCCTTATGACTATATTGATTGGTCTATTTGGGTTCATAAGACCCTCGTTACTAACATCAAAGGACCCATTACAAAATGGGTACCTAAAACCAAGCATTGATCTCTTGTAGGTGTTTGCTTCCGGTGGGGGATCATGGTTGCTCAATAGTGGAGCCACAAATCATATGACCAGAAGCAAGGACTTGGTGGTGGACGTGCACAAGGTTTCATCTATGCCCACCAATGTCAAGTGGGGTGATGCCTCATCTTCTAAGGTTTTGGGTCTTGGCAAGGTTGTCATTTATCATGATCTCACGATCGAGAAAGTCATGCTTGTTGAGTCCCTTGCATACAACTTACTTTCCGTTCTTCAACTTGCACTCATGGGCTTTGCCACTTTCTTTGATATTGATACCGTGGCCCTCTTGTGGAGCAAGACTCTTAAAGTAGCCTTTGTTGGGCATGTCGAGTATTGTCTTTATCTGATTAACTTTTCAGACCGACCCACTAAGACCGCAACATGCCTAATGGCTAAAGTTGACGTCGGATGGCTTTGGCATCGCCGTTTAGCCCACGTCAATATGATATCTTTGCAAATCTTCTCAAGGGGGACCATGTCCGTGGACTAACAAATGTTAGTTTTGCCAAAGACCGTGCTTGCAGTGAAGGAAATATGCCCTAGAGGCAATAATAAAGTTGTTATTTATATTTCCTTATATCATGAAATGTTTATTATTCATGCTAGAATTGTATTAACCGAAAACTTAGTACATGTGTGAATACATAGACAAACAGAGTATCCCTAGCATGCCTCTACTTGACTAGCTCGTTAATCAAAGATGGTTAAGTTTCCTAACCATAGACATGTGTTGTCATTTGATGAATGGGATCACATCATTAGAGAATGATGTGATGGACAAAACCCATCCGTTAGCTTAGCATTATGATCGTTTAGTTTTATTGCTATTGCTTTCTTCATGACTTATACATATTCCTCTGACTATGAGATTATCCAACTCCCGAATACCGGAGGAACACTTTGTGTGCTATCAAACGTCACAATGTAACTGGGTGATTATAAAGATGATCTACAGGTGTCTCCGATGGTGTTTGTTGAGTTGGCGTAGATCGATATTAGGATTTGTCATTCCGAATATCGGAGAGGTATCTCTGGGCCCTCTCGGTAACGCGCATCACTATAAGCCTTGCAGCAATGTGACTAATGAGTTAGTTGTGGGATGATGCATTATGGAGTGAGTAAAGAGACTTGCCGGTAACGAGATTGAACTAGGTATGATGATACCGACGATCGAATCTCGGGCAAGTAACATATCGATGACAAAGGGAATAACGTATATTGTTATGCGGTTTGACCGATAAAGATCTTCGTAGAATATGTAGGAGCCAATATGAGCATCCAGGTCCCGCTATTGGTTATTGACCGGAGATGTGTCTCGGTCATGTCTACATAGCTCTCGAACCCGTAGGGTCCGCATGCTTAACGTTCGATGACGATTTGTATTATGAGTTATGTGTTTTGGTGACCGAAGTTTGTTCGGAGTCCCCGATGAGATCACAGACATGACTAGGAGTCTCGAAATGGTCGAGAGGTAAATATTGATATATTGGAAGGTTATATACGGACACCAGAATGGTTTCGATAAGGTTCGGGGATTTTTGGAGTACCGGGAGGTTACCGGAACCCCCCGGGAAAGTTAGTGGGCCATAGTGGAGGAGAGGAGGCAGGCCACGGGAGGAGGCGCGCGCCCCCTTGCCCCAATCCGAATTGGACAAGGGGAGGGGGTGCGACCCCCCTCTTTCCTTCTCCCTCTCTCTCCCTTCCCCTTTCCCCCTCTCTGTTGCAAGGAAAGGGGGCCGAATCCTACTAGGAACGAGTCCTAGTAGGACTCCCCCCATGGCGTGCCCCCCTTGGGCCGGCCTCCTCCTCCCTCCCTCCTTTATATATGTGGGCAGGGGGCACCCCAAAGCACATAAATTGTTCTTAGCCGTGTGCACTGCCCCCCTCAACAGTTTACCACATCGGTCATATTATCGTAGTGCTTAGGCGAAGCCCTATGCGGATCACATCACCAACACCGTCGCCACGCCATCGTGCTGACGGAACTCTCCCTCGAACCTCTACTAGATCAAGAGCTCAAGGGACGTCATCGTGCTGAACGTGTGCTGAACATGGAGGTGCCGTACGTTCGGTACTTGGATCGGTTGGATCGTGAAGACGTTCGACTACATCAACCACATTACTAAACGCTTCCGCTTTCGGTCTACGAGGGTACATGGACACACTCTCCCATCTCGTTGCTATGCATATCCTAGATAAATCTTGCTTGATCGTAGGAATTTTTTGAAATAATGTGTTCCCCAACAGTGGCATCCGGGCCAGGTCTATGCGTAGATGATATATGCACGAGTAGAACACAAAGAGTTGTGGGCGATAATAGTCATACTGCTTACCACAAACGTCTTACTTTGATTCGGCAGTATTGTTCGATGAAGCGGCCCAGACCAACATTACATGACCGCGTTCATGAGTTGGTTCTACCGACGTGCTTCGCACACAGGTGGCTGGCGGGTGTTTGTTTCTCCAACTTTAGTTGAATCGATTTTGACTATGGCCAGTCCTTGTTGAAGGTCAAAACAACACACTTGACGAAAAATCATTGTGGTTTTGATGCGTAGGTAAGAATGGTTCTTGCTAGAAGCCCGTAGCAGCCACGTAACACTTGCAACAACAAAGTAGAGGACGTCCAACTTGTTTTTGCAGGCATGTTGTGATGTGATATGGTCAAGACGTGATGAGATATAAATTGTTGTATGAGATGATCATGTTTTGTAATAGTTATCGGCAACTGGCATGAGCCTTATGGTTGCCGCTTTATTGTATGAAATACAATCACCATGTAATTGATTTACTTTATCACTAAGCGGTAGCGCTAGTCGTAGAAGCAATAGTTGGCGAGACGACAACGATGCTACGATGGAGATCAAGGTGTCAAGCTGGCGATGATGGAGATCATGACGGTGCTTTGGAGATGGAGATCAAAGGTACAAGATGACGATGGCCGTATCATGTCACATATTTTGATTGCATGTGATGTTTATCCTTTATGCATCTTATTTTGCTTACTTCGGCTGTAGCATTATAAGATGATCCCTCATTAAATTTCAAGGTATAAGTGTTCTCCCTGAGTATGCACCGTTGCCACAGTTCGTCATGCCAAGACACCACGTGATGATCGGGTGTGATAAGCTCTACGTTCACATACAATGGGTGCAAGCCAGTTTTGCACATGCAAAATACTCGGGTTAAACTTGACGAGCCTAGCATATGCGGATATGGCCTCGGAACACTGAGACCGAAAGGTCGAATGTGAATCATATAGTAGATATGATCAACATAGTGATGTTCACCATTGAAAACTACTCCATCTCACGTGATGATCGGACAAGGTTTAGTTGATATGGATCATGTGATCATTTAGATGACTAGAGGGATGTCTATCTAAGTGGGAGTTCTTAAGCAATATGATTAATTGAACTTTAATTTATCATGAACTTAGTACCTGATAGTTTTTGCATGTCTATGTTGTTGTAGATCAATGGCCCGTGCCGCCGTTCCTTTGAATTTTAATGCGTTCCTAGAGAAAGCTAAGTTGAAAGATGATGGTAGCAACTACACGGACTGGGTCCGTAACTTGAGGATTATCCTCATTGCTGCACAAAAGAATTACGTCCTGGAAGCACCGCTAGGTGCAAGACCCGCTGCAGGAGCAACTGCGGTCGTTATGAATGTCTGGCAGAGCAAAGCTAATGACTACTCGATAGTTCAGTGTGCCATGCTTTACGACCTAGAATCGGGACTTCAAAGACGTTTTGAACATCATGGAGCATATGAGCTACTCTAGGAGTTGAAGTTAATATTTCAAGCAAATTCCCGAGTTGAGAGATATGAAGTCTCCAACAAGTTCTATAGCTGCAAGATGGAGGGGAATAGTTCTGTCAGTCAACATATACTCAAAATGTCTGGGTATCATAACCACTTGACTCAACTGGGAGTTAATCTTCCTGATGATAGTGTCATTGACAGAGTTCTTCAATCACTGCCACCAAGCTATAAAGGCATCGTGATGAACTATAATATGCAAGGGATGGAAAAGACAATTCTTGAGCTCTTCGCAATCCTAAAGGTTGCGGAGGTAGAAATCAAGAAGGAGCATCAAGTGTTGATGGTTAACAAGACCACTAGTTTAAAGAAAAGGGGCAAATGGAAGAAGGATAACTTCAAGAAGAACGACAATCAAGTTGCTGCTCAAGGGAAGAAGCCCAAGTCTGGACCTAAGCCAGAAACTGAGTGCTTCTACTGCAAAGGGACTGGTCACTGGAAGCGGAACTGCCCCAAGTATTTGGCGGATAAGAAGGATGGCAAAGTGAAAGGTATATTTGATATATATGTTATTGATGTGTACCTTACTAATGCTCGTAGTAGCGCCTGGGTATTTGTTACTGGTTATGTTGCTCATATTTGCAACTCGAAACAGGGGCTACGGATTAAACAAAGATTGGCTAAGGACGAGGTGATGATGCACGTGGGAAATGGTTCTAAAGTCGATGTGATAGCCGTCGGGACGCTACCTCTACATCTACCATCGGGATTAGTTTTAGACCTAAATAATTGTTATTTGGTGCCAGCGTTGAGCATGAACATTATATCTGGATCTTATTTAATGCGAGATGGTTATTAATTTAAATCAGAGAATAATGGTTGTTCTATTTATATGAGTAATATCTTTTATGGTCATGCACCCTTGATGAGTGGTCTATTTTTGTTGAATCTCGATTGTAGTGATACACATATTCATAATATTGAAGACAAAAGATGCAAGGTTAATAATGATAGTGCAAATTATTTGTGGCACTGTCGTTTAGGTCATATTGGTGTAAAGCGCATGAAGAAACTCCATGCCGATGGGCTTTTTTAATCACTTGATCATGAATCACTTGATGCTTGTGAACCATGCCTCATGGGCAAGATGACTAAGACCCCGTTCTCCGAAACAATGGAGCGAGCAACAGACTTATTGGAAATAATACATACTGATGTATGCGAACCAATGAGTGTTGAGGCTCGCGGTGGGTATCATTATTTTCTGACCTTCATAGATGATTTGAGCAGATATGGGTATATCTACTTGATGAAGCACAAGTCTGAAACATTTGAAAAGTTCAAAGAATTTCAGAGTGAAGTGGAAAATCATCGTAATAAGAAAATAAAGTTTCTATTATCTGATTGCGGAGGTGAATATTTGAGTTATGAGTTTGGTCTTCATTTGAAACAATGTGGAATAGTTTCGCAACTCACGCCACCTGGAACACCACGGCGTAATGGTGTGTCCGAACATCGTAACCGTACTCTATTAGATATGGTGCGATCTATGATGTCTCTTATTGATTTACCGCTATCGTTTTAGGGTTGTGCTTTAGAGACAGCTGCATTCACATTAAATAGGGCACCATCTAAATCCGTTGAGACGACACCATATGAACTGTGGTTTGGCAAGAAACCCAAGTTGTCGTTTCTTAAAATTTGGGGCTGTGATGCTTATGTGAAAAAGCTTCAACCTGATAAGCTTGAACCCAAATCGGATAAATGTGTCTTCATAGGATACCCAAAGGAGACTGTTGGGTACACCTTCTATCACAGATCCGAAGGCAAGATTTTCATTTCTAAGAATGGATCATTTCTAGAGAAGGAGTTTCTCTCGAAAGAAGTGAGTGGGAGGAAAGTAGAACTTGATGAGGTAATTGTACCTTCTCCCGAGTTGGAAAGTAGCTCATCATAGAAATCTGTTTCAGTGATTCCTGCACCAATTAGTGAGGAAGCTAATGATGATGATCATGAAACTTCAAATCAAGTTACTACCGAACCTCGTAGGTGAATCAGAGTACGATCCGCACCATAGTGGTACGGTAATCCTGTTCTGGAGGTCATGTTACTTGACCATGACGAACCTACGAACTATGAGGAAGCGATGATGAGCCCAGATTCCGCGAAATGTCTTGAGGCCATGAAATCTGAGATGGGATCCATGTATGAGAACAAAGTATAGACTTTGGTTGACTTGCCCGATGATTTGCCATAGAGAATAAATGGGTCTTCAAGAAGAAGACTGATGCTGACGGTAATGTTACTGTCTATAAAGCTCGACTTGTTGTGAAAGGTTTTCGACAAGTTCAAGGAGTTGACTATGATGAGACATTCTCACCCGTAGCGATGCTAAAGTCTGTCTGGATCATGTTAGCAATTGCTGCATTTTATGATTATGAAATTTGGCAAATGGATGTCAAAACTGCATTCCTTAATGGATATCTTAAAGAAGAGTTGTATATGATGCAACCAGAAGTTTTTTTCGATCCTAAAGGTGCTAACAAAGTGTGCAAGCTCTAGCGATCCATTTATGGACTCGTGCAAGCCTCTCGGGGTTGGAATATACGCTTTGATAGTGTGATCAAGGCATATGGTTTTATACAGACTTTTGGAGAAGCTTGTATTTACAAGAAAGTGAGTGGGAGCTTTGTAGCGTTTCTAATATTATATGTGGATGAAATATTGTTGATTGGAAATAATACATAATTTCTGGACAGCATAAAAGGATACTTGAATAAGAATTTTTCAATGAAAGACCTCAATGAAGCTACTTATATATTGGGCATCAAGATCTATAGAGATAGATCAAGATGCTTAATTGGACTTTCACAAAGCACATACCTTGATAAAATTTTGAAAAAGTTCAAAATGGATCAGTCAAAAGAAAGGGTTCTTGCCTATGTTACAAGGTGTGAAGTTGAGTCAGACTCAATGCCCGACCACTGCAAACGATAGAGAGAAAATGAAAGTCATTCCCTAGGCCTCAGCCATAGGTTCTATCATGTATGCAATGTTGTGTACCAGACCTGATGTGGGCCTTGCTATAAGTTTAGCAGGGAGGTACCAAAGTAATCCAGGAGTGGGTCACTGGACAGCGGTCAAGAACATCCTGAAATACCTGAAAAGGACTAAGGATATGTTTCTCGTTTATGGAGGTGATAAAGAGCTCGTCGTAAATGGTTACATCGATGCAAGCTTTAACACTGATCCGGATGACTCTAAGTCACAAACCGGATACGTATTTATATTGAATGGTGGAGCTGTCAGTTGGTGCAGTTCCAAGCAGAGCATCGTGGCGGGATCTACGTGTGAAGCGGAGTACATAGCTGCTTCGGAAGCAGCAAATGAAGGACTATGCATGAAGGAGTTCATATCCGATCTAGGTGTAATACCTAGTGCATCAGGTCCAATGAAAATATTTTGTGACAATACTGGAGCAATTGCCTTGGCGAAGGAATCCAGATTTCACAAGAGAACCAAACACATCAAGAGACACTTCAATTCCATCCGTGATCAAGTCAAGGAGGGAGACATAGAGATTTGCAACATACATACGGATCTGAATGTTGCAGACCCGTTGACTAAGCCTCTTCCATGAGCAAAACATGATCAACACCAAGACTCCATGGGTGTTAGAATCATTACTATGTAATCTAGATTATTGACTTTAGTGCAAGTGGGAGACTGAAGGAAATATGCCCTAGAGGCAATAATAAAGTTGTTATTTATATTTCCTTATACCATGATAAATGTTTATTATTCATGCTAGAATTGTATTCACCGGAAACTTAGTACATGTGTGAATACATAGACAAACAAAGTATCCCTAGTATGCCTCTACTTGACTAGCTCGTTAATCAAAGATGGTTAAGTTTCCTAACCATAGACATGTGTTGTCATTTGATGAACGGGATCACATCATTAGAGAATGATGTGATGGACAAGACCCATCCGTTAGCTTAGCATTATGATCGTTTAGTTTTATTGCTATTGCTTTCTTCATGACTTATACATATTCCTCTGACTATGAGATTATCCAACCCCCAAATACCGGAGGAACACTTGTGTGCTATCAAACGTCACAACGTAACTGGGTGATTATAAAGATGCTCTATAGGTGTCTCCGATGGTGTTTGTTGAGTTGGCATAGATCGATATTAGGATTTGTCATTCCGAATATCGGAGAGGTATCTCTGGGCCCTCTTGGTAACACACATCACTATAAGCCTTGCAAGCAATGTGACTAATGAGTTAGTTGCGGGATGATGCATTACGGAATGAGTAAACAGACTTGCCGGTAACGAGATTGAACTAGGTATGATGATACCGACGATCGAATCTCGGGCAAGTAACATACCGATGACAAAGGGAATAACGTATATTGTTGTGCGGTTTGACCGATAAAGATCTTCGTAGAATATGTAGGAGCCAATATGAGCATCCAGGTTCCGCTATTGGTTATTGACCGGAGATGTGTCTCAGTCATGTCTACATAGTTCTTGAACCCATAGGGCCCGCACGCTTAACTTTTGATGACGATTTGTATTATGAGTTATGTGTTTTGGTGACCGAAGTTTGTTTGGAGTCCTGGATGATATCACGGACATGACAAGGAGTGTAGAAATGGTCGAGAGGTAAAGATTGATATATTGGAAGGTTATATACAAACATCGGAATGGTTTCGATTAGGTTCGGGGATTTTTCGGAGTACCGGGAGGTTACTGGAACCCCGCGAGAAAGTTAATGGGCCTAATGGGCCATAATGGAGGAGAGGAGGCAGGCCACGGGAGGAGGAGCACGCCCCTTGCCCCAATCCAAATTGGACAAGGTGAAGGGGCGCGGCCCCCCTCTTTTCTTCTCCCTCTCTCTCCCTTGCCCTTTCCCCTCTCCGTTGGAAGGAAAGGGGGGCCGAATCCTACTAGGAACAGAGTCCTAGTAGGACTCCCCCCATGGCGCGCGCCCCTTGGGTCGGCCTCCTCCTCCCTCCCTCCTTTATATATGTGGGCAGGGGGCACCCCAAAGCACATCAATTGTTCTTAGCCATGTGCAGTGCCCCCCTTCATAGTTTACCACCTCGGTCATATTGTCGTAGTGCTTAGGCGAAGCCCTGCGCGGATCACATCACCAACACCGTCGCCACGCCGCCGTGTTGAGAAACTCTCCCTCGACCCTCTACTGGATCAAGAGCTCGAGGGACGTCTGTAGGATCGAAAGTATGTCTAGAGGGGGGTGATTAGACTACTTCACCAAATAAAAATCTAGCCTTTTCCCAATTTTAGTTCTTGGCAGATTTTAGCTATCTTAGCACAAGTCTAGCAATCTCCACACAATTCAAGCAAGCATGCAAAAGAGTATATGAGCAGCGGAAAGTAAAGCATGCAACTTGCAATAATGTAAAGGGAAGGGTTTGGAGGATTCAAACGCAATTGGAGACACGGATGTTTTTGTCGTGGCTCTGATAGGTGGTGCTATCGTACATCCACGTTGATGGAGACTTCAACCCACGGAGCGTAACGGTTGCACGAGTCCACGGAGGGATCCACCCACGAAGGGTCCATGAAGAAGCAACCTTGTCTATTCCATCACGGCCATCGGCCACGAAGGACTTGCCTCACTAGCGGTAGATCTTCACGAAGTAGGCGATCTCCTTGCCCTTACAAACTCCTTGGTTCAACTCCACAATCTTGTCGGAGGCTCCCAAGTGACACCTAGCCAATCTAGGAGACACCACTCTCCAAGAAGTAACAAATGGTGTGTTGATGATGAACTTCTTGCTCTTGTGCTTCAAATGATAGTCTCCCCAACACTCAACTCTCTCTCTCACATGATTTGGATTTGGTGGAAAGAAGATTTGAGTGGAAAGCAACTTGGGGAAGGCTAGAGATCAAGATTCATATGGTAGGAATGGAATATCTTGACCTCAACAGAAGTGTAGGTGGTTCTCTCTCAGAAAATGTGTATTGGAAGTGTAGGTATGTTCTGATGGCTCTCTCCACGAATGAAGAGTGGGTGGAGGGGTATATATAGCCTCCACACAAAATCTAACTGTTACACACAATTTGCTAAACTCGGTGGGACCGAATGGTTAAACTCGGTCAGACCGATTCAGCAAACCTAGTGACCGTTAGGATTTTCGGTGGGACTGAGATGCAACTCAGTAGGACCGATATGGTTAGGGTTAGGGCATAACGTAATCTTGGTGTGACCGATTACACAAACTCGATGGGACCGATTTTGGTAATAAGCTAACCAGAGAGTTGGTCAAGTAAACTCGGTGGGACCGATTCGCTCATCTCGGTGAGACCGAAATGTTACAAAAGGGAAGAGTTTACATTGCAATCTCGGTGGGACCGATCGCTCATCTCGGTTGTACCGAAACGTTACGAAGGGAAACAGAGAGATTACAATCCCATCTCGGTGAGACCGAGATCCCTATCGGTGAGACCTATTTGCCTAGGGTTTGTGGCAGTGGCTATGCCATTTGAAACTCGGCCGCGCCGAATAGAAAGAATCGGTGGGGCCGAGTTTGACTTTTGGTTTCGGTCATATGTGGATGTGGGAAGGTAGTTGAGGGTTTTGGAGCATATCACTAAGCACTAAAGAGCAAGAAACTCATTAAGCAACACCTCATCCCTCCTTGATAGTATTGGCTTTTCCTATGGATTCAATGTGATCTTGGATCACTAAAATATGAAATATACAGTCTTGAGCTTCAAGCTTGAGCCAAACTTTTTGTCCTTAGAATTTTGAGGGATCCACTTTCCTCATACATGCCATGCCATTCATTGAGCTTTTCCTGAAATATTACTCTTGCAATAATGTTAGCTCAATGAGCTATATGTTGTTAGGAATTACCAAAACCACCCAGGGATAGTTGCACTTTCAATCTCACCCTTTTTGGTAATTGATGACAACATATAGATCAAAGCTTCGACAAATGATAATAAGAGAAAACAATCGTCGCTTTGAGAAGTATGTGATAAGCAAGAGCTCCCCCTAAATTTGTGCATGTCTTAAGATTTGCTTTGGACTGCAAAGGCACAATGAGTTAGGATCATGGGTTACTCTTCCATGTCACACACATCTTGGTGGAGCGCTCAAAATTATAAGAATTAAATACATGCACTCATCACCAAGCAAAGTGAATGATCATATAGAGATAAAATGATAGTATCATCCAACAAGCATTAATGTAGCATATGATCAAACACACATGATCATCCAAGTATCACAAATAAGCATAAAGTATCTCAATCAAGCAAAGCAAATAAAGTTCAACCACCAAAGCAAGAGAGAATAAAAAGCAACGCTCTCTCTCGAAGCCTATGATCTATACATTTTCTCCCCCTTTGGCAACAAGTTACCAAAAAGTTCATAGAAAATGCATAGCACTAAAATGACTCCCAGGCTTGATCTTCAGGTGGTGGAGTCCGGATAACGCCAAGGACGAAGGCTTCAGTTGATGTAGATGGAGCTGAAGGAGTAGGTGCTGGAGCTGGTGGCACTGAAGCTGTAGCTGGTGCAGATGAAGTGGCTCTAGTGTCTGATACTGGCACTGCAGTTGATCTCTGAGCTCGAGGCACTCTGGCAAATGCATCAGTGGTTGTCTTGCCCTTCCTCTCCTGCATGTCATCTGAAGCTGCTCCACAACTGACTGAATCTCAGTTACTTTGACATCTAAATCATAGAATTTTTGTTCCATGATTCTTTCCAGGCTCTCCTGGTTTTGAGTTAGGGTGGCTAACCCCTTCTCAATCCTTAAAGTTGATGCTATCAAATAACCAAGCTGGTCCTGCTTGCTTTTGAAAAAGTACTCAGATGCCTCCTCTTGAGTTGGCATCTTGGCAGCCTTCTCTTTCCTTGCTTTCTCCTTCTTCTCTTGAGCTTGTACTGATGATGGTTCATTCTCATTCATCACAACTTGGTTGTCCTCGAAGTCTGGGTAGATAGGCAAGTGTTCCTTATCCAACAAGTATGTGCTTGTGCCCATCTTTGAGTTAATCAACTCCTGAATTTGTGGGGCATATCCACAACTTCTTTTCTGGTCAGCTGTTGTCCTCTTGATAGTCTCAACCATGAGGCTCATGACCTTGAATTTCTATGGCACATCAAATATGTGTAGCAAATTAATTGCATGCCCTCTGATCATGTTGTGGTCACCTGACTTGGGAAAAAGAGTGTGCCTTAGGATCCAGTTGATCGTTGGCAGTCCTGACAGAAGAAAATGGACTGACCCAAACTTGAAAGTCTCAAGAGCTTTGTCTAGGATCTCCTTGTACATGTTTGACATAGAATTGTGATCCATCTTCTTCTTGGCATAAACATCCAAGTCATCTTCTTCTTCCTTAGGAGCATTGATCAGATTTGCCCATTCCTCAATAGTTGAGTGGTACCTTGTACCTTCAGACATCCCTACTATCCTGCCATCTGGATAGAAGTGTGCTGTGGAGTAGAATTGCATTATGAGCTCCTCATTCCACTTTGTGAGCTTCTGCCCAACAAAGTCTGCAACTCCACAAGCACTGAAGGAACAACCTCCTTCGAGGAGGCCGTAGTTTCCTTGTTCCCTCCCTCACTTTCCCCCAAAGGCACAATCTTCAGCATCCTGACTAGTACGGGATCCGGCCTGGTCTCGGGGAGGGGAGCCGGACACCTGATCAGCTTTGCTTTCGCTATTCACTCCTGTTTAAAAGGACAGCTCTTTTAGGGTCAAGTTTATGACAAATATATGGAAAACGAGTCCGGGCACAAGGCTACTTACTTGAGTATCCGGGCGATTGCAGCTCAAACCTGCGTCCTCGGTCAAATCCGGACACATTGCTTGTGATCCGAAGAACAGTTTATACATCTCCGCGGGCGTTGCGCCCATAAAATGCAGGAGAGCTCGTGGTCCCTCCGGATTAAACTCCCACAAACGAAGGGAGCGACGTTTGCCGGGCAGTGTTCGGCGGATCAGCATGACTTGCGTCACTTTGACTAAGCTGGGACCTCTTTCTAAGAGATCCCTGATGCGGCCCCGCAACAAAGACACGTCCTGGGGTGGCCCCTAATCTAGGCCTTTATTGACCCACGACCCTAGCTGCTTTGGGGGACCCGAGCGAAAGGCAGGTGGCGCCACCCACTTGGTGCCCCTGGGAGCGGTGATGTAGAACCACTCTTGTTGCCACAAGCCGAGCTCCTCTTGACAAGGGCCCTCGGGCCACGGAGCGTCAACCTTCTTACTTATAACAGCGCCCCCGCACTCTGCGTGCCGTCCCTCGATCATCTTCGGCTCTACCTTAAAGGTCTTGAGCCATAATCCAAAGTGAGGAGTAACACGGAGGAATGCTTCGCACACAACTATGAATGAGGAAACATGGAGGATGGACCATCAGCCCCCTCACAAAGGGATCCATGGGGAAGCCTAACCCCCGAAGGAAATGAGACACGAACACCACGCTCTCACTAGGCTGGGGACTGGGAATAGCCTGCCCTTGGGCAGGCAGCCTATGAGAAATTTCGCCGGTCAACAACTTGGCCTCTCTCAACTTTAGCACGTCCTCCTCCGTTACCATCGGCCTTGAAGGTCGGAACCGGACATTGTTGAAGGTCCGAAGCGCCTGAAATCCAGAGCCTAGGGTGTTGGAACTCGAGGCGGCGGGTGAACTCGTTTTGAGATTGGAAGAAAGGGGTAAAGCCTTGGTCTCTTTATAAGAGGTGGAATACCAAGGGCCCTCCCCGTAACCGTTTGGGACTTGCCTTTAATCGATAGAACGTGCTAACGGGCACGATTGGGTTACCCACGTCCGTATTGATGAGAATCCCGCAAATAAAGGGGACACAATCTCTGCCTCGACAAGACGTGCCAAGGAAACCGCCTCGCAATATGCGCTGAGGTGGGGAAGTGAAAACGATTCGTATGAAGGCTTGGCCGTAGTGTGATGTCACGCTACGGAATACGTCAGCAGATTAGATTCGTGTAAATATTATTCTCTCTATGGAAATATGTGGAAACTTATTCTGTAGAGCCGGACACTATCCTTAGTGTTAACAATCTTTTATGAAGTACTTGGAGGAGGAACCCACCTTGCAATGCCGAAGACAATCTGCGCGCCGGACTCGTCGTCATTGAAGCCTGGTTCAGGGGCTACTGAGGGAGTCCTAGATTAGGGGGTGTCCGGGTAGCCGGACTATACCTTCAGCCGGACTCCTAGACTATGAAGATACAAGATTGAAGACTTCGTCCCGTGTCCGGATGGGACTTTCCTTGGCGTGGAAGGCAAGCTTGGCGATGCGGATATTTAGATCTCCTACCATTGTAACCGACTTTGTGTAACCCTAACCCTCTCCGGTGTCTATATAAACCGGAGGGTTTTAGTCCGTAGGACAACACAACATACAACAATCATACCATAGGCTAGCTTCTAGGGTTTGGCCTCTCTGATCTCGTGGTAGATCTACTCTTTTACTACCCATATCATCAATATTAATCAAGCAGGATGTAGGGTTTTACCTCCATCAAGAGGGCCCGAACCTGGGTAAAACTTCGTGACCCTTGTCTCCTGTTACCATCCGCCTAGACGCACAGTTCGGGACCCCCTACCCGAGATCCGCCGGTTTTGACACCGACACCATGCCATTCATTGAGCTTTTCCTGAAATATTACTCTTGGAATAATGTTAGCTCAATGAGCTATATGTTGTTAGGAATTACCAAAACCACACATGGATAGTTGCACTTTCAATCTCCCCCTTTTTGGTAATTGATGACAACATATAGATCAAAGCTTCGACAAATGATAATAAGAGAAAAACATCGTCGCTTTGAGAAGTATGTGATAAGCAAGAGCTCCCCCTAAATTTGTGCATGTCTTAAGATTTGCTTTGGACTGCAAATGCATAATGAGTTAGGATCATGGGTTACTCTTCCATGTCACACACATCTTGGTGGAGCGCTCAAAATGATAAGAATTAAATACATGCACTCATCACCAAGCAAAGTGAATGATCATATAGAGATAAAATGATAGTATCATCCAACAAGCATTAATGTAGCATATGATCAAACACACATGATCATCCAAGTATCACAAATAAGCATAAAGTATCTCAATCAAGCAAAGCAAATAAAGTTCAACCACCAAAGCAAGAGAGAATAAAAAGCAACGCTCTCTCTCGAAGCCTATGATCTATACATTTTCTCCCCCTTTGGCAACAAGTTACCAAAAAGTTCATAGAAAATGCATAGCACTAAAATGACTCCCAGGCTTGATCTTCAGGTGGTGGAGTCCGGATAACGCCAAGGACGAAGGCTTCAGTTGATGTAGATGGAGCTGAAGGAGTAGGTGCTGGAGCTGGTGGCACTGAAGCTGTAGCTGGTGCAGATGAAGTGGCTCTAGTGTCTGATACTGGCACTGCAGTTGATCTCTGAGCTCAAGGCACTCTGGCAAATGCATCAGTGGTTGTCTTGCCCTTCCTCTCCTGCATGTCATCTGAAGCTGCTCCACAACTGACTGAATCTCAGTTACTTTGACATCTAAATCATAGAATTTTTGTTCCATGATTCTTTCCAGGCTCTCCTGGTTTTGAGTTAGGGTGGCCAACCCCTTCTCAATCCTTAAAGTTGATGCTATCAAATAACCAAGCTGGTCCTGCTTGCTTTTGAAAAAGTACTCAGATGCCTCCTCTTGAGTTGGCATCTTGGCAGCCTTCTCTTTCCTTGCTTTCTCCTTCTTCTCTTGAGCTTGTACTGATGATGGTTCATTCTCATTCATCACAACTTGGTTGTCCTCGAAGTCTAGGTAGATAGGCAAGTGTTACTTATCCAACAAGTATGTGCCTGTGCCCATCTTTGAGTTAATCAACTCCTGAATTTGTGGGGCATATCCACAACTTCTTTTCTGGTCAGCTGTTGTCCTCTTGATAGTCTCAACCATGAGGCTCATGACCTTGAATTTCTATGGCACATCAAATATGTGTAGCAAATTAATTGCATGCCCTCTGATCATGTTGTGGTCACCTGACTTGGGAAAAAGAGTGTGCCTTAGGATCCAGTTGATCGTTGGCAGTCCTGACAGAAGAAAATGGACTGACCCAAACTTGAAAGTCTCAAGAGCTTTGTCTGGGATCTCCTTGTACATGTTTGACATAGAATTGTGATCCATCTTCTTCTTGGCATAAACATCCAAGTCATCATCTTCTTCCTTAGGAGCATTGATCAGATTTGCCCATTCCTCAATAGTTGAGTGGTACCTTGTACCTTCAGACATCCCTACTATCCTGCCATCTGGATAGAAGTGTGCTGTGGAGTAGAATTGCATTATGAGCTCCTCATTCCACTTTGTGAGCTTCTGCCCAACAAAGTCTGCAACTCCACAAGCACTGAAGCTGTCAAACGCACCAGGATAGTGTTCCTCATTCTCCTTCATGTAGGTCCAGTCGACCCACCTCATATCACACACTATGGGTTTCTTGTCCAGCAGCACTGTCTCATAGAAATCTTGTTGTTCCTTTGTGTGGAACCTGTAATCAACAGCAGTTCTTCGTCTTGTAGCATATGGATCTGTCTCTCTCCATTTTCTCAGTCCTGAGTCTCTCCTGAGCTTCATGTTCTCAGCCACAGGATGAGCATCATTGTGGTCTGGAATCTTGGGTTTGAGCTTCCTCAGGACTTGTCCTTCATCATCTTCATCAGCAGCAACTTCAGGCACTGGGGCCTTGTTCTTCTCAGCAGCTGGTATACTCCTGGTATTCCTCTTAGGTGCAGTCTTGGGCTTGGAGGCAGCTTTGGGTGCTTCTTTGGGCTTTGATGTTGCAGCCCCTGACTTTATAGCATCACCCATCAGCTTTTGTGCCTTAGGTGCTGGTGCAGCAACCTCTTCCTCTTCTTCTTCTTCCTCAGAATCTCTCCTCATAGAGGGTTTGCCAAGAACTCTAGCAGTAGTGGTTCTGACTCTCTTTTTCTTTTTACCTTGGCCAACAGCTTCCTCTTCTAACTCCATGGTAAACTTTATGGTTTCTCCAGTGGCAACCTTCCTAGGTTTGGAAGTGGGAACTCTCCTTGCAGGTGCCTTCTTCTGCATACCTGGCTTAGTGGCTGCAGCTGAGCCATATTCCTTCTTAAGCACTTTCTTCTTTGATGTGGCTTCCTCTTCCTTTGCCACATAATCTTCATCCTCAGACTCTGAAGTTCTTTTCTTGCTTGCTCTAGTGGCAGCCTTTGGCAAATTGCTTAGGGTGCTTCTGCTCCCCTCATCTGAGCTGCTAGAGGGACTAGTGCCCTCACTCATGTGCACCTGCTCCTCTGACTTGTTCTGGTTGTCACTCTGGTCAGACATGTTGCAAACACTAACTGCAGACCCTGTGAATAGATTGTAGATGAGATAGAGTGGATGAGCATCACAAAATACAGAGATTTTTGCAAAAGAATGAGTCAAAAACTTAGTTTTAGTTTTCCACAGAAAGCATTTCGGATCAACCGATCTGCAAACTTGGTGATACCGAAGCAGCTGTTGGAACAAAAACTAGTGAACTCAGTCAGACCGAGTCATAGTTCGGTGGCACCGAGATTGCTAGGGTTTCACAAAGTCCTGAACTCGGTCACACCGATTTGCAATTCTCAGTCAGACCGAGAACCACATGTGCAATGGCCTTGGCCGAATCGGTGGAACCGAGTTCTGCAACCCGGTGGGTCCGAGATGGTTTCGGAGGAAACCTAACCCTAAATTTTCGATTCAACTCTAATCTACGGAGTGTTTTGACTGGATAGAAGCATTTCAGTCGTGGTAAGAATCATAATGAACACAATGTGCTAGGAATCGGACGGGGATAGCACTGTGATCGAGTCCATACCCTAGTTCAGCGATGAACTCGCTACGGCGGCAACAGCAGGGAAGAATTCCGTTGACGGCGACGGAGACCAGCGACAGGAGGCGGCTGGCGACGAGGAGGACGATCCGGAGACCCAGGAGGCAGAGCGAGCTATGCGCGGGCGAAGGGGTTTCGAAGAAATTTCCAAAATTTTGCCCGTGAGTATATATAACCCGACCCTGTCGGTGTGACCGAGTGGAACAACTCGGTGGGACCGAGATGCATAACTGTTACAGTTACAGCAACTCGGTGTGACCGAAAAGGTCAAATCGGTTGCACCGAGATTGAAAACCTAGATCGACTTAGTGATCTCGGTATGACCGAAATGGAGGAATCGGTCAGACCGAAACACACAAAGAAGTTTTGGAAGTTTAAGTCTATGACGAATCGGGGACTCCGAGTGCTCCTCACACAGAGTGGTTCGAATCTGACTTGATCAAATTTTGTGATGTAGCATGAATAGAGTTTGAGACGAGAAAAGCATAGATAGCTAGAGAAGGTTCTTAGGCATTCTTGTCCATCCACTTGGCAAAAGAAAAGGAAACAAATCAATCAAAACAACAAGTGGACGTCCTCGAATGAGTGAAATATTCAACCAACATGCTCACACAATAAAATGACAAATGAAATATGTGGCAAAGCATGCACAACCAATTCTAGCATCTATCAAGCAATTTGTGATGACTAGGTCATCTATATATGATTATATTGACTTTGGAATCAAATGAGAACATTTGATCATAGGTCATACTCATCGTTTAAGCACAAGTGGGGTTACCACTTTTACATAAAGCATTGTTGTGTTCACACCATTAGAGTTGCTTTAGCTCAATTCTTAGAGTAAAGCTCCCCCTAGATGTGAGATCCCCCCTAAGAGGGATGAACTAACCTTGGGTTTTGTCGATGATGACTTCATGTAGATGTTGAAGATGTGGATGCTCAATGTTGATGTAGATCATTTGGAGCTATCCATTGGAGTGAGTTGCACTTTCAATACCTACACGGGTTAGTCCCACAAGGAACAAACAAGGATATCCGTAGACATAGAGTGATGCACACACAAGATGATGTCTATGAAAGCTTTTAGGTTACCTTGTCCCTTTGTCTTACCAACAAGAGGGTTTGTGACTCCTTGAACTAGTGCAAGATGTGAAAGTTGATTGCACTTGTTCTTGCCAATATGATGAGAGTGAAGTATGTTGGCGGAGTCACCCTCAAGAAATCTCTAGTTCTTCTTCTTCGGGATCCACACCATCTTGATGGGAATCCTCGGTGTTGTAGTTGTACTTGATGAAGTGGAACTTGAAGTAGTCTTGGGAACCCACTTGACCAAGGCCTTAGGAGCTTATTCAAATGCGTCAATTTCCTCTTGAAGCTTGTCCTTGCCTTTTTGCTTGTGGTCTTGTGGTGGAAGATCATCTTGAGCTTGTGTCGCTTTGAAAGAAGTAGGTGTTGGGGAACGTAGTAATTTCAAAAAAAAACTTTCCTACGCACACGCAAGATCATGGTGATGCACAGCAACGAGAGGGGAGAGTGTTCGTCTACGTACCCTCGTAGACCGAAAGCGGAAGCGTTATATCAACGCGGTTGATGTAGTCGTACTTCTTCACGATCCAACCGATCTAAGCACCGAACGTACGGCACCTCCGAGTTCTGCACACGTTCAGCTCGATGACGATCCCCGGGCTCCGATCCAGCAAAACATCAGGGAAGAGTTCCGTCAGCACGACGGCGTGGTGACGATCTTGATGTGTTACCGGCGCAGGGCTTCGCCTAAGCACTGCAACGATATGATCGAGGTGGAATTTGGTGGAAGGGGGCACCGCACACGGCTAAGGAACGATCCGTAGATCAACTTGTGTGTCTTTGGGGTGTCCCCTGCCCCTGTATATAAAGGATGGAGGAGGAGGAGGCCGGCCAAGGCAAAAGGTGCGGCCAGCATATGGAGTCCTACTAGGACTCCAAGTCCTAGTAGGAGTCCACCAAAAGGGGGGGAAGGGAGAAGGAATAGGAGGAGAAGGAGAGGTGGCCGGCCCCCTTTTCCCTAGTCCAATTCGGACCAAAGGGGAGGGGGGGCGCAGCAGCCTTTTCCTCTTCCCACTAAAGCCCATCAAGGCCCATTACTTCTCCCGTAATCCCGTAACTCCCCGGTACTCCCGAAAATACCCGAATCACTCAGAACCCTTCCGATGTCCGAATATAGTCGTCCAATATATCGATCTTTACGTCTCGACCATTTCGAGACTCCTCGTCATGTCCCCGATCTCATCCGGGACTCCGAACTCCTTCGGTACATCAAAACTCATAAACTCATAATACAACTGTCATCGAAACCTTAAGCGTGCGGACCCTACGGGTTCGAGAACAATGTAGACATGACCGAGACACGTCTCCAGTCAATAACCAATAGCGGGACCTGGATGCCCATATTGGCTCCTACATATTCTACGAAGATCTTTATCGGTCAGACCGCATAACAACATACGTTTGTTCCCTTTGTCATCGGTATGTTACTTGCCCGAGATTCGATCGTCGGTATCCAATACCTAGTTCAATCTCGTTACCGGCAAGTCTCTTTACTCGTTCCGTAATACATCATCTCACAACTAACACATTAGTTGCAATGCTTGCAAGGCTTATGTGATGTGCATTACCGAGAGGGCCCAGAGATACCTCTCCGACAATCGGAGTGACAAATCCTAATCTCGAAATATGTCAACCCAACATGTACCTTCGGAGACACCTGTAGAGCACCTTTATAATCACCCAGTTACGTTGTGACGTTTGGTAGCACACAAAGTGTTCCTATGGTAAACGGGAGTTGCATAATCTCATAGTTAAAGGAACATGTATAAGTCATGGATAAAAGCAATAGCAACATACTAAACGATCGGGTGCTATGCTAATGGAATGGGTCATGTCAATCAGATCATTCAACTAATGATGTGATCTCGTTAATCAAATAACAACTCTTTGTTCATGGCTAGGAAACATAACCATCTTTGATTAATGAGCTAGTCAAGTAGAGGCATACTAGTGACACTCTGTTTGTCTATGTATTCACACATGTATTATGTTTCCAGTTAATACAATTCTAGCATGAATAATAAACATTTATCATGATATAAGGAAATAAATAATAACTTTATTATTGCCTCTAGGGCATATTTCCTTCAGTCTCCCACTTGCACTAGAGTCAATAATCTAGTTCACATCGCCATGTGATTTATCATCAATAGTTCACATCGATATGTGACCAACACCCAAAGGGTTTACTATAGTGTGACTTTTGCTTGTGAGAGAAGTTTAGTCAACGGGTCTGCCACATTCAGATCCGTTATGTATTTTGCAATTTTCTATGTCTACAATGCTCTGCACGGAGCTACTTTAGCTAATTGCTCCCACTTTCAATATGTATCTAGATTGAGACTTAGAGTCATCCAGATTAGTGTCAAAACTTGCATCGACGTAACCTTTTACGACGAACCTTTTTTTCACCTCCATAATCGAGAAACATATCCTTATTCCACTAAGGATAATTTTGACCGCCGTCCAGTGATCTACTCCTAGATCACTATTGTACTCCCGTGCCAATCTCAGGGTAGGGTATATAATAGGTCTGGTATACAACATGGCATACTTTATAGAACCTATGGCTGAGGCATAGGGAATGACTTTCATTCTCTTTCTATCTTCTGCCGTGGTCGGGCTTTGAGTCTTTACTCAATTTCACACCTTGTAATACAGGCAAGAACTCTTTCTTTGACTGTTCCATTTTGAACTACTTCAAAAAAATTTCAAGGTATGTACTTATTGAAAAACTTATCAAGCGTCTTGATCTATCTCTATAGATCTTGATGCTCAATATGTAAGCAGCTTCACCAAGGTCCTTCTTCGAAAAACTCCTTTCAAATACTCCTTTATGCTTTACAGAATAATTCTACATTATCTCCGATCAATAATATGTCATTTACATATACTTATCAGAAATACTGTAGTGCTCCCACTCACTTTCTTGTAAATACAGGCTTCACCGCAAGTCTGTATAAAACTATATGCTTTGATCAACTTATCAAAGCGTATATTCCAACTCCGAGATGCTTGCACCAGTCCATAGATGGATCGCTGGAGCTTGCATATTTTGTTAACACCTTCAGGATCGACAAAACCTTCTAGTTGCATCGTATACAACTCTTATTTAATAAATCCATTAAGGAATGTAGTTTTGTTTATCCATTTGCCGGATTTCATAAAATGCGGCAATTGCTAACATGATTCGGACAGACTTAAGCATAGATACGAGTGAGAAACTCTCATCGTAGTCAACACCTTGAACTTGTCGAAAACCTTTTGCGACAATTCTAGCTTTGTAGATAGTAACACTGCTATCAGTGTCCGTCTTCCTCTTCAAGATCCATTTATTTTCTTTGGCTTGCCGATCATTGGGCAAATCCATCAAAGTCCATACTTTGTTCTCATACATGGATCATATCTCAGATTTCATGGCCTCTAACCATTTCGCGGAATCTGGGCTCATCATCGCTTCCTCATAGTTCGCAAGTTCGTCATGGTCTAGTAACATGACTTCCAGAACAGGATTACCGTACCACTCTGGTGCGGATCTCACTCTGGTTTACTTACGAGATTCGGTAGTAACTTGATCTTGAAGTTACATGATCATCATCATTAGCTTCCTCACTAATTGGTGTAGTAGTCACAGGAACAGTTTTCTGTGATGAACTACTTTCCAATAAGGGAGAAGGTACAATTACCTTATCAAGTTCTACTTTCCTCCCACTCACTTCTTTCGAAAGAAACTCTTTCTCTAGAAAGTTTCCGAACTTAGCAACAAAAGTCTTGCCTTCGGATCTGTGATAGAAGGTGTATCCAACAGTTTCCTTTGGATATCCTATGAAGACACATTTCTCCGATTTGGGTTCGAGCTTATCAGGTTGAAGCTTTTTCACATAAGCATCGCAGCCCCAAACTTTAAGAAACGACAGCTTAGGTTTATTGCTAAACCATAGTTCATACGGTGTCGTCTCAACGGATTTAGATGGTGCCCCTTTTAACGTGAATGCAGCTGTCTCTAATGCATGATCCCAAAACGATATTGGTAAATCGGTAAGAAACATCATAGATTGTACTATATCCAATAAAGTACGGTTATGACGTTCGGACACACCATTATGCTGTGGTGTTCCAGGTGGCATGAATTTGTGAAACTATTCCACACGGTTTTTAACTGAAGGCCAAAACTCGTAACTCAAATATTTTACCTCTGCGATCATATCGTAGAAACTTTTTATTTTCTTGTTACGATGATTATCCACTTCACTCTGAAATTCTTTGAACTTTTCAAACGTTTCAGACTTATGTTTCATTAAGAAGATATACCCATATCTGCTTAAATCATCTGTGAAGTTCTAAAATAATGATACTTGTCGCGAGCCTTAATATTCATCGGACCACATACATCAGTATGTATGATTTCCAACAAATCTGTTGCTTGCTCCATTGTTCCGGAGAACGGCGTTTTAGTCATCTTGCCCAAGAGGCATGGTTTGCAAGCATCAAGTGATTCATAATCAAGTGATTCCAAAATCCCATCAGCATGGAGTTTCTTCATGCGCTTTACACCAATATGACCTAAACGGCAGTGCTACAAATAGGTTGCACTATCATTATTAACTTCGCACCTTTTTGGTTTCAATATTATGAATATGTGTATCACTACGATCGAGATCCAATGAACTATTTTCATTGGTGTGTATGACCATAGAAGGTTTTATTCATGTAAACAGAACAACAATTGTTCTCTAACTTTAAATGAATAACTGTATTGCAATTAACATGATCAAATCATATTCATGCTCAACGCAAACACCAAATAACACTTATTTAGTTTCATCACTAATCCCGAAAGTATAGGTAGTGTGTGATGATGATCATATCAATCTTGGAACCACTTCCAACACACATCGTCACCTTGCCCTTTAACTAGTCTTTGTTCATTCTGCAACTCCCGTTTCGAGTTACTAAATTTTAGCAACTGAACTAGTACCAAATACTGAGGGGTTGTTATGAACACTAGTAAAGTACACATCAATAACACGTATATCAAATATACTTATGTTCACTTTGCCATCCTTCTTATCCGCCAATCACTTGGGGTAGTTCCGCTTCCAGTGACCAGTCTCTTTGCAGTAGAAGCACTTAGTTTTAGGCTTAGGACTAGACTTGGGCTTTTTCACTTGAGCAGCAACTTGCTTGCCGTTCTTCTTGAAGTTCCCCTTCTTTCCTTTTGCCCTTTTCTTGAAACTAGTGATCTTGTCAACCATCAACACTTGATGTTTTTCTTTGATTTCTACCTTCGTCGATTTTAGCATCGCGAAGAGCTTGGGAATATTTTCCGTTATCCCTTGCATATTATAGTTCATCATGAAGTTCTACTAACTTGGTGATGGTGACTAGAGAATTCTGTCAATCACTATCTTATCTGGAAGATTAACTCCCACTTGATTCAAGCGATTGTAGTACCCAGACAATCTGAGCACATGCTCACTAGTTGAGTGATTCTCCTCCATCTTTTAGCTATAGAACTTGTCGAAGACTTCATATCTCTCAACTCGGGTATTTGCTTGAAATATTAACTTCAATTCCTGGAACATCTCATATGGTCCATGACGTTCAAAACGTCTTTGAAGTCCCGATTCTAAGCCGTTTAAGCATGGTGCACTAAACTATTAAGTAGTCATCATATTGAGCTAGCATAACGTTCATAACGTCTGCATCTGCTCCTGCAATAGGTCCGTCACCTAGCGGTGCATCAAGGATATAATTCTTCTGTGCAGCAATGAGGATAAACCTCAGATCACGGATCCAATCCGCATCATTGCTACTAACATTTTTCAACACAATTTTCTCTAGGAACATATCAAAATAAACACAGGTAAGCAACAATGCGAGCTATTGATCTACAACATAGATATGCTAATACTACCAGGACTAAGTTCATGATAAATTAAAGTTCAATTAATCATATTACTTATGAACTCCCACTTAGATAGACATCTCTCTAATCCTCTAAGTGATCACGTGATCCAAATCAACTAAACCATGTCCGATCATCACGTGAGATGGAGTAGTTTCAATGGTGAACATCACTATGTTGATCATATCTACTATATGATTCACGCTCGACCTTTCGGTCTCCGTGTTCCGAGGCCATATCTGTATATGCTAGGCTCGTCAAGTTAAACCTGAGTATTCCGCGTGTGCAACTGTTTTGCACCCGTTGTATTTGAACGTAGAGCCTATCACACCCGATCATCACGTGGTGTCTCAGCACGAAGAACTTTCGCAACGGTGCATACTCAGGGAGAACACTTCTTGATAATTTAGTGAGAGATCATCTTATAATGCTACCGTCAATCAAAGCAAGATAAGATGCATAAAAGGATAAACATCACATGCAATCAATATAAGTGATATGATATGGCCATCATCATCTTGTGCTTGTGATCTCCATCTTCGAAGCACCGTCATGATCACCATCGTCACCGGCGCGACACCTTGATCTTCATCGCAGCATCGTTGTCGTCTCGCTAATCTTATGCTTCTACGACTATCACTACCGTTTAGCAATAAAGTAAAGCATTACATCGCGATTGCATTGCATACAATAAAGCGACAACCATATGGCTCCTGCCAGTTGCCGATAACTCGGTTACAAAACATGATCATCTCATACAATAAAATTTAGCATCACGTCTTGACCATATCACATCACAACATGCCCTGCAAAAACAAGTTAGACGTCCTCTACTTTGTTGTTGCAAGTTTTACGTGGCTGCTACGGGCTTAAGCAAGAACTCATCTTACCTACGCATCAAAAACCACAACGATAGTTTGTCAAATAGACTCCGTTTTAACCTTCTCAAGGACCGGGCGTAGCCACACTCGGTTCAACTAAAGTTGGAGAGACAGTCTTCCGCAAGCCATCTCTGTGCAAAGCACGTCGAGGGAACCGGTCTCGCGTAAGCGTACGCGTAAGGTTGGTCCGGATCGTCTCGTCCAACAATACCGCTGAACCAAAGTATGACATGCTGGTAGGCAGTATGACTTGTATCGTCCACAACTCACTTGTGTTCTACTCGTGCATATAACATCATACCATAAAAACCTAGGCTCGGATGCCACTGTTGGGGAACGTAGTAATTTCAAAAAAAACTTTCCTACGCACACGCAAGATCATGGTGATGCACAGCAACGAGAGGGGAGAGTGTTCGTCTACGTACCCTCGTAGACCGAAAGCGGAAGCGTTATATCAACGCGGTTGATGTAGTCGTACTTCTTCACGATCCAACCGATCTAAGCACCGAACGTACGGCACCTCCGAGTTCTGCACACGTTCAGCTCGATGACGATCCCCGGGCTCCGATCCAGCAAAACATCAGGGAAGAGTTCCGTCAGCACGACGGCGTGGTGACGATCTTGATGTGTTACCGGCGCAGGGCTTCGCCTAAGCACTGCAACGATATGATCGAGGTGGAATTTGGTGGAAGGGGGCACCGCACACGGCTAAGGAACGATCCGTAGATCAACTTGTGTGTCTTTGGGGTGTCCCCTGCCCCTGTATATAAAGGATGGAGGAGGAGGAGGCCGGCCAAGGCAAAAGGTGCGGCCAGCATATGGAGTCCTACTAGGACTCCAAGTCCTAGTAGGAGTCCACCAAAAGGGGGGGAAGGGAGAAGGAATAGGAGGAGAAGGAGAGGTGGCCGGCCCCCTTTTCCCTAGTCCAATTCGGACCAAAGGGGAGGGGGGGCGCAGCAGCCTTTTCCTCTTCCCACTAAAGCCCATCAAGGCCCATTACTTCTCCCGTAATCCCGTAACTCCCCGGTACTCCCGAAAATACCCGAATCACTCAGAACCCTTCCGATGTCCGAATATAGTCGTCCAATATATCGATCTTTACGTCTCGACCATTTCGAGACTCCTCGTCATGTCCCCGATCTCATCCGGGACTCCGAACTCCTTCGGTACATCAAAACTCATAAACTCATAATACAACTGTCATCGAAACCTTAAGCGTGCGGACCCTACGGGTTCGAGAACAATGTAGACATGACCGAGACACGTCTCCAGTCAATAACCAATAGCGGGACCTGGATGCCCATATTGGCTCCTACATATTCTACGAAGATCTTTATCGGTCAGACCGCATAACAACATACGTTTGTTCCCTTTGTCATCGGTATGTTACTTGCCCGAGATTCGATCGTCGGTATCCAATACCTAGTTCAATCTCGTTACCGGCAAGTCTCTTTACTCGTTCCGTAATACATCATCTCACAACTAACACATTAGTTGCAATGCTTGCAAGGCTTATGTGATGTGCATTACCGAGAGGGCCCAGAGATACCTCTCCGACAATCGGAGTGACAAATCCTAATCTCGAAATATGTCAACCCAACATGTACCTTCGGAGACACCTGTAGAGCACCTTTATAATCACCCAGTTACGTTGTGACGTTTGGTAGCACACAAAGTGTTCCTATGGTAAACGGGAGTTGCATAATCTCATAGTTAAAGGAACATGTATAAGTCATGGATAAAAGCAATAGCAACATACTAAACGATCGGGTGCTATGCTAATGGAATGGGTCATGTCAATCAGATCATTCAACTAATGATGTGATCTCGTTAATCAAATAACAACTCTTTGTTCATGGCTAGGAAACATAACCATCTTTGATTAATGAGCTAGTCAAGTAGAGGCATACTAGTGACACTCTGTTTGTCTATGTATTCACACATGTATTATGTTTCCAGTTAATACAATTCTAGCATGAATAATAAACATTTATCATGATATAAGGAAATAAATAATAACTTTATTATTGCCTCTAGGGCATATTTCCTTTAGTAGGATCATACTTCTCTTGTTGGGGAACAAACTTCGTCTTGGGGTATTGATCTTCTTCCCACTCAACTCCATTGGCATTGAACTTCCGTTCAAAACCAACACCTTGATTCTTCCGGTGCCTTCCTTGCTTGCGTACAATTTCCTTGAATTGCTTACTTTCGGCAAGGCTCTTGTACAGACCTTTCTCTATAATTCCCTTCAATAAGCTATTTTCTTGCTCAAGTGTAACTTGGCTAAGAGAATCATTAGTGGAATCAAGAGAACTACTAGAAGCAACAATATTGGATTTAGCATGATTATTGTCACTACTAGAGGAAGAATCTTTCTTGTTCTTGTTACTAGACTTGACTTGAGGCATGTAAGTGGATAAGAGTAAAAGCTTGGCAATGTAGGAAGAACTTTTCTTACGAAGATCATCATTGATTGCCTTTAAGAACTCATGCTCTTGCTCAAGGTTGAGCTTTTCAAAGCGTAATTTCTCATGATTCCTTAAAAGGTCTCGATGATCTCCTAAGATAGTTTCATGAGCTAACTTAAGAGTGTTTAGTTCTTTAGTTAGAGACTCAATTTTCTCCTTATCATTGTCATTCGTTTTATCTTGATTAGCATGATTAATTGACGTTTTATCATAGTATTCATCACTAGAGTTGTCAACAAGTAAATCATCATCACCTAACAAGTCATCTTCATCACTATTGAAATCAACATACTCGGGGTGTGATACCTTTGGGCCTTTAGCCATGAAGCATGTCCCAACTCCTTCATTTGGTGAGCTAAATATGTCGTAGGAGTTGGTTGTCACAAGTGCTAGACTGGCAACACCTTCATCTTGAGTATATTCGGAGTCGGAGTGATAGCTTCTCTTGGAGTGGTTGTCGGATCGGAGCCAGATACCCATTCACCAACATGAGCTTGATGTCTTCGTTTTGTGTAGCTCCTTGATGACTTGTCCTTTCTTTCCAAATCCTTGCTTCTCCGTGAGGATCTTCGTTCATAACGATCATCTCTACTCCTTCTTTCTCTAGATGGTGATTCTTCTCTTCTACTTCTTCTTTTGGGAGAATCTTCTCTTCTCTTGTAGGAGGCCATACACTCATTGGAATAGTGTCCGGGCCTTCCACAATTGTAGCAGTTTCGCTCTCGACTAGAAGATCTTTTGTCATTGTAGGACCTTGACTTGGAGCTTCTCTCTTTGCTTCTACTCTTGTAGAACTTGTTCAAGTTCTTCACCATTAAGCTCAATTCTTCATTGAAGGTTTGTTTCTCACTTGATGATGTGGGGGCTTCACATGAGGCTTTGTAAGCACCACTTGATTTGTTGTGAAGTTCCTCTTTATCCTTGAGTGACATATCATGAGCAACAATTCTTCCGACGACTTCCGTTGGCTTGAGATCTTTGTAATTGGGCATCATTTGGATCAATGTGCACACGGTATCATATTTTCCATCCAAGGCTCTTAGGATCTTCTTGATGATGAATCTATCGGTCATCTCTTCACTCCCTAAGCCGGCAATCTCATTTGTGATAAGAGCAAGCCTAGAGTACATTTCAGCGACACCTTCACCATCCTTCATTTTGAACTTGTCAAGTTGACTTTGAAGCACATCCAATTTGGATTCCTTGACGGAGTCGGTACCTTCGTGCATATCAATCAAAGTATCCCAAATTTCCTTTGCATTCTCAAGACGGCTGATTTTGTTGAATTCTTCGGGGCACAATCCGTTGAAGAGGATATCACAACCTTGAGCGTTGTATTGCAGCATCTTCAACTCTTCCGCGGTAGCTTCACGGTTCGGTTCTTTCCCATCAAAGAATTCACCTTGCAATCCAATACACACAATAGCCCAAACGGCGGGGTTATGTCCAAGAATATGCATTTTCATCTTATGCTTCCAACTAGCAAAATTAGTACCATCAAAGTAAGGACCTCTATGGTGATAATTTCCCTCGCTAGATGCCATACTCTCCTAGGTTATGAAACCAAGGCTATGGCCACCAAAAGGTATGGAAATCAAAGCAAATGGAGACCAAAGCTCTGATACCACTTGTAGGATCGAAAGTATGTCTAGAGGGGGGGGGGGTGATAAGACTACTTGACCAAATAAAAATCTATCCTTTTCCCAATTTTAGTTCTTGGCAGATTTTAGCTATCTTAGCACAAGTCAAGCAATCTCCACACAATTCAAGCAAGCATGCAAAAGAGTATATGAGCAGCGGAAACTAAAGCATGCAACTTGCAAGAATGTAAAGGGAAGGGTTTGGAGGATTCAAACGCAATTGGAGACACGGATGTTTTTGTCATGGTTCTGATAGGTGGTGCTATCGTACATCCACGTTGATGGAGACTTCACCCACAGAGGGTAACGGTTGCGCGAGTCCATGGAGGGCTCCACCCACGAAGGGTCCACGAAGAAGCAACCTTGTCTATTCCATCACGGTCGTCGCCCACGAAGGACTTGCCTCACTAGCGGTATATCTTCACGAAGTAGGCGATCTCCTTGCCCTTACAAACTCCTTGGTTCAACTCCACAATCTTGTCGGAGGCTCCCAAGTGACACCTAGCCAATCTAGGAGACACCACTCTCCAAGAAGTAACAAATGGTGTGTTGATGATGAACTCCTTGCTCTTGTGCTTCAAATGATAGTCTCCCCAACACTCAACTCTCTCTCATAGGATTTGGATTTGGTGGAAAGAAGATTTGAGTGGAAAGCAACTTGGGGAAGGCTAGAGATCAAGATTCATATGGTAGGAATGGAATATCTTGACCTCAACACAAGTGTAGGTGGTTCTCTCTCAGAAAATGTGTATTGGAAGTGTAGGTATGTTCTGATGGCTCTCTCCATGAATGAAGAGTGGGTGGAGGGGTATATATAGCCTCCACACAAAATCTAACCGTTACACACAATTTGCCAAACTCGGTGGGACTGAATGGTTAAACTCGGTCGGACCGATTCAACAAACCTAGCGACCGTTAGGATTTTCGGTGGGACTGAGATGCTACTCGGTAGGACTGATATGGTTAGGGCATAACGTAATCTCGGTGTGACCGATTACACAAACTCGGTGGGACCGATTTTGGTAATAAGCTAACCAGAGAGTTGGTCAGGTAAACTCGGTGGGACCGATTCGCTCATCTCGGTGAGACCGAAATGTTACAAAAGGGAAACGAGAGTTTACATTGCAATCTCAGTGGGACCGATCGCTCATCTTGGTTGTACCGAAACGTTACAAAGGGAAACGGAGAGATTACAATCCCATGTCGGTGAGACCGATATCCCTATCAGTGAGACCGATTTGCCTAGGGTTTGTGGCAGTGGCTATGACATTTGAAACTCGGTGGCGCCGGATAGAAAGAATCGGTGGGGCTGAGTTTGACTTTTGGTTTAGGTCATATGTGGATGTGGGAAGGTAGTTGAGGGTTTTGGAGCATATCACTAAGCACTGAAGAGCAAGAAACTCATTGAGCGACACCTCATCCCTCCTTGATAGTATTGGCTTTTCCTATGGACTCAATGTGTTCTTGGATCACTAAAATATGAAATGTAGAGTCTTGAGCTTCAAGATTGAGCCAAACTTTTTGTCCTTAGAACTTTGAGGGATCCACTTTCCTCATCCATGCCATGTGAGGGAGTCCTGCATTAGGGGGTGTCCGAGTAGCCGGACTATACCTTCAGCCGGACTCCTGGACTATGAAGATACAAGATTGAAGACTTCGTCCCATGTCCGGATGGGACTTTCCTTGGCGTGGAAGGCAAGCTTGGCGATGCAGATATTTAGATCTCCTACCATTGTAACCGACTTTGTGTAACCCTAACCCTCTCCGGTGTCTATATAAAACGGAGGGTTTTAGTCCGTAGGACAACACAACATACAACAATCATACCATAGGCTAGCTTCTAGGGTTTAGCCTCTCTGATCTCGTGGTAGATCTACTCTTGTACTACCCATATCATCAATATTAATCAAGCAGGACGTAGGGTTTTAACTCCATCAAGAGGGCCCGAACCTGGGTAAAACTTCGTGACCCTTGTCTCCTGTTACCATCCGCCTAGACGCACAGTTCGGGACCCCCTACCCGAGATCCGCCGGTTTTGACACCGACATTGGTGCTTTCATTGAGAGTTCCTCGGTGTCGTCGCTTTTAGGCCCGATGGCTCCTTCGATCATCAACAACGATGCAGTCCAGGGTGAGACTTTTCTCCCCAGACAGATCTTTGTTTTCGGCGGCTTCGCACTGCGGGCCAATTCGCTTGGCCATCTGGAGCAGATCGAAAGCTACGCCCCTGGCCATCAGGTCAGATTTGGAAGTTTAAACTACACGGCTGACATCCGCGGGGACTTGATCTTCGACGGATTCGAGCCACAGCCGAGCGCGCCGCACTGTCTCGATGGGCATGATCTAGCTCTGCCGCCGAACAGTGCCCTGGAGGCCGCACATGCTTCGGTTCCGACCCTTAATTCGGAGCCGACTGCACCGATCGAGGATGAGCGGTTAGATGCCGCCTCGGGGGCTGTGATCTCAAAGGATATTGAGCCAAACACCAGCCCCGCACTCCACAAGGCCCGTGACTCCGAGGGGCCGGATTCCTCTCCAGACTCCACGCCCTCCGCACAACTGCCGATCGAATCCGATTGGGCGCCGATCATGGAGTTCACCGCTGCGGACATCTTCGAGCACTCGCCCTTCGGCGACGTCCTGAAGTCATTAAAGTCTCTCTCTTTATCAGGAGAGCCCTGGCCGGACTACGGCCAGCAAGGTTGGGATACGAACGATGAAGAAATTCAAAGCCCACCCACCACCCACTTCATAGCCACTGTCGATGACTTAACCGACATGCTCAATTTCGACTCCGAAGACATCGACGGTATGGATGACGATGCAGGAGACGCATATGAACCAACGCCTATAGGGCATTGGGCAGCCACCTCATCTCACGATGTGTACATGGTGGATACACCTAAAGGAAGCGACAACGAGGAACACGGGGATGCAACAAGGGATCGATCTCTCAAAAAGCAATCAAAGCGGCGGCGCAAACGCCGCCCCAAGCCTCGCCTCGACACAGACCCAACCATAGAGCAGGACGAGCTGGCAGACGACGAGCATGCCTTAGAGCAAACGTCCGAACAGGGCAACTTGGATAAAGAAACCGAACAACCCGTCCCCGGCGAAAACGGCATTCCGGACGACCTTACGCCGGATAATGCCACAGAGCAGAAGAACCTCCACAAAAGGCTCGTTGCAACCGCACGTAGCCTAAAAAAGCAGAAGCGGAAGCTAAAAACTGCGAAGATGCACTCAGAATCAGATGGAGCAAAGTAATCAATACCGCAGACAAATACGGCGACAGTCGCCGCACTAAAAGCTATCCGAAGCGAAAGCTACTGCCTGAATTCGACAAAGAGGCCTTAGAGCCCTCGCATTCAAAAAGTAAGAAAGCCACCCGGTCGGATAGACGACCCCGTAGCCAGCATAAAACGGCAAGCGGCGCCGCACTCAAGCCGGCATGTGACCCACTCAAGGACTCGCATCAAAAAGATGGCCCAGCTAGGTCTATTTATGGGCCAAGAAAGCAAGCTCTCGTAAGCAATGCACCAACACCATTATCCGAACGCCATGGCACACCCAAATACAGGGGTGCCGCACACCCCCTATGTTTCACCGATGAGGTCCTGGATTATGAATTTCCAGTGGGATTTAAACCCGTAAACATAGAGGCGTACGACAGAACAACAGACCCTGGAGTCTGGATCGAGGATTATATCTTCCACATACATATTGCCCGAGGAGATGACCTCCACGCCATAAAATATTTACCCCTCAAGCTTAAAGGGCCAGCCTGGCATTGGCTCAAAAGCCTTCCTGAAAACACAATTGGAAGTTGGGAAGAGCTCGAGGACGCTTTCCGAGCAAATTTTCAAGGGACCTATGTCCGCCCTCCGGATGCAGACGATCTCAGCGACATAACTCAACAGCCCGGAGAGTCAGCTCGGTAATTCTGGAACATATTTCTTACTAAAAAGAATCAGATAGTCGACTGTCCGGACGCCGAAGCCCTAGCAGCTTTTAGGCATAACATCCGAGACGAATGGCTAGCTAGACACCTCGGCCAAGAAAAGCCAAGAACAATGGCCGCATTAACAAGCCTCATGACCCGCTTTTGCGCAGGGGAGGACAGCTGGTTGGCAAGGTGTAGCACCAGCGACCCAAGTACATCCGACACTAGGGATGGAAACGGAAAACTGCGACGCAACAAGGATCGTCGCCGAACTAAAGAAAACAGTCCGAAGAGCACGGCAGTCAACGCCGGATTCAAAAGCTCATGACAGAATCAGAAAAAGCCGCCCCTTCATGATAACAGGGACGAGCTATCCAACCTAAACAAAATCTTGGACAGGGTATGTCAAATACAAAGTACTCCCGGGAAGCCTGCTAACCATACCCACAGAGCTTGTTGGGTCTTCAAACAATCCGGCAGACTCAACGCCGAACACAAGGGGCTCGACACACCAAGCGAAGACGATGACGAACCCCAAAAGCAGAGCACCAGGAAACAAAATAATTTTCCACATGAAGTAAAAACAGTAAACTTACTTCACATAACAAAACGTGCGGCGCCCATAAAGGAATGCGCCATACAGCCTATCTCAAAGGAGTCCCGCCACTGGTTGACAAAACCAATCGTCTTCGATCATCGGGATTACTCTAGAAGTATCGGGAGCGCAGGCTGGACTGCCTTGGTACTCGATCCAATAATTGGCAGACTCCAGTTTACGAATGTCCTGATGGACGGCAGCAACGGTTTAAACCTGATATATCAGGACACAATCCGCCACATGGGGATAGACCCAACAAGAATTCGCCACAACAAAACCTCCTTTCAAGGGGTAGCGCCAGGTCTGGATACCCATTGCATGGGCTTCCTCCGGCTTGAAGTCATATTCGGCTTCCCCGATAACTTCCGCCGCGAAAAGCTAACTTTCCACATCGTCCCATTCTCAAGTCGCTATCAAGCAGTGCTGGGACGCGAAGCATTCGCCCGCTTTAACGCAATACCACATTACGCATCTCTTACGCTCAAGATGCCCAGTCCACGAGGCATCATCTCTTTAAAGGGAAAACATTGAGTGCGCCCCCCCTGCGGAGGATCGTGCGGCTGCCTTAACAGCCCTACAATAACACGGCTTCATCAGCCAAAAACATCCAAAACAGGTCGTTAAGACCACGGACACGGCTGGACGAGTTCGGCGTAAGCATATCATTAATAGCGGCTTAATATCCGTATACCCCTGCGCTAGGGGCTCCACGCATGTACAATATGAGACAATCAAGCTCAATTTTACCCATTTAATCTACACTTTGATTACTTAGCATAAATTTTGTTCGGCACGACCCCCTTTTTTATTTTTATTTTCAACTAAGTTCCTCTCTTTTACAGATGAACATCGTGCTGCGCCCGTCCAGGATTCGGCACAACGGGGACACAGGCGCAGACGTGCAGCAGGGACCCGTTCCAAGGATTCTTTTCAGATTAAGATCCTGCGTAAACCTTTCTTACTGTCTCTTGTTGATACACATCCTCCGGTTTTTCGTTATAATCAAGGAGGGGACTGACGTCTTGGCATGTGGCCATGTCAGGAATTTCGCGCGTACCTGGACACTAGGGGCTTATAACCAAGGGTGCTGTCCCGCCCGTACTCATAAAGACCGAATACCTTAGGGAGTGTTCGGCGTCGCGAGTTTGGCCTTATATGCATCAGCTCTGAATCATGTCTTTGGTCAAATGTTGGGTTGCCCGGCTCCTTTGTTTGGCTGCCTTACATTTCGCACTATCGGCTAAGGCGGCACCAGGAGAACTACTGCGATTGTGCCCAGGTTCGGCCAGGCGAGCACCTCAGTAGAGAAAGCCGAAAACTGACTGTCATGATATAGCGTGAGACTAGTCAACCACTCGATGACTCAGCGGAATCTATAGGATTCCTCCGCATTAACGAAGGGTCGTTTCCCGGCCAGGCACATATGCGCCCCAATTTCGGGCGAGCGCAGGCGCCACCAGGGGCTATTTAAGTAGCCTCACTGTCAAGCTCCCATGGCTAAGTGAAAGTGTTAAAGCATTATAGTCCGGTTGCCTAGCTCGTTGCGCTATCACCTCCTTTGTAGGACCAAGACGTTGGATTAAGTGGGAAAATGCGCCTTCTGCGAGCAACCCCCCACTATGTGCGTGGGGGCTGCAGCCAACGACTGCCATCTTTCAGATTATATATATATATATATATATATATATATATATATATATATATATATATATATATATCTTAAAAACGGCCGCACAGGAGGCGTTTCAAATACTTGAAGGCACAAGTATAAAAAGCTACTACAATTTATCAAAAATATTGCTATTAGAACATAGCATTCTTCGAGCACTGCGTCTCTATTACACGAGCGCCTTCAAGGACTTCCTGAAAATAGTGCTAGGAGGGTACTCGGCTTTCGTCCGAGTCTCGGGATGCAACAACGGTGGCCTCCATCTCTGCCCAGTATGTCTTGACACGGGTAAGAGCCATCCGTGCGCCCTCTATACATGCTGACCTCTTCACTGCATTGATATGTGGCACCGCACCAAGGAATTGCTGCACTAAGCTGAAGTAACTCTTCGGCTCCGACCTCCCCGACCACAGATGACTCATGACGCACTTCATGGCGAGTCCGGACAACCTATTCAGCTCGGCCCATTCAGCCAGACGATCGGCCACAGACAGTGGACGCTCTGGATTGTGGAACTGCGACCAAAAGAGTTTCTCCACTTCGCGATCTCCTTGATCTCGAAAGTGTTCGGTCGCATCAGCAGCACCTGCCGCCAAATCCAGATAGGCGTCCGTCGTACTCCACAACCGGTCCAACGGAGCATACTTAGGATCACAAAACTTCCTCTACAGCATAAAGGGCTTCCCAGCCGTGATCTCTCCGGCTTCATGAAGCTCCTCCTTCGCAGCTCTCATCGCAGAGCGAGCATCCTTGGCATCGGCAACGGCCTTCTTCAAGTCCGTGGGTTCCGCCCGATCCTCCTTCTCCAAAAGCTTGCAACGGTCAGCAGCGCTCTTTAGCTTCACGGCCATCTCAGCCTGTCACAGCCCTAGAAATCTTCTTGTAATTAGTGGCATTGCATCCATGCATCAATTTCAATTTCTTTTAATTTTGAAATGGGGGCTGATAACCCCTAGCAGCAAATGAAACTCAACTAGGGTCCAAATAAAAATCATTTCACTGAACCCAAAATGCCCCTCTAAAATGTTCATCATCTTTGGATTGGTCTTGAACCTCTGCCAAAAATATTGCACATTTTTCTAGGTCAATTGGGGGTCACTGAATTAAATCATACAGTATTTGCATTTGGGCATTTAAATGCTATAAAATATTTTAAATGCTCAAATAATCATAAACTGAAATGTTTACTGTTGGATTAGTTTCATGATTTTTGAAAATGCTCTGGCATTTTTAATAAATCCAAAACAATTACAGAAAATAGAAAACAGAAACAAAATAAGAGAGAGAGAAGGAACCTCACCTGGGCTTACCTGGCGGCCCAAGTGGCCGGCCCAGCCCACCTGGCCTAGTGCCACTCATCCCCAACCTCTGCCAGTAGGCAGAGGAGGGACAACGCACGGCGCGGGCGCGGGCGCCATGCCACCAGGCTGCTTGCCTGCGTCGCCTGGCCACCGCGACGCCTCGCGTCTTCTCCTCGGCGCCGCCTCGACCCCCTGGACGCCACTCTCCCCTCCTCTGCCCTCTCCCTCGTTCCTCTCCCGCTACGACCGACGCGCCCGTAAGCCGCCGCCTCCGTACTCGACGCTACCGCCTCTCCTTCGCCCCCTGGAGCTACCCATGAGCTCCCCCTAGTCCCTCTCCTCCTCCTCATCGAACCGCCCGATGCCGCACGGCCTGCATCGCCCTCTGCCCCGCCATCTTCGCCGCCTCTGCTCCGAGATCACCAGCGGCCGCACGACCTCACCAGCCCCTCCCTGAGCTCGCCGTTCGCTCCCCTGCACTCGCAGTGAGCCACTAACCCTTCCCCACCTCTCCGTTCTCGCTCTCGTGCACCGTAGCCGCTGCACCCTGCTCATCCGCATGCGCCGCCGCCTGTGACCGCCGCCGACGTGCCTCCGGCCACCTAGTGGTCCGGCCGTCGTGCTCATCTCCCTTCCTGCACCACGTAGAGCACGTAGGTGCCCCGCACGAGCCTCCCCGGCCACCGTAGCGTCAACCACAGGCCCAGCCACTGCCACTACTCGACGCGGACGAGTGCCCGCGTCAGGTAGACGCCCTCCGCCGGCCATTTGGTCGCCGGAGGAGGAATCCCGACGCCCTCCGCCGTCTCTGGCGTCGCCGACGACGCGCCGCGGTCAACTCCGACGAGTTGACCCGGGTTTGACCCAGCTGACATGGCAACGTCATTAGCGGTTAACAGTTCTGCTAATTAACCCCCTAGTGACACTGATAGCTGATCCCCATTGACTAATTAAACATAGTTTATTTTCTGTTTAGTTTAGTTCATAAACAGTAGGACCCACCCCTCCACATTGACTTGCTGACGCGACAGTTGACCAGGCCCACCTGTCAGCCACACAAACCAGCCTGGGTCACTGACCAGTGGGCCCCCCGGTCAGGTTCGACCCGGGCCGCTCCGTTGACCGCTGACGTCAGTGTGATGTCATGCTGACGTAGTAAAGCATTTTCTGGATTTATTTTTATATAGGAAATTCCAGAAAATGTTCCAAACTTCTAAAATTCATAGTAATTCAACCGTAACTCCAAATCAAACAAATTATATATGAAAAATGATTAGAAAAATTCAAGGAATCTGTTTATGGCATTTGCATGCATGTTTGAACAACCTAGGCTTGCTGTACACGGCAATTTGCATAATTGACATTTAAATAAGCACTTATGGAGTTTGAATTTGAACCCTTGGTTCAAACCAACTTCATTTAATATGGTTGCTAGTTGCATTAGCTCAAAACAGACTCATTTTACCATGCCATGATCATGCATCATATTGTGCATTGCATTGATTGTGTTTCTCTCTCTGTTGCCGGTATTTGTCCCCTCTCGATAGACGTGGTTTCGACGATGAGATCGATGACACCGATGAAGAGCTATATTATCTTTAGAAGTGCAAGGCAAGCAAAACCCCCTTGTTCATTCCGATACAATCCCACTCTCTCGCTCCTGCTCTCTTTTACTGCATTAGGACAACAACGATTCAACTGTTACATGCTGCGGTAGCTGAACCCCTTATCCTCTGCATGACCTATCATTGCCACAGTAAATAGATGAAACCCACTAGCATGAGTAGGAGTTGTTTGAGCCCTAATGTGCCTACTCATTCATGTTGGTTTGTCATGCCTGCTACTGCTTAGAGTTGAGTCAGGTCTGATTCATCGGGAATGAATTGGAATGGTGTTGAACATGTCCTGCTGTGTGTGAGCTAAGTGTGTGAACATGATTTGGTAAAGGTATTGGTGAGAGGCCATGTAGGAGTACATGGTGGGTTGTCTCATTGAAGCCGTCCTCAGGAACTGAGTTCTGTGTTTCTGATCCATGAAACAACTACTACCATGCATTGGGCCCTGAAATATGACCCCGCTCGACTTCTTAACCACCCTAGTCCTCTGTCCAGGAGTTGCAAGTAGTTTCTGGTGTTTGTAGTATGCTGGGGGCCGCATGCAGTGCTGACCGTAGGGGTGGGCTGTGTTGCGGTAGGCACGTGGCCGGGCCAGCCGGGCGCCCGTTTGGTGTCTCGGAACCCTGTACACATCGTTCGGGGCCGTATGTGGAAACCTCGGCCGGACTCCCTGCGGATGGAACCTGAATAGGCGATAAACCTGGACTAGAGACTTGAGTGTTTAGGTAGGTCGTGGTCTACACCCACGTCGGCTTTCGCTTGAAGTCTGCCGAGCACATGTCGTGTGCAGGCGCTAAGTGGTGGAAACATGTATGAAGAAGTACACCCATGCAGGGTTAAAATCATCTATTCGAATAGCCGTGTCCGTGGTAATGGACTTCGGGGTTGCCTATAACAGTTCATAGACAAGTGAAAGTGGATACTCTAAAACTCGCAAAATAAGCGTGAGTGCTATGGATGGCGTTCTCGTAAGGAGACAGGGGCGGATCCATAGTGGTGTATTGATATGGTGAATATGTGGACTCATGTGCGCCACCTCAAAAGAGTTGCTCGCAGTCGTAGTTCAGGATAGCCACCGAGTCAAAGCTGGCTTGCTGCAGTTAAACTCCACTACCCCTTTGTTGATACCGTTGCATTTGTAGCTAGTTCTGATGTAAGTCTTGCTGGGTACATTTGTACTCACGTTTGCCTATTTTATGTTTTGCAAAGAGACGTCAGTCTCGCTAGTAGTTCCGTGTGGACTTCGACGTTTAGCTTGATACCTCAGCTACGATCTTGTGCCCTCGGCAGGATTTGGTAGATAGTCAGGCTTCTCAGCCTTTTTCATTTCTAGATGTCTGTACCCAGACATGTTAAGCTTCCGCATGTGCTTTGATTTGTATGATCTGAATGTGGGGTCATGAGACCCATGTTTGTAATATCTCGCTCCTCGAAGCCTATTGAATAAATACTCGAGTCGTAGAGTTATGTTGTGATGCCATGTTGTATTTACACATATCGAGCATATTGTGTGTATGATTGAAATGCTTGCTATGTGTGGGATCCGACAATCTAGTTGTTTATCCTTGGCAGCCTCTCTTATGGGGAAATGTAGTCTAGTGCCTCCTTGAGCCATAATAGTCCGCTACAGCCCGGTTCACTGGAGTCCTGCTAGCCCAGCACTACTGCTCAGGACACTTGACTAGCCGGCATGTGTTTCACTTCGTTCCTGTGTCTGTCCCTTCGGGGAAATGTCACGCGGTGACATCCGGAGTCCTGCCTAGCCTGCTACAGCCCGGGTTCCCGGAGTCCTATTAGCCCAGTGCTACAGCCCGGATTCACACGCTGCTGACTGACATGCTCGAAGTTGGTTCATGTATGCCTGTCCCCATGGGTTAGTGCCGCTTTGGGTTCACGACTAGCCATGTCGTCCCGGGTTCTCTGTCATATGGATGCTAGCGACACTATCATATACGTGAGCCAAAAGGCGCAAACGGTCCCGGGCCAGGTAAGGTGGCACCCGTGGGAATACCGTGCGTGAGGCCGCAAAGTGATATGAGGTGTTACATGCTAGATCGATGTGGCTTAGGATCGGGGTCCTAACAGCGTTGGTATCAGATCCTGACTACCTGTAGGATTACCAAGCCAAACTGGTCGAAGTTGTGTCTAGAAATGCTTTAGTTATATAAGGGAATTGATTGTGGAAGGGAACATAAGGCTCTTTTTACTCCTGATACCTCATGGCCTTCTGATCTGAGCCATCCTCTTCTTTTCTACGGGGATTAAGAACTAGGCCTTCTCATCTATCTATCAGGATGACGTGTTTCTAATCCATAGACTTATATGATTGTTGGTTCCAGGCCTCAATTCCGTTTCTACTACTTTTAGTATGTTGTCAGTTGAACCAGAACCCTGATATTGTTCTTATGAGTGGTTATGCCACCATTTTGCAGGATGTCTCAAATTATTTTGAGCATTTACAGTCGTTATGTTGTCCGAGTCATCCCAGGTCTCTAAATAGTCTGATGCATTTGTAAATTCCTTCCTCCCGTTCTCGATGTTCCTTTGGGCCAGTTTAACCACACTAATTGTTAAGTTGAGGTACTCTATTGCCTCGACATGTATGTTGGAGCTATTATTATGACCCTAGGTGTCTTAGGGAGTCACCTAGTAATCTAGCTATGTTTTGTGTTCCCAGTGTGATAATTCTGGCCACCATTCTCGAAAGCATCCGTGATGCCACTTAGTAGTAGGTATTCTACTCGTGGGTTTCTGAACCCGAGATTCCCTACTTACTTCATGTTGTTAGTGTTGCTCGTACCTTTAGGATATTAGTAACCTTTGCGATAGCCCTCGAGGTCCGTGGTATTTCCTTCTTCTGAATACCATGAACTTCTTATGGCAGAAGCTCCTCGTTGAACCAAAAGATCACAACCAGAGTGACTCTTGATGAGTTCTCGGTTCTATATTGTGAATCTGCCAGTTCTACCTTCCATATGGGTTATCCGGAAGAAATATGTTGAACTTGTTCGACATACTAATCTATGCATCCACAACTCAGAAAATTATATGTTCCTTTGAGCTGTCCCTCTTTAGTTGTATCTGGACCCTCGGCTATCAATTGATAGTTAGGAGTAGTTGTGCATTCGTGTTTATCGGTGACTTTTACTCTTGTGGTCCGTCGAGCCGTTCTATTTAGAATGACTAGGAGAAACAAACTCCAGTACCTTATCCATTTCTAGGATTGGGTCAAAGCAGTTGTAATCCGCAGATCAAAATGCCAATCTAGCATTTGCTCTATTCTACCGTGGAGTGTCACCTTCTTTCTTATCAAGAATGTCATAAGAATTGCACCACCTCTTATGAATTATTGATTTAGTGATACTTCTTGCCATCATTGTTCATTCCTCGGTTCCGTGTTGTTGTAACCGGAATGCCGGCGAGTGAATCGTGATGTGTGAAATCAATACTCCGAGCAACTCGTTGCTTGGTAGAAATGGACAATATCCTCATTCTTAGCGTGTTGGTTATTAAATCATCATCCTATGATTGACCGTGCTACCTAGCCCTTATTTTTGGTGCACTCCTCGATCAATGAGTTAGGATTGTGTCAATCCCTCACTCTTTTGATCATATCATCTTGCCCTGAAAAGCAAGATTGTTCTCGAGCTTAGTAACATATCGGTGGTTCGTGATGTTTCGGATATCTTCTCGGAAGTATTACCAGGTTGTCACCTGACCGCTATGTTCAGTTCGTGATCATGTTGGTTTTCCTCTAAACCAGCCATTCTCCAAGAATATGTGTTGGATACCCCTGAGCTAGTTGGTTAAGCTAAACAATAACTTGGCGAGTTGGAAGATGAAAGCTTGTCCGACTTAGTTCGTTCCAAAGAGATATCCTCGTGTGTGTGTGTGTTGAAGAGAGATGACATCTTCATCGATTGGTCCCTGTGATCAGTTGCTGGACCTATTGTCGTATCAAAACTTTGACTTGGGTATGGGCTATCGTCAAGTCAAATCAGAACCAACGATGTTCGTAATGTTGTCTTACTCGTGGTTGATCCCTCGAGCATACACCATTATATCTTTGGGTCTGACCAATGCTATCACCGTGTTCACATGATGGCGGAAGTCCAGTGATATGGAAATTCCGATGAGTTGTTGTTGAGCCCATCAGCAGCATTTTGTCTCCCCCATGATTCATGCTGAACATCAACCTAGTGTTAAAATTTTTATAAGCAATGCCTTCGTGTTCCATTCATGAAGCATATGTTTGGATGAAAGTAGTGACTTCCTCGAATTCATGTGCATTTGGTGCAAGTTGCCGCCGTGAGTTCGAGAAAGCTTTGTTTTTATTTCCTCGGGAATCATCCCAAATCAGCCATGCATATGTGCAAAGTATTCTATGGTTTGAAGACTTGCAACCTTCAGCCCATATGTATTTCCTAGCACACTAAGCCACTGATTGATTTGTTCAAGGATAATAAGTTCTAAGTGCTAGTCCTGAAGGTACCAGACGGATTTGTACAAGATTCCGTTATCCTCGATGATGGTTCCCCACCTGAACTTGGTAGTGTTTTATTATAAGACTACTACGTGGTCATGCCTGTCTGGGACAATGTGTTCACATGTATGTAGCAGAACCGGCTCATGTTTTGGAGCCTACTACCATAGTTCATCTCCCTAGAATCCCGCAACGTTATCTTGTCGATTTGTGTTGCAACTCTTCTTTTCAGACATGTGAGTCTGAAGTATCATGTTTCTAACCAGATCTGAATCTCAGGCAGATATGATGGTTGGAACACTCCCAACATTTCCATTTTGTTCCCAGCTGCACCCCATCGTGCCAATTTTCCAATGGATGCCTTCTCAGCAGTTGCTGTCCAGGTTCATCTTCAAAGCTGGACTTACCATGAGTCCCATCCATTTCCGGTGATAAGCAAAAGTCATCCATTGCGTTGTCTTCAACAAGGTAGACCACATCATCCATCCTAGTCCGAGTATGCCATTTCTTCGAACTCCTTCAAACGATTGCTCGAGATTTTTCCTAGGCTGGTATAGAGAATTTTATTGATCTATGGATCAAAATTAATTCTTTTGCCACCCAAGGGAATATTTCTACCAGCCACCTTCCCTAAGATGTCTGTTATGGAATCTTAGCAATTCATTTCCCTCTTACTCATCCACCATCCTTCTAGGCGTGGAATTGTTGCCCACCAAAACAAACCCCGTCGTTTGCTCTTCCATCCCTCTCGATGTGTTTTGTGCCTCAACCCGAGATGTTTCAACATCTCAACCCATGAGTTGATCTGGAATTTCTCGATTTTCGAGGGATCGATTTCTGTAGAGTTTCTTCCTGCCATCATCGGGTTGGACAAAGATCTCGAAAGCAAAGACGCCAATATCAATGTGATGCAATGGATCAATATATTCGAGACGAGCAGTTGGTTCATGAAGATTGCATTAGATTTGTGTCCCCTCTGTCTTCTTACCTCACGTCTTGAATCTCGGGACGAGATTCTTGTTTAGTGGGGGTGAGTTGTCACAGCCCTAGAAATCTTCTTGTAATTAGTGGCATTGCATCCATGCATCAATTTCAATTTCTTTTAATTTTGAAATGGGGGCTCATAAACCTTAGCAGCAAAATGAAACTCAACTAGGGTCCAAATAAAAATCATTTCACTGAACCCAAAATGCCCCTCTAAAATGTTCATCATCTTTGGATTGGTCTTGAACCTCTGCCAAAAATATTGCACATTTTTCTAGGTCAATTGGGGGTCACTGAATTAAATCATACAGTATTTGCATTTGGGCATTTAAATGCTATAAAATATTTTAAATGCTCAAATAATCATAAACTGAAATGTTTACTGTTGGATATATTATAAACAGTAGCCATGATTAGTTTCATGATTTTTGAAAATACTCTAGCATTTTTAATAAATCCAAAACAATTACAGAAAATAGAAAACAGAAACAAAATAAGAGAGAGAGAAGGAACCTCACCTGGGCTTACCTGGCGGCCCAAGTGGCCGGCCCAGCCCACCTGGCCTAGTGCCAGTCATCCCCAACCTCTGCCAGTAGGCAGAGGAGGGACAACGCACGGCGCGTGCGCGGGTGACACGCCACCAGGCTGCTTGCCTGCGTCGCCTGGCCACCGCGACGCCTCGCTTCTTCTCCTCGGCGCCGCCTCGACCCCCTGGACGCCACTCTCCCCTCCTCTGCCCTCTCCCTCGTTCCTCTCCCGCTACGACCGACGCGCCCGTAAGCCGCCGCCGCCTCTCCTTCGCCCCCTGGAGCTGCCCATGAGCTCCCCCTAGTCCCTCTCCTCCTCCTCACCGAACCGCCCGACGCCGGACGGCCTGCATCGCCCTCTGCGCCGCCATCTTCGCCGCCTCTACTCCGAGATCGCCGGCGGCCGCACGACCTCACCAGCCCCTCCCCGAGCTCGCCGTTCACTCCCCTGCACTCGCAGTGAGCCACTGACCCTTCCCCCCCTCTCCGTTCTCGCTCTCGTGCACCGTAGTCGCTGCACCCTGCTCATCCGCATGCGCCGCCGCCTGTGACCGCCGCCGACGTGCCTCCGGCCACCTAGTCGTCCGGCCATCGTGCTCATCTCCCTTCCCGCACCACGTAGAGCACATAGGTGCCCCGCACGAGCCTCCCCGGCCATCGTAGCGTCGACCCGAGCTCACCCGAGCTCCGGCGACCGCCAAGGTCGACGCCGGTGACGAATCCGGCCACCACAGGCCCAGCCACTACCACTACTCGATGCGGACGAGTGCCCGCGTCAGGTAGACGTCCTCCGCCGGCCATTTGGTTGCCGGAGGAGGAATCCCGACGCCCTCCGCCGTCTCTGGCGTCGCCGGCGACGAGCCGCGGTCAACTCCGACGAGTTGACCCGGGTTTGACCCAGCTGACGTGGCAACGTCATTAGCGGTTAACAGTTCTGCTAATTAACCCCCTAGTGACACTGATAGCCGATCCCCATTGACTAATTAAACATAGTTTATTTTCTGTTTAGTTTAGTTCATAAATAGTAGGACCCACCGCTCCACGTTGACTTGCTGACGCGGCAGTTGACCAGGCCCACCTGTCAGCCACACAAACCAGCCTGGGTCACTGACCAGTGGGCCCCCCGGTCAGGTTTGACCCGGGCCGCTCCGTTGACCGCTTCATAGTAATTCAACCGTAACTCCAAATAAAACAAATTATATATGAAAAATGATTAGAAAAATTCAAGGAATCTGTTTATGGCATTTGAATGCATGTTTGAACAACCTAGGGTTGCTGTACAGGGCAATTTGCATAATTGACATTTAAATAAGCACTTATGGAGTTTGAATTTGAACCCTTGGTTCAAACCAACTTCATTTAATATGGTTGCTAGTTGCATTAGCTCAAAACAGACTCATTTTACCATGCCATGATCATGCATCATATTGTGCATTGCATTGATTGTGTTTCTCTCTCTGTTGCCGGTATTTGTCCCCTCTCGATAGATGTGGTTTCGACGATGAGATCGATGACACCGATGAAGAGCTATATTATCTTCATAAGTGCCAGGCAAGCAAAACCCCCTTGTTCATTCCGATACAATCCCACTCTCTTGCTCCTACTCTCTTTTACTGCATTAGGACAACAATGATTCAACTGTTACATGCTGCGGTAGCTGAACCCCTTATCCTCTGCATGACCTGTCATTGCCACAGTAAATAGAGGAAACCCACTAGCATGAGTAGGAGTTGTTTGAGCCCTGATGTGCCTACTCATTCATCTTTGTTTGTCATGCCTGCCACTGCTTAGAGTTGAGGCAGGTCTGATTCATCAGGAATGAATTGGAATGTGTTGAACATGTCCTACTGTGTGTGAGCTAAGTGTGTGAACACGATTTGGTAAAGGTATTGGTGAGAGGCCATGTAGGAGTACATGGTGGGTTGTCTCATTGAACACGTCCTCAGGAACTGAGTTCTGTGTTTCTGATCCATGAAACAGCTACTACCATGCATTGGGCCCTGAAATATGACCCCGCTCGACTTCTTAACCACCCTAGTCCTCTGTCCAGGAGTTGCAAGTAGTTTCTGGTGTTTGTAGTATGCTGGGGGCCGCACGCAGCGCTGACCGTAGGGGTGGGCTGTGTTGCGGTAGGCACGTGGCCGGGCCAGCCGGGCGCCCGTTTGGTGTCTCGGAACCCTGTACACATCGTTCGGGGCCGTATGTGGAAACCTCGGCCGGACTCCCTACGGATGGAACCTGAATAGGCGATAAACCTGGACTAGAGACTTGAGTGTTTAGGTAGGTCGTGGCCTACACCCACGTCGGCTTTCGCTTGAAGTCTGCCGAGCACATGTCGTGCGCAGACGCTAAGTGGTGGAAACATGTATGAAGAAGTACACCCCTGCAGGGTTAACATCATCTATTCGAATAGCCGTGTCCGCGGTAATGGACTTCTGGGTTGCCTATAACAGTTCATAGACAAGTGAAAGTGGATACTCTAAAACTCGCAAAATAAGCGTGAGTGCTATGGATGGCGTTCTTGTAAGGAGACGGGGGCGGATCCATAGTGGTGTATTGATATGGTGAATATGTGGACTCGTGTGCGCCACCTCAAAAGAGTTGCTCACAGTCGTAGTTCAGGATAGCCACCGAGTCAAAGCTGGCTTGCTGCAGTTAAACTCCACTACCCCTTTGTTGATACCGTTGCATTTGTAGCTAGTTCTGATGTAAGTCTTGCTGGGTACATTTGTACTCACGTTTGCCTATTTTATGTTTTGCAGAGAGACGTCAGTCTTGCTAGTAGTTCCGTGTGGACTTCGACGTTTAGCTTGATACCTCAGCTACGATCTTGTGCCCTCGGCAGGATTTGGTAGATAGTCAGGCTTCTCAGCCTTTTTCATTTCTAGATGTCTGTACCCAGACATGTTAAGCTTCCGCATGTGCTTTGATTTGTATGCTCTGAATGTGGGGTCATGAGACCCATGTTTGTAATATCTCGCTCCTCGGAGCCTATTGAATAAATACTCGAGTCGTAGAGTTATGTTGTGATGCCATGTTGTATTTACACATATCGAGCATATTGTGTGTATGATTGAAATGCTTGCTATGTGTGGGATCCGACAATCTAGTTGTTTATCCTTGGCAGCCTCTCTTATGGGGAAACGTAGTCTAGTGCCTCCTTGAGCCATAATAGTCCGCTACAGCCCGGTTCACCGGAGTCCTGCTAGCCCAGCACTACTGCTCAGGACACTTGACTGGACGGCATGTGTTTCACTTCGTTCCTGTGTCTGTCCCTTCAGGGAAATGTCACGCGGTGACATCCGGAGTCCTGCTTAGCCTGCTACAGCCCGGGTTCCCGGAGTCCTGTTAGCCCAGTGCTACAGCCCGGATTCACACGCTGCTGACCGACATGCTCGAAGTTGATTCATGTATGCCTGTCCCCAAGGGTTAGTGCCGCTTTGGGTTCACGACTAGCCATGTCGGCCCGGGTTCTGTGTCATATGGATGCTAGCGACACTATCATATACGTGAGCCAAAAGGCGCAAACGGTCCCGGGCCAGGTAAGGCGGCACCCGTGGGAATACCGTGCGTGAGGCCGCAAAGTGATATGAGGTGTTACATGCTAGATCGATGTGGCTTAGGATCGGGGTCCTGACACGGCCATCTCTTTCTTGCTTCAGCAGTGAGCAGCTTGTTCGGCTCTCAGCTCTTCAAGGGCCTTCTTGGCAGCCGCATCACTTTTTCGGGCTTGTTCTTTAGCTCGGGCAAGTTCTGCCCGAAGACTCTCCACGGCGGCCGCACCATCTGTGTCAAGCACACACATTGTAAGATACTGACATAAAGCTCCTCTTACCAGGTGCCGCCCAAGGAATTGCATACCTTGAGCCTCATCAAGCCGCTTGTTGACAAGCGCGATGTCGGCATCTGCCACGTCAAGTTGCCGCTTTAGCTCGGCAAAATCATCAGTCCGGCTGGATTTCGGACACTTCGCCACCTACATACAAAGGCGACAGATTAGACCTGGGATTATGATCCTCTACACGCCGTCACTTGTGACAACGCGCAGAGTCTCAGGGGCTACTATCTACACAGGGCGCATCTTATTTATGCGCAACTGTCAGAAAATGTACATTATTTCACGTACCTCAAAACCTGTCAATAAACTTCTGACAGCCTCGTGCAATCCGCTTTCCGCGGACGAAATCTTTTCAATCACAATGCCCATCAACGCATGATGCTCCTCTGAGATAGAAGCTCGCCCTAGCATATTCTTCAGCTCCTCCGACCTAGCACCGCACTGTGCCGGATTCGTCCTATGGCCTCTTTCGAAGGCCGGACGCGGAGAACCTTGGGGGGCCATATGGCTACCTTCGCCCCTGCCGGATTCGGAGAAACCCTCTGCGACGACACCTCAGGGTCGCCCGCCTCGCTAGGTGGTACGACAGGAGGAGGCGTCCCGCTCTCCATCATCTCCGGAAGAAGGTCCCCCGAAGACGAGCTCTGCTGAGAAGGGCTGAGGTCCGAGCTATAAGGTAAAATTTCGGTTAATCTTCTCAGATATAAAGCAAGGATTTCTCTCTTAAAAATATAACCTTTCTCTACTTACGGCTCGCTGGAGGGCTGGTCCCCTTGAGGGCATAGTTCGGCCGAGGTATCCCCCGGCGCAGGACCCTCTGACAAGGATTCCCCCCCCCCACGCTTTGAGGCCATAGTCTCCGGGTTTTCAGAGGCCGTCCTCTTCTTCCCCTGAGGAAAGGATTTTTTTGTTCCTCCCTTCCGAACAACCTCCTTCGAGGAGGCCGTAGTTTCCTTGTTCCCTCCCTCACTTTCCCCCAAAGGCACAATCTTCAGCATACTGACTAGTATGGGATCCGGCCTGGTCTCGGGGAGGGGAGCCGGACACCTGATCAGCTTTGCTTTCGCTATTCACACCTGTTTAAAAGGACAACTCTTTTAGGGGCAAGTTTATGACAAATATATGGATAACGAGTCCGGGCACAAGGCTACTTACTTGAGTATCCGGGCGATTGCAGCTCAAACCTGCGTCCTCGGTCAAATCCGGACACATTGCTTGTGATCCGAAGAACAGTTTATACATCTCCGCGGGCGTTGCGCCCATAAAATGCAGGAGAGCTCGTGGTCCCTCCGGATTAAACTCCCACAAACGAAGGGAGCGACGTTTGCCGGGCAGTGTTCGGCGGATCAGCATGACTTGCGTCACTTTGACTAAGCTGGGACCTCTTTCTAAGAGATCCCTGATGCAGCCCCGCAACAAAGACACGTCCTGGGGTGGCCCCCAATCTAGGCCTTTATTGACCCACGACCCTAGCTGCTTTGGGGGACCCGAGCGAAAGGCAGGTGGCGCCACCCACTTGGTGCCCCTGGGAGCGGTGATGTAGAACCACTCTTGTTGCCACAAGCCGAGCTCCTCTTGACAAGGGCCCTCGGGCCACGGAGCGTCAGCCTTCTTACTTATAACAGCGCCTCCGCACTCTGCGTGCCGTCCCTCGATCATCTTGGGCTCTACCTTAAAGGTCTTGAGCCATAATCCAAAGTGAGGAGTAACACGGAGGAATGCTTCGCACACAACGATGAATGAGGAAACATGGAGGATGGACCATCAGCCCCCTCACAAAGGGATCCATGGGGAAGCCTAACCCCCGAAGGAAGTGAGACACGAACACCACGCTCTCACTAGGCTGGGGACTGGGAATAGCCTGCCCTTGGGCAGGCAGCCTATGAGAAATTTCGCCGGTCAACAACTTGGCCTCTCTCAACTTTAGCACGTCCTCCTCCGTTACCATCGGCCTTGAAGGTCGGAACCGGACATTGTTGAAGGTCCGAAGCGCCTGAAATCCAGAGCCTAGGGTGTTGGAACTCGAGGCGGCGGGTGAACTCGTTTTGAGATTGGAAGAAAGGGGTAAAGCCTTGGTCTCTTTATAAGAGGTGGAATACCAAGGGCCCTCCCCGTAACCGTTTGGGACTTGCCTTTAATCGATAGAACGTGCTAACGGGCACGATTGGGTTACCCACGTCCGTATTGATGAGAATCCCGCAAATAAAGGGGACACAATCTCTGCCTCGACAAGACGTGCCAAGGAAACCGCCTCGCAATATGCGCTGAGGTGGGGAAGTGAAAACGATTCGTATGAAGGCTTGGCCGTAGTGTGATGTCACGCTACGGAATACGTCAGCAGATTAGATTCGTGTAAATATTATTCTCTCTATGGAAATATGTGGAAACTTATTCTGTAGAGCCGGACACTATCCTTAGTGTTAACAATCTTTTATGAAGTACTTGGAGGAGGAACCCACCTTGCAATGCCGAAGACAATCTGCGCGCCGGACTCGTCGTCATTGAAGCCTGGTTCAGGGGCTACTGAGGGAGTCCTAGATTAGGGGGTGTCCGGGTAGCCGGACTATACCTTCAGCCGGACTCCTAGACTATGAAGATACAAGATTGAAGACTTCGTCCCGTGTCCGGATGGGACTTTCCTTGGCGTGGAAGGCAAGCTTGGCGATGCGGATATTTAGATCTCCTACCATTGTAACCGACTTTGTGTAACCCTAACCCTCTCCGGTGTCTATATAAACCGGAGGGTTTTAGTCCGTAGGACAACACAACATACAACAATCATACCATAGGCTAGCTTCTAGGGTTTGGCCTCTCTGATCTCGTGGTAGATCTACTCTTTTACTACCCATATCATCAATATTAATCAAGCAGGATGTAGGGTTTTACCTCCATCAAGAGGGCCCGAACCTGGGTAAAACTTCGTGACCCTTGTCTCCTGTTACCATCCGCCTAGACGCACAGTTCGGGACCCCCTACCCGAGATCCGCCGGTTTTGACACCGACACCATGCCATTCATTGAGCTTTTCCTGAAATATTACTCTTGGAATAATGTTAGCTCAATGAGCTATATGTTGTTAGGAATTACCAAAACCACACATGGATAGTTGCACTTTCAATCTCCCCCTTTTTGGTAATTGATGACAACATATAGATCAAAGCTTCGACAAATGATAATAAGAGAAAAACATCGTCGCTTTGAGAAGTATGTGATAAGCAAGAGCTCCCCCTAAATTTGTGCATGTCTTAAGATTTGCTTTGGACTGCAAATGCATAATGAGTTAGGATCATGGGTTACTCTTCCATGTCACACACATCTTGGTGGAGCGCTCAAAATGATAAGAATTAAATACATGCACTCATCACCAAGCAAAGTGAATGATCATATAGAGATAAAATGATAGTATCATCCAACAAGCATTAATGTAGCATATGATCAAACACACATGATCATCCAAGTATCACAAATAAGCATAAAGTATCTCAATCAAGCAAAGCAAATAAAGTTCAACCACCAAAGCAAGAGAGAATAAAAAGCAACGCTCTCTCTCGAAGCCTATGATCTATACATTTTCTCCCCCTTTGGCAACAAGTTACCAAAAAGTTCATAGAAAATGCATAGCACTAAAATGACTCCCAGGCTTGATCTTCAGGTGGTGGAGTCCGGATAACGCCAAGGACGAAGGCTTCAGTTGATGTAGATGGAGCTGAAGGAGTAGGTGCTGGAGCTGGTGGCACTGAAGCTGTAGCTGGTGCAGATGAAGTGGCTCTAGTGTCTGATACTGGCACTGCAGTTGATCTCTGAGCTCGAGGCACTCTGGCAAATGCATCAGTGGTTGTCTTGCCCTTCCTCTCCTGCATGTCATCCTGAAGCTGCTCCACAACTGACTGAATCTCAGTTACTTTGACATATAAATCATAGAATTTTTGTTCCATGATTCTTTCCAGGCTCTCCTGGTTTTGAGTTAGGGTGGCCAACCCCTTCTCAATCCTTAAAGTTGATGCTATCAAATAACCAAGCTGGTCCTGCTTGCTTTTGAAAAAGTACTCAGATGCCTCCTCTTGAGTTGGCATCTTGGCAGCCTTCTCTTTCCTTGCTTTCTCCTTCTTCTCTTGAGCTTGTACTGATGATGGTTCATTCTCATTCATCACAACTTGGTTGTCCTCGAAGTCTGGGTAGATAGGCAAGTGTTCCTTATCCAACAAGTATGTGCTTGTGCCCATCTTTGAGTTAATCAACTCCTGAATTTGTGGGGCATATCCACAACTTCTTTTCTGGTCAGCTGTTGTCCTCTTGATAGTCTCAACCATGAGGCTCATGACCTTGAATTTCTATGGCACATCAAATATGTGTAGCAAATTAATTGCATGCCTTCTGATCATGTTGTGGTCACCTGACTTGGGAAAAAGAGTGTGCCTTAGGATCCAGTTGATCGTTGGCAGTCCTGACAGAAGAAAATGGACTGACCCAAACTTGAAAGTCTCAAGAGCTTTGTCTAGGATCTCCTTGTACATGTTTGACATAGAATTGTGATCCATCTTCTTCTTGGCATAAACATCCAAGTCATCTTCTTCTTCCTTAGGAGCATTGATCAGATTTGCCCATTCCTCAATAGTTGAGTGGTACCTTGTACCTTCAGACATCCCTACTATCCTGCCATCTGGATAGAAGTGTGCTGTGGAGTAGAATTGCATTATGAGCTCCTCATTCCACTTTGTGAGCTTCTGCCCAACAAAGTCTGCAACTCCACAAGCACTGAAGGAACAACCTCCTTCGAGGAGGCCGTAGTTTCCTTGTTCCCTCCCTCACTTTCCCCCAAAGGCACAATCTTCAGCATCCTGACTAGTACGGGATCCGGCCTGGTCTCGGGGAGGGGAGCCGGACACCTGATCAGCTTTGCTTTCGCTATTCACTCCTGTTTAAAAGGACAGCTCTTTTAGGGGCAAGTTTATGACAAATATATGGAAAACGAGTCCGGGCACAAGGCTACTTACTTGAGTATCCGGGCGATTGCAGCTCAAACCTGCGTCCTCGGTCAAATCCGGACACATTGCTTGTGATCCGAAGAACAGTTTATACATCTCCGCGGGCGTTGCGCCCATAAAATGCAGGAGAGCTCGTGGTCCCTCCGGATTAAACTCCCACAAACGAAGGGAGCGACGTTTGCCGGGCAGTGTTCGGCGGATCAGCATGACTTGCGTCACTTTGACTAAGCTGGGACCTCTTTCTAAGAGATCCCTGATGCGGCCCCGCAACAAAGACACGTCCTGGGGTGGCCCCCAATCTAGGCCTTTATTGACCCACGACCCTAGCTGCTTTGGGGGACCCGAGCGAAAGGCAGGTGGCGCCACCCACTTGGTGCCCCTGGGAGCGGTGATGTAGAACCACTCTTGTTGCCACAAGCCGAGCTCCTCTTGACAAGGGCCCTCGGGCCACGGAGTGTCAGCCTTCTTACTTATAACAGCGCCCCCGCACTCTGCGTGCCGTCCCTCGATCATCTTCGGCTCTACCTTAAAGGTCTTGAGCCATAATCCAAAGTGAGGAGTAACACGGAGGAATGCTTCGCACACAACTATGAATGAGGAAACATGGAGGATGGACCATTAGCCCCCTCACAAAGGGATCCATGGGGAAGCCTAACCCCCGAAGGAAGTGAGACACGAACACCACGCTCTCACTAGGCTGGGGACTGGGAATAGCCTGCCCTTGGGCAGGCAGCCTATGAGAAATTTCGCCGGTCAACAACTTGGCCTCTCTCAACTTTAGCACGTCCTCCTACGTTACCATCGGCCTTGAAGGTCGGAACCGGACATTGTTGAAGGTCCGAAGCGCCTGAAATCCAGAGCCTAGGGTGTTGGAACTCGAGGCGGCGGGTGAACTCGTTTTGAGATTGGAAGAAAGGGGTAAAGCCTTGGTCTCTTTATAAGAGGTGGAATACCAAGGGCCCTCCCCGTAACCGTTTGGGACTAGCCTTTAATCGATAGAACGTGCTAACGGGCACGATTGGGTTACCCACGTCCGTATTGATGAGAATCCCGCAAATAAAGGGGACACAATCTCTGCCTCGACAAGACGTGCCAAGGAAACCGCCTCGCAATATGCGCTGAGGTGGGGAAACGATTCGGATGAAGGCTTGGCCGTAGTGTGATGTCACGCTACGGAATACGTCAGCAGATTAGATTCGTGTAAATATTATTCTCTCTATGGAAATATGTGGAAACTTATTCTGCAAAGCCGGACACTATCCTTAGTGTTAACAATCTTTTATGAAGTACTTGGAGGAGGAACCCACCTTGCAATGCCGAAGACAATCTGCGCGCCAGACTCGTCGTCATTGAAGCCTGGTTCAGGGGCTACTGAGGGAGTCCTAGATTAGGGGGTGTCCGGGTAGCCGGACTATACCTTCAGCCGGACTCCTAGACTATGAAGATACAAGATTGAAGACTTCGTCCCGTGTCCGGATGGGACTTTCCTTGGCGTGGAAGGCAAGCTTGGCGATGCGGATATTTAGATCTCCTACCATTGTAACCGACTTTGTGTAACCCTAACCCTCTCCGGTGTCTATATAAACCGGAGGGTTTTAGTCCGTAGGACAACACAACATACAACAATCATACCATAGGCTAGCTTCTAGGGTTTGGCCTCTCTGATCTCGTGGTAGATCTACTCTTTTACTACCCATATCATCAATATTAATCAAGCAGGATGTAGGGTTTTACCTCCATCAAGAGGGCCCGAACCTGGGTAAAACTTCGTGACCCTTGTCTCCTGTTACCATCCGCCTAGACGCACAGTTCGGGACCCCCTACCCGAGATCCGCCGGTTTTGACACCGACACCATGCCATTCATTGAGCTTTTCCTGAAATATTACTCTTGGAATAATGTTAGCTCAATGAGCTATATGTTGTTAGGAATTACCAAAACCACACATGGATAGTTGCACTTTCAATCTCCCCCTTTTTGGTAATTGATGACAACATATAGATCAAAGCTTCGACAAATGATAATAAGAGAAAAACATCGTCGCTTTGAGAAGTATGTGATAAGCAAGAGCTCCCCCTAAATTTGTGCATGTCTTAAGATTTGCTTTGGACTGCAAATGCATAATGAGTTAGGATCATGGGTTACTCTTCCATGTCACACACATCTTGGTGGAGCGCTCAAAATGATAAGAATTAAATACATGCACTCATCACCAAGCAAAGTGAATGATCATATAGAGATAAAATGATAGTATCATCCAACAAGCATTAATGTAGCATATGATCAAACACACATGATCATCCAAGTATCACAAATAAGCATAAAGTATCTCAATCAAGCAAAGCAAATAAAGTTCAACCACCAAAGCAAGAGAGAATAAAAAGCAACGCTCTCTCTCAAAGCCTATGATCTATACATTTTCTCCCCCTTTGGCAACAAGTTACCAAAAAGTTCATAGAAAATGCATAGCACTAAAATGACTCCCAGGCTTGATCTTTAGGTGGTGGAGTCCGGATAACGCCAAGGACGAAGGCTTCAGTTGATGTAGATGGAGCTGAAGGAGTAGGTGCTGGAGCTGGTGGCACTGAAGCTGTAGCTGGTGCAGATGAAGTGGCTCTAGTGTCTGATACTGGCACTGCAGTTGATCTCTGAGCTCGAGGCACTCTGGCAAATGCATCAGTGGTTGTCTTGCCCTTCCTCTCCTGCATGTCATCTGAAGCTGCTCCACAACTGACTGAATCTCAGTTACTTTGACATCTAAATCATAGAATTTTTGTTCCATGATTCTTTCCAGGCTCTCCTGGTTTTGAGTTAGGGTGGACAACCCCTTCTCAATCCTTAAAGTTGATGCTATCAAATAACCAAGCTGGTCCTGCTTGCTTTTGAAAAAGTACTCAGATGCCTCCTCTTGAGTTGGCATCTTGGCAGCCTTCTCTTTCCTTGCTTTCTCCTTCTTCTCTTGAGCTTGTACTGATGATGGTTCATTCTCATTCATCACAACTTGGTTGTCCTCGAAGTCTGGGTAGATAGGCAAGTGTTCCTTATCCAACAAGTATGTGCTTGTGCCCATCTTTGAGTTAATCAACTCCTGAATTTGTGGGGCATATCCACAACTTCTTTTCTGGTCAGCTGTTGTCCTCTTGATAGTCTCAACCATGAGGCTCATGACCTTGAATTTCTGTGGCACATCAAATATGTGTAGCAAATTAATTGCATGCCCTCTGATCATGTTGTGGTCACCTGACTTGGGCAAAAGAGTGTGCCTTAGGATCCAGTTGATCGTTGGCAGTCCTGACAGAAGAAAATGGACTGACCCAAACTTGAAAGTCTCAAGAGCTTTGTCTGGGATCTCCTTGTACATGTTTGACATAGAATTGTGATCCATCTTCTTCTTGGCATAAACATCCAAGTCATCTTCTTCTTCCTTAGGAGCATTGATCAGATTTGCCCATTCCTCAATAGTTGAGCGGTACCTTGTACCTTCAGACATCCCTACTATCCTGCCATCTGGATAGAAGTGTGCTGTGGAGTAGAATTGCATTATGAGCTCCTCATTCCACTTTGTGAGCTTCTGCCCAACAAAGTCTGCAACTCCACAAGCACTGAAGGAACAACCTCCTTCGAGGAGGCCGTAGTTTCCTTGTTCCCTCCCTCACTTTCCCCCAAAGGCACAATCTTCAGCATCCTGACTAGTACGGGATCCGGCCTGGTCTCGGGGAGGGGAGCCGGACACCTGATCAGCTTTGCTTTCGCTATTCACTCCTGTTTAAAAGGACAACTCTTTTAGGGGCAAGTTTATGACAAATATATGGAAAACGAGTCCGGGCACAAGGCTACTTACTTGAGTATCCGGGCGATTGCAGCTCAAACCTGCGTCCTCGGTTAAATCCGGACACATTGCTTGTGATCCGAAGAACAGTTTATACATCTCCGCGGGCATTGCGCCCATAAAATGCAGGAGAGCTCGTGGTCCCTCCGGATTAAACTCCCACAAACGAAGGGAGCGACGTTTGCCGGGCAGTGTTCGGCGGATCAGCATGACTTGCGTCACTTTGACTAAGCTGGGACCTCTTTCTAAGAGATCCCTGATGCGGCCCCGCAACAAAGACACGTCCTGGGGTGGCCCCCAATCTAGGCCTTTATTGACCCACGACCCTAGCTGCTTTGGGGGACCCGAGCGAAAGGCAGGTGGCGCCACCCACTTGGTGCCCCTGGGAGCGGTGATGTAGAACCACTCTTGTTGCCACAAGCCGAGCTCCTCTTGACAAGGGCCCTCGGGCCACGGAGCGTCAGCCTTCTTACTTATAATTCGGATGAAGCCTTGGCCGTAGTGTGATGTCACGCTACGGAATACGTCAGCAGATTAGATTCGTGTAAATATTATTCTCTCTATGGAAATATGTGGAAACTTATTCTGTAGAGCCGGACACTATCCTTAGTGTTAACAATCTTTTATGAAGTACTTGGAGGAGGAACCCACCTTGCAATGCCGAAGACAATCTGCGCGCCGGACTCGTCGTCATTGAAGCCTGGTTCAGGGGCTACTGAGGGAGTCCTAGATTAGGGGGTGTCCGGGTAGCCGGACTATACCTTCAGCCGGACTCCTAGACTATGAAGATACAAGATTGAAGACTTCGTCCCGTGTCCGGATGGGACTTTCCTTGGCGTGGAAGGCAAGCTTGGCGATGCGGATATTTAGATCTCCTACCATTGTAACCGACTTTGTGTAACCCTAACCCTCTCCGGTGTCTATATAAACCGGAGGGTTTTAGTCCGTAGGACAACACAACATACAACAATCATACCATAGGCTAGCTTCTAGGGTTTGGCCTCTCTGATCTCGTGGTAGATCTACTCTTTTACTACCCATATCATCAATATTAATCAAGCAGGATGTAGGGTTTTACCTCCATCAAGAGGGCCCGAACCTGGGTAAAACTTCGTGACCCTTGTCTCCTGTTACCATCCGCCTAGACGCACAGTTCGGGACCCCCTACCCGAGATCCGCCGGTTTTGACACCGACACCATGCCATTCATTGAGCTTTTCCTGAAATATTACTCTTGGAATAATGTTAGCTCAATGAGCTATATGTTGTTAGGAATTACCAAAACCACACATGGATAGTTGCACTTTCAATCTCCCCCTTTTTGGTAATTGATGACAACATATAGATCAAAGCTTCGACAAATGATAATAAGAGAAAAACATCGTCGCTTTGAGAAGTATGTGATAAGCAAGAGCTCCCCCTAAATTTGTGCATGTCTTAAGATTTGCTTTGGACTGCAAATGCATAATGAGTTAGGATCATGGGTTACTCTTCCATGTCACACACATCTTGGTGGAGCGCTCAAAATGATAAGAATTAAATACATGCACTCATCACCAAGCAAAGTGAATGATCATATAGAGATAAAATGATAGTATCATCCAACAAGCATTAATGTAGCATATGATCAAACACACATGATCATCCAAGTATCACAAATAAGCATAAAGTATCTCAATCAAGCAAAGCAAATAAAGTTCAACCACCAAAGCAAGAGAGAATAAAAAGCAACGCTCTCTCTCGAAGCCTATGATCTATACATTTTCTCCCCCTTTGGCAACAAGTTACCAAAAAGTTCATAGAAAATGCATAGCACTAAAATGACTCCCAGGATTGATCTTCAGGTGGTGGAGTCCGGATAACGCCAAGGACGAAGGCTTCAGTTGATGTAGATGGAGCTGAAGGAGTAGGTGCTGGAGCTGGTGGCACTGAAGCTGTAGCTGGTGCAGATGAAGTGGCTCTAGTGTCTGATACTGGCACTGCAGTTGATCTCTGAGCTCAAGGCACTCTGGCAAATGCATCAGTGGTTGTCTTGCCCTTCCTCTCCTGCATGTCATCTGAAGCTGCTCCACAACGGACTGAATCTCAGTTACTTTGACATCTAAATCATAGAATTTTTGTTCCATGATTCTTTCCAGGCTCTCCTGGTTTTGAGTTAGGGTGGCCAACCCCTTCTCAATCCTTAAAGTTGATGCTATCAAATAACCAAGCTGGTCCTGCTTGCTTTTGAAAAAGTACTCAGATGCCTCCTCTTGAGTTGGCATCTTGGCAGCCTTCTCTTTCCTTGCTTTCTCCTTCTTCTCTTGAGCTTGTACTGATGATGGTTCATTCTCATTCATCACAACTTGGTTGTCCTCGAAGTCTAGGTAGATAGGCGAGTGTTACTTATCCAACAAGTATGTGCCTGTGCCCATCTTTGAGTTAATCAACTCCTGAATTTGTGGGGCATATCCAGAACTTCTTTTCTGGTCAGCTGTTGTCCTCTTGATAGTCTCAACCATGAGGCTCATGACCTTAAATTTCTGTGGCACATCAAATATGTGTAGCAAATTAATTGCATGCCCACTGATCATGTTGTGGTCACCTGACTTGGGCAAAAGAGTGTGCCTTAGGATCCAGTTGATCGTTGGCAGTCCTGACAGAAGAAAATGGACTGACCCAAACTTGAAAGTCTCAAGAGCTTTGTCTGGGATCTCGTTGTACATGTTTGACATATAATTTTGATCCATCTTCTTCTTGGCATAAACATCCAAGTCATCTTCTTCTTCCTTAGGAGCATTGATCAGATTTGCCCATTCCTCAATAGTTGAGTGGTACCTTGTACCTTCAGACATCCCTACTATCCTGCCATCTGGATAGAAGTGTGCTGTGGAGTAGAATTGCATTATGAGCTCCTCATTCCACTTTGTGAGCTTCTGCCCAACAAAGTCTGCAACTCCACAAGCACTGAAGGAACAACCTCCTTCGAGGAGGCCGTAGTTTCCTTGTTCCCTCCCTCACTTTCCCCCAAAGGCACAATCTTCAGCATCCTGACTAGTACGGGATCCGGCCTGGTCTCGGGGAGGGGAGCCGGACACCTGATCAGCTTTGCTTTCGCTATTCACTCCTGTTTAAAAGGACAGCTCTTTTAGGGGCAAGTTTATGACAAATATATGGAAAACGAGTCCGGGCACAAGGCTACTTACTTCAGTATCCGGGCGATTGCAGCTCAAACCTGCGTCCTCGGTCAAATCCGGACACATTGCTTGTGATCCGAAGAACAGTTTATACATCTCCGCGGGCGTTGCGCCCATAAAATGCAGGAGAGCTCGTGGTCCCTCCGGATTAAACTCCCACAAACGAAGGGAGCGACGTTTGCCGGGCTGTGTTCGGCGGATCAGCATGACTTGCGTCACTTTGACTAAGCTGGGACCTCTTTCTAAGAGATCCCTGATGCAGCCCCGCAACAAAGACACGTCCTGGGGTGGCCCCTAATCTAGGCCTTTATTGACCCACGACCCTAGCTGCTTTGGGGGACCCGAGCGAAAGGCAGGTGGCGCCACCCACTTGGTGCCCCTGGGAGCGGTGATGTAGAACCACTCTTGTTGCCACAAGCCGAGCTCCTCTTGACAAGGGCCCTCGGGCCACGGAGCGTCAACCTTCTTACTTATAACAGCGCCCCCGCACTCTGCGTGCCGTCCCTCGATCATCTTCGGCTCTACCTTAAAGGTCTTGAGCCATAATCCAAAGTGAGGAGTAACACGGAGGAATGCTTCGCACACAACTATGAATGAGGAAACATGGAGGATGGACCATCAGCCCCCTCACAAAGGGATCCATGGGGAAGCCTAACCCCCGAAGGAAGTGAGACACGAACACCACGCTCTCACTAGGCTGGGGACTGGGAATAGCCTGCCCTTGGGCAGGCAGCCTATGAGAAATTTCGCCGGTCAACAACTTGGCCTCTCTCAACTTTAGCACGTCCTCCTACGTTACCATCGGCCTTGAAGGTCGGAACCGGACATTGTTGAAGGTCCGAAGCGCCTGAAATCCAGAGCCTAGGGTGTTGGAACTCGAGGCGGCGGGTGAACTCGTTTTGAGATTGGAAGAAAGGGGTAAAGCCTTGGTCTCTTTATAAGAGGTGGAATACCAAGGGCCCTCCCCGTAACCGTTTGGGACTAGCCTTTAATCGATAGAACGTGCTAACGGGCACGATTGGGTTACCCACGTCCGTATTGATGAGAATCCCGCAAATAAAGGGGACACAATCTCTGCCTCGACAAGACGTGCCAAGGAAACCGCCTCGCAATATGCGCTGAGGTGGGGAAACGATTCGGATGAAGGCTTGGCCGTAGTGTGATGTCACGCTACGGAATACGTCAGCAGATTAGATTCGTGTAAATATTATTCTCTCTATGGAAATATGTGGAAACTTATTCTGCAAAGCCGGACACTATCCTTAGTGTTAACAATCTTTTATGAAGTACTTGGAGGAGGAACCCACCTTGCAATGCCGAAGACAATCTGCGCGCCAGACTCGTCGTCATTGAAGCCTGGTTCAGGGGCTACTGAGGGAGTCCTAGATTAGGGGGTGTCCGGGTAGCCGGACTATACCTTCAGCCGGACTCCTAGACTATGAAGATACAAGATTGAAGACTTCGTCCCGTGTCCGGATGGGACTTTCCTTGGCGTGGAAGGCAAGCTTGGCGATGCGGATATTTAGATCTCCTACCATTGTAACCGACTTTGTGTAACCCTAACCCTCTCCGGTGTCTATATAAACCGGAGGGTTTTAGTCCGTAGGACAACACAACATACAACAATCATACCATAGGCTAGCTTCTAGGGTTTGGCCTCTCTGATCTCGTGGTAGATCTACTCTTTTACTACCCATATCATCAATATTAATCAAGCAGGATGTAGGGTTTTACCTCCATCAAGAGGGCCCGAACCTGGGTAAAACTTCGTGACCCTTGTCTCCTGTTACCATCCGCCTAGACGCACAGTTCGGGACCCCCTACCCGAGATCCGCCGGTTTTGACACCGACACCATGCCATTCATTGAGCTTTTCCTGAAATATTACTCTTGGAATAATGTTAGCTCAATGAGCTATATGTTGTTAGGAATTACCAAAACCACACATGGATAGTTGCACTTTCAATCTCCCCCTTTTTGGTAATTGATGACAACATATAGATCAAAGCTTCGACAAATGATAATAAGAGAAAAACATCGTCGCTTTGAGAAGTATGTGATAAGCAAGAGCTCCCCCTAAATTTGTGCATGTCTTAAGATTTGCTTTGGACTGCAAATGCATAATGAGTTAGGATCATGGGTTACTCTTCCATGTCACACACATCTTGGTGGAGCGCTCAAAATGATAAGAATTAAATACATGCACTCATCACCAAGCAAAGTGAATGATCATATAGAGATAAAATGATAGTATCATCCAACAAGCATTAATGTAGCATATGATCAAACACACATGATCATCCAAGTATCACAAATAAGCATAAAGTATCTCAATCAAGCAAAGCAAATAAAGTTCAACCACCAAAGCAAGAGAGAATAAAAAGCAACGCTCTCTCTCGAAGCCTATGATCTATACATTTTCTCCCCCTTTGGCAACAAGTTACCAAAAAGTTCATAGAAAATGCATAGCACTAAAATGACTCCCAGGATTGATCTTCAGGTGGTGGAGTCCGGATAACGCCAAGGACGAAGGCTTCAGTTGATGTAGATGGAGCTGAAGGAGTAGGTGCTGGAGCTGGTGGCACTGAAGCTGTAGCTGGTGCAGATGAAGTGGCTCTAGTGTCTGATACTGGCACTGCAGTTGATCTCTGAGCTCAAGGCACTCTGGCAAATGCATCAGTGGTTGTCTTGCCCTTCCTCTCCTGCATGTCATCTGAAGCTGCTCCACAACTGACTGAATCTCAGTTACTTTGACATCTAAATCATAGAATTTTTGTTCCATGATTCTTTCCAGGCTCTCCTGGTTTTGAGTTAGGGTGGCCAACCCCTTCTCAATCCTTAAAGTTGATGCTATCAAATAACCAAGCTGGTCCTGCTTGCTTTTGAAAAAGTACTCAGATGCCTCCTCTTGAGTTGGCATCTTGGCAGCCTTCTCTTTCCTTGCTTTCTCCTTCTTCTCTTGAGCTTGTACTGATGATGGTTCATTCTCATTCATCACAACTTGGTTGTCCTCGAAGTCTAGGTAGATAGGCAAGTGTTACTTATCCAACAAGTATGTGCCTGTGCCCATCTTTGAGTTAATCAACTCCTGAATTTGTGGGGCATATCCACAACTTCTTTTCTGGTCAGCTGTTGTCCTCTTGATAGTCTCAACCATGAGGCTCATGACCTTAAATTTCTGTGGCACATCAAATATGTGTAGCAAATTAATTGCATGCCCTCTGATCATGTTGTGGTCACCTGACTTGGGCAAAAGAGTGTGCCTTATGATCCAGTTGATCGTTGGCAGTCCTGACAGAAGAAAATGGACTGACCCAAACTTGAAAGTCTCAAGAGCTTTGTCTGGGATCTCCTTGTACATGTTTGACATAGAATTGTGATCCATCTTCTTCTTGGCATAAACATCCAAGTCATCTTCTTCTTCCTTAGGAGCATTGATCAGATTTGCCCATTCCTCAATAGTTGAGTGGTACCTTGTACCTTCAGACATCCCTACTATCCTGCCATCTGGATAGAAGTGTGCTGTGGAGTAGAATTGCATTATGAGCTCCTCATTCCACTTTGTGAGCTTCTGCCCAACAAAGTCTGCAACTCCACAAGCACTGAAGCTATCAAACGCACCAGGATAGTGTTCCTCATTCTCCTTCATGTAGGTCCAGTCGACCCACCTCATATCACACACTATGGGTTTCTTGTCCAGCAGCACTGTCTCATAGAAATCTTGTTGTTCCTTTGTGTGGAACCTGTAATCAACAGCAGTTCTTCGTCTTGTAGCATATGGATCTGTCTCTCTCCATTTTCTCAGTCCTGAGTCTCTCCTGAGCTTCATGTTCTCAGCCACAGGATGAGCATCATTATGGTCTGGAATCTTGGGTTTGAGCTTCCTCAGTACTTGTCCTTCATCATCTTCATCAGCAGCAACTTTAGGCACTGGGGCCTTGTTCTTCTCAGCAGCTGGTATACTCCTGGTATTCCTCTTAGGTGCAATCTTGGGCTTGGAGGCAGCTTTGGGTGCTTCTTTGGGCTTTGATGTTGCAGCCCCTGACTTTATAGCATCACCCATCAGCTTTTGTGCCTTAGGTGCTAGTGCAACAACCTCTTCCTCTTCTTCTTCTTCCTCAGAATCTCTCCTCATAGAGGGTTTGCCAAGAACTCTAGCGGTAGTGGTTCTGACTCTCTTTTTCTTTTTATCTTGGCCAACAGCTTCCTCTTCTGACTCCATGGTAAACTTTATGGTTTCTCCAGTGGCAACCTTCCTAGGTTTGGAAGTGGGAACTCTCCTTGCAGGTGCCTTCTTCTGCATACCTGGCTTAGTGGCTGCAGCTGAGCCATATTCCTTCTTAAGCACTTTCTTCTTTGATGTGGCTTCCTCTTCCTTTGCCACATAATCTTCATCCTGAGACTCTGAAGTTCTTTTCTTGCTTGCTCTAGTGGCAGCCTTTGGCAAATTGCTTGGGGTGCTTCTGCTACCCTCATCTGAGCTGCTAGAGGGACTAGTGCCCTCACTCATGTGCACCTGCTCCTCTGACTTGTTCTGGCTGTCACTCTGGTCAGACATGTTGCAAACACTAACTGCAGACCCTGTGAATAGATTGTAGATGAGATAGAGTGGATGAGCATCACAAAATACAGAGATTTTTGCAAAAGAACGAGTCAAAAATTTAGTTTTAGTTTTCCACAGAAAGCATTTCGGATCAACCGATCTGCAAACTTGGTGATACCGAAGTAGCTGTTGGAACAAAAACTAGTGAACTCAGTCGGACCGAGTCATAGTTCGGTGGCACCGAGATTGCTAGGGTTTCACAAAGTCCTGAACTCGGTCACACCGATTTGCAATTCTCAGTCAGACCGAGAACCACATGTGCAATGGCCTTGGCCGAATCGGTGGAACCGAGTTCTGCAACCCGGTTGGTCCGAGATGGTTTCGGCGGAAACCTAACCCTAAATTTTCGATTCAACTCTAATCTACGGAGTGTTTTGACTGGATAGAAGCATTTCAATCGTGGTAAGAATCATAATGAACACAATGTGCTAGGAATCGGACGGGGATAGCACTGTGATCGAGTCCATACCCTAGTTCGGCGATGAACTCGCTACGGCAGCAACGACGGGGAAGAATTCCGTTGACGGCGACGAAGACCAGTGACAGGAGGCGACTGGCGACGAGGAGGACGAACCGGAGACCTAGGAGGCAGAGCGAGCTATTCGCGGGCGAAGGGGTTTCGAAGAAATTTCCAAAATTTTGCCCGTGAGTATATATAACCCGACCTTGTCGGTGTGACCGAGTGGAACAACTCGGTGGGACCGAGATGCATAACTGTTACAGTTACAGCAACTCGGTGTGACCGAAAAGGTCAAATCGGTTGCACCGAGATTGAAAACCTAGATCGACTTAGTGATCTCAGTATGACCGAAATGGAGGAATCGGTCAGACCGAAACACACAAAGAAGTTTTGGAAGTTTAAGTCTATGACGAATCGGGGACTCAGAGTGCTCCTCACACAGAGTGGTTCGAATCTGACTTGATCAAATTTTGTGATGTAGCATGAATAGAGTTTGAGACGAGAAAATCATAGATAGCTAGAGAAGGTTCTTAGGCATTCTTGTCCATCCACTTGGCAAAAGAAAAGGAAACAAATCAATCAAAACAACAAGTGGACGTCCTCGAATGAGTGAAATATGCAACCAACATGCTCACACAATAAAATGACAAATGAAATATGTGGCAAAGCATGCACAACCAATTCTAGCATCTATCAAGCAATTTGTGATGACTAGGTCATCTATATATGATTATATTGAGTTAGGAATCAAATGAGAACATTTGATCATAGGTCATACTCATCGTTTAAGCACAAGTGGGGTTACCACTTTTACATAAAGCATTGTTGTGTTCACACCATTAGAGTTGCTTTAGCTCAATTCTTAGAGTAAAGCTCCCCCTAGATGTGAGATCCCCCCTAAGAGGGATGAACTAACCTTGGGTTTTGTCGATGATGACTTCATGTAGATGTTGAAGATGTGGATGCTCAATGTTGATGTAGATCATTTGGAGCTATCCATTGGAGTGAGTTGCACTTTCAATACCTACATGGGTTAGTCCCGCAAGGAACAAACAAGGATGTCCATAGACATAGAGTGATGCACACACAAGAAGATGTCTATGAAAGCTTTTAGGTTACCTTGTCCCTTTGTCTTACCAACAAGAGGGTTTGTGACTCCTTGAACTAGTGCAAGATGTGGAAGTTGATTGCACTTGTTCTTGCCAAGATGATGAGAGTGAAGTATGTTGGCGGAGTCACCCTCAAGAAATCTCTAGTTCTTCTTCTTCGGGATCCACACCATCTTGATTGGAATCCTCGGTGTTGTAGTTGTACTTGATGAAGTGGAACTTGAAGTAGTCTTGGGAACCCACTTGACCAAGGCCTTAGGAGCTTATTCAAATGCATCAGTTTCCTCTTGAAGCTTGTCCTTGCCTTTTTGCTTGTGGTCTTGTGGTGGAAGATCATCTTGAGCTTGTGTCGCTTTGAAAGAAGTAGGATCATACTTCTCTTGTTGGGGAACAAACTTCGTCTTGGGGTATTGATCTTCTTCCCACTCAACTCCATTGGCATTGAACTTCCGTTCAAAACCAACACGTTGATTCTTCCAGTGCCTTCCTTGCTTGCGTACAATTTCCTTGAATTGCTTACTTTCGGCAAGGCTCTTGTACAGACCTTTCTCTATAATTCCCTTCAATAAGCTATTTTCTTGCTCAAGTGTAACTTGGCTAAGAGAATCATTAGTGGAATCAAGAGAACTACTAGAAGCAACAATATTGGATTTAGCATGATTATTGTCACTACTAGAGGAAGAATCTTTCTTGTTCTTGTTACTAGACTTGACTTGACGCATGTAAGTGGATAAGAGTAAAAGCTTGGCAATGTAGGAAGAACTTTTCTTACGAAGATCATCATTGATTGCCTTTAAGAACTCATGCTCTTGCTCAAGGTTGAGCTTTTCAAAGCGTAATTTCTCATGAGTCCTTAAAAGTTCTCGATGATCTCCTAAGATAGTTTCATGAGCTAACTTAAGAATGTTTAGTTCTTTAGTTAGAGATTCAATTTTCTCCTTATCATTGTCATTCGTTTTATCTTGATTAGCATGATTAATTGACGTTTTATCATAGTATTCATCACTAGAGTTGTCAACAAGTAAATCATCATCACCTAACAAGTCATCTTCATCACTATTGAAATCAACATACTCGGGGTGTGATACCTTTGGGCCTTTAGCCATGAAGCATGTTCCAACTCCTTCATTTGGTGAGTCAAATATGTCGTAGGAGTTGGTTGTCACAAGTGCTAGACCGGCAACACCTTCATCTTGAGTATATTCGAAGTCGGAGTGATAGCTTCTCTCGGAGTGGTTGTCGGATCGGAGCCGGATACCCATTCACCAACATGAGCTTGATGTCTTCGTTTTGTGTAGCTCCTTGATGACTTGTCCTTTCTTTCCAAATCCTTGCTTCTCCGTGAGGATCTTCGTTCATAACGATCATCTCTACTCCTTCTTTCTCTAGATGGTGATTCTTCTCTTCTACTTCTTCTTTTGGGAGAATCTTCTCTTCTCTTGTAGGAGGCCATACACTCATTGGAATAGTGTCCGGGCCTTCCACAATTGTAGCAGTTTCGCTCTCGACTAGAAGATCTTTTGTCATTGTAGGACCTTGACTTGGAGCTTCTCTCTTTGCTTCTACTCTTGTAGAACTTGTTCAAGTTCTTCACCATTAAGCTCAATTCTTCATTGAAGCTTTGTTTCTCACTTGATGATGTGGGGGATTCACATGAGGCTTTGTAAGCACCACTTGATTTGTTGTGAAGTTCCTCTTTATCCTTGAGTGACATCTCATGAGCAACAATTCTTCCGACGACTTCTGTTGGCTTGAGATCTTTGTAATTGGGCATCATTTGGATCAATGTGCACACGGTATCATATTTTCCATCCAAGGCTCTTAGGATCTTCTTGATGATGAATCTATCGGTCATCTCTTCACTCCCTAAGCCGGCAATCTCATTTGTGATAAGAGCAAGCCTAGAGTACATTTTAGCGACACCTTCACCATCCTTCATTTTGAACTTGTCAAGTTGACTTTGAAGCACATCCAATTTGGATTCCTTGAGGGAGTAGGTACCTTCGTGCATATCAATCAAAGTATCCCAAATTTCCTTTGCATTCTCAAGACGGCTGATTTTGTTGAATTCTTCGGGGCACAGTCCGTTGAAGAGGATATCACAAGCTTGAGTGTTGTATTGCAACATCTTCAACTCTTCCGCGGTAGCTTCACGGTTCGGTTCTTTCCCATCAAAGAATTCACCTTGCAAGCCAATACACACAATAGCCCAAACGGCGGGGTTATGTCCAAGAATATGCATTTTCATCTTATGCTTCCAACTAGCAAAATTAGTACCATCAAAGTTTGATGAGAATAACGGCTCCCAAGTGGAGCAAAGTGGTACTTGTGATATAGGTGATGAAATTCCTCCCCAAGCAAAGAAGAATGGGTGTTGGTCATATCCTACCCATTGAGGAACCCGTTGTGGCCGAAGGAGAAGGACAATGTTCCACTCAAGTGGAACCATCACCAACCCAAGACCCACATGCTTCTGAAGAACAAAGTGAAGGCCCTCAACCACATGAACAAGATCAATGGCAAGATCAACCTCAAGATGGTGGTGCACCACCAAGTGATTCCCAAGGTCAAGTTATTACCACCAAGCAAGTTCAAGATCAAGAGCAAGCTCAAGATCAAGAACAAGCTCAAGACGGCGCTCAAGATGATCAAGTTACCGCTCCTCAACTCTCTCTTGAGGAGGAATTGGAGCGTCGAGTCGCCAAGATTGCATCCAAGCTCACTACCAGATATCATCTCATGACGAATGTGCTTGGAAGCTTAAGAATGGGGGTAATCACTCATAGACAATTAGCAAACTATTGTGAACATCACGCGTTTGTTTCTTGTGTTGAACCCCAAAAGGTCTATGAGGCGCTCGAGGATCCGGATTGGCTTAATGCCATGCATGAAGAACTCAACAACTTTGAGCACAACAAGGTGTGGAGATTGGTGCCAAGGCCAAAGGAGAACCATAATGTCATTGGAACCAAGTGGATATTCAAGAACAAGCAAGATGCTCATGGGATTATCGTTCGCAAGAAGGCTCGGTTGGTGGCACAAGGCTACTCCCAAGTCGAGGGTATCGACTATGGTGAAACCTTTGTTCCCGTTGCCCGCCTTGAATCTATTCGTTTGTTGATTGCTTATGCTTCTCATCATAACTAGAAGTTGCAACAAATGGATGTGAAGAGTGCTTTTCCTAATGGTCATATTAATGAGTTGGTGTATGTCAAACAACCCCTGGGGGTTGAGCATACCTGGACAAACGGGCCGGCACGGCACGGCACGACCCAGCCTGTGCTAATCGTGCCTGGCCCGGCACGGCCCGCCATGGCACGTTTAATAGCCGGGCCGTGCCATGCCGGCCCACGGACGCTGCTCCTTAGCCCAGGCACGACCTGATTAATAAACGGGCCGGCCCGATGGCCCATTTAGCATGCTGGGCTGCATATTTTTAGCCTGTTGGGCTAGTTTTTAGGCCTATTTGGCTATATTTTATGTATACATTTATAAAAAATTATGATATATATATATATATATATATATATATATATAAAATAAACAGGCCGTGTCGTGCCGGCCCACGTGCCCAGGCTCCAGGCCTAGGCACGGACTAAGGCGTGCCGCGTGCCGGGCACGACCCGTTTAGCCCGTGCCGTGCCTGGCCCGTGGCGGTCCATGCCGGCGTGCTTGCGGGCTGGCCTATTTGGCCCGGCCCATTTGGCCAGCTATAGGTTTGAGGATCCCGAGTTCCCCAATCATGTGTACCAACTCGATAAGGCACTCTATGGCCTTAAACAGGCCCCGCGTGTGTGGTATGAGCACCTTACCGAGTTGTTACAAGATCGTGGGTTTGAAATTGGGAAAATCGACCCCACTCTTTTTACTAAGAAGGTCAAAGGGGAGTTGTTTGTATGCCAACTATATGTTGATGATATTACCTTTGGTTCTCCTAACAAAGCTTTCAATGAGGAGTTTGCCGCTCTCATGACCTCGAAGTTCAAGATGTCCATGATGGGAGAGTTTAAGTTCTTTCTCGGGTTCGAAATCAAACAAAAAAGAGAAGGAACCTTCATCAACCAAGCCAAATACAATCAAGACATTCAAGCTAAGTGATGTCAAGCCGGCTTCCACTCCAATGCCCGTCAAATGCCAACTTGACATTGATCCCAATGGTAAAGTGGTGGATCAAAAGGTATATCGCTCCATGATTGGCTCCTTGTTTTACCTTTGTGCATCTAGACCGGATATCATGTTGAGTGTGGGAATTTGTGCATGGTTTCAAGCCGCACCTAAGGAAAGCTACGATATGGCGGTCAAGTGAATCTTTAGATATTTGGCTCATACCCCAAACTTTGGCTTATGGTACCCAAGAGGAGCGAACTTCAACCTCGTGGGCTTTTCAGACTCGGATTGGGCAGGAGACAAAGTGGATAGGAAGTCAACTTCCGGAGGGTGCCAATTCCTTGGTTTCTCTTTGGTGAGTTGGTCTTCTAAGAAGCAAAGTTGTGTGTCTCTCTCCTCCACCGAGGTCGAGTATGTGGCCGCCGATAGTTGTTGTGCTCAACTCTATGGACGAGGAAAACTTTAAAGGATTACAGTGTCATTTGTGACAAAGTTCCTCTTTGGTGTGACAATGAAAGTGCCATCAAGATTTCTCTCAACCCGGTGCAACACTTCAATACGAAGCATATTGAGATTCAGTATCACTTCATCCGGGATCACAATAGGCGATGGGAGATTGAGCTCAACCATGTCAACACTCATGATAACCTTGTAGATATTTTCACGAAGCCCTTGGATGAAGCAAGATTTTGCGAGTTAAGGAGTGAGGTAAATATCATTGATTTGAGCAATGTGGCTTGAACCTTTGCACACCCCATCATACTCATCTTAATGTCTTGTTTAGGTGTAGGCATGGACATAGGGGGAGTGTTGTTCTCTCAATGAACTCTTCCTCCCCCATTATGCATAAATTGATCAACTCTTTCACATTCACCATTGTTGATGGTACTTGTGCTTCAAAGACGAGATTTGGTCATGGGCCCAAGGATAATTCTTCGCGGTGCCATACCAATTGACTCAAACATAGGTGGCTCCAGCCACCGCCCTCTCTTCTTGTGAGGTTGTGGTTCGTGTTTGGTCCTCTTTGTCTTTTCGCTTTCTTTTGGGCCTTGTTTGTGTTTAAGTTGCGTCGTTTGTGCTCTTTTGCGTGTCCGGTTGCTCGAAGTGTGCATTGCAAAGGCCGTGTTTTTCTGTCTTGTCGAAACTTGCACTTTCTTGGGGATACGGTACTACCGTGGCTAGCCACGATACTACCGCTGGAGGTGGGTGGCATCTTTGCTTGCACAGATGCAACCATGGCATGGTACTACCGCTTCCACCGTGACAGTAATTTTTTACTGCCGCTAGTAGAGCAGTACTACCGCCCTGTGTGCGATACTTCCGCCCGGGCGGTACTACCGCGATACTACCTCACTATCGAGAGTGGGTGGGGGTTAAGTGCGAGCAGCGGGAGTTCCAACTCCCCCATACCCATTCATCCCTTCCCCTCACCTCGTCTCTCTCTCCTTCCCAAGAACGGCGCCGGAGGACCTCGACGGATCTCCATCTCCGGCCACTCTCCTCGCATTCCAACCAGTGGGATCGATCCCCACCTTGCGCTCTTGCCATGGAACCCGGTATCTCCCTTAGTCCCTCCCTCTTTGCCCTGTTGTTGTGCTTCTAGGTTTTGGGAGATGCATGTGTAGTTCTTGTGATTTTTGGATAAATCTTTGCAAGAGGAGATTGTTGGAGAGTGCTAGTGCAGTAGATATGCTATTTGGTGTGATGCAACAATGTAGTTTTGATAAATCATAGTACCAATCTAAATTTACGGATGTTCCTAGATCTGTTCTCACGAAATCCATCCCATGCGGTACTACCGCCCGCTCATGCGATATCCGCCCCGTGCGGTACTACCGCTCCGCTGGAGCGGTACTACCGCCCGACGCACGGAAGTAAAAATTTACTTTCGCTCTAGGCGCAGTACTACTGTGCCAACCCGGCGCAGTACTACCGCAGCTAGAGCAGATGCAATTTTTTACTTCCACCTCCTGGTCTAGTACTATTGTTGACTTAAAAATTGTTTTGTTTTGTCACACTCAATCTCATTTCTACTTGTTTTGTTCGGTTTTGGCCTTGGTCTTTGCAATGATCCTTCTCATTCTTCTCGTGTGTTTGTGTTGTGTGTCATAGGTGGTGGCTCCGGTTCCAATGCCAGGCGCTCAAATCCCAGCCATGACATGAGCTCCAAGCGGCTTCACAACCAAGAAGCTCCCGAGGGGTCCAATGCCCCACAACGCCATGTCAAGACCACACCTACCAAGATCAAGGAGCCAAATGTCGGCATGGATGAAATGCCTCAAGCAAAGTTTCTGATTCGAAGGAAGATGAACCCCTACATCAACCCTAGGGAGCTCACAAGGGGAAATGACTTGTTTTGGACCAAGCAACAAAATCTCATCTTCCTAGATGTGATCAAGGCCAAGCAAAACATCTACGTATCCGTTAAGTGGATTGAAATGGAACATTCGAGGAAGAACCGGGATATTTCAGTGAGACTCTGGATTTGGTGGAGCAGTTTGGCATTGAGGAGTTTCTCACGTTCCACATGGACTTTGACCCGGAGATTGTGGCTCAGTTCTTTGGTTCTGTCCACTTCCACACAGATGAGAAGCAAACCATGACTTGGATGACAAATGGGAAGAGGATGCATGGCTACTGAGTGGAAGGAGTTCATGAATCTGTTGCACGTTCGTGATGAGGGGCTAGAGGTGCCCATTGGTGTCCGCCCACATGCCAACCCCGAGTCTGCCTATAAGAACAAGCTTCAACCCTACCTTGTTGAGAAGAAGTTACCCAATGACAAGAAGACTTTTGTGTTGAACTCGTTTCTTGACATCATGCACCGGATCTTTCGCAACTCCCTTTTTCCTCGTATAGGCGACAAGGACAAGGTGAATTCCTATCTGGTGGACATGATGCTCATTTGTGAGGAAGCGCGTTTGCAACAACCTGAACCACTTGATGTCTCTCATATCATGTGGTGTGAGCTGCAGTTTGCTGTGTTCCATCGTAAGGTGCCCATCTATGGACCTTACTTGTTCCTCTTGATCTCGAAGACTTGGGAGAAGCTCTTCCGGGTGAAGAGTTTCTTGCTCCCAACTAGATTCTCCATGAGCCCATTAAGCTGTGCCAGAAGAACAAGTGGGCTAATACCACAACCCGGGCTGAGTCCGAGGCTGCACGGATGGATGTTGATGAGGATGAGTTTGAGGAGGAGGCTGAGGACAGTTCTGAGGGGTACGCTCCTCCCTCTACTGAGTCATCTTGGGCGAAGAAGCTCAAGGCCAAGATGAAGGATCTGTTCTTCATGCATGCCAAGGGGCAGTACGAGACCCATGTTGCTCAGAAGGAGAGTCGCCAACGCGACAAGAGGATCTTGAGGAAGGTTGGCGAGCAAGTCTCAAGCGGGTCAGAGAAGAACATCACTCCTGAGGCTGCCTGGATGGCGAAGCAGGGCTATTAGTGGACTGAGTTAGATGAGGAGTCCATTCCTGCTGCCGAGACAGATGAGGAGATTGTTGGGTGATCACTGCAGTGGGAGCTACCACCTGTGTCTTAGGTGTCCTCTCTGCCTTTTTGGTGTCTCGATGCCAAAGGGGGAGAGAGTGTAGGATTTGAGAGTCTTGTGTCTCTTTGCTCTCGTTTCGTTGAACCTTCATTGCTTTGGTTTGTTGGTCTGTGTTTGTGTTCGTGTGAGACCAGGAGACTTATTCTATCATATGGTGTGAGACATATGCCTATCCTATATTGTCTAGTATGTTTAGTAGATTGTGAGCTTATTTTATCTTGTGCCCTTTACTTCATGCTCACTTACTATACCTTGCCTCCATGCTTAGCGTCACTTAGTTTTTTGCAAGGATTGCCTTGTCTATAAAATATAGGGGGAGTGTTGATCCTAGTATGTGTGTTGTGCAGTCCAAAGCACATCTATAGAGTGCACACATCTAGGGGGAGCATGTCTATATTTTTATAGAGTTTGGGTTTGCTTATGTTTATTTTATATCCCTATGCGCAAATCCCGTATTGTCATCAATCCACCAAAAAGGGGGAGACTGTAAGGGCATATTTTTTCCTATGTGGTTTTGGTGATTGATGACAGTGCATTTGCGGACTAATCATGTGCATTGAGCATTTCAGATGTCTCATGTATAGGCACAAGACGATTCGGTGCCCTTCGGAGCCTATCAAAGACGACGGTTTTCTACGTTTCTTTTCGGTGGATTTGAATTGTAGGAAAGCCGTATTATTAAGAGGGGGTACGCTTCGGAAAGGTTAGGGTGGAATCAACACGTACACATATGTTCCTTTGCACCACCTTTCCTTCGCTTCATTGGAGCACCATCCGTTTACCCTTGTCTCTGCGAAGTGAAGGCTTCCAAATGCTTGAGTATCTGTGGCGTGCAGTAGTACTGCTCAAGGGAGCAGTGGTACCGCAGGGGCTTGCGGTAGTACCACTCAAGGGAGCGGTAGTACCGCAAGGACCAGCGGTAGTACCGCTGCCTCTAGCCCTGACACAGGCGCATGCAGAAGTAATTTTTAACTTCCGCCCCTATGCGGTAGTACCGCTCCATGCGAGCGGTAGTACCGTGCCAGATTTTCGCATAGTCCTAAACTCAGCGGAAGTAGTCACCGACGTAATTTATTTAGTTCGTGCTTTTTCCAGCCCAGTTGTGCCCTGCCTTGCGGTAGTACCACAGGGACGCGCGGTAGTACTGCTTCGGCGGTTCTACCGCTCATTGGTATGCGCAATAGGGCCTCGTCTGGCCACTGCCACGCGAGTGGTAGTACCACACCATCCAGCGGTAGTACCACAACCCCTTGCGGTAGTATCGCAAGCGTGTGCGGTAGTACCGCGTGTCGCGGGCTGACTGAGAGGGCAACTGTTGGATCTTTTCCCCCACTATATAAAGGGGGTCTTCTTCCACAAGAAGACTATGTCTTCCCTCCCAAGCTCCATTTTCGCCCGATCTCTCTCCCTAGCCAATCAAACTTATTGATTTTCTAGGGATTGGTTGAGAAGGCCCCGATCTACACTTCCACCAAGAGAAATTTGATCCCCCCCACTAATCCCTTGCGGATCTTGTTACTCTTGGGTGTTTGATGTCTACTACACAACCTTCTTCTTGTAGACATTGTTGGGCCTCCAAGTGCAGAGGTTTGTAGGAGAATAGCAAATTTACCTCAAGTGGATGACCTAAGGTTTATCAATCTGTGGGAGGCGTAGGTTGAAGATGGTCTCTCTCAAACAACCCTGCAACCAAATAACAAAGAGTCTCTTGTGTCCCCAACACACCCAATACAATGGTAAATTGTATAGGTGCACTAGTTCGGAGAAGAGATGGTGATACAAGTGCAATATGGATGGTAGATATAAGTTTTTGTAATCTGAAAATATAAAAACAGCAAGGTAACTAATGATAAAAGTGAGCGTAAACGGTATTGCAATGCTAAGAAATGAGGCCTAAGGCTCATACTTTCACTAGTGCAAGTTCTCTCAACAATAATAACATAATTGGATCATATAACTATCCCTCAACATGCAACAAAGAGTCACTCCAAAGTCACTAATAGCGGATAACAAACGAAGAGATTATTGTAGGGTACGAAACCACCTCAAAGTTATTCTTTCTGATCGATCTATTCAAGAGTCCATAGTAAAATAACACAAAGCTATTCTTTCCATTTGATCTATCCTAGAGTTCGTACTAGAATAAAACCTTAAGACACAAATCAACCAAAACCCTAATGTCACCTAGATACTCCAATGTCACCTCAAGTACCCGTGGGTATGATTATACGATATGCATCACACAATCTCGGATTCATCTATTCAACCAACACAAAGAACTTCAAAGAGTGCCCCAAAGTTTCTACCGGAGAGTCAAGACGAAAACATGTGCCAACCCCTATGCATACATTCCCAAGGTAACGGAACCCGCAAGTTGATCACCAAAACATACATCAAGTAGATCACATGAATATCCCATTGTCACCACAGATAAGCACATGCAAGACATACATCAAGTGTTCTCAAATCCGTAAAGACTCAATCCGATAAGATAACTTCAAAGGGAAAACTCAATCCATTACAAGAGAGTAGAGGGGGAGAAACATCATAAGATCCAACTATAATAGCAAAGCTCGCGATACATCAAGATCGTGCCGAATGAAGAACACGAGAGAGAGAGAGAGAGAGAGAGAGAGAGAGAGAGAGAGAGAGAGAGAGAGAGATCAAACACATAGCTACTGGCACATACCCTCAGCCCCGAGGGTGAACTACTCCCTCCTCGTCATGGAGAGTGCCGGGATGATGAAGATGGCCACCGGTGAGGGATCCCCCCTCCTGCAGGGTGCCAGAACAGGGTCCCGATTGGTTTTTGGTGGCTACAGAGGCTTGCTGCGGCGGAACTCCCGATCTAGATTATGTTCTGGGGGTTTCTATATATATAAGAGGTTTTGGCATCGGGGACAAGTCAGGGGGGGTCTCCGAGGCGTCCACGAGGTATGGGGCGCACCCAGGGGGTAGGGCATGCCCCCACCCTCGTGGGTGCCTCAGGACTCTTCTGGTCCATCTCCGATGCTCCGTGGGCTTCTTCTGGCCCAAAAATAATCTCCGTGAAATTTCAGGTCAATTGGACTCCGTTTGATTTCCTTTTCTGCGATACTCAAAAACAAGGAAAAAATAGAAACTGACACTGGGCTCTAGGTTAATAGGTTAGTCCCAAAAATCATATAAAATAGCATATAAATGCATATAAAACATCCTAGATGGATAATATAATAGCATGGAACAATAAAAAATTATAGATACGTTGGATACGTATCAAGCATCGCCAAGCTTAATTTCTGCTCGTCCTCGAGTAGGTAAATGATAAAAAAAAGATTTTTGATGTGGAATGTGTCGAATCACGGGGTCCGGCAAACCCTTAAGGTTCGAACTCCGGGGTGCGCGCGAAGTTCTTTCCCTCCTATCGATCCACGCCCTAGCTCGCTAAGATCTCATGGACGAACTTGACGAACTCACAACACAAAGAGATACGAGATTTATACTGGTTCGTGCCACCGTTGTGGTGTAATACCCTACTCTAGTGTGGTGGTGGTGGATTGCCTCTTGGGCTGATTATGAATAGTACAAGGGGAAGAATAGCCTCCTCAGGTTGAGGTGTTCTTGTGTTTGGTGTGTGGCTAGGGATTGGCTCTCTCTCTCTCCACTACAAAAAAAAGACACATCCGTGACATTTTGGGCCGAACGAATTTTTTTCCTGTCATACATATGACACTTCTATGACGATAATTGTGACAAAACCCGGTATCATCATAGATGTGGTGGGCCCCTACTTCTATGACAAAAAATCATGATAGAAAATGGGCTTGTCGTCCTGGGCGGGCCGGAGACGCAGCTGCATGACATTCTTTGGGCCGTCCATGACAGAAAAAACTGTGGTAGAAGCGAGGGGGAGGAAAATTTCGGGGAGTTCCCGATTACGGTGGGAGGTCGGGGGCCGAGCGATGCGCATTTCTCTCGTACACGTACGCGTGTGTGTGCGAGGCGTTGGCTCTAACTGAACCCGAGCGAGGCGTTGGGCTCTAACTGAACCCGAGCGATTGCACTGTAGGCTACGTGTTACTGAACCCGAGCGATGGATCGATGGCTGTTAACCGAACCTGATCGAGCGATTCCTTCGCTACTGCTGCTAACTGAAGCCGATCGATGGGATGAACAGTGAGTGTTGCGGGGGGTTTTTGGGGGGTTGGATGAACAGTGAGCGGTGGCGTTGCCTCTGGATGAACAGGACCCTGTGGTGTGGTGGAGGGCTGGATGAACAGTAGACAGTGGAGGGGTGCCCGTGGAGGGGTGGATGAACATGACCCTGTGGTGTGGAGGGCTGGATGAACAGTAGACGGTGGAGGGCAGGATGAACAGTAACCCGTGGAGGGGTGGTTGAACAGGAGCCCGTGGAGAGGGCTGGTTGAACAGTAGCCTGTGGAGTAGCGCGTGGTGGAGGCTGGATGAACAGGAGCCCGTGGATGAACAGTCGCAGGTGGAGGATGGAGGAGGTCGACGGTGGATGAACAGTAGCTCGTGGAGGCTGGAGGGGGTCGACGGTGGAGATGAACAATATCCCGTGGAGTCCCGTTTTACGGTACGCCACACCCCTCCCGATGAACAGGACCCCCGTTTCGACCGTAGCGCTCCAACACAGGTCCGTTTCCTCCGTTTTCCGGTACGCCACACCCCTCCTGATCAACAGGATCCCCGTTTCGACCGTAGGAGGTCCGTTTCCTCCGTTTTGCGGCACGCCAGACCCCTCCCGATGAACAGGATCCCGTTTCGAACGTGGCCGGTCGAACACAAGGCCGTTTCCTCTGTTCTGCGGTACGCCAGGCCTCGTTTCCATAGCCTATTCCGTCCAAGCCCTCCTGATGAACACGACCACGCATTCCGTTCCGACCCAGCCGGTTGGCTCCCACGTGTTCCGTTGCCTCCCGATGAACACGACGCATTCCGTTGCCTCCCCATGAACATGACGACGACGCTGTTTCTCCGTTCTGACCCAGCCATGTCAACGAGCCCTGGCCGTACGTATGCGCGAGTAGGCGTTCGAGACCCCGCCCGTATGTACACATACGTGGCCGTATTTTATTTCTTGCACCTTGGCCGCTGTACGTACGTGTACATGCTACGTGCGCGCCTCTACTACGACACGTGCGTGCCTCTACATCGACCAGTATATATGTACGTACACGTTCGCGACCAGAATGACAACGCTACGTACGCTTCGACCAGGTGGGTCCCAACTGTCAGGCACTTCCTTGCCTGCGAAGATGTAGCTGGTGGGTCCCAGCAGTCAGGGGGCGAATAATTTTGTTTTGTTTTTTTGCCCGGACGCACTTCCTTGCGTGCGAAGGTGTAGCTGGTGGGTCCCAGTAGTCGGGGGGCTGGTGGGTCCCATCAGTCAGGGGGGCGAATCGTTTTTTTTGGACGCACTTCCTTGCGTGCGAAGATGTAGCTCATGGGTCCCAGCAGTCAGGGGGGAAATCATTTTTTTCGCGAAATACGGTGGCCCGTCCGGTGGGTCCCCGCTGTCAGGTGGAGGAATAATTATTTTACGCGTAATAAGGAGGCACTTCCTTGCGGCTGCCGTGGACCCAACTGTCAGCCTCTCCACATACAATACTCTTCCGATGAAAGTCGGTCGTTGACCATGTTGACCACGCCGCGCCGAGAGCACCAAGGCGGTGGTCTGGACGACGGCGAGGCCTAGGAAGGGGACGACGCGGAGCCAGGGAAGACGCAGCAGTGGGAGCCCGCACGGAGAGGAGTACGAGGGTTCACTAGTTTGGCTGCGGTGTGAGGCTGCCGTGGCCGCAGAATAATTGGGGGTGTGGGTGAGTAGAGGGATGGCCTGACCAGCGGTGGGAGTAGTACGGGGCGGTGAAGCCTCCACGGCATCACAACCGGCCACGGGAGGTAGGAGCACGTGACACGACCGACGCTGCTTTGGGCGGCTGGAGCAAGAAGACCAGAGGTTGAAGAAGCACTACGGCCGTTGGATGGACATCGTACGATCACTGCAGTTAGAATCGTTTATATTGACTAAGTTGACAAAGCCCTTGGTACGCGTCAACTTAGTAGGCCCACAACTCGGATTTGGCAGAGAACATATAGCCCATTTGCGATTTGTAAGAATGTATAGCCCATTTTTTAATTCTAATGGAATTTACTACAGCCCATTTACAGTTTGTTAAAAGTACAACCCAACTTCTAGCTAGGACAACGATTAATAATTTCAAACAACCGCTCAAAACAGAATTAAAAAAAAAATCCCACATTTTGATGGGATCCGAAATATGTTTATCCGAAATTTCTAGTCAAGTTAAATATAATTTCAAAATAAAGTTGTATTACGTTAAAATCCAACGAAATATTGCGCGCGCAACAAGTAATGAAATTAAAATTTTCAAATTCCAAAAATAATATATTTTTCAAACTAATTACGTGTTTGGTGCATTGTAACTGTCCAATTATTATAATTACATCCCATTTATTATTTCTTAAAGTCAATTTTATTGTTAAGCCTAATGCATACCTCCTAGGAAAGTTTGCAGCCCAGCGGGGCGGAGAATAACAAGTTGACCCGGATATTGTGTACAACTATCGGCCCAGTTGCATTGCTGATGTTGAAAAAAAAGCTATTTTTTATACACAAATTTAATTTTTTTGTATAGATAAGGAACATTTTTTATACACACATTTAACAATTTTTAAATACATGATTAACACTTTTTAAAACATATTTTTTTGTCAAAAGTGGGCCCACAGCGAGCGGAGGAGGTCACAATACACATATTTTTTAAATACATGATTAACACTTTTGCAAAAACAATTAGCCCACAGCGAGCCAATTAGCTCCAGTCGGCCCACAGTGGGCCGATAGGACCCAATCAGCCCATAGTGGGCCGACAGGGGCCAGTCGGCCAGCTGTAGGCCGACTGGAATCCAATCAGCCTGCTGTGGGCCGACTAGGCCCAGTCGGCCTGCAGCGGGCCGACGGTGTACTATTTTTGAAAAAAAATACCCAGCATAATATTTATGAAAATTAATAAAAAATGTATTATTTAAAAAATAGCAAAAAGGCTTGTGTAGTACAGTACAACCTAACATGGTTACTCAGCCCACATTCAGCGACGCCGGAAAGGCCCAAACAAGGCTTGTATACGACTTTTTGAAGTCACTGAGCTCAATTAATAACTTAAGAAAAAAGTTAGATTACAGTGGAACCTAATTAAAAGCTGTCACGAGCAAATAAATAATTCAACGGGTCCCACTTGTGCGTGTGTGTGTGTGTGAGAGAGAGAGAGAGATAGAGAGAGAGAGACCCATCGGCCGATGCTCGTAAATACATCTTTCAGCCATATGCATTGCCGATGCTCGGTAAAAACTTATATAGTTGACACAATCATATAGAACATCATAGCACACTGAACTTGCATACAAAAATTTCACGCAGGCGGCACAATCTGGATGGAAGCAGTGGATCGCTACGGGAAGGGCTATGTTGAAACCAACGAAGTCGTACATAACGGTTCATCGTCTTTATCAATGACGGGGAAATATCTTGAATGTTGTGCAAAGAAAACAAACAGACAACACAATAAGTTCTCCTAGCACATTAAGTTGACGTACAACCCTTTCTAAAAAAAGTTCAGGTACAAAATTAGAACAGGTCACAATCAAATATACTGGCATATCAGTGCTTCACACCCATAGCTCGGATTTAACTAGTATCTGACAAGATTCAGTTGTTACCTCAAATTAGAGCACATCCAGGCAGCCAGCCCTGCCTCTTCTCCCAAAGAAGCAGTGGCCTCCACCGCGCGATGGAGTAGGCCCTGTGCCATCCATCATTCCGAGCAACACGGGGAAAGTCTGGCGTTGACTCCTGTAATGGACGTCGTCGACGGACCCTGGCACCAACGGCGGCGGCAGGACTTCGATTGATGGATTGACCACTTCTTCAACATGCACGAACACTCGATACAGGTACATCCCTAACATGGACCGTGGCGGCCTTGGTGGCTACGAATAGTACAACCCCGGTTCCTGCACCGGTATCTCAACACCAATCACCTTCAGTATGGTGGACGGCTTCTTCATCCATGCCATAACCGTCAGAGCCCAGCTGTGTGGAGGAATAAACATACTTACAAGCTCACCTCCAAGGTCGTTGATAAGGCTGTGCATGGACTCGCTGTTCCAAGCACGTCGAGGCATGCCGTGGAAGGTAAGCTTTGTTAAAAACTCAAGCTCAGAGGGCACCGAGCCCCATCCTGGGTGCCACCAATCGAAGCTCACCAGCGCGCCATCGCAGAACAAACGCCGGGAAGATTCGAACACACGACTGCAGTCGAAAGTTGTTCAGAACCTGATGAAGAAATTAGCCGGTGGCGGACAGACTTCGACGAGCAAGTCATTTATTTGGATGCCGTGCGCAATGCCAAGAGCTTTGACAAGGTCATCCGGTGAGACGGGAGGCCGGTCGCCGTTGATGGTTACCTTCACCACTTTGCCGGCAAACTGGTCGTCAAGCGCCGCCATGCCACTGTTGAGCGACAGCACACAGCGACCGAAGGTAGGACGGACCTCAGGATCTCTGGCTCGAGGATCCGCGTTGACCGGCGACATGGTAGTGCGCTTGAGTACAGGGAGTACAGGAGGGGGATTTGGGGGAACTGGAGTAGGAATCAAGATTCCAGAGGTGGGGGAGGGGCAGGAGACTAGGGATGAAAAGGTAGCATGAATTTCGAGCACGCGCCAATATGCTCTCGGCGCGCAAGCGCACGAAAACACCGGTGGCGCCCACATGTTGGCCTAAGAGTCCTTATTCTTTCTTTTTTGGAGAGCCCGGCCTTTTTTTTCAGGATCTTTTGAGAGCCCGGCCTGAGAGTCATAATTGACCTATTTGGCATTGCATTACTACTCGGCCCATATTCAACGACACCTCACTGGCCCAAACAAGTGTACATCATCGAAAAGACACTGAGCTCAAATTATATAACTTGAAAAAAGGAGATATACTCTGAATACTGGAGAATGGTGATGCCCTCATTTGGCCCACCAGTAGTTCGAGACAATAAACAGTTCGAAACAACGATATATACAACATTCGAACACTGACTAGTGACTACTATTGACATAAACAACAAGACATGATAGTTCATAAGAAGTCTTGCTACACCACCAAAACGCACCCATCTGCAGCGCTCCGACTCTCATGATCCATATGAGAATGACATTCTAAACAGAAGCAACTATTACATAGTAAGAGTGACATAGACGAGGATGACCAAATGACAAGGAATATGCATAACAAAAGAAAGAACTACCCATCCAGAACCAGCAGCAAAGACGACAAAGTCATTCGAAGAGATGATCCAACACCATCATAATTTGCAGCCCCGCTTCAGCGACCAGTGATCCGGAGACACCAGTACTCCACCCTTTCGATGCAACAACCCAATTACCTATCAACCTGAAGGCTCGAACCACATCACTGCATGTCGTAATTGAGACATCCAAGGATCAAAGTTAATCTGTATGCCTTTGTCATTCTCACCTTCTTTTGGCTGCAGGCTGTATCGTTGACAATCAGGGGAGTTTGCTCCCGAACTCCTAGGGCTCGCCGTGTAGACACAGTTTTCCATAGCAAACAGAGCCTCTCTGCCATCAAGGTCCTTGCCAACGGTGATCTCCTGGTTAATCGGATAATTGAGTCCGAGAAACAGAGAGTGTGAACCAAGGCTGTTTACCCGCCTCCAACTAAAAAATCCTAAAGGCCCCAACAAGCTGGTATCCTGCTCATAGACGTAACAGCCACTGTCCGGATACTCATGTATTACACGGTGCTTGTATATAGTGGGTTTTTTGCAATATAACTTTTCCGGCTCATGTGTCCGAATGATCATCAGTCTTTTGCCGTCGTCTGATCGAGCGAGGAACCAATTGTGCTTCCCTGTTTTTGGCAAAGGTGGTGTGATTACAAAGGGCAGTAACTGTAGGGACACTGCATCGTATCAAAAAGGACAGGCATTGTCAATGTAAGATCAACATTGTTCCGAGTATGAGTAGGATAATGCAAGAAACAGCATTGATATGTCCCTGTTGGAACTGGGAGGAAAATACAGGGAAATGTATACTGGGTTCGAAAATATAGAAGTGCTATGCATGGTTATACTCATGTTATCTCGCAATCGATTCTTCACAGGAAACTACCATGTCATGCATGTTATGTAATCATGTTCTGTCCTCACAAACAAACTCTTCAAGGTAACTAACAGACCATGCATTGCTATATACTCTTGTTCTATGGGATTTTTTTGTGAGGATATTATTCTAGCCATTGATTGCTGAAGGGCGAATATAGTTATGTACACATGGTAAGCATTGCAGGATTTCACTACTTCCAAATATAGAGTTCTCCATATGCACATTTACTTCCCTAATGTACGGTTAGATGGAACCAACAGTGTGGTGCATGTTTCTACATCATGAAAATGAGGAAACTAACATGTCCATTGATACACACTCATATTTAGTAGTAGTATATAGATTACTGTAAAATAAGGATAATATCCATATATTCCTAACCGTTTGATTATTTACGGTACAAATTGGCTATAATGACATGGTCACAATCACATGAATTAACTCATTCCAAATATAGCTGATTTATGGCGTCTCTAATACATTGCCATAGTTCTACTCAAATTCTGCTCAAACAGAGATATACCAATCATCACAAAAAGTTCAAACAGTGTCATGGCGTCATCATTAACATGAGAGGAAACAACTTACACGCGCCGTCCGAGCAATACGTGGTGCCATCTGCTTTGTCGATCGCGTAGATGATGCCATTGTGTTCAATAGCATCACAGAAGTGTGTATCAGCTTTGACGATGATCCACTGCGAGCCGAGTTGTCTCCAGCTAAAGAAGGCACCGGCGTAAAGATAGGCGAGTCCGCGGTCGAACAAGGCAATTAGCTTGAAGTCTGCATATTTTGCATGTCGTGTGGGCACTTGGCAGATTACAATCCTGTGCAAAACAAGGTCCGTCCAACTGACCTAGTAATCTAGATGACTTGGACCGCGATGGTAATACTCTATATAATCCAACGGAGGAAGGATAATCTCATGGGAGGTCTGGAAGTTCACGAGCACCAACTTTTTACCGTCTTCTCTGAAGGCAGCCATCCAGTGGGAGTTCATGCCGACCCAGTACATACCTGCCAAGAAGTTTCGGGCGATGGTGATCGGATCGATGTCGAGGGAAATGATGTACGGCGACCCACTACATACCTGCAAAGAAGTTTCGGCTAATGGAGATCGGATTGAAGTCGAGGGGCATCATGCATGCCTCCGTATCATGGTGAGCCTATCTCACAAGACCAGATAGAAGCAAGCAGGGTGTCTTGAAAAGCTTAGGCCTCGCTTCGATGATGGCCGTGTGCATATCCCTCGAGCATGCAACCAGCCGCAGGGCGCTCAACATATCCATACACGAACAACAGAGGTCAAGGATGTCACTGGGGAGATTGCTCCAATCGCGGCTCATATGGATGCTGCACGGTTCGTGTTCGGCCATGGTTGAGTTTGGAAGGGGCTTGATTTATGGGGGAGAAGGATGTCGGTGCTGGAGCGGCTAGCGAGGGAATAGTGGTTCTGGGGGAGGCGAGTGAGGCGACGGTACAAGGGGGCACAGTGAGATGGAGACGGAGAAGGAGATGGAGATGGAGTGGCGCTATGGGAGCGGAGAGGGAGACGAGGCGAGGCGCCAATGTGCTGTACAGCGGCGGTGACATACTGCACTGTGCATAGGGTGAGGCTGACTTTGGTAACCCGAACACGCCGCCTGGACTAGTGTCAGGCGCAGGGTGTTGTCACTTCACTGTGAGGACCGGATGAATAGTATTTTGCCCATCAAGTGTACCACAGTTGTACTACTACTACTACTACTACTACTACTACTACTACTACTAGTAGTAGTAGTAGTAGTAGTAGTAGTAGTAGTAGTAGTAGTAGTAGTAGTAGTAGTAGTAGTAGTAGTAGTAGTAGTAGGTACATGAGTACTCCAGTATTGTATAGCGTAAATAGGTCTCTCGTGCTAGCATGCCTGTTCACTTCATCGTTTAGGTATCATCCATATTGCGAGCAGAACCAAATTCTCGTGCATGCCCAATCAACGCTCTGCCGCGATGCATGCAGTGGTCGTTCTGGTGCATCAAGGACGGCATGCAGATTGTTCCACACTTGAGAAGAGAAAAAATGGAAAGGTAGAACACGACAGCAGAGGAAGAGAATGCTGGCTAACGAGGCTGGGAGGGGATCGAGCAGGAAGTTAATGCTCCACGCCTAAAGGTTTTGGGAAAACCTGATTTTCATAAGGTGACTTATACTCACCTAAACGGAGGGAGTATTCCTTAACCAGAGAATGTTATGTCTCCCACTCACGCGCTAAAAAAAAACTACGACACATTTTTTTATCTGTTTGTATAGGTCCCACCTATCAGGAAGGATGGGCACGCACACGAACATGTACGACTCATCAGTCTACCCGCATAGACTTTTCGTTTAGTCTACCTAGTCGTCTAATCAACTGCCTCCATGCCACTTCTCCCATTTACTTCTCCATCGGGAACCGATTCTCCTTGGCTTCTTCACCTCCCCTTCGTCTTCATTTGCATCCAAACCCCACTGCGTTCACATGTTTTAACCTCTTTAAATAATCATCTACTACTTCAATTAGACTAGCCATCTAATCCTAATTCTCCAAACCATAGCCCTCCGTTCCAGTGGTTCCAAATGGCGATAGAGATCGAGATGCAGGTTTTTAGCGTCCAACATGTCCTCGTCGAAGGCTCGATGCGCATAGTTGCCACCGTCACCGTCCACCCAAGGGTTGTTCGGCAGTGGATCAACAATGTATCCAACTCCCTCGAAAAGGTAGAGATGAGGGTCATCGGTCTCGACGCAGAGTACACGGAGCGTGCCCCTGGGAAGATCCAGCGCGTCGCCGTCCTTCAGCTGTGCCTCGAAGATGATGTTTTGGTGTACCACATCATACACTCGCCCTCCATACCAGGTGAGCTTCACGATTTCTTGTCTCGGGAGGACGTATACTTCTGTGGGGCAGCCATCGAAGGGGACAAACAGAAGCTGGAGCCGTACAACCTTGATTTGAAAAGCATCGCTGACCTACAAACCAGAATCAAAATTCATGTAGAAGTTTGTGATAAACAGACACCATCCCTATTGGACGTAGCAAATTTTGTGCTCGGTACAAATGTTCAGAAGGGTGACGAGACGGTGGCATTAAGGTCGTATGGATGGGAGAATTATCACTTGACGTACGAGCGGATAAAATATGCTGCCCTCGATGCCTGTGTGAGTTTCGAGATAGCTGCAAGGTCCAAAGAGCTTGTTGCGAAGCCGTCTCCCACAGAGAATGAGAACAAGAAGAAGAAGAAGAAGAAGGAGAAGAAGAAGAAGAAGAAGAAGAAAAGGCTGCACCAGCAGGAGGGCATTATGGATGGATGAACTATTTCCTCTCTTGTAAAAAAATTATTCCCTCTCGGTGTATATTGATATAGATGGACTATTTCGATGGTGTGCATGTCTTTGGAATAGAGTAGTAGCGTGGGTCCGCTTGACTATAAGGAACTATTTATCCGCATATATAGCTTTCTCTGCTACTCCTTCCAGTGATCGGTATGCAGTGCATGTGTCCGTAGACATGACAACTTGTCCATGGAAGTTCAACTATGGCGACCATCACGTTTCATCTCGCGATTCCCACGACGCCTCTCCAACCCACGGCACCACGCCCCCCGACGTGCGCCTCACCCCTCTCGGCCGCACCGCCCCTCTGCCTTTGTGTGCATGACATGTGGGCCACCTAAAATGCGGCGAGCATCAAGTTTCTACCACAGCCACCCGCGATTCCCACCACGCCACTCGAACCATGAAACCACACGTCCCTCGACCTGCGGCTCACCCCTCTTGGCCCCACTCCCCCTCTGCCTACGGGAGCATTACATGTGGACCAGTCACCTATCGGGTCCACATGTTATTGACTCAAAGGTAGGTGTAGTAAGGCGCTGAAGCTCAGTCCCGACGGCCCTGAGAGGGAAATGTAACTCCTGCGCCAGGGCTTGTGGTGCTCCCGCAGCACGAACTCATGCCAAACTCGAGATTTGTTTCTTTACTATACATGCATGCAACGATTTAATGGACATTGTAATCTCAACATGTGATGGGGAGCTCTAAATTTGAATTTGAAACTTATAAAATGAAAAGATTCAAAACAAATAAACTGGGAGAGAGGGAGTATATCGTAGGATGTGTCCCATACAAAATAAGTCCCCTGGTTTGTCACCGCGAAGATGCGGTTAGAAAGGAGCACAGCTTCTTCCTACTCGTACGGCAACAAATCGGCCGCAGACAGCATGGTCTGCCTTTGACCGCCATGTGCAAGGTTCGTGCTATCTTATTCAACCTCACCGTGGTTCCATCGTACCAATTCATGCGGTGGCCCGTTGCATGGCTGATCCCAATGTTGGACAAAGGTTCTACGGGAACGGTGTCACCATTGTAAATGTTGTGCAAATTGATGTTGGTACCCTCCCGTACATATGCAAGCCAATCTCCACTCGCATCGAGCCTATCCTGTGAAACAGTGGGCAGGGGGAGAATTAGGGAATGGACACGGAAGTAGTCTTTAGAATGCATTTACTACGTGATCAAACTCATCTTACCTGCTCATCGGAGGAAATCCGAGTGCCCCTCAACGTTGGCATCTCAAGGGGCGTCAACTTGCAACTACGGCCACGCCGCGCTGGAGAGACCCCCAAGGAAACATCCTCGTGCGTTCCACGGAACATCAAGATGCATTTGTATGAGTAGTTTATCTTGTGAGAGAAAAGGATGAACGAGGTAAGGCCTCTAGAGATAGAGATGGACACTACTACTACCAATGTGCTGGCCCGTGCGTTGCAATGGATCCAAAGTAGTATAATAATACTTGTTCACATGCTTGAAATATAAACACTCTAGTTTTGATATACATGTGTCAGCAGACATGACAGCTTGTCCATGGAAGTTGAACCACGGCGACCATCACGTTTCTTGTTTCTACCACCGCCACACCCACACTCGATTCCCACGACGCCGCTCCAACCCACGACACGACGTCCCCGAATGTGGACATGGATCCTCTGACGTGGCTATCACTGCCTTGCCCTACCTTTCCTTCGCTGGCAGGTGGGACCCACGCTTATGGGTCCCACATGTCAGTGACAGAATGGTAGGATTATTCGCGTCAGGGGATCCTCATCCCCCCGGCGTGCCCCTCATCCCTCTCGGTCCCACCGCTCCTCTGCCTTTGTGTGCATGACATGCGGGCCAGCTGAACTGCGGAGACCATCAACTTTCTACCACAGACACACCCGATTGGACGCAATTTGCCTGCTCCGCTGCTGTGCTCCGATCCGTACTCCTGCACCATCGAATTTTCATCCAGCGGTTGTGACACATTTCATCCCGGGCATCAATCCTCAGGTGGAGTACTTATGTACTACACATAGTACCCACCGGTGTGGCCATCTATGCCTCGTAACGCCCCGACGCCCAGCAGTGGCACCCTCACCACGGCCATGCCACCACCGCCCGGTTCATCTCGAACGAGTGAGTCGCGAACCACGCCACCACCATGAGAATGACATGTGGGCCAGCCGCATTTAAGGTCCACATGTCATTGACTCATAGGCCGGGCACTAAGCCACTGAAGTTCGGTCCCGTGGGCCCCGAGAGGGAAATGTAACTCCTGCGGCAGGCCTTGTGGTGCTCCCGCAGTACGAGCTCATGCCAAAACTGGAATTTGTTTCTTACTACTACCAACTAGTACTAGTAAGGTACATGTGCATTGCATGCATGAGATTCTGGTGGTTTGTGCATTATGCTTCTACATGTGGAGCTTTCTGGATTCTAACATGTGGCAAAATCTGGTGGAATGTAAGGTTAGGCAAGTTTGATTAACTTAGGTGAGTGTTTGGTTCAAGCCACACCTTAGGCAAGCCACACTAAGGCCCCACATGACATACACACACAAAATGTGGCAAGATTCCCTTAGGCTTGACAACTTGTGGCTCTCATTTTGAAGAACTAATAACTTTGCCTAAGCTTAGTTGTGGCAAAGTTAGTCATGAATTAAGTTCAACCATGGAGTCTTCTAGATTATACATGTGGCAGAATCTGGTGGATGATATCCAACGGCCAGTAGTGCTCGGATTTGCCATCTTTGTACCATCGGATTGGCTTCATCCAACGACCAACTTTCAAAGTTTTTCACACACTATATAGGGGGTATAGTTATAGATGTGTCGGTCCGTTGCAATGGATCCAAAGTATATCTATTTAGTGGAGTGCACTCTAAACACATTATCTATTTATTTTTTCTCTAACCTTCCGTAGCCATGCAACCAAGCCACATAAGCTTCATGGGTGCCCCCAATCATATTACTCATACTACGTTGATTGAAAAAAAGATAAATCACCCAAAACAAGATCTTCCTGTTTTTTGTTCCTACGATGTTGGCCGTGCACGTACCTACTAGTTGTATAGTGGTAGTACTAGTAATATAGTATTAGGAGTATAAACTTGGTACTAGTAGGAGTAGTACTAGTACGGAATGTTCCTACTCTATCAATGAGCCCCGTATGACACCAAATTTCTTGGCTTCCGTGCTACAGCCAGATCTTCCCCTCGTTTCTGTTTTCCAACCCGGCAGCGGGCGGGGTGTCGGTTTGCTCAATGGCGGTCCCACATGAAAGTGAAAATGCTAGGCAACACGCCTTCCCTAAGCTATGTGTCGTGCCGGACGGGCCGTGTTGTACTCCCGATTCTCGGGCGTGTGGGGGTGCGACGCGAACGAGGCAGACCTTTTCCTTTTACCAGCAATGTGCCCGTGCGTTGCGACGGATCCAAAGTACTACTACTCCTACCAAGTAGTACTAGTAAGGTACACGTACATTGCACGCATGAGATTCTAGTGGTTTGTGCATTATGCTTCTACATGTGGCAAAATCTCGTGGAAATGTAAGGTTACGCAAGTTTGATTAACTTAGGTGAGTGTTTGGTTCAAGCCACACCTTAGGCAAGCTACACTAAGGCCCCACATGACATACACACAATATAAGATGACTTATTCACCTAGACGGAGGGAGTAGTGTTTCTAGCAAGATGCCCGCGCGTTGCACGAAGTTGATGGAAAAGGTAAGCACAACTTATAAATTGACGGATGGAGTACTAGTTACAGTGATGCATATAATTAAGCAAAGGGATCGCACATGTCGGTATTGACTGGAACGAGAATGCAACAACACAATAAGAATTAAGGCCACGACGATGCGATCGCAGTGGTGGTTACAGAAGGCAAGAAGAAAGATGGATCCATGAACGTACGACCTCCTCCTCCTCAACTTAGTGCGCCGGACCACCGACCGGCGGCTTTTGTGGCGAGGTCGAGGTGCTTCTCAGCAAAGGCATCCAAGGCTTCCAGCCGTTTGAGGAAGGCCAACCTCGTAGCGTCCTCACTGGCATTCTAGATACCTATGTAGATGATTTGCTCGTACACGTGGATGTGTAGGTCGACGAATTCTTGCAGGGCGAGGCGCCTCGCGGCGAGCGCAACCTCCAGGTGGACATTCTTCGTGGCGTCGGCGGGCAGTCGCAGGGCCACCAGTGCTTGAAAGAGGTTTCGGCTATGGAGGCCGATTAGGGTGGCAGGCAATGAGGAGCCCGGGCGTGCAGGCTAGAGGAGTACGGCGATGTCGTCCGCGAGCTTCTTGATGACAGTGAACTTGTTGCTAGTGTCAACGATCATCTGGTCCAACTGAGAGTCGTAGTTGGTGTCGACGGCGGCCATCCACCAGCCGGTCTCCAACACCGTCTGGAGACGATCCTCGGCGCCATGCCGCAGGCCGGCGTCGTGGACCATCTGGCGCAGCCGCTGGCCGCTCACGCGCATCGCCGCCATGGGTCTGGAGTGAGCTCTTTTGCGCTTAGTGTAGGTGCTTAGGCAAATGCTTAGGTGCGTACGATGTGGTAGATGCATTGGAATGGAGGGGCACCTTTATATAAGGGCAATGAGGGCGAACTGTGTTGCATTCACATCGTGCAGCCTCTTTTCCAGGACCTCCTCCCATTACTTCCCTCATGCATTAATTGAAGGAGGATGCATTAGCCGTTCAACATATCCGGAACTGCTACTCCCTCCCTCCTCTGCATTAAAGCCGTATCGAGAACTGCGCCGCCCGCTGTCAAATCGAATACTCCTTCCGTCTAGGTGAGTATTAAGTCATCTTACGAAAACCACTCGTTTCTTCACATTATATACGTACAATATATATGGCCAACATCATATAGCCAGCAGTTTAGTTGTCAAAGAATTTCAGGGTGCTTAGTTTTGTCAAAGAATTCCAGGGTGCTTAGTTTTATTTGAGGGGTGGGTTGTGCACTTATGCTGGACACCATTATTGTGACAAGCCTTTTTAATAGTACTACTGTACAAAAGTTGAGTATATACATATTTTCAAAGGCTAGAGGGCGGGGCAGTCTAGATCAGTCGGTTTCACAAGAGGCGAGGGCCTTTGTGATTTGTCGGCTCATTATTGCTATCAAATCGAATAGTATTGCGCCGCCCGCTGCACGCCCGACGCCTCCATTAAACCCCTCCGTTAAACCCGCATGCAAATCGAGAATCCTACTCCGGCCACACGTCCGTTCTTGAGCGGGCCGGAATTAAACGCAACACAGGCCGAGCTCCTCCCGTCCGCCCTTAGTTTAAACGAGGCCAGACGCCGGCCAAGCTCCTACCGTCCACCCTCTATTTACACGAGGCCAGACAGACAGCGGGCAAGAATCGCACCCCTCCGCCGCTTCCCCATCTCCTCCTTCACCATTTTCTCCACTCTTCCGATGGCTTCCGATGAGCCGTTCACCGGCATATTACCCGGCTGGGTGGCCCGCCGAGCCCTCCGGATACGGGCGAGGCCGCTCGGTGCTTCACCAACCTCGCTTGGCCCGACGGAGCCAGTTGCCGCCCCAAGCAGGCATGTGGTTCAGCAACCCTCCGCTCCAATTCAGCTCGATGAGGAGTGGCGAGTTGCTCCACGCCGGCACGGCAGCGATCATGCCGATAAGGGCACCATCGCTGCCGCGTCATACCGCGCCACCAGTGTCTGCGGTGGCCGCGCCTCCCGTGTCTGTGGGCGCGCCTCCCGTTCCTGCGGCAACGCCATGCAGGCAGAGACAGAAGCCAGGTGCGTGGAGAGCGACGAGAAGGTGGCCAGCTTCTCCGTGTCCGCTGCCATCATCAAGGAGAAGTAGAACACGGGAGGCCGCCGCCACTTGGGACCCATGAAGGCCACCGCCGAGGCGACGACCGCGGATTCAGGTGGTTTCTTTGCTGCTTCGTCTCTTCCGAGGACCTTCGTCGACCCTGCAAGTGTCTGACGGACATGAGGAAGACAAAGGGATCCGCGGGCGGCCATTTAGAACTAAAATAAGTCTAGATACATCCATTTCTAGGACAAGTATTTCCGGACGGAGGGAGTATTAATCATACAAGAGAGCCGGATTGACACCTCTTAGTTCATGTAAATGTAATGAAATCCATCATGTTTATATGAAGATCCGGCTTTCTTATACGAAATCCTTCATGCTTATATGAAATCAGTCTGTGTTTGCATGAATTTCATCTGGTTTATTAGAGTTGTAAAAATGTATGCCGCTGGCGTTTGATGTCGTCCTCCGCTTAAGGAAGCGGGAGGAAATTTGTCGGCTGCCGTTGGAGATGCTCTTTATGTTGGTGACATCCAATCCATTTGAGTTAATTGCGTGTATGATTGTCCCTCTATAAAAAGTTAATTGCATGTACAGTGTACACGTGACTTGCAGGGTGGCTACAGCTTCGTACAGAAAGTTAAAAAGAAACAAGTCCATCCTTAATCTTGTATTCTAAATACTCTGTGGGTTCCACTGTCAGTACAGTAGCGAAAGAAGTATATATTAAATAAGTAGAGTAATATATAATATAAAAATATAAAGTTAAAAGACAGAATTCGAACTCATGTCATCGCGTTGCGAGCATCCGACGTTAACCAGCCTAGCACATTTTTGTTGTAGACCATGCTGGAGATATATCTACATGTCTACTCTTATATATACTCCATTCGTTCCTAAATATTTGTCTTTTTCAGATTTTAAATGGACTACCACATACGGATGTGTATGTAGACATATTTTAGAGTGTAGATTCACTCATTTTGCTCTGTATGTCTTTTCAGGAAGGGGTCAGATTTGTCCTTGATTTATTTATGAGGTATCCAGATGGCACTGTACCGCCAAGAAAAGAGGGTAACATCAAAATTATGGACTACTTTTTTGAGTATGTTGGTAAGGTCCGGTCATAGTCGCTTGTTGAAATCTCTAAAAAGACAAATACTCCCCCCGTCCAGAAATACTTGTCATCGAAATGGATAAAAGGAAATGTATCTAGACGTATTTTAGTTTTAGATACATCTCTTTTTATCCATTTTGATGACTAGTATTTTCGGATGGAGGGAGTAGAAAAAGAGTTGGTGATGATGGTGTGCGTGCCATCCTGCAATATAGGCCGTCGGATTTATATCTAACGGATAGGAAAGAAACTATGGCAATTTTGCAAAAATATACCCACATGTCTCGCCACGTTCGCAAATAAGGCCTTCTGTCGTTCAACCTTTTCTCTCACAAGATAAACTACTCATACAAATGCATCTTGATGTTCCGTGCAATGCATAGGCAGCTAGCTAATTTCTTTTAAAATAGTTGCTGCGATAATTGGGTTGAAGTGATATATTTTATGTCTGCCCCGAATGATTTCAGATTCACTAGTAGTAACATAGAAAAGGTTGCCTTGTTAATTAACAGAAAACAGGGTGAAAACTATCACATGAGGCCGGTAAAAACAAGGCACACTAGGTTCAGTGTCATCGTCACTACAGCTGTGCGCGCGCGAGAAGTCTACATATCGAGGGGGCTACCGAGCGAGGCACCGAGACACAATGTTTGAGAGAGAAACCAATTGACAGATTATGATCAGATCAAGTTGTCACCCTTCTGCTGTCATTGTTGGTGGGGGGGGGGGAGGGAGAGAAAGACGTATTGAGAGTGTGCGCGGTAGGCACAGAGGCACAACTAGTGAGTGAGTGTGTGTGTGTGTTTGAAACAGGAGTAGATAGATTATTATCAAGATCGATGTGCCTCCTACTCCTTCGGTGCCGGGTAGTGTGTGTGTGTATGTTTGAGAGAGAAGCCAGTCGATAGATTAGTATCAAAATCGAGGTGTCACCCTACTCCTTCGGTGTTGGGAAGTGTGGGTGTGTGTGTGGGGGGGGGGGTAGTGACACTCACATATCTCTACTCTTATAAAAAACAGAGTTGGTGATGATGGTGTTCCTGCCATCCTGCAATATAGGCCATCCGATTTATATCCGACGGACAAGAAGGAAACTATGGCAATTTTGCAAAAAAGATACCCACGCCCCTCTCCACATTTGCAAATAAGGCATTCCCTCGTTCATCCTTTTCTCCCACAAGATAAACTTCTCATACAAATGCATCTTGATGTTTCGTGCAACGCATGGGCATCTTGCTAGTAGGGAGAAGGAGTTTGTGTGACACATATCTAGCTATATTAAGGGATAGGTAGATAGCATATGTGTGAGAGACATTAGTGGCTGTGGGTGGGCGGAATTAAAGGGGTGGGCGTGTTAGACATAGAGAGCGTGTGTGTTTCTGTGTGAGAGACTTGTAGGATGGGGTAGAAAGACGAATTTAACCCTGACGGAGGGAGAGAAATACACGAAGTGCGCGTGTGTGATTCCGATGCCCACAGGGAAATGAGATATGTATGCGTGTGAGAGAGATTGCACAATTCATTCATGTATCACTATCTAGCGATCGTGGACATGCATCTCTTGAACATAAGTCAATATCTACTTTGTATCGTGGCCAAAGGTACAATATCAATTCAACGCTATAAAGATTGGACACTCACATATCACATTTTTTTCTATTTAAATAAGCCTTTTTAGTTGTGCATGCCAAAGTTACAGTGATGTTTCTTCAAACAACCAATGTAGCTATCATGAACATGCACCATTGTTACTCTTGCATTCAAAATCATTAGTCTTGGATGATTTAAGTTTCTATTTTGAAGTAATATATGCAATATTCATATATGAATTCAACGGGTACGCAATTTATGAAATGGAGGCTATGTAATCATATGAGGTAACACTTTTAAGTAGATGACTACAATATCCATTTCTTTTTGTGCGCCTGTACACTAACATGTCAATGCATTATGTTTAAAGTAAATAACCAATGTCACTAAATTATCTATTTACACGAGAAATACATAGGCTGAGCGTTTGATCCTTTTTTTGTGAACGCGCCACTACACTCGTACGATTGGCCGCGCTCGTGTGAACGTCCAAGTTATCGGCGCATCATCCCGAGTTATTGTCTTTTTTCTAGGGTGGACTTCACACGAGTTATTAACTGCTGACGCGTGCCCCGTGTACATAGTCTAGCATGACCTTCCCGCTAGCACGGTCCAAAATTAGTTGAAACTGGATACGAATGATCCCGCGGGCGGCAAAATCTCCCGCCTCCTTCTAAAATTTCCGCCACCTTAGTCTTTAGCATGCGAAATCCCCCTTTTGTCCTTGGTGCACGGAGACCAACAGTTACAATACCGCCCTCATCTACATGATAGGTCGGGGCTACTTTGGTAACTTCCGGTTCCCCCACTACACGGCACCCCCATTTCCTCTCCCCCTCCCGCAAAAACGACTAACTCCACAACACCAGAGCATCTTACATCACGCCGTCCGTACTTCATCGCCCTTTCTCCCCTCCCCTCTCGAAACCCTAGACTGCTCATCCACCGGCGTACCATAGCCCATTCACTGCCAGCGGCGTCCACCTTGCCGGATCTGCTTCTGCGGCCGCATCTACCCCTCCCACCTCCCTAGAAACAAGTAGACTGCTCATCCACCACTGTACCACAGCCCATTCAGTGCCGGCCTTGTCCATGGTGCCGGATCTGCTTCGCCGGTACTCTCGTCAATCGCCGCGCATCTGCAGTGGCTCATTCGTACTCCCCACCGGAGACGCTTCGTCCACACCCCCCGGAGCCGCCCCACCGACGGCCCCGTCGACGGCCTCTGATCCTCTTCGCCAACACCTTCCTCAACCCTACCGGAGCCGCTTCGCCGACACCTTCCTCAACCCTACCGGAGTAGCTTCGCCTATACCATTCTCAACCCTACCGGGGCCGCTTTGCCAACTCACAAGTCCACGGCCTCAGATCCGCTTCCTCGCACCCTCATCCAACCTACCGGAGCAGCTTCTAACGCCCCATCCACGGTCGCAGATCCGCATCATCGACACCACCCTTAACCCAACCACCGGAGCGGCTTCTGACGCCCCGTCCACGGCTGCAGATCCGCATCGTCGACACCATCCTTAACCCAACCACAAGAGCAGCTTCACCTACGCCCTCGTCCATGGCCATAGATCTGCTTCGCCCACACCATAGTCCACCCTACCGGAGCCGCTCCACAAACACCCTACTCGATGGTTCTAGATCTCCTTACCGGACCCCGACAGCCAGCGCTGCGTCATCACCCTCGATGTTTCTAACCTGATCCCCACAGTCTGGAGAGATGCCAAGCACCCGCCACGGCCTAGGTACTTGTCACCTTTAAACCCGTCCAGCATCACCTGCCCGATGTACTTCAAATATACTAACCGGTCACTGTTACCTGTTATGCAGCCGGCAAAAACTACAAGGACGATGTTTCTTCTGGATCTAACAGCTTGGCCAACCAAGATCCTGGACTGAGGCATTGCTATGATCTTGTAAGCGCGTCTCTCTCTCTCTCTTGTATTGTTCTGTGCCTGCCAGCGTGCTTTGCTAGGATTTTCGACCAGTAATCCCTTTGTGCAGACAATGATTTCTACTACTGGCTGCTAAATTAGATATGTAGATGTCATACATGATACTACCTCATACCTCCATTCCTAAATATAAGTCTTTATAGAGATTCCACTTTAGGCTACATACGGAGCAAAATGAGTGAATCTACACTCGAAAATGCATCTATATACATCTGTATGTGGTCCATACTGGAATCTCTACAAAGAAATATACTTAGGAACAGGGGCAGTACATTACACAAAATCGTAGGTGGCATGTAGGAATTCTAGTGCACTACATTAGGCTCCCTTAGAGTGCCTGCTAGTCCAGCATACGGAGTCATGGCTAGTTTATGGTACGCACACAATCGTTAATTGGTGGTTTAAATATGCGCAAGGGATATGCAATGTAGTATCATATAGAGATGTCTGAAATTAGCCGTGTCAACCTGCATATATGGTTACACAATGAAAAAAATACAAGATGCATGTGGCAATTTCATGGAACATCGCAAAAAAAGGAGAGGCAGCGGTGAGCCTATACAGTGTGCTATGGTACGCCACTCCTCCATTGCAATCATCGTGACATGTTATTTGTATGCCAGTTCTATTAGCCAAGTTTCTTACTGACAGTTATTACGAGTTATCCTAAGAAAATAAGCACCTGTGAATATAAGCTCCATGTAATAAGCCAACCAGTTCTTTTCATTGCGTTTTCAGCTTATCTTTGGTATGATCAGTGAAAAGTCTAGATTGCAATTTTTTTCATTTTGCTGCCCATATGGAAATTAATTTGACTTGCAAACATCACAAATTGAACCCAGTGCAGTAATTAATATGATAGGAAAATAGACCATCACTATTTGCTCAAAATGCAAATACAAAGATACCATCTACTTGGCACAATCTACTTTGGTCAATGTTTTCCAAAGATATCCCATTGCCTAATTTAAACGAAGAATGCATGACCCACATTTAAATGAAGAACAATTATTTATTGAAATTAGATGGTCCAAGTGGCTGGTTATTATCGTATATGTCAGATTTCGGGTTCCGACAGACCCCTGAGGTTCGAACTCTGGGGTGCGCGCGGTGATTACGCTTCCTACCTACCTGTACCCCTCCGCCTTGCAAGGATCTAAGCTATCGAGAACACATCACAAGAGACACAGAGTTTATACTGGTTCGGGCCACCGATGTGGTGTAATACCCTACTCCAGTTTGGTGGTGTGGTGGATTGCCTCTTGGGCTGATGATGAACAATACAAGGAAGAACAGCCTCGCGAGGGTCTGTTCTTGGCCGGGGAGATGAACTGCTAGAGGGGTTCAGTCGCCCTTCTCTCTCTCTCTCTCTCTCTCTGTCTGATTGCCGATCGATTCGTCCTCCGATCCCTAGGGTGGCTAGGCCTATTTATAGGCAAAGGCCCTGGGCCTCTTCCCAAATATTGAGCGGGAAGGGCGCCAACAATTAGCCATTTTGAAGGGGAACATCTGGTACACTTATCCTGACTAAAGTTGGTCCTCGCCTGCCAAAGGCTCTGGTGATGACGCCGGCTTGGGCTCCACAATGACTTCTTCCTTGTCACAGAGTTGGCTTTGGTCTCGTTGCACCGAAATGGATGCCTTTGCTTGATCCTCCCGCCTGCGCTTGGTCCCTTAGCACCAAAGAGGAAAGGGAGGACACTGCGCGGGCTGGCGCCTGCCTGGCGCCCTTGGTCGTCATGGCTTGCGTCATGGGCACCTCGTGAGGTACCCCGCCTTGATCTCTCCGCCTCCTCGCGAGACAGCCTGATGAGGCCGTGCCTGAGGAAGCTCCATGTCGTCCGCCCCGCGAGGCTTGGCCCCTCGCGAGGGTCTTGGGTCTGTGTTGATGAAGATGGGCCGTGCTGGGCCCCCTTTGAGCCACGTCGCAGGCCGCAGGCAGGCAAGTCTGGGGACCCCCGTTCCCAGAACGCCGACAGTAGCCCCCGGGCCCAAGGCGGGCCCGGGCTTGGCCGTGCAGTGAGGCGAAAGGGCAAGGGCGAAGCGCCGCGGGCCCTAACAGCCTGCGGCCTTGGGTGCCGCGTGGCGGTTGATTGGACGTGGGCGCCGCGCAACCGCGCGAGTTGATAAGGGGGTGGCATCTGCCCAGGTCTTGCTCTTTCTGCTTTCTCCAGCTGCTGCTCAGATCCCCTTTCTTGCGCCTCTCCTTCCTTCCTCCAAATCTCCATATATGCTTCGACCGCTTGATCCAGAAACCATGGCGCCTTGTCAGTCCCCGTCCGGAGCCTGGTACTCGTCCGCCTTGGAGCTGCCAAACGTGTCAGAAGCCAGCCTCGCCCGGTTGCGCCGGATGGCGGCGGCGCAGGGCATCGACGGGGCGACGGTGTTCAAGGCCGGCTCTACCACCCCCGAGGGTCGAGGGAGCACCTTTTATCCGCTCTTCGTGAGCTCTATTACTGCTGGCCTGGTGCCTCCCTTCTCCGAGTTCTTCTTCTCTGTCCTCCGCCATTACAACTTACAAGCTCTGCATCTCCATCCCAACTCCGTCCTCCTCCTGGCGATCTTCGCCTATTTCTGCGAGGCTCACGTGGGGGTGCAGCCCTCAGTGGCCTTGCTGCGCCACTACTCCTCCCTCCGGGTCTCTCGCGGTTCTCCTTCCGCGTGCACGAGCTTCATTGCGTACAATGGCGCCATTGCCATTTCGAAGCCCGGGAAGAGGATTGAGGGCTTCAGGAGCAAGTGGGTCTTGGTTGATGCTGGGCGCATTCACCCGCGGCTGATTTTGCCCACGGGGCTGCCCGCGAGCTCCGGTGATTGGGCTCGCGCAGAACTCACGGACCCCCGTGCGAAGCCGGTGTTGGAGAAGATGGACGCGGATTTGAGGCTGACCAGGTTGGCGGCGGCGAAACTGACCGTGGCTTCATTGCTAAGGGAGTTCCTGGAGCACCAGCTGGCTCCGCTTCGGCAGTATTCACCTCCGATGTGGAGGCCTCATCCGAGCCCCGCGGCCTTGGGCGACGAAGATCTGGCCGCGGTGCTCCAATCCCTGGTCGGGGGTGATGTGGCGAGGTTGGAGGGCGCTCCTACGCCCTTGTTCCTCCACGACGATTGGAGCAGGTGGTGGAGTCCATGCTTGTCTTCAACGGGGACGGGCCCTTGCCTACTGAAGCCCTCGAGGAACCGGTGGACGTGTCCTCCGACGACTCCAGTGAAGAGGAGGGCGGAGAGGAGCGGGGGAAGGGGCCTGACTCCGAGGCGACTGACGGAGAGTCGAGGGCTCCCCTCTCCCGGCGCAGGCCCCGTGCTCTCTGCCTCTCCCCGAGCGACGACGACGAGGACGATGACGTGCTGGGCAGCGGGAGCTCGCCCCCGATCCCGAAGAAGGACAAGACCGGGCTGATCCCCCGCGGGTCCGCCCCGGCTCCGGGGCGATCCGCAGACGCGCCTTCTGCTTCCGAGGTTGATCCCTCCAGCCGGCTTTCAGGCTTCAAGTTTGTCGGATTTGGGTTCCGGCAGACCCTTGAGGTTCGAACTCTAGGGTGCGCGGTGATTACGCTTCCTACCTGCCTGTACCCCTCCGCCTCGCAAGGATCTAAGCTATCGAGAACACAACACAAGAGACACAGAGTTTATACTGGTTCGGGCCACCGATGTGGTGTAATACCCTACTCCAGTTTGGTGGTGTGGTGGATTGCCTCTTGGGCTGATGATGAACAATACAAGGAAGAACAGCCTCGCGAGGGTCTGTTCTTGGCCGGGGAGATGAACTGCTAGAGGGGTTCAGTCGCCCTTCTCTCTCTCTCTCTCTCTCTGTCTGATTGCCGATCGATTCGTCCTCCGATCCCTAGGGTGGCTAGGCCTATTTATAGGCAAAGGCCCTGGGCCTCTTCCCAAATATTGAGCGGGAAGGGCGCCAACAATTAGCCATTTTGAAGGGGAACATCTGGTACACTTATCCTGACTAAAGTTGGTCCTCGCCTGCCAAAGGCTCTGGTGATGACGCCGGCTTGGGCTCCACAATGACTTCTTCCTTGTCACAGAGTTGGCTTTGGTCTCGTTGCACCGAAATGGATGCCTTTGCTTGATCCTCCCGCCTGCGCTTGTTCCCTTAGCACCAAAGAGGAAAGGGAGGACACTGCGCGGGCTGGCGCCTGCCTGGCGCCCTTGGTCGTCATGGCTTGCGTCATGGGCACCTCGTGAGGTACCCCGCCTTGATCTCTCCGCCTCCTCGCGAGACAGCCTGATGAGGCCGTGCCTGAGGAAGCTCCATGTCGTCCGCCCCGCGAGGCTTGGCCCCTCGCGAGGGTCTTGGGTCTGTGTTGATGAAGATGGGCCGTGCTGGGCCCCCTTTGAGCCACGTCGCAGGCCGCAGGCAGGCAAGTCTGGGGACCCCCGTTCCCAGAACGCCGACAGTAGCCCCCGGGCCCAAGGCGGGCCCGGGCTTGGCCGTGCAGTGAGGCGAAAGGGCAAGGGCGAAGCGCCGCGGGCCCTAACAGCCTGCGGCCTTGGGTGCCGCGTGGCGGTTGATTGGACGTGGGCGCCGCGCAACCGCGCGAGTTGATAAGGGGGTGGCATCTGCCCAGGTCTTGCTCTTTCTGCTTTCTCCAGCTGCTGCTCAGATCCCCTTTCTTCCGCCTCTCCTTCCTTCCTCCAAATCTCCATATATGCTTCGACCGCTTGATCCAGAAACCATGGCGCCTTGTCAGTCCCCGTCCGGAGCCTGGTACTCGTCCGCCTTGGAGCTGCCAAACGTGTCAGAAGCCAGCCTCGCCCGGTTGCGCCGGATGGCGGCGGCGCAGGGCATCGACGGGGCGACGGTGTTCAAGGCCGGCTCTACCACCCCCGAGGGTCGAGGGAGCACCTTTTATCCGCTCTTCGTGAGCTCTATTACTGCTGGCCTGGTGCCTCCCTTCTCCGAGTTCTTCTTCTCTGTCCTCCGCCATTACAACTTACAAGCTCTGCATCTCCATCCCAACTCCGTCCTCCTCCTGGCGATCTTCACCTATTTCTGCGAGGCTCACGTGGGGGTGCAGCCCTCAGTGGCCTTGCTGCGCCACTACTCCTCCCTCCGGGTCTCTCGCGGTTCTCCTTCCGCGTGCACGAGCTTCATTGCGTACAATGGCGCCATTGCCATTTCGAAGCCCGGGAAGAGGATTGAGGGCTTCAGGAGCAAGTGGGTCTTGGTTGATGCTGGGCGCATTCACCCGCGGCTGATTTTGCCCACGGGGCTGCCCGCGAGCTCCGGTGATTGGGCTCGCGCAGAACTCACGGACCCCCGTGCGAAGCCGGTGTTGGAGAAGATGGACGCGGATTTGAGGCTGACCAGCTTGGCGGCGGCGAAACTGACCGTGGCTTCATTGCTAAGGGAGTTCCTGGAGCACCAGCTGGCTCCGCTTCGGCAGTATTCACCTCCGATGTGGAGGCCTCATCCGAGCCCCGCGGCCTTGGGCGACGAAGATCTGGCCGCGGTGCTCCAATCCCTGGTCGGGGGTGATGTGGCGAGGTTGGAGGGCGCTCCTACGCCCTTGTTCCTCCACGACGATTGGAGCAGGTGGTGGAGTCCATGCTTGTCTTCAACGGGGACGGGCCCTTGCCTACTGAAGCCCTCGAGGAACCGGTGGACGTGTCCTCCGACGACTCCAGTGAAGAGGAGGGCGGAGAGGAGCGGGGGAAGGGGCCTGACTCCGAGGCGACTGACGGAGAGTCGAGGGCTCCCCTCTCCCGGCGCAGGCCCCGTGCTCTCTGCCTCTCCCCGAGCGACGACGACGAGGACGATGACGTGCTGGGCAGCGGGAGCTCGCCCCCGATCCCGAAGAAGGACAAGACCGGGCTGATCCCCCGCGGGTCCGCCCCGGCTCCGGGGCGATCCGCAGACGCGCCTTCTGCTTCCGAGGTTGATCCCTCCAGCCGGCTTTCAGGCTTCAAGTTTGTCGGATTTGGGTTCCGGCAGACCCTTGAGGTTCGAACTCTAGGGTGCGCGGTGATTACGCTTCCTACCTGCCTGTACCCCTCCGCCTCGCAAGGATCTAAGCTATCGAGAACACAACACAAGAGACACAGAGTTTATACTGGTTCGGGCCACCGATGTGGTGTAATACCCTACTCCAGTTTGGTGGTGTGGTGGATTGCCTCTTGGGCTGATGATGAACAATACAAGGAAGAACAGCCTCGCGAGGGTCTGTTCTTGGCCGGGGAGATGAACTGCTAGAGGGGTTCAGTCGCCCTTCTCTCTCTCTCTCTCTCTCTGTCTGATTGCTGATCGATTCGTCCTCCGATCCCTAGGGTGGCTAGGCCTATTTATAGGCAAAGGCCCTGGGCCTCTTCCCAAATATTGAGCGGGAAGGGCGCCAACAATTAGCCATTTTGAAGGGGAACATCTGGTACACTTATCCTGACTAAAGTTGGTCCTCGCCTGCCAAAGGCTCTGGTGATGACGCCGGCTTGGGCTCCACAATGACTTCTTCCTTGTCACAGAGTTGGCTTTGGTCTCGTTGCACCGAAATGGATGCCTTTGCTTGATCCTCCCGCCTGCGCTTGGTCCCTTAGCACCAAAGAGGAAAGGGAGGACACTGCGCGGGCTGGCGCCTGCCTGGCGCCCTTGGTCGTCATGGCTTGCGTCATGGGCACCTCGTGAGGTACCCCGCCTTGATCTCTCCGCCTCCTCGCGAGACAGCCTGATGAGGCCGTGCCTGAGGAAGCTCCATGTCGTCCGCCCCGCGAGGCTTGGCCCCTCGCGAGGGTCTTGGGTCTGTGTTGATGAAGATGGGCCGTGCTGGGCCCCCTTTGAGCCACGTCGCAGGCCGCAGGCAGGCAAGTCTGGGGACCCCCGTTCCCAGAACGCCGACAGTAGCCCCCGGGCCCAAGGCGGGCCCGGGCTTGGCCGTGCAGTGAGGCGAAAGGGCAAGGGCGAAGCGCCGCGGGCCCTAACAGCCTGCGGCCTTGGGTGCCGCGTGGCGGTTGATTGGACGTGGGCGCCGCGCAACCGCGCGAGTTGATAAGGGGGTGGCATCTGCCCAGGTCTTGCTCTTTCTGCTTTCTCCAGCTGCTGCTCAGATCCCCTTTCTTGCGCCTCTCCTTCCTTCCTCCAAATCTCCATATATGCTTCGACCGCTTGATCCAGAAACCATGGCGCCTTGTCAGTCCCCGTCCGGAGCCTGGTACTCGTCCGCCTTGGAGCTGCCAAACGTGTCAGAAGCCAGCCTCGCCCGGTTGCGCCGGATGGCGGCGGCGCAGGGCATCGACGGGGCGACGGTGTTCAAGGCCGGCTCTACCACCCCCGAGGGTCGAGGGAGCACCTTTTATCCGCTCTTCGTGAGCTCTATTACTGCTGGCCTGGTGCCTCCCTTCTCCGAGTTCTTCTTCTCTGTCCTCCGCCATTACAACTTACAAGCTCTGCATCTCCATCCCAACTCCGTCCTCCTCCTGGCGATCTTCGCCTATTTCTGCGAGGCTCACGTGGGGGTGCAGCCCTCAGTGGCCTTGCTGCGCCACTACTCCTCCCTCCGGGTCTCTCGCGGTTCTCCTTTCGCGTGCACGAGCTTCATTGCGTACAATGGCGCCATTGCCATTTCGAAGCCCGGGAAGAGGATTGAGGGCTTCAGGAGCAAGTGGGTCTTGGTTGATGCTGGGCGCATTCACCCGCGGCTGATTTTGCCCACGGGGCTGCCCGCGAGCTCCGGTGATTGGGCTCGCGCAGAACTCATGGACCCCCGTGCGAAGCCGGTGTTGGAGAAGATGGACGCGGATTTGAGGCTGACCAGCTTGGCGGCGGCGAAACTGACCGTGGCTTCATTGCTAAGGGAGTTCCTGGAGCACCAGCTGGCTCCGCTTCGGCAGTATTCACCTCCGATGTGGAGGCCTCATCCGAGCCCCGCGGCCTTGGGCGACGAAGATCTGGCCGCGGTGCTCCAATCCCTGGTCGGGGGTGATGTGGCGAGGTTGGAGGGCGCTCCTACGCCCTTGTTCCTCCACGACGATTGGAGCAGGTGGTGGAGTCCATGCTTGTCTTCAACGGGGACGGGCCCTTGCCTACTGAAGCCCTCGAGGAACCGGTGGACGTGTCCTCCGACGACTCCAGTGAAGAGGAGGGCGGAGAGGAGCGGGGGAAGGGGCCTGACTCCGAGGCGACTGACGGAGAGTCGAGGGCTCCCCTCTCCCGGCGCAGGCCCCGTGCTCTCTGCCTCTCCCCGAGCGACGACGACGAGGACGATGACGTGCTGGGCAGCGGGAGCTCGCCCCCGATCCCGAAGAAGGACAAGACCGGGCTGATCCCCCGCGGGTCCGCCCCGGCTCCGGGGCGATCCGCAGACGCGCCTTCTGCTTCCGAGGTTGATCCCTCCAGCCGGCTTTCAGGCTTCAAGTTTGTCGGATTTGGGTTCCGGCAGACCCTTGAGGTTCGAACTCTAGGGTGCGCGGTGATTACGCTTCCTACCTGCCTGTACCCCTCCGCCTCGCAAGGATCTAAGCTATCGAGAACACAACACAAGAGACACAGAGTTTATACTGGTTCGGGCCACCGATGTGGTGTAATACCCTACTCCAGTTTGGTGGTGTGGTGGATTGCCTCTTGGGCTGATGATGAACAATACAAGGAAGAACAGCCTCGCGAGGGTCTGTTCTTGGCCGGGGAGATGAACTGCTAGAGGGGTTCAGTCGCCCTTCTCTCTCTCTCTCTCTCTCTGTCTGATTGCCGATCGATTCGTCCTCCGATCCCTAGGGTGGCTAGGCCTATTTATAGGCAAAGGCCCTGGGCCTCTTCCCAAATATTGAGCGGGAAGGGCGCCAACAATTAGCCATTTTGAAGGGGAACATCTGGTACACTTATCCTGACTAAAGTTGGTCCTCGCCTGCCAAAGGCTCTGGTGATGACGCCGGCTTGGGCTCCACAATGACTTCTTCCTTGTCACAGAGTTGGCTTTGGTCTCGTTGCACCGAAATGGATGCCTTTGCTTGATCCTCCCGCCTGCGCTTGTTCCCTTAGCACCAAAGAGGAAAGGGAGGACACTGCGCGGGCTGGCGCCTGCCTGGCGCCCTTGGTCGTCATGGCTTGCGTCATGGGCACCTCGTGAGGTACCCCGCCTTGATCTCTCCGCCTCCTCGCGAGACAGCCTGATGAGGCCGTGCCTGAGGAAGCTCCATGTCGTCCGCCCCGCGAGGCTTGGCCCCTCGCGAGGGTCTTGGGTCTGTGTTGATGAAGATGGGCCGTGCTGGGCCCCCTTTGAGCCACGTCGCAGGCCGCAGGCAGGCAAGTCTGGGGACCCCCGTTCCCAGAACGCCGACAGTAGCCCCCGGGCCCAAGGCGGGCCCGGGCTTGGCCGTGCAGTGAGGCGAAAGGGCAAGGGCGAAGCGCCGCGGGCCCTAACAGCCTGCGGCCTTGGGTGCCGCGTGGCGGTTGATTGGACGTGGGCGCCGCGCAACCGCGCGAGTTGATAAGGGGGTGGCATCTGCCCAGGTCTTGCTCTTTCTGCTTTCTCCAGCTGCTGCTCAGATCCCCTTTCTTCCGCCTCTCCTTCCTTCCTCCAAATCTCCATATATGCTTCGACCGCTTGATCCAGAAACCATGGCGCCTTGTCAGTCCCCGTCCGGAGCCTGGTACTCGTCCGCCTTGGAGCTGCCAAACGTGTCAGAAGCCAGCCTCGCCCGGTTGCGCCGGATGGCGGCGGCGCAGGGCATCGACGGGGCGACGGTGTTCAAGGCCGGCTCTACCACCCCCGAGGGTCGAGGGAGCACCTTTTATCCGCTCTTCGTGAGCTCTATTACTGCTGGCCTGGTGCCTCCCTTCTCCGAGTTCTTCTTCTCTGTCCTCCGCCATTACAACTTACAAGCTCTGCATCTCCATCCCAACTCCGTCCTCCTCCTGGCGATCTTCGCCTATTTCTGCGAGGCTCACGTGGGGGTGCAGCCCTCAGTGGCCTTGCTGCGCCACTACTCCTCCCTCCGGGTCTCTCGCGGTTCTCCTTCCGCGTGCACGAGCTTCATTGCGTACAATGGCGCCATTGCCATTTCGAAGCCCGGGAAGAGGATTGAGGGCTTCAGGAGCAAGTGGGTCTTGGTTGATGCTGGGCGCATTCACCCGCGGCTGATTTTGCCCACGGGGCTGCCCGCGAGCTCCGGTGATTGGGCTCGCGCAGAACTCATGGACCCCCGTGCGAAGCCGGTGTTGGAGAAGATGGACGCGGATTTGAGGCTGACCAGCTTGGCGGCGGCGAAACTGACCGTGGCTTCATTGCTAAGGGAGTTCCTGGAGCACCAGCTGGCTCCGCTTCGGCAGTATTCACCTCCGATGTGGAGGCCTCATCCGAGCCCCGCGGCCTTGGGCGACGAAGATCTGGCCGCGGTGCTCCAATCCCTGGTCGGGGGTGATGTGGCGAGGTTGGAGGGCGCTCCTACGCCCTTGTTCCTCCACGACGATTGGAGCAGGTGGTGGAGTCCATGCTTGTCTTCAACGGGGACGGGCCCTTGCCTACTGAAGCCCTCGAGGAACCGGTGGACGTGTCCTCCGACGACTCCAGTGAAGAGGAGGGCGGAGAGGAGCGGGGGAAGGGGCCTGACTCCGAGGCGACTGACGGAGAGTCGAGGGCTCCCCTCTCCCGGCGCAGGCCCCGTGCTCTCTGCCTCTCCCCGAGCGACGACGACGAGGACGATGACGTGCTGGGCAGCGGGAGCTCGCCCCCGATCCCGAAGAAGGACAAGACCGGGCTGATCCCCCGCGGGTCCGCCCCGGCTCCGGGGCGATCCGCAGACGCGCCTTCTGCTTCCGAGGTTGATCCCTCCAGCCGGCTTTCAGGCTTCAAGTTTGTCGGATTTGGGTTCCGGCAGACCCTTGAGGTTCGAACTCTAGGGTGCGCGGTGATTACGCTTCCTACCTGCCTGTACCCCTCCGCCTCGCAAGGATCTAAGCTATCGAGAACACAACACAAGAGACACAGAGTTTATACTGGTTCGGGCCACCGATGTGGTGTAATACCCTACTCCAGTTTGGTGGTGTGGTGGATTGCCTCTTGGGCTGATGATGAACAATACAAGGAAGAACAACCTCGCGAGGGTCTGTTCTTGGCTGGGGCGACGAACTGCTAGAGGGGTTCAGTCGCCCTTCTCTCTCTCTCTCTCTCTCTGATTCTTGATCTCTAGCCAGATATCTCCCCCCAACTCCGGGGTTGGCTAGTCCTATTTATAGGCAAAGGCCCTGGGCCTCCTCCCAAATATCGAGCGGGAAGGGCGCCAACAATTGGCCATTTTGAAGGGGAACATCGGGTACACTTATCCTGACTAAAGTTGGTCCTCGCCTGCCAAAGGCTCTGGTGATGACGCTGGCTTGGGCTGCACAATGACTTCCTCCTTGTCGCGGAGCTGGTCTTGGTCTCGTTGCACCGAAATGGGTGCCTTTGCTTGATCCTCCTGCCTGCGCTTGCTCCCTTAGCACCAAAGGGGAAAGGGAGGACATTGCGCGCCTGGCACCCGCCTGGCGCCCTTGGTCGTCATGGCTTGCGTCATGGGCACCTCGTGAGGTACCCCGCCTTGATCTCTTTGCCTCCTCGCGAGACAGCCTGATGAGGCCGTGCCTGAGGAAGCTCCGTGTCGTCCGCCCCGCGAGGCTTGGCCCCTCGCGAGGGTCTTGAGTCTGTGTCGATGAAGATGGGCCGTGCTGGGCCCCCTTTGAGCCACGCCGCAGGCCGCATCAGGCAAGTCTGGGGACCCCCGTTCCAAGAACGCCGACAGTAGCCCCCGGGCCCAAGGCGTGCCCGGGCTTGGCCGTGCAGGGAGGCGAAAGGACAAGGGCGAAGCGCCGTGGGCCCTAACAGCCTGCGGCCTTGGGCGCCGTGTGGTGGTTGATTGGACGTGGGCGGTACTGTTCCCCCACGCCCCCTTATTCCGCGCCACGCTAGGCGGACTCGTAGTTGTACACAGCCGCTTCCTTCCGTTTGCTCGTGTGCCCTCTGTCCTTCCTCCACTCGAACTCCAGCTCCTGTTCTCAGCCCAATCTCAATCCATCTCTCCCCCTTCCCATCCCATGGCTCCGACGAAGAAGGGAAGAGGGAAGCAACCCATGCCTCCGCCTCGCTCGCCGCCGTTTGTGGCCCCCGCCGTCGGCCGGTCGATCATACTCAATCGAGAGGGCCTGGGCAAGGTCAGCTCGGCTCTAGCTACTACCTTCAACGAGTGCGTGAGGACGACGGCCTGGCCCACGTCTCACTTCCCCATGGATAGGATAATCACCGAGGTCCACTACTTCGCTAATGCCCTGTGGGCGGGTCTGGTTCCCCCCTTCTCTGATTTCTTCAGGGCCGTGCTTTCCCATTACCAGATCCATATGATGCATCTGGGTCCTGAATCCATCGCCCTTCTCTCAGTCTTTGCTTTTGTTTGCGAAGCAATGATGGGCATTGCTCCGTCGGTTGCCTTGCTGCGCCACTTCTTCTCTCTGCGCCTCGTCAACTCTACCCAATGCTCGGCGTGCGTGAGCTTTGTCGCCGCGCCCGAGACAGCGGCCTCTGGGATCGACTTCGGGCTCCCTTCGCCTTCGGCTGGGTTCCGCGAGCGGTGGCTGTATGTGGACGTTGGGGTGCCCAGCCCCCTGCTGTCGAAGCCAACCTCGCCTGCTGTCCCCAATTCAGGCTGGGGCCAGGAGACTCTCGAGATCCCCCGGCTCGCCTTCGTCTGGCGTCGCTTCATATTCTTGAAATCGAATGACGTGACTGCGCCCAAGGTGGTGAAGGAGTTCCTGTTACGCCGTATTGCTCCTCTCCAACGCCACTCCCGTCGAATGTGGGCCTTCAGTGGGCGTGGTGACCGTATGAGGCTCCAGGAAGAGGATCTGATGCCTGAAGTGCTGAGGACAGTGCTCTTGATCCTGACTGGTGACCCCAACCGGGGCAGCATCCAGCGGGGAGGGGCCCTGCTATACCTCTGCCAGAACAAGGATGATTTTGTGAAGCAGATGCATGTCTTTGATGAGTGGGGGCTGCGCCCTGCCGGCTCCAGGGGCCTCGCGAGAACCCGGTGACGGTGACTGCCCTTACAGTCGGCCAAGGCGACTCTTCCTCAAGTGGCGGAGTGGGGAGGCATGAGGCGCCAGAGGCCGAGGGGCCTCCTGACAGGATGACAACGCCGGGTGATGCTCACGAGGGAGCAGCTGCTGGGGCCCGTGTCGCCGAGTCCGAGAGCGGCGAGCAGCTGCCTTCTGTGTCTGCGAATGAGGCCCCTGAGGTCCCGGTGGCTCCCTTGGGCGAGGCGACCTGCGCGTAGCTTTTGGGCCGCTTCCGCGTGGACTTCGAGGCCCTCCGAAAGAAGAGGGAGGCCCTGGGCGACGATTATCCTTGTCACTTGCTGAAGCGTAGGAAGTACTTTGCCACTGATGAGTAAGCCTTCTCCCTTTCCAGCTCCCGATCCTTCTGTCGCTTTTACTGATCTTTGCTCCGCAGGCCCCTGCCAGCCGAGCTCGCGGAGACGGCTGAGGTCCCGTCCTCCTTGGCGTCGCCCCCCCTCCGTCCCTGAGTGCTCCAGGCAGCACAACCCTTGTCGTGAGGGTGATGGGAGGGGCGAACCATCCCGAGGTGCATCGAGGCCCTATGCACCCCGAGGTCTTCCTTCACGGGCCTTCCCGGGGCATAGCCAGCCTGCCGTGGGCTTCTCGCCTGATCGTGGACTGCGATTGGCTGAGGCGCCCCCTGCGCTCTTCATCTGATGGCGGGATGTGAAGGAAATATGCCCTAGAGGCAATAATAAAGTTATTATTTATTTCCTTATATCATGATAAATGTTTATTATTCATGCTAGAATTGTATTAACTGGAAACATAATACATGTGTGAATACATAGACAAACAGAGTGTCACTAGTATGCCTATACTTGACTAGCTCATTAATCAAAGATGGTTATGTTTCCTAGCCATGAACAAAGAGTTGTTATTTGATTAACGAGATCACATCATTAGTTGAATGATCTGATTGACATGACCTATTCCATTAGCATAGCACCCGATCGTTTAGTATGTTGCTATTGCTTTTATCCATGACTTATACATGTTCCTTTAACTATGAGATTATGCAACTCCCATTTACCGTAGGAACACTTTGCGTGCTACGAAACGTCACAACGTAACTGGGTGATTATAAAGGTGCTCTACAGGTGTCTCCGAAGGTACATATTGGGCTGGCGTATTTCGAGATTAGGATTTGTCACTCCGATTGTCGGAGAGGTATCTCAGGGCCTTCTCGGTAATGCACATCACATAAAGCCTTGCAAGCATTGCAACCAATGAGTTAGTTGCGAGATGATGTATTACAGAACGAGTAAAGAGACTTGCCGGTAACGAGATTGAACTAGGTATTGGATACCGACGATCGAATCTCGGGCAAGTAACATACCGATGACAAAGGGAACAACGTATGTTGTTATGCGGTCTGACCGATAAAGATCTTCGTAGAATATGTAGGAGCCAATATGGGCATCCAGGTCCCGCTATTGGTTATTGACCGGAGACGTGTCTCGGTCATGTCTACATTGTTCTCGAACCGTAGGGTCCGCACGCTTAACGTTACAATGACAGTTATTATGAGTTTATGCATTTTGATGTACCGAAGGAGTTCGGAGTCCCGGATGTGATCACGGACGTGACGAGGAGTCTCGAAATGGTCGAGACATAAAGAATTATATATTGGAAGCCTATGTTTGGACATCGGATGCATTCCAGGTGAAATTAGGATTTTACCGGAATACCGGGAGGGTTACCGGAACCCCCCGGGAGCATAATGGGCTAACATGGGCCTTGGAGGAGAGGTGAGAGGGATGCCCCATGGGCTGCGTGCCTCCCCCCTTCCCCTAGTCCTATTAGGACTAGGAGAGGTGGGCGCCCCCTCTCTCTCTCCCCCCCTTGGAGAATCCTAGTCCAACTAGGATTGGGGGGGGGGGGGAATCCTACTCCCAGAGGGAGTAGGACTCTCCTGGCGCGCCTAGCTTGGCCGGCCAGCCCCTCCCCCTTGGCTCCTTTATATACGGGGGCAGAGCGCACCCCAAAGACACACAATTGATCATTGAGATCTTTCCTTAGCCGTGTGCGGTGCCCCCTTCCACCAAATTCCACCTCGATCATATCGTTGCAGTGCTTAGGCGAAGCCCTGCCCCGGTAACACATCAAGATCGTCACCACGCCGTCGTGCTGACGGAACTCTTCCTCGACGCTTTGCTGGATCGGAGCCCGGGGATCGTCATCGAGCTGAACGTGTGCCAAGAACTCGGAGGTGCCGGAGTAACGGTGCTGTGATCGGTTGGATCGCGAGGAGAACGTACGACTACTTCCTCTATGTTGTGTCAACGCTTCCGCTTCGGTCTACGAGGGTACGTAGACAACACTCTCCCCTCTCGTTGCTATGCATCACCATGATCTTGCGTGTGCGTAGGAATTTTTTTGAAATTACTACGTTCCCCAACAGTGGCATCCGAGCCTAGGTTTTTATGGTTTGATGTTATTTGCACGAGTAGAACACAAGTGAATTGTGGACGATACAAGTCATACTGCCTACCAGCATGTCATACTTTGGTTCAGCAGTATTGTTGGACGAGACGATCCGGACCAACCTTACGCGTACACTTACGCGAGACCGGTTCCCTCGACGTGCTTTGCACATAGATGGCTTGCGGAAGACTGTCTCTCCAACTTTAGTTGAACCGAGTGTGGCTACGCCCGGTCCTTGAGAAGGTTAAAATGGAGTCTATTTGACAAACTATCGTTGTGGTTTTGATGCGTCGGTAAGATGAGTTCTTGCTTAAAGCCCGTAGCAGCCACGTAAAACTTGCAACAACAAAGTAGAGGACGTCTAACTTGTTTTTGCAGGGCATGTTGTGATGTGATATGGTCAAGACGTGATGCTAAATTTTATTGTATGAGATGATCATGTTTTGTAACCGAGTTATCGGCAACTGGCAGGAGCCATATGGTTGTCGCTTTATTGTATGCAATGCAATCGCGATGTAATGCTTTACTTTATTACTAAGCGGTAGTGATAGTCGTGGAAGCATAAGATTGGCGAGACGACCACGATGCTGCGATGAAGATCAAGGTGTCGCGCCGGTGACGATGGTGATCATGACGGTGCTTCGAAGATGGAGAGCACAAGCACAAGATGATGATGGCCATATCATATCACTTATATTGATTGCATGTGATGTTTATCCTTTTATGCATCTTATCTTGCTTTGATTGACGGTAGCATTATAAGATGATCTCTCACTAAATTATCAAGAAGTGTTCTCCCTGAGTATGCACCGTTGCGAAAGTTCTTCGTGCTGAGACACCACATGATGATCGGGTGTGATAGGCTCTACGTTCAAATACAACGGGTGCAAAACAGTTGCACACGCGGAATACTCAGGTTTAACTTGACGAGCCTAGCATATAACAGATATGGCCTCGGAACACGGAGACCGAAAGGTCGAGCGTGAATCATATAGTAGATATGATCAACATAGTGATGTTCACCATTGAAACTACTCCATCTCACGTGATGATCGGACATGGTTTAGTTGATTTGGATCACGTGATCACTTAGAAGATTAGAGGGATGTCTATCTAAGTGGGAGTTCTTAAGTAATATGATTAATTGAACTTTAATTTATCATGAACTTAGTCCTGGTAGTATTAGCATACCTATGTTGTAGATCAGTAGCTCGCATTGTTGCTTCCCTGTGTTTATTTTGATATGTTCCTAGAGAAAATTGTGTTGAAAAATGTTAGTAGCAATGATGCGGATTCGATCCGTAATCTGAGGTTTATCCTCATTGCTGCACAGAAGAATTTTGTCCTTGATGCACCGCTAGGTGACGGACCTTTTGCAGGAGCAGATGCAGACGTTATGAACGTTTTGCTAGCTCAATATGATGACTACTTAATAGTTTAGTGCACCATGCTTAACGTCTTAGAATCGGGACTTCAAAGACGTTTTGAACGTCATGGACCATACGAGATGTTCCAGGAGTTGAAGTTAATATTTCAAGCAAATACCCGAGTTGAGAGATATGAAGTCTCCAACAAGTTCTATAGCTAAAAGATGGAGGAGAATCGCTCAACTAGTGAGCATGTGCTCAGATAGTCTGAGTACTACAATCGCTTGAATCAAGTGGGAGTTAATCTTCCAGATAAAATAGTGTTTGACAGAATTCTCTAGTCACCATCACCAAGTTAATAGAACTTCGTGATGAACTATAATATGCAAGGGATAAACGGAAAATATTCCCAAGCTCTTCGCAATGCTAAAATCGGCGAAGGTAGAAATCAAAGAAAAACATCAAGTGTTGATGGTTGACAAGATCACTAGTTTCAAAAAGGGGCAAAAGGAAAGAAGGGGAACTTCAAGAAGAACGGCAAGCAAGTTGCTGCTCAAGTGAAAAAGCCCAAGTCTGGTCCTAAGCCTGAGACTAAGTGCTTCTACTGCAAAGGGACTGGTCACTGGAAGCGGAACTACCCCAAGTGATTGGTGGATAAGAAGGATGGCAAAGTGAACATAAGTATATTTGATATACATGTAATTGATGTGTACTTTACTAGTGTTCATAGCAACCCCTCAGTATTTGGTACTAGTTCAAGTTGCTAAGATTAGTAACTCGAAACAGGAGTTGCAGAATGAACAAAGACTAGTTAAAGGGCAAGGTGACGATGTGTGTTGGAAGTGGTTCCAAGATTGATATGATCATCATCACACACTCCCTATACTTTCGGGATTAGTGTTGAAACTAAATAAGTGTTATTTGGTGTTTGCGTTGAGCATGAATATGATTTGATCATGTTAATTGCAATACAGTTATTCATTTAAGTTAGAGAACAATTGTTGTTCTGTTTACATGAATAAAACCTTCTATGGTCATACACACCAATGAAAATAGTTCATTGGATCTCGCTCGTAGTGATACACATATTCATAATATTGAAACCAAAAGATGCGAAGTTAATAATGATAGTGCAACCTATTTATGGCACTGCCGTTTAGGTCATATTGGTGTAAAGCGCATGAAGAAACTCCATGTTGATGGGATTTTGGAATCACTTGATTATGAATCACTTGATGCTTGCGAACCATGCCTCTTGGGCAAGATGACTAAAACACCGTTCTCCGGAACAATGGAGCAAGCAACAGATTTGTTGGAAATCATACATACTGATGTATATGGTCCGATGAATATTAAGGCTCGCGACAAAATATCATTATTTTCTGACTTTCACAGATGATTTGAGCAGATATGGGTATATCTACTTGATGAAACATAAGTCTGAAACATTTGAAAAGTTCAAAGAATTTCAGAGTGAAGTGGAAAATCATCGTGACAAGAAAATAAAGTTTCTACGATCTGATCGCAGAGACGAATATTTGAGTTACGAGTTTGGTCTTCAATTAAAACAATGTGGAATAGTTTCACAAACTCATGCCACCTGGAACACCGCAGCATAATGGTGCGTCCGAACGTCATAACCGTACTTTATTAGATATAGTACAATCTATGAAGTATCTTACCGATCTACCACTATCGTTTTTGGGATTATGGATTAGAGACAACTACATTCACATTAAATAGGGCACCATCTAAATCCGTTGAGACGACACCGTATGAACTATGGTTTAGCAATAAACCTAAGCTATCGTTTCTTAAAGTTTGGGGCTGCGATGCTTATGTGAAAAAGCTTCAACCTAATAAGCTCGAACCCAAATCGGAGAAATGTGTCTTCATAGGATATCCAAAGGAAACTGTTGGATACACCTTCTATCACAGATCCGAAGGCAAGACTTTTGTTGCTAAGTTCGGAAACTTTCTAGAGAATGAGTTTCTTTCGAAAGAAGTGAGTGGGAGGAAAGTAGAACTTGATAAGGTAATTGTACCTTCTCCCTTATTGGAAAGTAGTTCATCACAGAAATCTGTTCCTGTGACTACTACATCAATTAGTGAGGAAGCTAATGATGATGATCATGTAACTTCAGATCAAGTTACTACTGAATCTCGTAAGTAAACCAGAGTAAGATCCACACCAGAGTGGTACGGTAATCCTATTTTTGAAGTCATGTTACTAGACCATGATGAACCTACGAACTATGAAGAAGCGATGGTGAGCCCAGATTCCGCAAAGTGGCTTGAGGCCATGAAATCTGAGATGGGATCCATGTATGAGAACAAAGTATGGACTTTGGTTGACTTGCCCGATGATCGGCAAGCAATTGAGAATAAATGGATTTTTAAGAAGAAGACTGACGCTGATGGTAATGTTACTGTCTATAAAGCTCGACTTGTTGCAAAAGGTTTTCGACAAGTTCAAGGGATTGACTATGATGAGACTTTCTCACCAGTAGCGATGCTTAAGTCTGTCCGAATCATGTTAGCAGTTGCCGCATTTTATGATTATGAAATTTGGCAAATGGATGTCAAAACTGCATTCCTGAATGGATTTCTGGAAGAAGAGTTGTATATGATGCAACCAGAAGGTTTTGTCGATCCGAAGGGAGCTAACAAAGTGTGCAAGCTCCAGCGATCCATTTATGGACTGGTGCAAGCCTCTCAGAGTTGGAATAAACGCTTTGATAGTGTGATCAAAGCATTTGGTTTTATACAGACTTTTGGAGAAGCCTGTATTTACAAGAAAGTGAGTGGGAGCTCTGTAGCATTTCTGATATTATATGTGGATGACATATTACTGATCGGAAATAATATAGAATTTCTGGATAGCATAAAGGGATACTTGAATAAGAGTTTTTCAATGAAAGACCTCGGTGAAGCTGCTTACATATTGAGCATCAAGATCTATAGAGATAGATCAAGACGCTTGATAAGTTTTTCAATAAGTACATACCTTGAAAAGATTTTGAAGTAGTTCAAAATGGAACAGTCAAAGAAAGAGTTCTTGCCTGTATTACAAGGTGTGAAATTGAGTAAGACTCAAAGCCCGACCACGGCAGATGATAGAAAGAGAATGAAAGTCATTTCCTATGCCTCAGCCATAGATTCTATAAAGTATGCCATGCTATGTACCAGATCTATTGTATACCCTACACTGTGTTAAGCAAGGGAGTACAATAGTGATCTAGGAAGTAGATCACTGGACATCGGTCAAAATTATCCTTAGTAAAATAAGGATATGTTTCTCGATTATGGATGTGACAAAAAGGTTCATCGTAAAAGGTTACGTCGATGCAAGTTTTGACACTAATCTAGATGACTCTAAGTCTCAATCTAGATACATATTGAAAGTGGGAGCAATTAGCTAAAGTAGCTCCGTGCAGAGCATTGTAGACATAGAAAATTGCAAAATACATAACGGATCTGAATGTGGCAGACCCGTTGACTAAACTTCTCTCACAAGCAAAACATGATCACACCGTAGTACTCCTTGGGTGTTAATCACATAGCAATGTGAACTAGATTACTGAATCTAGTAAACCCTTTGGGTGTTGGTCACATATCGATGTGAACTATGGGTGTTAATCACATGGTGATGTGAACTATTGCTGATAAATCACATGGCGATGTGAACTAGATTATTGACTCTAGTGCAAGTGGGAGACTGAAGGAAATATGCCCTAGAGGCAATAATAAAGTTATTATTTATTTCCTTATATCATGATAAATGTTTATTATTCATGCTAGAATTGTATTAACTGGAAACATAATACATGTGTGAATACATAGACAAACAGAGTGTCACTAGTATGCCTATACTTGACTAGCTCATTAATCAAAGATGGTTATGTTTCCTAGCCATGAACAAAGAGTTGTTATTTGATTAACGAGATCACATCATTAGTTGAATGATCTGATTGACATGACCTATTCCATTAGCATAGCACCCGATCGTTTAGTATGTTGCTATTGCTTTTATCCATGACTTATACATGTTCCTTTAACTATGAGATTATGCAACTCCCATTTACCGTAGGAACACTTTGTGTGCTACCAAACGTCATAACGTAATTGGGTGATTATAAAGGTGCTCTACAGGTGTCTCCGAAGGTACATATTGGGTTGGCGTATTTCGAGATTAGGATTTGTCACTCCGATTGTCGGAGAGGTATCTCAGGGCCTTCTCGGTAATGCACATCACATAAAGCCTTGCAAGCATTGCAACCAATGAGTTAGTTGCGAGATGATGTATTACAGAACGAGTAAAGAGACTTGCCGGTAACGAGATTGAACTAGGTATTGGATACCGACGATCGAATCTCGGGCAAGTAACATACCGATGACAAAGGGAACAACGTATGTTGTTATGCGGTCTGACCGATAAAGATCTTCGTAGAATATGTAGGAGCCAATATGGGCATCCAGGTCCCGCTATTGGTTATTGACCAGAGACGTGTCTCGGTCATGTCTACATTGTTCTCGAACCGTAGGGTCCGCACGCTTAACGTTACGATGACAGTTATTATGAGTTTATGCATTTTGATGTACTGAAGGAGTTCGGAGTCCCGGATGTGATCACGGACGTGACGAGGAGTCTCGAAATGGTCGAGACATAAAGAATTATATATTGGAAGCCTATGTTTGGACATCGGATGCATTCCAGGTGAAATTAGGATTTTACCGGAATACCGGGAGGGTTACCGGAACCCCCCGGGAGCATAATGGGCCAACATGGGCCTTGGAGGAGAGGTGAGAGGGATGCCCCATGGGCTGCGCGCCTCCCCCCCTTCCCCTAGTCCTATTAGGACTAGGAGAGGTGGGCGCCCCCCCTCTCTCTCTCTCCCCCTTGGAGAATCCTAGTCCAACTAGGATTGGGGGGGGGGGGGAATCCTACTCCCAGAGGGAGTAGGACTCTCCTGGCGCGCCTAGCTTGGCCGGCCAGCCCCTCCCCCTTGGCTCCTTTATATACGGGGGCAGAGGGCACCCCAAAGACACACAATTGATCATTGAGATCTTTCCTTAGCCGTGTGCGGTGCCCCCTTCCACCAAATTCAACCTCGATCATGTCGTTGCAGTGCTTAGGCAAAGCCCTGCCCCGGTAACACATCAAGATCGTCACCACGCCGTCGTGCTGACGGAACTCTTCCTCGACGCTTTGCTGGATCGGAGCCCGGGGATCGTCATCGAGCTGAACGTGTGCCAAGAACTCGGAGGTGCCGGAGTAACGGTGCTGTGATCGGTTGGATCGCGAGGAGAACGTACGACTACTTCCTCTACGTTGGGTCAACGCTTCCGCTTCGGTCTACGAGGGTACGTAGACAACACTCTCCCCTCTCGTTGCTATGCATCACCATGATCTTGCGTGTGCGTAGGAAATTTTTTGAAATTACTACGTTCCCCAACAGGATGGCTCCAGGCCGGGCTTCTGGCGTGGCGTGCCTGACCGTCGCGAGGGTGCCAGCCCCCAGCCCCCTGCCTGGAGGGGGAGTGCCGATCCGTGGCCCCCGGCTCCTGCTTGGAGCAGGTGACGGTGTGGAGGACGTGTGTGAGCGCGCTCGGGAGCGTCGTGCTCTTTGCCAAGGATTCCTTCGAAGGGCGGCCGACGCGGTGGGCCTGCTCGGTGAGGAGCTTGCTGATGAAGACGCGCACCTTGAAGCCGAGGGTCTGCGCCTGGCCGCAGAGAAGCGCGAGCTGGAGAGCGCCATCGCCCTCGCGCGCCGCCAGCGCGATCTTGACGACGAAAGGGCCAAAGCGTCGTTGGCTGCCTCTCGCGAGGCCCAATCTCGGGCCGCTGAGGAGGCCCGGGAGGCTGACTGGTGGAGAGGAGCTGCGGAGGAGCGGGCTCGGGAGCTCCTGGCCCGGTGCCACTCGTTGGAGGAGCAAGTGGAGCTGCGCGAGGCAGCCCTTGCATCGATGAAGGTGGCCTCCGGCGACCCGGCAAGGCTCCAGAGGCGTGAGGAGGCGCTGACGCTGGAAGCCGCCGAGTGCACCCGCGAGTACGAGCGGCTGGAGACGAGGGAGCGCCTAGTGATGTAGGCGGAGGACGATGTCGCCGCGCGGGAAGCTCGTGGCTTGGAGGAGGTTGGACGTCAGGTGGCGATGGCGCGCCAAGACCTCGAGCACGAGTTCGAGGGGAAGCTAGGGCTGATCCGGGTCGAGGCTGAAGGTAGGACCGCAGCCCTGAGGACCAAGCTGGAGGAAGCCACGTGTCGGACCAATGCTCTTCGGGCCGCGCTGGAGGTGGCGCAAGGGGAGTCGACCACCTCCCGGGCCGAGGCGCTCCGTCTTCGCCAGCGGGTGGAGGAGGCTGAGGCCGTCGCGCGCCAGAACGCGGACGAGATATGTCAGCGGCAGGTCCTGGAGCATGAGCACGCCCCATGCTCTCCACGCTCCGGGAGAGAGCCAACACAGCCTTGGTCAACATCTGCGAGGCGGCTGTTGGCAAGCCGCACGCAATCAACTATGCCGGCAATCTTCAGTTCTTCACCGCCGTGGTGACGCAGCTAGAGGCGCGGTCGGCCAGGGCCGACAGGTTGGTTGAGGAGAGGAGCCGCGCCCTGATTGGGCGCGCCTTTTCCCGTGTCTTCAGCCATCTCCGGAACATGGACCCCCACTTCGACTTCGACGCCGCCATCGCCCCAGTCCCCCAGGCCGTCTGAGACGACCTGGCGCACTGGGTGGAAGACAACGTGGATGCTCTCGTCAGGGCCTTCGCTTCGGACAACGACGACGTGATTGTGGCTCCTGACGAGGGCGGTGTGGTGAACGGCCCTGACGCCGCTGGCGGCGACGCCGACAGCGATGACAAGTCTGGCGATGCCAGCTACGGCTCGGGAGGTGCTCCTGAGGACGCATTGGGGGATTTATCTGACTAATTACGCATTGTCCCACTTTCCTTACCCTGCACGAATAGAACTCAGGATTTGGCCTGATGATTGTGAGAGCATTTTGGGAGGGGGAGCCCCTCATGTAAAACTTGTGTTCATCGTATTTAGTAGACGCTGCGCTGCCCGTGCGTCCGCGCCTAGTGGTTGGCTAGTTTACCTTCGTTCCGTGCGGGCCCCGAGGCGGCCTGCGGGTGGCTGTGGCGTCTTGAGCGTTCTCTGATTGAATTCGTAGGACGTAGGAGTGTCGCGTGCGGCAGGCTTCACAGGCTCCGGGCCTTTTCCAAAGGATAAGCTTCACAGGCGTTCGCCTTGTTCACAGGCTCCGGGCCTTTTCCAAAAGGATAACCTTCACAGGCATTCGCCTTCTTCACAGGCTCCGGGCCTTTTCCCAAAGGACGATCTTCACAGGCATTCGCCTTCTTCACAGGCTCCGGGCCTTTTCCAAAAGGATGATCTTCACAGGCATTCGCCTTCTTCACAGGCTTCGGGCCTTTTCCAAAAGGATGATCTTCACAGGCATTCGCCTTCTTCACAGGCTCCGGGCCTTTTCCAAAAGGATGATCTTCACAGGCATTCGCCTTCTTCACAGGCTCCGGGCCTTTTCCAAAAGGATAACCTTCACAGGCATTCGCCTTCTTCACAGGCTTCGGGCCTTTTCCAAAAGGATGATCTTCACAGGCATTAGAGATCCTCCCGAGAGGTCGCGGTGGCGGCAGTCTGGGCCGCGCGCAAGCTAGGCCTGACCTGGCTCGCGAGGGGCTCGCGAGAGGAGGCAGCTGAGGCAAAGTGGTAATCAAAACGCGAGAAATGGCTCGAACGAGACTAAGCACCCCTTCCCCGAACACACGCAAATCTCAAATTCAAATCCAGCGGGGGGAAAATTACAACCAAAGGGAAAAGCAATGAAAGCAAACAAAAGGCTGCGTCCGGCACCTAGTCTAGTCTTGGACGTCTTCTCACCAGTGCGGAGCTAAGTGCTGCCACTGGGCGTGGGAGGGAGTCCCAGGGCCTGAGGCCGGCACCCCTGAGACTCCGGGGCGTGTACAGCCTCACTCATTATTACGTGAGAGTGTCACGGGGCGGCGAGCTTCACAGGCACTGGGCCTTCTTCACAGGTACCGACCTTGCTTCATATCGCCAGACGAGGGCCCCGCTTTGCGCCACACTCTAGTGCCATCAACGACGACCGGAAACCAGGACGCCGCCGATGGGGTAGAGCGGTCGCTAGGGGTTCCCCCGACGACCACGAGTCCTTTGCCAGGGGCAGGCCCTGAGGCACCTCCCCAGCAGAGGGCCTACCTCCTGAGGACGCCTTGCTCCGAACGCCGCGGTGGTGATGTCGGATCTCTGTCCCTCTCCTGCAACCCCCTGCGCCCTCCTCCCGAGGGGTAGGAGACCGTGGGAGCGGGGCAGCTCCCCGCTGTGGCGACCTGCATCTCCTGAGATCCATGATTAGCGTATGCCTGCTCCTGAGGAAGTAGTGGTACCCGACAATCGTTGCTTCCAGTGTGACTGGTGGGGCCATCCCTGGCCCCCTGGAAGGGCTCAGCTTCTGGTGCCTCGTTCTCCCAGCCTGGGCTGAGGAGCGAGCCTTGTTCGCCCTCGTGAGGGGGCCTCTGATCCATCATGTGGGGCACATATTCTTCTAGCGTCGTCGTCCCGAAGGCCATGCCGTAGTGCTCCGCGCTCCATGCAGCTCCGCTCGACGCACCCACTGAGGGGTGGTAGCGCGGCTATCCACTAAGATCGTGGGTCGCGTCGAGTCCTTCTTCTTCTCGGACCGGGGGCAGTGGTAGTGTCGCCGCCGGTCCGGTGCCGACAGCCTCACCGGTGTTGGGGTAGCCTTGGAGCCCACGGGCGTGCGTGGAGCCCCCGCGTGGGCCGCCCTGGGCTTGAGGCGGGAGATGGGTGCAGAAGGGGTGAGCCCCTGAGGCGGCGAAGCCCAGGAGCTCGGCGACCCGCTCCAGCAGCACGTCGCGTCCGCCTTCTAGCAACCTGCACTTTAGCAGCTCTCGGGCCACCGTGAGCGCGACCCTTGAGTTCGCCTGCTCCCGGCGGGTGTACGGCGTCGTGGTCGCGGCGTGATTGGAGGCCCTTGCTGCTGACTGCGCCTGCCGCGGCGTGAGGGCCGTCGAAGCTTGTCCGCATCGCCCGCGGCCCGCAGCGCCCTGCGGACCGCGAGCTGCCTGGGGCACGGGGTCGCCCAAGGCGAGCGACTCTGTGCGAGCGGGCCACGCCGCCCATGGATCTGGGTTGCCCGCCTGGTCACCGGACATGGTGATGACGACGCGGCGGGGCACGAAGTGATGGAAGGTGGATTCCGGCGCACCCCTACTTGGCATGCCAAATGTCGGATTTCGGGTTTCGGCAGACCCTTGAGGTTCGAACTCTGGGGTGCGCGCGGTGATTACACTTCCTACCTGCCTGTACCCCTCCGCCTCGCAAGGATCTAAGCTATCGAGAACACAACACACGAGACACAGAGTTTATACTGGTTCGGGCCACCGATGTGGTGTAATACCCTACTCCAGTGTGGTGGTGTGGTGGATTGCCTCTTGGACTGATGATGAACAATACAAGGAAGAACAGCCTCGCGAGGGTCTGTTCTTGGCTGGGGCGACGAACTGCTAGAGGGGTTCAGTCGCCCTTCTCTCTCTATGATTCTTGATCTCTAGCCAGATATCTCCCCACCAACTCCGGGGTTGGCTAGTCCTATTTATAGTCAAAGGCCCTGGGCCTCCTCCCAAATATCGAGCGGGAAGGGCGCCAACAATTGGCCATTTTGAAGGGGAACATCGGGTACACTTATCCTAACTAAAGTTGGTCCTCGCCTGCCAAAGGCTCTGGTGATGACGCTGGCTTGGGCTGCATAATGACTTACTCCTTGTCGCGGAGCTGGTCTTGGTCTCGTTGCACTGAAATGGGTGCCTTTGCTTGATCCTCCCGCCTGGGCTTGCTCCCTTAGCACCAAAGGGGAAAGGGAGGACACTGCGCGGCCGGCACCCGCCTGGCGCCCTTGGTCATCATGGCTTGCGTCATGGGCACCTCGTGAGGTACCCCGCCTTGATCTCTCCGCCTCCTCGCGAGATAGCCTGATGAGGCCGTGCCTGAGGAAGCTCCATGTCGTCCTCCCCGCGAGGCTTGGCCCCTCGCGAGGGTCTTGAGTCTGTGTCGATGAAGATGGGCCATGCTGGGCCCCCTTTGAGCCACGCCGCAGGCCGCAGGCAGGCAAGTCTGGGGACCCCCGTTCCCAGAACGCCGACAAAGTTTGGCCGGAGGCCGCCCGAGCTCACCGGCGACGACCCGTAAGTGCTTGACTCTTTTTTCTGTTTCTTGTTCTGCTGCTGAGGCTTGACGTCCGCGCTCCTTGAATAGGCTGGCGCCCACGACAAAGAAGCTGAAGGGGGCTCCTGAGGTTCGACCCGTGGCAGCGCCTCTGCCTGTGGAGGAAGGTGATCGCGGCGCCCGGGCCTCTCCTGCCCGGTCGTCCTCGCGAGGCCTGACTGAGCTGGCTGGGGCGAGCCCAGCCCCGAGGGCCCAGGTGACTCCCGAGGTGCCTCTGCCTGCCGCTGCCACCATAGTCGTCGGGGTGCAACAGGCCCCACCTCAGGGTGCTGTGGTCGTGCTGCCGTCTTCTCCTCCTACTCCGTCGACTGCTGTCTTTCCGACTCCTCCCGCCGTTCTGGATCGTGTGGCTGCCGAGCTGGACCGGCTCCGGCAGGATCTTCTTGGCGACGGCCCTACGTTGGTGGCCGGGCGCTTGGAGCTGGCTTCGGGATAGATTCGCTCCGACGCCTCGGCTCGGGCGGCGCTGGTCCAGGCCTCGACGGCTTGCGCCGAGGAGAGGCAGGCCGCCCTTGAGGCGAAGGCTGCTCGTGACGCAGCCCAGGGGGAGGCGGCCGACGTCCGCGGTTGCTGCAAGGTGCTGGAGGGTGAGCTGCAAGGCCTTCGGGACCAGCTCGCAAAAGAGGCCCGCCTTCGCCAAGAGCAAGAAGAGGGCGTGAAGGCTCGCGAGGCGGCCGTCGAGGTCCGAGAGGCCAAGCTCAAGAAACGCCGCGACCGCCTGCACGTGCTGGAGCAGGAGTTGGGGGCGAGGAAGGTCGAGCTGGACGACAAGGCTCGGGTTCTTGCCGAGGACCGCATGGCCTTTGCAGACATGGAGAAGAAGGCCCGGGCCACGCTGAAGACGCTCTACGCCAGCGGCCTGGAGAGCCCGCTGGCTGGCTCCGAGGACGGCCCCGCCAAGCTGCTTCCCTTCCTGGTCCGTGCTCTTGAGGATGTCGCCCTTGGCCTTGGCCCCACGGCCGAGGCCGAGGCGCGTGTCCTGTCTTCTGCAGCGCTGACGCAGGTCTTCGCCCACACCACCTTCGCGCCCCCGACATCGACCTCGACAGCCTGCTGGAGCCAGTGAGCGGCGAGCGTGCTGCTGCCGCTGCCGAGGCCGTGAAGGTTCGTGCGGAGGCTCTGTTGGGGAAGTTCCGGGCCTTCAGCGCCAAGCCGAAGCCAGGCGCTGCCGACCCTGCTGCTCCATGAGGTGAAGCCACCTCGCGCTGCTCCGCTGTCGTCTGGTGATTCCATCGTGGCTCCTGCCCTGTTTTCAATTCCTGCACATGTATCATGCCTCGGGGAGGCGTTTAAACTTGCGTTTGGCGTCGAGATAACAGTATGTACTGTAATATTTGCTTCTGAATTCTTTGAATTTTGCACTATTCCTTCCCACTTGCTTATGTTCTACGCCGACAGAGCCCGGCCCTGCGCATACCTCACCCGGCATTAGCCCCGACCGGAAACCAGGACGGAACCAAAGGAGTGAGGGGCTACAGGACAAGTTAGGCTCCTGAGTCGCAATGCTCAGGAGTCCCGCTTGGTGCACGAACTGCAAGTGGGGAGGCGATCCTTGGAGTCTATGCTTTTCCTTCCTACTTGCTTAGGTTCTACGCCGGCAGAGCCCGGCCCTGCGCGTACCTCACCCAGCATTAGTCTTTCGGATCTAAAGGAGTGAGGGGCTATAGGACCAGTTAGGCCCCTGAGTCGCGATGCTCAGGGGTCCCCCTTGGCGCGCGAACAGCAAATAGGGAGGTGAGATGTGGGTGGATCTACTGTTCTACGTCTGCAGAGCCCGGCCCCACGCGTACCTCACCCAGCGCTAGCCTTTCGGAACTAGGGAGTGAGGGGCTACGAGACCAGTTAGGCTCCTGAGTCGCGATGCTCAGGAGTCCCCCTTGACGCTCAAACGGCCTTCGTACCTTGGCTCCGCTCGGGGAGAGACGCGCGACGAACCAGGCCCGGGAGGCCTGGCTGGGTGGCGTGCGTCTGGGCGTGACCCAGGCGTAGCCCCCGTGTCCAGCCCCCTCGCGCGGCACTCCCGAGGGGAGGCGTTGCGATGAGGCTAGACACTGAGCTCTGGGCTCCCTGAGGTTGATGCGGCCTGGGGGCCACCCTCAGTTGTTTATCACCAGCGCAGAGCATAGCGCTTCCGTATGCGTACGGGCATAGCCGCTCCTCGGCAGTGTCGTCAGCCAGCGCAGAGCATGGTGCTTCCACTGGTACGTGGGAGGGGGCTCCCCTCCGGGAGGAGCCCCCGGGGCGTGTACAGCCCCGCTCTGACACGTGGCTGGCACGGTAGGGCCTGATGAGGTGTATCTGGGCACCCGTGAGCCAGTGCGGGACTCACGGGGCCCTACCTCTAGGCGGGTTGCGTCTGGCACTAGGCCTTATCTTATCATGTGTTCCTGCAAGTTGGGTTAGATGCCTACACTCTACGTCCTCGGGTCCCGACCCTCGAGCTGGTCTCAGCCATCGCTGGTATGCGAGGTCGCGATGCCATGGACAAGGCCAGAGGGTGAGGGCTGGAGAGCCAGTAAGAGCCCTGAGTCGCGATGCTCAGGCACCCCCCTTTAACGTGCAAGTGGTCGACATGGAGAAGAAGAGGCGCCGTGGACCGGCATCAAATAATCAAGCATGGTGGGTTGAATGTATGGCCATAGGTAAACGTAAAAGGGATACACGCCGCTGGGTCTGGCCCGAGCGGCTTGGGGATGATGCGGCCTGAGGGGCGCCCCCAACAGAGCAAGCTAACAACATGAAAATAAAAGGGATACATGCCGCAGGGACGGACCCACGCGGCCTGGGAATAATGCAGCCCTGGGGGCGCTCCCAACTGGAAATGAAACTTGAAAGGTGTCACCTGATGATGTTGAAGACGAAGTAGTGTTGGTGCAGCTGACTCGGTGGGCTGCGGAAGCCGACCCTCACGAACCCCCAAGCCCTGGGGCCTCGGGAGGCTCCGGAGGCGCTGGTGGCTCCTCGCGGACCGTCTCCATCTCTGCCAGGGCTGCGGAACGCCTGGCCTCTTGAGCTTCCATGATGCCCCTCATGAGGCGCTGGTACGTGGCAGCCGCGTTCAGCAAGCCATAAGGCATGCAAACATAGCTGTGGGGCGGTCCCTCGCAGCGCCCCACTCGCGAGGGCCAGAGGCGCTCCAGCGAGGCGACTCAGTTGAGCCCTGGAACATCGACGCAGATGCTAGCCCACCATCCTCGCCTGGATGGGGGACCACAGCTGGTAGGCGGCAGCCGCCTCTCATGACTCTTGACTCTTGTAGCTCCTGAATGGCTTCGCTGACGAACTCCTGAGGGTCTGATCCTCCTTGCTTCACTCCTTCTTGAGGGAAACGTGCTTTGAAACATGCCTCCATGTGGTGCCCAAGCGCCTCCCTCGTGACCTTGGCCAGGTCGGTGGCCCTCCAGGGGAGAGCCCCCGAGCCCTGCCTGAGGAGGGCGCCGGGGGCGCTTTCCTATGCGATGGAGGGAGGATCCCCCTGGGCAGGCACAGGCCCTGAGGGACCTGCCTCCTGAGGGGCCGGGCCTGACGATGTCTTCTTCTTGGGGGTGGTCTCGGGAAGCCTCCTGCTTCCGCGATCCGGGTCTTCCAATGATGCGGCCTGAAAAGCTTGTTCCAGGGAACACACCGCGTCTTTCTCTTCACAGGGCACCGTGATGACTCCGCCGCTTCCTGGCATCTTGAGGACGTTGTAGCCATGGTGAGTCACGGCCATGAACTTGGCCAGCGCCAGGTACCCAAGGATGGCGTTGTACGGCAGATGAATGTGAGCGACGTCGAAGTCGATGAGCTCGGTGTGGTAGTTGTCGCGTGCTCCGAAGGTGACAGGGAGGCGGACCTGCCCGATCGGGACCGTGGAGCCGTCAGTGACTCCGGAGAAGGGCTTGGTCAGTTGAAGCTGGTTGTATGGCACTTGGAGGTTGTTGAATGTATCCACGGACAGGACGTCGAGCCCTGCCCCGCCGTCAATGAGGGTCCTGGTGACCACCATGTTGCTGATGATTGGGGAGCAAAGCATCGGGAGGACTCTGGCCGTGGCTGCACACTTGAGCTGATCCGCTGAGCTGAACGTGATGTGGTGTAATACCCTACTCCAGTGTGGTGGTGTGGTGGATTGCCTCTTGGGCTGATGAAGAACAATACAAGGAAGAACAGCCTCGCGAGGGTCTGTTCTTGGCCGGGGCGATGAACTGCTAGAGGGGTTCAGTCGCCCTTCTCTCTCTCTCTCTCTCTCTCTCTCTCTCTCTCTCTGTCTGATTGCCGACCGATTCGTCCTCCGATCCCTAGGGTGGCTAGCCCTATTTATAGGCAAAGGCCCTGGGCCTCTTCCCAAATATTGAGCGGGAAGGGCGCCAACAATTGGCCATTTTGAAGGGGAACATCTGGTACACTTATCCTGACTAAAGTTGGTCCTCGCCTGCCAAAGGCTCTGGTGATGACGCCGGCTTGGGCTCCACAATGACTTCTTCCTTGTCGCAGAGTTGGTCTTGGTCTCGTTGCACCGAAAAAGATGCCTTTGCTTGATCCTCCCGCCTGCGCTTGCTCCCTTAGCACCAAAGAGGAAAGGGAGGACACTGCGCGGGCTGGAGCCCGCCTGGCGCCCTTGGTCGTCATGGCTTGCGTCATGGGCACCTCGTGAGGTACCCCGCCTTGATATCTCCGCCTCCTCGCGAGACAGCCTGATGAGGTCGTGCCTGAGGAAGCTCCGTGTCGTCCGCCCCGCGAGGCTTGGCCCCTCGCGAGGGTCTTGGGTCTGTGTTGATGAAGATGGGCCGTGCTGGGCCCCCTTTGAGCCACGCCGCAGGCCGCAGGTAGACAAGTCTCGGGACCCCCGTTCCCAGAACGCCGACAGTATAGTAGCACCACCTGAAAGCATCATATAGCAGCAGTAGCAGCTCATAGCAACTCATCATACAGCAGCAGCAGTCTGTAATTCATCATATACCAGCAGCAGCTCATAGCAATTCATCATATAGCAGCAGCAGGAGCAGCTCATAGCAATTCATCATATAGCAGCAGCAGGAGCAGCTCATAGCAATTCATCATATAGCAGCAGCAGGAGCAGCTTGTAGCAACTCATCATATAGCAGCAGCAGGAGCAGCTTGTAGCAACTCATCATATAGCAGCAGCAACTCATAGCAATTCATCATATAGAAGCAGCAACAACTCATAGCAACTCATCATACAGTAGCAGCAGCTCATAGCAATTCATCATATAGCAGCAGCAGGAGCAGCTCATAGCAATGCATCATATAGCAGCAGCAGAAGCAGCTCATAGCAATTCATCGTATAGTAGATCAGAATGAAAATTTGGCAAAAAATCAGAGGAGATCCTCACCTTGTTGGATGAGCTCATCCTTCAACAGGACCTCAAGGCCATGGCCTGGGAGGAGGGGAGGGGGAATAGGGTGCCTTCTTCCGCAGTGTGGCATTAGTCGTAGTTGTGCAGCGCCCGCCGGAGTAGTGCGTTGGACGAATCATAGTGGAGCAGCTGCTGGAGACCATGAGAATGAGGGGCAGCGCCAGAGGGAGGAGAAGCCAGGGAGATTTTCCCCTACCCGCCGGCCATGTAGCCTAGCTGGACATAGCATCGTCGAGGACAAGGCCAGATGGGACCAGTGGCGACGACTCGCTGGAGGAACCCTAGTGCTGTAGGCAGGGGATCGAGGTAGAGGGAAAGGGGAGAGGAGATGCAAGCGGGCAGGGCAATGAATGCTTGCGTGTTTGTTTTTACTTGAGGGTCAGGTGTGACACGAGCGTCAACAGTTGCATTTTGAGTGTAATATAGGCAGACAACAGAGTCATTTCACTATTCCCCTTCCCTTCAATTTTTAGTGAGGTTCTACCCGAAACACCCCCCTCCAAAGTGAAATTAGTTAAGCCCAAGCCCATAACTCAAAAATGACTTCTTTACATATTTTATGGCTTATTTTGACAATATGCCCTGAAAAGGCGGAATCAAACTGGCCCTTAACCTGCAATTCAATTGTGCGTGCAATGATGAATCACTCCTGCCTGCTATATATACATTTAGGCATCATCATACATGGCATAACCTAATACATGTGCATTCCATTGTAGAATCTGGAATATGCAATGTTTATGTTAGTTCATACGTTGCACATGATGTTTAAATGCCCCTTAAATCTGGTCAGTCAAGTGATGGTCTTTAAGCCTCCTTCTTTGCTTCTTTTCTTGATATGTAAGATTTGCTCACACATCTGTTCAATTGCTTGTTTGCATCAGCCAGCCATACTAGGACTGTTTGCTTTGATTACTTGCTATTCTTGACCTAACACTCTAACAGAGCTTGTCAATGATTTAAACACTAAGGGCTGCTGTAGTGGGGCCTTGTCTAACTCATAGGTGACATAAAGGTTTGGTTTTACACTACAGTAGGCTCTCCAAGAGTACCTGGAGATCCAGTTCGAAGGTATGCCTAGTTTTTACATAGTGCAGACATAGTAAATGCTCATTTCATTGTGTGCAAGTGCAAGAGATGCGGCATGTTTCATTATGTGGTGTTGTTTTGTTATAATCTCATCCTTTTGTGTTGACAGACTGGAAAGGATGCATATTTATCTTCCAAGGAGACGAGTAACTAGTTTGTGTCACCTTGCAGAGGGGGTGCAATGAAGATAAGATTGAGGATTTCCAAGTACAAGATGTTACGAAGGAGCCTTGCAAGAGAAGTAGGAGCTGCGCTTAGCCTCTTCAACCTGCTAAGGTAAGTCATTGTATGCAACTCAACAGTTCAATTCCTTATTTGTTTCAGGCATAGGTAATTTTCTCTTTTCAATTGCTTTATTTGTCCTCAGTTAATGAGATGCCCAAATAATCATGCCTGATGTTCGCTACTTGTATCACTATTAGTTGACATAATTAAAGGCCTTACCATTTAATTACTCTGCCGAAGTGTGCCTAAAGCTTTGAACTCTATTAACCAACTATTATTGCATGAGGCTCACAATCTAGTTTATACTACGCTAATGATTGCATAGTTTTGCTTGTTGTAGTATGTTTGTATGAAACCCTCTGCTGTTCATTATGCTCCCTAAGACTATAATAGAGGCACATAATGGCCAACTGCTTGCTTACTTATACGCAACATGCTGTCTGAATTTGTAACTTGTCTGTGTTTTCGATTGGGCCCCAACATCATGCTCCTCTAGTGAGCTAAGAGGGATTTCTGTATGCAGGCTGCACAGACTATCTTTTTTATAATTTTTAAAATATCACCTGCTTATGCTTCATGACGTGTAACATTATTGTTAGTCCTGTTTTGCCATGTAGTACAAAATAGTGTCTTGTTCGCTTCACTGTTGTAACTATATTTTTGCCCTAGTCATGTGTACTTACAGAAACATTTCAGGATGAAGTGACATCAACACAAAGATCTGCGAGCAGTGCGGCATGGTCATTACCGAATGATTATGGATTGGAATTGGAATGTGCTGATGTTCTCGAGCATCAACTAGAGGTGGCAAGACAACGTGAACATGATTGTCAACGTATAATCAACAAGTTGAGACTGGACATACAGGTATTAGATGCAGGAGTCAAAAAAATGAAACAAGACATTGAGGTAACCATGAAGAAATTGGAGACTTTGCAGACTAAATTTGTGCTATCTGAATCCGGCCAATCCTATTTTCTGAAGAGATTATAGTTCAAATGGAGTTAAGTTGATGCGCGTCCATGATGTATGAGCTGTATTTGCCCAGTGTATGTAATTTGCTGTTTGTGTATGTTTTGTTATCACCTGTGCTGAACCATAATGCCGAGTGGGTATAATCGGCTGTAATTTCTTTATTGTATAGTGTAGGATTATTATACCTTTCTATGCCTTGATCTCTTTGTTGTAATAGTGTAGGCTTTTTAGAGGTGATAGTATTGAGTAGGATAATTCTTTGAATATGCTATATCGTTCAAACGGGGGCCAATTCACCCAACCATGGCCCTTCACGGGCCGTCGGATCCATGGGCCTTCTACGTCTCGTAGGATCCATGGGCCTTCTACGTCTCGTAGGATCCATGGGCCTTCTACATCTCGTAGGATCCATGGGCCTTCTATCTCTCGTTGGATCCATGGTCCTTGTACGTCTCGTAGGATCCATGGGTCGCCGGCTCATTTATGGGTCTTGTACGAGCCTTTAATGGGCCATAGACGGGCCTTTAATGGAAATTGTACATTTTATGGGCTGACCATAACGGGCCGTTAATAGGCCGTATTTGGTGATGCTATGAAAATGGCCCAACAGACTAACGGTCCACAAACGGGCCGACTGTAACGACGGGCTGAATTTGGCCCACAAGCAGAAGATGATAGTAACGGGCCGTAAGTAACCGAATGCTGCAAATGAGCCCAAGAATAAATGGGCCCTCAGAAGGCCAAAAGTTAACTTGGGCTAGAAACGGCCCAACGGAATAACGGGCCGTTAATGGGTATAAAGTGATACATTGTTCATTACGGGCCAGTTTCACCATGGGCCGTTAATGGGTGTAAAGTAATACACTGTTCATTTACGGGCCAGTTTCAGCACGGGCCGCTAATGGGCCAAGAGTTACAAAGGGCCTCATATGGGCCGAAAGACGTCATGGGCTATACATGGGCCAGAAGTGAAAACGGGCTGGAATCATATTGGACGGCCCAGATGACGCTACTGGGCCTAATTCGGATAGGGCGTAATGGGCCTTGGGTTAGCGAGCTGTAAAGGGGCTATATGCGAACAGGCCATTAACAGGCTTTCCATGGGCCGGCCCACGAGCTTTTGACCAAGTCAAACGGGCCAGCCTTTTCACAGGAATGGGCCACTGTTGGGCCGTGCCACGTGTCGACGTATCATAGGCGCCTTCTGTCCAGTGAGTGGATGACATCTGTCCCAACGATGAGCCGACACGTGTTTCCTCTAGCTGAAAGTGCAACTATCCCTGGGTGGTTTTGGTAATTCCTAACAACATATAGCTAATTGAGCTAACATTATTCCAAGATTAATATTTCAGGAAAAGCTCAATGAATGGCATGGCATGGATGAGGAAAGTGGACCCTGTCGGCATTCTAGGAACGGGGGTTCCCAGACTTGCCTGCCTGCGGCCTGCGGCGTGGCTCAAAGGGGGCCCAGCACGGCCCATCTTCATCAACGCAAGACCCAAGACCCTCGCGAGGGGCCAAGCCTCGCGGGGCGGACGACATGGTGCTTCCTCAGGCGCGGCCTTATTAGGCTGGCTCATGAGGAGGCGGAGAGATCAAGGCAGGGTACCTCACGAGGTGCCCATGACGCAAGCCATGACGACCAAGGGCGCCAGGCGGGCGCCATCCCGCGCAGTGTCCTCCCTTTCCTATTTGGTGCAAAGGGGGCAAGCGCAGGCGAAAGGATCAAGCAAAGGCATCCATTTCGGTGCAACAAGACCAAGACCAGTCCAACGGTGGGAAGGAGGTCATCGTGGAGCCCAGAACGGCATCACCACAGGGCCTTTGGCAGGCGAGGACCAACTTTAGTCAGGATAAGTGTACTGGATGTTCCCCTACAAATTGGCCAATTGTTGGCGCCCTTCCCGCTCAATATTTGGGAAGAGGCCCAGGGCCCCTGCCTATAAATAGGACTAGCCACCTCCAGGGTAGAGGGGGGTATCGAGAGTCCGAGTAAGCGGAGACAATCAGAGAGAGTGAGAGAGAGAAGGGCGGCTGAACTTCCCCAGCAGTTCATCGTCCCAGCTAGGACACGCCCTCGTGAGGCTGTTCTCCCTTGTACTGTTCATCGTCATCAGCCCAAGAGGCAATCCACCCACCACACTGGAGTAGGGTATTACACCACATTGGTGGCCCGAACCAGTATAAACCCTGTGTCTTTGTCTTTTGTGTTGTTCTTTCAGTAGCTAGATCCTTGCGAGACGGAGAGGTAGAGGGCAGAATCTCCGCGCGCACCCCAGAGTTCGAACCTCAAGGGTCTGCCGAAACCCGAAATCCAACATTTGGCGCGCCAGGTAGGGGTGCGCCGGAATTTGTCTTCCACCGCTTCGTTCTCCTCCGACCGTCGCGTCCATGTCTGATGCTCGTCGGGCCCGCGCCGAGCGCCGGGCCGCCATCGCCTCCCGCGTCGCCCAGACGGCTCCCGTCGGTGGGCGTCCTCGTCGTTCCCCGTCGCCCGCCGTCAACGTCGCCACCGGCCCGGCGGGGAACGAGCAGCAAGCGTCGTCTCAGCACCCGTCCGTGTGGCGAGACGGCCGTACCACTACTCCGTCGCTTACGCCAGCTGGCTCTTCGTCCCACGCGCTCCGCGCGCCCTTGGAGGCTCGAGCTGCACTCATCGCGGCAAACGAGCTCCTGTGCTACCGTCCCGTCGACGACGTCTACGAAGAGTGGCTCGACCGCGTCGCCGAGCTCGTCCGCACCGTAGGGGGCTCTCCTGCACCGTCCGCTCCGCTGCGCCGCACCCCGCCTCGCGCAGGCCATGAAGCTCCGGGAGCGTACCAGCCACCTCCGCTCCAAGAAGACGCCATGGCTCCAAGGCGCGTGGCCCCTGGGCGGAACCCGCTCCGTCAGGCGCCAGCCCAGCAAGGACGGAGCTGCCAAGAAGTCCCTCGACCGCAAGAGGCTGCCCGAGCGCTTCCTGCTCCGGCTCGCCGCGACCCTGCTCCAGCTCCGGCATGTCAAGACCCCACGCTGCTTCCAGCTACAGCGCATGGGGACCCTCAAGGCCAAGCTCTCCCTCGACCGAAGCCTCTCGTGGCCACGGCTGGCTGCCGCGCCTACACCACCGAGCTGTGCAGCGTCGCGTGGCTCGGCAAGTTCAAGCCAGACCTGCCTCCTCGCTACGACGGCATGACTGACCCCGCCGAGTTCCTCCAGCTTTATGAGCTGGGCATCAAAGCTGCCAGCGGGGACGAAAAGGTCATGGCGAATTTGTTCCCCATGGCGCTCAAGGAAGGTGCTCGTACCTGGCTCCTGAACCTGGCCCCAGGCACGATCTCCTCCTGGGACCAGATGCGCACCCGCTTCATCGCCAACTTCCATGGTACTCGCGACCGGCCGCCCGCCGTAAGCGACATGCGCCGCATCAAGCAACAACCCGGAGAGACTCTGCAAAAGTACATCCAGCGCTTCAACAACGCGCGTCTCAAGATCCCCAAGGTGTCCGAGGAAGCCATCATCTCAGCCTTCTCCGACGGTGTGCGCGACATCAAGATGAAGGAGGAGCTGGCGATGCATGAAGACCTGTGCACCTCCCTGGAGTTGTTCAACTTGGCGACCAAGTGCGCCAGGGCTGAGGAGGGGCGTCTCTCCCTCCTCGAGCTGCCTGTCGCGGACCCAGAAGGGAAGAAACCCAAGGCAAAGGACGTGAAGCGCAAGGGGGCTGCCGTGCTCGCGGCAGAGCCTGATACCAAGCGGGGCAAGGATCTGCCCGAATCCTCCAGGGGAAGCCGATACTGCGTGTACCATGACCTCCACACCCACAACACCAATGAATGCCAAGAGCTCCGCACCGTGCGAGAAGGAAGGATCGGCCGACGCCCCGACCGTGCTGACCGGGGCTACGGCCGAGGAGGAGGAAGAAACCCAGGATGCTGGGAAGACCGCGGCCCACGCCAAGGGTGGCGTGATCAACCTCGCGAGGACCGCTGGCGAGACCTGCCTCGTGAGAGGGATTGGCGGGATCGGCCTCGTGAGGATCGCCTGCAGGGCAACGCAGGCCTCCCCCACTGCCGCCTCAGCCAAGGAGGAACGAGAACCGCCACCAAGACGAGGGAGTTGGGGGCTTCCAGGAGCCGCGCGCAATCGCCTGCATCCTGGGCGGAGCTCAAGCCCCAGCCTCCCAACGCATCTTCAAGCAGTTTTGCCCCCGAAGTGAATGCAGTCCTCCCCAGGCTCGAAGCAACGAGCCCTCTCAGGTGGTCGGCATGCACCATCACGTTCAGCTCAGCGGATCAGATCAAGTGCGCGACCACAGCCGGGGTCCTCCCGATGTTCTGCTCCCTAGTCATCAGCAACGTATTGGTCACCAGGACCCTCATCGACGGTGGAGCAGGGCTCAACATCCTGTCCGTGGAAACATTCAACAATCTCCAAGTGCCCTATGACCAGCTTCAGCCAACCAAGCCTTTCTCCGGAGTCACCGACGGTTCCACGATCCTGATCGGGCAAGCCCGCCTCCCTGTCACCTTCGGGGCCCGCAGCAAATACAGCACCGAGCTCATCGACTTCGACGTCGCTCACATCCGCCTGCCGTATAACGCCATCCTCGGGTACCCAGCGCTGGCCAAGTTCATGGCCGTAACTCATCATGGCTACAACGTCCTCAAGATGCCAGGAAGTGGCGGAGTCATCACGGTGCCATGTGAAGAGAGGGATGCAGTGTGTTCCCTGGAGCGAGCCTTTCAGGCCGTGTCACTAGAAGACCCAGATCGCGGAGCCAGGAGGCTTCCTGAAACCACTCCCAAGAAGAAGAAGGCGTCATCCGGACCGGCCCCTCAGGAGGCAGGCCCCTCAGGGCCCACATCTGCCCAGGGGGACCCTCCTTCCATCGCATAGGAAAGCGCGCCCGGCGCCCTCCTCAGGCAGGGCTCGGGGGCTCTCACCTGGAGGGCCACCGACCTGGCCAGGGTCACGAGGGAGGCGCTTGGGCACCACGTGGAGGCGTGCTTCGAGGCACATTTCCCTCAAGAAGGAGCGAGGCAAGGAGAGTCAAACCAGCAGGAGTTCGTTAACCAGGCCGTTCAAGAACTACAGGAGTCAAGAATCATGAGAGGTTGCCGCCGCCTACCGGCTGTGGCTCCCCATCCAGGCGAGGATGGTGGGCTGCGTGTCTGCATCGACGTACCAGGGCACAATCAGGTCGCCACGACGGAGCGCCTCTGGCCCTCACAAGTGGGGCGTTGTGGAGGTCCACCCCACAGCTATGTTCGCATGCCTTACGGCTTGCCGAGCGTGGCTGCTGCGTACCAGCGCCTCATGAGGGGCATCATGGAGACTCAGGAAGACAGGCGTTCCGCAGTCCTGGCGGAGATGGAGATGATTCGCGAGGAGCCACCAGCACCTCCTGAGCCTCCTTAGGCCCCTGGGCCTGGGGGCTCGCGAGGATCGGCTCCCGCAGCCCACCGAGTCTGCTGCACCAACACCACTTCGTCCGCGACAACTCCAGGTGACATCCTTCAAGCTTCATTTCCGGCTGGGAACGCCCTCCCAGGGCTGCTTCATTCCCAGGCCGCGTGGGTCCATCCCTGCGGCATGTATCCTCTTTTAGTTTTCGATCATTAGCTTGCTTTGTTGGGGGCGCCCCTCGGGCTGCATCATCCCCAGGCCGCTCGGGCCAGGCCCAGTGGCGTGTATCTTCCTTGCGTTTATTTCCAACTATGCATTCGCCTATCATGCTTGATTACTTGATGCCTGTTCACGGCACCTCTTCTTCTCAATGTCGACCACTTGCACGTTAAAGGGGGGGGTACCTGAGCATCGCGACTCAGGGCTCTTACTGGCTCTCCAGCCCTCACCCTCTGGCCTTGTCCACGGCATCGCGACCTGGCATACCAGCGATGGCTGAGACAAGCTCGAGGGCCGGGACCCGAGGACGTAGAGTGCCGGCATCTAACCAAATCTGCAGGAACACATCTCAAGATACGGCCCAGTGCCAGGCGCAACCCGCCTAGAGGTAGGGCCCCATGAGTCCCGCGCTGGCTCACGGGTGCCCAGATACACCTCACCTAGCCCTACCGTGCCGGCCACGTGTCAGGGTGGGGCTGTACACGCCCCGGGGGCTCCTCCCGGAGGGGAGCCCCCTCCCACGTACCAGTGGAAGCACCATGCTCCGCGCTGGCTGACGACACTGCCGAGGAGCGACTATGCCCGTACACATACGGAAGCGCTATGCTCCGCACTGGTGATAAACAACTGAGGGTGGCCTCCGGGCCGCATCAACCTCAGGGAGCCCAGAGCTCAGTGTCTAGCCTCATCGCAACGCCTCCCCTCGGGAGCGCTGTGCGAGGGGGCTAGGCACGGGGGCTACGACTGGGTCACGCCCAGGCGTACGCCACCCAGCCAGGCCCCTCGGGCCTAGTTCATCGCGCGTTTCTCCCCGAGCAGAGCCAAGGTATGAAGGCCGTTTGAGCGTAAAGGGGGACCCCTGAGCAACGCGACTCAGGGGCCTAACTGGTCCCGTAGCCCCTCACTCCTTAGTTTCGAAAGGCTATGCTGGGTGAGGTACACGCGGGGCCGGGCTCTGCAGACGTAGAACGGTGGTCTCACTCGCATCTCACCTCATCGCCCGCTGTTTGCGCGTCAAGGGGGACCCCTGAGCATCGCGACTCAGGGGCCTAACTGGCTCCCTAGCCCCTCACTCCGTAGTTCTGAAAGGCTATGCTGGGTGAGGTACGCGCGGAGTCGGGCTCTGCAGACGTAGAACGGAAGATACACCTACATCACACTTCCCTACCTGTTGTTCGTGCACCAAGGGGGACTCCTGAGCATCGCGACTCAGGAGCCTAACTTGTCACGTAGCCCCTCACTCCTTTGGCCCCGTCCTGGTTTCCGGTCGGGGCTAATGTTGGGTGAGGTACGCGCGCGGCCTGGCTGTGCTGGCGTAGAACACAAGCAAGTAGGGAGGAAAAGCATAAAACTCAAAGAATTTAAAAGAAAATATTACAGGCCATACTGTCGTCTCAGTACCAAACGCAAGTTTAAGTGCCTCCCCAAGGCGTGATGCATGTGCAGGAAGTAAAAGAAGAACATGAGCTGCAGCGGAGTCACTCGTCGGTGGTGGGGTAGCGCGGAGTGGCCTCGCTTCATGGAGCAGTAGGGCCGGCAGCGCCTTGCTTCGGCTTGGTTCTGAAGGCCCGGAACTTCCCCAGCAGCGCCTCCGCGCGGCCCTTCACGGCTTCGACAGCAGCGGCGGCACCCTCGCCACTCACCGGCTCCAACAGGCCGTCGAGGTCTGCGCTGGGATCGCGAAGGTAGATGTGGGCGAAGACCCGCGTCAGCGCAGCAGAGGACAAGACTCGCGCCTCGGCCTCGGCCGTGGGGCCGAGGCCAAGGGTGACATCCCCAAGGGCACGAACCAGGAAGGGAAGCAGCTTGGCGGGGCCGTCCTCGGCACCGGCCAACGGGCTCTCCAGGCCGCTCTCATAGAGTGTCTTCAGCGAAGCACGGGCCTCCTTCTCCATGTCTGCGAACGCCACGCGATCCTCGGCAATGACCCGGGCCTTGCGGTCCATCTCGGCCTTCGTCACCTCCAGCTCCTTCTTCAGCGCGCCTAGGCGGTCGTGGCGCTTCTTGAGCTTGGCCTCCCGATCCTCGATGGCCGCCTCGCGAGCCTTCGCGCCTTCTTCCTGCTCTTGGCGAAGGCGGACCTCCTTCGCGAGCTGGTCTCGTAGGCCTTGCAGCTCGTCCTCTAGCTCCTTGCAGCGACCACGGACTTCAACCACCTCTCCCAGGGCCACATCTCGGGCAACCTTCGCCTCAAGGGTGGCCTCCCTCTCTCCTTCACATGCCGTCGAGGCCTGAACCAGCGCCGCCCGAATCGAGGCGTCGGAGCGGATCCACCCCGAAGCCAGCTCCAGGCGCCCGGCCACTAGGCGAGTGTCGGCACCAAGAAGATCCTGCCGCAGCCGGTCCAGTTCAGCAACGGCACGGTCCAGGATGGCAGAAGAAGACAGAGAAATATTGGCACGCTCCAAGGTAGCAGGAGGAGTTGGGGAAGCAACGGTCGGTGGAATGGGAGGAGAAGGTAGCGGCGACGAGACCACAACATCTTGAGGCAGAGTCTGCTGCGCCCCGACGACCGTGATGCCGGCAGCAGGCAGGGGAACCTCAGGAGTCACCTGGGCCATGGGGGCTGGGCTCGCCCCAGCCAGCTCAGCCAGGCCACACAAGGATGACCGGGCAGGAGAAGCCCGTGCGTCACGGTCGCTTTCCCCTGCAGGCGGAGGCGTTGCCGCGGATGGGGCCTCGGGAGCCCCCTTCGGCTTCTTCGCCGCGGGCGCCAGCCTATCCAAGAGAAGAGCAAAGCCTGGGCAGATGCTGCGCCTTTAACCTGCGCAGTTGCGGAGGCGCTCACGTCCAATCAACCGCCACGCGGTGCCCAAGGCCGCAGGCTGTTAGGGCCCGCGGCACTTTGCCCATGCCCCTTCGCCTCTCAGCATGACCAAGTCCGGGCGCGCCTTGGGCCCGGGGGCTACTATCGGCGTTCTGGGAACGGGGGTCCCCAGACTTGCCTGCCTGCGGCCTGCGACATGGCTCAAAGGGGCCCCAGCACGGCCCATCTTCATCAACGCAAGACCCAAGACCCTCGCGAGGGGCCAAGCCTCGCGGGACGGACGACACGGTGCTTCCTCAGGCGCGGCCTCATCAGGCTATCTCATGAGGAGGCGGAGAGATCAAGGCAGGGTACCTCACGAGGTGCCCATGACGCAAGCCATGACGACCAAGGGCGCCAGGCGGGCGCCAGCCCGCGCAGTGTCCTCCCTTTCCTCTTTGGTGCAAAGGGGGCAAGCGCAGGCGAAAGGATCAAGCAAAGGCATCCATTTCGGTGCAACAAGACCAAGACCAGTCCAACGGTGGGAAGGAGGTCATCGTGGAGCCCAGAACGGCGTCACCACAGGGCCTTTGGCAGGCGAGGACCAACTTTAGTCAGGATAAGTGTACTGGATGTTCCCCTTCAAATTGGCCAATTGTTGGCGCCCTGCCCGCTCAATATTTGGGAAGGGGCCCAGGGCCCCTGCCTATAAATAGGACTAGCCACCTCCAGGGTAGAGGGGGGTATCGAGAGTCCGAGTAAGCGGAGACAATCAGAGAGAGTGAGAGAGAGAGAAGGGCGACTGAACTTCCCCAGCAGTTCATCGTCCCAGCTAGGACACGCCCTCGCGAGGCTGTTCTCCCGTGTACTGTTCATCGTCATCAGCCCAAGAGGCAATCCACCCACCACACTGGAGTAGGGTATTACACCACATCGGTGGCCCGAACCAGTATAAACCCTGTGTCTTTTGTGTTGTTCTTTCAGTAGCTAGATCCTTGCGAGACGGAGAGGTAGAGGGCAGAATCTCCGCGCGCACCCCAGAGTTCGAACCTCAAGGGTCTGCCGGAACCCAAAATCCGACAGACCCCTCAAAATACTAAGGATAAAAAGTTTGTCTCAAGCTTAAAGCTCAGGACTTTACATTTTATATTTTAGTGATCCAAGATCACATTGAGTCTATAGGAAAAGCCAATACTATCAAGGAGGGATGAGGTGTTGCTTAATGAGGTTCTTGCTTCTAAGTGCTTAGTGATATGCTCCAAAACCCTCAACTATCTTCCACATCCACATATGACCTAAACCAAAAGTCAAACTCGGCCCCACCGATTCTTTCTATCCGGCGCCACCGAGTTCAGATATCATAGCCACTGCCACAAACCCTAGGCAAATCGGTTTCACCGATAGGGATCTCGGTCTCACCGAGATGGGATTATAATCTCTCTGTTTCCCTTCGCAACGTTTCGGTCCTACTGAGATGAGCGATCGGTCCCACCGAGATTGCAATGTAAACTCTATGTTTCCCTTTTGTAACATTTCGGTCTCACCGAGATGAGCGAATCGGTCCCACCGAGTTTACCTGACCAACTCTCTGGTTAGCTTATTACCAAAATCGGTCCCACCGAGTTTGTGTAATCGGTCTCACCGAGATTACGTTGTGCCCTAACCCTAACCATATCGGTCCTACCGAGTTGCACCCCAGTCCCACCGAAAATCCTAACGGTCACTAGCTTTACTAAATCGGTCCGACCGAGTTTCTCAATTCGGTCTCACCGAGATTGGTAAATTGTGTGTAACGGTTAGACTTTGTGTGGAGGCTATATATACCCCTCCACCCACTCTTCATTCATGGAGAGAGCCATCAGAACATATCTACACTTCCAATACATATTTTCTAAGAGAGAACCACCTACTCATGTGTTGAGGCCAAGATATTCCATTCCCATCATATGAATCTTGACCTCTAGCCTTCCCCAAGTTGCTTTCCACTCAAATCTTCTTTCCACCAAATCCAAATCCTGTGAGAGAGAGAGTTGAGTGTTGGGGAGACTATCATTTGAAGCACAAGAGCAAGGAGTTCATCACCAACACACCATTTGTTACTTCTTGGAGAGTGGTGTCTCATAGATTAGCTAGGTGTCACTTGGGAGCCTCCGACAAGATTGTCGAGTTAAACCAAGGAGTTTGTAAGGGCAAGGAGATCGCCTACTTCATGAAGATCTACCGCTAGTGAGGCAAGTCCTTCATGGGCGATGGCCATGATGGAATAGACAAAGTTGCTTCTTCGTGGACCCTTCGTGGGTGGAGCCCTCCGTGGACTCGCACAACCGTTACCCTCCGTGGGTTGAAGTCTCCATCAACGTGGATGTACGATAGCACCACCTATCGGAACCACGACAAAAACATCCGTGTCTCCAACTGCGTTTGAATTCTCCAAACCCTTCCCTTTATATTCTTGCAAGTTGCATGCTTTACTTTTCGCTGCTCATATACTCTTTGCATGCTTGCTTGAATTGTGTTAAGATTGCTTGACTTGTGCGAAGATAGCTAAAATCTGCCAAAGACTAAAATTGGGAAAAGGATAGATTTTTAATTGGTCAAGTAGTCTAATCACCCCTCCTCTAGACATACTTTCGATCCTACACTAGCCAATGATGATTTTACACATGGAAAATCCCCATTGGTCGGGGCTGTTAACGGGTTATCAGATCCAAAACCCGACCCGATAGCTTAACGGTGTTCCGTTACGATGGATGCCACGTGTCGGTCACCCTTGACGAAAGCACTTCTGTGACGCGCGATTTATTGTCATGGAAGTGGACACTTCCGTGATGATGTTTGTAGTGCTCTCTCTCTGTCTCTCCGTCGCCTCTACTGTGGTGGCTAGTTCTACTTATATAGGCTCTGGTCCACTCCGCAAATATTGAGCGGGAAGGGAGCCAATAATGGTGGGCAATTTGAAAGGGGACAGCCAGTACAAGCTATCCTGACAAAAGTGGTCTTCGCCTACAAAAGGCTCTAGTGGTGACGCCGTCTTGGGCTCCATGGTGACCTCCGTCTTGTCGTCCTGCTGGTCTTTGGTCTCGTTGCACCGATAGGGAAACCTTTGCTTGATGCCTCGGTACTCTGTGCCTGCGCCTGCTTCCTTAGCACCAAAGAGGAAACAAGGACACTGCACGCTGGCGCCTGCCTGGTGTCGATCGTCATGGCTCACGTCATGAGTGCCTCGCGAGGTTTGTCCCGCCTTGATATCTTCACTCCTCGTGAGCCTGCCGAGCGTGGCCGCTCCGGAGGAGGTCTTGCATCGTCCGCCCCGCGAGGCTTGGCCCCTCGCGAGGGTCTTGAATGCCTTGTTGATGAAGATGGGCCGTACGGCCTGCTAGCATAGCCACGCTGTGGGCCACAGGTAGGCAAGTCTAGGGACCCCCGTTCCCAGAACGCCGACAGTAGCCCCCGGGCCCAAGGCGTGCTCGAGCTTGGCTTCAAGGCGAAGCCAAAGGTCAAGCGCGGAGTGCCGCGGGCCCCAAAAGCCTGCGGCCTTGGTCGACGCGTGGCGGTTGATTGGACGTGGGCGTCTCCGCTTCCCCATGCTGCCTCGGCAACTGCTTGACTTGATAAAAGGCTGGCGCAAACATTACCTGCCTTCATTGCTTCTTCCTTGCCTCGCTCCAGATCCCCTTTCTCGCTCCTCGTCACTGATACCTCCAGATCTGCTCCAATCTTGCTCCGCATCTACGACCCATGGCGCCGTGCAAGGTCAAGTCCTCCTCAACGTCGTCTTGGTACGAGCCAGCTCTTGAAGCACCCAACGTCACGGTGAAGAGCCTCGCCTCCGCGCGCCTGCTGACGGCGGGGGAGAGCAATGAATGGGGGAAGACGGAGCTTCGGCTTGCCTCCGACATGCTGGAGCTTGAGGGAAGCACCATCTTCCCCTTCTTCTCGAGCAGCATCGTCATCGGGTTGGTTCCCCCTTCTCCTATTTCTTTTATGAGGTCCTCGACCACTATGGGCTGCACGTGTTGCACCTCCATCCCAACTCTATCCTCCTCCCGTCCATCTTCGCCTACTACTGCGAGGCGTACCTGGGCGTGATACCATCCGTGGCGCTTCTGCGCCACTTCTTCTTCCTTCGCGTCAGCGATGGACACATCTCCGGCTGCACCAATTTCATCGCATCTGGCAAGGCCAACTCAATCTCGAGCACCGGGAAGAGGGCCGACAACATCCGAGCCAAATGGGTCATGATGGATGCCAAGTGCGCCCATCCGCGTTTGGCATTGCCAATGGAGGCACCCCAATTCAACAAGGGGTGGCCCCGCATAGAGCTCGCTGATGAGCGGGCGTTGTCTGTGTTGGGGCAGATGACAATCGACTTGAAGCCGGGCAATGCGAAGGCGGCCAAGGTGACGGGGGTCATGCTCCTGAGGGAGTTCTTGATGCTGCAAGTTGCTCCACTTCAGGCGCGCGCGCCCGTTGTGGAAGCTCGAAGATGAAGGAGACAAGACCCGCCTGAGGCCGGGGGCCCTGCCTGACGACGAACTGGACGCTGTCCTGCGCCTCCTGGTCGGGGACAACCAGGAGTACCCGCCGAGCGCCTTCGTCCCTTTGTTCCACTGCAAGGACTGGGAGGAATTCGTCGCCCCCAGGCCGACCTTTGACGCGCGGGGGCTAGTGCCGCCGGTGCTCACAAGGACCTCTGCAGCACCGAAGCCGGTGGAGGTGTCCTTTGACGAGTCCCGTGGGGAGGAGGAAAAGGAGGTGGACTTGGAGAAGACTCTCGAAGAGGTGGGGGAGACTTCTCCTCTGAGCAAGGCCTAGATCCTCCGCGCCCTGCCAGACGACACCGAGACCGACGCTCGCCAAGAGGAGAGGGAGGAGCCCCTCATCCCGACAAGGGGTAGGTCGTCGTTGGTTCCTCGAGATGTTGCCTCCGACTTGATGCCTCCCGGGGCCGGCTCTGGCCTTTCTGTCATGCCGCCTTCTGCCGCCGGGGCCCGCGCGCCTACTTCTCAGGCCCTAACGCTTTCAGGCTTCAAGCTTCTCAAGCGGAGCGTGGAATACACCACGGTGGACCGGTAAGTGCTTGATCTCCGTCTTGTTTTTACTCATGTCGTTGCTTCCTAACTTTCGTCTTTGGTTGTCCAGGCTGCTGTCTGCGGCGAAGAGGAGGAAGGAGGGTACGGCGGCTGCGCCCCCTTCTGCTAAGAAAGGAGACGTCAGCGTTTGCACCTCCCTAGCTCGATCGTCCTCGCGAGGCCAAGAAGAGCATCACCGGGAGCTATCAGCCCCCATGGCCCCTATGGCCCCTGAGGTGCCGGCGCCTGGCTCGGCTGAAGAGGTCCCGACTGCTCCGGAACCCGCAGTCTCCCAGGCCCTGGTGACGGCGTCGTCTCCTCCCACTGCTGCACCTTCACTCCCAGGTTCTTCTGCCTCTGCTACTGTCCTGGAGCGTGCTCTTTTGGAGATGACCCAGCTGCAGGCAAATCTTCTGAGCGCGGACCCGCGCCTGGTGCCTGGAGCTGGCCTCTGGCTGGCTTCACTCCAACTCAGCGGTTCGCGTGATGCTCAGCCAGGCCGTAGCATCTTCCGAGAAGGAGAAGCAGAGTGCCGCCAATGCTGCGGCCGATCATGAGGCGGCACTGAAAGATGCCAAGGCCGCCCGCGACCGCTGCCAAGAGCTGGAGGATGAGCTGAAGATCCTGCGCGACCAGCACGCCGAAGAAGCACGTGGCCGCCAGGTGAAGGAGGAGGAGATGAGGGCCCGGGAAGACGCCGTCAAGAACCGTGACGCTGAGCTGGGGGAGTTGGGGAAGACGCAGGTCGCCGAGCATAGCCGGCTGGAATAGATGGAGCGGAACGTGAAGGCGAGGGAGGCCGATCTTGATGCCAAGGCGCAGGTCCTAGCCGAAGACCGCGTGGCCTTTGTCGATCTCGAGGAGAGGTCTCGCGTGGCACTGAAGACAATCTACGAGCACGGCTTGGAGAGGCCGCTGACCACCGATGAGGACGGCCCCGCCCTGCTGCTTCCCCACTTGGTGAAGGCGCTCGAGGAAGTCGCGGATGGTATCGGTCCCATGGCAGAGGCAGAGGCTCACGTCCTATCTTCAGCTGCATTGACTCGCGTCTTCAGCCATTTGCACCTTCGCGACCCCAACACTTGTCTTTTTTTTGACAGAAAGACTGTAAGGGAACCCCCTATAGTATAATTGGTGCAACAAACCCAAAATTGCAAGTACCGTGCCTTGAACCTGGGTGGGTGGGAAGGCATCAGCCCCTTCCCAACACTAGGCTATGCCTTAGTCTGCCCCCAACACTTGTCTTGACGAGCTGCTAGAGCCTGTGGCTGATGATCACAGCGCAGCCGCCGCCGCAGCTGTGCAAGGTCAAGTGGAGGCCCTGCTGAAGAAGTTCCGCGGTTTCGCCTCCGCGCCCTTGTCCAGTGATGTCGCCGATCCCGCGGCTGGTGCCGCAGGTGAAGGCGACGTTACCCGGGCAGGAGCACCTTTGCAGATGATGGCGGTGTCCAGGGGTGACCTGCGGCTACTCTCTAGTTCCGTTCCTGTAATATGCATCAGGACTCGTGGAGGCATTAAACTTTCATTTGATATTGTGAGGACAATATGTTTTGTAATGTTTGCTTCGAGATTTTGCGATTTTCTTCCTATTTGCTTTGTGTTCTACGTCGGCAGAGCCCGGCCCCGCGCATACCTCAACCGCTGTTGAGCCGACCGGAAACCAGGACGGACCAAGGAGTGAGGGGCTACGTGACCAGTTAGGCTCCTGAGTCGCGATGCTCAGGAGTCCCCCTTGACGCGTAAACAGCTAATAGGGAGAAGACACGAGGATAGGTAAATGTTCTACGTCGGCAGAGCCCGGCCCCGCGCATACCTCAACCGCCGTTGAGCCGACCGGAGACCAGGACAGACCAAGGGGTGAGGGGCTACGTGACCAGTTAGGCTACTGAGTTGCGATGCTCAAGAGTCCCCCTTGACGCGCAAACAATCTCCATACTTGCCCTCGCCGAGACCTCGGGAGGGGCGTGTGATGACCAGGTCCGGGAGACCTGATTAGGTGGCGTGCGCTTGGGCGTGACCTGAGCGCAGCCCCCGTGCCCAGCCCCCTCGTGCGGCTCTCCTGAGGGGAGGTGTTGTGGTGAGGCCGAACGCTGAGCTCTGGGCTCCCTGAGGTTGGTATGGTCGTGAGGCCGCCCTTAGTTGTTTATCACCAGCGCGGAGCATAGTGCTTCCGCTTGTGCACGGGCATAGCCGCTCCTCGGCAGTGTCGGCCAGCGCAGAGCATGGTGCTTCCACTTGTGCGTGGGAGGGGGGCTCCCTCTGAGGACAGCCCCTGGGGCGTGTACAGCCCCGCCCTGACACGTGGCTTGCACGGCAGGGCTGCGAGGTGTATATGGGCACTCGTGAGCCAGCGCGGGACTCACGAGGCCCTACCTCAAGGCGGGTTGCGCCTGGTCTTGGGTCTTTGATGGTTGTGTGTTCCTGCGAGGCGGTTAGGTACAAGTGCTCTACGTCCTCGGGTCCCGGCCCTCGAGCGAGCTCAGCTGCCTCTGGTATGACAGGTCGCGATGCCGCGGTCAAGGCCAGGGGTGAGGGCTGGAGAGCCAGTAAGAGCTCCTGAGTCACGATGCTCAGGAGCCCCCCTTTTAACGCGCAAGCAAATTGCATGGAGGAGGGGCGGACCCATGGCAAGCGGCAATCAAGTAGGTGGTAATGATAGATAGATCGAACACGAGAGCAGCAGGCTTAAGCAAATGCAAGGGAGATACGTGCCACTGGGTCAGGCCCGAGCGGCTTGGGGATAATGCAGCCCGAGGGGCGCCCCCAGCAAGGTAAGCTAAAGACATAAGAAAAGGATACACGCCACAGGGACGGACCCATGCGGCCTGGAAATAATGCAGCCCGAGGGGAGCTCCCAGCTAAATGAACTTGGAAAATGTCACCTGACTCTATCGACGAAGGAGAGTTGATGCAGCTGATAGCATCCAACGGAGGGGTAGCTCCTCACGAGCCACCAGGGCCCTAAACCTCAGGAGGCTCCGGGGGATCGGGCGATTCCTGGAGGACCGTCTCCATCTCCACCAAGATGGCATGGTGCCTGGCCTCCTGAGCCACCAGGACATGATGCAGGATGCGCTGATAGGCTGATGACACGCTCGGCAGGCCGAAAGGCATGCGAACATAGTTGTGCGGTGGTCCCTCGCAGTGTCCCACGCGCGAAGGCCAGAAGAGCTCCTGAGAAGCGGCCCTGTTGAGCCCTGGAGCATTGATGCAGACGCGCATCACGACATCCTTGCCTCGATGGGGAACTGCGCTTTGTGAGCGGTGGTCGCCGCGCATGGCCCTTGCGTCTTGCAATTGTTGGGTGGTCTTGGAAACGAACTCCTGAACGGTGGGTGATCCTTGCTGTGTGCCTTCCTGAGGAAAAAGTGTCGTGAAACATGCCTCCAAGTGGTGCCCAAGAGCCTCCCTCGTGATGTGGGCAAGGTCTGAGGCCTTCCAGAAGAAAGCCCCCGAGGCCTGCCCGAGGAGGGCGCTGGGCGCACCTTCCTATGCGTTGGAGGGAGGCGACCCTGGAGCGAGCGCTGATCCTGATGAGGTTCCAGCCGCGACGCCACCCTCCTGAGGTTCGGCACGGCGCAACTTCTTCTTCTTGGGGATGGCCTCTGGAGGGCCCTCTCCCTTGCTGTCGGGGTCGTCGATTGCTGCAGCTTGGAAGGCGCGCTCGAGGGAGCACACCACGTCTCTTTCTTCGCACGGGACTGTGATGATTCCTCCGCTTCCCGGCATCTTCAGGACATTGTAGCCGTGATGGGTGATGGCCATGAACTTGGCCAGGGCAGGATACCCGAGGATGGCGTTGTACGGGAGACGAATGTGAGCGACGTCGAAGTCGATGAGCTCGGTATGGTAGTTCTTGCGTTCTCCGAAGGTGACAGGGAGGCGGACCTGCCCTATCGGTGTGGTGGAACCGTCGGTCATTCCCGAGAAAGGCTTGGTAGGCTGAAACTGGTCATATAGCACTTGGAGGTTGTCAAACGTGTTGACAGATAGGACATTGAGCCCTGCGCCGCCATCGATGAGGGTCTTGGTAACTTGCACATTGCTGATGACTGGGGAGCACAGCATCGGGAGGGTGCCAGCGGTAGCCGCGCACTTGAGCTGATCTGCCGAGTTGAACGTGATGGGGCACTAGGACCATTTAAGTGGGCGTGTGGCCTCGAGCTTGGGGAGGACTGCATTCACTTCACGAGCAAACTGCTTGAAGATATGCTGCGAGGCTAGGGCCTGGGCTCCGCCCAAGATGCAAGCGATAGCACGCGGCTCTTGGAAGGCCCGAGCCCCCTCGTCTTGATGGTAGTCATCATTCCTTCTTGGAGGTGGCGGTAGCGGGGGAAGACCGACATTGCCCTGAGGGCGATCCTCACGAGGTTGGTCTCTCCAGGCACCCTCGCGAGGATGATCCTGCCAGTGGTCCTCACGAGGACGGTTGCGCCACTCCTGGCACGGGCCACGGTCGTCCCAGCATCCGCCACCACGTCCTCCACCTTGGCCGTAGCCCCGATCGCTGCGTTCTGGGCGTCGACCGAAGCGTCCTTCACGAATGGCCCTGAGCTCTTGACAGTCACTGGTGTTGTGGGTGTTCAGGTTGTGGAAAGCGCAGAACGGCCGGGTGTTCTTGGATGACTCGGGTTGATCTCTGCCTTGCTTGGTGTCCGGCTCCGCTGCGAGCACAACTGCTTCCTTGCGCTTCACGTCCTTAGCCTTGGCCTTCTTCTCCTCTGTGCCCGCAGCTGGCAGCTTGAGGAGGGAGAGGCGCCCTTCCTCAGCTCTTGCTCGCTTGGTCGCCAGGTCGAACAGCTCCTGAGACGTGCACAACTCCTCGTGGATAGCTAGCTCCTCCTTCATCTTGACGTCACGGACACCGTCGGGGAACGCCGAGATGATGGCCTCGTCCGTGACCTTGGGGATCTTGAGACGAGTGTTGTTGAAGCGCTGGATGAACTTCGGGAGGGTCTCTCCTGGTTGTTGCTTGATGCGGCGCAGGTCGCCCGCGGCCGGCCGGCGGGCGCCCTGGAAGTTGGCGACGAAGCGGTCGCGCATCTCGTCCCAGGAAGAGATCGAGCCGGGTGGCAGGTTCAGGAGCCAGGAGCGGGCACCATCCTTGAGAGCCATGGGAAACCAGTTCGCCATGACCTTCTCGTCGCCGTTGGCTGCTTCGATGCTCAGCTCGTAGAGCTACAGGAACTCCGCGGGGTCGGGGGTGCCGTCGTAGCGAGGGGCAGATCTGGCTTGAACTTGCCCGGCCAGGCGACGCTACGCAGCTCGGGGGTGAAGGCGCGGCAGCCGGCTGTGGTTGCCGGGGCCCGTCTCGAAGGTGGAGCCTGGCCCTGACGAGGTCAGCACGCCGCCACCGCAGGTAGCGCGCGGTCTTGGCGAGGCGGCACGCGAAGCGCAGGTGCAGCTTCTCGCGGCTGAGGAATTTCTTGGCAGTTTCTCTCTTCGCGCGCGGGCACCGGGCGTGGTAGGTCGCGCCGTGGGGCGCGCGCCTTGGCGACAAGGCACCGTCTTGGGGCAGAGGTGGTGGAGGCGCTCCATGGGCCACGTCGCCCGTGTCTGGCGGAGGGTGAGGCAGAGAGAGGGACGGCGCCGGGGAGCCCCCCGCGGCGCGGGCGAGCTCGGCGACGCGGTCGAGCCAGTCCTCGTAGAGGTCGTCGATCGGGCGGTAGGAAAGGAGCTCGTTTGCCATGAGGAGTGCGGCCCACATGTCCATGGGAGCGCAACGTGCATGGGACGAGGAACCGGCCGGGGTCAGTGATGGAGTGGCGGTGTGGCCGTCCTGCCGCACCGATGGGTGCAGCGAGGACGCTTGCTGCTCGTTCCCTGCCGGGCTGATGGCGGAGTTGGTGGCAGGAGACGGAAAACGATGTGGTGGCCTGCCAACGGGAGCCGTCTAAGCAACGCGAGCGGTGAGGGCAGCCCAGCGCTCAGCTCGAGCGCGACGAGCGTCTGCCATGGAGACGACAGAGTGACGGAGCACCGATCGACGGAAGGGAAGCTACGGCGCACCCCTACCAGGCGCGCCAAATGTTGGATCACGGGTTCCGGCAAACCCTTAAGGTTCGAACTCTAGGGTGCACGTGAAGTTCTTTCCCTCCTACCGATCCACGCCCTAGCTCGCTAAGATCTCGCGGACAAACTTGACGAACTCGCAATATAAAGAGACATGAGATTTATACTGGTTCGGGCCACCGTTGTGGTGTAATACCCTACTCCAATGTGGTGGTGGTGGATTGCCTCTTGGGCTGATGATGAATAGTACAAGGGGAAGAACAACCTCCTGAGGTTGAGGTGTTCTTGTGTTTGGTATGTGGCTAGGGGTTGGCTCTCGATCTCTCTCTGTCTCTGTCTCTCCATCGCCTCTACTGTGGTGGCCAGTTCTACTTATATAAGCCCTGGTCCTCTCCCCAAATATTGAGCAGGAAGGGAGCCAACAACGGCGGGCAATTTGAAAGGGGACAACTAGTACAAGCTATCCTGACAAAAGTGGTCTTCGCCTGCAAAAGGCTCTGGTGGTGACGCCGTCTTGGGATCCATGGTGACCTCCATCTTGCCGTCCTGCTGGTCTTTGGTCTCGTTGCACCGATAGGGAAACCTTTGCTTGATGCCTCGGTACTCCGCGCCTGCGCCTGCTTCCTTAGCACCAAAGAGGAAACAAGGACACTGCGCGTTGGCGCCCGCCTGGCGCCTGCCTGGTGTCGATCGTCATGGCTCACGTCACGAGAGCCCCGCGAGGTTTGTCCCACCTTGATATCTCTGCTCCTCATGAGCCTGCCGAGCATGGCCTCTCCGGAGGAGGTCTTGCATCGTCCGCTCCGCAAGGCTTGGCCCCTCGCGAGGGTCTTGAATGCCTTGTTGATGAAGATGGGCCATACGGCCTGCTAGCATAGCCACGCTGGGGGCCCCAGGCAGGCAAGTCTTAGAACCCCCGTTCCTAGAACACCGACAGAATGCTACCTAACATATTTATCAATGTAATTTTCTTTATTGTGGCAATAATATTCAGATCCATAAGATTCAAGATAAAAGTTTAATATTGACATAAAAATAATAATACTTCAAGCATACTAACCAAGCAATTATGTCTTATCAAAATAACATAGCCAAAGAAAGCTCATCCCTACAAAATCATATAGTTTGTCCATGCTTCATTTTTGTCACACAAAATGCTCTCATCATGCACAACCCCGATGACAAGCCAAGCAATTGTTTCATACTTTAGTATTCTCAAACTTTTTAAACTTTCACGCAATACATGAGCGTGAGCCATGGACATAGCACTATGGGTGGAAAGAATAAGATGATGGAGGTTGTATGGAGAAGACAAAAAAACAAGAAAGTCTCACATTGACGCGACTAATCAATGGGCTAGGGAGATGCCCATCAATTGATGTCAATGCAAGGAGTAGGGATTTCCATGCAACGGATGCACTAGAGCTATAAATGTATGAAAGGTCAACAAAAGAAACTAAGTAGGTGTGCATCCAACTTGCTTGCTCACGAAGACCTAGGGCATTTGAGGAAGCCCATTGTTGGAATATACAAGCCAAGTTCTATAATGAAAAATTCCCACTAGTATATGAAAGTGACAATATAAGAGACTCTCTATCATGAAGATCATGGTGCTACTTTTAAGCACATGTGTGGAAAAAGGATAATATAGCATTGTCCCTTTTATTTATTTTATTTATTTTATTTTATTTTTTTGGCCTTTCTTTTTCTTTTTCTTTTTTGGGACAATGCTCTATTAATGATGATCATCACACTTCTATTTATTTACAACTCAAAGATTACAACTCGATACTAGAACAAAGTATGACTCTATATGAATGCCTCCGGCGGTGTACCGGGATGGGCAATGAATCAAGAGTGACATGTATGAAAAATTATGCATGGTGGCTTTGCCACAAATATGATGTCAACTACATGATCATGCAAGGCAACATGACAATGATGAAGCGTGTCATGATAAACGGAACAGTGGAAAGTTGCATGGCAATATATATTGGAATGGCTATGGAAATGCCATAATAGGTAGGTATGGTGGCTGTTTTGAGGAAGATATAAGGAGGTTTATGTGTGATAGAGCGTATCATATCACGGGGGTTGGATGCATCGGAGAAGTTTGCACCAACTCTTAAGGTGAGAAAGGGCAATGCACGGTACCGAAGAGGCTAGCAATGATGGAAAGGTGAGAGTGCGTATAATCCATGGACGCAACATTAGTCATAAAGAACTCACATACTTATTGCAAAAATCTACAAGTCATCAAAACCAAACACTAAGAGCATGCTCCTAGGGGGATAGATTGGTAGGAAAAGACCATCGCTCGTCCCCGACCGCCACTCATAAGGAAAGCAATCAAAGAACACCTCATGCTTCAAAATTTTCACACTACGGTTACCATACGTGCATGCTACGGGACTTGCAAATCTCAACACAAGTATTTCTCAATTTCACAATTACTCAACTAGCATGACTCTAATATTACCATGTTCATATCTCAAAACAATCATCAAGTATCAAACTTCTCATAGTATTCAATGTACTCTATATGAAAGTTTTTATTATACCCATCTTGGATGCCTATCATATTAGGACTAGTTTCATAACCAAAGCAAATTAACATGCTGTTTAGGACTCTCCAAATAATATAAGTGAAGCATGAGAGTTCATCTATTTATTCAAAATAAAACCACCGCCGTGCTCTAAAAGGATATAAGTGAAGCACTAGAGCAAATGACAAACTACTCCGAAAGATATAAGTGAAGATAAATGAGTAGTTGAGTAATTATGTAACTATGTGAAGACTCTATAACATTTAAGAATTTCAGATCTTGGTATTTTATTCAAACAGCAAGCAAAACAAAAGAAAATAAAATGACGCTCCAAGCAAAACACATATCATGTGGTGAAGAAAAATATAGCTCCAAGTAAAGTTACCGATGAACGAACACGAAATAGGGGATGCCTTCTGGGGCATCCCCAAGCTTAGCCTCTTGGCATTCATTATTCCATAGTCCATCGAATCTTTACCCAAAACTTGAAAACTTCACAACACAAAACTCAACAAAAAACTCGTAAGCTCTGTTAGTATAAGAAAATAAATCACCACTTAGTACTGTTGTGAACTCATTCTAAATTCATATTGGTGTATTATCTACTGTATTCCAACTTCTCTATCGTTCATAGCCTCCGATACTACTCATAGATTCATCAAAATAAGCAAACAACACATAGAAAATAGAATCTGTCAAAAACAGAACAGTCTGTAGTAATCTGTATCAAAAGTATACTTATGGAACTCCAAAAATTCTGAAATAAATTGGTTGACCTGAATAATTTGTCTATTAATCATCTTAAAAAATAATCAACCTAAAATCACTCTCGAGTAAACAATGGCAGCTAATCTCGTGAGCGCTAAAGTTTCTGTTTTTTACAGCAAGATCATAAAGACTTCACCCAAGTCTTCCCAAAGGTTCGACTTGGCACAAACAGTAATTAAAACATAAAACCACATATAAACAGAGGCTAGATGAATTATTTATTACTAAACATGAGCAAAAGCAAAGGACACAAATAAAATTGGGTTGCCTCCCAACAAGCGCTAACGTTTAACGCCCCTAGCTAGGCATGATGATTTCAATGATGCTCACACAAAAGATAAGAATTGAAACATAAAGGGAGCATCATGAATAATATGACTAGCACATTTAAGTCTAACCCACTTCCTATGCATAGGGATTTGATACGTCTCCGTCGTATCTATAATTTTTGATTGTTCCATGCCAATATTCTACAATTTTCATATACTTTTGGCAACTTTTTATACTATTTTCGGGACTAACATATTGATCCAGTGCCCAGTGCCAGTTCCTGTTTGTTGCATGTTTTATGTTTCGCAGAAACCCCATATCAAACGGAATCCAAACAGGGTAAAAACGGACGGAGAATATTTTTGGAATATTTGGAGAATATGGGAGGAAGAATCAACGCGAGATGGTGCTCGAGGTGGCCACGAGGCAGGGGGCGCGCCTGCCCCCCTCGTGGGTCACCCGTAAGGCGGTTGATGCTCTTCTTCGGCCGCAAGAAAGCTAATTTTCAAAAAAAATCTCGGCGAAGGTTTCAATCCAATCGGAGTTACGGATCTCCATATATATACGAAACGGTGAAAGGGCAGAACACCATAACGTAGAAACAGAGAGACAGAGAAACATATCCAATCTCGGAGGGGCTTCTGCCCCTCCCATGCCATGGAGGCCAAGGACCAGGGGAAACCCTTCTCCCATCTAGGGAGGAGGTCAAGGAAGAAGAAGAAGAAGGGTCCCCCTCTCCCCTTCTCTCCCGATGGTGCCGGAACGCTACCGTGGCCATCATCATCATCATCGCGATCTTCACCAACACCTTCGCCATCTTCACCAACATCTCTATCACCTTCCCCCCTCTATCTATAGCGGTCCACTCTCCCGCAACCCGATGTACCCTATACTTGAACATGGTGCTTTATGCTTCATATTATTATCCAATGATGTGTTGCCATCCTATGATGTCTGAGTAGATTTTAGTTGTCCTACCGGTGGTTGATGAATTGCTATGATTGATTTAATTTGCTTGTGGTTATGTTGTTGTCCTTTGGTGCCCATCATATGACCGCGCACGTGGATCACACCATAGGGTTAGTTGTATGTTGATAGGACTATGTATTGGAGGGAAAGAGTGACAGAAGCTTCAACCTAGCATAGAAATTGATGCATACCGGATTGAAGGGGGACCAATATATCTTAATGCTATGGTTGGGTTTTACCTTAATGAACGTTAGTAGTTGCGGACGCTTGCTAATAGTTCCAATCATAAGTGCATAGAATTCCAAGTCAGGGATGACATGCTAGAAGTGGCCTCTCCCACATAAAACTTGCTATCGGTCTAATAAAGTAATCTGTTGCTTAAGGGACAATTTCGCAACTCCTACCACCACTTTTCCACACTCGCTATATTTACTTTTTTGCTTCTTTACCTAGACAACCCCTAATTTTTATTTACGCGCTCTTTATTATCTTGCAAACCTATCCAAAAACACCTATAAAGTACTTCTAGTTTCATACTTTTTCTAGGTAAAGCGAACGTCAAGCGTGCGTAGAGTTGTATCGGTGGTCGATAGAACTTGAGGGAATATTTGTTCTACCTTTAGCTCCTCGTTGGGTTCAACACTCTTACTTACCAAAAACATTTGCGATCCCCTATACTTGTGGGTTATCAAGACCTTTTTCTGGCGCCATTGCGGGGGAGCAATAGCGTGGGGTGAATATTCTCGTGTGTGTGCTCGGTTGCTTTAACACTAAGTAATTTTTATTTGATGTTCTTAGTTGTTCTTTATCTTTAGTTATGGATATGGAACACGAAATACCAAAAAAATTAGGTGTACTTGCTACTCATGGAGATGGGGAACCTCCTAAAACCCTCGATGCTCATTATGTGAAAGATACTCCCTCCGTCCGAAAATAGTTGTTATCAAAATGGATAAAAAAGGATGTATCTAGAACTAAAATACGTCTAAATACATCCCCTTTTATTCATCTTGATGACAAGTATTTCCGGACGGAGGGAGTATTATTTACTACTTTGATAATCCTGAGAAAACCTCATTCAACTTTATAATGGGAGTAACGTTGGATCAACGTGAATACTTTAGGGATTATCACTTGACTCAAAAAGGGAAACTATTATGGGATCAAATTTATATTTTGTATTGGTATGCTAGGCAACTATGCTTGAGATATGATTATACTTGTTGCTCTAGGATGAAGTCTCCACACCTTCCCTTTTCATGCAAATTTAATGCCAATATGAATTATGCTTATGGAGATGAACTTGCTATAGTTCCTCATGTCAAACATGAAATTGTTGCAATTGCACCCATGCATGATAGTCCTATTATCTTTTTGAATTCTCCCGACTACACTATATCGGAGAAGTTTGCACTTATTAAGGATTATATTGATGGGTTGCCTTTTACCGCTACACATGATGATTTTCATAGATATAATATGCATGTGCTTGCTTCTCCTATTTGCAATTATTATGAGAGAAGAACTATATCTCCACCTCTCTATGTTTCCAACATGATAAAATTGCAAGAAACCGTTTGTACTGTGCATTGGCCATTACTATGTGTGCATGAATTGTTCTTCTATGACATGCCGATGCATAGGAAGAGAGTTAGACTTCGTCATTGCTTGATATATGTTGCTTTGTGCTCACTACTAAATGCCAAATCATTGCTAATCCAAATTGGCTTTGATATACCTTGGGATCCGGGTGGATTCACTACTTGAGCACTATATGCCTAGCTTAATGGCTTTAAAGAAAGCGCTGCCAGGGAGACAACCCGGAAGTTTTAGAGAGTCATTTATTTCTGTTGTGTGCTTTTATAAAGTTTAGAAATAAAAATAATGTGCCAAGGTTTGCCTTTAGGATGTTTACAATGCTTGTTGGTTTGTGTGGTGCAGGACAGAAACTTTGGCTGTAGTGTGCGATTTTTTATTTTTTATTGGAACGTCAAACGGTTCTGATTCTTTTTGCACTGTCTTTCTATACAAATTTTTTATTTTTCCTAATTGTTTCAGAATTTTTCAAGTATCAGAAGTATGGTTAATGTTCAGATTGTTACAGACTGTTCTGTTTTAGACAGATTCTGTTTTTGATGCATAGTTTGCTTTTTTTATTAAACTATGAATTCCTATCAGTGGATTAAGCCATGGAAAAGTTATATTACAGTAGCTATAATGCAAAAACAAAATATGAATTGGTTTGCAACAGTACTTATAGTGGTTATTTGCTTTATTAAACTAACGGATCTTACCGAGTTTTCTGTTGAAGTTTTGTGTGGATGAAGTGTTCGATGATCGAGAAGGTCTCGATGTGAGGAGAAGAAGGAGAGGCAATAGCTCAAGCTTGGGGATGCCCAAGGCACCCCAAGTAAATATTCAAGGAGACTCAAGCGTCTAAGCTTGGGGATGCCCCGAAAGGCATCCCCTCTTTCTTCAACAAGTATCGGTATGTTTTCGGATTCGTTTCGTTCATGCGATATGTGCAATCTTGGAGCGTCTTTTGCATTTAGTTTTCATTTTTATTTTATGCACCACGCTGGTATGAGATAGTCCTTGGTTGATTTATAAAATGCTCTTTGCACTTCACTTATATCTTTTGAGTATGGCTTTATAGAATGCTTCATGTGCTTCGCTTATATCATTTGAAGTTTGGATTGCCTGTTTCTCTTCACATAGAAAACCGCCATTTGTAGAATGCTCTTTTGCTTCACTTATATTTGTTAGAGCGTGGGCATATATTTTGTAGAAAGAATTAAACTCTCTTGATTCACTTATATCTATTTAGAGAGATGACAGGAATTGGTCATTCACATGGTTAGTCATAAAATCCTACATAAAACTTGTAGATAACTGAATATGATATGTTTGATTCCTTGCAATAGTTTTGTGATATAAAGATGGTGATATTAGAGTCATGCTAGTGGGTGGTTGTGGATTTTAGAAATACTTGTGTTGAGGTTTGTGATTCCCGTAGCATGCACGTATGGTGAACCGTTATGTAATGAAGTTGGAGCATGAGGTATTTATTGATTGTCTTCCTTATGAGTGGCGGTCGGGGACGAGCGATGGTATTTTCCTACCAATCTATCCCCCTAGGGGCATGCGTAGTAGTACTTTGCTTCGAGGGCTAATAAACTTTTTCAATAAGTATATGAGTTCTTTATGACTAATGTGAGTCCATGGATTATACGCACTCTCACCCTTCCATCATTGCTAGACTCTTCGGTACCGTGCATTGCCCTTCTCACCTCGAGAGTTGGTACAAACTTTGCCGGTGCATCCAAACCCCGTGATACGATACGCTCTATCACACATAAGCCTCATTATATCTTCCTCAAAACAACCACCATACCTACCTATCATGGCATTTCCATAACCATTCCGAGATATATTGCCATGCAACTTCCATCATCATCATATACATGACTTGAGCATTCATTGTCATATTGCTTTGCATGATCGTAAGATAGCTAGCATGATGTTTTCATGGCTTGTCCGTTTTTTGATGTCATTGCTACGCTAGATCATTGCACATCCCGGTACACCGTCGGAGGCATTCATATAGAGTCATATCTTTGTTCTATTATCGAGTTGTAATATCGAGTTGTAAGTAAATAAAAGTGTGATGATCATCATTATTAGAGCATTGCCTCCAAAAAAAGGGGCCAAAGAAGCCTAAATAGAAAAAGGGGGCCAAAGAAGCCCGCAAAAAAAAGAAAAAAAAGAAAAAATGGGCAATGTTACTATCCTTTTACCACACTTATGCTTTAAAGTAGCACCATGTTCTTCATATAGAGAGTCTCTTGAGTTATCACTTTTATATACTAGTGGGAATTTTCATTATAGAGCTTGGCTTGTATATTCCGATGATGGGCTTCATCAAATGCCCGAGGTCTTCATGAGCAAGCAAGTTGGATGCACACCCACTGTTGGGGAACGTAGTAATTTCAAAAAAATTCCTACGCACACGCAAGATCATGGTGATGCATAGCAACGAGAGGGGAGAGTGTTTGTCTACGTACCCTCGTAGACCGAAGCGGAAGCGTTGACACAACGTAGAGGAAGTAGTCGTACGTAGAGGAAGTAGTCGTACGTTCTCCTCGCGATCCAACCGATCACAGCACCGTTACTCCGGCACCTCCGAGTTCTTGGCACACGTTCAGCTCGATGACGATCCCCGGGCTCCGATCCAGCAAAGCGTCGAGGAAGAGTTCCGTCAGCACGACGGCGTGGTGACGATCTTGATGTGTTACCGGCGCAGGGCTTCGCCTAAGCACTGCAACGATATAATCGAGGTGGAATTTGGTGGAAGGGGGCACAGCACACGGCTAAGGAACGATCCGTAGATCAACTTGTGTGTCTTTGGGTGTCCCCTGCCCCCGTATATAAAGGATGAAGGGGGGGAAGCTGGCCGGCCAAAGGAGGGAGGCGCAGGAGGAGTCCTACTCCCTCTGGGAGTAGGATTCCCCCCCCCCCCCAATCCTAGTTGGACTAGGATTCTTCAAGGGGGAGAGAGAAGGAGAGGGGGGCGCCCACCTCTCCTAGTCCTAATAGGACTAGGGGAAGGGGGGAGGCGCGCAGCCCCTAGGGCTGCCCTCTCACTTCTCCTCCAAGGCCCATGTTGGCCCATTATGCTCCCGGGGGGTTCCGGTAACCCTCCCGGTATTCCGGTAAAATCCTGATTTCACCTGGAATGCATCCGATGTCCAAACATAGGCTTCCAATATATAATTCTTTATGTCTCGACCATTTCGAGACTCCTCGTCACGTCCGTGATCACATCCGGGACTCCGAACTCCTTCGGTACATCAAAATGCATAAACTCATAATAACTGTCATCGTAACGTTAAGCGTGCGGACCCTACGGTTCGAGAACAATGTAGACATGACCGAGACACGTCTCCGGTCAATAACCAATAGCGGGACCTGGATGCCCATATTGGCTCCTACATATTCTACGAAGATCTTTATCGGTCAGACCGCATAACAACATACGTTGTTCCCTTTGTCATCGGTATGTTACTTGCCCGAGATTCGATCATCGGTATCCAATACCTAGTTCAATCTCGTTACCGGCAAGTCTCTTTTCTCGTTCTGTAATACATCATCTCGCAACTAACTCATTGGTTGCAATGCTTGCAAGGCTTTATGTGATGTGCATTACCGAGAAGGCCCTGAGATACCTCTCCGACAATCGGAGTGACAAATCCTAATCTCGAAATATGCCAACTCAACATGTACCTTCGGAGACACTTGTAGAGCACCTTTATAATCACCCAGTTACGTTGTGACGTTTGGTAGCACACAAAGTGTCCCTACGGTAAATGGGAGTTGCATATTCTCATAGTTGAAGGAACATGTATAAGTCATGGAAAAAAGCAATAGCAACATACTAAACGATCGGGTGCTATGCTAATGTAATGGGTCATGTCAATCAGATCATCAACTAATGATGTGATCTCGTTAATCAAATAACAACTCTTTGTTCATGGCTAGGAAACATAACCATCTTTGATTAATGAGCTAGTCAAGTAGAGGCATACTAGTGACACTCTGTTTGTCTATGTATTCACACATGTATTATGTTTCCAGTTAATACAATTCTAGCATGAATAATAAACTTTTATCATGATATAAGGAAATAAATAATAACTTTATTATTGCCTCTAGGGCATATTTCCTTCAGTCTCCCACTTGCACTAGAGTCAATAATCTAGATTACAAAGTAATGATTCTAACACCCATGGAGTTTTGGTGCTGATCATGTTTTGCTCGTGGAAGAGGCTTAGTCAACGGGTCTGCAACATTCAGATCCGTATGTATCTTGCATATCTCTATGTCTCCCACCTGGACCAAATCCCGGATGGAGTTGAAGCGTCTTTTGATGTGTTTGGTTCTTTTGTGAAATCTGGATTCCTTTGCCAATGCAATTGCACCAGTATTGTCACAAAAGATTTTCATTGGACCCGATACGCTAGGTACAACACCTAGATCGGATATGAACTCCTTCATCCAGACTCCTTCATTGGCTGCTTCCGAAGCGGCTATGTACTCAGCTTCACATGTAGATCCCGCCACGACGCTTTGTTTAGAACTGCACCAACTGACAGCTCCACCGTTTAATGTGAACACGTATCCGGTTTGCGATTTAGAATCGTCCGGATCAGTGTCAAAGCTTGCATCGACATAACCGTTTACGACGAGCTCTTTGTCACCTCCATAAATGAGAAACATATCCTTAGTCCTTCTTAAGTACTTAAGGATGTTCTTGACCGCTGTCCAGTGATCCACTCCTGGATTACTTTGGTACCTTCCTGCCAAACTTACAGCAAGGCACACATCTGGTCTGGTACACAGCATTGCATACATGATAGAGCCTATGGCTGAAGCATAGGGAACATTTTTCATTTTCTCTCTATCTTCTGCGGTGGTCGGGCATTGAGTCTTACTCAACTTCACACCTTGTGCCACAGGCAAGAATCCTTTCTTTGCCTGATCCATTCTGAACTTTTTCAAAACTTTGTCAAGGTATGTGCTTTGTGAAAGTCCTATTAAGCGTCTTGATCTATCTCTATAGATCTTAATGCCCAATATGTAAGCAGCTTCACCGAGGTCTTTCATTGAAAAACTCTTATTCAAGTATCCCTTTATGCTATCCAGAAATTCTATATTATTTCCGATCAGCAATATGTCATCCACATATAATATCAGAAATGCTACAGAGCTCCCACTCACTTTCTTGTAAATACAGGCTTCTCCGAAAGTCTGTATAAAACCAAATGCTTTGATCACACTATCAAAGCGTTTATTCCAACTCCGAGAGGCTTGCACCAGTCCATAAATGGATCGCTGGAGCTTGCACACTTTGTTAGCTCCCTTTGGATCGACAAAACCTTCTGGTTGCATCATATACAACTCTTCTTCCAGAAATCCATTCAGGAATGCAGTTTTGACATCCATTTGCCAAATTTCATAATCATAAAATGCGGCAACTGCTAACATGATTCGGACAGACTTAAGCATCGCTACGGGTGAGAAAGTCTCATCGTAGTCAATCCCTTGAACTTGTCGAAAACCTTTTGCGACAAGTCGAGCTTTGTAGACAGTAACATTACCATCAGCGTCAGTCTTCTTCTTAAAGATCCATTTATTCTCAATTGCTTGCCGATCATCGGGCAAGTCAACCAAAGTCCATACTTTGTTATCATACATGGATCCCATCTCAGATTTCATGGCCTCAAGCCACTTTGCGGAATCTGGGCTCACCATCGCTTCTTCATAGTTCGTAGGTTCATCATGGTCTAGTAACATGACTTCCAAAATAGGATTACCGTACCACTCTGGTGCGGATCTTACTCTGGTTGATCTACGAAGTTCAGTAGAAACTTGATCTGAAGTTTCATGATCATTATCATTATCTTCCTCCCTATTTGATGTAGGTGTCACAGGAACAGATTTCTGTGACGTACTACTTCTCAATAAGGGAGTAGATACTGTTATCTCATCAAGTTCTACTTTCCTCCCACTCACTTCTTTCGAGAGAAACTCCTTCTCTAGAAAGTTTCCGATTTTAGCAACAAAAATTTTGCCTTCGGATCTGTGATAGAAGGTATACCCAATAGTCTCCTTTGGGTATCCTATGAAGACACATTTCTCCGATATGGGTTCGAGCTTATCAGGTTGAAGCTTTTTCACATAAGCATCGCAGCCCCAAACTTTAAGAAACGACAACTTTGGTTTCTTGCCAAACCACAGTTCATAAGGCGTCGTCTCAACGGATTTTGATGGTGCCCTATTTAACGTGAATGCGGCCGTCTCTAGAGCATAACCCCAAAAAGATAGCGGTAAATCGGTAAGAGACATCATAGATCGCACCATATCCAGTAAAGTACGATTACGACGTTCGGACACACCATTACGTTGTGGTGTTCCGGGTGGCGTGAGTTGCGAAACTATTCCGCATTGTTTCAAATGTAGACCAAACTCGTAACTCAAATATTCTCCTCCACGATCAGATCGTAGAAACTTTATTTTCTTGTTACGATGATTTTCCACTTCACTCTGAAATTCTTTGAACTTTTCAAATGTTTCAGACTTGTGTTTCATTAAGTAGATATACCCATATCTGCTTAAATCATCAGTGAAGGTGAGAAAATAACGATATCCGCCACGAGCCTCAACATTCATTGGACCACATACATCAGTATGTATGATTTCCAATAAATCTGTTGCTCTCTCCACAGTACCGGAGAACGGTGTTTTAGTCATCTTGCCCATAAGGCACGGCTCGCAAGTGCCAAGTGATTCATAATCAAGTGACTCCAAAAATCCATCAGTATGGAGTTTCTTCATGCGTTTTACGCCGATATGACCTAAACGGCAGTGCCACAAATAAGTTGCACTATCATTATTAACTCTGCATCTTTTGGCTTCAACATTATGAATATGTGTGTTACTACTATCGAGATTAAGTAAGAACAAACCACTCTTTAATGGCGCATGACCATAAAAGATATTACTCATATAAATAGAACAACCATTATTCTCAGATTTAAATGAATAACCGTCTCGCATCAAACAAGATCCAGATATAATGTTCATGCTCAACGCTGGTACTAAATAACAATTATTTAGATCTAATATTAATCCCGAAGGTAGATGTAGAGGTAGCGTGCCGACCGCGATCACATCGACTTTGGAACCATTTCCCACGCGCATCGTCACCTCGTCCTTAGCCAATCTTCGCTTAATCCGTAGCCCCTGTTTTGAGTTGCAAATATTAGCAACAGAACCAGTATCAAATACCCAGGTGCTACTGCGAGAATTAGTAAGGTACACATCAATAACATGTATATCATATATACCTTTGTTAACCTTGCCATCCTTCTTATCCGCCAAATACTTGGGGCAGTTCCGCTTCCAGTGACCAGTCTGCTTGCAATAGAAGCACTCAGTTTCAGGCTTAGGCCCAGACTTGGGTTTCTTCTCTTGAGTAGCAACTTGCTTGCTGTTCTTTTTGAAGTTCCCCTTTTTCTTCCCTTTGCCCTTTTTCTTGAAACTAGTGGTTTTGTTAACCATCAACACTTGATGCTCCTTTTTGATTTCTACCTCCGCGGCTTTTAGCATCGCGAAGAGCTCGGGCATAGTTTTGGTCATCCCTTGCATATTATAGTTCATCACGAAGCTCTTGTAGCTTGGTGGCAGTGATTGGAGAATTCTGTCAATGACGCAATCATCCGGAAGATTAACTCCCAGTTGAATCAAGTGATTGTTATACCCAGACATTCTGAGTATATGCTCACTGACAGAACCATTCTCCTCCATTTTACAGCTATAGAACTTATTGGAGACTTCATATCTCTCAATCCGGGCATTTGCTTGAAATATTAACTTCAACTCCTGGAACATCTCATATGCTCCATGGTGTTCAAAACGTCGTTGAAGTCCCGGTTCTAAGCCGTAAAGCATGGCACACTGAACTATAGAGTAGTCATCAGCTTTGCTTTGCCAGACGTTCACAACATCTGGCGTAGCTCTTGCACCAGGCCTGGCACCTAGCGGTGCTTCCAGGACGTAATTCTTCTGTGCAGCAATGAGGATAATCCTCAAGTTACGGACCCAGTCCGTGTAATTGCTACCATCATCTTTCAACTTTGCTTTCTCAAGGAACGCATTAAAATTCAACGGAACAACAGCACGAGCCATCTATCTACACAACATAGACAAGCAAGATACTATCAGGTACTAAGTTCATGATAAATTAAAGTTCAATTAATCATATTACTTAAGAACTCCCACTTAGATAGAAATCTCTCTAATCCTCTAAGTGATCACGTGATCCAAATCAACTAAACCATGTCCGATCATCACGTGAGATGGAGTAGTTTCAATGGTGAACATCATTATGTTGATCATATCTACTATATGATTCACGCTCGACCTTTCGGTCTCCGTGTTCCGAGGCCATATCTGTATATGCTAGGCTCGTCAAGTTTAAACCTGAGTATTCCGCGTGTGCAACTGTTTTGCACCCGTTGTATTTGAACGTAGAGCCTATCACACCCGATCATCACGTGGTGACTCAGCACGAAGAACTTTCGCAACGGTGCATACTCAGGGAGAACACTTCTTGATAATTTAGTGAGAGATCATCTTATAATGCTACCGTCAATCAAAGCAAGATAAGATGCATAAAAGGATAAACATCACATGCAATCAATATAAGTGATATGATATGGCCATCATCATCTTGTGCTTGCGATCTCCATCTTCGAAGCACCGTCATGATCACCATCGTCACCGGCGCGACACCTTGATCTTCATCGCAGCATCGTTGTCGTCTCGCCAATCTTATGCTTCTACGACTATCACTACCGCTTAGTAATAAAGTAAAGCATTACATCGCGATTGCATTGCATACAATAAAGCGACAACCATATGGCTCCTGCCAGTTGCCGATAACTCGGTTACAAAACATGATCATCTCATACAATAAAATTTAGCATCACGTCTTGACCATATCACATCACAGCATGCCCTGCAAAAACAAGTTAGACGTCTTCTACTTTGTTGTTGCAAGTTTTACGTGGCTGCTACGGGCTTTAAGCAAGAACTCATCTTACCTACGCATCAAAACCACAACGATAGTTTGTCAAATAGACTCCGTTTTAACCTTCTCAAGGACCGGGCGTAGCCACACTCGGTTCAACTAAAGTTGGAGAGACAGTCTTCCGCAAGCCATCTATGTGCAAAGCACGTCGAGGGAACCGGTCTCGCGTAAGCGTACGCGTAAGGTTGGTCCGGATCGTCTCGTCCAACAATACCGCTGAACCAAAGTATGACATGCTGGTAGGCAGTATGACTTGTATCGTCCACAACTCACTTGTGTTCTACTCGTGCAAATAACATCAAACCATAAAACCTAGGCTCGGATGCCACTGTTGGGGAACGTAGTAATTTCAAAAAAATTCCTACGCACACGCAAGATCATGGTGATGCATAGCAACGAGAGGGGAGAGTGTTTGTCTACGTACCCTCGTAGACCGAAGCGGAAGCGTTGACACAACGTAGAGGAAGTAGTCGTACGTAGAGGAAGTAGTCGTACGTTCTCCTCGCGATCCAACCGATCACAGCACCGTTACTCCGGCACCTCCGAGTTCTTGGCACACGTTCAGCTCGATGACGATCCCTGGGCTCCGATCCAGCAAAGCGACGAGGAAGAGTTCCGTCAGCACGACGGCGTGGTGACGATCTTGATGTGTTACCGGCGCAGGGCTTCGCCTAAGCACTGCAACGATATAATCGAGGTGGAATTTGGTGGAAGGGGGCACCGCACACGGCTAAGGAACGATCCGTAGATCAACTTGTGTGTCTTTGGGTGTCCCCTGCCCCCGTATATAAAGGATGAAGGGGGGGAAGCTGGCCGGCCAAAGGAGGGAGGCGCAGGAGGAGTCCTACTCCCTCTGGGAGTAGGATTCCCCCCCCCAATCCTAGTTGGACTAGGATTCTTCAAGGGGGAGAGAGAAGGAGAGGGGGGCGCCCACCTCTCCTAGTCCTAATAGGACTAGGGGAAGGGGGAGGCGCGCAGCCCCTAGGGCTGCCCTCTCACTTCTCCTCCAAGGCCCATGTTGGCCCATTATGCTCCCGGGGGGTTCCGGTAACCCTCCCGGTATTCCGGTAAAATCCTGATTTCACCTGGAATGCATCCGATGTCCAAACATAGGCTTCCAATATATAATTCTTTATGTCTCGACCATTTCGAGACTCCTCGTCACGTCCGTGATCACATCCGGGACTCCGAACTCCTTCGGTACATCAAAATGCATAAACTCATAATAACTGTCATCGTAACGTTAAGCGTGCGGACCCTACGGTTCGAGAACAATGTAGACATGACCGAGACACGTCTCCGGTCAATAACCAATAGCGGGACCTGGATTCCCATATTGGCTCCTACATATTCTACGAAGATCTTTATCGGTCAGACCGCATAACAACATACGTTGTTCCCTTTGTCATCGGTATGTTACTTGCCCGAGATTCGATCGTCGGTATCCAATACCTAGTTCAATCTCGTTACCGGCAAGTCTCTTTTCTCGTTCTGTAATACATCATCTCGCAACTAACTCATTGGTTGCAATGCTTGCAAGGCTTTATGTGATGTGCATTACCGAGAAGGCCCTGAGATACCTCTCCGACAATCGGAGTGACAAATCCTAATCTCGAAATATGCCAACTCAACATGTACCTTCGGAGACACTTGTAGAGCACCTTTATAATCACCCAGTTACGTTGTGACGTTTGGTAGCACACAAAGTGTCCCTACGGTAAATGGGAGTTGCATATTCTCATAGTTGAAGGAACATGTATAAGTCATGGAAAAAAGCAATAGCAACATACTAAACGATCGGGTGCTATGCTAATGTAATGGGTCATGTCAATCAGATCATTCAACTAATGATGTGATCTCGTTAATCAAATAACAACTCTTTGTTCATGGCTAGGAAACATAACCATCTTTGATTAATGAGCTAGTCAAGTAGAGGCATACTAGTGACACTCTGTTTGTCTATGTATTCACACATGTATTATGTTTCCAGTTAATACAATTCTAGCATGAATAATAAACTTTTATCATGATATAAGGAAATAAATAATAACTTTATTATTGCCTCTAGGGCATATTTCCTTCACCCACTTAGTTTTAGTTTGAGCTTTCATACACTTATAGCTCTAGTGCATCCATTGCATGACAATCCCTACTCCTCACATTGACATCAATTGATGGGCATCTCCATAGCCTGTTGATTAGCCGCGTCGATGTGAGACTTTCTCTTTTTTTGTCTTCTCCCCATCATATTATTCTATTCCACCCATAGTGCTATATCCATGGCTTGCGCTCATGTATTATGTGAGGGTTGAAAAAGCTGAAGCGCGTTAAGAAGTATGAACCAATTGCTCGGCTTGTCATCGGGGTTGTGCATGATGTGAATATTTTGTGTGGTGAAGCTGGAGCATAGCCAGACTCTATGATTTTGTAGGGATAACTTTCTTTGGCCATGTTATTTTGAAAAGACATGATTGCTTTATTAGTAGGCTTGAAGTATTATTGTTTTTATGTCAAATGGTAGACTATTGCCTTGAATCACTCGTGTCTTAATATTCATGCCACGATCAGATTACATGATCAAGATTATGCTAGGTAGCATTCCACATCAAAAATTATCTTTTTTACCATTTACCTACTCGAGGACGAGCAGGAATTAAGCTTGGGGATGCTGATACGTCTCCGTCGTATCTATAATTTTTGATTGTTCCATGCCAATATTCTACAACTTTCATATACTTTTGGCAACTTTTTATGCTATTTTTGGGACTAACATATTGATCCAGTGCCTAGTGCCAGTTCCTGTTTGTTGCATGTTTTATGTTTCGCAGAAACCCCATATCAAACGAAATCGAAACGGGATAAAACGGACGGAGAATATTTTTGGAATATTTGGAGAATATGGGAGGAAGAATCAACGCGAGACGGTGCCCGAGGTGGCCACGAGGCAGGGGGCGCGCCTGCCCCCCTTGTGGGCCACCCGTAAGGCGGTTGATGCTCTTCTTCGGCCGCAAGAAAGCTAATTTTTAGAAAACAATCTCGGCGAAGGTTTCAATCCAATCGGAGTTACGGATCTCCATATATATATATATATATATATATATATATATATATATATATATATATATATATACGAAACGGTGAAAGGGCAGAACACCAGAACGCAGAAACAGAGAGAGACATAGAAACAGATCAAATCTCGGAGGGGCTTTCGCCCCTCCCATGCCATGCAGGCCAAGGACCAGAGGGGAAACCCTTCTCCCATCTAGGGAGGAGGTCAAGGAAGAAGAAGAAGAAGGGCCCCCCTCTCCCCTTCTCTTCCGGTGGCGCCGGAACGCTGCTGTGGCCATCATCATCACCGCGATCTTCACCAACACCTTCACCATCTTCACCAACATCTCCATCACCTTCCCCCCTCTATCTACAGCGGTCCACTCTCCCGCAACCCGCTGTACCCTCTACTTGAACATGGTGCTTTATGCTTCATATTATTATCCAATGATGTGTTGCCATCCTATGGTGTCTGAGTAGATTTACGTTGTCGTATCGGTGGTTGATGAATTTCTATGATTGATTTAATTTGCTTGTGGTTATGTTGCTGTCCTTTGGTGCCCATCATATGAGCACACGCATGGATCACACCATAGGGTTAGTTGTATGTTGGTAGGACTATGTATTGGAGGGCAAGAGTGACAGAAGCTTCAACCTAGCATAGAAATTGATGGATACGGGATTGAAGGGGACCAATATATCTTAATGCTATGGTAGGGTTTTACCTTAATGAACGTTAGTAGTAGCGGACGCTTGCCAATAGTTCCAATCATAAGTGCATAGAATTCCAAGTCAGGGATGACATGCTAGCAGTGGCCTCTCCCACATAAAACTTTCTATCGATCTAGTAAAGTAGTCAATTGCTTAAGGGACATTTCGCAACTCCTACCACCACTTTTCCACACTCGCTATATTTACTTTTTTTTGCTTCTTTACCTAGACAACCCCTACTTTTTATTTACGCGCTCTTTATTATCTTGCAAACCTATCCAAAAACACCTATAAAGTACTTCTAGTTTCATACTTTTTTTAGGTAAAGCGAACGTCAAGCGTGCGTAGAGTTGTATCGGTGGTCGACAGAACTTGAGGGAATATTTGTTCTACCTTTAGCTCCTCGTTGGGTTCGACACTCTTACTTATCGAAAACTGTTGCAATCCCCTATACTTGTGGGTTATGAGGATTTTGTGAGCAAACAACTTATGGGAACAATAATCAACTAGCATAGGAAGGCAAAACAAGCATAACTTCAAAACTTTAAGCACATAGAGAGGAAACTTGATATTATTGCAATTCCTAGAAGCATATATTCCTCCCTCATAATAAATTTCAGTAGCATCATGAATGAATTCAACAATATAACTATCATGTAAAGCATTCTTTTCATGAGCCACAAGCATAGAATTTTTATTACTCTCCACATAAGCAAATTTATTCTCATGAATAATAGTGGGAGTAAACTCAACAAAATAATTATCATGTGAGGAATAATCCAATTGAAAACTAAAATCATGATGACAAGTTTAATGGTTATCGTTATTCTTAATAGCATACATGTCATCACAATAATCATCATATATAGCAACTTTGTTCTCATAATCAATTGGAACCTCTTCCGAAATAGTGGAAAAATAAAGTCATGACCTTTACAAATCCACTTTCATAATTATCACAATAAGATTCAACATCCTAAAAAATAGTGGGATAATTACTTCCTAACGTTGACACTCTTCCAAATCCACTTTCATCAATATAATCATCATAAATAGGAGGCATGCTATCATCATAATAAATTTGCTCATCAAAACTTGGGGACTAAACATATCATCTTCATCAAACATAGCATCCCCAAGCTTGTGGCTTTGCATATCATTATCATCATGGGTATTCAAAGAATTCAGACTAACAAAATTGCAATCATGCTCATCATTCACATATTTTATGCCAAGCATTCTATGTAATTCTTCTTCTAGTACTTGAGCACAATTTTCCTTCCCATCATTTTCACGGAAGACATAAAAAAGATGAAGCATATGAGGCACCCGTAATTCCATTTTTTTGTAGTTTTATTTTATAGACTAAACTAGTGATAAAACAAGAAACAAAAAGATTCGATTGCAAGATCTAAATATATACCTTCAAGCACTCACCTCCCCGGCAACGGCGTCAGAAAACTGCTTGATGTCTACTACACAACCTTCTTGTTGTAGACGTTGTTGGGCCTCCAAGTGTAGAGGTTTGTAGGACAGTAGCAAATTTCCCTCAAGTGGATGACCTAAGGTTTATCAATCCATTGGAGGTGTAGGTTGACGATGGTCTTTCTCAAACAACCCTGCAACCAAATAACAAAGAGTCTCTTGTGTCCCCAACACACCCAATACAATGGTAAATTGTATAGGTGCACTAGTTCGGCGAAGAGATGGTGATACAAGTGCAATATGGATGGTAGATATAGGTTTTTGTAATCTGAAAATATAAAAACAGCAAGGTAACTAATGATAAAAGTGAGCGTAAATGGTATTGCAATGCTAGGAAACAAGGCCTAAGGTTCATACTTTCACTAGTGCAAGTTCTCTCAACAATAATAACATAATTGGATCATATAACTATCCCTCAACATGCAACAAAGAGTCACTCCAAAGTCACTAATAACGGAGAACAAACGAAGAGATTGTTGTAGGGTACGAAACCACCTCAAAGTTATTCTTTCTGATCGATCTATTCAAGAGTCCGTAGTAAAATAACACGAAGCTATTCTTTCTGTTCGATATATCCTAGAGTTCGTACTAGAATAACACCTTAAGACACAAATCAACCAAAACCCTAATGTCACCTAGATACTCCAATGTCACCTCAAGTATCTGTGGGTATGATTATACGATATGCATCACACAATCTCAGATTCATCTATTCAACCAACATAAAGAACTTCAAAGAGTGTCCCAAAGTTTCTACCGGAGAGTCAAGACAAAAAACGTGTGCCAACCCCTATGCATATATTCCCAAGGTCACGGAACCTGCAAGTTGATCACCAAAACATACATCAAGTAGATCACGTGAATATCCCATTGTCACCACGGATAAGCACATGCAAGACATACACCAAGTGTTCTCAAATCCTTAAAGACTCAATCCGATAAGATAACTTTAAAGGGAAAACTCAATCCATTACAAGAGAGTGGAGGGGGAGAAACATCATAGGATCCAACTATAATAGCAAAGCTCTCGATGCATCAAGATCGTGCCGAATATAGAACATGAGAGAGAGAGAGAGAGATCAAACACATAGCTACTGGTACATACCCTCAGCCCCGAGGGTGAACTACTCGCTCCTCGTCATGGAGAGCGCCGGGATGATGAAGATGGCCACCGGTGAGGGATCCCCCCTCCGACAGGGTGCCGGAACAGGGTCCCAATTGGTTTTTGGTGACTACAGAGGCTTGCGGCGGCGGAACTCCCGATCTAGGTTATGTTCTGGTTTTTTTGTATATATAAGAGGTTTTGGCGTCGGGGACAAGTCAGGGGGTCTCCGAGGCGGCCACGAGGTAGGGGGGTGCTCCCCCACCCTCGTGGATGCCTCGGGACTCTTCTGGCCCATCTCCGATGCTCCGTGGGCTTCTTCTGTTCCAAAAATAATCTCCGTGAAATTTTAGGTCAATTGGACTCCGTTTGGTTTTCCTTTTCTGCGATACTCAAAAACAAGGAAAAAACAGAAAGTGGCACTGGGCTCTAGGTTAATAGGTTAGTTCCAAAAGTCATATAAAATAGCATATAAATGCATATAAAACATCCTAGATGGATAATATAATTTCATGGAACAATAAAAAATTATAGATACGTTGGAGACGTATCAGTGTTTGAGCACCCTAGATGGTTGAGGTCACCTCGGAGCCATATCCATTGTGGTGAAGCTTCATGGTGTCATTGGGAGCCTCCAATTAAGTTGTGGAGATAGCCCCAACCTTGTTTGTAAAGGTTCGATCGCCGCCTCCAAGGGCACCAATAGTGGAATCACGGCATCTCGCATTGTGTGAGGGCATGAGGAGAATACGGTGGCCCTAGTGGCTTCTTGGGGAGCATTGTGCCTACACACCGCTCCAACAGAGACGTACTTCCTCTCAAAGGGAAGGAACCTTGGTAACACACCCTCGTCTCCACCGACTCCAATCTTGGTTATCTCTTACCTTTACTTGTGCAAGCTTACTTTGTGTTGTTTCCCTTGCTTGCTTGTGTGCTTGTTGTTGTTGCATCATATAGGTTGCTCACCTAGTTTCATATCTAGACAACCTATTTTGATGCTAAGTTTAATTTGGTAAAGAAAAACTAAAAATTGTTAGTTGCCTATTCACCCCCCTCTAGTCAACCATATCGATCCTTTCAAATACAAAGAGTCTCTTGTGTCCCCAACACACTCAATACTATTGTTAGTTGTATATGTGCACTAGTTCGGCGAACAGATGATAATAGATATGTAATAAGGATGATACAAATAGATTTTTATAATCTAAATAAATAAAAAAACAAGGTAGCAAGTGACAAAGACGAGCAAAAACGGTATCTCAATGCTTAGAAACAAGTCCTAATGTTCATTTTTTTACTAGTGCAATCTCTAAACATTACTAACATAATTAAATCATATGATAATCCCTCAAAGTGTGGTAAAGAATCACTACAAGGTTTCTATTCCTATCAGAGAAAGTATGATGAAATCGCGTAGGTAGTAAACCACCTCAAAGTTGTATTTTCCAATCAATCAATTGAACGACCCTCAAATTTTCACGAATAGTTCTAGAGATCGTACTACGACAACACCATATGATACGCTCAATACCCTATTATGTCACCTAGATTACCCAAATGTCAGCACGATAATCCACGAGTGAGACATGCATTAGGTGATCTAAAATCCAAACTATTCAATCCGATAACAAAGAAACTTCGAAGAGCAATACTCAATTCACCACAAAGGAAATAGAGGGGAAGAACATTATAAGATCCAACTATATTGGTAAAGCTTGTGATACATCAAGATCATGCCAAATCAAGAACATGAGAGAGAGAGAGAGGTCAAACACATAACTACTAGTACAAACCCTCAGCCCCGAGGATGGACTACTCACGCATCACCATGGAGGCAGCAAAGATGATGAAGATGGCCTCCATGATGGCTCCCCCTCCGGCATGGTACCAGAAAAGGCCTCCAAATGAGATCGCTTCGGAACAGAGGCTTGCGGCGGTGGAGTAAAAGTTATAGGTTACTTTTCAGAAGTTTCTCTATTTATGGGATTTTTCAACATTGGATTCACGTCATGGGGAGTACCGAGGCCCCCACAAGTCATGTTGTGCCCTAGAGGGCATCCCTTGAGCTTGTGGGCCCCCTGGGCACCTTCTGGCTCCTCCCCCCTCGAAGCTTCATGGGTTTCTTTTCTTTTGACAAAAATCGTCATAAATTTTTATCATGTTTGGACATAGATTGGTATGGTTTTTCTATGAAACATAAAAATGCAAAAAATAGGAATTGACAATGGGCACTGGATTAATATGTTAGTCCATAAAAATGATATAAAAGTGCACCAAAACCATGTAGAAGAAGTTGTCTAGGTGGAGTGCTAGGGAAATTTAAGTTCTTGTAATCTTTCGTTGTTCGTTTAGACAAAGCGTAACTTTGTGGACATGTGCTCTTTCACCCCTTTCCTCCTATCATTATATGATATGCATAATCATGTGTATTCTAGAGAAAAAGCTACTCAAGTTATTCATCAAACATCATATACACAAAAATGCATTATACAATACAAACAACTAAACCATGTACAAACGTACAATGTGAACTTACACAAAAAACAAACAGAACTCTTAGTCTTACTGCTCTCGAAAGTGACTCGTCGGAATTCCTCATGCGCCAAAAGCATCACAACTCAGGTTATTCATCGGCCATCATATACAAAAAATATGTATTGACAAAGCAACAATCTTTTTTACTTTTAAGGAGATGCGTGTTTATCCACTAACCTTGTTGATTAGCCTATCATGTAGGTTTCTGTTTTTGCATCCAATGTGGTATAATGGATCCAAGAAAATTCCCTGATCAATTCCTCATAGTATATATGTTTAAACAAATTGCCGAAAAAAAAGGAAAACACATTTTTTGGCAACTCAGAAACACATAAGGTTATTAAAAATGTACTATATGCTGATAAGTCATATAAAATGCACAATTGCACGTGAGAAAAGAACGAAGGAAACATGATTGTGTCCCTAGGGGCGTGTTTGGTTGCCCACATCGAGCCCAACAAGGCCCGTGCGGGAAGGAAGAGGCCTGTTTGGTTGCCTGGATTCACTGTTGGGCCTGCATCACACGCTTCTCAAAGCAGCCCAGAGCCTGGCTCACTGGAAACACTCGGATTGGCAGTTTCTCGCGAGCCAGGCTGAGTGCGGCACGAGGTCGCTGATGTCTACTATGCAACTTTATTCTTGTAGACTCGTGTTGGGCCTCCAAGCGCAAAGTTTTGTAGGACGGTAGAAATTTTCCCTCAAGTGGATGACCTAAGGTTTATCAATCCGTGGGAGGCATAGGATGAAGATGGTCTCTCTCGAACAACCCTGCAACCAAATACAAGAAATCTCTTGTGTCCCCAACACACCCAATACAATGGCAAATTGTATAGGTGCACTAGTTCGGCGAAGAGATGTGATAAAAGTGTAATATTGATGGTAGAAATATATTTTTATAATCTGAATAAATAAAAACAGCAAGGTAGCAAGTAGTAAACGGGCACAAAAATAGTGTTGCAATGCTTAAAAATGAGGCCCAGGGTCTGTACTTTCGCTAGTGCAACCTCTCAACAATGCTATCATAGTCGGATCATATGATTATCCCTCAAAGTGCAATAAAGAATCACTGCCGAGTTCCTATTAGTGGAGAACAAAAGATAGGAATTGTTTGTAGGGCACGAAATGACCTCAAAGCTATTCTTTCCGTTCAATCTATTCAAGAGTTCGTACTAAAATAACACAAAGCTATTTTTTCCGTTCGATCTATCCTAGAGTTCGTACTAGAATAACACCAAAGCAAATTCATATTCATAATACTCAATCCACACAAAGAACCATAAAGAGACCCCAAAGTTTCCGTCGAAGAAAAACGTGCATCAACCCCTATGCATAGATTACCCCAATATCACCACGGGAATCCGCGAGTTGAATGCCATAACACATATCAAGTGAATCAATAGGATACCTCATTGTCACCTCAAGTATTCATATTGCAAACATATATCATGTGTTCTCATCTCTGAATATTCAATCCGACAAGACAAAACTTTGAAGGGTAAAGATTCAATTCATCATAACAAGAGTATAGAGGGGAGAAACATCATATGATCCGACTATATTAACAAAGCCCATGATATAGATCACGACAGAGAGAGATCAAACACATAGCTACTGGTACAAACCCTCAGCACCGAGGGTGGATTACTCCCTCCTCATCGTGGTGGCCACTTGGATGATGAAGATGGCCACCGGAGATGATTCCCCCTCCGGCAGGGTGCCGGAATGGGTCTAGATTGGTTTTCGGTGGCTACAGAGCCTTGCGGCAGTGGAACTTCCGATCTAGGCTAACCCCGAACGGTTTCGGAATATTTGGGAATTTATAGTGCAAAAAGGGGGTGCGGGAGGCAATCGAGGTGGGCAAAACCCACCTGGGCGCGCCAGGGGGCCTGGCGTGCCCTGGTGGGTTGTGTCCCCCTCGGCGCATCCTGCTACCTCTTGATCACTGCGTTGGTTTTCCCTTGAAGAGGAAAGGGTGATGCAGCAAAGTAGCGTAAGTATTTCCCCCAGTTTTGAGAACCAAGGTATCAATCCAGTAGGAGGCTACGCACGAGTCCCTCGCACCTACACAAAACAAATAAATCCTCGCAACCAAAGCAATAAGGGGTTGTCAATCCCTTCACGGTCACTTACGAGAGTGAGATCTGATAGATATGATAGGATAATATTTTTGGTATTTTTATGATAAAGATGCAAAGTAAAATAAAAGCAAAGTAAAAAAGCAAAGGAAATAACTAAGTGTTGGAAGATTAATATGATGAAGATAGACCCGGGGGCCATAGGTTTCACTAGTGGCTTCTCTCAAGAGCATAAGTATTTTACGGTGGGTGAACGAATTACTGTTGAGCAATTGACAGAATTGAGCATAGTTATGAGAATATCTAGGTATGATCATGTATATAGGCATCACGTCCAAGACAAGTAGACCGACTCCTGCCTGCATCTACTACTATTACTCCACTCATCGACCGCTATCCAGCATGCATCTAGAGTATTAAGTTCATGAAAACAGAGTAACGCCTTAAGCAAGATGACATGATGTAGAGGGATAAATTCATGCAATATGATAAAAACCCCATCTTGTTATCCTTGATGGCAACAATACAATACGTGCCTTGCTGCCCCTACTGTCACTGGGAAAGGACACCGCAAGATTGAACCCAAAGCTAAGCACTTCTCCCATTGCAAGAAAGATCAATCTAGTAGGCCAAACCAAACTGATAATTCGAAGAGACTTGCAAAGATAACCAATCATACATAAAAGAATTCAGAGAAGAATCAAATATTGTTCATAGATAATCTTGATCATAAACCCACAATTCATCGGTCTCATCAAACACACCGCAAAAAGAAGATTACATCGAATAGATCTCCACGAGAGAGGGGGAGAACATTGTATTGAGATCCAAAAGGAGAGAAGAAGCCATCTAGCTAATAACTATGGACCCGAAGGTGAGGTATACTACTCACACTTCATCGGAGAGGCTATGTTGTTGATGTACAAGCCTGCTACCTCTTGAGCACTGCGTTGGATTTCCCCGAAGAGGAGAGGATGATGCAGCAAAGTAGCGTAAGTATTTCCCTCAGTTTTTGAGAACCAAGGTATCAATCCAGTAGGAGGCTACGCTCAAGTCCCTCGTACCTGCACAAAACAATAGCTCAATGCAACCAACGTGATTAGGGGTTGTCAATCCCTTCACGATCACTTACGGGAGTGAGATCTGATAGAGATAATATTTTTGGTATTTTTAGTATAGAGATGCAAAGTGAAAAGGAAAACAAAAAATAAAAAGCAAGCAAGATTAAAGTGATGGAGATTGATATGATGAGAATAGACCCGGGGGCCATAGGTTTCACTAGTGGCTTCTCTCAAGAGCATAAGTACTCTACGGTGGGTGAACAAATTACTGTTGAGCAATTGACAGAATTGAGCATAGTTATGAGAATATCTAGGTATGATCATGTATATAGGCATCACGTCCGAGACAAGTAGACCGACTCCTGCCTGCATCTACTACTATTACTCCACTCATTGACCGCTATCCAGCATGCATCTAGAGTATTAAGTTAAAAACAGAGTAACGCCTTAAGCAAGATGACATGATGTAGAGGGATAGTTCCATGCAATATGATAAAAACCCCATCTTGTTATCCTCGATGGCAACAATACAATATGTGCCTTGCTGCCCCTTCTATCACTGGGAAAGGACATCGCAAGATTGAACCCAAAGCTAAGCACTTCTCCCATGGCAATAAAAACCAATCTAGTAGGCCAAACCAAACTGATAATTCGAAGTGATTTGCAAAGATAACCAATCATACATAAAAGAATTCAGAGAAGATTATTATTCGTAGATAGACTTGATCATAAACCCACAATTCATCGATCTCAACAAACACACCGCAAAAAGAAGATTACATCGAATAGATCTCCACGAGAGAGGGGGAGAACATTGTATTGAGATCCAAAAAGAGAGAAGAAGCCATCTAGCTAATAACTATGGACCCGTAGGTCTGAGGTGAACTGCTCACACTTCATCGGAGGGGCTAGGATGATGTAGAAGCCCTCCATGATGATGGCCCTCTCCGACGGAGCTCCGGAACAGGCCCCAAGATGGGATCTCGTGGGTACAGAAGGTTGTGGCGGTGGAATTAGGTTTCTGGCTCCGTATCTGATCGTTTGGGGGTACGTAGGTATTTATAGGAGGAAGAAGTACGTCGGTCGAGCTCCGATGGGCCAATGAGGCAGGGGGCGCGCCCTAGGGGGGTGGGCACGCCCCCCACCCTCGTGACCGCCTCACGGCTTTCTTGACAGAGGGTCCAAGTCTCCTGGGTCTTATGTGATGAGAAAATCACGTTCCCGAAGGTTTCATTCCGTTTGGACTCCGTTTGATATCATGTTTCTCCGAAACTCTAAAATAGGCAAAAACCAGCAATTCTGGGTTGGGCCTCCGGTTAATAGGTTAGTCCCAAAAATAATATAAAAGTGGAAAATAAAGCCCAATATAGTCCAAAACAGTAGATAATATATCATGGAGCAATAAAAAATTATAGATACGTTGGAGACGTATCAGGCATCCCCAAGCTTAATTCCTGCTCGTCCTCGAGTAGGTAAATGATAAAAAGAGAATTTTTGATGCGGAGTGCTACTTGGCATAATTTCAATGCAAATCTTCTTAATTATGGTATGAATATTCAGATCCGAAAGATTCAAGACAAAAGTTCATATTGACATAAAAAATAATAATACTTCAAGCAAACTAACAAAGCAATTATGTCTTCTCAAAGTGACATGGCCAAAGAAAGTTCATCCCTACAAAATCATATAGTTTAGTCATGCTCCATTTTAGTCACACAAGAATGCTCTCATCATGCACAACCCTGATGACAAGCCAAGCAATTGTTTCATACTTTAATAATCTCAAACTCATAAACCTTCACGCAATACATGAGCGCGAGCCATGGATATAACACTATGGGTGGAATAGAATATAATGATGGGGGTTATGTGGAGAAGACAAAAAGGAGAAAGTCTCACATCAACGAGGATAATCAACGGGCTTTGGAGAGGCCCATCAATTGATGTTAATGCAAGGAGCAGGGATTGCCATGCAACGGATGCACTAGAGCTATAAATGTATGAAAGCTCAACAAAAGAAACTAAGTGGGTGTGCATCCAACTTGCTTGCTCATGAAGACCTAGGGCACTTGAGGAGGCCCATCGTTGGAATATACAAGCCAAGTTCTATAATGAAAAATTCCCACTAGTATATGAAAGTGACAAAACAAGAGACTCTCTATTATGAAGATTATGGTGCTACTTTGAAGCACAAGCATGGAAAAAAGGATAGTAGTATTGCCCCTTTTTATATAATTTTTTTGGGCCTTTTTTTCTTTGGCCTTTTTTATTTGGGACAATACTCTATTAAATGATGATCACCACACTTCTATTTATTTACAACTCAATGATTACAACTCGATACTAGAACAAAGTATGACTCTATATGAATGCCTCTGGCGGTATACCGAGATATGCAATGAGTCAAGAGTGACAAGTATGAAATAATTATGAACGGTGGCTTTGCCGCAAATACTATGTCAACTACATGATCATGCTAAGCAATATGACAATGATAGATGTGTCATGAAGAACGGAATAGTGGAAAGTTGCATGGCAATATATCTCGGAATGGCTATGGAAATGCCATAATAGGTAGGTATGGTGGCTGTTTTGAGGAAGATATAGTGAGGTTTATGTGTGAAAGAGTGTATCATATCACGGGGTTTGGATGCACCGGCGAAGTTTGCACCAACTCTCAATGTGAGAAAGGGCAATGCACGGTACCGAAGAGGCTAGCAATGATGGAAGGGTGAGAGTGCGTATAATCCATGGACTCAACCTTAGTCATAAAGAACTCATATACTTATTGCAAAAATCTACAAGCCATCAAAAACCAAAGCATTACAAGCATGCTCCTAGGGGGATAGATTGGTAGGAAAAGACCATCGCTCGTCCCCGACCGCCACTCATAAGGAGGACAATCAAATAACACCTCATGTTTCAAATTTGTTACATAACGTTTACCATACGTGCATGCTACAGGACTTGCAAACTTCAACTCAAGCACTTCTCAAATTCACAATTACTCTACTAGCATGACTTTGATATTATCACCTCCATATCTCAAAAGAATTATCAAGCATCCAACTTTTCTTAGTATTCAACGCACTCAAAAGAAAGTTTTACAAATCTTGAATACCAAGTTTATTATTATTATTAAGCAAATTACCATGCTAATTAAGACTCTCAAAATAATCTAAGTGAAGCATGAGAGATTAATAGTTTCTTTAAAACAAATCCACCACCGTGCTTTAAAAGATCTAACTGAGGCACTAGAGCAAAGCTATAAAGCTCAAAAGATATAAGTGAAGCACAAAGAGTATTCTATCAAATTTCAATTCATATATGGCTCTCTCAAAAGGTGTGTACAGCAAGGATGATTGTGGCACACTAAAAAACAAAGACACAAATAATACAAGACGCTCCAAGCAAAACACATATCATGTGGTGAATAAAAATATAGCTCCAAGTAAAATTACCGATGGAAGTAGACGAAAGAGGGGATGCCTTCCGGGGCATGCCCAAGCTTTGAATTTTCTGTGTCCTTGGATTATCTTGGGGGTGTTGTAACGCCCTCGATGCGGCTATATCTCCCACGTGTCGAAGCACGACTTAGAGGCATAACCGCATTGAAAGCAATGTCGCAAGTGAGGTAATCTTCACACAACCCATGTAATACATAAGGGAAAGAGATACATAGTTGGCTTACAGTCGCCACTTCACACAATACATAAATAAACATCCATCATCCAGATTACACTCAAGGTCCGACTATGGAACCAAAATGAAAGAAGACTACCCCAAATGCTACACAGATCCCCGATCGTCCCAACTCGGCTCCACTACTGATCATCAGGAGAAGACACATAGTAACGACCACGTTCCTCGTCGAACTCCCACTTGAGCTCAGATGCGTCATCTGCACTGGCATCGTTGGCACCTGAAACTGTTTTGGTAGAATCTGTGAGTCACGGGGACTCAGCAATCTCACACCCGCGAGATCAAGACTATTTAAGCTTAAAGGTAGGATGGGGTTGTGAGGTGGAGCTGCGGCAAGCGACTAGCATATACGGTGGCTACATTTGCAAAAGAGAGCGAGAAGAGAAGCAAAGCACGGTCGTGAAGCTAGAAGTGATCAAGAAGTGATCCTAGAACAACCTACGTCAGACATAACTCCAACACCGTGTTCACTTCCCGGACTCTGCCGAGAAGAGACCATCACGGTTACACACGCGGTTGATATGTTTTAATTAAGGTCAACTTCGGGTTTTCTACAACCGGACATCAACAAATTCCCATCTGCCTCATAACCGCGGGCACGGCTTTCGAAAGATAATACCCTACAGGGGTGTCCCAACTTAGCCCATTATAAGCTCTCACGGTCAACGAAGGATATTCCTTTTACCGGGAAGACCCTATCAGTCTCGGAATCCCGGACTACAAGACATTTCGACAATGGTAAAACAAGACCAGCAAAGCCGCCCGATTGTGCCGTCAAATCCCGATAGGAGCTGCACATATCTCGTTCTCAGGGCACATCCGGATAAGTCAAGCTACGAGTAAAACCAGGCCTCGAGTTTCCCCGCGGTGGCCCCGCAGGCTGCTCGGTTCGGGCCAACACTCGAAGGAGCACTGGCCCGGGGGGGTTAAAATAAAGATGACCCTCGGGCTCGCGAAAACCCGGGGGAAAAAGGCTTAGGTGACAAATGGTAAAACCAAAGTTGGGCCTTGCTGGAGGAGTCTTATTCAAGGCGAACTGTCAAGGGGGTCCCATAAATCACCCAACCGTGTAAGGAACGCAAAATCAAGGAACATAATACCAGTATGACGGAAACTAGGGTGGCAAGAGTGGAACAAAACACCAGGCATAAGGCCGAGCCTTCCACCCTTTACCAAGTATATAGATGCATTAATTAAATAATAGATATTGTGATATCCCAAAATAATCATGTTCCAACATGGAACAAACTTCATCTTCACCTGCAACTAGCAACGGTATAAGAGGGGCTGAGCAAAGCGGTAACATAGCCAATCAACGGTTTGCTAGGACATGGTGGGTTAGAGGTTTGTCATGGCAATATGGGTGGCATGATATAGCAAGTGGTAGGTATCGCAGCATAGGCATAGCAAAAGAGCGAGCATCTAGCAAGCAAAGATAGAAGTGATTTCGAGGGTATGGTCATCTTGCCTGCAAAGTTCTCAGGGTTGTCGAAAGCTTGATCCTCGTAAGTGTTCTCAACAGGTTCCTCGTTCACGTACTCATCTCCCGGCTCTACCCAAAACAAGAACACAAGCAAAGGAACAACTATCAATCACGATGCAATGCGCAAGCAACATGATAGTGATTTCGAGGGTATGGTCATCTTGCCTGCAAAGTTCTCAGGGTTGTCGAAAGCTTGATCCTCGTAAGTGTTCTCAACAGGTTCCTCGTTCACGTACTAATCTCCCGGCTCTACCCAAAACAAGAACACAAGCAAAGGAACAACTATCAACCACGATGCAATGCGCAAGCAACATGATGCAAAACATGGCATGATATGCGAGATGTGGTATGCAATGCATATGCGTGCTCCGGAAGGAAAATATGAACAAGGCATAATCTTGGCAAACCAAGTATTCCACTGGAAAGGTAAGGTGATTTCGGTTGAAATCGATATAAAGATCACCGGAATCGGATGCACGGTTTGCAAATGACAAGCAAAACAAGAATGACATATTTCTGCGATTAACAGCATGAAGCCACTTAGCATGCAACAAGAAATTAACCTACTGCATCCAAACATATTAGCAAAGCATACGGCAGTGATCTACTCAAGATGCTCGACAAAAGATGAACACTGAGCTACGGCTAAATCACAAAATAACAGGTTCAAACAAGCATGGCAAAAGTGCAAAATATATCAGCTTCACAGACTTGGTGAAAATACTATCATGCCAGAAATTAACATCAGGATGACATGTTTAGGGCAAGGAAACAACCTGCTACAAGAACAGGACATAGAAAAATATGGCACGGCATGAATCTACTCAAAGCATTGAACAAAAGTCCCTTACTGACCATGAGCCAAAAAGGACCCGAAAATATAATAGCACCCATGTCAATTAAGCAAGTTTCGTTACAGTTTTCAGACTTAGCAGAAAACTGGACATGTCAAAAACAGATAACAACTAGGCATGTTTACGAGCTCGATGCACTCACTACAGAGAATTTCATGATAAACTAATCATACACCCATCAAGAAGACATGGCATAGAAGCTATACATGGCAAGAACAACATCATAGCATGTAAGGATCAACTACAACAAGCTTGGCAAAATCGAATAACATGTAAACAATCTGCCAGGAAACATTTTATAGCAAAAGTAGAGCTCGATTGACTCAAGCTATGGCACTCCATAATTACTAACAAAGGCATGGATGGATAGAGAGCATCCATATGTTCAAAACAACCTTACTGATCATTCTCAAAATAGGCATAGATCTCTCTGTAACAACAAGAACACATGGGATAAAAATAACAGCAGGACATGACTTAGTGAAAATACTAAGTCCCTGAAATCAGCAACATTATGATCCCTAGTTTGCATGCTTGTGCTAGTCACCACAGAGATCACAAAAATACATGGCATACACCCCTATAAAGATGGCATGGCATATTACAAAACACATGTAGGACTCCAGTTCATAGGATGCACACATCAATCATGGCAAAAATGACAAAAGTGCATCTACTGAAACAGATCTGAAACTAACATCACATAGCCCTCTTTCAACAGCATTCCGGGCATCAAGATGAGCTCAAATGAAAATGATGCAATGAGAATAAATGATGTACCCATCGAGACGAACAATTTGACATATTACACGCACGAAACCGAGCAGTATGCAGCAAGTTATGATGCGATGAACATGCAACAAAAATCTGACAGAAAAAGACTTGGAGGATTTCGGGGGGGAGGAGAAAGTCAACCATCGCTCAGATCTGGATCGCCGGAGTTCGCGCCGGAGCTCGCGCCTGGAGCAGGAGAGGAGGAGGAGGCCGGAGGCACGGGGCGGACGGATCCGGCCGCGCCCTTGCCGGATCCGGTCGGGGCCGGGTCGAGGGAGGCGGCGGAGGCGGCGTGGGGCGCGCAGCGGCGGAGGTCGGCGGGGCGCCTCGGGCGGCGGAGCCGCGGCGACCGGCGGGCGGAGGTCGGCGGGGCGCGCCGGGGAGCGGCTGGGCCGCGGGGGCGGTGCGGGCCGCGCGGGCTAGATCTGGGCCCAGCGGGCCGCGGTGGAGGAGGCGACGATGTGGGCGTGGGTGCCCACGTGGCAGCCCTGATTCGCCGAGCGGCGGCGGCAGACGCGTCCGGCGCCGTCCGGACGTGTCCGGCGCGGGGAGAGGAGCGGGGAGCTAGGGTTAGGGTGGATTTCACTCGAAATTTCGGGGGAGAGGGTATATTTATAGGTAGGAGGAGCTAGGAGGCTCCAAATTGAGCACGGTTTTCGGCCACGCGATCGTGATCGAACGGCCTAGAGGATGGGAGTGACTTAGATGGGTTATTGGGCTGATTTGAAGGGGTTTTGGGCTGCAATCCAAAAGAGGCTTTCACGGTTACCCGGTTAACCGTTGGCGTATCAAACGACCTCCGAATGACCCAAAACTTGACAGGCGGTCTACCGGTGCTATACCAAGGCCGCTTGACAAACCTCCGTCCATTCCGAGAAAGTTTAATACCCGCTCACAGAAAAAGGTAAAAGGGGACGCCGGGGAACATAGGAGCGCCGGATTGCAAAACGGACAATGGGGAAAATGCTCGGATTCATGAGACGAACACGTATGCGAATGCGATGCACATGGTGACATGACATGAAATGCATGACAAGGACAAAATGCAAACTGAAGGGAAACCCAACCACGGAGGGAATATCATATCACATTGCCGAAAATGGCAAGAGTTGGAGTTACAAATATGGCAAGTTACATCCGGGGTGTTACACGTGCCATGGGCATCCCCAAGCTTAGGCTCTTGCCACTCCTTGTTCCATAATCCATCAAAAGAATTTACCCAAAACTTGAAAACTTCACAACACAAAACTCAACAGAAATCTTGTGAGCTCCGTTAGCGAAAGAAAACAAAAGACCACTTCAAGGTACTGTAATGAACTCATTATTTATTTATATTGGTGTTAAACCTACTGTGTTCCAACTTATCTATGGATTATAAACTATTTTACTAGCCATAGATTCATCAAAATAAGCAAACAACACACGAAAAACAGAATCTGCCAAAAACAGAACAGTCTGTAGTAATCTGTAACTAACGCAAACTTCTGGAACTCCAAAAAATCTACCAAAATAGGAAAACCTAGAAAATTTGTTTATTGATCATCAGCAATTGGAATCAGTATTTTATCACGTTCTGGTGATTTTTAACAATTGTTTTTGTGAACAGAAAGATTCTGGAAATTACAGCAAGATCAAATAACTATCATCCAAGAAGATCCTATAGGTCTAACTTGGCACAAACACTAATTAAAACACAAAAACACATCTAAATAGAAGGTAGATGGATTATTTATTCCTAAATAGAAGCAAAAAAAAACAAAAAAATAAAATTGGGTTGCCTCCCAACAAGCGCTATCGTTTAACGCCCCTAGCTAGGCATAAAAGCGATAATAGATGTAGGTATTGCCATCTTTGGTAGGCAATCCATAAGTGGCTCTCATGATAGATTCATATGGCAATTTTATTTTCTTTCTAGGGAAGTGTTTCATGCCCTTCTTTAATGGAAATTGAAATCTAATATTCCCTTCCTTCATATCAATAATTGCACCAACCGTTCTAAGGAAGGGTCTACCAAGAATAATAGGGCAAGAAGGATTGCAATCTATATCAAGAACAATAAAATCTACGGGCACATAATTCCTATTTGAAACAATAAGAACATCATTAATTCTTCCCATAGGTTTCTTAATAGTGGAATCCGCAAGATGCAAGTTTAGAGAGCAATCATCAAAATCACGGAAATCTAGCAAATCACACAAAGTTTTGGGAATAGTGGAGACACTAGCATCCAAATCACACAAAGCATAAAACTCACAATCTTTAATTTTGATTTTAATAGTAGGTTCCCACTCATCATAATGTTTTCTAGGGATAGAAACTTTCAATTCAAGTTTTTCTTCATAAGATTGCATAAAGGCATCAACGATATGTTCGGTGAAGGCTTTATTTTGACTATACGCATGAGGACAATTTAGCACGGATTGCAACAAGGAAATACAATCAATTAAAGAGCAACTTTCATAATTAAATTCCTTGAAATCCAATATAGTGGGTTTATCAACATCTAGGGTTTTATTTCTTTCAATCCCACATTTATCAATTTCATCATCAAGATCTAAATACTCCGAATTTTTAGAACGCCTTCTAGGTAAAGGAAGATCATATTCAGTTTCATCAAGATTCATATTGCAAAGCAATGATTTAATAGGGGACACATCAATAAATTTTAGATCTTCATCTTGATTTTCATAGGAATTGGAAGGACACGCTTTAATAAAGGCATCTTTCGTAGCACGCATCCTAGCGGTTCTTTCCTTGCACTCATCAATGGAAATTCTCATGGCTTTGAGAGACTCATTGATATCATGCTTAGGAGGAATAGATCTAATCTTTAAAGAATCAACCTCAAGAGAAATTATATTAACGTTCCTAGCCAAATCATCAACTTTAAGCAATTTCTCTTCAAGCAAAGCATTAAAATTCTTTTGTGAATTCATAAACTCTTTAACACTATTCTCAAATTCAGAGGGCATCTTATTAAAATTTCCATAAGAGTTGTTGTAGGAATTTCCATAATTATTAGAAGGATTACTAGGATAAGGCCTAGGATTAAAATTCCCTCTATATGCGTTGTTACCAAAATTATTTCTACCAACAAAATTCACATCCATAGATTCATTATTATTCTCAATCAAAGTAGACAAAGGCATATCATTAGGATCAGAAGAAACACTCTTAGTAACAAATAATTTCATGAGTTCATCCATCTTTCCACTCAAAACATTGATTTCTTCTATAGCATGCACTTTTTTATTAGTGGATCTTTCAGTGTGCCATTGAGAATAATTAACCTTAATATTATCTAGGAGTTTAGTAGCATCTCCTAAAGTGATTTCCATAAAAGTGCCTCCCGCGGCCGAATCTAAAAGATTTCTAGAAGCAAAATTTAATCCGGCATAAATTTTTTGTATAATCATCCACAAGTTTAAACCATGAGTAGGACAATTACGTATCATTAAGTTCATTCTCTCCCAAGCTTGTGAAACATGTTCATGATCAAGTTGCTTAAAATTCATAATATCGTTTTTAAGAGAGATGATCTTAGTGGGAGGAAAATACTTAGAGATAAAAGCATCTTTGCACTTGTTCCAAGAATCAATACTATTTTTAGGCAAAGACGAAAACCAAGCTTTAGCACGATCTCTAAGCGAAAAAGGAAATAGCTTCAATTTAACAATATCATTATCGACATCTTTCTTCTTTTGCATATCACATAAATCAATGAAGCTATTCAGATGAGTAGCGGCATCTTCACTAGGAAGGCCTGCGAATTGATCTTTCATACCAAGATTCAACAAAGCGGTATTGATTTCACAAGATTCAGTATTGGCAAGAGGAGCAATCGGAGTGCTAAGGAAATCATTATTGTTGTATTGGTGAAGTCACACAATTTGGTAGTATCTTGAGCCATCGCGACAAACAAGCAATCCAACACACGAGCAAACAAAAGTCAAGCGAGAAAAAGGCAAACGGAAAAGAGAGGGCGAATAAAACGGCAACGGTGAAGTGGGGGAGAGGAAAACGAGAGGCAAATGGCAACTAATGTAATGCGGGAGATAGGGATTGTGATGTGTACTCGGTATGTTGACTTTTGCGTAAAATCCCCGGCAACGGCGCCAGAAGTTCTTCTTGCTACCTCTTGAGCATTGCGTTGGATTTCCCCGAAGAGGAGAGGATGATGCAGAGAAGTAGCGTAAGTATTTCCCTCAGTTTTTGAGAACCAAGGTATCAATCCAGTAGGAGGCTACGCTCAAGTCCCTCGTACCTGCACAAAACAATAGCTCAACGCAACCAACGCGATTAGGGGTTGTCAATCCCTTCACGGTCACTTACGGGAGTGAGATCTGATAGAGATAATATTTTTGGTATTTTTAGTATAGAGATGCAAAGTGAAAAATAAAAGGCAAAATAAAAAGCAAGCAAGATTAAAGTGATGGAGATTGATATGATGAGAATAGACCCGGGGGCCATAGGTTTCACTAGTGGCTTCTCTCAAGAGCATAAGTATTCTACGGTGGGTGAACAAATTATTGTTGAGCAATTGACAGAATTGAGAATAGTTATGAGAATATCTAGGTATGATCATGTATATAGGCATCACGTCCGAGACAAGTAGACAGACTCCTGCTTGCATCTACTACTATTACTCCACTCATCGACCGCTATCCAGCATGCATCTAGAGTATTAAGTTAAAAATAGAGTAACGCCTTAAGGAAGATGACATGATGTAGAGGGATAGTTCCATGCAATATGATAAAAACCCCATCTAGTTATCCTCGATGGCAACAATACAATACATGCCTTGTTGCCCCTTCTGTCACTGGGAAAGTGTCGGGGATATACCCCGCGGTGTAAACCGGACGGAAGTTAACTCGGCCGGACTTGGTGGTTTATCTGAAGACCCGCCCTGACCTTGGCGGTTTACAAGCAGCCCGCTTGGTCGTTATGACTCATTGGTAACCCGACGGGCGGATTAAGACGGATGACAAGGCCCAAGGCCCAGAAGGCCGGTTCAACTATGGTGGGTCGGTTTAAGAGGAAAGGAATATTTACCTTACAAAGAGTTAAGACCAGGACTTGTATCCGGTTTGTATTAGAGATAGACTAGTCCTAATCCTAATAGGACTCCACATGTAAACCGCCCCTTCAACATATATAAGGAGGGGCAGGGCTCCCCAAAGAGGGACAGGTTAGAAGTTAGAAGCGACAAGCAAGAAACAATCTCTAGGGCTAGACACAAAGAGCCGGTTTACGGCGTCTCCCTCGGGATGATAATGAGACCTAGCCTCAAACAGCATGTAGGGTTATTACCGGATGATGTTTCCCGGGGCCCGAAGCTGTCTAAATCCTTGTCTTGTGCGTTGATCCGCCCTGCGTCTCTCGTCCCACTCAACCCCTCTCAAGCTACCACATAGATGCGTTGGCCTCGCGACTAAGTCCTGACACTAAGGACATCTGCCGTGACAAATCCACGACAGTTGGCGCCCACCGTGGGGCCATCGCACGGTGGTGATGAGTTCTTTTGAGGGATCTTTCTGAGGGATCGACGGGTTCGTGAATTTTTGGATCGAGAAGAGTCGGTTCAAAAGGATCTACGTCAACTCCGAGTAATCGGCTACAATTGATTGCCGCGGCGTTCTAGATTAAATCAGAGTTAAAAAGTGTGCCGCTGGTCGCCGCAAAGACGTCGAATTGACGAGACCTAAGAGATTAACCAAAGGTAGATTGATTCCGGAGCACTCGCAGCTGTCAACGGTGGAAATCGGATCAGGAAAAGGAAAAGACGACCACGACCCGGAAGTTGATACGGCTATGACCCGGTTTCGCCACAAGTGATTTTCCTCGAAGCCGGCCTGCCTCCCCGCTGCGGTTCTACTGAGGCTCGCCTCGCCTGCGCCGCCGCCGTCCCTCACGCCGTTCAATGCTTCCTGGTGCTCATGCTTCGCGGCGCCGCCTGAGCGCCTCTACTCCTGCCGTGGGGCCGCAGGCTACGAGTCCCCCCGTCTCCGTGAGTCGCTGGCGCCGCCCCGTGCTTATCCCGGTCTTGCTTTGCTACAGCGAGATTCAAACTGCACTAGCAGTGCTGCCATGGAGTTTTACCCGCCGTTTGTCATCTCACTGAGCTGCTGAAGAGCGTCTTGTTTCCGCGCAGTTTTAACTCGGCCCCCAGTTACCGCTAAGCCGCCCCGGGCCGACCCTGCTAACTCCGTCGCCCTGGCCTTGCTTTGTGCGGCCGCCTAGGCCCATCTATGGGAGTTGCTGCCCATTCTAGTGTACCGTGCCCTGCTTGGTCCTTGCTCCGTACTGGTCAAAGCGGTGAGCCTACTATGACGACTGTTGTCACAAGTCCCAGCGAGTAGATCGTCCTGATCAGTCAATTTACTGCCCAAACAATACTACTCCGCGGACACCAATTCCGTCCTCATCAACAACCACAGAAATATTTTTCATCATGACCGCTGCAGACGATCTGGTGCGGTCTGTGTTGGCTGTCATAAGAAGGCGCAATGGCACAATTTCCAAGAAAGAGCATCAACCATCACGTGAGAAACAAGACTGGTCAAGGTGATGAATCAATTACTCCATTATTGGTGATACTTTGTTTTTACTACCGGTCTGTCCAAAACAAGACGGACAAAAGAGCAAGCGCATCCGCTGTATCGGCGCCAGCATCCGGGTTCATCCGGCAAAAAATACCAGGTGTTATTCTTCTTATGTATTTTATAAGTACATGTTAATTCATCCAACAACAATTACTCTGGCCTGTAATATTTTTATGCAGCAAGGCTATTAAGAAAAAAGGGGATGGTATTATACCACGGAGGCACATTCGGCTGTGCCGCGCAGTTTCACGGACACACATATCGCGGTCCGGTTTACATCAACGCCATGAACGACTTACCCGCTGGTTCACGCGTCCGCACCGGTTTATAACGCGGAGGACAACTAGCTCGTCTGTGCCGGCTTACAAGGCCGCGGCCGACTCATCACTCTGAAGCCGCTTCTGATGCTGCGGTGGTTTTACTGTCCGCCCAAAAAATCAGGTGGTATCCATCTAAATTTATGTATTAAATACTTATTGTTTTTTGTCAAAGAACAATTACTCTGTCCTGTAATATTTTCGCACAGGACAATTTTTATGCCATTCATGGACACGAGTATCGCGGTCCGGTTTACGTCGACACGCCAGTTGACTCGCCCGTCCGCCCTGGCCATCGGTTCATGCAAAAAGGGATTATTATATCGCTGAGCTATTGGATAACCCATGCCAGTTTATATTGCGTTCCAGCCCGCGTCAACTCGTCAGGACCATGCGAATTACCCAGTAGCGTGTGCGCAGGCTGTCATCCCCTGCAGTCCGGTTTACATCAACATACCGGGCCGCATCTGTCTGCATGAGCCATTTATTGAGTAGGAGCAAGTCACAAATTGGGTAGCGCGGTTTTCTTTCAACAAATTGGAGGCAAATTATCATATACTATCGGCCGCCGTCTGCACTGGATGGCTCAATGGGCAGGCGCACAAGTCGCCGTCACTACAGTTTGGTTAAACTTCAAATCGCCAGTTGGAAGGAACCATTGGTCGAATTGCTGACACGGCTCATATGGGATCAGTTATAACCCGCCGCAGTCACCTCAATCTTCTGTGGATTTACATCGCGTTATTAACACCGATGATATATACCTTCTGCTATGGTCAAGTACAGAGAATCTCAAGACAACTCCTTGAGTCATCTTAAGACTCGGGGGCTACGATGATATGACGCAGCAAGTCTTGCCAGTTTTAGCCGGTTTAAGAAACCCAGGACAATGGAGGAAAAGATAACCCGGTCCTGGAGGCTACTGTTATATTGATGAAAGTTTAAAGGCCGTCCGAAAATTTCCGGCTTAGAAAGTATATGACAGTTACAAAATCCTGGTTCAATGAAGAAGATCCGGGTCATCAGAAAGGATTCCGGTTCAAAATCCGGCTCAAGGGAAACCAGTCTCACTGAAGCTCTCAAATATCCGGTTTACAATCCGATTCAAGGGAATTTGTTCTCCAACAAAGCTCTGAAGCTCTCAAATCCGGTTTAACAATGTCCGGTTCAAAAAGGAATTAACTTCTCGCAAGTTCGAGTTTAAAGGCCGTCAGAAAATTTCCGGCTGAAAATGAAGATTCCGGTTTAAAATCCGGTTCAAGGGAAAGATGTCTCCCACAAAGCTTTGAAGCTCTTAATATCCGGTTCAAGATCCCGGTTCAAGAAGAATTTATCTCTTGCAAAAAGGTTAAAAATTACTGAAGAGGACCTGTTGCCATGATGCGCGGTTCAAACATGGGGCTTCCTGTTCAAACATAGGTCATATTCGAACCAAAGAGAACATAGCTATCCTTATAAGGTCATTTGGGGGCTCGGTCATGTTTGAACCGATGCAATACCTCTTGGCCGGCGAAAGCCATCAGAGTCATTTGGGGGCTCGGTCGTGTCCGAACCGATGCAATACCTCTTGGCCGACGAAAGCCACCAGAATCATTTGGGGACACGTTCACGTCTGAACCGGTCACGCCTCTTGGTCGGCCTCCGGGCCTAGAGTCATTTGGGGGCTTGGTCGAACCCGAACCATAGCAATGCCACTTGGCCGGCGTAACGCCACGCGTCATTTTGGGGTCCTGGCTGACTGGCACCATCGCTACGCCTTCGGGGGGCTTGGTTGCGTCTGACCATGGTAATTCCATCTGACCAAGCTCAGTAGAGCTCTTCTTTTGCAAAAAGTCTTTGTCACCGCTTTTGCTTCATTATCTTTTCTTAAAGAGTTGCTATTTTATCTGGTTGCGTTTTTAAACCGACAATATTTTGCACCAGTTCAACATAGCCAATTTGGCAGAACACGGCCTTCTTTTCAAAACCTGAGGCTATCTGCCCGGTTTGATTTTTGTTACCATCCTATTATGGAGTAAACCGGTGTGTATCAACCCGGCTCGGCTTTCAACTACAAGTTGTCAGTACATGATCAAATTATAATCCGGCGATTATTAACCCGGTCTGGTTTGACTACGAGTTGCGAGTATTATATATGGATAATCCGGTGTCTATCACAACCCAGTACGGTTTACCATGAACTGGCTCAATATGGAAGGAGTTATCAGTACTCAAGATTGGGATTATCACTCTTACTACTAAAGTTGGTAAACCAACGATGTGATTCAATGTCACAGGTATGATATATTTCATATTTTTAAGTGCAGCCTTGGTTATAAACCCAGGTTATATATTGGGCATTATGACCCGTCCGGCGGTAAACCGCCAGGACACTTTAACCTTGTTGTATGCAGAAACAGGTTGAATAAAATATGATGATAAATTCCGGTGTTTGTTAAACCGGCCTGGCTTTAAGATGCTAAATCGCGAGTCTATGATGAGAAATTCTCCGGTGTTTATTAAACCGGCCTGGCTTTGGACTATAAGTCGCCAGTATATATTTGGATTGCGCCATTGGAATTCTGCGCTTATAAATCATTGGGCTATTCAAATAGCCAAACTTGGCTAACTTTTGATTATGGTATTGAATGAATGATGTTTTCATACCGGATTATATTATTCAAATAGCCAACATGGCTGGATTTTTATTATGGTTATTAATATTATGATTAAGGTTTTCAAAGTCGCTTTAGCGCAATGGTTATCATTTTCTATAATTGAAGGAATAGTCCCGAGTCGCTGCAGGCTTACAACCCGGCACTTGGGGGCTACATTATTCAAAGTTGAGATTATATCAAATATGCAAGTCTCATGTCGTTGCAAGCATGCACCATGACACTTGGGGGCTAATGCAAAGTCATTTTTGCTCATTTTATTGAAAGACCCAACTCATCACATTGTAATGAGCTGGCCCTTGGGGGCTACCAATTGCTCCTGTCAACTATTCAAGGTACAAAGTTTTTTATCCATTATATTGAAGGGTCCACTGCTCAGTTGGTAAAGCACAAAGGCTCTTAACCCTGTGGACATGGATTCAAGCCCCATGATGGGGGTTACATCATATGATGTTATTTTCATTGAAGTGTATATCAAAGTCCCAGCTCAATATTATCTTATTGACCCGGCCCTTGGGGGCTACATTGGTTGAAGTTTTATGGGCATCAGTCAATTACAAGTCCCAGGTTGCTGCAAGCATGACAACCCGGCACTTGGGAGCTACAGGTAATATGGATATAAGGGAGAAATATCTTCCAATTTTCTGTTTTGAGCCAATCATTATGACCCGGTGTCTGCAACAATCATAATCCGGGATCATCAGTTTTTATAACCCGGCCATTTGGTAATGTTAAACCGGCAAGTTTTCAAGACCGGGATCATCTTCAAACCAGCTGAATATCAGATGAATATTTCAAGACCAATATTTCTTAAAACCGGCGCTTCGGAAGCCGACTCAAGTGGATTATTCTTCACAGTATTTTTCTATGAGAAACCAATGTCAGCAATTTGAGTGTGAAGCTGGTTATTAACCCGGATTTTCTAGAAGGAGGAATGACAAGGACTTAAGGATGATCAGGTGTCGGTTTACAAGAATTCTTAACCCGGAGCGCAAACCTGTCAAATTTGTTCTTATGTTTATTTGCAGCATAAGTTTACCATGGATAAATCCAAGCTAAACTTGGGGGCTAATGTCGGGGATATACCCCGCGGTGTAAACCGGCCGAAAGTTAACCCGGCCGGACTTGGTGGTTTATCTGAAGACCCGCCCTGACCTAGGCGGTTTACAAGCAGCTCGCTTGGTCGTTATGACTCATTGGTAACCCGGCGGGCGGATTAAGACGGATGACAAGGCCCAAGGCCCAGAAGGCCGGTTCAACTATGGTGGGTCGGTTTAAGAGGAAAGGAATATTTACCTTACAAAGAGTTAAGACCAGGACTTGTATCCGGTTTGTATTAGAGATAGACTAGTCCTAATCCTAATAGGACTCCACATGTAAACCGCCCCTTCAACATATATAAGGAGGGGCAGGGCTCCCCAAAGAGGGACAGGTTAGAAGTTAGAAGCGACAAGCAAGAAACAATCTCTAGGGCTAGACACAAAGAGCCGGTTTACGGCGTCTCCCTCGGGATGATAATGAGACCTAGCCTCAAACAGCATGTAGGGTTATTACCGGATGATGTTTCCCGGGGCCCGAAGCTGTCTAAATCCTTGTCTTGTGCGTTGATCCGCCCTGCGTCTCTCGTCCCACTCAACCCCTCTCAAGCTACCACATAGATGCGTTGGCCTCGCGACTAAGTCCTGACACTAAGGACATCTGCCGTGACAAATCCACGACATAAAGGACACCGCAAAGATTGAACCCAAAGCTAAGCACTTCTCCCGTGGCAAGAAAAAACCAATCTAGTAGGCCAAGCCAAACTGATAATTCGAAGAGACTTGCAAAGATAACCAATCATACATATAAGAATTCAGACAAGATTCAAATATTATTCATAGATAGACTTGATCATAAACCCACAATTCATTGGTCTCAACAAACACACCGCAAAAATAAGATTACATCGAATAGATCTCCACGAGAGAGGGGGAGAACATTGTATTGAGGTCCAAAAAGAGATAAGAAGCCATCTAGCTAATAACTATGGACCCGTAGGTCTGAGGTGAACTACTCACACTTCATCGGAGGGGCTAGGATGATGTAGAAGCCCTCCGTGACGATGGCCCTCTCCGGCGGAGCTCCGGAACAGGCCCCAAGATGGGATCTCGTGGGTACAGAAGATTGCGGCAGTGGAATTAGGTTTTTGGCTCCATATCTGATCGTTTGGGGGTACGTAGGTATATATAGGAGGAAGAAGTACGTCGGTGGAGCTTCGAGGGGCCCACGAGGCAGGGGGCGCGCCTTAGGGGGGTGGGCGCTGTTGGGGAACGTAGCAGAAATTCAAAATTTTCCTACGTGTCACCAAGATCTATCTATGGAGAAACCAGCAACGAGGGGAAGGAGAGTGCATCTACATACCCTTGTAGATCGCTAAGCAGAAGCGTTCAAGTGAACGGGGTTGATGGAGTCGTACTCGTCGTGATTCAGATCACCGATGATCCTAGTGCCGAACGGACAGCACCTCCGCGTTTAACACATGTACAGCCCGATGACGTCTCCCACGCCTTGATCCAGCAAGGAGAGAGGGAGAGGTTGAGGAAGACTCCATCCAGCAGCAGCACAACGGCGTGGTGGTGATGGAGGAGCGTGGCAATCCTGCAGGGCTTCGCCAAGCACCTGCGGGAGAGGAGAAGAACTTGGGAGAGGGAGGGGCTGCACCAAAGGCAAAAGGTGTATCCCAAGAGGCCCTCCACCCCCACTATATATAGGGATCCCAAGGGGGGGTGCGCCAGCCCTAGGAGATCCAATCTCCTAGGGGGCGGCGGCCAGGGGAGGTTTCCCTCCCCCCCAAGGCACCTAGGAGGTGCCTTCCCTCCTTGGGACTCTTCATTAGGGTTCCCCCTTCACCCTAGGCGCATGGGCCATAAGGGAAGTGGCGCCCCAGCCCACTTTGGGCTGGATACCTTCCCACTTCAGCCCATGGGACCCTCCGGGATGGGTGGCCCCACCCGGTGGGCCCCCGGGACCCCTCCGGTGGTCCCGGTACAATACCGATGACCCCGAAACTTGTCCCGATGGCCGAAATAGGACTTCCTATATATAAATCTTTACCTCCGGACCATTCCGGAACTCCTCGTGACGTCCGAGATCTCATCCGGGACTCCGAACAACATTCGGTAACCACATACAAGCTTCCTTTATAACCCTAGCGTCATCGAACCTTAAGTGTGTAGACCCTACGGGTTCGGGAGACATGCAGACATGACCGAGATGTACTCCGGTCAATAACCAACAGCGGGATCTGGATACCCATGCTGGCTCCCACATGTTCCACGATGATCTCATCGGATGAACCACGATGTCAAGGACTTAATCAATCCCGTATACAATTCCCTTTGTCTATCGGTACGATACTTGCCTGAGATTCGATCGTCGGTATTCCGATACCTTGTTCAATCTCGTTACCGGCAAGTCTCTTTTACTCGTTCCGCAACACATCATCCCGTGATCAACTCCTTGATCACATTGTGCACATTATGATGATGTCCTACCGAGTGGGCCCAGAGATACCTCTCCGTCACACGGAGTGACAAATCCCAATCTCGATTCGTGCCACCCAACAGACACTTTCGGAGATACCTGTAGTGTACCTTTATAGCCACCCAGTTACGTTGTGACGTTTGGCACACCCAAAGCATTCCTACGGTATCCGGGAGTTGCACAATCTCATGGTCTAAGGAAATGATACTTGACATTATAAAAGCTTTAGCATACGAACTACATGATCTTGTGCTAGGCTTAGGATTGGGTCTTGTCCATCACATCATTCTCCTAATGATGTGATCCCGTTATCAATGACATCCAATGTCCATGGTCAGGAAACCGTAACCAGCTATTGATCAATGAGCTAGTCAACTAGAGGCTTACTAGGGACATGGTGTTGTCTATGTATCCACACATGTATCTGAGTTTCCTATCAATACAATTCTAGCATGGATAATAAACGATTATCATGAACAAGGAAATATAATAATAATCAATTTATTATTGCCTCTAGGGCATATTTCCAACAGTCTCCCACTTGCACTAGAGTCAATAATCTAGTTCACATCGATATGTGATTAACACTCAAGGTCACATCCCTATGTGACTAACACCCAAGAGTTCTGGGTTTGATCATGTTATGCTTGTGAGAGATGTTATAGTCAATGGGTCTGAACCTTTCAGATCCGTGTGTGCTTTACAAATCTCTATGTCATCTCCTAGATGCAGTTACCACACTCTATTTGGAGCTATTCCAAATAACTGTTCTACTATACGAATCCAATTTACTACTTAGAATAATCTGGATCAGTGTCAAAGTTTGCATCGGCGTAACCCTTTACGACGAACTCTTTTACCACCTCCATAATCGAGAAAATTCCTCAGTCCACCAGTTACCAAGGATAACCTTGACCGCTGTCCTGTGATCCATTCCTGGATCACTCTTGTACCCCTTGACTGACTCATGGCAAGGCACACTTCAGATGCGGTACACTGCATAGCATACTGTAGAGCCTATGACTAAAGCATAGGGGACGACCTTCGTCCTTTCCCTCTATTCTGCCGTGGTCAGGTCTTGAGTCTTACTCAATACTCACACGTGTAATACAGCCAAGAACTCCTTCTTTGCTGATCTATTTTGAACTCCTTCAAAATCTTGTCACGGTATGTATTCATTTGAAAGTACTATTAAGCGATTTTGATCTATCCTTATAGATCTTGATGCTCAATGTTCAAGTAGCTTAATCTAGGTTTTCCATTGAAAAACACTTTTCAAACAACCCTATATGCTTTCCAGAAATTCTACATCATTTCTGATCATCAATATGTCAACAACATATACTCATCAGAAATTCTATAGTGCTCCCACTCACTTCTTTGGAAATACAAGTTTCTGATAAACTTTGTAAAAACCCATATCTTTGATCATCTCATCAAAGCGTACATTCCAACTCCGAGATGCTTACTCCAGTCCTTAGACGGATTGCTGGAGCTTTGCATACTTGTTAGCATCTTTCAGGATTGACAAAAATCTTCTGGTTGTATCACATACAACCTTTCCTCAAGAAAATCGTCGAGGAAACAATGTTTTGACATCCTATCTGCATAATTTCATAAATAATGCAGTAATCGCTAACATAATTCAAACAGACTTTTAGCATCGCTACGGGTGAGAAAGTCTCATCGTAGTCAACTCCTTTAACTTGTCGGAAAACATTTTAATGACAAGTCGAGCTTTCTTAATGGTGACATTTACCATCATTGTCCGTCTTCCTTTTAAAATCCATATGTACCTAACAGTCTTACGACCATCAAGTAGTTCTTTCAAAGTCTACACTTTGTTTTCATATATGGATCCTCTCTCGGATTATATGGCCTCGAGCCATTCATCGGAATCCGGGCCCACCATCGCTTCTCCATAGCTCGTAGGTTCATTGTTGTCTAGCAACATGTCTTCCAAGACAGGATTACGTACCACTCTGAAGTAGTACGCATCCTTGTCATCCTACGAGGTTTGGGAGTGACTTGATCCGAAGTCTCATGATCACTATCATAAGCTTCCACTTCAATTGGTGTAGGTGCCATAGGAACAATTCCTGTGCCTTGCTACACACTAGTTGAAGTGACGGTTCAACAACCTCATCAAGTCTCCACCATTCTCCCACTCAATTCTTTCGAGAGAAACTTTTCCTCGAGAAAGGACCCGATTCTAGAAACAATCCCTATTGCTTTCGGATCTGAGACAGGAGGTATACCCAACTGTTTTGGGTGTCCTATGAAGATGCATTTATCCGCTTTGGGTTCGAGCTTATCAGCCTGAAACTTTTTCACATAAGTGTCGCAACCCCAAACTTTTAAGAAACGACAACTCAGGTTTCTCCAAACCATAGTTCAAACGGTTTCGTCTCAACGGAATTACGTGGTGCCCTATTAAAGTGAGTGCGGTTGTCTCTAATGCCTAACCCATGAACGATAGTGGTAATTTGATAAGAGACATCATGGTATGCATCATATCCAATAGGGTGCAGTTATGATGTTCGGACACACCATCACACTATGGTGTTCCAGGCGGTACTAGTCATGGAACAATTTCCACAATGTCTCAATTGTGTACCAAACTCACAACTCAGATATTCATCTCTATGATCATATCATAGATATTTTATCCTCTTGTCAAGACGATATTCAACTTCACTCTGAAATTACTTGAACAATTCAATAATTCAGACTTGTGTTTCATCAAGTAAATATGCTCAGTATCTACTCAAATCATCTGTGAAGTAAGAGCATAACGATATCCACTGCGTGCCTCAGCACTCACTAGACCGCACACATCAAAATGTGTTACTTCCAACAAGTTGCTTTCTTGTTCCATTTTACTGAAAACGAGGCTTTTCAGTCATCTTGCCCATGTGGTAAGATTTGCATATCTCAAGTGATTCAAAATCAAGTGATTCCAAACGGTCCATCTGCATGGAGTTTCTTCATGCGTATATACCAACAGACATGGTTCACATTACTCAATCCTTTTCAAAAATGAGTGAGTCCAAAGATCCATCAACATGGAGCTTCTTCATGCGTTTTATACCAATATGACTTATACGGCAGTGCCACAAGTAGGTGGTACTATCATTACTATCTTATATCTTTTGGCATGAACATGTGTATCACTATGATCGAGATTCAATAAACCATTCATTTTAGGTGCAAGACCATTGAAGGTATTATTCAAATGAACAGAGTAACTATTATTCTCTTTAAATGAACAACCGTATTGCGATAGACATAATCCAATCATGTCTATGCTCAACGCAAACACCAAATAACAATTATTTAGGTTTAACACCAATCTCGATGGTAGAGGGAGCGTGCGATGCTTGATCATATCAACCTTGGAAGCACTTCCAACACATCTCGTCAGCTCACCTTTAGCTAGTCTCCGTTTATTCCGTAGCTTTTATTTCGAGTTACTAACACTTAGCAACCGAACCGGTATCTAATACCCTGATGCTACTAGGAGTACTAGTAAAGTACACATTCACATAATGTATATCCAATATACTTCTATCGACAGCCTTCTCATCTACCAAGTATCTAGGGTAATTCTGCTCCAGTGGTTGTTCCCCTTATTACAGAAGCACTCAGTCTCGGGTTTGGGTTCAACCTTGGGTTTCTCCACTAGAGCAGCAGCTGATTTGCCGTTTCATGAAGTATCCCTTCTTGCCCTTGCCCTTCTTGAAACTAGTGGTTTCACTAACCATCAACAATTGATGCTCCTTCTTGATTTCTACTTTCGCGGTGTCAAACATCGCGAATATTTCAAGGATCATCATATCTATCCCTGATATGTTATAGTTCATTACGAAGCTCTAACAGCTTGATGGCAATGACTTTGGAGAAACATCACTATCTTATCTGGAAGATCAACTCCCACTCGATTCAAGTGATTGTTGTACTCGGACAATCTGAGCACAAGCTCAACAATTGAGCTTTTCTCCCTTAGTTTGCAGGCCAAGAAAATCGTCGGAGGTCTCATACCTCTTGACGTGGGCACGAGCCTGAAATCCCAATTTCAGCCCTCGAAACATCTCATATGTTCTGCGACATTTCAAAAAGTCTTCGGTGCCTCAATTCTAAACCATTTATCATTACCGAACTATCATGTAGTCATCAAAACGTGTATGCCAAATGTTCGCAACATCCACATACCACGTTCGAGGTCCAGCACACTGAGCAGTGCATTTAGGACGTAAGCCTTGTATTGTCCGCATAATTGCTACTATCAACTTTCAACTATATTTTCTCTAGGAACATATCTAAAACAGTAGAACTAAAGCGCGAGCTTACGACATAATTTGCAAAGATCTTTTGACTATGTTCAGGATAATTAAGTTCATCTTATGAACTCCCACTCAGATAGACATCCCTCTAGTCATCCAAGTGATTACATGATCCGAGTCAACTAGGCCATGTCCGATCATCACGTGAGACGGACTAGTCAACGTCGGTGAACATCTTCATGTTGATCGTATCTACCATACGACTCATGCTCGACCTTTCGGTCTTCTATGTTCCGAGGCCATGTCTGTACATGCTAGGCTCGTCAAGTCAACCTAAGTGCTTCGCGTGTGTAAATCTGTCTTACACCCGTTGTATGTGAACGTAAGAATCTATCACACCCGATCATCACGTGGTGCTTCGAAACGACAAACTTTCGCAACGGTGCACAGTTAGGGGGAACACTTTCTTGAAATTTTAATGAGGGATCATCTTATTTACTACCGTTGTTCTAAGCAAATAAGATGCAATAACATGATAAACATCACATGCAATTAAATAGTGACATGATATGGCCATCATCACTTTGCTCCTTTTGATCTCCATCTTCAGGGCTCCATGATCATCGTCGTCACCGGCATGACACCATGATCTCCATCATCATGATCTCCATCATCGTGTCTTCATGAAGTTGTCACGTCAACTATTACTTCCACTACTATGGCTAACGCTTTAGCAATAAAGTAAAGTAATTACATGACGTTTATGTTGACACGCAGGTCATAAATAAATTAAAGACAACTCCTATGGCTCTTGCCGGTTGTCATACTCATCGACATGCAAGTCGTGATTCCTATTACAAGAACATGATCAATCTCATACATCACATATATCATTCATCACATCCTTTTGGCCATATCACATCACATGGCATACCCTGCAAAAACAAGTTAAACGTCCTCTAATAGTTGTTTGCATGTTTTACGTGGCTGCTATGGGTTTCTAGCAAGAACGTTTCTTACCTACGCAAAACCACAACGTGATATGTCAATTGCTATTTACCCTTCATAAGGACCCTTATCATCGAATCCGATCCGACTAAAGTGGGAGAGACTGGCACCCGCTAGCCACCTTATGCAACTAGTGCATGTCAGTCGGTGGAACCTGTCTCACGTAAGTGTACGTGTAAGGTCGGTCCGGGCCGCTTCATCCCACAATGCCGCCGAATCAAGATTGACTAGTAACGGTAAGCATATTGAACAAAATCAACGCCCACAACTACTTTGTATTCTACTCGTGCAAAGAATCTACGCAATAGACCTAGCTCATGATGCCACTGTTGGGGAATGTAGCAGAAATTCAAAATTTTCCTACGTGTCACCAAGATCTATCTATGGAGAAACCAGCAACGAGGGGAAGGAGAGTGCATCTACATACCCTTGTAGATCGCTAAGCGGAAGCGTTCAAGTGAACGGGGTTGATGGAGTCGTACTCGCCGTGATTCAGATCACCGATGATCCTAGTGCCGAACGGACAGCACCTCCGCGTTCAACACACGTACAGCCCGATGACGTCTCCCACGCCTTGATCCAGCAAGGAGAGAGGGAGAGGTTGAGGAAGACTCCATCCAGCAGCAGCACAACGGCGTGGTGGTGGTGGAGGAGCGTGGCAATCCTGCAGGGCTTCGCCAAGCACCTGCGGGAGAGGAGAAGAACTTGGGAGAGGGAGGGGCTGCACCAAAGGCAAAAGGTGTATCCCAAGAGGCCCTCCACCCCCACTATATATAGGGATCCCAAGGGGGGGTGCGCCAGCCCTAGGAGATCCAATCTCCTAGGGGGCGGCGGCCAGGGGAGGTTTCCCTCCCCCCCAAGGCACCTAGGAGGTGCCTTCCCTCCTTGGGACTCTTCATTAGGGTTCCCCCTTCACCCTAGGCGCATGGGCCATAAGGGAAGTGGCGCCCCAGCCCACTTTGGGCTGGATCCCTTCCCACTTCAGCCCATGGGACCCTCCGGGATGGGTGGCCCCACCCGGTGGGCCCCCGGGACCCCTCCGGTGGTCCCGGTACAATACCGATGACCCCGAAACTTGTCCCGATGGCCGAAATAGGACTTCCTATATATAAATCTTTACCTCCGGACCATTCCGGAACTCCTCGTGACGTACGGGATCTCATCCGGGACTCCGAACAACATTCGGTAACCACATACAAGCTTCCTTTATAACCCTAGCGTCATCGAACCTTAAGTGTGTAGACCCTACGGGTTCGGGAGACATGCAGACATGACCGAGATGTACTCCGGTCAATAACCAATAGCGGGATCTGGATACCCATGCTGGCTCCCACATGTTCCACGATGATCTCATCGGATGAACCACGATGTCAAGGACTTAATCAATCCCGTATACAATTCCCTTTGTCTATCGGTACGATACTTGCCCGAGATTCGATCGTCGGTATTCCGATACCTTGTTCAATCTCGTTACCGACAAGTCTCTTTTACTCGTTCCGCAACACATCATCCCGTGATCAACTCCTTGATCACATTGTGCACATTATGATGATGTCCTACCGAGTGGGCCCAGAGATACCTCTCCGTCACACGGAGTGACAAATCCCAATCTCGATTCGTGCCACCCAACAGACACTTTTGGAGATACCTGTAGTGTACCTTTATAGCCACCCAGTTACGTTGTGACGTTTGGCACACCCAAAGCATTCCTACGGTATCCGGGAGTTGCACAATCTCATGGTCTAAGGAAATGATACTTGACATTATAAAAGCTTTAGCATACGAACTACATGATCTTGTGCTAGGCTTAGGATTGGGTCTTGTCCATCACATCATTCTCCTAATGATGTGATCCCGTTATCAATGACATCCAATGTCCATGGTCAGGAAACTGTAATCATCTATTGATCAACAAGCTAGTCAACTAGAGGCTTACTAGGGACATGGTGTTGTCTATGTATCCACACATGTATCTGAGTTTCCTATCTATACAATTCTAGCATGGATAATAAACGATTATCATGAACAAGGAAATATAATAATAATCAATTTATTATTGCCTCTAGGGCATATTTCCAACAGGCGCGCCCCCACCCTCGTGACCGCCTCGTGGCTTTCTTGACGGAGGGTCCAAGTCTCCTGGGTCTTATCTGATGAGAAAATCACGTTCCCGAAGGTTTCATTCCGTTTGGACTCCATTTGATATTCTGTTTCTCTGAAACTCTGAAATAGGCAAAGAACTGCAATTCTGGGTTGGGCCTCCAGTTAATAGGTTAGTCCCAAAAAATAATATAAAAGTGGAAAATAAAGCCCAATATAGTCCAAAACAGTAGATGATATAGCATGGAGCAATCAAAAATTATAGATACGTTGGAGACGTATCAAAGCCCTCCGTGATGGATGCCCCCTCCGGCGGAGCTCCGGAATAGGCCCCAGGATGGGATCTCGTGGGTACAGAAGGTTGCGGCGGTGGAATTAGGTTTTTGGCTTCGTATCTGATCGTTTGGGGGTACGTAGGTACATATAGGAGGAAGGAGTACGTCGGTGGGGCAACGGGGGGGCCACGAGGGTGGAGGGCACGCCCTGGGGGGGTGGGCGCGCCCCTACCTCGTGGCCTCCTCTTTTGTTTCTTGACGTAGGGTCCAAGTCTCCTGGATCATAATCTTCCTAAAAATCACGTTCCCGAAGGTTTCATTCCGTTTGGACTCCGTTTGATATTCCTTTTCTGCGAAACTCTGAAATAGGCAAAAAACAACAATTCTGGGCTGGGCCTCCGGTAAATAGGTTAGTCCCAATAATAATATAAAAGTGAATAATAAAGCCTAATATTGTCCAAAACAGTAGATAATATAGCATGGAGCAATCAAAAATTATAGATACATTGGAGACGTATCACACCCCCAAGTGCAGCTCTGGCCCATTGGGTTCCTTCTGTTTCATAAAAAATCTCCGTGGAGTTTCGTTGCGTTTGGACTCCGTTTGGTATTGATTTCCCGCGATGTAAAAAACAAGCAGAAATAGCAACTGGCACTGGGCACTGGGTCAATAGGTTGGTTCCAAGAAATGATATAAAGTTGTTATAAAATGATTGTAAAACACCCAAGAATGATGAAATAACAGCATGAATACTTCATAAATTATAGATACGTTGGAGACGTATCAGTCGTATGGGCGGGTGCGACGTGAGGGCAAGGGGGGGAGATGGGAATCTGGCGCGTCGTCCCGGCACCAAATCTAGCCTCACCCCCCATTCACTCACTCACCCATAGCCACTACCCCGCTTTCTTCCCTACTGCCTCACCACCAACGGCAGCTGCGATTTTAGATCTGCGCTAGAGACGGTGGAGGCGACTGCGGTGGCGGCAGAAGAGGCGGCGGCGTTTGCGGCGGATCTGGTGCTCTCCTTGCTATTGGACACCGTCTGGTTGACCTTGTCTGTGCCATGGCTCCCGCTACACCGTCCTCGTCTCCGATTCCGGTAAGCAGCACCCGTGAGGGCAAGGGGGGGAGATGGGAATCTGGCGCGTCGTCCCGGCGCCAAATCTAGCCTCACCCCCCATTCACTCACTCACCCATAGCCACTACCCCGCTTTCTTCCCTACTGCCTCACCACCAACGGCAGCTGCGATTTTAGATCTGCGCTAGAGACGGTGGAGGCGACTGCGGTGGCGGCAGAAGAGGCGGCGGCGTTTGCGGCGGATCTGGTGCTCTCCTTGCTATTGGACACCGTCTGGTTGACCTTGTCTGTGCCATGGCTCCCGCTACACTGTCCTCGTCTCCGATTCCGGTAAGCAGCACCCCCTCCCCCCTTTGTTAGCTCGGTGGTTAGGCTGTTATGCTAGGTGTAGGATCGATTTCCCACTGAACGAACCGTCGATGTCGACTAGGTTATGGACGCGCGGATGAGGCTGATAATTCAGGCAGCAACAATGATTAGTGTGCTTCAGGCATGGGTCATGTTCATGCACCAGAGAGCTGTTCGTCATGCTGGGAGACCTTTGATCCGCTATGGTCCATTGTTTATCTGGGAATAGGAGAGGATCCAAAATCTAAACTACATCTACAAGTACAATGACGTCGAGGCTCTATGGATGCTTCGAATGAAAAGAGCACCATTTGCCAGGCTTATCGAGACCTTCAGGAGCAGGGGTCTGCTACAAGATAATATCAACACCAGTGTCAAAGAGCAAGTTGCCATGTTCCTCCATGTTGTTGGCCATAACCATAGGTTCAGGGTCATTCACAACACGTTCAGGAGATCAATGGAGACCATCTCTAGGTACTTCAAGTAGGTGCTTTTTGCTATTGTGGAGCTTAAAGGAGAGATGATCAGGAGACCATCTGGCCAGACTCCACCCAAGATTCGCGGAATCCCAAGATGGTATCCATACTTCAAGGTGAGCATTGACAATATACACTTTTCATGGCTTGATATGCTTGTATTGTTCAAGTTGAGCACTAACACAGGCTTGTGATGCCATTTTCACGATTGCATTGGGGCAATAGATGGTACTCATGTCGCTGTCTGTAGCATACAGGGGGAGGAAGCACTACACAAGCCAGAATGTGCTTGCTGCTGTTGACTTTGATCTGAAGTTCACATATGTGTTGGCTAGCTGGGAGGGGTCAGCGCATGATGCTAACATTCTCAGTGACAACATGAGTCGACCTGATGGGATCAACATCCCCAACAGCAAGTTCTACCTTGGAGATGCTGGCTATGCATGTCGGCCGGGTATTCTTCCACCCTTCAGGAAAACCAGGTACCATCTCAACGAGTTCTCTGGTAGGAACTATCCTAGGACTGCATAGGAGTTGTTTAATATCAGACACTCCAGCCTTAACATAACTGTTGAGAGGGCATTTCGAGCTCTAAAGAATATGTTTAAGATCCTAGATCAGAAGCCATTCCACCCATACTCCACTCAGGTTAAGCTTATTCTTGCTTGTTGCATCCTGCATAACTGGATCCTCCAGTGGGGCTTTGATGAACACATGCCTGAGGAGGAAGAGGTCGAGCCTGACGATGTTGTTAGCTCCGGCCATGGTGTGGAGGCATTTGACAATGACGCTTGCAAGAACAAAAGGTTGGAGTGGGCAGAGGCAATGTGGCTTAACAGAGGTTAGTGCGGGATTTGAAGAAGAGGAGGAGGAGGAAGAAGAAGAAGCAGCAGGATAAGCAGAAGAAGAGGAAGAGGAAGATCTGGTAGCAGCAACACTGATGAATTATCCCCTATTTAGCCAATGGCTCTTAATAATTTGAACTGTCACTTGATAGTAGTTAGGATGAACTGTCACTTGTTTAACTAGCTGGCACTACATGTTCAGATTGTGTGTGGTAAGCTCACAACTAGTTAGAAGTGGTGACAACACCTTATGCAGGTTGCAACCAAACACCATGTCATATGTGCGCCTAATGCAATGCGGGTAACCAAACGCCGGGTCAAAAATGGTTGTCTCATGCAACTAGGTACATACAGGCAACCAAACTATGTGCATCTGGGGTCTCTTTGCCTGCATCCCCTCAAACCGGCTCACTAGAGCCAGGCTCGTCGAGCCAAGCTGGATTGGCAATGTAACCAAACACGCCCTAGAAGTTTTTTCTCATATCTTCCTTGAAAATTCAAAAGTGAGAAAAAAATCAAAGATAGTACTTATGCAGGGGCTTATGGCAGGTTGATCAATTGTTGATTGATATATTTTTTACATCAGTGAGGAAACAATATTCACATGTTAAAGTACAAGAAATAACTCGTGAGGAAACGAAATCCTCTAACAAAGAAGAGATGTCAACGCAGAAATCAACCTATGTGGCTTTGGATGTAAACTTAGTGCGGATATCAGTTTATTCTGGTCTCTTGTCTCCAATTGAGACCTAGGAATATCAACACATCAACATCTCACAAACATCTCACAGAGGAGGATGTGGAGCAAGGGAGGAGGGTGCTTCAAAAGTGGATCAACAGTGGAAACTAGCGCTAGTGCAGAAAATCCTAACTATGGCCTGCAAAAAACAGCCTTGGTGGCGTGGACATCCGACACCACCAATATGGCGCCAATGTTAAAAAATACTGCTGGTGTTATATACCCTACGCCAGCAGTAGTATTTTGGACGGTAATGGCATGCCATGTGGCCAACGCCATCACTAATATTCATCAGTAGTGACATTCCATGTTGTCGCGACGCCAGTAATTTAATTTTCCGATTTAAAATAAAAGTTGGACAACAGCGATCGCAACCAAAATGACAACATAATCTGGTTTAAGAATACTAGTAAACAAATCAACTAAATAGACCCAATAACAACATTTAGGTTCAACAATGCACTTATTGATATAGTTCAACAAAGTAGGCAAAGTAACACATGAATGTACAAGTTCAAATAAATAGAGGCGATAATTACATGAGATCTTCCATGCATGCCAACTAGCTAACTAGATTTTTCGATGATCGGGGTCAGGGTCATAGTCCGGAGTAAGTGGACTATCGTCACTGCCAGCAGGCCTGTAGTAGACCATGATCTCATCAGGATTGTAGTCGAGGTAGAACGTGGCTCTCTCCTCAGCTTCCATCTCGTAAGCAGTTGCAAGGGCTTAGGGCTTTCCAACCAAGGCAACCGAAATAGGTGCGGTTTGCCTCGTTGTTGACAAGACAATTGAACTGTTGGGCCATCAACATCTTCATGAGGGTGCACTCGAATGTGATTGTGGCATCTACTGGAACTCGAAACTTTTCTAAGAAGTCACGTCTTGCCCCGCAAGGGATGACCTGAGCAAAATTGAAATAAAGAACTAGCTAGTTAGACAATTTTGGGCACAACCGTATACATCACATATGAAACTCAATCAAAACATGTTCAGGTTAAACATACCATCCTAGTGAGGAAGTCATTTGGCAGATCTATGAAGGACTTCTTATCCCTTTGGTATATCATTGAACCACATGTCTCACACGGGGCATCCATTTACTGCTTTCATCAAGCTGAGAAAAATAAATAAACATACATAATAAATGCATAGACATAATGCAACATAAGCAGTTAGTACGAACTAGCGCTATCCGGCCATCTAGATATTAACACATACTTGTAATTAAAAAGTTCTACAAACCATGGGTAGTTCAGGCTGGTCACAATGGGCAAGAACATAAGCTAGGAACTTCACGTTTTCCTAGACTATGTTACTACCTCCACAGTGGGTAGGAACATCTATGTAGTGTCATGCAACCATGTATTTATTAGGTTATAGACTCATTGCTTCTTGGAGTGTGTGATGTTCCGGTAACTTAGCTAGTTACCACAAGCACCTCTCTCTTCATTAAATATGTGCCACATAAGCAAAGTTGCATTGAAGTGTGTGATGTTACTTCTAAGTTCCTCCCCATTGTGACCAGCCTCAAACATAAAACTTGCATAAAGTTAAAAAGTTCATACAAAAATAAGTAGCGCGCGCTAAGCTAGTGGCCAGAGGAACCGACCTCGTGGTCATGCCTAGTGGACCTACGGCGACACCCCTGCTGACCCTCCTTCTCATGCTCCAAGGCATCTCAGTCCATGGGATCCTCCTCCGCGCTCTTCCTAGCTGCATACTGAAGTAGCATCATCTTGCTGGTCTCCACGAGTTTATCATCTCTCGCAAGCTCGCTCACCAATGGGTCGAAGAACTACATCCCGGCCTGTTTGTTCTCCTTCTCCTCAGACCTAGTACATATCCTCACGCCCTCCGGCACGAAGAACTTAGCGTACTCACGACACTCACGTAAGTTCAGAATCGCCCCTTCCTAAAAGAACTCTACCGCCATGGCATCATAGACGCGCGCCGCTAACTCTGGGGTGCCCCAATGGCCAAGCTCATGGACGAGCTTGTCCTTCCTAATGGTGGCATAGTACTTATTCCCCTTTGGTCGTACACCATAAAACTTCAAGCTATTTGTGACCGTGCGTATATAACTAATAAGTTAGTAAAAAATGGGCATATTAATGAGTACCTGAAAACCTAAATTTACAATGTAGTAAAACGTACACTACAGCTACACTAAAATCACACTCTACAACTACACTAATTTTTTTCACTACAAGTACATTACATAGAACTACAATAAAAGTACACTAGCTAAAATCATATACTGTAATCTTACACTAAAATTTTACACTACTCTTACACACGAAATTATACATTACTCTTACACTAAAAATTCTACACTACAACTTACACAAAAATCTTACACTACAACTACACAAAAATCTACACTACGAATTCTATACTAAGAATTCTAAACTACTACTATTACACTACAAATTCTACACCATGTAGAACTCACTGGCGGTGGCGGGAGACGGCAAGTGGGCGTTGCGGGGTGGAGACGGAGGCGACGGGGTGGAGGTGAACACGGCGGCGGTGGAGGAGGTGGAGACGACGGGGAGAAGACAGAGATGACGACGACGGCCCGGGGTGATGTTGGCTGTGGCGGCGGCACGGGGCGTGTGGATTTGGAGAGGGTGGGGATCGAATGAGATGCAATGGGTGTGTGGGGCGTTAATTAATCTCGGGGCGACAGGGTAATTGCTGCCACGTAGGCCAATGCCATTGCTATTATTTCTAATTTTATTAAATTTTCTTTTTAAATTTTATGATTGTTTTTATATTCACATAGACGTTTAGTTTATTATTTTATTTTCCTATTATTTATTATATTGATAACTTTATATTATATTTTATTAATTATTTTGTGTAAATATGTAAACATACAAGACCAATAATTAGAGCACAACATCGATCTCATTAATCTGGCCTAGATGCATAATAGTTGAAGGATGAAAACAATAACAAATATATATAACTTCTACTACTCTTGATCTAGAGTAAGAACATCATCAGTGTAATGACCCACACGAGAAAAAATGTTGCCACTGATCCGGTTGGGAGAATGAGGCCAAGTATAATACCAGCCAAAAGCGCATATCGAAGCATCTTGAATTTTTGAATTTGGCCGCGCATCACATCAATCTTGAGATGTATCTCATCTATCTGTTGTCTCAGTGGTCCAATGGAGTACTCGATCAACTCACTCACGTACTTCTGCACGAGATCAACCCATATCCATGTGTAGCAATATTTTGTCCCTAACGCGTCTGGATCACAATACACACACATTCATGTAAGCGACACTAGCTAGACGATATATAGAGTTGAATTGTGCAAATTAGCAAAAATAGATCGAGAGGTATTTTCTATCATGTTACCTTTTCACGGTTAGCGCACATGTAGAATCCTCGCTCTGGATTCCATTATGTGTGCGACATATGCTTATCAGCAGGGCATCGACAGCTACAAAGCAACACACTCTGTTGGAAAAGGCAGTGCCTAGGAGGCGCTTAGGCATGCCTAGACGCTAGGCAATGGCCAAACGCCTCGCCTAGGGCATAAATGAAGGTTTAGGCAGGGCAAGGAAGGAATTGCCTACCCAAGCAAGAAATCATGTCACATACTACATTGATATGCCAAACAGGTTATATTCCAGTGGCAGTAGATGGTAATTAACTTATTTATATGCCCTAAACTAATATCAACACCCATATAATAATCACAAATACACTACGAGTAAAAACTATTTTATCGCCTAGGCTGCGCGTAGGGCGCTTAGGCACCACCTAGGCACTAGGCGAAGGTCAACCGCCTCGCTTACGCCTACCGCTTTTTCCAACCTGCACAGGTGCCTTCGCTTAATTCCGGCAGCTTTGGCGCCGATGGCATAGCTGCCGGATTGAATGGACATCGCGCTGCAGCGGGATGATTAGCCGGATAGGTCCGGCTGCATTGGTCGTGGTGAGCTCATATTGTAGCCAACGAGGCCAGAAGAGAGCTCGGCCAAGGCGGCGGAGTCCCAAACCTTCGACACACCCACCGATGTAGGCTTGTACGCATGGCTCGTGCCGATTCGACAACCTCCGGTGGGTCCATTGTCACCAAAGCAACTAACTAAGAGGGAGTAGAATTTTATGGAGAATGAAAGTGAATGTACTTGAGAAACAAGGGCTGCTAACACTTTTATATATAGGCAAAACTTAGTGCTGGTGTTCCAAACGATGGCACAACAACACTAGGTACGTATCTATGGTGATTTTACAAATTCCACGCCAGCAGTATCTTGCAACTGGTCACTACAACTGGGTCCACATAGTAGTGATGCTGGGAAAAATATCCACACCAACACTACCAAATTATAGTTGACGTGCCAATTTGGCTGACGCCAGCACTATTGGCGTTATTGAAAAATGGCGCGCCACCAACAAAAGTTGTGGCTAGCCATTTTTCCAATAGTGCAGGGTATACATGGGACGAAGGCGATGGAAGTAGAAAAGATGGGGAGGCATCCACAACCATCGAAAGGATCTTCCAAGGATGAGTTGACACCCGCGTCAGCGCCATGTCGTCGTCGGAGAAGAAGGGCAGGAACTCCACCGTTTTCAAAATCCACGACAGATCTCAAGCGAAGTCGGCACCCAGCAGGGATCTGCGAGCATCGTCGATTGTATCGAGTGACGTGAGTTTGTTTTTAGATGGACCGATGCGAGGGTTGGCTGGCTGGCGGGTGTGTATCTTGCATGGACTATATACAAATGGGCCCAGATAAAAGACCCATGTAACCAAAGATCTTCGTTTTTTTCTTTCAGATTAGCAGCCTTTTGGAGAACCGGCCCAGGGAGAAAAAACTATGGTGAAAGACCTCATTGACAACACATCTAACGGTCTAGATTGGCCAGATCAAGCAAATGGACGACCAGAAACTGCCAGGTTGTGAAAGGGCTGGGCGTAGGTTCAGTTTTACTGTCCTAACTTTGTCTCCATCTTCAAATAGGCTGAAGCCACCCTTTGTGCTGCCTATTTTGTTCCTCGTGCCACTTTTGAGTGTCAACATATCTCTAGGCCCCTCGGAGGGGGTTTCATTTTCGAACTCGTCTTAACGAATTCTTAGAAAAAACGATTTTTCTTTTAGTAAGAGCAACTCCACTCGTTCGGCCCACCAGCGCATAGGCCGACGCTATTTCGGGCGCTCGCCCGGCGATTTTTAGGCCCTGGGGGCGATTTAGGTCCCACCCACGCCCCCAGGTGCAGCCCCCAAGGCGTCGTAAATTCAAACTTGTCCATTCCCGCTACCCAAAAAACGCCACAAGTCCGGCGATCAGCGCCATAGTTCGGCGATCAACTTGCCACAGTTCGGCGATGAAATAAAAGTTTGGCGTGCAAAAGAAAGGACGAGTAGGCAATGCATCAAACAACGGTGTCAGCCTCCGGTGTCGGAGGAGTCGGCGGGCTGGTCAGCGTTGGTGCGGTTTCTGTGCTGGGCGTTGTGGAGGCATCATCGCTCGGGCTTGGCAGCGGCGTTGGCGTCAGCGTGGGAGTTGGCGCCGCCGTCGATGGCATCTGGTTCAGGATGAGGCCACAGTCCGCCAGGTACCACACCTTGAGCTGCTCGTCGTTGCTCCGGAGCATGTCCCTCCCATCAGGAAAGCCAGGTCGGTGTTCCTTTTCTTCGCGATGACGTTGGTCCGGAGCAGATCGACCTTGACGGCGCCGTTCGTCGTCAACGCCGACCTCCGCGCCTCGGTTTTCTCTTCCCGTTGGGCGGTCCGGGTCTGCACGTCGGTGATGCAATGCTCGATGGACTCTTGCACACGCGCGGTAGCCGACTCGGCGTGTTTCGCCGACTTGGCCCTTTTGTTGCCGTCCGGGCGCCTGTCGGCCGCGCCCGGCGTCGGTGTGTCCGGCTTGTACGTCTCCTTGGCCTTGGCGAGGGTGTGCCAGACTTCCGCCCACTTCTCGCACTTCTCGATCCGGGAGAAGGCGTGGAGGTACTTGAAATCTTGGTCGGTGTTGCTGTCCTGGCGATACATGGCGAACATCTGTACCATCTGCGCCGAGGAACAACAGTCGGCGGCGCACACGGCGAAAAGAAATGGCAGAGAGACCAGCGTTCCATACCTGACCCTCGATGTTGGCGCCGCTCTCCGGGCGAGCTGCGATTTCCTAGACGATCCCATGCCATTTGTTGCACGATGTTTGGATGAGCCCCCAATGCTTAGCCATGGCCTTCGAGCCGCGCTGCATGTGGGCGAAGGCGAAGTAGGGGTCGACCAGCTTGCGCTCGTCGAACTCGACCTTGATGCGATCCCAGTATGTGTCGACGCTTTGGTTCATGCCGGTGATCGGGTCGAGGCAGGCGATTTTCCATGCTTCGGCGAGGCACTCGTCCTCCTTGGACGCCCACTTGACGTGCGGCTCACCAGTCCTGACCGCCCGCTTCTTCTTCTTCTTCCCTTTCCTCGCCGGAGTAGGCGCCGGCTCCTCCTCCTCCTCTGGCTCCTCCTCGCCGTAGTCGAGCTCGCCGTCTTCGCCGTTGAGGTCCATTGTATCATCTTGGGCAGTGAACCCGGGGGAGGCGGCGGCGGCCGAGCCGGTCGTGATGATGTCGTCCATGTCGGCCTCCGTCGCGTCGATGTCGCCGAGATGGGACGAGGAGGCTTGCGATAAGAGCAACGTGCCACAGCGCAGTGTGGCGTCGGGGAGGATGCGTAGGCTGGCGGTGAGTAGGTGTACGGGGGGTACTGCAGGCCGGCGAAGGCGGGCGAGGGCGTGCGCTGGGTCAGGTGACCATGTGGAAAGGTGACGGTGGGGTTGAACCCGCCGTGTGCGTCGCCCTCGGCGTAGCCCGGCGAGGGCGTGCAGCCCCAGGGGTGTGGCGATGACGAGAAACCGGCCGGAGACCCAACACTTTTCTGGCTCCAGGGCGCGTACGGGCCGTGGCCGTCGGGTGGATTCATCATCCCCGCACGAGACACCTCGGCTTGTTGGGCCGCGCGATCCACTTGCTCCGCCACGGCCGCAGCCGCCGCAGCCGCGAGCGCCGCCCTGTCCCGGGCCTTCTTGCACTAGTAGAAAAAGGGGATTTAGTCCCGGTTGGTAAGGCCCTTTAGTCCCGGTTTTTGAACCGGGACTAAAGGGTCGGTACTAATGCCTCTCCCCTTTAGTCCCGGTTCAATCTAGAACCGGGACTAAAGGGCGTGGCCACGTGGAGCTCCACCTTTAGTCCCGGTTGGTAACACCAACCGGGACTAAAGGAAAATTTTATGATTTTTTTTTAAAAAAAATTTGATTTTTTTTTATTTTCAAATTTCTGAATTATTTTATTCTCTAATCCCTAATCACCACCCCCTCATCACTACTCAATTTATCCTCTAATCTCTAATCACCCCTCATCATTCCAAATCATCTAACTTCCCGAACGGTCACCCATCCTCCCACTCCCCCAGCTTGAGCACGCTTAACTTCCGGGTTCTATTCTCCCTCATTTCCAAGTCTGCACTTGTTGTTTTCCTGACAATAGTAAGATGTCAATCCTATTAACCCTCAGGAATTTTGCTTGAGCATGAAGTGACACATTTCACTGTTTGAGTTTGAAACTATTATTTAAAAAAACAATAATTAGTTAGTAATACTAATATTTCTTGAATAATTAGTTTGACCATTGTTTGACCACAGTTTGACCATAGTTTGACCAGATTTGACCAAATTCAAAATAACTAAAATAATTATTTAGTAACACTAATATTGTAGAATTATTAGTTTGACCATTGTTTGACCATTGTTTGACCACAGTTTGAATTTTTTTGAATTTTTTTGCCTCTCCAGATCTTAAAAGCCATGTATCTTTTTTTCTGTTAGGTTTTTGAGGATTTTGAAAATGTTTAACGGGGTTCCCCCGGTTAAATTCGGATGTAACTTTTCGAGTGGATGAATTTTCATATAAAAAACTTTTTCATCCGAGTTAGTATGCAAAAGTTATGCCCATTTTTACAAATTTCAGAGAGATTTTGCAAATAAAGTCAAAATTCACATTTGCAAATTTTCCCAACAACTAGACCGCACATCACATGGGAAACTTATTTTCTTTTATTTTTTGACATTTCCATCATTTTCTTTTATTTTTTTTAAAACTGAAAAGGCGATCCACAGGGGGGGTAGAGTTTGAAAATGGGACCTTTAGTACCGGTTCGTGGCACGAACCGGGACTAAAGGTCTCAACCCCATTAGTCCCGGTTCGTGCCTCAAACCGGGACTAAAGGTCTAATCTTTAGTCCCGGTTTGAGGCACGAACCGGGACTAAAGGTCATCGCACCCTTTAGTCCCGGTTCGTGGCACGAACCGGGACTAAAGGGCCCAGGTGAACCGGGACTAATGCCTTAGCCGCACGAACCGGGACCAATGCTCACATTAGTCCCGGTTCTAGACTGAACCGGGACTAATGTGAATATTGCCCCGTGACCATAGCCCTGTTTTCTACTAGTGTTGGCACTGGCCCTGTTCCGCCGGTCGGTGGTGAAAGCCTCCCGACGCTGAACTTCCGCCTTCCAGTCGGTGTTAGACATGCCCGGGGGCTTGGACGGCGGCGCCCTCTACTTCCTCTGCTTCGGCTGGGTGGTGGCGGTGGCGGTGGCATCCGTAGCGGCGCGCGGGGGGGGTGGGGGGTGGGTGGGGCACGTACTTCTTCGGCGGCATGGCGGCTGGCCGGAGGGGAGGAGGAGGAGAATGGCTAGAGGAATGGAGAATGAGAGGGAAAGCAGGGGGGAGCAGGGGGAAAACGGCGGAAAAAGGGCCTCCTCTCGCCGACACAGCGGACCCGCGGCCCTTTTCGCTTCGGCCAGCGTCTCCAGACGACCCCCGGGGGCTTGGGTTCGGCTCGGGCTCGCCGGCTGTTATTTCGGCCCAAACCGGCGCTAAACTAGATCCTGGGATGCGACTGTGCCGATTTTCGGGCGCCGGCGCTAAAAAATGCCTTGAGGGGCCTGTTGGGCGCGGCTGGAGACGCTCTAACCAACCAGCTTGAGTTTGATTTTGAAGAAGGAAAAACTGCCTGCAGTCGGTTACTAGATGGGGCTGTACTTTTTGGGTGAAAACCATGCAGCATTGCAGCTCCGTTGGCCGCCTCCAATATAGTAGTGATGAATCACTTTGCCATTTGAGGCCTTTTCCCTATTATTATTTTTTGCTGGTAGGGCTTGTACGTTTATGCAACCAAACAGCCTTTGGCAAAGAAACGAGATACTCCATTTGTTAGATGTGTCGTACGTGCATGTTGCTTCGAAGCGTGTGCTACGTACGAGAACGACCTTTCACCTACACTACACTACCAACAACTACTGACTGTTCCCCCTTGGGATGTGATACACTTGTTGGGAACAAGAATGTCGAACCCACTCAGCGTCCACTCAGCCTCCGCCTTCTTGCTGACATATATCTCGGTGCCGACGTCAAGCGACGACCACCGCCTCTTCGCCGGCGGCGTGCCGGGATCCTGCAAGCACGGAAATCAGCCACCATTCATTTTCATAGCTGCATCCTAGAAGATCGCGGACGAGAAACAGTCACATGATGGACAGGACAGACAACGCTACCTGGTAGAAATACAGCGCGTGCGACAAGGCCCCGACGTCGAGCTCCCACGCCCTGGGGTCGCCGATCCAGCCCTGCCCCTTGGCCGTGGGGTACCCGAACTCGCCCCACACCGGGTGCGGCACGATCTGCAGGATCTCCTGCGGCTGCGGGTTGCTGTAGGGGTCGCAGTACGTCGTCGGCTGCTCGGCGTGCCGCGCGTTCCCCGGCGAGCAGTACACGTGGTACGCGGCGTAGGGGAACCGCGCGGTGTCGTCGCGGTGCACCCGAGTGCCGTTGCGGAACGTGTGCCACGGCGGGCACTGGTCCCTCCGCCCCGGCCGGCACCACGCCGGCGTCTCCGGGTTGATGATCATCTCGCTGTACCGGGTCACGTCCGTGGCCGTGTCGCCGTCGCACGGCGCGCCGTCGTTCTTCCAGCAGCTGCCCATGTCCATCAGGTAGAACTGGCTGTTGGGCCCCCCGCCCTGCTTCACCTCCAGCGTCAGCCTCACCTTGAAATCCGGCGACTCAGGCACCTGACAGGGCGAGAGAGGAAATAAGTTGGCACCTCATCATCAGACAAAATCTGGTGACAGTAAAAACGGATAACGGCTTGACGGAACGACTTACTATCTTTGTCATGCCTCTGGTGTCGTAGTGGTAGCCGCCGGAGAAGCCCCTGGTGGCGTCGGACCGCAGGTACAGCATCAGCCAGGGGTACTTGGCCGACGTCCGCAGCTTGTGGTGGAAGGCCCAGCCGGCGCCGCCCGCCGGGCCGATCTGCTTCTCCCACACCACCGAGTAGTAGGACACGTCGCTGCTCCCGAGATCCGTGGCGTCCAGCTCGTACGTGCCGAACAGCCCGCCGCGGAGCCACCGGCCGGCGTTGTCCAGCGCGGTGCGGTTGTGGAACACCAGCGGCTGGTTCATGCACCCCGTGCCGCCGGGGCAGGGGAACCGGGAGGTCTGCGGGAACGGGCGCGCCGGGCGGCCGTTGTCGGGGCAGATGGCCGCCGTCGTGTCCAGGTTGCCGTTCTTGAGCATCACCATCCAGAACTGCCACGGCACCGGGCTGTCCGGCACCTGGCACCGGTCCCCGAGGTAGAGCTCCTTGGCCGCCGCGTAGCGGTCGGTGTCGGTGACGGTGGAGTTGGCCGACGTGCCGGGGAACGGGTCGCCGGCGCGGAGGGCGTTGTCGGCGTCGGTCACGCGGTGCACCACCTTGTACACGGGCTGGCCCTGCTCGTCGTCGGTGGCCTCTGCATAACAATCGACTCTTTTAACAGCAAACAGAGTAGATATCGGCATCGTTTCCATCCAGATCTGCGCAATAGTAATGCGCGTGCGAAGAATGTTTCGACGGGCATGATCAGGAAACAATTCTGACTCGGAGCAAGCCAAGGGAATGCGAGCTCTTACGGATGTCGAAGCAGTCGGCGCCGCGCGGGCTGCCCATGCCGGGGGCCTCCTGGCCGACCTCGTTGCAGAAGTTCCAGGCCTCCCAGGCCACGCGGAGGCCGTCGCGCTGCATGCCAGGGTCACCGACCGCCGACACGTAGCCACGGCCGTGCGTCCGGATGGCCACGGCGGCGGCGGAGCAGGACGAGAGGAAGAGGACGAGGAGCAGGGACTTGGCCACCCGCGCAGCCATTGGGGAAAGGGATCGTCGATGGACACAGCTCTGCAGATCCAAGAGTTTAAAAGCACAATCCGGGTGAGGATGGCGCCGGTTGGTGGGGCGGTGGGATGATGAGCACTACTAGATCAGTGTACGTAAGACAAAGAGCCTGTGTGTGTGTGTGTGTGTGTGTGTGTGTGTGTGTGTGTGTGTGTGTCAAAAAGGCAGGGCGCAGTGGAGGAGATGCTTTGTCGACGGGAAGTGCCGGTGTGCTATGCTACGGGCGGCAGCTGCTCTGCCGATCCATTTTGCTATTTCTTTTCTTCCGCCGCCTGGAGTTGAGAGATGCGCCGCCTTGGGAATGTCACGGGTACTTGTACATGCTTGTCCGTTTCTTTAGGCTTGACCTGGTGTGGATGAGTTGCTGCCATGCTTTGTGCGTTTGTGCATTCTTCACCGGATAACTGTTGAGCAACTACTCCTACATGCGATCCAGATATTGCTTCGAGATGAAATGGTCTTCGTCACTCGCTGTGTGGAGCTCTATTGGCGGCAGAGGGGTCGTCAAAATAGCGGGGAAATTAAAATTATCTTTCATTACTATAAGTAAAAAAGGACTAAAACAGCGACCCACACAATGCACGGGCAACATCTCTCAGTCATCCAATAATAAATCTTGAAAAATTGTACAAAGTCAGCGAGGGTATTGGTTGATTTGCATGTGTGTGTGTGACTAGGGGTTTCGTCAAGTTCCTTTCACTTGTCGCCCATGTACATGAACCATCTGTATTCTTCTTCTATATAAAAAGGCAGTGCTCTTCTCGGTTTCTCGAAATTTTCTTTTTATAGAAAGTTCAAGCACATGCCTTCTGAAAGTCATTATGATATCTTGGTTTTTGGTATTCATTTCAATTGTCAATATTGTTTTTCTTTTGAGAAAAACTCAAATCTATTAACCAAACCAACAATATTAACACCTTTGAAAAAAATATACGTTGAATTGTGGTCGACCGTCTTCATCATTCTGAATGAGTAGATGACGCGTGATGAGAACACTTTGTACTCTTATTTTCCGGAGTGTAAACTTAATCTCATATATTCTCTATGATTAGCTAATTGCATGTGTGGTGCAACGGGCACATACATATTCTAATGTATCAACACTAATTATACCTAATATATGCCTTACATTCACCATACTCTATATTTCGATAAGATTTAATTTGATTTGAGTATGGGTAGGGACTGCAAGGAAATATTTGATTTAGTTAAAGTTTTGATAAGATTTGATTTGATTTGGGTATTCATAGGGGAAGAAAGAAAAGTTTCGATTTAGTTGTGATTTTGGGAAGATTTGCTTTGATTTGGTTGAATTAATGCATGACGTGATTTTGGAAAAGTACCGATTTGGTTTTGATTACTCAAAGTTACTCTACTTATGTAGATTTAAATTTTGTGCGGCATCGGTTGAGAGTGACAAAAAATCAACAAAAAACCAAGAAGGGAGGGGGTCATGGGGAGGAAAAAGAGAGGAAGGAGGGGAGGCGATGAAAACAACCCCCCTTTAATATTAGAGATTATATCACTTCAAATTGCCTAGTGATCATTAATAATTGCAAATATATGCATATCTCCTTGTATTAAAGTTTTATTGCACTAGATAATTTCCCGTGCATTGCAACGGAAGTATAAATACATTAGTCCGTGATTTACCGGCCCATATTAATGTAATCATCTAAACAAATATATATCAAATCATGCCCATGATTTATCTAGCTAGATACACTTTAGGATTTGATTTGGTCCCCATTTACTTGATAAGAAGTTATTGGCTTACCAAACAAAAAATAATTCCACGCCGACCTTATTGCAGAAGTTCCAAGCCTCCCACGACATGCGGAGGCCATCGCGTTGCATGCCAGGGTCACCGACCGCCGACACGTAGCCACGACCATGCATCGGGATGGCCACGGCGGCAGAGGGGGACGAGAGAAACAGGACGAGGATCTGAGGTAAAACATACACCCCACTACCTACCCCCTGTTTCTTTTTCTGAAATATTTGAAACTAGAACAAAACATCGATTAACCTCTGAATAATTGGCTTCTTGTAGACAAATTTTGTGCTATTAAATTATTCTTGTTCACATGTTAAAGTTCTGAACATGCTTAGGCTTGGGTGAGAACCTTTCTTTAGGTTTTGCCAACTCTTTAGGGATCACAACTTGCTAAAGGACACAATACACTTGACTGTTGAGCAACAAGTAGCGATGTTCTTGCACACCGTTGGGCACAACATTAGAAATAGGGTAATTGGCGCCAGTTTTGGTAGATCCGGTGAAATCGTGAGCCGCCATTACTTCAAAACCGTACTCCATGCCATTGGTGAGCTTCGAGATGACCATATTAGGAAGCCTTCATTGGAGACCCAAACCAAAATAGAAGGAAACTATCAGTGGGATCCATACTTTAAGGTATGAGACCAAGTGACAACTATATTTTGTCATTGTAGGCATGAATTTGTTTAGATCCTGATATTTGGGTTTTTGTTTTCACCAAATTGGATTGTATTGGAGCTATTGATGGTACACATGTGCGAGCCTCCGTTACACCGGATATGGAGGCTGCCTTCCATGGTAGAAAGACTTATGCTACTTGCTACCTCTTGAGCTTGCGTTGGTTTTTTTCTTAAAAAGGAAAGGGTGATGCAGCAAAGTAGAGTAAGTACTTCCCTCAGCTTTTGAGAACCAAGGTATCAATCCAGTAGGAGAGAACGCACAAGCCACCGAATACCTGCACAAAGAAACACCAACTTGCACCCAACACAATAAAGGGGTTGTCAATCCCTTCACGGTTATTTGCAAAGTGAGATCTGATATAGATGGATAAACGGTGAAGTAATATTTTTAGTATTTTTTGTTTATGGAACGGAAAGTAAAAGATTGCAAAGAAAGTAGATAGGAAACTAAAATTGTAGATCAAAAACTTATATGATGGAAAGTAGACCCTAGGGCCATAGGTTTCACTAGAGGCTTCTCTCAAGATAGAAATATTACGGTGGGTGAACAGATTACTATCGAGCAATTGATAGAAAAACGCAAAGTTATGATGATATCTAAGGCAGTGATCATAAATATAGGCATCATGTCCGTGTCAAGTAGACCGACTCCTGCCTGCATCTACTACTATTACTCCACACATCGACCGACTCCTGCGTGCATCTAGAGTATTAAGTTTATAAGAACAGAGTAACACATTAAGAAAGATGACATGACGTAGAGGAATTAACTCATGCAATATGATGAAAACCCCATCTTTTTATCCTCGATGGCAACAATAAAATATGTGTCGGTTCCCCTTCTGTCACTAGGATCGAGCACCACAAGATTGAACCCAAAGCTAAGCACTTCTCCCATTGCAAGAAAAACCAATCTAGTTGGCCAAACCAAATCGATAGTTCGAAGAGACTTGCAAAGATATCAAATCATGCATATAAGAATTTATAGGAGATTCAAATAATATTCATAGATAAGCTGAACATAAATCCACAATTCATCGGATCTCGGCAAACACACCACAGAAAAGTATTACATCGAATAGATATCCAAGAACATTGAGGGGAACTTTGTATTGAGAATCAAAGAGGGAGAAGAAGCCATCTAGCTACTAGCTATGGACCCATAGGTCTGTGGTAAACTATTCACGCTTCATCAGAGAGGCAATGGTGTTGATGTAGAAGCCCTCCATGATCGAATCCCCCTCTGGCAGGACGCCGAAAAAGGCCCCTAGATGGGATGGTATAGAAGGTTGAGGCGGTGGAAAACTGGTTTCGTGGCTCCCCTAGAAGGTTTTGGGATATTTGAGAATATATAGGTGGAAGAAATAGGTCGGTGGAGTCACAAGGGGCCCACAAGGGTGGGGGCGCGCCCTACCCCCCTGGGCGTGCCTCCCGACCTTGTGGCCGCCTCGTGGCTTTCTTGACGTGCACTCCAATCCCTCTGGATGCCTTCTGGTCCAAGAAAAATCATCGCAAAAGTTACATTCTCCTTTTCTGTGAAACCCTAAAACAAGGGAAAAAACAGGAACTGGCACTGGGCTCTAGGTTAATAGGTTAGTCGCAAAAATCATATAAAATAGCATATTAATGCATATAAAACATCCAAACAGATAATATAATAACATGGAACAATAAAAAATTATAGATACGTTGGAGACGTATCACTACTCAAAATGTGATGGCGGTTGTAGTGACCTTCGATTCACATATGTGTTAGCCAGTTGGGAGGGGACAACACATGATGCTCTTCTAGTTTTACAAGATGCTTTAGAACGTGAAAATGGTCTATGTGTTCCACAAGGTAATAGATGAATTATATACATTTGTCTTGTCAATGGGGTATATATAACCAACTAACCCCAAATGTTTCTCGTTTAGTAAAATTGTATCTAGTTGATGCTGGATATGGAGCCAAACTGGGTTTTTTGCCTCCTTTTCGTGGCGTGAGGTACCACTTGAATGAGTGGGGAAACAACCCTGTGCAAAATGAGAAGGAGTTGTTCAACCTTAGGCATTCTTCTCTTCGTGTGACTATAGAACGTGCATTTGGGTCATTGAAGAGAAGATTCAAGATACTTGATGATGCCACCCCATTCTTTCTCTATCCAACACAAGTAGACATTGTTGTGGCTTGTTGCATTATTCACGGTTGTAAATGATGGGATAGATGAATATATAATACCCGAGGATGAATGGATGCCAAATAATACTCATGCTTCATCATCAAGTGGTCTAGCACATGAACGTGCATACATGGCTAATTTTAGGCAAGGACTCACTGATCAAATGTGGCAAGACCGACAAAACCATTTGCAAGGTCAAAATATGTAGTAACTACTATGTCATTTATCTTGTTGTGATGAACTATTGTACTTTGGAACTATTATGTTGGAACTTATTTGTGAGGACATATTATTTTCTGAGATGGCATTTGTAATGACAATTTAAGTTGTGGAAATTGTTTTGTTATGTCCAATTACTTTGTGAAATTATTTTTTTTATGTCCAACTACTTGCTAAAATTAGTTTGTCAATGTCCAAACACTTGCTGAAATTGTAGGGAATGGCTGCTAAGCAAGTTTCATGGACACCTACCATGTCAAGTTCATGCTGACATGGCTAAGTGATTTAGTCTCCAATGGCAATAGAACAAGTACTGCCTTCAAGCAATCACAATTCAACGCTTGTGCCATTGTTTTGAATGAGCATTTCCAACTTAACTTGAATAGAGATCAGATCAAAAACCATAATAGGACATGGAAGAGAAACTCAAGGAGTTGAGTGGTGCACTATGGGATGAGGACAAGTGTATGATTGTTCTTGATCATAAGCATTACACAAATCATGTTAAGGTAACTATTTTCCCGCCCATGAGTATTTGTTGTTATTCTTTCTTTACACAAATCATTCTACTTGTTGGAATTGTTCGAAAGTACTTGTTGTTATGGGTTTCTTAAGTTAAATACTTGTTGCAATTCTTTGTTTATGCTCAAATACGTGCTCAAATCAGTATCTATAAGTCGAAGTACGTGCTGAAATCAGTATATACAAGTCCAAACACTTGCTGGAATTGTTTCTTTATGTCCAAACAATTGTTGCAATTGTTTCTCTGTGTCCAAAGACTTGCTGAAATTACCTATATTTGTTGTAATCGTTTCTTCATGTACAAACAATTCCTGGAATTGTTTCTTTATGTCCAAACACTTGATGTACATCTTTCTTTTATGCTGAAATACTTGCTGGAATATTTCTTTAGGCCCAAACACTTGCTGGAATTGTTTATTTATGTCCAAACACTTGTTGTACATCTTCCTTTTATGCTCAAATACTTGCTGGAATTATTTATATATGCTTAAATACTTGCTGAAATTGTTTCTTTATGTCAAAATACTTACTGAAATTACTTATTTTGATTGTACAAGGCTCACCCAGAGGATGAGCAATACCTTAACAATACTATTACTCATTATAAGGATGGGGCTACCTTGATGCACCTATTGTTACTATTGCTACTTGTCACTTGTTACAAATTATCTTGCTATCAAACTACCTGTTACCGACAATTTCAGTGCTTGCAGAAGTTACCTTGCTGAAAACCACTTGTCATTTCCTTCTGCTCCTTCTTGGGTTCGACACTCTTACTTATCGAAAGGACTACGATTAATCCCTTATACTTGTGGGTCATCAATAGGGCTTGCAGTAGGACAACTGATTCTTGATGTAGGACTAGTGACGGTCAAGATTTTATTTGAACACATCACCCACTTTGGTTCGTAACAAGCACATCTCGATGGGTGACTTCTAGTGCACAAATTAAGATCATATCTAGTCCCAACACAAATACATGGTTGTAAGAATTAAGACCTCGTACTCGTATCTCTTTTTATTAGAAGTGTTTGAATCACTATTTGCTTGATGGGTCCGATCAAAAGTTGGAATTAATCCTTTAACAAAAGCTTGCTAGAAACCATTGATGCGTCCATTTTGCATCATGCTTTAATATTGATATTTATTGCATTATGGGATGTTATTACACATAATATCACAATACTTATGCATTTTATCTCTTATTTTATAAGGTTTACATGAAGAGGGAGAATACCGGGAGCTGGAATTCTGGACTGGAAAAGGAGCAAATATTAGAGACCTATTCTGCACAACTCCAAAAGTCCTGAAACTTCACGGAGAATATTTTTGGAATATATAAAAATATTGGGCGAAGAAAATACCAGAGGGGGGCCACCAGCCAGCCACAAGGGTGGAGGGCACGTCCCCGTCCTTATGGGCCCCCTGGCGGCCCCCGACACCCATCTTCTGCTATATGGTGTGGTTTGAACTGGAAAAAAAATCAGAAGAAAGCTTTCGGGACGAAGCACCGCTGTCTCGAGGCGGAACCTGGGCAGAACCAATCTAGGGCTCCTGTGGAGCTATTCTACCGGGGAAACATCCCTCCAGGAGGGGAAAATCATCGCCATCATCATCACCAATGATCATCTCACCAAGAGGGAAATCTCCATCAACATCTTCACCAGGACCATCTCCTCTCAAACCCTAGTTCATCTCTTGTATTCGATCTTGGTCTCAAAACCTCAGATTGGTACCTGTGGGTCGCTAGTAGTGTTGATTACTCCTTGTAGTTGATGCTGGTTGGTTTATTTGGTGGAAGATCATATTTTCAGATCCTTAATGATAATTAATACTCATATGATTATGAACATGAATACGCTCTGTCAGTAGTTACGTTTGTTGAGGACATGGGGAAATCTTGTTATAAGTAATCATGTGAATTTGGTATTCGTTCAATATTTTGATGAGATGTATGTTGTCTTTCCTCTAGTGTTGTTATGTGAACATCGACTACATGACACTTCACCATTTTTTGGGCCTAGGGGAATGAATTGGAAAGTAATAAGTAGATGATGGGTTGCTAGAGTGACAGAAGCTTGAACCCTAGTTTATGCGTTGCTTCGTAAGGGGCTGATTTGTATCCATATGTTCCATGCTATGGTTAGGTTTATCTTAATTCTTCTTTCGTAGTTGTGGATGCTTGAGAGAGGGGTTAATCATAAGTGGGAGGCTTGTCCAAGGAAGGGCAGCACCCAAGCACCAGTCCACTCACATATCAAATTATCAAAGTAAGGAACGCGAATCATATGAGCATGATGAAAACTAGCTTGACAACAATTCCCATGTGTCCTCGGGAGCGCTTTGCTTTATATAAGAGTTTGTCCGGGCTCGTCCTTTGCTACAAAAAGGATTGGTCCACCTTGCTGCACCTTGTTTACTTTTATTACTTGTTACCTGTTACGAATTATCTTATCACACTACTATCTGTTACCGATAATTTCAGTGCTTGCAGAGAATACCTTGCTGAAAACCGCTTGTCGTTTCCTTCTGCTCCTCGTTGGGTTCGATACTCTTACTTATCGAAAGGACTGTGATAGATCCCCTATACTTATGGGTCATCAACCATCACTTCAAGGGAGCCTTCCTCTTGTGGGTTCAACGACCCAAGGTCATTTATGGGGAAACATGTGCGGGGTACTTTTTGTTCCTTTACCAGATCAATAAAAGGAGGTATCAAGCCCTTTTTCTAGCGCCAATGCCGGGGAGGAGTTTAGTGTCCCTAGTCTTTGTGTTTAGAGTTGTCGTTAAAGTTTAATTTTTTTGTCGGAATAATGGGCCACGGGTAGCCTAACCTGAGTCCCTGAGCATTTCAAGACATTCGGGCCGGCTGCGCCCCTCAAGCGTCAAGGACGAAGCGCCGCCTTCTGGTGGCCGGCTGGCTCATGCGGCCGGCTGCCAGAAGGCGGCCAAGCACCAGAAGACGGCCCCAAGACGGGCTGACTCCTAGCAGGCAGCCTCCAGAGAGGTCGGCTCCTAGCAGGCGGCCCACGACGCCCACAATGTCTGTGCCCCCATTAAGAAGATAAGACATGATGTGGCTACAGTGTAGCCCATCACCCCCATATCCAGGGCGCGGCGTGGCTGCAGTGCCCCGTACAAGCGGAGATCTTTGCACGGTGCGGCAATGTTGCCACTCCACCCTTGACGTCACTCCTGACAGGCGGAGCCCTTCTCCCACGACGGCCTGTCAATACGGCCTGCAGGCGGCGGGCCCTACCAGACAGCGAGAGCCCGGAAGGCGGTAGAAGCCTGACCAGTCGGACCCAAGGGAGGCCGGCCTCTAGAAGGCGGCCCACTCTTCCCTTGGGGTCTGTGCGCCATTAAAAAGATGAGACACAGTGTGGCTACAGTGATCTCCCGCTAGACGGCGGGACTGTAGCCATGCCTCCCCGACCAAGTGTGCGCCATTGGCATTATGGCTACAGTAACAAGCAGCCGGCAAGACCCGCGAGCGGCGGGAGCGGCCTGTCGGCCCCGTACAAGACCAGTCGGCGGGGCCCACCAGGCGGCGGGCCCCAGCAGCCCGCCGTCGGCAAGAGACGTTGACAGCCGGGTCCCACACCCGGCCAGATTACTATTGTACCCCTTGGGGGTAGGCCTATATAAACCCCCCAGGGCACCCATGCAAAGGGTTCCCAACCGGTTAGATCTAGACTCACACATAGAGGGAGGAGAGAGCTAGCCCTGCTTTCTTCTACCTCCAGCACACAACTCGAGGAGCACCATTGTACTTGCTAGTGCTTTAGTGATCATGCGGAGACCCCGCAGAGCAGGACTAGGGGTGTTATCTCCTAGGAGAGCCCCGAACCTGGGTAAAGTATGCCGGCGTTCGTGTCTACGCCTCATCCCTCTTCCGGGCACCGGCGATGTTCTACTCGCTCCCACCATGATAAGCCATCCTTTGGCATATGTCGCATCCAACCCCCGACATTTGCCGCCCACCATGGGGCGAGGTGCACCGTCGTCCGGAGACCTGCTCTGGACGGGAACCCCGTTCCTTCTTGGTGAGCACGGCCAGCCCGGCACGCCAGACGGCGTCTGCGCCGACACGCTGCACGGCGCAGAGGTCACCTACGCGGCAAGCTGCCTTGCCGATCTTGTTGGCGAGATTCGCCTCTCCGACGAGCCCGCATCGAACGCGGGCACAAATGGCCCCGAGAGCCGCCTCGTCAGCCTCCTCGACCAGCTCCACATCGTCAGCGAGTCTGCTGTGGACTTGGAGTCGGTTGGGTCCACCGACCCGATGCTTGTCGACTCCGATACGGCGTCGCTCGACGCGTTCCCCACTAACGTGGTGGTCTACGATGAGCCGCTTCCTCACGAGGACAGCGGCGGAAGCACCATCATAGAGGTGCTTGTTATTAGCCATGACGAGTACTCTGGCGGGGACGGTGCTTGAGACCCGCTCGAGGCAGCATTGCAAAACCTGACTGCGCCTATCCCAGAAGACGCTGACGCCGAGACGCTGGAAGCACGCCGCGTCCGGCTCATCGAGAGCGCCAAGTGGCTAGCCAGCATGAGACGCCTTTCGGAGGCCTACCAGCGCGAGATGGACCGCACCTGTCGGATGTGGGGTTCTGGTAAACCCATAAGGTCCGAACACTGTGGTGTGCGCGAAGTCTTTCCCTCCTACCGATCTACGCCCTAGCTCGCTAAGATCTCGCGGACGAACTCGACGGACTCGTAGCACAAAGAGACACGAGGTTTATACTGGTTTGGGCCACCATTGTGGTGTAATACCCTACTCCAGTGTGTGGTGTGGATTGCCTCTTGGGCTGATGATGAACAGTAAAAGGGAAGAACAACCTCCTGAGGTTGAGGTGTTCTTGTGCTTGGTGTCTTAGCGGGTGAGAGCTGGGTGAATTGCTCGATGCCCCTACTGTGGTGGCTTGCTCTACTTATATAGGCCCTGTTCCTCTTCCCAAATATCGAGTGGTAAGGGAGCCAATATCGGCGGGCGAATTTGAAGGGGGACAGCTAGTACGAGCTATCCTGACAAAAGTGGTCTTCGCCTGCAAAAGGCTCTGGTGGTGACGCTGTCTTGGGCTCCACGATGACCTCCGTCTTGCCGTCGTTCTGGTCTTGGTCTCATTGCACCAATATAGCAACCTTTGCCTGATGCCTCGGTACTCCTCGCCTGCGCTGGCCACCTTAGCACCAAAGAGGAAACAAGGACGTTGCGCGCGCTGGCGCTCGCCTGGTGTCGTTCGTCATGGCTCACGTCACAAGAGCCTCGTGAGGTTCGCCCCGCCTTGATATCTCTGCTCCTCGTGAGCTTGCCTGACTAGGCCACTCGTGAGGAGGTATTGCGTCATCCACCTCGTGAGGCTTGGAACCTCGCGAGGGTCTTGGATGCCTTGTTGATGAAGATGGGCCGTACGGCTGACTGGCTTAGCCACGCCGCGGGCCGCAGGCTGGCAAGTCTGGGGACCCCCATTCCCAGAACGCCGACAGTAGCCCCCGGGCCCAAGGTGCGCTCGGCCTTGGCTTCGGGGCGAAGCCAAGGGTCAAGTTCGGAGCACCGTGGGCCCCAAAAGCCTGCGGCCTCGGTTGACGCATGGCGGTTGATTGGACGTGGGCGTCTCCGCTTCCCCACGCTGCCTCGGCAACTGCTTGACCTGACAAAAGGTTGGCGCGGGCAGTTCTTGCCTTCATTGCTTCTTCATCGCCTCGCTCCAGATCCCCTTTCTTGCTCCTCGCCACCGCCACCTTCAGATCCGCTCCAATCTCATCCTGCATCCACAGTCCATGGCGCCGCGCAAGGTCAAGACTTCCTCAGCACAGGCCTGGTACGAGCCGGCCCTTGAGGCGCCCACCGTCATGAAGAAGAGCCTCGCCTCCATGCGCCTGCTGACGGCGGGTGAGAGCAATGAGTGGGGGGAGACCGAGCTCCGGCTTGCCTCCGACATGCCGGAGCCCGAGGAAAGCACCTTCTTCCCTTTCTTCTCGAGCAGCGTCTCCGTCGGGTTGGTTCCTCCCTTCTCTGATTTCTTTTATGAAGTCGTCGACCACTACGGGCTGCAAGCATTGCATATCCATCCCAACTCTGTCCTCCTCCTGTCCATCTTCGCCTATTACTGTGAGGTGTACCCGGGCGTGATGCCATCTGCGGCGCTCCTACGCCATTTCTTCTTCCTCTATGTCAGCGAGACACACATCTCCGGATGCGCTAATTTCGTTGCATGCGGCAAGGCCAACTCGATCTCGAGCACTGGGAAGAGGGCCGACAATATTCGATCCAAATGGGTCATGATGAATGCCAAGTGTGCCGATCCGTGTCTGGTGTTGCCAACGGCGGCGCCCTCTTCCAACGAGGGGTGGCCCAAGGCGAAGCTTACCGATGAGCGGGCATCGTTGGTGTTGGGGCAGATGATAACCGATTTGAAGCCGGGCAACGCAAGGGCGGCCAAGGTGACGGGGGTCATGCTCCTGAGGGAGTTCTTGATGCTGCGAATTGCTCCGCTCCAGGCGCGCGCAAGCCCCCTGTGGGAGCTTGAAGAAGAGGGAAACAAGACCCGCCTGAGGCCAGGGGCCCTGCCTGACGATGAATTGGCTGCTGTTCTGCGCCTCATAGTTGGAGACAACCAGGAGTACCCTCCAAGCGCCTTCGTTCCCTTGTTCCAACGCCAGGACCGGGAGGAATTCGTCGCCTCCAGGCCGACCTTTGACGCGCGCGGGCTGGTGCCGCCGGCGCTTCCAGGAGACCCCGCGACACAAAAACCGGTGGAGGTGTCCTCCGACGAGTCCCGTGGGGAGGGGGAAGAGGAGGTGGACTCGAAGAAGACCCTCGAAGGAGTGGGGGAGACTTCCCCTCTGAGCAAGGGCGAGATCCTCCACGCCCTTCCTGATGATGCCGAGGCCAACGCCTGCCAGGTGGAGAGGGGGCATCCCCTCGTCCCGACGAGGGGTAGGTCGTCGCTGGTGGTTCGCGATGCCGCCTCAGTCCTGACACCTCCTGGGGCTGGCTCCGACTCTGCCTCCGCACTGCCTGGCGCCGCCGGAGCCCGAACGCCGGCTCCTCAGGTCCCGATGCTGTTAGGCTTCAAGCTCCCCAAGCGGAAGTATGTTGCGATGGATCAGTAAGTGCCTCAAGCCTCGCCTTGTCCTTGTTTGTGCTCGCCATCTCCTGATGCTCGTCCTTGGTTGATCAGGCCGACGTCTTCGGCAAAGAAGAGGAAGGAGGATACAGTAGCCGTGCCCCCTTCCACAGAGAAAGGAGGCAACAACACCCGCATCTCCCCAGCCTGGTCGTCCTCGCGGGGCCAAGAGGAACATCACCGCGTGGAATCAGCCCCCATGGCCCCGCTGGCCCCGGAGGTGCCAGCGCTTGGCACGGCTGATGAGGTCCCAGCTGCTCCGAAACCCGTGATCTCCCAGGCCCTGGTGACGATGTCGCCTCCTCCCACTGCTGCACCTCCACTCCCAGGTTCTTCTGCTCCCGCTGCTGTTCTGGAACGCGCTCTTTCGGAGATGGCCCAGCTACAGGCGGATCTCCTGAGCGCGGACCCATGCCTTGTAGCCGAGCGCCTGGAGCTGGCCTTGGGTTGGCTCCACTCCGACTTGGCTGTTCGCGCGGCGTTGGGCCAGTCCGCTGCGGCTTCTGAGAAGGAGAAGCAGAGTGCCGCCAATGCCGCAGCCGATCATGAGGTGGCGCTAAAAGATGCCAAGGCCGCCTGTGACCGCTGCCGGGTGCTGGAGGACGAGCTGCAGAGCCTGCGCGACAAGCATGCTGAAGAAGCACGCTGCCACCAAGCAAAGGAGGAGGAGATGAAGGCCCGGGAGGACGCCGTCAAGAACCGTGATGCTGAGCTGGCGGAGTTGGGGAAGACGCAGGCTGCTGAGCACAACCGGTTGGAGGAGCTAGAGCGGAAGATGGAGGCGGGGGGGCTGAGGGAGTCCTGGATTAGGGGGTATCCGGACAGCTGGACTATATCCTTTGGCCATACTGTTGGAGTATGAATATACAAGATTGAAGACTTTGTCCCGTGTCCGGATGGGACTCTCCTTGGCGTGGAAGGCAAGCTTGGCAATACGGATATGTAGATCTACTTCCTTGTATCTGACTCTGTGTAACCCTAGCCCCCTTCGATGTCTATATAAACCGGAGGGTTTAGTCCGTAGAACCAAGAACAACAATCATACCATAGGCTAGCTTCTAGGGTTTAGCCTCTTCGATCTCGTGCTAGATCAACTCTTGTAATACTCATATCATCAAGATCAATCAAGAAGGAGTAGGGTTTTACCTCCATCGAGAGGGCCCGAACCTGGGTAAAAACATCGTGTCCCCCGTCTCCTATTACCATCCGCCTAGACGCACGGTTCGGGACCCCCTACCCAAGATCCGTCGGTTTTGACACCGACATTGGTGCTTTCATTGAGAGTTCATCTATGTCGTCATTGTTAGGCTTGATGGATCCTTCGATCATCGACAGTGATGCAGTCCAGGGTGAAACTTTTCTCCTCGGACATATCTTTGTATTCGGCGGCTTCGCACTGCGGGCCAACTCGCTTGGCCATCTGGAGCAGATCGAGAGTTACACCCCTGGCCACCAGGCCAGGTTTGGAAGCTTAAACTATACGGCCGACATCCGCGGAGACTTGATCTTCGACGGATTCGAGTCCCTGCCGAGTGCGCCGCACGGTCACGATGAGCATGATTTAGCTCTACCATCAGACAGTGTTCAGGAGGCCACACCGGCAATCGCTCCGACCCTCAATTCAGAGCCAATTGCGCCATCCATGGACGGGCGGATAGACCCCGCCACGGAGGCCGCATTCTCAGCAGCGATTGAGCCGAGTATCGACCTTACCCTTCATGAGAGCCATGACGCCAAACTGCCGGATTCTTCCCCGGCCACAAACTCCGAACCGCCTGCGCCCGTGTCTATCGAATCCGACTGGGCGCCGATCATGGAGTTCACCTTCGCGGATATCTTTCAGCACTCGCCCTTCGGCGACATACTGAACTCATTAAGGTCTCTCTCCTTGTCAGGAGAATCCTGGCCGAACTATGTCTGACAGGATTGGGATGCGGATGACGAAGAAATTCGCCGCCCACCCACCACCCACTTAGTAGCCATTGTCGATGATTTGACCGACATGCTCGACTTCGACTCCAAAGACATCGACGGTATGGACGAAGATGTAGGAGACGAACAGGAACCACTGCCCACACGGCACTGGACAGCCACCTCATCATATGATATATATATATGGTGGACACACCCAAAGAAGGCAACGGCGACGGGACAGTGGAGGATGACCCCTCCAAGAAGCAACCCAAGCGCCAACGTCAGCGCCGCTTCTCTAAGTCTCGCCAAAGCAAAAGCGGTGATACCGGCACATGAGATAATAGCACTCTGGACAATGCCAAAGATGACGACAATCCCCTCCAGCAAGATTTAGAGCAGGAGGATGGAGAAGCCAGCCCTCCTGAGAGAGCGGCAGATGGAGAGGCGGAGGATGATAAGTACATGCCTCCCTCCGAAGACGAGGCAAGCCTCGACGAGGACGAATTTGTCGTGCCTGAGGATCCCGTCGAGCAAGAGCGCTTCAAGCGCCGGCTTATAGCCACGGCAAATAGCCTTAAGAAAAAGCAACAGCAGCTTCGAGCTGATCAAGATTTGGTAGCTGACAGATGGACTGAAATCCTTGTGGCCGAGGAATATGAACTCGAACGCCCCTCCAAGAGTTACCCAAAGCGCGGGTTGCTACCCCGACTGGAGGAGGAAGCATTAAAACCTACATCTCCAGCGTATGACGCGGCTGATCGGCCACCTCGTGGCCGCGACAGAGCGGCATTTCAGCCAAAGGCCCAGCCCGCACCCCGGCGCCACTCAAATAAAAATGTCAAGGAATGGGGAAATATGCTAGACCCGCGAGACGTATTGGAGGACAAAGCAAAACACGCAAGATCGATCTACGGATCACGGGGGCGCGCCACCACGCGGGACGATAACCGTCACGCCGGATACAGTAAAAGTAAATCTGACCGGGCCGAACATAGCAGACAAGACTTATATGAGCTGTGTCGTGACATAGCCCAGTACAGAGGCGCCGCACACCCCCAATGCTTCATAGACGAAGTAATGGATCACCGAAACCAGAGGGTTTCAAACCCGTAAATATCGAATCATACGATGGTACAACAGATCCTGCGGTATGGATCGAGGACTTCCTCCTGCACATCCACATGGCCCGCGGTGACGATCTACACGCCATCAAATACCTCCCACTCAAACTCAAAGGACCAGCTCAGCATTGGCTCAACAGCCTGCCAGCAGAATCCATTGGCTGTTGGGAAGATCTGGAAGCCGCATTCCTCGACAACTTCCAGGGCACTTATGTGCGACCACCAGATGCTGATGACTTGAGCCACATAATTCAACAGCCAGAGGAATTGGCCAGGCAATTCTGGACACGGTTCCTGACCAAGAAAAATCAAATCGTCGACTGTCCGGATGCAGAAGCCCTAGCAGTTTTAAGCACAACATCCGCGATGAGTGGCTCGCCCGGTACCTTGGCCAGGAAAAGCCGAAATCTATGGCAGCCCTCACGACACTCATGACCCTCTTTTCCGTGGGAGAGGACAGCTGGCTGGCTCGCAGCAATAACATATCAAAGAACCCTGGTACTTCGGATACCAAGGATAGCAATGGCAGGTCACGTCGCAACAAACACAAGCGCCGTATCAACAGCGACAGCCGAGGATGCGACAGTCAATGCCGGATTCAGAGGCTCTAAACCCGGTCAGCGGAAAAAGGCATTCAAAAGAAGCACCCCGGGCCCGTCCAGTTTGGACCGTATACTCGATCGCTCGTGTCAAATACACGGCACCCCCGACAAGCCAGCCAACCACACCAACAGAGAATGTTGGGTGTTCAAGCAGGCCGGCAAGTTAAATGCCGAAAACAAGGATAAGGGGCTACATAGCGATGACGATGAGGAGCCCCGGCCGCCAAACACCAGAGGACAGAAGAGGTTCCCCCCACAAGTGCAGATGGTGAACATGATATACGCAACCCACATCCCCAAGAGGGAGCGGAAGCGTGCGCCAAGGGACGTATATGCGTTGGAGCCAGTCGCCCCAAAGTTCAACCCATGGTCCTCCTGTCTGATCACCTTCGATCACAGGGACCACCCCACTAGTATCCGTCATGGCGGATTCGCCGCACTGGTCCTAGACCCATCGAAGGATTTCACCTCACTTGAGTCCTTATGGACGGCGGCAGTAGCCTGAACCTGCTTTATCAGGACACAGTGCGCAAAATGGGTATAGACCCCTCAAGGACCAAACCCACAAAAACGACCTTTAAAGGCGTCATACCAGGTGTAGAGGCCCACTGCACAGGCTCAGTCATACTAGAAGTGGTCTTCGGATCCCCGGATAACTTCCGAAGCGAGGAGTTAATCTTTGATATAGTCCCGTTCCGCAGTGGCTATCATGCACTGCTCGGGCGAACCACATTTGCAAGATTCAATGTGGTACCACACTATGCATACCTCAAGCTCAAGATGCCAGGACCACGAGGGGTCATCACAGTCAATGGAAACACAGAACACTCTCTCCGCACGGAGGAGCACACCGCGGCCCTCGCAGCAGAAGCGCAAAGCAGTCTCTTAAGGCAATCAACCAGTTCGGCGATCAAACACCCGGACACCATCAAGCGCGCCCGGAGTAATCTGCAACAAGACCGCCTGGCACGTTCCGAGCTCGCATAGCAATGCGGCCCCCACCCCAGTCCCAGCCAAACAACGAATCCCGTGCCACACGTACATGATTACGCATTGAAAATACCATGGGCATAAGTGGGGGGAGCACGACTACGGCATGCCCCAAAACGCGGCTCAACCGCACTAGGGGCTTCCCGCTTTGTTATTTCTTCTCTCTTTTAGGACTTTACTCTCTGGAAACCCTGTCCGGCAGTACGACTGCCGGACACACGATACAACAACCAAGGTGGCACAAAGCTACGTCAAATAGTCCTACTTTTTGCTTATCGCACACGATACAAAGCATGGAACTCCCAGGTGATATCTGATAACGAGTGAAATACCTGCTTTAAATACCATTCGACAACTTGCCCTTGGAGGGGACATGTCAAATAGTCCTACTTTTTGCTTATCGCACTACTTGTATAATTATGCTTTGACGCACCTTTTTGAATAAACAATGCATAGCACTAGTCTATTATCGCATTCTCTATTCCTTTATATATATATGTTCATTTATGACATTCAGCACCCATACACTCTGGTACGGCCAATACACCAGGGGCTTAAGCATACCCCATAATACGACGTGAGAAGTCCGAACACTTTCGACAGTGCGGCACCCCGAACTTATAGCATTATATGCATCAGCTCCGAATCATGTCTTGTGTCAATAGTTGGGTTTGCCCAGCTCCCATGTTTTGGTACCTTACGTTCCGCTATATTGGCTAAGGTAGCACTAGGAGAACTACTATGATTGTGCCCCGGTTCATCTGGGCAAGCACCTCAGTAGAGAAAGCTAAAACTGTCTGTCATGATAAGGCGAGAGATGGTCGCTGTTCGAGAGGTCTCGAGTCCCTAAAGACTTATGTCGCTTAGGGCGAGGAGTCGGCTTTGTCCGGCTTAGGCGTGTATAGCGCCCCGAATTCGGCCTTCCGAATAATAGGGGCTTCGCCAAAATTTAAAATTGTAGACTTATATGGCTAAGTGAGAGTGATAAAGCATTATAGTCTGATTGCCTTGTTCATTGCGCTGAGCACCTCCCTCGAAGGACCCAACAATGGGAAAAAGAGTGCTCAGATTTATCCCGAACACACCAACACTCGTGGCATGGGGCCAGACGCCGACGACTGGCCATCTCTCAGATTTGATAAACAGCCGCACAGAAGGTAATATTTTGAATTCAAACAAGCGTTGCATAGCGCATATGAACAAGTTTTCATAATACATGATCACACGAGCAAGTTCATTCAAAAATTACATCCTTCGCACACTCGTCCGCCACAAGACGGGCACCCTTCAGGACACCCTCATAATACATCTCAGGGTGGCGATGCTCCTTGCCCTACGGCGGCCCCTCCTTCACCAGCTTCTCGGCGTCCATCTTGGCCCAGTGCACCTTCGCACGAGCAAAAGCCCGACGTGCACCTTCGATGCAAACGGACCGCTTTATGACTTCCAGCCGTGGGCAGGCATCCACAAGCCACCTCACCAGGCCGAAGTAGCTGTTGGGAAGGGAGTCGTCAGGCCACATCCGGACTATAAGGCCCCCCATGGCCTGTTCGGCCGCCTTGTGCAGCTCGACCAATGCTTCAGCTGGTCGCTCACAGGCATCGGGTGTTATGTCCCAGTATACTGAGACCAGAACAACTTCTCCGTCGAGCTTCCCTCCTCGGCCTGGTAGTACTTTGCGACATCCGACACGCTGCGGGGCAAATCTGCGAATGCTCCTGGAGAGCTCCGGACTCGGGTAAGTAACAAGTAATTTACTTTCACATGCTTTCTTTGCATAATGAATGCCTTACCCGCTGCTATCTTCTTCATTACCTCAATTTCCTGGAGGGCCTTTTGGGCTTCAGCCTTGGCATGCTTTGTGCTCTCAAGGGCCGCGGCAAGCTCGGACTCTCGCGTCTTCGAGTCAAGCTCCAAAGTCTCATGCTTCTTCACGAGAGCCTGGAGCTCTTGCTGCACCTTGCCCACCCATGTCTCTTGTTTCTCCCGCTTGGTGCACTCCTTGGCCGCTTTGTTTTCGGCCTTGGACAACGCTTGCTTCAGGGTCGCCACTTCGGTCGTGGCCCCTGGCACATCCATGATGATCCTATCATTTTGCAACCACATCTTTATATATATATATAGACAAGGTATTACTTACCTTTGTTCTCCTCGAGCTGCTTCTTGGCAAGGCCGAGATCTTTCTCGGACCGCTCGAGGTTCTACTTCAGTACCGCGACCTCCGCAGTCAGTGAGGTAGAGGTCGGCAGCGAAGCCTGCATACGCATATAGACATACTTGTATTAGACTCCTGCAGATATTATTTGATCCTCTGTTCGGCTTTTCTTTGTGAACACCAAACAGAGCATCAGGGGCTACTGTCTATGCGGTAATATTTTCCTATATTTTAAATACTTACCTCAAAGCCTGTTAGAAGGCTGGCACATGCTTCAATCAGTCTGCTCTTGGCGGACTGAACCTTCTTGATCACCGCACTCATAATAGTGCGGTGCTCTTCGTCGATGGAAGCGCTGCGAAGCGCTCCCAGCAGGTTGTCCGGTGCCTCTTGATGGACAGAGGTCACCGGCACTGGCGGCTTGCCCCTCTTGACAGGGGGCCGCCTGCCGGAGTCCGGAACCACTGGAGGTTCCGGAGCGGTGTTCGGCTGCGGGCCGGACGTGGAGTCCTTGGGAGTCTTGCTCCCTTTGCGCCAGGAGTCCAGAAGGTCGCCTTGAGGCGCCTCCAGGACTACCTCCCCTCGGCTCGGTCCCCCTTGAGACAATACCTCGTCATTGTCCATGGGGCGAGGAGTGGAGGCGGTCGGAAGTGAATCGCTATTCATATCGGACGAATCCAAAGAACCACCCGACGAGGATACACCGATACGGGCTCGGGACGGACTGCATAACCATATTCGGCGTTAGGAGAAGCTGTGCAATTAAAGTATGCCATGAGGTACTCTGGTATCCGAATACTTACGACTTCGCCAGGGGCTTGGCCTTGGGTAACCACTCGTCTTCACTGTCAACGGCGATGGTGGAAGAGTCTGGGAGGAGAGTCCTTCCCTTCTTGGACCCTTCGTCCTCCCCGGTTGGGGCGGCCTTCCTTTTCTTTTCTCCCCCGGCTGGAGGGGGAGAACCTCCTTCTTCCTGCTCCTAGTTTTCACGGGAGGAGTGCATCACGGAGTTATCGGACGTTGAGTCCGATACCACCTAGCGCCGGGAACTCTTTCGGGTTCCCGTGGCCTTCTTCTTGATCTTCTTCTCCGGCACCTCATAAGGAGCCGGAGTCCGCATCTCCGTGAGGAGAGTGTCTGCAGGGTCTTCGGGCAGAGGCACCGGGCAGTCAATCTGCTCCGATGTCTCCACCCAGTCCTGTCAAAGGCATGAGAGCTTAGATCCCGCACATGGTTAAACTATGGAAAATGAATACTCTATGAGTAATAAAGGAGCTTACCGTGCCGGCTTGGCGCTGCGTGCTGAGTCCGCGATCCTCGGTAAGGGGAGGGGGAACCTCGGCACTCTTAAACAGCACCTTCCAGATGTCCTTGTGCGTCATGTCAAAGAGATCGCTCAGAGTTTGGTGCTGGGCCGGGTCAAACTCCCACAAATTGAACGCCCGTTGTTGACATGGGAGGATCCGGCGGATGAGCATGACCTGGACTATGTTAACAAGCTTGAGCTTCCTGTTTATCATATTTTGGATGCAGGTCTGGAGTCCGGTCAGCTCTACCGGATTACCCCAGGGCAGGCCCTTCTCTTTCCAAGAGGTGAGCCGCGTGGGGATTCCAGATCGGAATTCGGGGGCCGCCGCCCATTTAGGGTCGCGCGGCTCGGCGATGTAGAACCACCCCGATTGCCACCCCTTTATGGTCTCCACATAGGAGCCATTGAGCCATGTGACGTTGGGCATTTTGCCCACCATGGCGCCTCCGCACTCCGCCTGCTGGCCGCCCACCACCTTTGGTTTGACATTGAAGGTCTTCAGCCATAAGCCGAAGTGGGGCTTGATGCGGAGGAAGGCCTCACACACGACTATAAATGCCAAGATGTTGAGGATGAAGTTCGGGTCCAGATCGTGAAAATCCAGGCCGTAGTAGAACATGAGCCCACAGACGAATGGGTGGAGGGGAAATCCCAGTCCACGGGGGAAGTGGGTAAGGAATACTACCCTCTCATGGGGCCTGGGGGGTAGGGATGATCTGCCCCTCATCTGGGAGCCGGTGTGTGATATCCTCGAACAGGTACCCGGCTCCCCTCAGCTTTTTGACATCTCCCTCCTTGACGGAGGAGACCATCCACTTGCCTCCTGCTCCGGACGTTTTTGGAGAGGGTTGAGGAGAAGAATGCGAACTTGGGCACTGGATATCGAGTGCGCGAGAATGGATGAGCAAGGAGGAAGAAGGCGTGGGTAGAAAAAGGTGAACCCTTTTCCATTTATAAGGGCGGACAAAACTATGCGCCCCCACCGGCCTGGTAAAACTCGCTTATCCCCCAAGCGCCGTAATTGATGGTGCGGTTGGGTTACCCACGTCCGTATTGATGGGAATCCCATAGTAAAGGGAACACGATCTCTGCTTAGACAAGACGTGCCAAGAAAACCGCCTCGCGAAATACGTTGAGATTGGTTATGAAAAACGATTCAAATAAAGGCCTGGCAGTGGTGTGATGTCACACTACGGGGTACATCAGCAGATTAGATTTATGGAAATATTGTTCTCTCTGCGGTGGAATGTGGAACTTGTTTTGCAGAGCCGGACACGATCCTCGTGTTCAAAATCATCTATGAAGTATTCGGAGGAGGAACCCGCCTTGCAATGCCGAAGACAATCTGCGCGCCAGACTCATCGTCATTGAAGCCTGGTTCAGGGGCTACTGAGGGAGTTCTGGATTAGGGGGTATCCGGACAGTCGGACTATATCCTTTGGCCGGACTGTTGGACTATGAAGATACAAGATTGAAGACTTCGTCCCATGTCCGGATGGGACTCTCGTTAGCATGGAAGGCAAGCTTGGCAATACAGATATGTAGATCTCCTTCCTTGTAACCGACTCTGTCTAACCCTAGCCTCCTCCGGTGTCTATATAAACCGGGGGGTTTAGTTCGTAGGACCAAGAACAACAATCATACCATAGGCTAGCTTCTAGGGTTTAGCCTCTTCGATCTCGTGGTAGATCAACTCTTGTAATACTCATATCATCAAGATCAATCAAGCAGGAGTAGGGTTTTACCTCCATTGAGAGGGCCCGAACCTGGGTAAAAACATCGTGTCCCCCGTCTCCTATTACCATCCGCCTAGACGCACAGTTCGGGACCCCCTACTCGAGATCCACCGGTTTTGACACCGACAAGGGCTGATCTTGATGCCAAGGAGCGAGTCCTGGCCGAAGACCGTGCGGCCTTCGTCGATCTCGAGAAGAGATCTCGCAAGGCGCTGAAGACGCTCTACGAGCACGGTCTGGAGAAGTCGCTGGCCACTGACGAGGACGGCCCCACCCGGCTGTTTCCCCTCTTGGTGAAAGCGCTCGAGGAAGTCGTTGATGGCGTTGGTCCCATGGCGGAGGCGGAAGCTCGCGTCCTGTCTTCAGCTGCGTTGACCCGCGTCTTCAGCCAGTTGCACCTTCGCGACCCCAACGCTTGCCTTGACGAGTTGCTAGAGCCTGTAGCTGAAGATCAATGTGAGGCCGCCGCCGCAGCCATGCAGGGTCAAGTGGAGGCCTTGCTGAAGAAGTTCTGCGGCTTTGTCTCCGCTCCTCTGTCCGGCGATGTCGCCGATCCTGCAGCCGGTGGTGAAGGTGAAGACAACGCTGCTCACGAAGTAGCACCTTCCGCAGGTGATGGCGGTGCCCGGGAGTGACTGATGTCTACTACACAACCTTCTTCTTGTAGACGTTGTTGGGCCTGCAAGTGCACATGTTTGTAGGACAGTAGCAAATTTCCCTCAAGTGGATGACCTAAGGTTTATCAATCCGTGGGAGGCGTAGGATGAAGATGGTCTCTCTCAAACAACCCTGCAACCAAATAACAAAGAGTCTCTTGTGTCCCCAACACACCCAATACAATGTTAAATTGTATAGGTGCACTAGTTCGGTGAAGAGATGGTGATACAAGTGCAATATGGATGGTAGATATGGGTTTTTGTAAACTGAAAATATAAAAATAGCAAGGTAGCGAGCGGTAAAATTGAGCGTAAACGGTATTGCAATGGTAGGAAACAAGGCCTAGGGTTCATACTTTCACTAGTGCAAGTCCTCTCAACAAATATAACATAGTTGCATCATATAACTATCCCTCAACATGCAACAAAGAGTCACTCCAAAGCCACTAATAGCGGAGAACAAACGAAGAGATTATGGTAGGTTACGGAACCACCTCAAAGTTATTCTTTCCAATCAATCCGTTGGGCTATTCCTATAAGTGTCACAAACAGCCCTAGAGTTCGTACTAGAATAACACCTTAAGATACAAATCAACCAAAACCCTAATGTCACCTAGATACTCCAATGTCACCTCAAGTATCCATGGGTATGATTATACGATATGCATCACACAATCTCAATTCATCTACTCAAACCAAAACATAGAACCTCAAAGAGTGCCCAAAGTTTCTACCGGAGAATCACGACGAAAACATGTGCCAACCCCTATGCATAGGTTCATGGGCGGAACCCGCAAGTTGGTCACCCAAACATACATCAAGTGGCACGTGATATCCCATTGTCACCATAGATACGCACGGCAAGACATACATCAAGTGTTCTCAAATCTTTAAAGACTCAATCCGATAAGATAACTTCAAAGGGAAAACTCAATCCATTACAAGAGAGAAGAGGGGGAGAAGAAACATAAGATCCAACTATAATAGCAAAGTTCGCGATACATCAAGATCGTGCCAAATCAAGAACACGAGAGAGAGAGAGAGAGAGAGAGAGAGAGAGAGAGAGATCAAACACATAGCTACTGGCACATACCCTCAGCTCCGAGGGTGAACTACTCCCTCCTCGTCATGAAGAGCGCCGGGATGATGAAGATGGCCACCGGTGAGGGTTCCCCCCCCGGCAGGGTGCCGGAACAGGGCCCCGAGAGGCTTTTGGTGGCTACAGAGGCTTGCGGCGGCGGAACTCCCGATCTAGGTTCTGTTCTGGAAGTTTTGCGATACGTAGGTATATATGGGTGAAAGGGATACGTCGGTGGACCGAAGGGGGGCCACGAGGCAGGAGGGCGCGCCCCCCACTCTCGTGGGCACCTCGCTTCTTCCCTGACGTGCACTCCAAGCCCATCCGGTAGGTTTCCTTCCAAAAATAACTTCTCCAGTTGATTTCGTTCCGTTTTGACTCCGTCTGATATTCCTTTTCCTCGAAACACTAAAATAGGCATAAAACAACAAATTTGGGCTGGGTCTCCGGTTAATAGGTTAGTCCCAAAAATAATATAAATGTGGATAATAAAGCCCAATATTGCCTAAAACAGTAGATAATATAGCCTGGTGCAATAAAAAATTATAGATACTTTGGAGACGTATCAAGTATCCTCAAGCTTAATTCCTGCTCGTCCTCGAGTAGGTAAATGATAAAAAAGATAATTTTTAATGTGGAATGCTAGTTGCATATTATCAATGTAATTCTTCTTACTTGTGATATAAATATTCAGATCCGAAAGATTCAAGACAAAAGTTCATATTGACATAAAAATAATAATACTTCAAGCACACTAACAAAGCAATTATGACTTCTCAAAATAACATGGCCACAGAAAGTTCATCCCTACAAAATCATATAGTTTAGTCATGCTCCATTTTCGTCACACAAGAATGCTCTCATCATGCACAACCCCGATGACAAGCCAAGCAATTGTTTCATACTTTAATAATCTCAAACTCATAAACCTTCACGCAATACATGAGCGCGAGCCATGGATATAGCACTATGGGTGGAATAGAATATGATGATGGGGGTTATGTGGAGAAGACAAAAAAGAAAGAAAGTCTCACATCAACCAGGCTAATCAATGGGCTATGGAGATGCCCACCGATTGATGTTAATGTAAGGAGTAGGGATTGCCATGCGACAGATGCACTAGAGCTATAAATTTATGAAAGCTCAACAAAAGAAACTAAGTGGGTGTGCATCCAACTTGCTTGCTCACGAAGACCTAGGGCACTTGAGGAGGACCATCGTTGGAATATACAAGCCAAGTTCTATAATGAAAAGTTCCCACTAGTATATGCAAGTGACAAAACAAGAGACTCTGTATCATGAAGAACATGGTGCTACTTTGAAGCACAATATATGAGACTCGCTATATCATGGTGCTACTTTGAAGCACAAGTGTGGAAAAAAGGATAGTAGCATTGCCCCTTTTTATTTTTATTTTTTCTTTTTTTTTCTTTTTTTGGGCCTTCTTTTTTTATTTGGCCTTTTTTTGGACAATGCTCTATTGAATGATGATCATCACACTTCTTTTTATTTACAACTCAATGATTAGAACTCAATACTAGAACATAGTATGACTCTATACGAATGCCTCCGGTGGTGTACCGGGATATGCAATGAATCAAGAGTGACATGTATGAAAGAATTATGAACGGTGGCTTTGCCACAAATACTATGTCAACTACATGATCATGCTAAGCACTATGACAATGATGGACGTGTCATGAAGAATGGAATGGTGGAAAGTTGCATGGCAATATATCTCGGAATGGCTATGGAAATGCCATAATAGGTAGGTATGGTGGCTGTTTTGAGGAAGATATAAGGAGGTTTATGTGTGAAAGAGTGTATCATATCACGGGGTTTGGATGCACCGATGAAGTTTGCACCAACTCTCAATGTGAGAAAGGGCAATGCACGGTACCGTAGAGGCTAGCAATGATGGAAGGGTGAGAGTGCGTATAATCCATGGACTCAACATTAGTCATAAAGAACTCATATACTTATTGCAAAAATCTACAAGCCATCAAAAACCAAAGCACTACACGCATGCTCCTAGGGGGATAGATTGGTAGGAAAAGACCATCGCTCGTCCCCGACCGCCACTCATAAGGAGGACAATCAAATAACACCTCACGTTTCAAATTTGTTACATAATGTTTACCATACATGCATGCTACGGGACTTGCAAACTTCAACGCAAGCATTTCTCAAATTCACAACTACTCAACAAGCACAACTTTGATATCCCTACCTCCATATCTCAAAACAATCATCAATCATCAAACTTTTCTTAGTATTCAACACACTCATAAGAATTCTTGCAAATCTTTTATGCTTAGCATATTAGGATTTTAAGCACATTACCATGCTATTTAAGACTCTCAAAATAATATAAGTGAAGGGTGAGAGTTCATCTATTTCTTCAAAATAAAACTACCAACATGCTCTAAAAGATATAAGTGAAGCACTAGAGCAAACAACAAACTACTCCGAAAGATATAAGTGAAGATCAATGAGTAGTCGAATAATTATGCAACTATACGAAGACTCTCCCATTTAATAATTTCAGATCATATTACTTTATTCAAACAGCAATCAAAGCTAAAGAGAATAAAATGACGCTCCAAGCAAAACACATATCATGTGGTGAATAAAAATATAGCTCCAAGTAAAGTTACCGATGAACGAAGACGAAAGAGGAGATGCCTTCCGGGGCATCCCCAAGCTTAGACGCTTGGTTATCCTTTAATATTACCTTGGGGTGCCTTGGGAATCCCCAAGATTAGACTCTTTCCACTCCTTATTCCGTAGTCCATCGAATCTTTACCCAAAACTTGAAAACTTCACAACACAAAACTTAACAGAAAACTCGTGAGCTCCGTTAGCGAAAGAAAACAAAACACCACTTCAAGGTACTGTAATGAACTCATTCTTTATTTATATTGGTGTTAAACCTAATGTATTCCAACTTCTCTATGGTTTGTAAACTATTTTACTAGCCATAGATTCATCAAAATAAGCAAACAACACATGAAAAACAAAATCTGTCAAAAACAGAACAGTCTGTAGTAATCTGTAACTAACGCAAACTTCTGGAACTCCAAAAATTCTGAAATAAATTGGTGGACCTGAGGAATTTGTGTAGTAATCATCTGCAAAAATAATCAACTAAATAGCACTCTCCAGTAAAACGTTTTGGCTAATCTCATGAGCGCTAAAGTTTCTGTTTTTTACAGCATGATCATAAAGACTTCACCCAAGTCTTCCCAAAGGTTCTGCTTGGCACAAACACTAATTAAAACATAAAACCAAATCTAAAAAGAATCTATATGGATTATTTATTCCTAAAAATAACCAAAAAATAAGAAACTAAAATAAAATTGGGTTGCCTCCCAACAAGCGCTATCGTTTAACGCCCCTAGCTAGGCATGATGATTTCAATGATGCTCACATAAAAGATAGGAATTGAAACAGAGCATCATGAAGAGTATGACTAGCACATTTAAGTATAACCCACTTCCTATGCAAGGGGATTTTGTGAGCAAACAACTTATGGGAACAAGAATCAACTTGCATAGGAAGGTAGACCAAGCATAACTTTAAAACTTTAAGCACATAGAGAGGAAACTTGATATTATTGCAATTCCTACAAGCATATGTTCCTCCCTCATAATAATTTTCAGTAGCATCATGAACGAATTCAACAATATAACCAGCACCTAAAGCATTCTTTTCATGATCTACTAGCATAGAAAATTTACTACTCTCCACATAAGCAAATTTCTTCTCATGAATAATAGTGGGAGCAAACTCGAAAAAAAAATATATCATATGATTGAGAATTAAGATCAAGATGACAAGTTTCATGGTTATCATTATTCTTTAAAGCATATGTGTCATCACAATAATCATCATAGATAGGATGCATGCTTTCATAATAGTAAATTTGCTCATCAAAGCTTGGGGGACAAAAAATATCATCTTCATCAAACATAGCTTCCCCAAGCTTGTGGCTTTGCATATCATTAGCATCATGGATATTCAAGGAATTCATACTAACAACATTGCAATCATGCTCATCATTCAAAGATTTAGTGACAAAAATTTTATAGATTTCTTCTTCTAACATTTTGGCACAATTTTCATTTCCATCATACTCACGAAAGATATTAAAAAGATGAAACATCTGAGATTTTTTGTTTTCTTTTATAAACTAACTAGTGCTAAAACAAGAAACAAAAAGATTCGGTTGCAAGATCTAAAGATATACCTTCAAGCACTCACCTCCCCGGCAACGGCGCCAGAAAAGAGCTTGATGTCTACTACACAACCTTCTTCTTGTAGACGTTGTTGGGCCTGCAAGTGCACAGGTTTGTAGGACAGTAGCAAATTTCCCTCAAGTGGATGACCTAAGGTTTATCAATCCGTGGGAGGCGTAGGATGAAGATGGTCTCTCTCAAACAACCCTCCAACCAAATAACAAAGAGTCTCTTGTGTCCCCAACACACCCAATACAATGGCAAATTGTATAGGTGCACTAGTTCGGCGAAGAGATGGTGATACAAGTGCAATATGGATGGTAGATATGGGTTTTTGTAAACTGAAGATATAAAAACAGGAAGGTAGCGAGCGGTAAAAGTGAGCGTAAATGGTATTGCAATGATAGGAAACAAGGCCTAGGGTTCATACTTTCACTAGTGCAAGTCCTCTCAACAATAATAACATAGTTGGGTCATATAACTATCCCTCAACATGCAACAAAGAGTCACTCCAAAGCCACTAATAGCGGAGAACAAACGAAGAGATTATGGTAGGGTACGGAACCACCTCAAAGTTATTCTTTCCAATCAATCCGTTGGGCTATTCCTATAACTATCACAAACAGCCCTAGAGTTTGTACTAGAATAACACCTTAAGATACAAATCAACCAAAACCCTAATGTTACCTAGATACTCCAATGTCACCTCAAGTATCCATGGGTATGATTATACGATATGCATCACACAATCTCAATTCATCTACTCAAACCAACACATAGAACCTCAAAGAGTGCCCAAAGTTTCTACCGGAGAATCACGACGAAAACGTGTGCCAACCCCTATGCATAGGTTCATGGGCGGAACCCGCAAGTTGGTCACCAAAACATACATCAAGTGGCACGTGATATCCCATTGTCACCACAGATACGCACGACAAGACATACATCAAGTGTTCTGAAATCTTTAAAGACTCAATCCGATAAGATAACTTCAAAGGGAAAACTCAATCCATTACAAGAGAGAAGAGGGGGAAAAGAAACATAAGATCCAACTATAATAGCAAAGCTCGCGATACATCAAGATCGTGCCAAATCAAGAACACGAGAGAGAGAGAGAGAGAGAGATCAAACACATAGCTACTGGTACATACCCTCAGCTCCGAGGGTGAACTACTCCCTCCTCGTCATGGAGAGCGTCGGGATGATGAAGATGGCCATCGGTGAGGGTTCCCCCCTGGCAGGGTGCCGGAACAGGGTCCCGAGAGGTTTTTGGTGGCTATAGAGGCTTGCGGCGGCGGAACTCCCGATCTAGGTTCTGTTCTGGAAGTTTTGCGATAGGTATATATGGGTGAAAAGGATACGTCGATGGACCGAAGGGGGGGGGCACGAGGCAGGGGGGTGGGCGCGCCCCCACCCTCGTGGACACCTCCCTTCTTCCCTGACGTGCACTCCAAACCCATCCGGTAGGTTTCCTTCCAAAAATAACTTCTCCAGTTGATTTCGTTCCATTTTGACTCCGTCTGATATTCCTTTTCCTCGAAACACTGAAATAGGCATAAAACAGCAAATCTGGGCTGGGTCTCCGGTTAATAGGTTAGTCCCAAAAATTATATAAAAGTGGATAATAAAGCCCAATATTACCTAAAACAGTAGATAATATAGCATGGAGCAATCAAAAATTGTAGATACGTTGGAGACGTATCAGTGGCCCGCGGCTGCTCTCCCGTTTCGTTCCTGCAACATGCATCAGGCCTCGTGGAGGCATTTAGACTTGTCAGTTGGTATTGTGAGGACAATGTGTTTGTAATATTTGCTTCGAAATATTTGCTATTTCCTTCCTATTTGCTTTGCGTTCTGCGTCGGCAGAGCCCGGCCCTATGCATACCTCAACAGGCATTGGGCCGACCGGAGACCAGGGCGGACCAAGGAGTGAGGGGCTACGTGACCAGTTAGGATCCTGAGTCGCGATGCTCAGGAGTCCCCCTTGACGCGCAAACAACTTATAGGGAGAGTTCCCGAGCATAGATTAATGTTCTACGTCGGCAGAGCCCGGCCCCGCGCATACCTCAACCGCCATTGGGCCGACCGGAGACTGGGACGGACCAAGGAGTGAGGGGCTACGTGACTAGTTAGGCTCCTGAGTCACGATGCTCAGGAGTCCCCCTTGACGTGCAAACAATTTCCATACCTGCCCTCGCCGAGGCCTCGGGAGGGGCGCGCGACCCAGGTCCGGGAGGCCTGGTTGGATGGCGTGCGCTTGGGTGTGACCCGAGTGGGTGTGGCCCGAACGCAGCCCCCGTGCCCAGCCCCCTCGCGCGGCTCTCCCGAGGGGAGGCATTGTGGTGAGGCTAGACACTGAGCTCTGGGCTCCCTGAGGTTGGTACGACCGTGGGGCCGCCCTTAGTAGTTTATCACCAGCGCGAAGCATAGTGCTTCCGCTTGTGCACGAGCATAGCTGCTCCTCGGCAGTGTCGACGGCCAGCGCGGAGCATGGTGCTTCCACTTGTGCGTGGGATGGGGGGGCCCTCCGGGAGGAGCCCCCGGGGCGTGTACAACCCCGCCCTGACACGTGGCTTGCACGGCAGGGCTGCAAGGTGTATCTGGGCACTCGGGAGCCAGCACGGGACTCATGAGGCCCTTCCTCAAGGCGGGTTGCGCCTGGTCTTGAGTCTTGGTGACTGTGCATTCCTGCAAGGCGATTAGGTGCAAGCACTCTACGTCCTCAGGTCCTGGCCCTCGAGTGAGCTCAGCCGCCGCTGGTAAGCCAGGTCGCGATGCCATGGTCAAGGCCAGGGGGTGAGGGCTGGAGAGCCAGTAAGAGCTCCTGAATCGCGATGCTCAGGAGCCCTCCTTTTAACGCGCAAGCGAATTGCATGATAGAAAAGGAGACTCATGGTGGGTGGCGATCGAGCAGGCGATAGCCATAGGCAGGTTAAGCATGAAAAGCAGATCAACTTGGATAAATGCAGGAAGATTCATGCCATCGTGTCCGGCCCGAGCGGCTTGGGGATGATGCAGCCCGAGGGGCGCCCCCAGCAAGGTAAGCTAAAGACATAAGCAAAAGGGATACATGCCACAGGGATGGACCCACGCAGCCTGGGAATAATGCAGCCCGGGAGCGCTCCCAGCTAAACGAGCTTGGAAGATGTCACCTGGTTCTGTAGATGAAGTAGAGTTGGTGCGGCTAAAGGCGTGCGTCGAAGAAATGACTCTTCATGAGCCACCAGAGCCCTGAGCCTCGGGAGGCTCTGGGGGCTCGGGAGGTTCCCTAAAGACCGTCTCCATTTCCTCCAGGACAGCGTGGTACCTGGCCTCTTGAGCCGCCAGGACACGCCGCATGTTGCGCTGATAGGCTGAAGCCACACTCGGCAAGCCGAAGGGCATGCGAACGTAGCTATGTGGCGGGCCCTCGCAGTGGCCCACACGCGACGCCCAGGAGTGCTCCAAAGATGCGGCCCTATTGAGCCCTAGGACACCGATGCAGACACGCAGCCCTGCATCCTCGCCAGGATGGGGAGCCGCGCCTCGTGAGCGGCTGTCGCCACGCATGGCTCTTGCGTCTTGCAGTTCCTGAGTGGTCTTGGCGATGAACTCCTGAGTGGTGGGCAGTCCTTGCCCTGTGCTCTCCTGAGGAACATGTGCCGCGAAGCACACTTCTGAGTGGTGCCCAAGTGTCTCCCTCATGAGGTTGGCAAGGTCTGAGGCCCTCCAGAAGAGAGCCCCCGAGCCCTGCCCGAGGAGGGCGCCGGGCGTGCCTTTGTATGCGATGGAGGGAGGCGCCCCTGGGACGGACGCTGATCTTGATGAGACTCCTACCGCGACGGCATCCTCCAGAGGTCCTACGCGGCGCAACTGCTTCTTCTTGGGGATGGCCTCTGGAGGGCCCTCACCTCTTCTCTCCGGGTCGTCGATCGCTGCAGCTTGGAAGGCGCGCTCGAGGGAGCACACCACATCCCTCTCTTCACATGGGACCGTGATGATTCCTCCGCTTCCTAGCATCTTGAGGACGTTGTAGCCGTGATGGGTAACTGCCATGAACTTGGCCAGGGCTGGATACCCGAGGATGGCGTTGTACGGCAGGCGGATGTGCGCAACGTCGAATTCGATGAGCTCGGTGTGATAGTTGTCGCGCGTGCAGAAGGTGACAAGCGGGCGGACCTGCCCTATCGGTGTGGTGGAACCGTCTGCCCTACCTGGCGCGCCAAATGTCGGATGTGGGGTTCCGGCAAACCCTTAAGGTTCGAACACTGGGGTGTGCGCGAAGTCTTTCCCTCCTACCGATCTACGCCCTAACTCGCTAAGATCTCGAGGACGAACTCGACGGACTCGCAGCACAAAGAGACACGAGGTTTATACTAGTTCGGGCCACCGTTATGGTGTAATACCCTAATCCAGTGTGTGGTGTGGATTGCCTCTTGGGCTGATGATGAACAATACAAGGGAAGAACAGCCTCCCGAGGTTGAGGTGTTCTTGTGCTTGGTGTCTTAGCAGGTGAGAGCTGGGTGAATTGCTCGATGCCCCTGATACGTCTCCAACGTATCTATAATTTTTGATTGCTCCATGCTATAGTATCTACTGTTTTGGACCATATTGGGCTTTATTTTCCACTTTATATTATTTTTGGGACTAACCTATTAACCGGAGGCCCAGCCCAGAATTGTTGTTTTTTTGCCTATTTCAGTGTTTCAAAGAAAAGGAATATCAGACGGAGTCGAAACGGAATGAAATCAACTAGAGAAGTTATTTTTGAAAGGAAAGCTACTGGAAAAGCTTGGAGTGCACGTCAGGAAAGGAAAAAGGGAGCCACGAGGGTGGGGGTGCCCCCACCCCCCTAGGGTGCGCCCCTGCCTCGTGGGCCCCTCGTGGCTCCCCTGACCTACTTCTTCCTCCTATATAACTCCATATACCCTAAAACTTCCAGAGAAGAGAATAGATCGGGAGTTCCGCCGCCGCAAGCCTCTGTAGACACAAAAAACCAATCGGGACCCTGTTCCGTTACCTTGCCGGAGGGGGGAACCCTCACCGGTGGCCATCTTCATCATCCCGGCGCTCTCCATGACGAGGAGGGAGTAGTTCACCCTCTGGGCTGAGGGTATGTACCAGTAGCTATGTGTTTGATCTCTCTGTCTCTTGTGTTCTTGATTTGGCATGATCTTGATGTATCGCGAGTTTTGCTATTATAGCTGGATCTTATGTTTCTTCTCCCCCTATACTCTCTTGTAATGGATTGAGTTTTCCCCTTGAAGTAATCTTATCGGATTGAGTCTTCAATGACTTGAGAACACATGATGTATGTCTTGCCATGCGTATCTGTGGTGACAATGGGATATCACGTGATTCACTTGATGTATGTTTTGGTGATCAACTTGCGGGTTCCGCCCATGAACCTATGCATAGGGGTTGGCACACGTTTTCGTCGCGATTCTCCGGTGGAAACTTTTGGGCACTCTCTGAGGTTCTATGTGTTGGATTGAATAGATGAATCTGAGGTTGTGTGATGCATATCGTATAATCATACCCACGGATACTTGAGGTGACATTGGAGTATCTAGGTGACATTAGGGTTTTGGTTGATTTGTGTCTTAAGGTGTTATTCTAGTACGAACTTTGGGGCTGTTTGTGACACTTATAGGAATGTATTGATTGGAAAGAATAACTTTGAGGTGGTTTCGTACCCTACCATAATCTCTTCGTTTATTCTCCTCTATTAGTGACTTTGGAGTGACTCTTTGTTGCATGTTGAGGGATAGTTATATGATCCAATTTTGTTATTATTGTTGAGAGAACTTGCACTAGTGAAAGTATGAACCCTAGGCCTTGTTTCCTATCATTGCAATACCGTTTACGCTCACTTTTACCACTAGTTACCTTGCTGTTTTTATATTTTCAGATTACAAAAACCTATATCTACCATCCATATTGCACTTGTATCACCTTCTCTTCGCCGAACTAGTGCACCTATACAATTTACCATTGTATTGGGTGTGTTGGGGACACAAGAGACTCTTTGTTATTTGGTTCCAGGGTTGCTTGAGAGAGACCATCTTCATCCTACGCCTCCCACGGATTGATAAACCTTAGGTCATCCACTTGAGGGAAATTTGCTACTTTCCTACAAACCTCTGCACTTGGAGGCCCAACAACGTCTACAAGAAGAAGGTTGTGTAGTAGACATCAAGATCTTTTCTGGCGCTGTTGCCGGGGAGGTGAGTGCTTGGAGGTATATCTTTAGATCTTGTAATCGAATCTTTTTATTTCTTGTTTTAGCACTAGTTAGTTTATAAAAGAAAAACTAAAAAATGCAATTGAGTTTACCTCATACGCTTCATCTTTTTAATATCTTTCGTGAGTATGATGGGAAGGAAAATTGTGCCAAAGTGTTAGAAGAAGAATGCATTAAAATGTTTGGCACTAAATCTTTGAATGATGAGCATGATTGCAATGTTGTTAGTATCAATTCCATGAATATTCATGATGCTAATGATATGCAAAGCCACAAGCTTGGGGAATCTATGTTTGATGAAGATGATATTTTTTGTCCCCCAAGCTTTGATGAGCAAACTTACTATGATGAAAGCATGCCTCCTATCTATGATGATTATTGTGATGACACGTATGCTTTAAAGAATAATGATAACCTTGAAACTTGTCATCTTGATCTTAGTTTTCAATCTTATGATAGTTATTTTGTTGAGTTTGCTCCCACTACTATTCAAGAGAAGAATTTTGCTTATGTGGAGAGTAGTAAATTTTCGATGCTTGTAGATCATGAAAATAATGCTTTAGGTGCTGGTTATATGATTGAATTAATTCATTATGCTACTGAAAATTATTATGAGAGAGGATCATATGCTTCTATATATTTCAATAATATCGAGTTTCCTCTCTATGTGCTTAAAATTTTAAGGTTATGCTTGTTTTACCTTCCTATGCAAGTTGATTATTGTTCCCATAAGTTGTTTGCTCACAAAATACCTATGCATAGGAAGTGGGTTAGACTTAAATGTGCTAGTCATATTCTTCATGATGCTCTCTTTATGTTTCAATTCCTACCTTTTTTGTGAGCATCATTGAAACCATCATCCCTAGCTAGGGGCATTAAATGTTAGCGCTTGTTGGGAGGCAACCCAATTTTATTTTAGTTTCTTGCTTTTTGGTTCTGTTTAGTAATAAATAACCCATCTATCTTCTGTTAAGATGTGGTTTTATGTTCTAGAACCTTTGGGAAGACTTGGGTGAAGTCTTTATGATCATGCTGTAAAAAAATAGAAACTTTAGCGCTCACGAGATTAGCTTCAACTTTTTACTGGAGAGTGATATTTAGTTGATTATTTTTTCATATGATTACTAAACAAATTCCTCAGGTCCACCAATTTATTTTAGAATTTTTGGAGTTCCATAAGTATACGTTTGATACATATTACTACAGACTGTTCTGTTTTCGAAAGATTCTGTTTTCATTGTGTCGCTTGCTTATTTTGATGAATCTATGGCTAGTAAAATAGTTTATAAACCATAGAGAAGTTTGAATACAGTAGGTTTAACACCAATATAAATAAAGAATGAGTTCATTATAGTACCTTAAAGTGGTTATTTATTTTCTTATACTAACGGAGCTCACGAGTTTTCTGTTAAGTTTTGTGTTGTAAAGTTTTCAAGTTTTGGGTAATGATTCGATGGACTATGGAATAAGGAGTGGCAAGAGCCTAAGATTGGGGATGCCCAAGGCACCCCAAGGTAATATTCAAGGATAACCAAGCGTCTAAGCTTGGGGATGCCCCGGATGGCATCCCCTCTTTCGTCTTCGTTCATCGGTAACTTTACTTCGAGCTATATTTTTATTAACCACATGATATGTGTTTTGATTGGAGCGTCATTTTATTATCTTTTGTTTTGCTTGCTATTTGAATAAATTACCAAGATCTGAAATTCTTAAAATGAGAGAGTCTTCACATGGTTGCATAATTGTTCGACTACTCATTGATCTTCACTTATATCTTTCGGAGTAGTTTGTTGTTTGCTCTAGTGCTTCACTTATATCTTTTAGAGCATGGTGGTAGTTTTATTTTGAAGAAATAGATGAACTCTCATGCTTCACTTAGATTATTTTGAAAGTCTTAAATAGCATGGTAATTTGCTTAAAAAATCTTAATATGCTTGGTATTCAAGATTTGTAAAACTTTCTTTTGAGTGCGTTGAATACTAAGAAAAGTTTGATGCTTGATAATTGTTTTGAGATACGAAGATGGTGATATTAGAGTCATGCTAGTTGAGTAGTTGTGAATTTGAGAAATACTTGTGTTAAAGTTTGTGATTCCCGTAGCATGCACGTATGGTGAACCGTTATGTGATGCAGTTGGAGCATGATTTATTTATTGATTGTCTTCCTTATGAGTGGCGGTCGGGGACGAGCGATGGTATTTTCCTACCAATCTATACCCCTAGGAGCATGCGCGTAATACTTTGCTTTGATAACTTGTAGATTTTTGCAATAAGTATATGAGTTCTTCATGACTAATGTTGAGTCCATGGATTATACGCACTTTTCTTCCTTCCACCATTGCTAGCCTCTCTAATACCGCGCACTTTTTGCCAGTATCATACACCCACCATATACCTTCCTCAAAACAGCCACCATACCTACCTATCATGGCATTTCCATAGCCATTCCAAGATATATTGCCATGCAACTTACCACCGTTCCGATTATTATGACACGGTCCATCATTGTCATATTGCTTTGCATGATCATGTAGTTGGCATCGTATTTGTGGCAAAGCCACCATTCATAATTCTTTCCTACATGTCACTCATGAGTCATTGCACATCCCGATACGCCGCCAGAGGCATTCATATAGAGTCATATTTTGTTCTAAGTTTCGAGTTGTAATTCTTGAGTTGTAAGTAAATAAAAGTGTGATGATCATCATTATTAGAGAATTGTCCCAGTGAGGAAAGGATGATGGAGACTATGATTCCCCCACAAGTCGGGATGAGACTCCGGACTAAAAAAAAAGAGGCCATAAAAAAAGAGAAAAGGCCCAAATAATAAAAAAATAAAAAAATAAAAAAATGAGAGAAAAAGAGAGAAGGGACAATGTTACTATCCATTTACCACACTTGTGCTTCAAAGTAGCACCATGATCTTCATGATAGAGAGTCTCCTATGTTATCACTTTCATATACTAGTGGGAATTTTACATTATAGAACTTGGCTTGTATATTCCAATGATGGGCTTCCTCAAAATGCCCTAGGTCTTCGTGAGCAAGCGAGTTGGATGCACACCCACTTAGTTTGTTTTGTTGAGCTTTCATATACTTATAGCTATAGTGCATCCGTTGCATGGCAATCCCTACTCACTCACATTGATATCTATTAATGGGCATCTCCATAGCCCGTTGATATGCCTAGTTGATGTGAGACTATCTTCTCCCTTTTTTCTTCTACCACAACCACCCTTCTATTCCACATATAGTGCTATATCCATGGCTCACGCTCATGTATTGCGTGAAGATCGAAAAAGTTTTGAGAATGTCAAAAGTATGAAACAATTGCTTGGCTTGTCATCGGGGTTGTGCATGATTTAAATACTTTGTGTGGTGAAGATAGAGCATAGCCAGACTATATGATTTTGTAGGGATAACTTTCTTTGGCCATGTTATTTTGAGAAGACATAATTTCTTAGTTAGTATGCTTGAAGTATTATTATTTTTATGTCAATATGAACTTTTGTCTTGAATCTTTTGGATATAATATTCATACCACAATTAAGAAGAGTTACATTGAAATTATGCCAAGTAGAACTCCACATCAAAAATTCTTTTTTATCATTCACCTACTCGAGGACGAGCATGAATTAAGCTTGGGGATGCCTGATACGTCTCCAATGTATCTATAATTTTTTATTGCTCCATGCTAAATTATCTACTGTTTTGGACCATATTGGGCTTTATTTTCCACTTTTATATTATTTTTGGGACTAACCTATTAACCGGAGGCCCAGCCCAGAATTGCTATTTTTTTTGTGCCTATTTCAATGTTTTGAAGAAAAGGAATATCAGACGGAGTCGAAACGGAATGAAATCAACTAGAGAAGTTATTTATGGAAGGAAAGCTACCAGAAAAGCTTGGAGTGCACGTCAGGAAAGGAACAAGGGAGCCACGAGGGTGGGGGCGCGGCCACCCCCCTAGGGCGCGCCTCCTGCCTCGTGGGCCCCTCGTGGCTCCCCTGACGTACTTCTTCCGCCTATATAACTCCATATACCCTAAAACTTCCAGAGAAGAGAATAGATCGGGAGTTCCGCCACCGCAAGCCTCTGTAGCCACCAAAAACCAATCCGGACCCTGTTCCGTTACCCTGCCGGAGGGGGGAACCCTCACCGGTGTCCATCTTCATCATCCCGGCGCTCTCCATGACGAGGAGGGAGTAGTTCACCCTCGGGGCTGAGGGTATGCACCAGTAGCTATGTGTTTGATATCTCTCTCTCGTGTTCTTGATTTGGCACGATCTTGATGTATCGCGAGCTTTGTTATTATAGTTGGATCTTATGTTTCTTCTCCCCCTCTACTCTCTTGTAATGGATTGAGTTTTCCCTTTGAAGTAATCTTATCGGATTGAGTCTTTAATGACTTGAGAACACTTGATGTATGTCTTGCCGTGCGTATCTGTGGTGACAATCGGATATCACGTGATTCACTTGATGTATGTTTTGGTGATCAACTTGCGGGTTCCGCCCATGAACCTATGCATAGGGGTTGGCACACGTTTTCGTCGCGATTCTCCGGTAGAAACTTTTGGGCACTCTTTGAGGTTCTATGTGTTGGATTGAATAGATGAATCTAAGATTGTGTGATGCATATCGTATAATCATACCCACAGATACTTGAGGTGACATTGGAGTATCTAGGTGACATTAGGGTTTTGGTTGATTTGTGTCTTAAGGTGTTATTCTAGTACGAACTCTAGGGCTGTTTGTGACACTTATAGGAATAGCCCAATGGATTGATTGGAAAGAATAACTTTGAGGTGGTTTTGTACCCTACCATAATCTCTTCATTTGTTCTCCTATTAGTGACTTTGGAGTGACTCTTTGTTGCATGTTGAGGGATAGTTATATGATCCAATTATGTTATTATTGTTGAGAGAACTTGCACTAGTGAAAGTATGAACCCTAGGCCTTGTTTCCTATCATTGCAATACCGTTTACGCTCACTTTTACCACTAGTTACCTTGATGTTTTTATATTTTCAGATTACAAAAACCTATATCTACCATCCATATTGCACTTGTATCACCTTCTCTTCGCCGAACTAGTGCACTTATACAATTTACCATTGTATTGGGTGTGTTGGGGACACAAGAGACTCTTTGTTATTTGGTTGCAGGGTTGAAGGTATATCTTTAGATCTTGCAATCAAATCTTTTTGTTTCTTGTTTTAGCACTAGTTAGTTTATAAAAGAAAAACTAAAAAAATGGAATTGAGTTTACCTCATACGCTTCATCTTTTTAATATCTTTCGTGGAGGCATGGAGCCGACTGCCAGCCGCAGCCGGACTCGCATCACCATCGAGCACGACCAAGATGGCCGCCCAAGAGCAGTGGAACGAAGGGGCGACTGTTTGCCTCCCCTCCCCCTGCAGGGAGAGGTGCACCTCCCCGCCGCCTGCTGACCACCCGACCCTCGGCGGCCGCCTTGGCCGCCGGGAAGGAGTCGAAGAGAACGATGCCCGCCACCGGATCGACCACCTGAACCGATCCCTGGCGCTGGATGAAGAAGATGCATTGGGTCCGCCTTGTTTTGGCCCCCACATTCGTGACGAGCCTTTCCCCAAAGGGTTCACACTCCCAAGAGATACGCCCAAGTACACCGGCTCCGTGAAGTCGGAAGATTGGCTGGTCGACTACTCCACGGCCGTCAGCATCGCCAACGGCAACAAGCGCGTTTCCGTGAAGCACGTTCCGCTCATGCTCTAGGGCACAGCCCGGACATGGCTAAACAGCCTGAAGCCCCGCAGCATCGATAGCTGGGTTGACTTCACTGAAGCCTTCATTCGCAACTTCACCAGCACGTACAAGCGGCCGCCCAAGCCTCACCAGCTCTCCTTGTGCATCCAAGGCCCCAACGAATCAACTCGCGATTACCTCACGCATTGGGACGAGCTGCGCAACTCTTGCGAGGGCATGCACGAGGTGCAGGCCATTGAGTACTTCACTGTCGGGTGCCGAGAAGGCACCCTCCTCAAGCACAAGCTTCTCTGCGATGAGCCGGCGACCCTCGACGAACTGCTGATCATAGCGGACAAGTACGCCATGGCCGACTCCTCCATGAAGGCGGAGATCCAAGTTGACGCATCTGGCAAAGTGGCTCCTCAAGCTCCTCAGACTCCGGCTGGCGACACCAGTCGGTGTCAGCAACAGAATGACAACAAGCGCAAGGCCACGCAGCCGGCTTCCACAAGCCGGCAGGTGGCGACAGTTGAAGACCAGCAGACGGAAGGGCAACCTCCTCCCAAGCGTCAGAAGGGCGGCAAGCCCAACTGGCTGCCCGCCTTCTCGTACGAGTAGACTCTCAATGAACCCTGTAAGTTCCACAGCGGCGCAAAGCCGTCCAACTACACCACTCGGAAATGCCATTGGCTCACCAGAATCGCCAAGGGTGACGGACTCCTGCCTCCTCCGCCTGCCAGCCCGCTGCCTCCTCCTCCCCAGCAGCCAACGGTTCGGCCAGTCGGCACCATACAAGATGAGTATCCTGAAAGCATGGAGCTTATGTCATGTTCACCAGCGTGGCCGACGATAAGCACACCAGACGGCAGCTGCAACAAGAAGTACATGCAGTAGCATCAGAGACCCCCGAGTTCATGCATTGGTCTGAGAAGCCTATCAGTTGGAGCAGAGCTGACCACCCAGAGGTGATGCCGTCTCCTGGTTCCTATGCTTTGGTCTTAGATGCCACCTTCACAACAGAGAGGCGGGCCGCTCGCTTCTCCCGAGTTCTGATAGATGGCGGCAGCAGCATCAACATCCTATACCGTGACACAATGGAGAAGTTAGGAATCAAGTAGAGGCAGCTTCAGCCCAGTCGGACTATATTCCACGGCATAGTCCCTGGCCTTTCCTCCTCACCAGTCGGCACGACCTAGATAGACGTCCTCTCCGGAGACAAAGATCACTTCCGCCGAGAGCCAGTTTGGTTTGAGGTGGTGGACCTTGAGAGCCCCTATCATGCACTACTTGGTCGGCCTGCTCTGGCCAAGTTCATGGTGGTCCCCCACTATGCTTACCTCAAGATGAAGATGCCATGCGCCAAGGGAATCCTGACCATAGTAGGAGACTACAAGAAGTCGTCCGCTTGTGCAGCAGACAGCACCCGGTTAGCCGAGTCCCTCGTGTTTGCAGCACAGAAGCGACTCCTTAACCGGGTTGTGGCAATGGCACGCAAGCAGCCGGAAATGTTGCCAAACCCCAGGGAGTCGGAAGCTAAGGGCTCGTTCAAGCCGGCAAAAGAAACAAAGAAGATATCCTTGGACCCGGAGCACCCGGAGAGGCACGCTGTCATAGGTGCAAACCTTGACAGCAAGTAGGAAAGCGAGCTCATTGTTTTCCTCCATGAGAATCGGGACATCTTTGCATGGTCTCCTAAGGACATGCCGGGTGTTCCGATGGAATTCGCCGAGCACAAGTTACATGTCCGACCTGATGCCAAGCCCGTCAAGCAGCCCTTGCGCCGCCTGTCAGAAGAGAAGAGAAGAGTCGTTGGAGAGGAGATAGCCCGGCTTCTAGTAGCCGGTTTCATCATGGAAGTGTTCTTTCTAGAATGGTTAGCCAACCCAATCCTTGTACTAAAGAAGAATAAGCAGTGGTGCATGTGTACCTATTATACCAGCCTCAACAAAGCTTGCCCCAAAGATCCGTTTGCTTTGCTGAGAATAGACCAAGTGATAGACTCCACAGCCAGATGCGAGTTGTTGAGTTTTTTGGATGCATACTCAGGGTATCACCAGATCAAGCTGAGCCCGGCCGACAGGCTGAAGACCGCCTTCATCACACCATTCGGAGCCTTCTGCTACCTGACCATGACGTTCGGCTTGAGGAATGTCGGTGCCACGTTTCAGCGTTGCATGCAGAAGTGTCTCCTCAAGCAACTCGGCAAGAACGCCCACGTCTATGTGGACGGCATTGTGGTGAAGACGGAGAAGCATGGCTCGCTACTAGAAGACCTCAAGGTTTCGAAAACTTGCGCCGCTTTCGAATCAAACTCAACTCGGAGAAATGCGTCTTTGGAGTACCAGCCGGCCAGCTTCTTGGCTTCCTGGTTTCAGAGCGCGTCATAGAGTTTAACCCTGTGAAGATCAAGGCCATCGAGAGGATGGAGGTACCCACCCGACTTCTGGACGTGCAAAAATTCATGGTTGCTTGGCATCCATCAGCCGTTTCATCGGTCGGCTGGGCGAGAAGGCTCTTCCCCTGTACCAGCTCATGAAGAAGACCACTTTTTTCGAGTGGAATGACAAGGCGGATGAAGCTTTTCTCCAGCTCAAGAAGGTGTTGACCACTCCGCCTGTCCTGGCGGCTCCGACTGCTAAGGAGCCCATGCTCCTCTACATCGCCGCCACCAGCTGGGTGGTCAGCAAAGTCATAGTTGTGGAGCGCAAGGAAGACGGCAAGGCACTACCAGTCCAGAGGCCAGTGTATTACCTGAGTGAAGTGTTGTCCGCCTCCAAGCAGAACTACCCCCACTATCATAAGATGCGCTACAGCGTGCATTTCGCCGCCAAGCAACCGGTCAGCCGACTTCTACTTACATTGCTAACGCTCTAGTTGGCTAAGTACTTGCTCTCTCGAAAGTAGCTAAGTACTTGACCCAGACGCAGTCCACAGAGTGGCTGTTTGGCTGACAAGAGGGCAGCAAAGGGAGGGCGGCAAAGGAGAAAGCCAAGGAGCAGAAAGCAAGAAAAGTCAGAACTCGGCAAAAACACAACTTGTGTGGAAGAATATTTACATGTCAAAAGGCCCTTGGCTAGCGTTCAACGGAGTTTGAAATACACCCCGCGGATGGAATTGTGCAAATTTAACAAAGTTTGTCGAGACTGATAAAACAGGAAAAATAAAGATAAGTCGGAGGCCTATGGAGCGGCTGAGGGGTCCGGCTGGTTGGCAGAGTCGGTAGTGCCGGTTGGTGGAGTGGACGGCTGGTCGGTCTCCGCTTGGTCGCCTCCAGCAGCAGTCAGTGCACTCGAGCGCGGCTCGTTGTTTGAGGCACGGTCAAGCTGAGGTTGGTCGTCCGCTCCGACCTCTAGCATATCTTCTTCGCCTTCCTCGTCTTCCTCGCCTTCTCCCTCGTCGCTGGAGTCGATCATCTCGGTCGAGTCCTCGTCATCCTCCGGGTTCAGCTCGAACCACTTCGGTGGTGCCTCGGCACCGTTCTTAGCCAGCTCAGGAACGAAGATGCTGGTGTTGGTGTACTCGGCGATCGCCGCTGCCTGTCTGGAAAGGTCGCGCTCCACCGCCACGAGCTCCTCTTGGGCCTCCTGCCGAAACATGGTCAACTGGGCTAGATTTAGCCCAGGGTACCACGCCTTGACGAACTCCAAGGACCGGCGAGCTCCAGCCCGGGCCGAGGAACCCTTCCAAGCTTCTAGACGGCCGCCCGCCACCTCCAGCCAGTCGGCAGTCCGACTGGGAGTGCGTGGAGCCGGCATGTCTGGCCACAGGGCGGAAATCCCTTGGGCCCCAACACGCTGAGACGGCGCAGCATCCGGTGAGCCGGCCAAAGGCGGGCCTGGATGATGAGAAGCTGTTCACTAAGGGTCCGGGAGGCGTTGGCGGCGACCTGCACACCTTTAGCCATCCGTTCCTCACGATAAGCCTCGATAGCCTGGTTGGCAGCGCCAGAGTGGCCTAGAAAGAAGTTTGCTCAGGAAGAAAGCAAAGAAGTCAGAAGTAGAAGCCCGCTCGATCAACAGCTCGCAACTCAAAGAAAGAAAAAGAACAAAGCTTACCACCAACCATATCTTCAATCCTGTCGAAGCCGGATGTCAGCAGCGCCTCCTTGTCGATCCGGGCGAAGTGTTCGGTCTCGAACTCGGCGAGGAGACTGGACTCTTTAGCCCCCGTCTCCTTCCGGGCCTTCTGGAGAAGCTCCGCTTGCTCCGTCAGTTGCTTGGCCAGTCGGTCACGCTCCTGAGCCAGCTCGATGCACTCCGCCTCCTTGGCGCGCAACGCAGTGTTGGCCTCACCCAGCTGCTGAAGCAAGGCAATGTTGGCTTCTGCAAGAACAAAGAAAAGAGAAAGATATCAACGACCAATAAATAAGAAGTACAGTTGTCGGGGAGATCCGGCCCGACTGCTCAGCAGACGGCCCGAATCTCGGGGACTACAGCCCACGGGTGCGCTAGTGCACCCCCGCAGAGAAAGAAAACAAAGACTTACTCCGGCTTTCCGACAAGTCGGCGGTCCGTTGGTCCAGCTCTCGGACGTTGGAGTTAAAGGTGGTCGCGCGAAGGTTATGATAATCCTATAATAAAGATATCAGACATTGTTGAGCACTCTGCAGCCGGCCCGAAACTCGGGGGTTACACCCAGTGGGTGCGCTGGTGCGCCCCCATAGAGAAATACAAGAATCAAGGACGAAGAAGTAAGAAACACACCCGAATGGCTGCTCGCGAATCCATGAACGCCCTGTTGCACTGCTGAAGAGCGGTGGCCTCAGCCCGGAGTTTGGCCTGGAGGTCCAGGATCGCTTGGTTTAAAGCACCCGTCCCGCCTCCACGTACCCATTCAGGGGGTGCGGCGCTGGTTGCTTCGGCATCCGGGACGGACGAGCTCCACGCACTGACTTCTAGCGGTCGTGGCGCCGAGGCCGCCTTCGCGCCTCGGTGACGCGATGGTGTGCGGGCCTCAGGAGTCGGGCCCGTCACCACCTCGTTTCCGACTGGCGGCACCGGCGGGGCGGCCGGCTGCTTGTCCCACGCTCCTCCAGACGACGGTGGTGGAGGCACGTCCGCCTCCGGCATGGCGACATCACCGCCTTCCCTCTCCTTGACCGGTTGTTCATCGCGGGCTCCCCCAGTCGGCGCCGTGAACTCTAGTGGTGGCGGCGCGGAGTTCAAGGGGATGACGAATAGCGGCGCCTGACGGCGCGCGGCTTCTTCGCCGCGGCATCAGCCTCAGCCTCCGCCAGCTTCTTCAACGCGGCGGCCTCCGCCTTGTCCGCCTCCTCCTTCTCCAAGTGGGCGGGTTCCTGCTCCTCGCGCCTCCCGTGCGTTTTGCTCCTGCGCCTCCCGGGGGTCGGCCGCGGGGTCGATTCGCCGGGTGGTGGTAGAGGTCTCCGCCGACCCAATGACGGAGGCGGCGGCCGACTTCTCAAGAGAGAGCGGGGCCCTGAGTCAAGAAAGATATAGCAAGGAAGCTCAGTTAGAATCGACAAGAAAGGAAAGCACAAGAAAAAAAATACTTACGCCGACACCATAGGAGGCGCCTTTGTGAGTTTCTGGAACTTGGCCGCCCTCGCAGCGGCCTCCTTCCACCTGGTCGCGGCGGTCGGGTTCTTGGTCTTCTTCGACGCGCTACCGAACAAGATGGCGCCTTGCTTACGCTTGCTCGTGCCGCCTCGAGCAGTCGGCTCGTCGGAGGGGCCCGCGTCTGCCTTGCCGACGCTTCACGCATGGCGCGGCTCATCCACTTCATCATCATCGTCGGGCCAGGTCTTGAGGCCGCCTCCGTCTTCGGAGCCGCCTGCTCCGTCGCTGCCGCCTACGGCGGCATCCTCCAGTGCGGCCGCCCCCAAGTCGGGGTCGTCCACATCGCTCACCTCCCGGTACGGCTGGTAGTCTCCACCCTGCCCCACGATGGCAGCCGCCGCCGGAGACATGAAGATCTGTGTTCAAAGGACCGATTATTCAAGCCCAAGATCAAGGCAAGTATCAAAAAGGAAAGAGTTGAAGAACTTACAGTAGGCGTCGGGTTGGCGCGGGAGTATGGCCGCTTGCCGAACCGCCAAGACCCTTCCGACAGCTTGAGGTCGGAGATCTCGTTCACCATCTGGGCAACCTCCGCAGTCGGCATGTCCCTCGTGCACATCCGGCTCGGGTCGCGGCGCCCGCTCATTCGACAGATTAGATGAGGCCGGCCTTGGAGCAGGAGAACCCGGCGCTCGACGAAGGCAACTAGCAGGTCGGACGCCTTGAGGCCTTCCACCTCAGTCAGCACCCGGAGCCGGTTGACTGCGGCGATGGATTCGGCCGATATGGGCTTTGGCTTGTAGCCCCAGTTGGCCTGAGTTTCGGCCAGAGGGCCGGCTTCGTAGGGTGGCAAGTTGATGAAGTCGATGGCCGGGTCGACGTTCTCCACGTAGAAATATGATTTCTGCCACAGTTTGACCGACTGTGACAGCTTGATGGCGGGGAAGGCGTTCTTCGCAGATGGACGGTGCACCGCGATGAAGGCGCCGCATTGCGCCACCTTCTCCCTGGCGGAGGTGCCCAATTTGGTGTAGAAGAACGCTCCCCACAACTCGAAGGTGGGGAGGATGCCAAGATAGCCCTCACACATCGTGACGAAAGCGGACATCAGCATCACGGTGTTGGGCGTCAGATGATGTGGCTGTAAATGGTAGAAGTCGAGGAAGGAGCGGAAGAATCCGCTCGCTGGCAGGCCGAAGCCACGGAGGAAGTGCGAGCGGAAGATAACCCGCTCGCCTCCTGTCGGTGCCGGCGAAATCTCCTTCTTCGGTGGCACGCGCACCTTGACGAAGCCCGCGCCGGGCAACCGCCGAGTGGCGTGGAGGAAGGCGAGCTGGTCGTCGATCACGAGCGAGCCATCCCAGTCTCCATCCCAGTCCCCTCCCTTCTCGCGCGCCATGGGGACCGAGCTCGACGGAAAGATGACGCCGCGGCGAATCCCAAGGCCGTGACGGAGCCAGGAGCTTGATGACGAAGGAGACTGGCGGCAGCGAGTCGCGGCGGCTCCTCGGCGGAGCGTGGGGGTGCGGCGGCGGCATGGAGAGGAGAAGGATGAAAATGGCAAAGGGAGGGGAGGGCGCGCGTGCTCCGCCGCTCCCCCTCCCCCCTACTTATAGCCCCTGGGCTACAAAGCCGAGGGGGCGGGGCGTGGGATCGTGGGATTAACTGCACCCACGACTCCACGGCCCTGCGGTTAGCGCGCGAGTTACTGCATGCAGTAACTCCGCACGGAATCGCAACCGCCCGCCTCGGCCGCAGTGGATCTGCTCACGCGCCAAGGCCCGATAATGGCGGGCCCAGCCTGCTGTCGCATCCCATCGTGCGCGTGGCCTGGCAGGCTGGCCCGGCTAAGTTATGCCGCGTGGCATGCTCACGGCGGGCGGTGGACCTGGAGGCTTAGCAAGCACGCCACCTGGTTCCCGCCTTGGCGATTCAAAACTAGCAAACGAGTCCACCTGGTCATGGCCGATTCCCTAGCAGGCCGCACATCAGAAGACGAACAAAGCATTCAGCAAGAGCACTCGGAGAAGGAAACTGCTAAGGCTTCTCGACTTATCAGCCATGACGCCTCACCAGCTTCGGGGACTAGTGTCGGAGTAATGGTCCACGGGTAGCCTAAACTGAGTCCCTGAGCATTTCAAGACATGCGGGTTGGCTGCGCCCCTCAAGCGTCAAGGACGAAGCGCCACCTTCTGGTGGCCGGCTGGCTCATGCGGCTGGCTGCCAGAAGGCGGCCAAGCACCAGAAGACGGCCCCAAGACGGGCCGACTCCTAGAAGGAAGCCTCCAGAGAGGCGGGCTCGTAGCAGGCGGCCCATGACGCCCTCAATGTCTGTGCCCCCATTAAGAAGATAAGACAGGATGTGGCTACAGTGTAGCACATCACCCCCATTTCCAGGGCGCGGCGTGGCCACAGTGCCCCGTACAGGCGGAGATCTCCGCACGGCACGACACTGTTGCAACTCCACCCTTGACGTCACTCCTGACAGGCGGAGCCCTGCTCCCACGATGGCCTGTCAGTACGGTCTTTAGGCGGCGGGCCCTACCAGGCAGCGAGAGCTCGGAAGGCGGCAGAAGCCTGACTAGTTGGACCCAAGGGAGGCCGGCCTCTATAAGGCGGCCCACTCTTCCCATAGGGTCCGTGCGCCATTAACCAGATGAGACACGGTGTGGCTATAGTGATCTCCCGCCAGACGGCGGGACTGTAGCCACGCCTCCCCAACCAAGTGTGCGCCATTAGCATTATGGCTACAGTAACAAGCAGCCGGCAAGACCCGTGAGCGGCGGGAGCAGCCTGTCGGCCCCGTACAAGACCAGGCGACGGGCCCCAGCACCCAGCAGAGAAGACGGCGGCAAGAGACGTTGACAGCCGGGTCCCACACCCGGCCAGATTACTATTGTACTATTGGGGGTAGGCCTATATAAACTCCCCAGGGCACCCATGCAAAAGGTTCCCAACCGGTTAGATCTTGACTCACGCATAGAGGGAGGAGAGAGCTAGCCCTTTTTTCTTCTACCTCCAGCACACAGCTCGAGGAGCACCGTTGTACTCACTAGTGCCTTAGTGATCCCGCGGAGACCCCGCAAAGCAGGACTAGGGGTGTTATCTCCTAGGAGAGCCCCGAACCTGGGTAAAGTACGCCGGTGTTCATGTCTACACCTCATCCAGCTTCCGGGCACCGGCAACGTTCTACTCGCTCCCACCATGATAAGCCATCCTTTGGCATATGTCGCACCCAACCCCCGACATTTTTGTTTTTGTTTAAGTTTTATTTTTGTTGCAAGTCTTTTTAGTTGAAAAACACCAAAAAGATTACCATGGCTTGTAATCTTGAAAGTTTTGCTACTCCTAGCAATAACTTCATGCGTGAATGACATGTCTCCGTCGTATCTATAATTTTTTATTGTTTCATGCCAATATCCTACAAGTTTCACATACTTTTGGCAACAATATATATGATTTTCTTGGACTAACATATTGATCCAGTGCGTAGTGTCAGTCGCTGTTTGTTGCATGTTTTTATTTCACAAAATATCCATATCAAACGAAGTCCAAACGCGATAAAATTTCATGAAGATTTATTTTGTAATATATGTGATTCTTGGGAAAAAGAATCAATGCGAGACGATGCTCGAGGGACCCACAAACTCAGAGGGCGCTGCCCCCTCTCCTGGACACGCCCAGTAGGCTTGTGTGCACCTCGTAGGTTGGTTGGGGGTGTCATTCTGCTACAAGGAAGCTAATATCCGGATGAAAATCCTCTCAAAATTGCAGCCCAACGGAGCTACATATCTCCACAAATTTCAGAAAAGGTTTTCGGCCAGGAAACAAAAACATGAAACAGAAGAGAACCGAGAGAGAGATCCAATCTCAGAGGGGCTTTTGCCCTTCGGGAGTCATGGCAGCCATGGACCAGAGGGGAAAATCTCCTCTCATCTAGGGGGAGGCCAAGGAAGAAAAAGAAGGAGGGGACTTGATAATCCCCAAGTGCAGGGAATCATCGTAGCAATTCCCAATGGTGGAAGTGATAAGTATGGAGTGCCGAACCCACAAGGAGCTAAAGGTAAGGTCAATATTCTCTCAAGTCCTATCTTCCACTGATACGACTCTACGTACACCGAACGTTTGCTTCCAACTAGAAATGAGAAATAAAACTACGTTGTGGGTATGAAGAGGATAACTTTGCGTGATATCGGAGAGCTAAAACATAAAATTAGGTACTGTTATCACAAAGTTAGAATATATTACTAAATATTATAAATAGCGAGTGTGGAAGAAATCATGGGTCGGTGTGCGTAATTATCCTAGGCAATCGTTAACAAGACCGGTAGTCGTCATTGCAATTTCATATGAGGGAGAGGCATAAGCTACTCCCTCCTTCCATCTATATAGGGCCTAATCCGTTTTCTAAGATCGCCTTTGACTATTGACAAGATTAATAGTGCATGACATGCATAATGTGAAAATTGTATCATTGAAAGCTCCTTTCACACACGAATTTAACGTTATGCTTTGTGTAAGTTGCATGTCATATACTATTGCTCTAATATTTGGTCAAAGTTAACCTCGAAAAACAAATTAGGCCCTATATAGATGGAAGGAGGGAGTAACATACTTTATCTTCTTGGATCATATGCACTTATGATTGGAACTCTAGCAAGCATCCGCAACTACTAAAGATCATTAAGGTAAAACCTGACCATAGCATTAAAGCATCATGTCCCCTTTATCCCATACGCAACAACCCCCTTACTCGGGTTTATGCTTCTGTCACTCAAGCAACCCACTATAAGCGAATCATGAATGTATTTCAACACCCTACAAGGGGAATCCCTCAGGATTGCGCGACACAGAGGGCACAATAGGACAACACCAAAATAAAACATACAACTCATACCGATCTAGATCATCAATCAACCCAAAGACAAAGGACATCTGCTCAAAACATCATAGGATGGCAACACATCATTGGATCATAATATGTGGCATAAAGCACCATGTTCAAGTAGGGATTACAGCGGGGTGCGGGAGAGTGGACCGCGTAAAATAGATGAGGATGGTGATGATGATGAAGACGATCACCGCGGCGATGATTCCCCTCCCGATGGCACTCCGGCGCCACCGAGAGAGAGGAGGAGCGGTTCTCCCCCTCGTGCTTCCTCCTCCATGGCCTCCCCCCTAGATGGGGAGAGGTTCTCCCTCGGGTCCTTGGCTTTCATGGCGATGATGGCCCCTCCGGATCCACCTCCATGGCCTCCGGTGATGATGGGCCCTCTCCGGCAAGGTGCCAGAGAGGGCCTAGATTGATTTCTCGTGGCTACAGAGGCTTGCGGCAGCAGAACTTCTGATCTAGGTTAATTTCTGGAGGTTTGGGTATTTATAGGAGAGGTTGGCGTCGAGAACAAGTCAGGGGCCCCATGGGTAGTCCACGAGGCACAGGGGCGCTGTCGGTGTACTAAAGTAGGGGTACTCTAGTATCCCGAACTTGTGCACGGGCAGTCGCAGCACCCCGCGGCAAGGCCCGCCAGGTGATCACCAAGGCTCTCTATGGTTCCTTTGAAGCCATTCGAGAACAAAATATCTAAGTCAAGAAGACAAGTCCCCGGCAAGAGGAGCTTGCCGGGAAGGCCACTCAAGGTGCGAGACCCCGGCAAGAGGAGCTTACCGGGAAGCCCAACAAGAGCATCTCAAAGAACCTGCCGCGGCATGCCACGCGTCCCGGCAGGACCCGGCGAGCGACAAGTTCCCGGGCGCGACAAGGGAACGGCCGCGTCAAGGTACTTGCCGCGGCAGGCAGTCACTCTGTACCCGCGCTCCAGCTCACCCACCTACGTGTCGCTCCGGGACCCTTCCCAACGTACGTGGCGGGAGGCTGTGCAGCCAGGGGTACACTGTGGCATGCAACGCTGACAGGATCGCCATCGTGGCGAGCGATAGCGCCCCTGACGGTCCCTTTTCTGCACCGTCTGGGCGACGTAGACGGGCATTTAATGCCTTTGTCCCCTGCTCCTTGAGGAAGACCGTCTTCAGGCTGCTGTACGAGCTGCTCGATACCATAGCCGCAAAGTTAAAGCCAGAAGTCTCGAGGAAGGCGACCTTGTTCTTCGGCGCGTTCATTCCGCCAAGAATTCCAACAAGTTGACGCCGAAGTGGGAAGGCCCTTACCGGGTGAAATGAGTCATGAGGCCTGGCGCTGTCCGCCTTGAGACCGAGGATGGCTTTCCGGCTCCATACTATTGTTTTCTCTTTTCTTTTTCTCAAGGAGAGGAAGGATCCTTCGCCCACAAGTTAGCCGGAGGGGATGGGAAGATAATGGTATGGACCCGGCGTCGTTCAGGAAAAATTTCGCCTTGCCGGGGAGCAAACGACAAAAAAGCTAAGTGCCAAAGTTTGAGCAATCAGATTTTTTTTAAGTTACTTTCCTTGAACGACCATGCTTTGTATGGAAAACCCGTGCGCGAAGGAACCAGCTCGTGGCTAGTTGCGCCCTTACTTTGCTTCGAGTTCGCTCAACAGCTTAAGTGTGCCGCGACTAGAGTCATGCCCTTACTTTGTTTCGAGTTCACTCAGCAACTTAAGCGAGTTGCGACTAGTCGCGACAAGGTTTCTTGTCGGTAACGGCACCGCCAGCAGGCTGCTGACGTCCCGCACTCAGCCCTCGCGGCAAAGGTGCCTACGTCGGCAAGTTCCCTAAAAGCGTAGGGCAAAAACATACAAAGGAGGGAGTCGAGTAAAGGGAATAGCATTGCAATCGTGACATGAAGCAAAGTTATATTACAAAATAGTTTGTCACAGCTCTAATAGACTGTTTTCATAACATGACCAGCGACGACAAGAAAAGAAGAAAATAGGCGGCCTAGTCCGCGCGGTCGCCCTCAACCCTTTTGATCCCGCTCACCTTGTCCACAATGGGTGCGACGAGGGTCTCGAGCTCATCCAGATCAGCTTCCGGCGGCAGGGACCTGAGGACATTAGTGAGGCGGAGGACCGGGTTGCGGAAGGCCACCTTCATTAGCACCTTTTTGAGGGCTCCCGCGCAGATCTCGCGCGACTCGTCGGCCAGCTGCTTTGGGATCCTCTCCCGGAGTTGCTGGAGGGTCGTCGCCACGCCTTTGAAGAACAAGGTGAGCTTGGCGCTAGATGGGAGGTTCTCGTCGGAGGAATACCCGAGATCCTCCACCCCCAGCAACGCCAACTCCTTGGCGATGCCTGCGGCAGCGCTCACAAGGCCCTCCGTCCACCGCTCCACAGTTCCCCTGAACTCATTCCGGGTGGCAGCGATGTTCTCCAGCAGCGCCTGGTCGGCCTCGATCTCCTTCTTCAAGGCCGCCTCCTGCTCCTTGGCGTCGTCCAGCGTCTTTATCAAAGTTGCTAGCTTCAGCTCGAGGTCAACGTTGGAGTCCTTGGCGGCGTCAAGCTCCTTGACCTTCTCGGCGAGACGACCCTGCAGTTCGCCAAAGGTGTAGGCGTCCTTCTCGCACTCATGCTTGAGCGCGGCAAGCGCTTCACCGCTCGCCTTGAGATCAGTCTCCAGCTGCGCTGCTTTCGCCTCCAGCTCCTTCTTGGTGGCCTCGGCAGCTGCGGCGGCGTCCTTTGCTTCCTTGAGGGCTCCGCTGAGTGCTTGCTCGCGCGCAGCTAGCTCCTCCTCGTGGTTGTCCAGGCTGGCCTTCAGCTGCACCAACTTGCCGTCCCGCGCAGATAACTCCTCGGCGGCAAGCCGCTGTTGCTCTGCAACCTCTGCCTTCTCAAGGATGAAAGCCTTCTGCGCCTCATCAAGTTGCACCCGCTCCGCCGCCAGCGACTGGAGAGCTGCCTGGTTGAGGACTCGGAGCTCTTCCGCGCGCTTCTCCACGTCCACCCCCGCCTTCGCGACAAGCGCTTCGCTGGACTCCAGTTTGGCCTGGCGGGCGCGGTAGAGCGACACCAACTTCCGCAGCAGTCGCTCCTCCTCGGACTCGTCACTGCTGCTGCTTGGTGCATCGACCAACGTCAGCCCAGCGGAGGCGAGCACCTCCACGTCGAAGCTTTCTCCTTCGACTGGCGCCCTGGACGTTGACGCCCAGGGGAGGTTGATGAAGATGCCAGCGCCAGCCTTCAAGTAGACGCCTGGCTGGGGTTCCTCGGAGCCTGACGTTGTGGCAGCGGCGGGAGGATCAGCGGTCGGTGTAGCGCCTGTCGCTCCTGCAGCCCTAGGGTCATCAGTACGATCGCCGGACCCCTCGTCGGCTCCTGCGGCGGCAGCCTTGGCGGCCTCTTCGCCGGCGGGATCATCGGCGCCGGCCGTTTCCTCTTTGGCAGTGGCGTCGTCAACAACGACTTCGGTCTCCATCGGCTCCACAGTGGATGGACCTGACGGCCGGAAAAAGAAGAAAAGTCAAGCAAATACCCAAAAAGAAGAACACAAGGGAGGTTTAGAAGCAAGGAGTACCTGTACCAGGCTCGGTGGTGGGGATCTCCGCTGCCGGGGGTTCGTTGGTACCGTCCCTTGCCGGAGATTCCTCCCTCGTCGGGGGTTCGCTGGTACCGTCCCTTGCCGGAGACTTCTCCCTTGCCGGGGAGCTCTCCCTGGTCGGGGATTTCTCCCTTGGCGGCATAGTCGAAGCAGGTGGCACATCGGGAGTGGCCTCCGGGCACTCCTAGTGGAGCTGCTCTGCTCCTACATAAGCCAACGGTCAGATATCAGCAAGCAAAGAGTATCTATGCGTGCCTAACAGCTGGAAGTACACCATATACTTACGCTGGGGGCTGCTCTGAAGAACGGCCGTCGGGTCCGGCGAGTTTATCTCGGGCGCGCCCCCTGCTCCCACGGAGGGGTCATCCTCGATAACGATCACCGGGACCTTGGCCCTCTTTGCCATTCTCTGGGCCAACGTCCTAAAAAGGGATGAGTTCAGAGTAAGGCAAACGAGATACAATACAAGACAGCAAGTATTGAAGACATGCAAATACAACAAGGGTCTTACTCTCCTTCTTCCTCGTCGGAGCTGAGCGCGGAGAAGTCAAAGCCCGGCCCACCTCCGGCGCGAGGAGGCGAGGGAGTGGGATCCCTTGGCCGCTTGGTAGGCGCTGGGGCGGCAGGCCGAGAGGACCCCGCCCCAGTTGCCGCTGCAGCACGAGGTGTTCCCGCGGCAACAGAACTTGCCGCGGTGGAGCGTGTCGTGCGGCGCGGCGGGGGTTGACTCGCCCGCCGCTCCGCTACGTCCCCGGCCTTGCGAAGACGTTTCCTTGGTGGAGCCGGGGGCTCTGCTTGCGGAGCCAGAGGCTCTACTTGCGGCAGGCTGTCCGAAGACGAAGAGGAAGAGGAGCCGATCTCCAGCGAGCCGCTCGTGTCCTCGGCGGGCCCGCTCGGCCCGACGCCTTGCTTGGCGGACCTCCTCTCGCCGACAAGCTCCTCTCGGTCGGCAAGGCTTGCCGCCTCGGCTGCCTCTGCTTCCTCCAAGGTGAACCCAAACTCGCCCGCAGCGGCGGCTGCCGCCGCCTCTTCCATCCTGGTGGCAATTCGCTTGAGCTCATCGTCGGTGGTGTCCCGGGCTCTATCCAGGCTGGATCAATTCCATGCGAGTCGCACAGCGGCATTATTGCACGGATGTGGTCGAGCGCGGAGTTATTGCACAGCGGGACGACGCCCCTCGGCAACTAGAACATTTCGGGATGCTGTGGGTCGTGCTTGAACAGTTCCTGGAGCATCGTGTTGAGCTCCATGACAGTGAAGTTGAAATTGAGGCCCGGCCGCAACCTCATGATATCCGCCGCATTCTGGAACTCCCAGGCGGGTCTCCTCCTCTCCTGCAAGGGGGCAATGCGGTGGCGGAGGAAATCTGCGCCAACCGCTCCTACAGTAAGCCTGACAAGCCTGAGGCGCAGGATCCGGGTGACGGCAATCCTCAGTCTGTCGTCCTCCGGGGCCAGGCTACTCCAATCGCCGCCGCGCACTACTGGGGTTTCGCGTAGAGCAGTAAACGGCTGGGGGTTCTCCTCGACAATCAAACACCAGTCAGCCCTCCACTCCTCCCACTTGCTGCGGAGCTCTCCCTCCAGATAAGCATCTTTCTTGCCAGCTTTCGAGATCCAGGCAATTCTGCCGGATAAAGGCTCTCCTTTCTCAACCCGAGGCGAAAAGAAATGGCGGAAAAGAGCTACGTTTGGATGGATCCTGACAAAGTTTTCGCAGAGATGTGCGAAAACTGCCATGGTCAGGACAGCATTGGGGGTGAAATCGACAAGGTGGAGCCCGTAGGTGTTCATGACATCGCAAAAGAATTCAGAAAAGGGCGGGCAGAGCCCGCAGTAGAAGAACAAGGCAAAGAAGGGATACCCAGTGGGATACTTATCCCAAGCAATGGCTGGGAGTACCTTCGTGCGCGGATGGGCTCGCGTCCCCGTCGACCAGAAGAGATAGAAATCTTCCTTCAGCTCTACTGCCTCGAGCCTCGGAGGGAAGATCGCCCGCTCCTTTCGCAGCGCCGCAAGCCGCTGCGCCTCAGCTGACTTCGCCTTCTCGGCCTTTGGGGCCATGGCGGGAATGGGGAAGGAGGACGACGGCGTTGGTGGTGCTGGTGGCGATGGGGACGGGGCTCAGCTCTCCTTCGGCTTTGGGAAGAAGGGGAGTGGCGGAGATTCTCGAGGAAGGAACAGCAACGGGCAGATGGGCGAACTGCCCCTGTTTCCCCTGCTTATAAGGAGGGATGGGGGCGGACGTTTCGCCTTTCCAAGTAACGGAACCACCCACGACCTCCCCCACGACGCCGCAATCGACGCGTGCCGTTTGGGAGGGCGTGGTGGATGCGGAGCAGGGTACAACGCGATCCAGGCCGTGCGTGCCCGTGCCCTATTTTGGGCCTGGCCCAACAGCGCTCGGCATCGTGTGTAGCCCAGGCCCGGGGGCTCCTGTCGGTGTACTAAAGTAGGGGTACTCTAGCATCCCGAACTTGTGCATGGGCAGTCGCAGCACCCCGCGGCAAGGCCCGCCAGGTGATCACCAAGGCTCTCTATGGTTCCTTTGAAGCCATTCGAGAAAAAAATATCTAAGTCAAGAAGACAAGTCCCCGGCAAGAGGAGCTTGCCGAGAAGGCCACTCAAGGTGCGAGACCCCGGCAAGAGGAGCTTGCCGGGAAGCCCAACAAGAGCATCTCAAAGAACCTGCCGCGGCACGCCACGCGTCCTGGCAGGACCCGGCGAGCGACAAGTTCCCGGGCGCGACAAGGCAACGGCCGCGGCAAGGCACTTGCCGCGGCAGGCAGTCACTCTGTACCCGTGCTCCAGCTCACCCACCTACGTGTCGCTCCGGGACCTTTCCCAACGTACGTGGCGGGAGGCTGTGCAGCCAGGGGTACACTGTGGCATGCAGCGCTGACAGGATCACCATCGTGGCGAGCGATAGCGCCCCTGACGGTCCCTTTTCTGCACCGTCTGGGCGACGTAGATGGGCATTTAATGCCTTTGTCCCCTGCCGTCAGGGTTAGGTATGATACACTGTGTAGGTAGCTGTACCTACCACAGCATATTTACACTTTTACCCTTACCTACGTTGCCACCTGTTGGAGACCCCTTGGACATATAAAAGGAGGCCCATGCACAACGTAGGGGGGGATCGATCCTCAGAGAAGCGCTCGGTCTCGTTAGCTGCTCGAGTGTACTGTAGCACTCGACACTCCCGAGCGAGAACTCAATACAATCCACAAAGTAGCAGTAGGAGTATTATCTCTCCGGAGAGCTCCGAAGCTGGGTAAAAATCCCTCGTGTGCCTCGCCTCGATCCGCTCTTTGCGCGGCCTCCGCCCCCCGCCGAACCGAGAAGGGGCTCCGTTCCCATAGGTGCTCGGGGAGCCAGGAAAACCCCGGCAGGCGCGCCCAGGGGGTGGGCGCGCCCCCACCCTCGTGGGGCCCACAGGACTCCCTTTCGGTGGGCGCTCCCCCACCCTCGTGGGGCCCACGGGACTCCCTTCCGGTAGATTTTTGTTCCAGTATTTTTTATATTTTCCAGAAAAATTCTCCGTTGATTTTCAGCGCATTCTGAGAACTTTTATTTCTGCACAAAAACAACACCACGGTAGTTCTGCTGAAAACAGCGTCAGTCCGGGTTAGTTCTAATCAAATCATACCAAAATCATATAAAACAATAGTAAACATGGCATGAACACTTCATAAATTATCGATACTTTGGAGACGTATCAGCATCCCCAAGCTTAATTCCTGCTCGTCCTCGAGTAGGTAAATGATAAAAGAAATAATCTATGAAGTGTGAATGCTAGCAAGTTCTTAAGTTTGATCAATGATAGTTTTGAACACTTTTTATAGCATCATTATATATCATAACAATAGCTCATCTCATAAAACTTTTCATGATCAAGTAACAAGCTATTCACATGTTAAAGTATAGGTCATAAACTTTCTTGAAACTAACAAACTATATTCTCAGTCATCAAACAATTGCAATTCATCTTATTTTCAGGAAGGGTCTATGTCAGAGCTTTGATTTAGCAAACTCCACATACTGAACTATCGTTTAATCTTTCACAATTGCTAACACTCATGTGATATTTATGGGTTCAAAGTTTTAATGGGACATAGAGAAAGATAGGGGCTTATAGTTTCGCCTCCCAACCTTTTACCTCAAGGGTAATGTAAACAATAATAATTTATGAAAACCTACATCCAAGTGGATATATATATCCGGATCGCTCCAACACAAGGTGCTTGCCAAGGGAAAAAGTGTAAAAAGGAAAGGTGATGATCACCATGACTCTTGTATAAGGGTAGAAGATAAAAGTAAAAGATAGGCCCTTCGCAGAGGGAAGCAGAGGTTGTCATGCGATTTTAAGGTTGGATGCACAAAATCTTAATGCAAAAGAACGCCACTTTATATTGCCTCTTGTGATAGAGACCTTTATTATGCAGTCCGCCGCTTTTATTTCTTCCCTATCACAAGTTCGTATAAAGCTTATTTTCTTCGCACTAATAGACCATACAAATTTAGAGAGCAATTTTTATTGCATGCACCGATGACAACTTACTTGAAGGATCTTACTCAATCCATAGGTAGGTATGGTGGACTCTCATGACAAAACTAGTTTTAAGGGATGTTTGGAAGCACAAGTAGTATCTCTACTTGGTGCAAAGAATTTGGCTAGCATGAGAGGGAAAGGCAATCTCAACATGTTGGATGATCCAAGACAATATAGCGTTTCGGGTATAGGAAAACATAACCCATTAAGTTGTCTTCCTTGTCCAACATCAACTTTTTAGCATATCATATTTTAATTAGTGCTCACAATTACAAAAGATGTCCAAGATAGTATATTTATATGTGAAATCTCTCTTCCTTCGATATTCTTTCATGAATTGTTCAAGTGACCAATTCTGCGTTTGCTAACTTTCAATAAGTTTACTACCTATACTTATTATGCGTGAAGTCATTACTCCCCATGTTATAAGCATATGAAACGTATATAAATTAAGATTTGTGATATTCAATTCATTCAACCATTTACTCATAGGATATACGTGAAGCACGTGAGTAAATGGCAAACTACTCCACAAAGATATAAGTAAAGAACACTGAGTAGTCAAATAATTAACTAGCCATGGGAGGATTCTTTTTCATTCAAGATTTCAGATCCAATGATTTTATTCAAACAACAAGTAAAATTGAAACACGCTCCAAGCAAAACACATATCATGTGACGAATAAAAATATAGCTCCGAGTAAGGTATACCGATAGTTTTGAAGACGAAAGAGGGTATGCCTTCTGGGGCATCCCCAAGCTTAGGCGTTTGAGTCTTCCTTGAATATTACCTTGGGGTGCCTTGTTCATCCCCAAGCTTAGGGTATTTCCACTCCTTATCTCCTCATATCGATATCTCACCCAAAGCTTGAAAACTTCAATCACACAAAATTTAACGGAACTTCGTGAGATAGGTTAGTATGATAAAGAGTAAACCACTCACTTTGGCACTGTCAAAGACAAGGTTCATAATTGTTATCACACAATCCCTACTGTACCATATCATTTCTAAAATTTATATTGAGAAATATAAGCCATAGAAACTAGAAAAAAGCAAACTATGTAATGAAAACATAATCTGTCAGAAACAGAACAGTCTGTAATGATCTGAACAACAACCGTACTTCTGCTACTCCAAAAATTATGAAATAAATTAGTGAACGTGAGGAATTTGTCTATTAATCTTATTCAAAAATAACCAACTCAAAATCACTCTTCTGTAAAAAATGGCAGCTAATCTCGTGAGCGCAAAGTTTCTGTTTTTTATAGCAAGATCACATTAACTTTCACCCAAGTCTTCCCAAAGGTCTTACTTTTCACTTTATTGAAACAAAAGCTATAAAACATGATTGCTACAGTAGCTTAATCATGTAAACACACAAAAATAGTAAGTGTCAATATTGGGTTGTCTCCCAACAAGCGCTTTTCTTTAGTGCCTTTTAGCTAGGCATGATGATTTCAATGATGCTCACATAAAAGAAAAGAATTGAAACATAAAGAGAGCATCATGAAGAATATGACTAGCACATTTAAATCTAACCCACTTCATATGCCTAGGGATTTTGTGAACACATAATTTATAGGAACAAGAATCAACTAGCATAGGAAGGCTAAACAAGTATAACTTCAAAACTTTAAGCACATAGAGAGGAAACTTGATATTATTGCAACTCCTACAAGCATATATTCCTCCATCATAATAATTTTCAGTAGCATCATGAATGAATTCAACAATATAACCATCACATAAAGCATTCTTTTCATGATCTACAAGTATAGAAATTTTTCTACTCTCCACATAAGCTAAATTTTTCTCATTCGGAATAGTGGGATCACTAATTCCTAAAGTTGACACTTTCCAAACCCGCTTTAGATGATAGTATTATTCATACTCCAAAAGATATAAGTGAAGTTCATGGAGCATTCTACAATTAATATAGACTAACCAATATCCAAGCTCAAGATATGTAAGTGAAGCACATGACGCATTCTATAAAACCATACTCAAAAGATTTAAGTGAAGCAGAAAGATAAATTATATAAGATCATACTTAAAAGATATAAGTGAATCACATGAAGTGTTCCATAAATAAATGAAGGGCTATCTCATACTAGCATGGTTCTTAAAGTAAAAACAAAAACACAAAGGACACAAATCATGTGAACAAAACAAAAACCGAGGTATATCGATATTTGTTGAAGAAGAAAGATGGGATGCCAACTGGGGCATCCCAAAGCTTAGATGCTTGAGTATCCTTTGAAATATTTACTTGGGGTTCCTTGGGAATCCACAAGCTTGAACTCTTGCCTCTCTTTATTCTTATCATATTGATAGCTCCTCGATCTTCGAACACTTCATCCACACAAAACTTTAACAAAAACTTTGTGAGATCCGTTAGTGTAATAAAGCAAACTACCACTTTAAGGTACTGTAATGAACTTGTTCTTTATTTATATTTGTGTTAAACCTACTGTATTCCAACTTCTCTATGGTTCATAACCCCCAATACTAGCCATAGATTCATCAAAATAAGCAAACAACACGCGAAAAACAGAATCTGTCAAAAATGGGGCAGTCTGTAGTAATCTGGAAGTTTAGTAAACTTCTGTAAATACAAAAATTATGAAATAAATATGAAAATTTGAAAAATTTGTACAGAATTAATTTGAAAAAAGTTTCAGACCCATTTGACCTTCCAGTAAAAAAAATGTAAAATCACGCGCTACATCCAAAGTTTCTGTTTTTGTTCTGCACATAGTAAACAAGCAATCTAATCATCCTAAAACCAAAGCTTGGCACATTATTTTTATAATACAATGGATATATACAAGGGGATAATTATTTACAGAGAAACTTCCATGAAAAATTCTACATTGTTTCCGTGAGCATGAACACAAGTGCTCAAAGTCGACCCTCACTTCTTCAATGCATAACTTTCCAATCACTTCTCTTTTTGAAAAAACTTTTTAGGCATGAGAGGCAAGTAATTTTATTTTGATATTTTCATTCTTTTAATTTTTTTGTATGTTTGTGACGCCCGGGTAATTAAGCTACAGTGATCCTCTACTAATGATGCCACGTCCCCTCGATTATAGTTGCTAATCTCGAGTTAGTTCGAAACCGATTCAAATTCAAATTCAAAATCAGGCAAACAATAAAAGTTTTCAAATATTAAAACTAAAATGTTCGGAGTGAACAAAATATTGCATAGATAATTATGATGGAAGAACCACACATTTATAAAATGTTTAAATACTATGAGATGTATAAAACGGTAGCAAAAACGATTATCTAAATACCTTTTATAATTAATAAAATGTCAAACTAAGTTATTTGGGGTCTAGACATTTTGTGACTATGGACTAAGTTGAAATACTAATTTAGATACTAAGTGTATATTTTACTAAAATAAAATGCAACTAAAATAAAGCAGGAAAGAATAAATAAAAAAAGAAATGAAATGAAACAAAGCAAAATGGAAAGGCCCCCCCTGCGCTGGGCCTTAGACCAGCTGGCCATCCAACCAGGCCGGCCCGTCCCCACCCCCACTTAACCCCCACACCCACGCCCCCGAAACCCTACCCCCACGTTCCCCACTCCTCTCTCCCCCTCCCCCCTGGATCTGGATCGGGAGGATCCCGATCCCCTCGCCCCTCTCCCCCCGCGCGCCCGTCGCCACCTGGACCGCGCCGGCGCCCGAAGCTCCCCCACCGGCCTGCTTCCTCCTCCCCACGCCGGACCTCCTCGTCCTCCTCCACGAGTCGCTCCACGCGCCCCGTTGCGCAGACCCTACTCCCCACAGTGAGCTGCCCCTCCTCGCATCCCGCCCCCTCTCCTCGCACTCCCTTCCCCACGACCGTCGTCGCGCCTCGCGCGCTCCAGCCCCGCGCTCACCGCGGTCGGCCGCGCCCTGGCCGCGCGCCGCTCCGCCTGGCTGCGCCCGCCGCCCCGTTTCCCCCGCACGCTTCGCCCCACACACCGCGTCGTGCGCGTGCTCATCACTGGCTACTCCCTTTCGCCGTTTGCCCCGCACCGACGACCGTCCTCCATTCACCCCTGGTCGCCGGCCAGCGCCGCTGGCCACTGCTGTGGCCGCTACCGCGCCCCTGGCCGTGTGCCCAAACGAGCTGGCGCCCAAGCGCCCACACTCGACACCCAGTACCCGCGGCCCCCTCGTTGGTCGCCGCCCCAGCCCTCGCGGCTCCGGCCGGCCGCGCCGTGGCCGCCGGCGCCCGCCCTCCTGGGCGCCTGAGTGCTCCCCGCCCCCTGGTGGCCTCGGGCACGCATGCCCGCACCCGTGCGCCCGCACCCGTGCGCCCGCACCCGTCGCTTGCTAAGCCACTAGGGTCTATGACACCGGGGCCCCACGCCCCTAGAACGTTTTTTAAGAAAAATAAATAATTAAAGTTAATAATTAATTAATTAGTAATGTAATTAATTAACCTAATTAACCTTGCTTAATTAACCTAATTACATAATTAGTCTTAACTAAAATGTTAGGTTAGCTGAGGTGACAATGACAGATGGGCCCCACAGCCCCATTGACGAGTCAACCTAGTCAGAGTTGACTGTTGACTCTGCTGACATCAGAATGACGTCATGCTGATGCAATAAATCCTTTTGGTTTTATTAATAATAAATTTAGAAAATCATTTAAAACTTTGAAAAATCATAGAAAATAAACCGTAGCTCGGATGGAAAAACTTTGTACATGAAAGTTGCTCAGAACGACGATATGAACCCGGATACGCAGCTCGTTCATCCGCTACACACCCCTAACATATCAAACTCGCAACTTTCCCCCTCCGGCCCCTCTGCCCGAATACGCGAAACACCGGGGATACTTTCCCGGATGTTTCCCCCCTTCATCGGTATTACCTCATACCGCGTTAGGGCACCCCTAGCACCGTTAATTGTAATGTCATGCATTGCTATGCATCTGTTTGCTTAAATATTTATTGTTTCTTCCCCCTCTTCTCTCGCTAGACACCGAGACCGACGCTGCTGCTACCCAGTACGATTACGGAGTTGACGAACCCTCTCTCTCTTGCCAGAGCAACCAGGCAAGCCCCCCCCCCTTGATCACCAGATATCGCCTACTCTCCTCTATACTGCTTGCATTAGAGTAGTGTAGCATGTTACTGCTTTCGTTATTCCTATCCTGATGCATAGCCTGTCCTTGTTACTACTGTTGATACCTTTACCTGCAATCCTACCTGCTTAGTTTAGGATGCTAGCTTACCATCAGTGGCCCTACATTCTTGTCCGTCTGTTGTGCTATACTATCGGGCCGTGATCACTTGGGAGGTGATCACGGGTATATACTATACTTTAAACATGATACATGTGGTGACCAAAGTCGGGTTGGCTCGAGGAGTACCCGCGCGTGATTCATGGGTTGGGGGCTGAAAGGACCTTTGTCCCGACGGCCCTCTGTGTGGATCTTTGTGGCGGAGCGGCAGGGCAGGTCAAGGCTACCTGGGTGAGAGGTGGGCCTGGCCCTGTCGACGTTCACGGATACTTAACACGCTTAACGAGATCTGGGTATTTGATCTGAGTCTGGCCATTTGGTCTATATGCACTAACCAACTACGTGGGAAAGATATGGGCACTCGGCGTCGTGGTATCAGCCGAAGCCTTCGTGACGTCAGCGACTGAGTGGCACGCGCCGGATTGGACTAGAACGCCACAAGGCTAGGTCTGCTTCCGGCAGCGTTCGCAACGTGCAGGTGTGCTCAGGGCGATGGGCCCAGACCCCTGCGCGCTTAGGTTTAGACCGGCGTGCTGACCTCTCAGGTGTGCCTAGGTGGGGCTGCGACGTGTTGATCTTCCGAGGCCGGGCATGACCCAGGAAAGTGTGTCCGGCCAAATGGGATCAAGCGTGTTGGGTTATGTGGTGCACCCCTGCAGGGAAGTTAATCTATTCGAATAGCCGTGTCCCTCGGTAAAAGGACGACCTGGAGTTGTACCTTGACCTTATGACAACTAGAACCGGATACTTAATAAAACACACCCTTCCAAGTGCCAGATACAACCCGGTGATCGCTCTCTAACAGGGCATCGAGGAGGGGATCGCCGGGTAGGATTATGCTATGCGATGCTACTTGGAGGACTTCATTCTACTCTCTTCTATATGCTGCAAGACGGAGGCTGCCAGAAGCGTAGTCTCTGACAGGATTAGATATCCCCCTCTTACTCTGGCATTCTGCAGTTCATTCCACTGATATGGCCCCTTTACACATATATCCATGCATATGTAGTGTAGCTCCTTGCTTGCGAGTACTTTGGATGAGTACTCACGGTTGCTTTGTTTCCCCCTTTTCCCCATTCCTCTACCTGATTGCTACAACCAGACGATGGAGCCCAGGACCCAGACGCCACCGTCGACGACGACTCCTTCTACACTGGAGGTGCCTACTACTACGTGCAGCCCGCTGACGACGACCAGGAGTAGTTAGGAGGATCCCAGGCAGGAGGCCTGCGCCTCGTTTGATCTGTATCCCCTTTTGTGCTAGCCATCTTATGGAAACCTTGATTAACTTATGTCTGTACTCAGATATTGTTGCTTCCGCTGACTCGTCTATGATCGAGCACTTGTATTCGAGCCCACGAGGCCCCTGGCTTGTATTATGATGCTTGTATGACTTATTTTATTTGTAGAGTTGTGTTGTGATATCTTCCCGTGAGTCCCTGATCTTGATCGTACACATTTGCGTGTATGATTAGTGTACAATTGAATCGAGGACGTCACAAGTTGGTATTAGAGCCGACTGCCTGTAGGAATCCCCCTACCACACTCGTTGGCCGAAGTCGAGTCTAGACATTGCAAAAACTTTTTACTAACATGGCTGTGTGTCTGACGGGCCCACGTCGCCATTTGGGTGGTATTAGGATCTTTTACTCCTCGTCTATACTCTGGGACTCTGAGCTCTCTTCTGTTCGGGTTAAATGATTTTGCTAAAAACAAAACTAACTTTAGGTTCTCAATAATACTTCTCCCGGAGAGCCCCTCACTTCAGATGATCGCCTGATGCACTAGAAGATTCTGAAGATACTCTTCCATATTCTCTCGAGACTTTGTGGCCACCGCTTTTGCTATTCCCGACTATCAATAAACCCTTATGGATAACTACGTACACTTGTCGTCCATAGCTTCACTTCCAATTGTTCTTGTTATTACAAGATACCCTGAAATACTTTGGGTATTCCGAGAATACTTTGTGCCTACTGTCTTGCAGTTCTTTGCCACCTGAATACCCCTAAGAATAATTTCTCGCACTTTCTGAGTATCCACTCATCCCCAATTGTTCAGGTGTTTCACAAAAGTCTTTGAAATACTATTCAATCCTCCGAAAAGCCTTAGCAGTTTTATTGCTCTGCAAATACTTGTCTACTTGCATTATGGATGCTTCCCATATATCCGGCAATATTCACTAGTATCTTTTGACACCGTCATTTTGATCCTATTGATTCAACATGTGTGCGAATGCAAACAATCATCTATCAACCCCTCTAAATTATCTTTCCGGCTCAGACATCATTTTTGAACATGAGCTGGTTCTCGACCAAACTATTTGTCGTCAATTATGCCTCTGGTCTATCCAACTTATCCATCCTTGATCAGAGCGTCTGCTTCTGATCCTTTGTTTTGGAAATCATAATTCATTTGTTATCTAAGCATCGAATTATTCAGATGTTCTATAATATGATGCACGTGCATTCTTCTTCCTCTGGTTGAGTACCGATACTCACATCAGCCCCGTTGTGGACCACCATACCCATTGCCGGGTTATTATCCGACAATGCCCTTCACAACCAAAATTCTTGCGAGTTCTTTACCTGATACATAATGCCCTTGGTAAATTGTATCATCTGCTTGGCCAACCATGCTCTGCTTTCGAGCTGGTGGTATTTGTTTTTGAAACTTGTGGTATATGTTACTAAGATGCCCGATGGGTTGAACCTATGCCTTCCCCTAATCCGTGAGAACCCGAAAGTTTTCACAAGTCATACTCTTATGGTGTTCTACCAGATAAAATTCCAACACTACAATTATATCAAAGTGAGAGGTGAATGAAATGATCTGCATTAAAGAAGTGGGAGTCGACCTTGAACCTGTGTTCATGCCCATGAAAATGATGTAGACCGTCTCGGAAGCTTCTTGCAAAATGATTATCCAGCTTTGATTCGTTCGGTATTCCTGAAATTGATTGCTTACAGTTATGGTTCCGACCATGTTGTCCTGATCTGATATATCTTATGGGAAATCATTCCAGTGCCTCGTCTATTTTTGGCAAGGTTGAAGTATCTACTGTCACAGGTCAATGAACCAGTTCTACTTCTATCCGGTTCTACCTTTGAGTATTACCTCCTGATATCTCGGAGATGTCTTGCCATTACACCACGGCTTACTAACTTTGTTGAAGTAATGTCTTTCCTTGTCGTGATCACTCTATGGGTTCTGGGTTGTTATCAACCGAGGACACCGACTAGTGAAATTATTTTGCACTACAAATCAAATACCCCTAGTATTTTTACAATGAAATTATGAACTCAAGCTGGTCATTCCTAGACTATCGGCTGCATCCTGGTCTTGCTACCTTTGACTGTGCTACCTTGTCCTTCTCTGGTGCACGTATTCTTCAGTGTGTGAGCACGACTTACGTCAAGCTTTCAACATCTTGTTGCTTGTCTTGGAATGCAACTTTGGTTCCAAGCTTGCCTCTTATATATTGATCCTATAACTTGCCACTTCGTCATTTCCTTGCTTGTTGCCGTTGTTATTTGATTGCATCCTCTTGAAACCTCCCGACAGATGTGTCGGATCACCTTCAACACTTTGACTTCTTCCGAGATGTCAATTGTGTTCATGATGAGAAATACCCTCCTTGCCCTCGATGATTTTTATTATCATCGACAACACCCTTGACTTCCTTTCATCGCGAACTTGCCCACATAATGAATGCAACTTGCTCTCCAGCTAGTGTTGTGTTCTGCCTTGAAGTATTACTGACTATTATGTCGAGAATGTTGTTGGGATTGCTCCACCTCTTACAAATTCTCGGCATGATGATACTTCTCACCATCACCATTCTTCCTTGGTCCCCATGTTGTTTTCAACTAGGATACCAATATGCTAACTATGTTGTTTGAGTTCTGTACTTCTAGCAACCCTATTGCTTTGAAGTTAATGATCGACAGTTCGTTCTTAGACTGATGGTTATTGAGTCGTTACTCTAATATTGATCTTGCTGCCTAAGGTCATACTTTGGGCACACCTTTCAACTAATGATTGATGGTGTATGTTTTCCTAGAGCATACAACATTATATCATTTGAATTGACAAGTGTCATCTTCTTGTTCACATTATTGTGGAAAGCCATCCGTTTGGAATTCTTGATGAATTGTCGCTGAGCCCATCAGCCACCTTCTCATCCCCTCCTTGGTTTAATGATGAACTATTGTTTCTGGAACCCGCTCCCATAGTTCATTTCCCGAGAATCTTGCAATGTCATTTCGTCTATTTGTGTTGCACCTTTTCTTCTCGGACATCCTGAGTCTGAGGTATCATGACACCTATCGGATCTGAATCTCGGTCAGATATGATGGTTGGGACATTTCCAAGAGTTATAACATTGGCCTTTATATGACCCGGTAAGGTGATGTCATGCCTAGCACACCTGGCCGAAGGCCCTATTGTTATAGTTTCCTTTTCAGCAAGGTTACCCATTGTTCCGTGTGGAAACTGTAAGACTTATTCTACAAGTTGTTCCTGATGAATCCTTCTTGTACCCAAAGTCCGACCATTGCTTGAAGACCATATCAATGCTATCTCAAAACATGTCTGTGGTACTCCGATCTTCAATAAAAACATTTGAAGCACAATGCTAAATTTTCGTTATCAATTATTCAAACACCGTTGTTTGGATAATGTCATGAACTTCCTCTTCCCTTACCTAAATGGGTTTCTAATTTGTATCTTGTCATGGATATCATCTGCTTGTCCTTGGGAAGGATATACCCCCGAAATATGTGTCTAAACACATTTTTCTTTCCATTATTTTGATTAAATCTTATAGACACTTTTCCTTTTCATTGGGTTGTTTAAACCCTTTCTATGACCTATATGAAATAAGCAGTAATAATTCCCTGCTTGTGCAAACACCTCGTTGTACCACTCTGTCGGTAAGACCCTATTACTATTGTTGATGACATTCCGGTAACCACCGATGGACAAGAACTTTGCCTATTGGTCCGCCTCGTTCAGCGAGCAGGAAAATGGTTCTCTTCGTCCCTCGCCCTTGGTACCGACATTGTTGCCAACATAAATGGCAAGCAACCCTCTAACATACCTTACTATCATGACCGTGCAAGATGTCAGCACCCTTTCTACTTTTAACCCACATGGTGGGCCCATAACCCATAGTTCCACAGGATCGAAACCTGACTCTCCTATACACCCCCTGTTCTTAAGGTTATTCCTCGCGCGTGGCCTCATACGTAAATCATGTGCCACCTTCCGAAAGATCACCAATCCTGGTATGAAACACAATACTTATTCCCATTGCTATGAACCCTATCATGTTTTGTTTCAGGCAATGAACGATTGCCTATCCTCTCAAAACTTATTATTGCACCATCTTGCTTGCTCTCGGTGTTTTCTTAAGTTCCAATTCGAGAGTTACTTTCCGCCACCTTCCCCGATGTGATCGACCAAATAGTCAACCTTGTGGAGGTCCATTCTCCTGGAATTCCCACCCCTTTATTCTTTCGTAAGTACGATGGAACCCTCGGAGAAAGGATGCCGACTTCATCTTGATGACTTGAAGCAGAAAAATGAATACATCAATATAATGATTCGACCATTTCGAGAAGAGTAACCAAGACCAACAAGACCCGTTAGGATTTCGTAAACTAATCCCTTCCCCGCACTTCCCCTCTTAAATCTCGGGACGAGATTTCTTGTAGTGGAGGAGAATTGTGACGCCCGGGTAATTAAGCTACAGTGATCCTCTGCTAATGATGACACGTCCCCTCGATTATAGTTGCTAATCTCGAGTTAGTTTGAAACCGATTCAAATTCAAATTCAAAATCAGGCAAACTATAAAAGTTTTCAAATATTAAAACTAAAATGTTCGGAGTGAACAAAATATTGCATAGATAATTATGATGGAAAAACCACACATTTATAAAATGTTTAAATACTATGAGATGTATAAAACAGTAGCAAAAATGATTATTTAAATACCTTTTATAATTAATAAAATGTCAAACTAAGTTATTTGGGGTCTAGACATTTTGTGACTATGGACTAAGTTGAAATACTAATTTAGATACTAAGTGTATATTTTACTAAAATAAAATGCAACTAAAATAAAGCAGGAAAGAATAAATAAAAAAAGAAAAGAAATAAAACAAAGCAAAACGGAAAGCCCCCCCCCCCCCCGCGCTGGGCCTTAGCCCAGCTGGCCATCCAACCAGGCCGGCCCGTCCCCACCCCCACTTAACCCCCACGCCCACGCCCCCGAAACCCTACCCCCACGTTCCCCACTCCTCTCTCCCCCTCCCCCCTGGCTCTGGATCGGGAGGATCCCGATCCCCTCGCCCCTCTCCCCCCGCGCGCCCGTCGCCGCCTGGACCGCGCCGGTTCCCGGAGCTCCCCCGCCGGCCTGCTTCCTCCTCCCCACGCCGGACCTCCTCGTCCTCCTCCCCGAGTCGCTCCCCGCGTCCCGTTGCACAGACCCTACTCCCCACAGTGAGTTGCCCCTCCTCGCGTCGCGCCCCCTCTCCTCGCACTCCCTTCCCCGTGACCGTCGTCGCGCCTCGCGCGCTCCGGCCCCGCGCTCACCGTGGCCGTCCGCGCCCTGGCCGCGCCCGCCGCCCCGTTTCCCACGCACGCTCCGCCCCACACACCGCGTCGCGCACGTGCTCATCACTGGCTACTCCCTTTCGCCGTTTGCCCCGGACCGACGACCGTCCTCGATTCACCCCTGGTCGCCGGCCAGCGCCGCTGGCCTCTGCTGTGGCCGCTACCGTGCCCCTGGCCGTGTGCCCAAGCGAGCTGGCGCCCAAGCGCCCGCACTCGACGCCCAGTACCCGTGGCCCCCTCGTTGGTCGCCGCCCCAGCCGTCGCGGCTCCGGCCGGCCGCGCCGTGGCCGCCGGCGCCCGCCCTCCTGGGCGCCTGAGTGCTCCCCGCCCCTGGTGGCCTCGGGCACGCATGCCCACACCCGTCGCCCACTAAGCCACTAGGGTCTATGACACCGGGGCCCCACGCCCCTGGAACGTTTTTTTAAGAAAAATAATTAATTAAAGTTAATAATTAATTAATTAGTAATGTAATTAATTAACGTAATTAACCTTGCTTAATTAACCTAATTACATAATTAGTCTGAACTAAACTGTTAGGTTAGCTGAGGTGACAATGACAGATGGGCCCCACTGCCCCATTGAGCAGTCAACCTAGTCAGAGTTGACTGTTGACTCTGCTGACATCAGAATGACGTCATGCTGATGCAATAAATCCTTTTGGTTTTATTAATAATAAATTTAGAAAATCATTTAAAACTTTGAAAAATCATAGAAAATAAACCGTAGCTCGGATGGAAAAACTTTGTACATGAAAGTTGCTCAGAACGACGATACGAACCCCGGTACGCAGCCCGTTCATCCGCCACACATCCCTAACATATCGAACTCGCAACTTTCCCCCTCCGGCCCCTCTGCCCGAATACGCGTAACACCGGGGATACTTTCCCGGATGTTTCCCCCCCTTCACCGGTATCACCTCATACCGCGTTAGGGCACCCCTAGCACCGTTACTTGTAATGTCATGCATTGCTATGCATCTGTTTGCTTAAATATTTATTGCTTCTTCCCCCTCTTCTCTCGCTAGACACCGAGACCGACGCTGCTGCTACCCAGTACGATTACGGAGTTGACGAACCCTCTCTCTCTTGCCAGAGCAACCAGGCAAGCCCCCCCCCCCTTGATCACCAGATATCGCCTACTCTCCTCTATATTGCTTGCATTAGAGTAGTGTAGCATGTTATTGCTTTCGTTATTCCTGTCCTGATGCATAGCCTGTCCTTGTTACTACTGTTGATACCTTTACCTGCAATCCTACCTGCTTAGTTTAGGATGCTAGTTTACCATCAGTGGCCCTACATTCTTGTCCGTCTGCTGTGCTATACTATCGGGCCGTGATCACTTGGGAGGTGATCACGGGTATATACTATACTTTAAACATGATACATGTGGTGACCAAAGTCGGGTTGGCTCGAGGAGTACCCGCGAGTGATTCACGGATTGGGGGCTGAAAGGACCTTTGTCCCGACGGCCCTCTGTGTGGATCTTTGTGGCGGAGCGGCAGGGCAGGTCGAGGCTACCTGGGTGAGAGGTGGGCCTGGCCCTGTCGGCGTTCGCGGATACTTAACACGCTTAACGAGATCTGGGTATTTGATCCGAGTCTGGCCATTTGGTCTATACGCACTAACCAACTACGTGGGAAAGATATGGGCACTCGGCGTCGTGGTATCAGCCGAAGCCTTCGTGATGTCAGCGACTGAGTGGCGCACACCGGATTGGACTGGAACGCCACTAGGCTAGGTCTGCTTCCGGCCGCGTTCGCAACGTGCAGGTGTGCTCAGGGCGATGGGCCCAGACCCCTGCGCGCTTAGGTTTAGACCGGCGTGTTGACCTCTCAGTTGTGCCTAGGTGGGCTTGCGACGTGTTGATCTTACGAGGCCGGGCATGACCCAGGAAAGTGTGTCCGGCCAAATGGGATCAAGCGTGTTGGGTTATGTGGTGCACCCCTGCAGGGAAGTTAATCTATTCGAATAGCCGTGTACCTCGGTAAAAGGACGACCCGGAGTTGTACCTTTTCCTTATGACAACTAGAACCGGATACTTAATAAAACACACCCTTCCAAGTGCCAGATACAACCCGGTGATCGCTCTCTAACAGGGCATCGAGGAGGGGATCGCCGGGTAGGATTATGCTATGCGATGCTACTTGGAGGACTTCATTCTACTCTCTTATATATGCTGCAAGACGGAGGCTGCGAGAAGCGTAGTCTTCGACAGGATTAGATATCCCCCTCTCACTCTGGTATTCTGCAGTTCAGTCCACTGATATGGCCCCTTTACACATATATCCATGCATATGTAGTGTAGCTCCTTGCTTGCGAGTACTTTGGATGAGTACTCACGGTTGCTTTGTTTCCCCCTTTTCCCCATTCCTCTACCCGATTGCTGCAACCAGACAATGGAGCCCAGGACCCAGACGCCACCGTCGATGACGACTCCTTCTACACTGGAGGTGCCTACTACTACGTGCAGCCCGTTGACGACGACCAGGAGTAGTTAGGAGGATCCCAGGTAAGAGGCATGCGCCTCGTTCGATCTGTATCCCCGTTTGTGCTAGCCATCTTATGGCAACCTTGATTAACTTATGTCTGTACTCAGATATTGTTGCTTCCGCTGACTCGTCTATGATCGAGCACTTGTATTCGAGCCCACGAGGCCCCTGGCTTGTATTATGATGCTTGTATGACTTATTTTATTTGTAGAGTTGTGTTTTGATATCTTCCCGTGAGTCCCTGATCTTGATCGTACACATTTGCGTGTATGATTAGTGTACGATTGAATCGGGGGCGTCACAATGTTTCACCCACAACTAAACAGAAACAAAAATGAAAAACAAAATCTACTTAGTGAAGAAAGCAAACAAGAACTGTAACGACCAAACCTCGAAGGATTTGAGTCTCTGTGCTTTCCGTGCTAGTCCCTGGATCGAACTCGCTAGCACACACAGTCTAGATGAATACCAGAATAGCAAGTGCATCATTTATTACAACGTATGATCCAGAGTATATAAAATAAAACAATCTGCATAGCACTTGGCTAGCTTTATTCAATCAAACAGCGGAAAGTAGCAGAAAATAACGATGAGTCCCATCATAGCCCACTGGCGATGCTGAGTGCAGACTCGCGACCCTAACGGTACCTTACTCTTCATCTGAATATCCTGCAACATGAGACGTTACACAGGAGTAATAATAAAGCAGACCTACATGTATATGCATAGTACAACAAAGGAAGGCTTGAGGGTTTATTTTTGCAGAAAGCTGATTTTATCCTCATAACTACCTAATAGTCAAATTTTATTTAGTTCTTTTATTACTACAATTATATACACAAGGTTGAGTTGGCAAAATCAACTCCAACCTACCCTTTATTAAGTTGCCCACAAATATTATTAAGTGTCACATCTGTCAAGATCATCCAACAACTGTAATGGCATAGTCGCTCAAATTTAATCATAACCGGGGACACGACTAATCATGATTAGTTTTAATACTCTGCAAAGTTTAGTACGCTTTATCCACTGGACCCAATCCGAAGATTGAGATGAAGTCTTTCAGAAGAGGTTCCCTTGACCACCTGACAGCCACATCCCACCTACATATGCTACATCTGTCGACACTGTCTGGGCCAAGTTCCAACAACTGATCAACTAAGCCAGAGCCCATATAGCCAGTGCCCGCACATGGAAGCTACTAGTCACTAAGTCTGTCTGATCTTTTTGAACCTGGGCGGCATTCCACTTAGGGTGCACTCTCATGGGCGCATGGCCTTAGAAAAGGTGCAAGACCCCACGATGCCTTCCCTCAACACCAAGCAATACCACTTCCGCCCAGAGGTGAGTTAAATCCTGAGTTACTACTCAATTGTTATATATATATATATATATAATCCTCACATAAACTCAATGAATACACGAACCACCCCCGTCTACAAAGCATAGCAAACTACAACTACCACGATTTGCAAAAGACAGGAAGATAGCTCAACAGCATAGCCAACATATATAATACTCCTATACATGCATATATTCATAGTGTGATATAACTACATGCATAGAAAACAATAGGTAAAGGATGATCAACATGTAACTTGCCTTGGTTCTGGTTCAGAAAGTCACACTCCTGACAATAGTTCGCGTCGCACTCCGGACAATCTACACGTTTCACACAATTCAACAAATCAATCACCGGAACACGAATAGACCCAAAACAAAACCAACAGCAACAAAACCATTTTTAAAAATCAACAACTGAAGCTTAACAGCACCTAAATTGCACTACGGTCACAATGCAAAAAGAATCACTCGATTCCGATAAACGGTTTGAAAGTTACGGCCTCCGGAAGATTTGATTCAAATTCAAACGAATTCAAATTTGAACAGTGCAAACATTCGCAAAGTTGGTACTGTGATAATGTGCTGATTTTTGTGAGTGCATAGGAAAAAGAATTACCTAAATTGGACTTATATAATAAAAGATATAGCTAGTTGAAGTTTTAGTTGAAATCTGAAAAAGAAAACAGAAAACTCCTGCACTGTTCGTGCGTACTGTAGCTGGTGCCCACGTGGCAGCTCGTGATTGGCTGGAGAATTGCATGCGTGCGTGCTCACCAGCAAAATAGAGAAAACGGCGGCGATGGTCTCGGGCGTCGGCGGTGGCGCTTCTCCGGTGGGTCTCCGGCGAAGGTGAGGTGACGGGCGGATGAGGTGGTGAGCGGTGGAGGTGGTGGTGGTGTTCAACGGCGACGGGGCTCCCTCGAGCGGCGGTGGCGAGCTCCTGAACTCCGGCGTGCTCCGGCGAAGTCGGGCGTCGGTGGCAGTGTCGTCCTGGTGCGCTGCAGGTTAACCCGACATGTCAAACGAGTGCGGCGTCGAGAGGGGGTTCGAGCGGTGACAAGTGGAGCGGCCGGGCGTCCTTACGGTGGTGGATTCGAACGGTCAACGACGGTGGCCTCGGAGCTCGAAGGTGAGATCCGTTTTCCCCCAACAGTGCGTGCGGCAACGAAGAGGATTGGGACAGGAGCTGCGGGGTCTCCCCTAGGGGTTTTGCTCGCGTACGGCAGGTCGGTCGCGCTCGAGGTGGACCAGGGGCGCTGGGCGATCCGGCTCGGCTTCGGCGTGCGTGCGCGCGTGCGGCGCGCAGTGTCCGGCTTGGTGGAGGGGACGAGCAGGGGGCAGGACCCGCTGTCAGCGGCTGGAGGCAAGGGGTGGATCGGGCGCGGGTCGGGTGCGAGCGAGCGGGCGTACCGCTTCGCTAGGTTTAGCGGGTTGCGGCTGTGCGGGGTTAGGTGGGCCGCGGTGCTAGCTGGGCCGCGCTGTGGCGCTATGCCGCGCTGCTTCTTTTTTTGTTTTTTGACAAAACAACAGCAGCAAAAAACAAAATAAATAAAATACAATACACTGTATAAATTCTAAATAAAAATACCAAGACACACAGTAAAAATATCCCTATATCTATAAACTACAGGAACACTAGTTCCAATACTAATGCAATTTCGTAAAATAATTTTGATGCAATAGGCCACTCAAACAACAATAAAACAATCAAATAAAATATTTTGAAGATTGCAAAAATTACCAGAACATATCAGGTGAAATGGAAATAATATTCTGCACATTATGAACATTTTTAAAATAGGGGAGAAGTCATGTTATCTCCACTCCAAATAAATTGCCTTTTGTTGCATAATGATTTGAATATTCTGAAAAAGCAAATAATGCAATAAAAATATGATATGCATATGAATGATCTATTAACATCCTAATTTAGGAAAATTGGGATGTTACAAGCACACACGAGAATATCAACCCCACGCTATTGCTCCCCAGCAACGGCGCCAGAAAAGAGCTTGATAATCCCGAAGTGCAGGGAATCATCGTAGCAATTCCCAATGGTGGAAGTGATAAGTATGGAGTGTAGAGCCCAAAAGGAGCTAAAGGTAAGATCAATATTCTCTCAAGTCCTATCTACCACTGATACACCTCTACGTACACCAAACGTTTGCTTCCAACTAGAAACGACAAATAAAACTACGTTGTGGGTATGAAGAGGATAACTTTGCATGATATCGGAGAGCTAAAACATAAAAGTAGGTACTGTTATCATAAAGTTAGAATATATTACTAAATATTATAAATAGCGAGTGTGGAATAATGATGGGTCGGTGTGCGGAATTATCATTGGCAATCGCTAACAAGACCGATAGTCGTCATTGCAATTTCATATGAGGGAGAGGCATAAGCTAACATACTTTCTCTTCTTGGAGCATATGCACTTATGATTGGAACTCTAGCAAGAATCCGCAACTACTAAAGATCATTAAGGTAAAACGCAACCATACCATTAAAGCATCAAGTCCCCTTTATCACATACGCAACAACCCCCTTACTCGGGTTTATGCTTCTGTCACTCAAGCAACCCACTAAAAGCGAATCATGAACGTATTGCAACACCCTACAGCGGGAATCCCTCATGCTTGCGCGACACGCGGGGCACAATAGGACATCACCAAAATAAAACATACAACTCATACCAATCTAGATCATCAATCAACCCAAAGACAAAGGATATATCCTCAAAACATCATAGGATGGCAACACATCATTAGATCATAATATGTGGCATGAAGCACCACGTTCAAGTAGGGATTATAGCGGGGTGCGGGAGAGTGGACCGCATAAAATAGATGAGGATGGTGATGATGATGGTGATGTTGATGAAGACGATCACCGCGACGATGATTCCCCTCCCGATGGCACTCCAGCGCCACCGAGAGAGAGGAGGAGAGGTTCTCCCCCTTGTGCTTCCTCCTACATGGCCTCCCCCTAGATGGGGAGAGGTTCTCCCTCTGGTCCTTGGCTTTCATGGCGATGATGGCCCCTCCGGGATCCACCTCCATAGCCTCCGGTGATGATGGCCCTCTCCGGCAGGGTGCCAGAGAGGGCCTAGATTGATTTCTCGTGGCTATAGAGGCTTGCGGCAGCGGAAATTCCCATCTAGGTTAATTTCTAGAGGTTTGGGTATTTATAGGAGAGGTTGGCGTCGAGAACAAGTCAGGGGGGCCCACGGGTAGTCCACAAGGCGCAGGGGCGCGCCCCCACCCTCGTGGGGCCCACGGGACTCCCCTCCGGTAGATTTTTGTTCCAATATTTTTTATATTTTCCAAAAAAATTCTCCATTGATTTTCAGCGCATTCTGAGAACTTTTATTTCTGCACAGAAACAACACCACGGTTGTTCTGCTGAAAACAACGCCAGTCCTGGTTAGTTCTAATCAAATCATAACAAAATCATATAAAACAATAGTAAACATGGCATGAATACTTCATAAATTATCGATAGGTTGGAGACGTATCAGGGCTCTCTCTCCCCCTCTCACCCGGTGACACCGGAATGCCGCCGATATAACGATCGTGACAACAATCTACACCAACAACTTCGCCGCCGTCAACACGAACTCTCTCCCCCTCTATGCAGCGGTGTAACAGCTCTTCTCCCCACTGTAATCTCTGCTTAAGCATGGTGCTTAACACTATATGTTATTATCCAAAGATGTGTGGAAATCCTATGATGTTTGAGTAGATTTCTTTTGTCCTATAGGTTAACTGTGGTATTGTGTGATTGATATGAGTTGTATGTTGATATGGTGTTGTCCTACGGTGCCCTCCATGATCGAAATATGCCCTAGAGGCAATAATAAAATGGTTATTATTATGTTTCCTAAATCATGATAAAGGTTATTATTCATGCTAGAGTTGTATTGACCGGAAACTTAAATACATGCGGGAATACATAAGCAAATACCGTGTCCCTAGTGAGCCTCTACAAGACTGCTCGTTGATCAAAGATGGTTAAGGTTTCCTAACTATGGACATGTGTTGCCATTTGATAACATCATCACATCATTAGGAGAATGATGTGATGGACAAGACCCATCCGTTAGCTTAGCATGTTGATCATTCAGTATATTGCTATTTATTTTTTAATGTCAAATACATATTCCTTTGACTATGAGATTATGCAACTCCTGGATAACAGAGGAATACCTTGTGTGCTATCAAACGTAACAACATAACTGGGTGATCATAAAGATGCTCTACAGGTATCTCCGAAGGTGTTTGTTGAGTTGGCATAGATCGAGATTAGGATTTGTCACTCCGAGTATCAGAGAGGTATCTCTGGGCCCTCTCGGTAATACACACCATAAGAAGCCTTGCAAGCAACGTGACTAAGGAGTTAGTTGCAAGATGATGTATTACGAAACAAATAAAGAGACTTGCTGGTAATGAGATTGAACTAGGTATGAAGATACCGATGATCGAATCTCGGGCAAGTAACATACCGATGGACAAAGGGAATTACGTATGTTGTCATAAGGTTCAACAGATAAAGATCTTCGTAGAATATGTAGGAACCAATATGGGCATCTAGGCTCCGATATTAGTTATTGACTGGAGAGGTGTATCGGTCATGTCTACATAGTTCTCGAACCTGTATGGTCCATGATAACCCACACGTATAGGGGATCGCAACAGTTTTCGAGGGTAGAGTATTAAACCCAAATTTATAGATTCGACACAAGGGGAGCCAAAGAATATTTGCAAGTATTAGCAATTGAGTTTCAATTCAGCCACACCTGGAGATTATTATCTGCAGCAAAGTTATCAGTAGCAAAGTAATATGATAGTTTTGATAATAGTGACAGCAGCAATGGTAACGGTAACAGTGATAGCAGTAACTTTGTAGAAAGTGCAATAGTAACGATCGTAGTGGTAACTTGGCAAGAACAATATAAGATAAATTCGTAGGCATTGGATCGGTAATTTGTTGGATGATATTCATCATGTGACAGTCATAACCTAGGGCGATACGGCACTAGCTCGAGTTCATAAATATAATGTAGCCATGTATTCCGTAAAATAGTCATACGTGCTTATGGAAAGAACTTGCATGACATATTTTGTCCTACCCCCCCACCCCCACCCCCCCTGTGGCAGCGGGGTCCAATTGGAAACTAAAGGATATTAAGGCCTCCTTTTAATAGAGAATCGGAACAAAACATTAACACACGATGAATACATGAACTCCTCAAACTATGGTCATCACCGGGATGGTCCCAACTATTGTCACTCCAGGGTTGCCGTATCATAACATGTAGTAGGTGACTAGAACTTGCAAGATCGGATCTAGAACATGGATATTATGGTGATAACATAAATGATTCAGATCTGAATTCATGGCACCCGGGCCCAAGGTGACAAGCATTAAGCATGTCAAAGTCATAGGAACACCAATCTCAGAACATAGTGGATACTAGGGATCAGGCCCTAACAAAACTAACTAGATTACATGATGAATCTCATCCAATTCTCACCGACAAGTGAGCCTACGAAGGAATTACTCACTCCCGGTGGTGAGCATCATGGAATTGGCAATGGAGAAGGGTTGGTGATGCCGAAGATCGAAGATCCCCTTCTCCGGAGCCCCAAACGAACTCTAGATCTGGCCTTCCGAGGAAGAACAGGAGGTGACGGCAGCTCTGTCTCGTGAAACACGATAATTCTTTCTCCCTTATTTTTTCTCCGAAAATAGGATTTTATAGCGTCGGTTTCAGGGTCTGCGGGGCCACCAGGTGGGGACAACCCACCTGGGCGCGCCTTGAGGGGGGTGCCCTGGTGGGTTGTGCCCACCCAGGTGCCCCCTCTGGTGGTTCTTGCCTCAAGAAATTCTCTTTATTGGGTAAAAATTCCTCGCAAAGTTTCGTTCCATTCTGAGAATTTTTATTTCTGCACAAAAAACAACACCATGGTAGTTCTTCTAAAAACAGCGTCAGCCCGGGGTTAGTTTCATTCAAATCAGGCAAATTAGAGTCCAAAACAAGAGGAAAAGCATTAGGAAAAGTAGATACGTTGGAGAAGTATCAACTCCCCCAAGTTTAAACCTTTGCTTGTCCTCAAGCAATTCGGTTGATAAACTGAAAGTGAAAAAGAAAAACTTTTACGAACTCTTTTGCTCTTGTTTGCATAAATAAGCTTAAATAGCACCCAGGTTTTCAGCCAATATTATTAACCATGCCAACGATAAATCTTAAAAATTATATTAACTCAAATCAATGACATAATCAGCTAGCGAGCAATAATAAGATATCTCAAACAGCAATACGTTATCAAAACAACCATGATATAATATGACAATAGTGGTGTAGCGATCCGACCTCAGACGGTCAAATCTCTGTGTTCAGTGTCATCCCTCGATCGGTAATGCTGACACACATAGTACTCGAAGGATTTATAACATAGTAGCAATCACACACTTATTACATCGAATGTCTCAAAAGAGAACTTATTACAATAAATATGGCTTAAGGCCATCTAATTAAGATAACAACAGAAGGCTTGGAAAATAAAGTGAGTCCATCAACTCCAACGGCATAGCTGAGTGCATGACAACGGCCTAACGCACCTTATTCGTCGTCTGAAATGTCTGCAACATGATATGTTGCAGCCCGAAACGGGTCAGCACATGGAATATGCTGGCAATATAACACAGTAGAGCAATGAACAGAATAAATGCTATCACTACATGCATATACGGCTGGTGGAGGCTCTATGGTTATATTGTTTTGCAAAAAGCCAATTTTCCCCTACAACAAAGGAATAGATTTTATTTAACTATCATGGTGGTTGAAACATCATTGAGAAGGTTCCTCCAACTCAATCCCAATTAAGGTAATCATTTACAACCCGTCAAATTAATTTAGAGTGATGAGATCCATATGATAATCCAAGAACCTGATACTCAAGATGTCCATAACTGGGGACACGACTAATCATGATTAGTTTATACACTCTGCAGAGGTTTGCGCACTTTTCCCCACAAGACTCGATCTCCTCCGTTGGATTTCTCGCACTACATGGTGTTTGAGAAACGGATGACCGAGACACAATCTTTCATAAGCATTAACTCTTTACTCTGGGTAGACAATTACACCTACTTTCCCTCTACATCTGCTAGCCTACCACTGAAAGAGGTCAAGCAACATACTCAACTATGCCAGAGCCCATAATGTCTTGTGGCTGCACACGGAAGTTTCTAGCATGAATAATCTTATGATCCCTTTGAGCCTGGGTGGCGGACCGTAGGATGATCACACGGGTACTCCGGGATATCCTAGGACAACACTGGATTCTCCAGGTGCCCACAAGCAATCCACCCAGATGTGTATTAAGGTTTCCACCTTAAGTTGAACCAATAATTTACAAACTCACATCTGTCATGGATTCACTCGCCCAATGATACGTCTCGAACGTATCTATAATTTTTGATTGTTCCATGCTATTATATTATCTGTTTTGGATGTTTATGGGCTTTATTAAACACTTTTATATTCATTTTGGGACTAACCTATTAACCTAGAGCCTAGTGCCAGTTCATGTTTTCCCCTTGTTTCAGTGTTTCGCAGAAAAGGAATATCAAATGGAGTCCAAGCGGAATGAAACCTTCGGGAGAGTTATTTTTGGAACGGAAGCAATCCAGAAGACTTGGAGTTTACGTAAGGGAAGCAACGAGGAAGGAACGAGGCAGGGGGCGCGCCCTCCACCCTCGTGGGCCCCTCGTGGCTCCCCTCACGTGTTTCTCCCTCCAATATATACCCATATACCCTAAAACCATCGGGGAACAGAATAGCTCGGGAGTTCCGCTGCCGCAAGCCTTTGTAGCCACCAAAAACAAATCGGGACCCTATTCCGGCACCCTTCCGGAGGGGGGAACCCTCACCGGTGGCCATCTTCATCATCCCGACGCTCTCCATGACGAGGAGGGAGTAGTTCACCCTCGGGGCTGAGGGTATGTACCAGTAGCTATGTGTTTGATATCTCTCTCTCTCATGTTCTTGAGGTGATACGATCTTGATGTATCGCGAGCTTTGCTATTATAGTTGGATCTTATGATGTTTCTCCCCCTCTACTCTCTTGTAATGGATTGAGTTTTCCCTTTGAGGTTATCTTATCGGATTGAGTCTTTAATGATTTGAGAACACTTGATGTATGTCTTGCCGTGCGTATCTGTGGTGACAATGGGATATCACGTGATCCACTTGATGTATGTTTTGGTGATCAACTTGCGGGTTCCGCCCATGAACCTATGCATAGGGGTTGGCACACGTTTTCGTCTTGACTCTTTGAAGTACTTTGTGTTGGTTTGAATAGATGAATCTGAGATTGTGTGATGCATATTGTATAATCATGCCCATGGATTCTTGTGGTGACATTGGAGTATCTAGGTGACATTACTGTTTTGGTTGATTTGTGTCTTAAGGTGTTATTCTAGTACGAACTCTATGATAGATTGAACGAAAAGAATAGCTTTATGTTATTTTACTAAGGACTCTTGAATAGATAGATCGGAAAGGATAACTTTGAGGTGGTTTCGTACCCTACCATAATCTCAACTTTTGTTTTCCGCTATTAGTGACTTTGGAGTGACTCTTTGTTGCATGTTGAAGGGTAGTTATATGATCTAGTTATGTTATTATTGTTGAGAGAAGTTGCACTAGTGAAAGTATGAACCCTAGGTCTTGTTTTCTATCATTGCAATACCATTTACGCTCACTTTTATCATTAGTCACCTTGCTTTTATATATTTTCAGATTACAAAAACCTATATCTACCATCCATATTGTATGTGTATCACCATCTCTTCGCCGAACTAGTGCACCTATACAATTTACCATTGTATTGGGTGTGTTGGCGACACAAGAGACTCTTTGTTATTTGGTTGCAAGGTTGTTTGAGAGAGACCATCTTCATCCTACGCCTCCCACGGATCGATAAACCTTAGGTCATCCACTTGAGGGAAATTTGCTACTGTCCTACAAACCTCTGCACTTGGAGGCCTAACAACGTCTACAAGAAGAAGGTTGTGTAGTAGACATCAAGCTCTTTGTGGCGCCGTTGCCGGGGAGGTGAGTGCTTGAAGGTATATCTTTAGATCTTGCAATCGAATCTTTTTGTTTCTTGTTTTAGCACAAGTTTAGTTTATAAAAGAAAACTAAAAAAATGGAATTGAGTTTACCTCATATGCTTCATCTTTTTAATATCTTTCGTGAGTATGATGGAAAGGAAAATTGTGCCAAAGTGTTAGAAAAAGAATGCATTAAAATGTTTGGCACTAAATCTTTGAATGATGAGCATGATTGCAATGTTGTTAGTATGAACTCCTTGAATATCCATAGTACTAATGATGATTGCACTAGTTATGATGAAAATGTCTCCTACAAGCATGTCAATTTTTGTGGAGTGCATTGGTTTGCAAGTACACACCAAATAGGGAAGATAGATATTGCAAGAGGCATAAGCATTTAGAAACTAAATTGTTGCAAGATAGGCTAAATATTAGTGCTGAAAATTTAAAATATCTTAGCCGTACTTGTGAAATTTGCAATGAACATGGTCATATAAATATCAAATGCAAATTGTTTCATGATCGAATCGTGTCCAAAAATTGTGATGACTTGATTTCCCTTGTACATCATAATGAACTTAGTTTGCTTTTGGGTTATTAAGAAATGAAACGTCAAACTAAGATTATTCCATAATATAACCTGGAGAAATTCCTCGTTATTGATCTAGAAGAAATTTATATGTATTGTGCGGTGAATTGCATTGAAAATCCTTATATTGCCAATTACATAAAGAATAGAAAACAAATAGAAGATGAAGAGAATACTAACGAAAGGGAATAGACTTCCCAATATCCTCCTATTATTTCTTATGATGAATCAGGTAACGAGGAGGAGGCTTCTATTCAACCAATCTCATTGATAAGGAGCTCCAAAAAGAGGATTGAACCCACACATGATGTGGTGAAGAAGAAGAAAAGAAAAGGGAATAGAGGTAAAAAGATATCTCTCCCAATTAATGTTGCTCCTATTATTGTTGTGGCTCATGAAAATGAATCAAAAACAATTATGGAAGATGATGCACTTGATGATGATCTCGTTATGCCTATTGCTTGTTGTGATGATTATGACTGGGAAGATAATGATACTTCTTATGATCTTGAAAATATTTTTGGCACTCGCTTGGAAGAATATGATGATAATTGCTATACTATTGGTGATATCCACACTATTAATGATGAGAGTGATTATGCTTATGATATGAAAAGGCCCAAGCTTGGGGATGCTATGTTTGATGAAGATGATGTTTTTGAGAATATATTTGCTGCAATTAATGTTTGTCCCAAGCTTGGGGATGCTATGTTTAATGAAGATGATATTTTTAGTCTCCCAAGTTTTGTATGCAAATTTATTATGACGATAGCATGCCTCCTACTTATGATGATTATATTGATGAAAGTGGGTTTGGAAGAGTGTCAACTTTAGGAAGTAACGATCCCACTATTTTGGAGGATGTTGAATCTTATTATGATAATTATGAAAGTGGATTTGGAGAGGTCATGACTTTATTTAGTGATGAGTCCACTATCTTGGAAGAGGTTTTAATCGATTATGATGAGAACAAAGTTGCTACTTATGATGATTATTGTGATGAAACTTATGCTATAAAAAGTAGTGATTATTATATTTATAAAACTTGTCATGATTATGATTACCCTTTTTCTGAATACTACTCTTTTAATGTGGAAATGATTTATAGTATTCAAGTCTCTTATGATACTCCCACTATCCCGAATGAGAAGAATTTTACTTATGTGGAGAGTAGTAAATTTTCTATGCTTGTAGATCATGAAAAGAATGCTTTAGGTACTGGTTATATTGTTGAATTCATTCATGATGCTACTGAAAATTATTATGAGGGAGGAATACATGCTTGTAGGAATTGCAATAATACCAAGCTTCCTCTATATGTGCGTAAAGTTTTGAAGTTATGCTTGTTTTGCCTTCCTATGCTAGTTGATTATTGTTCCCATAAGTTGTTTGATCACAAAATCCCTATGCATAGGAAGACGGTTAGACTTAAATGTGCTAGTCATATTCTTCATGATGCTCTCTTTATGTTTCAATTCTTATCTTTTATGTGAGCATCATTGAAATCATCATGCCTAGCTAGGGGCATTAAACGATAGCGCTTGTTGGGAGGCAACCCAATTTTATTTTAGTTTCTTGCTTTTTGGTTCTGTTTAGTAATAAATAATTCATCTATCCTCTGGTTAGATGTGGTTTTATGTTTTAATTAGTGTTTGTGCCAAGTAGAACCTTTGGGAAGACTTGGGTGAAGTCTTTATGATCTTCCTGTGAAAAACTGAAACTTTAGCGCTCACGAGATTAGCTTCAACTTTTTACTGGAGAGTGATATTTAGTTGATTCTTTTTTAATATGATTACTAGACAAATTCCTCAGGTCCATGAATTTATTTTAGAGTTTTTGGAGTTACAGAAGTATTCGAATGATATAGATTACTACAGACTGTTCTGTTTTTGACAGATTCTGTTTTCTATGTGTCGTTTGCTTATTTTGATGAATCTATGAGTAGTATCGGAGGGTATGAATCATATATAAGCTGTAATACAGTATATATTACACCAATATTAATTTAGAATGAGTTCACAACAGTACCTAAGTGGTGATTTATTTTCTTATACTAACGGAGCTTACGAGTTTTCTGTTAAGTTTTGTGTTGTGAAGTTTTTAAGTTTTGGGTAAAGATTCGATGGACTATGAAATAAGGAGTGGAAAGAGCCTAATCTTGGGGATTCCCAAGGCACCCAAAGGTAATATTCAAGGACAACCAAGAGCCTAAGCTTGGGGATTCCCCGGATGGCATCCCCTCCTTCGTCTTCGTTCATCGGTAAATTTACTTGGAGCTATATTTTTATTCACCACATGATATGTGTTTTGCTTGGAGCGTCATTTTATTTTTCTTTTGTTTTTATTTCTGTTTCAATAAAATACCAAGATCTGAAATTCTTAAATGAGAGAGAGTCTTCACATAGTTACATAATTATTTAACTACTCATTGATCTTCACTTATATCTTTCGGAGTAGTTTGCCATTTGCTCTAGTGCTTCACTTATATCTTTTAGAGCGTGATGGTAGTTTTATTTTAAAGAATTGTATGAACTCTCATGCTTCACTTATATTATTTTGAGAGTCTTAAACAACATTGTGATTTACTTTAATTGTGAAATTAATCTTCCATATTGAGTTCATTGAATATCATGAGAAGTTAGATACTTGATAAGTGTTTCGAGATATAAAGGTGGTAATAGTAGAGTGTGCTAGTTGAGTAATTGCGAAATTGAGAAATACTTGTGTTAAAGTTGGCAAGTCCCATAGCATGCACATATGGTAAAAGTTGTGTAACAATGTTGACACATAGGTGTTCTTTTATTGCTTTCCTTATGAGTGGCGGTCGGGGACGAGCGATGGTCATTTCCTACCAATCTATCCCTCTAGGGGCATGCGTAGTAGTACTTTGCTTCGAGGGTTAATAAACTTTTGAAATAAGTATATGAGTTCTTTATGACAAATGTGAGTCCATGGATTATACGCACTCTCAACCTTCCATCATTGCTAGCCTCTTCGGTATCGTGCATTGCCCTTTCTCACATTGAGAGTTGGTGCAAACTTCGCCGGTGCATCCAAACCCCGTGATATGATACGCTCTATCACACATAAGCCTCCTTATATATTCCTCAAAACAGCCACCATACCTACCTATCATGGCATTCCCATAGCCATTCCGAGATATATTGCCATGCAACTTTCCACTGTTCCGTTTATTATGACACGCTCCATCATTGTCATATTTCTTTGCATGATCATGTAGTTGACATCGTATTTGTGGCAAAGCCACCTTTCATAATTCTTTCATACATTTCACTCATGAGTCATTGCACATCCTGGTACACCGCCGGAGGCATTCATAGAGTCATATTTTGTTCTAAGTATCGATTTGTAATTCTTGAGTTGTAAGTAAATAAAAGTGTGATGATCATCATTATTAGAGCATTGTCCTAGTGAGGAAAGGATGATGGAGACTATGATTCCCCCCTAAGTCGGGATGAGACTTCGGACTAAAAAAGGGAGAGGCCATAAAAAAGAAGAGAAAAGGCTAAATAAAAAATGAGAGAAAAAGAGAGAAGGGGCAATGCTGCTATCCTTTTACCACACTGGTGCTTCAAAGTAGCACCATGATCTTCATGATAGAGAGTCTCCTATGTTTTCACTTTCATATACTAGTGGGAATTTTTCATTATAGAACTTGGCTTGTATATTCCAATGACGGGCTTCCTCAAAATGCCCAAGGTCTTCATTAGCAAGCAAGTTGGATGCACACCCACTTAGTTTCTTTTGTTGAGCTTTCACATATTTATAGCTCTAGTGCATCCGTTGCATGGCAATCCCTACTCCTCTCATTGACATCAATCGATGGGCATCTCCATAGCCTATTGATTAGCCGCGTCGATGTGAGACTTTCTACCTTTTTGTCTTCTCTCATAACCCCCATCATTATACTTTACTCCACCCATAGTGCTATATCCATGGCTTGCGCTCATGTATTGCGTAAGACTTGAAAAGGCTGAAGCGCGTTAAAAGTATGAACCAATTGCTCGGCTTGTCATCGGGGTTATGCATGATGAGAACGTTCGTGTGACGATATTGAAACACAGCCTAACTATATGATTTTGTAGGGATAAGCTTTCTTTGGCTATGTTATTTTGATAAGACATAATTGCTTGGTTAGCATGTTTGAAGTATTATTGTTTTTATGTCAACATTAAACTTTTATCTTGAATCTTTCGGATCTAAATATTCGTGCCACAATAAAAATATATACATTAGGAATTATGCTAAGAAGCATTCCACATCAAAAATTCTGTTTTTATCATTTACCTACTTGAGGACGAGCAGGAATTAAGCTTGGGGATGCTGATACGTCTTCAACGTATCTATGATTTTTTATTGTCCCATGCTATTATATTATCTGTTTTGGATGTTTATGGGCTTTATTAAACACTTTTATATTATTTTTAGGACTAACCTATTAACCCAGAGCCCAGAGCCAGTTCCTGTTTTTTCCCTTGTTTTAGTGTTTCGCAGAAAAGGAATATCAAACGGAGTCCAAACGGAATGGAACCTTCGGGAGAGTTATTTTTGGAACGGAAGCAATCCAGAAGACTTGGAGTTTACGTAAGGGAAGCAACGAGGAAGGCACGAGGCAGGGGGCGCGCCCACCCCCCTGGGCGCGCCCTCCACCCTCGTGGCCCCCTCGTGGCTCTCCTGACGTGTTTCTTCCTCCTATATATACCCATATACCCTAAAACCATCGGGGAACATAATAGATCGGGAGTTCCGCCGCCGCAAGCCTCTGTAGCCACCAAAAACCAATCGGGACCCTATTCCGGCACCCTGCCGGAGGGGGGAACCATCACCGATGGCCACCTTCATCATCCCGACGCTCTTCATGATGAGGAGGGAGTAGTTCACCCTTGGGGCTGAGGGTATGTACCAGCAGCTATGTGTTTGATCTCTCTCTCTCTCTCTCTCTCTCTCTCTCTCTCTCTCTCTCGTGTTCTTGAGGTGATACGATCTTGATGTATCGCGAGCTTTGCTATTATAGTTGGATCTTATGATGTTTCTCCCCCTCTACTCTCTTGTAATGGATTGAGTTTTCCCTTTGAGGTTATCTTATCGGATTGAGTCTTTAATGATTTGAGAACACTTGATGTATGTCTTGTCGTGCGTATCTGTGGTGACAATGGGATATCATGTGATCCACTTGATGTATGTTTTGGTGATCAACTTGCGGCTTCCGCCCATGAACCTATGCATAGGGGTTGGCACATGTTTTCGTCTTGACTCTCCGGTAGAAACTTTGGGGCACTCTTTGAAGTACTTTGTGTTGGTTTGAATAGATGAATCTGAGATTGTGTGATGCATATCGTATAATTATGCCCATGGATACTTGTGGTGATATTGGAGTATCTAGGTGTCATTAGGGTTTTGGTTGATTTGTGTCTTAAGGTGCTATTCTAGTACGAACTCTATGATAGATCGAATGGAAAGAATATCTTTATGTTATTTTACTACGGACTCTTGAATAGATAGATCGGAAAGGATAACTTTGAGGTGGTTTCGTACCCTACCATAATCTCAACTTTTGTTCTCCGCTATTAGTGACTTTGGACTGACTCTTTGTTGCATGTTAAGGGGTAGTTATATGATCCAATTATGTTATTATTGTTGAGAGAACTTGCACTAGTGAAAGTATGAACCCTAGGCCTTGTTTCCTATCATTGCAATACCGTTTACGCTCACTTTGATCATTAGTTACCGTGCTTTTTTTATATTTTCAGATTACAAAAACCTATATCTACCATCCATATTGCACTTGTATCACCATCTCTTCGCCGAACTAGTGCACCTATACAATTTACCATTGTATTGGGTGTGTTGGGGACACAAGAGACTCTTTGTTATTTGGTTGCAGGGTTGTTTGAGAGAGACCATCTTCATCCTACGCCTCCCACGGATTGATAAACCTTAGGTCATCCACTTGAGGGAAATTTGCTACTGTCCTACAAACCTCTGCACTTGGAGGCCCAACAACGTCTACAAGAAGAAGGTTGTGTAGTAGATATCAACCAACCCACGTCTACGAGCATAGCATGGCATTATAAGCATAACGTAGAAGTAACTCCCAAGGGTTTGATAATAAAATAGGTAATAGGTTCTACCTCATCAACTACTTCCCAGACCCACATGTTAAAAGATCCTACTCATGCAACGTGTGAGGGTTGAAACTAATGCATAAAACTAGGTAATAAAGGGGTATGATCAATGTGTTACTTGCCTTGCTGACGATCCGCAAAACCTAGTGACTCGTAGTAGCACGCTTCACACTCCGGGAATTCTATCGCAAACAAACAATAGCATACATAAACACTCAAGCAAAGATGCACTAGTAAACTCAAATAAGAAGATCGAATCTGAAAACTCAACTGAAGAGATTCGATTTGCAAAAAGAATCAAGTCAAATGGAGGAACGAAACTCAGACTACGAAAGAAACAAGATCCGTTTACTAATTTAGACTAAAGTCAAATTTTACAGTACCAAAATCTTGTTCATGTTGGTTAATCAGAAAGAGGGTTTCGAGACGAAGATCTAGGCACTTGTGTCATCTGATTTGGATAAAAGAGCAAAAAGATATACTAGAACGAAGATTAGGGCAGAAATCGTGATCAGAAATAATCACGAAAAAAAACCTGGAAAAATAAAACGAGACAAGCAGGCTAACGAACAAACGTTCGCTGTCTGCGGCTTGCTGACGAACAACATTCGTTAAAATGAACATACGGACGAATGTCCGCTAAGTAACTAAACCAAAAAAATGAACCGATCTAATAAAAAACGAATCTAGGGTTTACCAAAAAAACCGATCGGTTTTTTGAATAAACCGAGACGGCGGCGGCGGCGGTTTCTACCTCCAGAGAGTGGCAGCGGCGGCGGGATCGATGGCGGCGGGGGCTCCGGCGGCGGCGAGCGTTGGTGGCGCGGTTTCGAGGCGGCGGTGCTAGGGTTTCGGGGCGGCACTGGCGGCGCTGGCGGCGCTGCGGGCTCCGGGCCTCGCCCTTTAAAGGCCGGCCGGGCGGTGTCCGAGTCGGGCACGGCCCGGTTAGGTCGGTGCATTTTTTTTACTAGCAAACATGCCTGTGCGTTGCAACGAGGATTTTAAAAAATAGCTCACGGTCCTAGATCCTACAAAGTCACCCGAGAATACTTTTTTTAATGTGAAGCCACCAGAGAAGATGGAGACTGAAAAGTTCAAGATAACAAAAGGGTTTATGAGCAGATCATCCTTTTCTGATCTTTATCTCTAGCATTTTTTGAGAAGTGGTGGAATGATATAGATAGGGACTTTGGTTGCAAAATACTGCAGTAAACAGATGTCGTATATCTTAAGATTGCAAAGTACAACTCATCAAATCAGACATTGCAAATGATTCTGAACGCAAGAAATATTTAACATTCTATCTGATTGCAGTGCTAACAATTACATGAGGCAAGCTTAGTGATAATGACAGGAACACAAACAAAGGTCTTAAAAACATTGTTTACCAATGAATGCACTACAATGGGATATATATATATATATATATATATATATATATATATATATATATATATCAACACTATTAGCTACAACAACAAACAGGGGAAATAGCTGCGTAAAGTGTCATATTAGTCTGTGAAGATGAAACATAATTCAGATATCTCACCATATCTTTTGGAGATCGAATGTACACCAAACCTTAACTTCATGTGCCAAATCTCCCTAGATCCTTCATAGAATTTTTTCTTAGCTTTATTTCGTCTCCTAAAATAGAGCAGTATAAGAAAGTACTGAATTTCCCAAATGAATCAGATGAGTAACTTGTTTTTTTCTTTATATGTTCTCCTCAATTGATTTAGAAAAAAAGGAGAATAAATGAATTACATTTAGATTGAAACATTCATTTCTTATCCTAACCCATGGATGCATCATGCAGGACCAATCCATGTAAGAGTGGAGATAAATAAAGCTCATCAGCTAACATAAAAAAATGGATGAACTTGTATGGCATATGGGGCTTATATCTAGTAAAGTATATCCACTCTAAATCTAACACATATATATCAAAGTCTCATAACCATGACTCGCTGGAGTTACGTATCTGCGTAGCGGCTGCCACTCCATGGCCACCAGATCCCTACCGCTGCAGCATCGATTCCTTGTCGCCATGACCAAGGGTACCTAGCAGCAGCATACATAAGGATATGCACATATCATGAAGCAATTGTAATCAACAAGCAGCAGCCTTCTATGTGTTCTCTTTATAGATGTGTAGTAACCAAGTAGCAACATGAACAAAATTGCAGTAGCAGGCTGCTGCTCTCCTAATTGATCTCTCTCTATATGCAATAGTAGTAGATTTTCAGGCACGCTCACCTTGGCCCAGGGTGGACGGCCATTGACCCTCTCATCCTCGGTGTCCAGCAAGGCCCAGTACGCCATCCCAGCATGGCGTCAAAGCAGCAGGGGAGCAGTCCACCGGCCTTCTCACCAAAGTTGCCTCTCCAATTCCATCACCTGTGGCAACATAGTTAGATGGTCATCTTCCCTTTGTCTCCATCGTCGCAGGAGGAGTGGTGGTTTGGTCTACCACACCCAAGACATCAGATGGTCGTCCCGTTCCGCCGCATCCGCTCTCTCATGTCCTCCCCTCACCAACCTGCTGCTTCGTCTTCCTCCTCCTCCCCCGCGCCTCAGCCGGCCTGGTGCTTCGTGTGGCTCCTGGCCTCGCGGGCCGGACTGGCGGCAAGATATTATAATGGCAACTGGGGATAGGAGAAGGTGGCGAGGGTTGCTGGGAGCGGAGGGATAGGGTGCTGCGGCGAGGGAACCCTAGCACCGGGGTGTCAGCGTTCTCATGCGTGGGAGAGAGGTGCGAGGTTGGCGGCGGGCGGCGGCGGGGAGGCGGGGCGGGGTTGGAGATAGAGATCAGATCGGGAGGAGGCAGGGTCGTGCGGGTGGTTGGGCTATTTTTCTCTCTTGTCTGTATCGGTTCGTGCTGACTAATGATGAGGGATTGCGAGTGCAGGCCCATTAGCATTGACGTTGTGCAGGCCCAGACGGGCGACACGTCGTAACAAGCGAATCCTTTTGCGTCCAAACATTTTAATACCACCTCACGAATAATAAAAAGCCACCAGATCCCTACCGCTGCAGCATCGATTCCTTGTCACCATGACCAAGGGTACCTAGCAGCAGCATACATAAGGATATGCACATATCATGAAGCAATTGTAATCAACAAGCAGCAGCCTTCTATGTGTTCTCTTTATAGATGTGTAGTAACCAAGTAGCAGCATAAACAAAATTGCAGTAGCAGGCTGCTGCTCTCCTAATTGATCTCTCTCTATATGCAATAGTAGTAGATTTTCAGGCACGCTCACCTTGGCCCAGGGTGGACGGCCATTGACCCTCTCGTCCTCGATGTCCAGCAAGGCCCAGTACGCCATCCCGGCATGGCGGCAGAGCAGCAGGGGAGCGGTCCACCGGCCTTCTCACCAAAGTTGCCTCTCCAATTCCATCACCTGCGGCAACATAGTTAGATGGTCCTCTTCCCTTTGTCTCCATCGTCGCAGGAGGAGTGGGGGTTTGGTCTACCACACCCAAGACGTCAGATGGTCGTCCCATTCCGCCGCGCCCGCTCTCTCATGTCCTCCCCTCACCAACCTGCTGCTTCGTCTTCCTCCTCCTCCCCCGCGCCTCAGTCGGCCTGGTGCTTCGTGTGGCTCCTGGCCTCACGGGCCGGACTGGCGGAAAGATATTACAATGGCAACTGGGGATAGGAGAAGGTGGCGAGGGTTGCTGGGAGCGGAGGGATAGGGTGCTGCGGCGAGGGAACCCTAGCACCGGGGCGTCAGCGTTCTCATGCGTGGGAGAGAGGTGCGAGGTTGGCGGCGGGCGGCGGCGGGGAGGCGGGGCGGGGTTGGAGATAGAGATCGGATCGGGAGGAGGCAGGGTCGTGCGGGTGGTTGGGATATTTTTCTCTCTTGTCTGTACTGGTTCGTGCTGACTAATGATGAGGGATTGGAGTGCAGGCCCATTAGCATTGACGTTGTGCAGGCCCAGACGGGCGACGCGTCGTAACAAGCGAATCCTTTTGCGTCCAAACATTTTAGTACCACCTCATGAATAATAAAAATAATACTATACGGTGAACGGAGGACAGTGAGCGGGCGGGCAGAAGCACTATTCGCTTTATTATCACGGAAAGATAAATCCTGACGCGGAAAGACAAATAAAAGAAATATTAAATGGAGTCCAAAATCCTGAAATAAATTTTCACGGTCCTCTAATAATATTGCGGACAAAGTGAACATTTATTTGGGCCTCTAATGCAATTTTGAAAAACGCATAATTTTCCTAATTCAAATAAAATAGCAATAAAAGTCCAAATAAAATACTTATTTGATTTCAATATTTTTCCTCCAATATTTATTTTATTTTGGAGAAGTCATATTATCTCCTCTCATATATTTTAATATGAAATATTTTCGGAGAGAAAAATAATTAAAACCAAAATGATCCTTGTTTCGATATTTTATAAAATTCAAATATGAAAAACGTGAAATCCCCAACTCTCTCCATGGGTCCTTGAGTTGCTTAGAATTTCGAGGATCGCAAAACAAAATGCAATAAAATATGATATGCATGAATGACCTATGTATAACATTCCAAATTCAAAATTTGGGATGTTACAAGTGGTATCTCGCTAGCCCTTTCTGAGACCGCAAAATATAAATGCAGAGCACCTTCAAAGTTCAAGTAGCGACTAAACATTGTAATTCATGGTAGAAAAGATCTAGTAATGATGCACCCAAGATTAGCTACACAATGCATCAACATGACAACAGTGCTCTCAGGTTCTGGCGCTTATTTTAGAAGGTGGTGACACAACATAAAAGTAAATAGGAAGTCCCTTCGCACAGGGAAGCAGTGATTCGCAGCGGTGCAAGGGCTCAAGTTTTTTTAAAAACAATGGTAAATCATATTTTGAGAAATGCACCCTTCTTGTTTACTTCACGACCATCAGTTATCAATATCTTCCATGCTAAGCACGCTAGTGGCGGTTCCCACGCGATAAAAGTAAATGTTTACTCCCCCTCCACCAACAATCACACTCCACGGCTTGTCCGAAACAACGGGTGCCGTCCATACCAACAACATTCTATTGGAAATATGCCCTAGAGGCAATAATAAATTGGTTATTATTATAGTTCCTTGTTCATGATAATTGTCTATTGTTCATGCTATAATTGTATTAACCGGAAACTGTAATGCATGTGTGAATACATAGATCATAATATGTCCCTAGTAAGCCTCTAGTTGACTAGCTCGCTAATCAATAGATGGTGATGGTTTCCTGGCCATGGACATTGGATGTCATTGATAACAGGATCACATCATTGGGAGAATGATGTGATGGACAAGACCCAATCATAAGCGTAGCACAAGATCGTGTAGTTCGTTTCGCTAGAGCTTTTCTAATGTCAAATATCGTTTCCTTAGACCATGAGATTGCGCAACTACCGGATACCATAGGAATTTTTTGGGTGTACCAAATGTCACAACGTAACTAGGTGGCTATAAAGGTACACTACAGGTATCTCTGAAAGTGTCTGTTGGGTTGGCACAAATCGAGACTGGGATTTGTTAGTCCGTATGACGGAGAGGTATCTCTGGGGACACTCGGTAATGCATCATCATAATGAGCTCAATGTGACTAAGGAGTTGGTCACGGGATCATGCGTTACGGAATGAGTAAAGAGACTTGCTGGTAACGAGATTGAACAAGGTATGGGGATACCGATGATCGAATCTCGGGCAGGTAACATACCGATAGACAAAGGGAATTGCATACGGGATTGATTGAATCCCTGACATTGTGGTTCATCCGATGAGATCATCGTGGAACATGTGGGAGCCCACATGGGTATCCAGATCCTGTTGTTGGTTATTGGCCGGAGAGATGTCTCGGTCATGTCTGCATGGTTCCTGAACCCGTAGGGTCTACACACTTAAGGTTCGGTGACGCTAGAGTTGTTATGGGAAATAGTATGTGGTTACCGAAGGTTGTTTGGAGTCCCGGATGAGGAGTTCCGGCATGGTCCGGAGGTGAAAATTTATATATGGGAAGTCCAGTTTCGGTCGCTGGAATTGTTTCGGGGGTTGTCGGTATTGTACCGGGACCATCGAAAGGTGTCCGGGGTCCACCGGGTGGGGCCACCTGCCTCGGTGGACTTAATGGGCTGAACAAGGATGGGAACCAGCCCCCTAATGGGCTGGTGCGCCCCCAAGGGCCCAAGGCGCCTAGAGTTAGAAACCCTAGGGGGTGGGGGTGCCTCCCACCTGACTTGGGGGGAAAGTCCCCCCTTGGCCACCACCCCCTTGTAGATGGGATCTGGGGGGCCGGCCCCCTCTCCCTTTCCCCTATAAATAGTGGGGGTGGGAGGGCTGCCACACCCTCCCCTGGCGCAACCCTGCCCCTATCCAACGCCTCCTCCTCCTCCTCCGTAGTGCTTGGCGAAGCCCTGTCAGAGAACTGCAAGCTCCACCACCACGCCGTCGTGCTTCCGGAGCTCTCCCTCAACTTCTCCTCTCCCCTTGCTGGATCAAGAAGGAGGAGACGTCCCCGGGCCGTACGTGTGTTTAACGCGGAGGCACTGTCCGTTCGGCGCTAGATCGGATCTTTCGCGATTTGAATCGCCGCGAGTACGACTCCATCATCCGCGTTCCTTGTAACGCTTCCGCTTGGTGATCTTCAAGGGTATGAAGATGCACTCCCTCTCTCTCTCTCTTGTTTCTAGTATCTCCTAGATTGATCTTGGTGACACGTAGGAATTTTTTTGGATTATCACTACGTTACCCAACAATGCTATCAGAGCCAGGTTTATGCATAGATTCTTTGCACGAGTAAAACACAAAGTAGTTGTGGGCGATGATTTGCCCAATTTGCTTACGGTTACTAGTCTTGTATTGATTCGGTGGCATTATGGGATGAAGCGGCCCGGACCGACCTTACACGTACGCTTACGTGAGACTGGTTCCACCGATCGACATGCACTTGATGCATAAGGTGGCTAGTGGATGTCTGTCTCTCCCACTTTACTCGGATCGGATTCGATGAAAAGGGTCCTTATGAATGGTAAATAGCAATTGGCATATTACTATTGTGGTTTTTGCGCAGGTAAGAAATGTTCTTGCTAGAAATCCATAACAGCCACGTAAAACATGCAACAACAACTAGAGGACGTCTAATTTGTTTTTGCAGGGTATGCCATGTGATGTGATATGGCCAAAATGATGTGATGAATGATATATGTGATGTATGAGATTGATCATGTTCTTGTAATAGGAATCACGACTTGCATGTCGATGAGTATGACAACCGGCAGGAGCCATAGGAGTTGTGTTAATTTATTGTATGACCTGTGTGTCGATGAAAATGCCATGTAATTACTTTACTTTATTGCTAACCGTTAGCCATAGTAGTAGAAGTAATAGTTGGCGAGACAACTTCATGAAGACACGATGATGGATATCATGGTGTCATGCCGGTGACGATGGTGATCATGCCGCGCCTCGAAGATGGAGATCAAAGGTGCAAGATGATATCGACCATATCATGTCACTTTATGATTTGCATGTGATGTTTGTCATGTTTACATCTTATTTTCTTAGAACGACGGTAGCATAAATAAGATGATCCCTCACTAAAGTTTCAACAAAAGTGTTCCCCCTAACTGTGCACCGTAGCGAAGGTTTGTTGTTTCGAAGCACCACGTGATGATCGGGTGTGATAGATTCTAACGTTCGCATACAACGGGTGTAAGCCAGATTTACACATGCAAAATACTTAGGTTAACTTAACGATCATAGCATGTACAGACATGGCCTCGGAACATGAGAGACCGAAAGGTCGAACATGAGTTGTATAGTGGATACGATCAACATGGAGATGTTCATCGTTGATGACTAGTGCGTCTCACGTGATGATCGGACATGGCCTAGTCGATTCGGATCATGTATCACTTAGATGACTAGAGGGATGTCTATCTGAGTGGGAGTTCATTAAATAATTTGATTAGATGAACTTAATTATCATGAACTTAGTCTAAAATTCCTTTACAATATGTCTTGTAGATCAAATGGCCCATGCTAATGTTGCCCTCAACTTCAACGCGTTCCTAGAGAAAACCAAGCTGAAAGATGATGGCAGCAATTATATGGATTGGGTCCGTAACTTGAGGATCATCCTGATAGCTCCCAAGAAAGCATATGTCCTTGAAGCACCGCTAGGTGACGCACCCATTTTCCCAGCAACTCAAGACGTTATGAACACCTGGCAGTCGCGTTGTGATGAACTACAATATGCAAGGGATGGAAAAGACCATTCCTGAGTTATTTTCAATGCTGAAATCTGCGGAGGTGGAGATCAAAAAGGAACATCAAGTGTTGATGGTGAATAATACCACTAGTTTCAAGAAAGTCAAGGGTAATAATAACTTCAAGAAGGAAGACCAGGGGGTTGCCGCGCCCGGTAAATCAGTTGCCGGGAAGAAGCCAAAGAATGGACCCAAGCGCGAGACTCAGTGCTTTTATTGCAAGGGAAATGGTCACTGGAAGCGGAACTGCCCCAAGTACTTAGCGGATAAGAAGGCCGGCAACACCAAAGGTATATGTGATATACATGTTATTGATGTGTACCTTACCAGCGCTCGTAGTAGCTCCTGGGTATTTGATACCGGTGCGGTCGCTCATATTTGTAATTCAAAACAAGAGCTGCGGAATAAATGGAGACTGGCGAAGGACGAGGTGACGATGCGCGTCGGGAATGGTTCCAAGGTCGATGTGATCGCCGTCGGCACACTACCTCTACATTTACCTACGGGATTAGTTTTAAACCTCAATAATTGTTATTTAGTACCAGCTTTGAGCATGAACATTGTATCTGGATCTCGTTTAATGCGAGATGGCTACTCATTTAAATCCGAGAATAATGGTTGTTCTATTTATATGAGAGATATGTTTTATGGTCATGCCCCGCTGGTCAATGGTTTATTTTTGTTTAATCTCGAACATGATGTTACACATATTCATAGTGTGAATGCCAAAAGATGTAAGGTTGATAATGATAGTCCCACATACTTGTGGCACTGCCGCCTTGGTCACATTGGTGTCAAACGCATGAAGGAACTCCATGCAGATGGACTTTTGGAGTCTCTTGATTATGAATCATTTGACACGTGCGAACCATGCCTCATGGGCAAAATGACCAAGACTCCATTCTCCGGAACAATGGAGCGAGCAACCAACTTATTGGAAATCATACATACTGATGTGTGCGGTCCAATGAGTGTTGAGGCTCGCGGTGGCTATCGTTATGTTCTCACCCTCACTGATGACTTAAGTAGATATGGGTATATCTACCTAACGAAACACAAGTCTGAGACATTTGAAAAGTTCAAGGAATTTCAGAGTGAGGTAGAGAATCAACGTGACAGGAAAATAAAGTTCTTATGATCACATCATGGAGGAGAATACTTGAGTCACGAGTTTGGCACGCACCTAAGGAAGTGTGGAATTGTTTCACAACTCACGCCGCCTGGAACACCTCAGCGTAATGGTGTGTCCGAACGTCGTAATCGCACTCTATTGGATATGGTGCGACCTATGATGTCTCTTACCGATCTACCACTATCATTTTGGGGTTATGCTTTAGAGACTGCCGCATTCACTTTAAATATGGCTCTGTCGAAATTCGTTGAGACGACATCGTATGAATTATGGTTTGGGAAGAAACCTAAGCTGTCGTTTCTGAAAGTTTGGGGATGCGATGCTTATGTCAAGAAACTTTAACCTGAAAAGCTCGAACCCAAGTCGGAAATATGCGTCTTCATAGGATACCCTAAGGAAACTATTGGGTATACCTTCTACCTTAGATCCGAAGGCAAGATCTTTGTTGCCAAGAATGGATCCTTTCTAGACAAAGAGTTTCTCTCGAAAGAAGTAAGTGGGAGGAAAGTAGAACTTGATGAGATACTGCCTCTTGAACCGGAGAGTAGTGCACTGGAAGTTAATGATGATGATCATGAAACTCCGGATCAAGTTGCTACTGAACTTCGTAGGTCCACAAGGACATGTTCCACACCAGAGTGGTACGGCAACCCTGTCCTGGAAATCATGTTGTTAGACAATGGTGAACTTCGAACTATGAAGAAGCGATGGCGGGCCGGACTCCAACAAATGGCTTGAAGCCATGAAATCTGAGATAGGATGCACGTATGAAAACGAAGTATGCACTTTGACAGACTTGCCCGATGATCGGCAAGCCATAGAGAATAAATGGATCTTTAAGAAGAAGACTGACGCGGATGGTAATGTGACCATCTATAAGGCTTGACTTGTCACTAAGGGTTATCGACAAGTTCAAGGGGTTGACTACGATGAGACCTTCTCACCCTTAGCGAAGCTGAAGTCCGTCTGAATCATGTTAGCAATTGCCGCATTCTATGATTATGAGATATGGCAAATGGACATGAAAACGACATTCCTTAATGGTTTCCTTAAGGAAGAATTGTATATGATGCAGCCAGAAGGTTTTGTCGATCCTAAGAATGCTGACAAGGCATGCAAGCTCCAACGCTCAATATATGGGATGGTGCAAGCATCTCGGAGTTGGAACATTCGCTTTGATGAGATGATCAAAGCGTTTGGGTTTACACGGACTTATGGAGAAGCCTGCGTTTATAAGAAAGTGAGTGGGAGCTCAGTAGCATTTCTCATATTATATGTGGATGACATACTATTGATGGGAAATGATATAGAACTTTTGGAAAGCATAAAGGCCTACTTGAATAAGTGTTTTTCAATGAAGGACCTTGGAGAAGCTGCTTACATATTAGGCATCAAGATCTATAGAGATAGATCCAGACGCCTCATTGGTCTTTCACAAAGCACATACCTTGGCAAGATATTGAAGAAGTTCAATATGGATCAGTCCAAGAAGGGGTTCTTGCCTGTATTCCAAGGTGTGAGATTGAGCACGACTTAATGCCAGACCTCGGTAGAAGATAGAGAATAGATGAGTGTCATCCCCTACGCCTCAGCCATAGGGTCTATTATGTATGCTATGTTGTCTACCAGACCTGATGTAAACCTTGCCGTAAGTTTGGTAGGGAGGTACGAAAGTAATCCCGGCATGGAACATTGGACAACGGTCAAGAATATTCTGAAGTACCTGAAAAGGACTAAGGATATGTTTCTCATTTATGGAGGTGACGAAGAGCTCATCGTAAAGGGTTACGTTGATGCTAGCTTCGACATAGATCTGGATGACTCCAAGTCACAAACCAGATACGATTACATTTTGAATGGTGGGGTATTCAGCTGGTGCAGTTGCAAGCAAAGCGTCATGGCGGGATCTACATGTGAAGCGGAGTACATAGCAACCTCGGAGGCAGCACAGGAAGCAGTCTGGATGAAGGAGTTCATCACCAACCTAGGAGTTATTCCGAATGCGTCGGGCCCGATGACTCTCTTCTGTGACAACACTGGATCTATTGCCCTTGCCAAGGAGCCCAGGTTTCACAAGAAGACCAGACATATCAAGCGTTGCTTCAACTCCATTCATGAATACATACAAGATGGAGACATAGATATTTGTAAAGTGCATACGAATCTGAATGTTGCAGATCCGTTGACTAAACCTCTTCCATGAGCAAAACATGATCAACACCAGAACTCTATGTGTGTTCGATTCATCACAATGTAACTAGATTATTGACTCTAGTGCATGTGGGAGACTATTGGAAATATGCCCTAGAGGCAATAATAAATTGGTTATTATTATATTTCCTTGTTCATGATAATTGTCTATTGTTCATGCTATAATTGTATTAATCGGAAACCGTAATGCATGGGTGAATACATAAACCGTAATATGTCCCTAGTAAGCCTCTTGTTGACTAGCTCGTTGATCAATAGATGGTCATGGTTTCCTGGCCATGGACATTGGATGTCATTGATAACGGGATCACATCATTGGGAGAATGATGTGATGGACAAGACCCAATCCTAAGCGTAGCACAAGATCGTGTAGTTCGTTTTGCTAGAGCTTTTCTAATGTCAAGTATCGTTTCCTTAGACCATGAGATTGTGCAACTCCCGGATTCCGTAGGAATGCTTTGGGTGTACCAAACGTCACAACGTAACTGAGTGGCTATAAAGGTACACTACAGGTATCTCCGAAAGTGTCTATTAGGTTGGCACGAATCGAGACTGGGATTTGTCAGTCCGTATGATGGAGAGGTATCTCTAGGCCCACTCGGTAATGCATCATCATATTGAGCTCGATGTGACTAAGGAGTTGGTCATGGGATCATGCGTTATGGAACGAGTAAATAGACTTGCTAGTAACGAGATTGAATGAGGTATGGGGATACCGACGATCGAATCTCGGGCAAGTAACATACCGATAGACAAAGAGAATTGCATACGAGATTGATTGAATCCCCAACATCATGGTTCATCCGATGAGATCATCGTGGAATATGTGCGAGACAACATGGGTATCCAGGTCCCGCTGTTGGTTATTGGCCGGAGAGATGTCTCGGTCATGTCTGCATGGTTCCCGAACCCGTAGGGTCTACACACTTAAGGTTCGGTGATGCTAGAGTTGTTATGGGAAATAGTATGTGGTTAACGAAGGTTGTTCGGAGTCCCAGATGAGATCCCGGACGTCATGAGGAGTTCCGGAATGGTTCTGAGGTGAAGATTTATATATGGGAAGTCCAGTTTCAGTCGCCGGAATTGTTTTGGGGGTTGTCGGTATTGTACCGGGACCACCGAAAGGTGTCCGGGGGTCCACCGGGTGGGGCCACCTGCCTCGGGGGACTTAATAGGCCGAACAAGGGTGCGAACCAGCCCCCTAGTGGGCTGGTGCGCCCCCCAAGGGCCCAAGGCTCCTAGGGTTATAAACCCTAGGGGGTGGGGGCGCCCCCCACCTGACTTGGGGGGAAAGTCCCCCCCTTGGCCACCGCCCCCTTGTAGATGGGATCTGGGGGTGCCGGGTCCCTCTCCCCTTCCCCTATAAATAGATGGGGGTGGGAGGGCTGCCACACCCTTCCCCTGGCGCAGCCCTCCCCCTCTCCAACACCTCCTCCTCCTCCTCCTCCATAGTGCTTGGCGAAGCCCTGTCAGAGAACGGCAAGCTCCACCACCACGTCGTCGTGATGCCGGAGCTCTCCCTCAACTTCTCCTCTCCCCTTGCTGGATCAAGAAGGAGGAGATGTCCCCGGGCTGTACATGTGTTGAACGCGGAGGCACTGTCCGTTCGGCGCTAGATCGGATCTTCCGCGAATTGAATCGCCGCGAGTGCGACTCCATCATCCGCGTTCCTTGTAATGCTTCCGCTTAGTGATCTTCAAGGGTATGAAGATGCACTCCCTCTCTCTCGTTGCTAGTATCTCCAAGATTGATCTTGGTGACACGTAGGATTTTTTTTGAATTATTACTACGTTACCCAACACAGTCCCGGGGGAGTTTTGTTTAATTATTTGCAATTTTTAGTTCGGGACTGGGAATCACTATTGCCACCCTTTTCTCGTGCGATGGTGAGTGAATAAACACTCATCCTGAGAATAACTCGCTTAGCATGGAAGATACCAACCACCTCCTGTCGTTCCATGAACGATCCAAGCACACAAAAAGGATATTTATTTGAAGTGTTTAGAGGTGGCACATGCAAATTTACTTAGGAAGGCAGGTAAATACCGCATATAGGTCGCATATAGGTAGATATGGTGGACTCATCTGGAATAACTTGGGTTCTAGGTTTTTGATGTACAAGCAGAGATCCCACTTGGCATAGGCGAAGCCTAGCAAATAGGTTGAGAAGTGGCCAGCTAGAGAGCAACAATGGTCATGAACTTGCATTATGCATAAGTAACACTGGACACTAGCATGAGTAGGATATGAACACCATGAACATAAATATTATAGAGGCTATGTTGGTTTTGATTCAACTACATGCATGAACATGTGCCAAGTCACCACTCAAACATTCAGAGGAGGATACCGTATCATCATACTACATCACAATCATTTTGATGCAATGTTGATATCCAAGTAAATCATTATCAACCCCTAGCTACTTATGCATGGCACGAGAAACTATAATCTATAATTGTCATCGCAAACATGTTTAATCATAATGGGCTGAATCATGGATACTAGGTTAAACATATTTACGAAAACAGAACAAGTCGAGTTCATACCCGTTTCTCTCTGCCACGGCCAGTTCATCAAATATCGTCATTATTGCCTTTCACTTGCACAACTGAACGATGTGAAAATTATAGTAGTACAAGAGTGCCGTGGACTAAGCTGGAATCTGCAAACATTTTATTCAACAGGGGAAGACAAGGTAATATGGGCTCTTCGTTAGATCAACAATTATGCATATGAGAGCCACTCAACATTTTCATCATGGTCTTCTCCTCGGTACAACTCAATAAAAAGAAATGAAATTCAGAAAAACACACTGAAATATTTTTGGAGTTTTTGGTTTTCTTGAACAAGCAAATAAAAGGGAAAAGCAAAAACAAGAAAAACTATTTCCATGGGAAAACTCCCAACAAGCAAAAGAAGAACAAGGAAATTTTTTTGGGTTTTCTTTTTAGTGCTTACAGCTAACTACTCTAGAAAGAAAAATAAGAAAGAAGCAGGAAATATTTTTGTATTTTCTCAAGGTTTTTCAAACACACAAGAAGAAAGCGAGAAAATAAATTTAACATGGATAATACAATGGAAAAGTGTGGACACCGACAACTAGAATGAAATGTGTGAATATGGATGTAATGTCGGTGGGAATACGTACTCCCCCAAGCTTAGGCTTTTGGCCTAACTTGGTAATCAGTTAGTAGTCGAAGAAACCATGGGGTCCCATGTCGAACTGATGAGGAGCGGGCACCTCAGGATCCCACTGCTGAGGCTCCTCCTCTGCTGCAGCCTGGTTGTTCCGGTAGGCGATGATATCCGCAGGCATAATCCTGTATCCACCCCTGGCAATAGGATCAATCAAAGCAGGTGCAGACAATGGAATAATATCACGAGTTCTCTCACTGAAAACCAGTCTCTATGGAATAGGGATGTTACGGAAATCAGTAGCAATAAACTGGTGGTGTTCCATGCCCGCGCGATCTAGGTAAACCTTGGGCAAAGGATAACCATGCAAGTTACTCAACGTTAAAGCGGGCCGCCAAAGGAGTGGCGTAAATACCTCCAGTTATTTTACCCTTGGATTTATTAATGTGAAGGCGACGTGCCACAATAGCTCCCAAGTTATAAGTGTTGTGGCCTTCAAGTGCGCGACGTAAAACGGCAAGTTCCGTGGCACTGAGAGCACCCACCTTCTCTCTAGCAAGCAAGCATTTTGTAATGAAAAGACTAAAATAATGAACATCCGGAAAATGCAAGCCAACCGTGGTGATACTGAACACACCTCTCCCATCACCCACTACCAGAGTACGGTAAAAACCATCATACTCTGTGGGCCTAGGCTCTACCAAACCACCATCAGAAGGAAGCAAGCATATTTCACAAAACTCAGTAAGCGGTATCTGATGGGGCTCAACGTATAAATTAAACTGCACCTCAGGAGGATTATTCCTAGGAGGGAAAGTAAAACTTTGCACAAAGGAGTTTGTGAGGAGATGATATTGTTCACATTCAGTTGTGATGAAGTCGGTGAGGCCAGCATTAGCAGCATATTGTGCAAACTCTTGAAGGATTCCAGCCCCTTCCATGAACGGGGTATGCGGCCATTCGCACGGTCGTACTTCTGCCAATCTCCAGGTTTGGAGATCACTGTCAGACGACTCCCCAGTAACTCCCTTGGAGTTCTTGTTGGAAGCAAACTTCGTAAAGATATTCATCTTTTCCCTATGAACAAAATTTTGAATTTTTTAGTCCACAAAATTTTGTCAACAAAACTTTACAAGATTGATAGCAACTACTCATAGGGATACACAGAGGCAATAGCAAGCATTCAAACTACTTAGAATCCAAGAACTCAACATGCAAGCTCATCTATAGCAGCACCAAGAGTAGCTAATTATTCAATATATAAACCACTAAAGCAAAAACTAATTTGACAAACGGTGGAGTCACATGCCAAGTAACAATCCCCCGAAACAGTTTCAGAAATGGAGCTTCGAGCAAAGAGATCGAAATCCGCGGGTTCTGAGCAAGAACATGAGAGTGAGAGAGCAATGGTGATTTTTTCTGGAGGTAGGAGATGAAGTGGTATGAAGAGATAAATGAGGGGCCCACATGGGGACCACAACCCACAAGGGCGCGCCTGGGGGTCCTGGCGCGCCCAGCCCACCTGGTGCACTGATGTCGCTTGAAGCTACATCGGTATTTCCCCAAAGTGGAAGGGATGATGCAGCATAGCGGTGGTAGGTATTTCCCTTAGATATGAAACAAAGGTTATCGAACCAGTAGGAGATCCAAGCAACACAATGTAAACAACCCCTGCACACAGATAACAAATCCTCGCAACCCGACGTGTTAAACGGGTTGTCAATCCCTTCCGGGGTACGGCGCATCAAGATAGGCAAACAGACGTGAGATAAATTGTAGTAGATTGATAGATCGAACGCCAAACAAAATAAGTAGAAATAAAACACAGCAAGGTATTTTTGTATTTTTTGTTTAATAGATCTGAAAATAAATGCAAGAGAAAAGTAGACCGCAAAAGAAAATATATGAGAAAGAAGACCCGAGGGTCGTAGGTTTCACTAGTGGCTTCTCTCAAGAAAAATAGCAAACGGTGGGTGAACAAATTACTGTTGGGAAATTGATAGAACTTCAAATAATCATGACGATACCCAGGCAATGATAATTATATAGGCATCACGTCCAAGATTAGTAGAAAACGGAGCACATCGACCGCTATCCAGCATGCATCTAGTGTATTAAGTTCATGGAAAACGGAGCAATGCAATAAGAACGATGACATGATGTAGACAAGATCTATCTATGTAGAGATAGACCCCATCATTTTATCCTTAGTAGCAACGATACATACGTGTCGGTTCCCCTTCTGTCATTGGGATGAAGCACCATAAGATCGAACCCACTACAAAGCACCTCTTCCCATTGCAAGATAAATAGATCAAGTTGGCCAAACAAAACCCAAATATCAGAGAAGAAATATAGGCTATAAGCAATCATGCATATAAGATATCAAAGAAACTCAAATAACTTTCATGGATATAAAAAAGATAGATCTGATCATAAACTCAAAGTTCATCGATCCCAACAAACACACCGCAAAAGAGTTGCATCATATGGATCTCCAAGAGACCATTGTATTGAGAATTCAGCGAGAGAGAGGAAGCCATCTAGCTACTAACTACGGACCCCGAAGGTCTACAAAGAACTACTCACGCATCATCGCAGAGGCACCAATGGAGGTGGTGAACCCCATCCGAGATGGTGTCTAGATTGGATCTGGTGGTTTTGGACTCTGCGGCGGCTGGATGAATATTTCGTCGACTCCCCTTGGGTTTTGGGAATATTGGGGTATTTATAGAGCAAAGAGGCGGTCCGGGGGGCACCCGAGGTGGGCACAACCCACCAGGGCGGAGTCCAAATGCAATGAAACTCCACTGAGATTTTTTTGGACCAGAAGGAACGTAATGGGCCCTGCCTGCACTTGGGGGGGTGCCCCGAGGGGGGCACAACCCACCAGGGCGCGCCTGGGCCTCCTGGCGCGCCCTGGTGGGTTGTGCCCCCCTCGGGGCACCCCCCAAGTGCAGGCAGGGCCCATTATGTTCCTTCTGGTCCAAAAAAATCTCAGTGGAGTTTCATTGCATTTGGACTCTATCTGATATTGATTTCCTGCAATGTAAAAACATGCAGAAAACAGCAACTGGCACTTGGCACTATGTCAATAGTTTAGTACCAAAAGATGATATAAAATGACTATAAAATGATTATAAAACATCCAAGATTGATAATATAACAGCATGGAAAAATGAAAAATTATAGATACGTTGGAGACGTATCAGCATCCCCAAGCTTAACTCCTACTCGTCCTCGAGTAGGTAAGTGATAAAAACATAATTTTTGATGTGGAATGCTGCGTGACATGTCATATCGTATTCTTTTCTTTATAGTATAGACAATTGGACTTTTAGTTATTCAAATCAATAGTCTAGTTTTGACATGATAATTTAAAAACTCAAGCATATCAACAAGCAACCATGTCTTTCAAAATATCAACACTAAAATAAGTTATCCCTAGCCCATCATGCTCATCCATTGATCCATTCATGAAACACACTCGAATATTAGCTACACCCAATACTCAAGTACGATCATATTGCCTCCTAGTTGGTGCTTTTATAAGAGAAGATGGAGACTCAAATTCAAAATAAAAAATGCATAAAGTAAAAGAAAGGCCCTTCGCAGAGGGAAGTAGGAATTTGTAGAGGTGCCAAAGCTCAAAGGAAAAAATTAGAGAGAAAAACATTTTGGGAGGTGTATCCATCCCACCAACGAAAAGGACTTAGAGTTCCCAACACTTTCCATGCTAGATATATCATAGGCGGTTCCCAAACAGAAAATAAAGTTTATTCCTTTTCCACCATACTTTCACTTTCCATGGCTAGCCGTATCCACAGTTGCCCTCCATACCAACACTTTCCAAGGAATTTATTATTTGACAACATAAAGTAAATTCATTTTTGCATTTTGGGACTGGGCATCCCTAAAACCTTTGCCTTACTCTCGTGCAATGACAAGTGAATAAACACTCATCGTGAGAACAACACATCCAGCATGGAAAATATTAGCCACCCCTCACCGCTCCGCGAGCGAAACAAATACACAAAAGAGAAGTTTATTTTGAAAATTAGAGATGGCACATGCAAATTTGCATAGAACGGCAAAAGAATACCGCATATATGTAGATATAGTGGACTCATGTGGCAAAACTGGTTTAAAGGATTTTGGATGCACAAGTAGAGATCATACTTGGTGCAAAATCAAGGCTAGCAAAAAGATTGAGAAGCGACCAACCAAGAAACGAATAATCTCATAAGCAAGCATTAAGCATAAATAACACCGAATAATGCACCACAAGTATGATATAATTCCGTGGCATGACTATTGACTTTCGTGCTTGCATAGGGAATCACAAACCTTAACACCAATATTCTTAATAATCATAATTACTCATCAACACAACTCACATATCACATCTTCATATCTTAAAACTATTACTAAGAATCAGGCTTATTTTGTCCAATGATCTTCATGGAAGTTCTTATTATATCCTTCTTGGATATCTATCACTTTGGGACTAATTTTCATGTGTTGCTTTTCAAAAGCTCAAACAAATATAAGTGAAGATCATGAGCAAAAATTTTTCTTTCTCTCAAAATATTTTAAGTGAAGCAAGAGAGAATTTCTTCAAAATTTTACTAACTCTCAAATAAATCTAAGTGAAGCAAGAGAGCATTTCTTCAATAATCCTAAGCACACCGTGCTCAAAAAGATACAAGTGAAGCACTAGAGCAAGTCCATTGCTCATAAAAAATTGAAGTGAAGTATAGAGAGCAATTCCAACAAGTCATGACATAATTTTGGCTCTCTAATAGGTGTGTCCATCAAGGATTGATTAATTGAAACACCAAATGAAACAAGCAAATACTAATATCATACAAGACGCTCCAAGCAAAACACATCATGTGAGGAATAAAAATATAGCTTCGAGTAAAATACCGATGGTCGTTAGAAGAAAGAGGGGATGCCACTCGGGGGGCATCCCCGAGCTTAGTTAGCTGCTCATTTTTGGATAATAGCTTTGGATGACGGGCATCCCCGAGCTTAGGCTCTTCCATCCTTCCTTCATCCATCATAAGATAACCCAAAACTTGAAAACTTCAATCACACAAAACTCAACAAAACCTCTGTGAGATCCGTTAGTATAATAAAAATAAATAACTACTATAAGTGTTGTATCAAACCAATTCATATTTTGTTTTTGCATTATATCTAATATATTCCAACTTTTCTATGGCAAAAACTCATCAAAGAAAACCAAAGAGCCATCAAAATAAGCACACAACACAAAGAAAACAGAATATGTCAAAACAGAACAGTCTGTAGCAATCTGATTTGTTCTAATACTTATGTAACTCCAAAAATTCTCAAAAAATTAGGACGACCGGCATAATTTGTATATTAACCTTATGAAAAAAGAATTGGCATTTTATCACATTCTGGTGATTTTTAACAATTATTTTCATTACTGCATAAGTTTCTGTTTTTCAGTAAGATCAAACAACTATCACCCAAGAAGATCCTATCGGTTCTACTTGGCAGAAACACTAATTAAAACACAAAAAACACAATCATAACAGTAGCATAATTGTGCTAACACTCAAGAACAAAATGCAAAAGGCAAAAATAAAATTTATTCATTGGGTTGCCTCCCAACAAGCGCTATAGTTTTACGCCCTTAGCTAGGCATAAAGCAAGGATCTAAGTTTTGTCATCCTTGTCCTTCTAAAAGCAAAGAGAAAATTTCCTATCAATGGCATTTAATTTTCTATTTTGTGAAAGCACATGGCCATTGATAGCAGAAGAGATATTAAGCACGTTGCGAAAATTCGTATCTAAACTAGATTTCATCTCTTTAATTACTTCATTTTGATAAAAAACACATAAGGGTAGTTGATTCAACATTTTCTCCTTTGGGGTGCCCGAATATAGTTTTCATATTTTCATAAGTATCAACGGCATCCTCTTCTAGAAAACCGTCCTCAAAAATAGAATCCAAAACTTGTTTGAAGGAAGAAGGTAAACCAACGTAAAAACTCTTCAAGTATATCTCTATCTGATATTGGGGCACAAAGCTAGCTCGAATTCTCAATAGCCTATCCCAAGCATCTTTCAAAGATTCATCAAGCAAATAACGGAAAATTCCGGGATCATCTTCATCACAATTGTTAAGATTTTCCTTAATAACCCTGGTAGATCCTTCCATAGCATCATTGTTTATGAGCTTAGAGAGGACAGACAGGCTATCCAAAGCATTAAAACTAGGGAGAAAACCCTTAGCCTTTTTAGGGTCGGTCATGGCGAGAAAATGGCAAGCGGAAAAAGAGAGGCGAATAAAAGGGCAAATTTTTGTGAAGTGGGGGAGGGAAAAACGAGAGGCAAATGGAAAATAATGTAAATTGCGAGGATATGAGATTTGTGATTAGTAACCTAGTATATGTTGAAGATCCTCCCCAGCAACGACGCCAGAAATTCTTTTGATGTCGCTTGAAGCTACATCGGTATTTCCCCAAAGAGGAAGGGATGATGCAACACAGCGGCGGTAGGTATTTCCCTCAAATATGAAACCAAGGTTATCGAGCCAGTAGGAGAACCAAGCAACACAACGTAAACAACCTGTGCAGACAGATAACAAATCCTCGCAAGCCGATGTGTTGAAGGGGTTGTCAATCCCTTCCGGGGTACGGCGCCTCAAGATAGGCAAACGAATGTGAGATAAATTGTAGTAGATTAATAGATCGAACGCCAAACAAAATAAATAGAAATAAAACGCAGCAAGGTATTTTTGTAATTTTGGTTTAATAGATTTGAAAATAAATGCAAGACAAAAGTAGATCGCAAAGGCAAATATATGAGAAATAAGACCCAGGGGCCGTAGGTTTCACTAGTGGCTTCTCTCGAGAAAAATAGCAAACGGTGGGTGAACAAATTACTGTTCCGCAATTGATAGAACTTCAAATAATCATGACGATATCCGGGCAATGATCATTATATATGCATCACGTCCAAGATTAGTAGAACAACTCTTGCCTGCATCTACTACTATTACTCCACACATCGACCGCTATCCAGCATGCATCTAGTGTATTCAGTTCATGGAAAAACGGAGTAATGCAATAATAATGATGACATGATGTAGACAAGATCTATCTATGTAGAGATAGACCCTATCGTTTTATTCTTAGTAGCAATGATACATATGTGTCGATTCCCCTTCTGTCGCTGGGATCAAGCACCATAAGATCAAACCCATTACAAAGCACCTCTTCCCATTGCAAGATAAATAGATCAAGTTGGCCAAACAAAACCCAAATATCGGAGAAGAAATACGAGTCTATAAGAAATCATGCATATAAGAGATCAAAGAAACTCAAATAACTTTCATGGATATAAAAAAGATAGATCTGATCATAAACTCAAAGTTTATCGATCCCAACAAACACACCACAAAAGAGTTACATCATATGGATCTCCAAGAGACCATTGTATTGAGAATTCAGCAAGAGAGAGGAAGCCATCTAGCTACTAACTAAGGACCTGAAGGTCTACAAAGGACTACTCACGCATCACCGGAGAGGCACCAATGGAGGTGGTGAACCCCATCCGAGATGGTGTCTAGATTGGATCTGGTGGTTCTGGACTCTGCGGCGGCTGGATGAATATTCCGTCGACTCCCCTAGCATTTTGGGAATATTGGGGTATTTATCGAGCAAAAAGGCGGTCCGGGGCACCCGAGGTGGGCACAATCCACCAGGGCACTCTGGGCCTCCTGGCGCGCCTTGGTGGGTTGTGCCCCCCTCGAGGCACCCCCAGGCACAGCCAGGGCCCATTACGTTCCTTCTGGTCCAAGAAAATCTCTGTGGAGTTTCGTTGCGTTTGGACTCCATCTGATATTGATTTCTGCGATGTAAAAAACATGCAGAAAATAGCAACTAGCATGCACCTCCCTATGAAGTTATTTGCACCAAAAATTCTTAAGTATTCGGAAAAAAATCGTATTAAATTTTCAGAGCATTCTAAGAACTTTTATTTTTGGGTCATTTTTTATTGCACGGGAAATTCAGAAAACAGACAAAACATGGCATTTTATTTTATTTAACTAATAAAAATAGAAAGCTAAAAGTAGGGAAAAAAGGTAGTGGTTACTAAATTCATCAACTTCATACCTCTAAACAATGATCCATTAATAAGGTTGATCAAGTCTTATTAACAACCACTTCCGATTAGCATGAAACCAAGAACTTTTGTAAATCACTAAGTTACCTCAACGGGGATATGTATGTCCCCAACAATAAGAATTTCATATTTATTTTTAACAATAGGTAGAGGTAGTTGAAAACTTCCAATAGTGATTGTCGGGGATTTTTCAATAACATAATACCATTCACTTGGAATTGTTTCTTCGGAAAGTGCATCGTATGCTCATTACCATTGATATGAAAAGTAACCTTGCTTTTATTGCAATTAATAACATCCCCTGCAGTATTCAAGAAGGGTCTACCAAGGATAATCTACATGTTGTCGTCCTCGGGCATCTCAAGTATAACAAAGTCAGTCAAAATAGTAACATTAGCAACAACAACGGGCACATCCTCACAAATATCGATAGGTATGGCAGTTGAATTGTCATCCATTTGCAAAGATATTTCAGTAGGTGTGAGTTTATTCGAATCAAGTCTCTTATATAAAGAGAAAGGCATAACCTAACACCAGTTCCCAAATCACATAAAGCAGTTTTCACATAGTTTCTTTTGATGGCGCAAGGTATAGTTGGTATTCCCGGATCTCCAAGTTTTTTAGGTACTCCATCTTTAAAAGTATAATTAGCAAGCATGGTGGATATTTCAGCTTCTGGTATTTTTCTCTTATTAGTTATGATGCCTTTCATGTACTTTGCATAATGATGCATTTTAAGGATATCAATCAAGCGAGTACACAAAAAGACAAGCCTCGACATTTCAGCAAAGCGTTCACATTCTTCATCATCTTTCTTTTTAGTTGACTTAGGTGGAAAAGGCATAGGCTTTTGAACCCACTGTTCTCTTTCTTTACCGTGTTTTCTAGCAACAAAGTCTATTTTATCATATCCAGTATTCTTGGGTTATAGGTTATCAAGATCAAATGCAGGTTCTATCTCAACATCATTGTCTGGTTCTTTACTATTTGTTTGAGTGTTTTCATGAACCTCATCATTATATTTTTCATTATCAGAAGGTGAGTGTTCATTACAAGACTGAGTTTCAGCATCAGAGATAGAGACTTCATTATCATTATCAGGAGGTTTCTCTACTTTATGTTCATTAGAGGCATTGAAAGTCCTATCATTTTTCTTCTTCTTTTTCTTTTTAGAAGGACTACGTGCATCAGTGTTAACTCTTTGAGAGTCTTGTTCAATTCTTTTTGGGTGTCCCTCAGGATAAAGTGGTTCCTGAGTCATTCCACCTCCTCTAGTCATTACTCTAACAGCATGATCATTGATATTATTATTCATTTCATCTAGCAACTCTCTTTGAGATTTAGCAACTTGTTCTAACTGCGTTTGAACCATAGAAGCATGCTTTCCCACACCTCTAACATCATTTGAGATTCTAAATAACAAGTCACTCAAGTGAGCAATCATGTCAGAGTTGTATTTCAATTGTTTCATAACATTTGCATTGAAGTGATCCTGCTTTCTAATGTAATTCTCAAACTCATAAAGGCATTGGCTAGGGTGCATATTGTGAGTATTCTCATTATCATTGAATTTCATTAGAGAATTTACCTCTACCACCTTAGGTGATGGTGGTGTATTAAGCCCATGTATTTCTTCAATGGGAGGTAAATTTTTAACATCCCCAGCTTTAATACCTTTTCCCTTCATAGACTTCTTTGCCTCTTGCATATCTTCAGGACTGAGATATAAGATACCCCTCTTCTTTGGAGTGGGTTTAGGTGGTGGTTCAGGAAGAGTCCAATCATCATAATTTGTCAATATGTTATTCAATAATTCTTCAGCTTGCCCAATAGTTCATTCCTTGAAAACACAACCAGCACATCAATCTAGGAAATCCCTAGAAGCATCGGTTAGTCCATTATAGAAGATATCAAGTATTTCATTTTTATTAAGAGGATGATCAGACAAAGCATTAAGCAATTAGCAAAGCCTCCCCCAAGCTTGTGGGAGACTCTCTTCTTCAATTTGCACAAAGTTAAATATTTCCTGTAAGGAAGCTTGTTTCTTATGAGCAGGGAAATATTTTTCAGAGAAGTAATAAATCATATCCTGGGGACTACGCACACAACCAGGAGAAAGAGTATTGTACCAAGATTTAGCATCACCCTTTAATGAGAACGGGAATAATTTGAGAATATAGTAATAGTGAATTTTCTCATGATGAGTAAAAAGGGTGGTTATGTCATTCAACATACTAAGATGTGCTACAAAAGTTTCAGTTTCATAACCATGGAAATGATCAGATTCAACCAAAGTAATTAACTCTGGGTCGATAGAGAATTCATAATCCTTATGATCAATAAAGATAGGTGAAGTTGCAAACTTAGGATCATATTGCATTCTAGAATTCAAAGATTTTTCTTTATACTTGCATAATAATTTCTCTAGATCATCTCTATCCTTACAAGCAAGAATATCTCTAGTAGTCCTCTCATTCATAGCATAACTTTCCAGTACCTTAGGAAATTCATATATAGGAGGACTAGTTCTAGTAGGTGATAACCCACAAGTATAGGGGATCAATTTTAGCCTCTTTCGATAAGTAAGAGTGTCGAACCCAACGAGGAGCTAAAGGTAGAACACATATTCCCTCAAGTTCTATCGACCACCGATACACACTACAAAAAAATACACTTCCGTGATGATACGTGTTTGTCATAGTAGGTCACGTTTTCTGTCATGCATGTACATCCATGACAAATTTATGACAGAATCAAGATAGTATAGTCATACATGTGCTGTCATAGGAGTGTTCCATGACATTACCAAAATTATCATCACGGAAGTGTCCACTTCCATGACGATAAATCGCGTGTCACAGAAGTGCTTTCGTCAAGGGTGACCAACACGTGGCATCCACCGTAACGGAACACCATTAAGCTACTGGGTCCGGCTTTGGATCCGATAACTCGTTAACAGCCCCGACCAATGGGGATTTTCCATGTGTAAAATCAGCATTGGCTGGTGGAAACACGTGTCGCCTCATCGTTGGGACAGATGTCATCCACTCATTGGACCCAAAGCGCCTATGATACGTCGACACGTGGCACGGACAAACAGAGGCCCATTCCTGTGAAAAGGCCGGCCCGTTTGACTTGGTCAAAAGGTGGCGGGCCGGCCCACGGCAAGCCTCTTAACGGCCTGTTCGCATATAGCCCATTTACAGCCCGCTAACCTAGGGCCCGTTTACGGCCTATCCGAATTAGGCCCACTAGCATCATCTGGGCCGTCCAATATAATTCCAGCCCGTTTTAACTTCCGGCCCATGTATGGCCCATGACGTATTTCGGCCCATATGAGTCCCTTTGTAACTCTTGTCCTATTAATGGCCCATGGTGAAACTGTCCCGTAATGAACAGTGTATCACTTTATACCCATTTGCAGCCCATTATTCCATTGGGTCGTTTCCAGCCCATGTTACCTTTCGGCCTTCTGAGGGCCCATTTATTCTTGGGCTCATTTCCAGCATTCGGTTACTTATGGCCCGTTACTGGCCTTTTCTGCTTGTGGGCCAAATTCAGCCCGTGGATACAGTCGGCCCGTTAATTTGTTGGGCCATTTTCATAGCATCATCAAATACGGCCTATTAATGGCCCGTTATGGTCAGCCCATAAACGTACGATTTCCACTCTAGCCCGTTTACGACCCCTTATACGGCCCGTACAAGGCCCATAGATGAGACGACCCGTATAAGACCCATGGATCCTACGGGACGTAGAAGGCCCATTGACCCGCCGGCCCCTAGAAGGCCCATTAATCCAACGGCCCATAGAAGGCCCATGGATCCGCTGGCCCGTAGAAGGCACATGGATCCGACAGCCGATAGAAGGCCCACAGATCCGACAGCCCATAGAAGGCCCACGAATCCGACGGCCATAGAAGGACATGGATCGTCCGTCCCGTAGATGGCCCATGGATATTGCGGCCTGTGGAGGGCCATGGTCACTACAACGTTTGGGCGAGTTGGTCCCCGTTTGAACGATATAGCATATTCAAAGAATTACCCTACTCTATACTATCACCTCTAAAAAACATACACTATACAATAAAGAGACTGAGGCATAGAAACGTAGAATAATCCTACACTATACAATAAAGAAATTATAGCTGATTATACCCACTGGGCATTATGGTTCGGCACCAGTGATAATAAAGCATACACAAACAGCAAATTACATACACTGGGCAAATACAGCTCATACATCATGGACGCGCATCAACATAACGTCTATAATCTCTTCAGAAAATAGGATTGGCCGGATTTAGATAGCACAAATTTCATACTGTAAAATCTCCAATTCCTCTGTTGTTACCACAGTGTCTTGTTTCATTCTTTTGACTCCTGCATCTAATACCTGCATGTCCAGTCTCAACTTGTTGATTGTATGTTTAGAATCATGTACACCTTGTCTTGCCACCTCTAGTTGATGCTCAAGAACATCAGCACATTCCAATTCCAATCCATAATCATTCGGTAATGCTTCTGTAAGTACACATGACTAGGGTAAAAATATAGTTACAACAGTGAAGCGAGCAAGACAGACTATTTTGTACATGGCAAAACAGGACTAACAATAATGTTACACGTCATGAAGCATAAGCAGGTGATATTTTAAAAATTATATAAAAGGTTGTCTATGCAGCCTGCATACAGAAATCTCTCTTAGCTCACCGGAGGAGCATGATGTTGGGGCCCAATCCAAAACACGGACAAGTTACAAATTTAGACAGCACGTTGCGTAGAAGTAAGCAAGCAGTTGGCCATTCTGTAGCTCAATTAAAGTCTTAGGGAGCATAATGAACATCATAGGATTTCATACAAACATACTACAGCAAGCAAAACTATGCAATCATTATCCTAGTATAAACTAGATTGTGAGCCTCATTCAATAATAGTTGGCTAATAGACTTCAAAGCTTCAGGCACACTTCGGTAGAGTAATTAAATGGTAAGGCCTTCAATTATGTCAACTAATAGTTATACAAGTACCCAACATCAGGCATCATTCTTTGGGCATCTCATTAACTAAGGACAAATATAGCAATTGAAAAGAGCAAATTAACTACGCCTGAAACAAACAAGGAATTGAACTATTGAGTTGGATACAGTGACTTACCTTAACAGGTTGAAGAGGCTCAATGCAGCTCCTACTTCTCTTGCAAGGCTCCTTCCTAACATCTTGTACTTGGAAATCCTCAATCTTATCTTCGTTGCACCCCCTCTGCAAGGTGACACAAACTAGTTACTCGTCTCCTTGGAAGATAAATATGCATACTTTCCAGTCTGTGAACACAAAAGGATGAGATTATAATAAAATAACACCACATAATGAAACATGTTGCATCTCTTGCACTTGCACACAATGAAATGAGCATTTACTATGTCTGCACTATGTAAAAACTAGGCATACCTTCGAACTGGATCTCCAGGTACTCTTGGAGAGCCTACTTTAGTGTACAGCCAAACCTTTATGTCAACTATGAGTTAGAAAAGGCCCCACTATAGCAGCCCTTAGTGTTTAAATCGTTGACAAGCTCTGTTAGAGTGTTAGGTCAAGAACAACAAGTAATCAAAGCAAATAGTCCTAGTATGGCTGGCTGATGCAAACAAGCAATTGAACAGATGTGTGAGCAAATCTTACATATCAAGAAAAGAAGCAAAGAAGGAGGCTTAAAGACCATCACTTGACTGACCAGATTTAAGGGGCATTTAAACATCATGTGTAGCGTATGAACTAACATAAACATTGCATATTGCAGATTCTACAATGGAATGCACATGTATTAGGTTATGCATGTATGATGATGCTTAAATGTACACTATAGCAGGAAGGAGTGATTCATCATTGCACGCACAATTGAATTGCAGGTTAAGGGCCAGTTCTATTCTACCTTTTCAGAGCTTATTATCAAAATAAGTTGTCGGTGTATTAAAGTAGGGGTACCTTAGTACCCCGAACTTGTGCACGGGCAGTCGTAGCACCCCGCGGCAAGGCTTGCCAGGCGACCGCCAAAACTCTCCATGGTCCCTTTTTGGGCCATCCAAGAACAAAGTATTTGAGCCAGGGCCCCGGCAGGAGGAGCTTGCCGGGAAGGCCACCCGAAGAGAGCAAGGCCCCGGCAAGAGGAGCTTGCCGGGACGGCCGCTCGAAGCACAAGGCCCCGGCAAGAGGAGCTTGCTGGGAAGGCCGACCAAGGCACGACAAGAGACTTGCTGCGACGCGCCACGCGTCCCGACAAGGGCCGGTGAGCAACAAGCTCCCGGGCGCGACAAGGCATCGACCGCGGCAAGGCGCTTGCCGTGGCAAGTCACCACCCCGCGCCTGCGTTCCAGCTCATCCACCCACGCGTCGCTCTGGGGCCGTTCCAGGCGTATGTGGCGAGAGGCTGCGCAGCCAGGGGCATGCGGTGGCGAAGCGACGCTGATAGGGTAGCCGTCGTGGCAAACGGTGGCGCCCCTGATGGCCCCTTTTCTGCACTGTTTGGGCGACTTAGACGGGCATTTAATGCCCTTGTCCCCTGCCGTCAGAGTTAGGTATGATAGCACTGTGCAAACAGCTGTACCCAACACAGCGTTTTTCAGTTTTACCCCCGCCTACGTTGCCACCTGTGGGTAACCCCTTGCGCATATAAAAGGAGGCCCCGTGCACAACGGAAGAGGAGGGGAGGAAGGAGACCACTCACGCTCGGTCTGATTAGTTGCCTGAGTGTACTGTAGCACTCAGCGCTCCCAAGAACACAATACAAACCACAAAGCAGCAGTAGGGTTTTACGCATCCGTGCGGCCCGAAGCTGGGTAAATCCCCTTGTGTGCATCGCCTCGATCCGCTCTTCGCGCGACCTCCGCCCCCCGCCGAACCAGAAAGGGGCTCGGTCCCCATAGGTGTTCGTGAAGGCAGATTTCCCCCGACATCTTTGGCGCGCCGGGTAGGGGGCGTCGAAGTTGTGCGAACCTGATCTGGCGTCTGCACGGGCTAGATCTCCATCATCTTCATCGACATGCCACCGAAGAATAAGGCCCCGGAGGTGGCTGGTCCGTCCGCGTCGAACCCACCGCCCCTGGAGCAAACGGGTGGTGGGGACAGCACCGACGGCGGAACGGGCATCGCCGAACCAGCTCATGGTGCCACGGCGTCCGAACATGCACCGCGCCCCTCTCAGGAGGCACGGGACCAGCAGCGTCTTGGCACCCACAGTACCATACGCTCGCTGGACCCAGATCGAGCTGGCGGATCCCAGGGTGCTCAAGGCCAGCATACACACCAGCGTGTCGGCGCGAGCGTGGCGCGACTGCCTGGTTCGGGTGTTGCTCCTTCTAACATAGTTAGAAGTTCGAGCACATCCCGCTCCACGCGCCGCTCGCCACCGCTGCCCGCCACTCCAGCAGAGGCTCTAGCACGATCTCAACTGCTCCTAGACTACCCTCCGACGGCGGACAAGCTCGACGACTGGAGGGCCACGATACAGAGTCTCATCGGCTTCGCTAACGGCGACACCCCGCGGCAGCATAGTGCGTCGCAGCCGCGGTAGGTCGGCCAGGCGAGAACCGATGGCGCCAAGACCGGTGGGGGTGCGACCACCGTGCATTCTCCGCCCCAAAGGCCAAGATCGCCGACTCGCCGGAGCCATCACGACAACAACTCCACCGCGTCGTCAAATCTGCGAACTCGTCGCGATCAACGTCACGTTCTTCACGAACGAGAGCAAGAGGACGCTCGTACGCGTATCGAGCGTCGGAGAGAAGCGCGGCGTCAATCAGACCAGCGCGTTGGGCCCTCTGTCGACATGCATGCGCCGGGGGGACCAGGCGACCTGCCATACGCGGTAGGCTGCCCTGCGTTCACCCGTGAGCTGCGGCAAGTCCAGTGGCCCAACACGAAGAACTTCAAGCCAGACGTACCAGAGAAGTACGATGGCAAGTCGCATCCGTTGGAGTTCCTCGGCATCTACACCATTGCGGTGCAGGCTGCTGGAGGGCGAGACGACAAGATCCTTGCCAACTACTTCCCGCTGGTACTCAAATCCAACGTCAGATCCTGCCTCATGCACTTGCCGGATAACTCCATAACCTCCTGGACAGACTTGCGCCACCAGTTTGTTGGCGCCTTTACGGGCGGCCACAAACCCCATGGCCAAGCGAGCGACCTTCACCTGCTCGTCCAGAAGGAAGGGGAATCCTTGCGCAAGTTCATCCAGAGATTCAGCCGCGTGCACTACAACATCCCAGACGTCCACCCTGCCGCGGTCATCAGCGCGTTCCATCAGAACATGCGTAACCGCAGGATGTGGGAGGAGATGGCGATGTGCAAGATCAAAGACGTCAGCGAGCTATATGCCCTGGCCGACAAGTGTGCACGCGCCGAGGAAGGGAGGAAACTCCCCGCAGAGAACACTGGAGCAGGGGAATCTGACAGTGAGGATACCGCCCCGGCAAGGAAGAACCGGCGGCGGAGCAACAGGAAGAAGAAGAGCCAAGAAGTACTGGTTGTTGAGCAGTCCGGCGATGAAGGCGCCGCCAAGAAGGCCCAGGCTGGCAGCTCCGGTAAGGAGGTTGCCGGATGCGCCAACTGCCAGGCTGTGGCGGTCGCCGACAAGCGGGACGGCACCAACAAAAAGTACTGCAAGATCCACCGCACCAAGGGCCATGACCTCCAGAGCTGCAAGCAGGTCGAGCGGCTCGTCGAGCTGCAAAAGGCCGAGTACGGGCGGCGCGACAAGGAGAGAGCCCGGGGAGGTGGCGGAGGATCAGGCACGAAGCGTCCCGGCCAGGGAGGACGCCGCGACAAGGACAAGCAGCGGCAAGCGGACAGACCTCCACACGGCCGCGACAAGAACGAAGACGACGACGTCGAGACCAGTGAGCAGGAGTTTCAGAAAGCCACAGAGGTCCTGTGCGTAGACGGCGGTGCTTCTCTGCATACTTCTCACCGCCAGCTCAAGCAGTGGGCGCGAGAAGTCAATGCAGCGGAACCACCCGTCGAGTCGCGCAGGCCTCTGAAATGGTCCAGCACGCCTATCATCTTCAATATTGAGGACCACCCTGACCGCACAACTGCGATCGGGTGCTTGCCGATAGTGGTCTCACCAACAGTCCGCAACCTCAAGGTCACTAAGATGCTAGTCGACGGCGGGGTCGGCTTGAACCTGATCTCCTCCGCTGTGATCCGTAAGCTCCAAGTCCCCGACGGCGAGCTCGAAGAGACCGGCACGTTCCAAGGAATCAACCCGGGAAGGAGCAAGCCGAAGGGGAAGATAACGTTGCCAGTGACATTCGGCAGCGAGCTGAACTTCAGGACAGAGAGGATCACTTTTGACGTTGCCGATTTTCCATTGCCCTACAATGGAATTCTCGGCCGTCCAGCGCTCGCCAAATTCATGGCGGCCTCTCACTACGCATACAACATGCTCAAGATGCCAGGCCCGATAAGCGTCATCTCTCTCCCCGGCGACAAGAAGGATGCCCTTATCTATGCCGACAAGATCTACCGGGAAGCAGCAGCCGCAGCGGATCACAAGCCACTTGCTGCTGAAGCTCCCGGAGGGAATAAGAAGACCAAGCCCGGCGAGTGCTCTGGTGCCCACTCCGGCAAGCGCACCTCTTCGGAGTGCTGCGCTACCGTCGAGGACGCGCCATCGAGCTCCGCCGGCAAGAGTAAGAAGTCAATGGCAGCCTCGCCAACGACCAAGAAGGTGTCCGCCAAGGAGGACGGCACTGGCGGTACCTTCACCATCAGTGCCACTCTCGACCCCAAATAGGAAAGCGCGCTCGTTGCTTTCCTGCGGGCGAATGTCGATGTGTTTGCCTGGCAACCATCTGACATCCCCGGCGTTCCCAGGAAAGTGATTGAGCACCACCTCACCGTCTGTCCTCATGCGCGGCCCGTCAAGCAGAGAGTTAGGAAGCAAGTGGTGGAGCGCCAAGAGTTCATCGCAGAAGAAATCAAGAAGTTGGAAGCGGCAGGCCTTGTCAGAGGCGTGCTCCATCCGACGTGGTTGGCCAATCCTGTTGTCGTGCGCAAAGCAAATGGGAAATGGAGGCTTTGCATCGACTTTACTGATGTTAATAAAGCTTGTCCCAAAGATCCCTTTCCCTTGCCGCGCATTGACCAGATTGTTGACTCCACGGCCGGATGTGACCTGCTTTCGTTTCTTGACGCATACTCAGGATACCATCAGATCTTCATGGCTGAAGAAGATGAGGAGAAGACCGCATTCATCACTCCATGTGGCACGTACTGTTTCGTACGGATGCCTTTCAGTTTGAAGAATGCTGGTTCGACATTTGCAAGGGTTGTGCATACTGCTTTTGAGCCACAAATCCACAGAAATGTGGAAGCCTACATGGATGACATAGTGGTCAAAAGCAGGGACAGGGCAACCCTGATTCAAGATTTAGAAGAGACCTTCACGAACCTGCGCAAAATCAGCCTCAAGCTCAACCCCGAGAAGTGCGTGTTCGGAGTCCCTTCCGGCAAGCTTCTCGGGTTCTTCGTGTCTCAGCGAGGAATCGAAGCCAACCCAGACAAAATCAAGGCCATCGAGCATATCGAAGCACCAACACGCGTCCAGGACGTACGAAGGCTTGCCGGCTGCGTCGCGGCTCTCAGCAGGTTTATTTCCAAGTCTGCAGAACGCGCCCTGCCATTTTTCAAGGTTTTGAAAAAGGCGGGTCCAGTAAAATGGACTCCGGAAGCGGAGGCTGCGCTGCAGGACTTGAAGAAATACCTGTCCTCCGCTCCAATACTTATCGCGCCTAAACCACGAGAGAAGTTGCTACTGTACCTGGCGGCAACCAATCAGTGGTTAGCGCTGCGTTAGTAGCGGAGAGGGAGGCAGACGATGAGCCAGCAACCGCGGCAAGCACATCCAGCGACAAGCAGGGGGCTTCCCTGACAAGCTCTGGCCCCGACAAGGATGGATCTGCGCAGGAGCGAGTGGAGGTGCAAAAGAAGAAAATGCTGCAGCGCCCAGTTTACCTTGTCAGCTCCCTTCTGCAGGGGGCTAGGTCAAGGTACTCTGGTGTGCAGAAATTGCTTTTCGGCCTTCTCATGGCCTCGAGAAAGCTGCGCCATTACTTCCAAGCACATGAGATTACAGTTGTCACCCGCTTTCCACTGAAGAGGATACTGCAGAATCCAGAAGCAACATGCAGGATTGTCGAGTGGGCACTGGAACTGTCAAGCTTCGGTCTCAAATTCGAGAGCACTTCAACTATTCAGAGCAGAGCATTGGCGGAGTTCATAGAAGAGTGGACACCGACACCAGACGAAGAGATCCCAGAGACGAGCATCCCCGTCAAAGAAGCAAGCAAAGAGTGGCTGATGTATTTTGATGGTGCTTTCTCGCTACAAGGCGCCGGTGCTGGCGCGTTGCTTATCACGCCCACCGGAGAGCATCTCAAGTACATAGTCCAGATGCACTTCCCCAAGGAGCAAGCAACCAACAATACTGCAGAGTATGAAGGTTTGCTCGCCGGTCTCAGGATCGCGGCAGAACTTGGGATCAAGAAGCTCATTGTCAGGGGTGACTCGCAGCTTGTCGTCCCCCAAGTGAACAAAGATTACCAGAGTCCGTTGATGGAAGCGTACGTTGATTGTCACGACCGGTTTTCCAATAAAAATATTTATTGAGAAACCAATCTTTAGAATCCAGTTTGAGATAAAACCTCCTCACTGGCAGACAAACTTTTGATACAATAAGCCAGTAGCATAAATATGTTACAGGGTTGAGCTGACGATGCTCAACAATTTATTACAAGCGTGCCAATAATTATACATAAAGGCGATTAAAGACACAAGGGAGTGGTGGCATACTACTGACTAGCAAATAAGGTAGAGGTGGAGTAACACAGTGGGGAGTGGATATGGGATTCTCAAACTAACATCCCATCGAGCGTCGAGGTGAGGCTCGATGAATTTATTAGGGTAGCGAAAACGGATATAATACAGTGACCAACTCCAGGGTTGCACGAGACTGACTGGGACTCCTCTAGGCGTCGGATTCGCTATCGAACTCTTCATCCATGAGATCACCTTCGTCAGCATCTGGCCAAATCAACAAGCCAGTGAGTACTTTGAAAGTACTCGCAAGACAGTTCGGACGTAAGATATAACAAATGCTAACATGAAATGCATGAATAAGTTAACCAGTACGATCAGACATAGAGGTAATAATACTGGGTGCCAAGCGAGGGTCTGAATGACTCCTTGAGCGGAAAATGCGGAATAATAGATACTGGTGCCAAACGAGTGTCTGAAAGACTCCTCGAGCGGAAAATGCGGGATAATAATACTGGTGCCAAACGAGTGTCTGAAAGACTCCTCGAGCGGAAAATGCGGGATAATAATACTGGTGCCAAACGAGTGTCTGAAAGACTCCTCGAGCGGAAAATGCGGGGTAATAATAATGGTGCCAAACGAGTGTCTGAAAGACTCCTCGACCGGAAAATGCGGGATAATAATACTGGTGCCAAACGAGTGTCTGAAAGACTCCTCGAGCGGAAAATGCGGAATAATAATGCCACAGTCGGGCGTCTGAGTGACACCACATAAAGGGCTTTAAAAAAAGAAATGCCACAGTCGGGCGTCTGAGCGACACCACATAAAGGGCTTTAAAAAGAAATGCCACAGTCGGGCGTCTGAGCGACACCACATAAAGGGCTTTAAAAAGAAATGCCACAGTCGGGCGTCTGAGCGACACCACATAAAGGGCTTTTGACTGATAAGGAAATAATATATTCATCATAAATATATTCAACTCACGGAATTAAACGGGTTAGTCCATCCACAAGGATAAACATTTAACCGGTCTTAGTGCCCATGTGTCCCACCGGGTAATCTGTCACCAAACTGGCACATGACTATTAGCAGGGAACTTGGATATAGATAAGATGATTTAAGGATATAGAGCTCTGCAGAGTTTGTACAAAAATTTCCCACAGTCTACGGATTTCCGTAGTCACCAGGACTAATTCCGTTACGGTATTTCAGAAGGAAACACAGCTAACCAGTACACACCCATCCAACTCTTCGATGCCAGGAATCACCCTCAACATCGTCCAAGAAAAACTATTGAGACGGGGAGATCACAATCTCGAATAGCATGGGATCAAATTTATATACACGCGCTCTAAGGGGTGCCCCCCTCTCGTTCCCAACCGAAAACACCCATGCCCCCTGACCGGATGCCTGGCTTTAATCCAGGGCCATGGAACCATCATCCCGGCCTCTCCTTTTTGGTGTGTACCCAGAAAGCGGTTTGCGTCTTACTAAACCATATCCCTTTCGGGAAACATGTGGTAGTACAGGGAAAGGAAATGGATTTGGACCCAACCGATATGGGTTGGTACTGAAGATAACTTGCATGGCCTAAGACTAGCATGCTAGAACACTGCCATCTTACCCATCTTCATGCCAACACATGGCCTTGCATACTTACGTCCAATGACGTGTGAAATCATCGGGCTTACTTGCCTCAACAATGCATAATGAACGGTTCATCGGTATGCTTCACACATGCCATGAAACTATCTACATGCAAACATGCCAAGACACTCATCATATCAAAAGTTCGAACATGCTTGCCTGGTTCAGAGTAGTCGGAGCCTAGCTCGGTGAAGTTCGCGGCCCCGTCACCTCCTTTGGTATCTACGGTATAGAGAAAACATATGCGCTAACGTGAATACCGAGAGGTGCAGAAAAAGTATGGCAATTAATTTTCAAATAAATCTGATAAAAAACTAGACAAAATTTTGAAGAGAACAGAAAAAGAATTATTCAAAAATGTGCTTCTGTTAAAAAGTTATGAAGGTTTTCATCCAGGGACTCATCTGTAATGAAACAGAAACTTCCCAGGGTTCTAACTGAGAAAGCAGAAAACGGTTCGTTTGGAAATGCGCAAGCGCAAGAGAGAAAGCGTATTTTGCCCGAAGGCGCCAACAGAAAACGGTTCGCGAATAAAAGAACAGAGGCTGACATGCGGGGTCCGCATGTCAGGTTTGAAAAGGCTCGCCGGCGCCCGAAGACGGCAGTGGACGCCGGCGTCGAACTACGGCGAATTAGGAATAACGGAGGGTACCAAGAGCTTCAGTGTCTTCTTCCGTGTCGGTGGGTGGTGGACTCGTCCAACGGGGAGCACCACGTCGACGACGACACTAACTCCGGCGGACGGCGGTTCGGGTGAGGATGGGGAACTCCGGTGGAGGGCTGCAAGCTTCAAATTGAAGTGCGGGTCAGAACGAGGGATGCATGGTGAAGCTACTGGCAGGAGAATGGAAGCGGAGGAGCACACACGGGGGCGAATCGGGCTGGATCCCGTGGCGGGTCGCGGCGGTCGGAGTCGAGGAAGGAGACCTCCTCGGGGCTCTTCCAGAGGCCTGGCGTGCTCTAGGGGGAGTGCAGGGCTAGTGGGTGCTCGAGTTGAAGCTCGGGGCCTCTATTTATAGGCAGATCGACGGGGTGGCCGTAAACGGAGAATCTCTGGCGAGCGATTACGGCGGAGCAATGGATTGGAGGGTGGTTTGAGCGGTCGGGCAGCATCAGTGGAGGTTACTGGATTCGTTCCGCTACTAAACGGAGCTGGCCCCGGCGTAATGGTGTCTGTCCACGATGAGGTGACCGCACGGGCTCAACGGCGGCAGAGAGCGCGCGCTGTGCGCGTCGCGCCACGGCGACGGTGCTGCATGCGTGCGCTGGCGTGGAGATGGCCACGCGGAGCCATCAGCGGGGTTGGGCGGCGCGGAACGGCGTTGAGCCTCCGTTCTGCTCCCTGTTGGCTGCCACGGCGGTTCAGCCGTCGCAAGACACGCCGGCGTGGTCGGGCCAGGGCGCCACCGACGCCAGGAAGAAGCCAAGTGCGCGTGCGGGGCTCCGGACAAGCTGACTAGGCGGCGAGCAACGTGCCAAGGGCACTGTGGGCGCGTGACTGAAGATGATCAACGGTGTTCGACACTGAAACTGAATTTTAACTGAACTTGGCTGAAATAGTGCATGCAAGGTGTTTGACGAAATGATTCAGGCATGTAGGCATTTTCCCTAGAGCTGAAATTTGGTGGAGTGGTCACTCATTGCACCAGTAGGATGCCTGAATTTTGGTGGAATTTTTGGGGAAGTGTAGATATGAATTTCACTAAATTTGGCAAATCTGGTCCAAACTTACAGGGAGTGAAATTTGAAAATTTTGAAAAGGAGAAGAGTGGATCAAGATGGTTCTGGGTTGTGGGTTCAAAGGACTAGCCAGTAGAGTTGTTTTGAGTTCAAATCTCAACTGAAATGGGGTACTTGCTTTGAAAAACCATTTGGCCCAAAATAATTGATAGAAAAATATTTGAGAGATGAAACAATCAAAATAAAATCCAAAATTTGCTTGGATGAGTTGGGACAGGGATCTTAGATTGATAACAAGGAGGAGAGGAGGTTTTGGAGTGGTTTAACCACATGGGAGAAAATACAAGGTCATGGGTGGTTATCAATAGAATGAAAAATCCAAATCTTCATAGAGTTTTTTTTTTTTTGAAAATTTTGAAAGGTCTCAATCCACAGAAGAAAAACCAGCAAGGTTTTTGCTAAAACCAAATAAAATTTTTGGAGTGTCACAACACCTACCCCCTTAGGAAAAATCTCATCCCCGAGATTTCAGTTGATCCTTAAATAAGTGCGGATGCTCTGTTCGAAGAAAGTCCTCTCTTTCCCACGTTGCTTCACTTTCGGTGTGATTACTCCACTGAACTTTGAAAAATTTGACGGTTTTCTGCCGGGTCCTCCTTTTAGTCTCCTCTAATATCTTTACTGGACGTTCCCGATAGGTGAGGTCTGGTTGCACATCGAGGTTCTCATGGGGCACCTGTTTCTCTGGGTTGCTCACGTATTTCCTTAATTGTGAAACATGGAATACGTTGTGGATATCTGATAGTTCCTTAGGTAGGTCTAGCTGGTAGGCTACAGTGCCTCTCCGTGCCAATATACCGAATGGCCCGATGAACCTTGGTGCTAGTTTTCCTTTGATCTTGAATCGTTGTAGTCCTCTCATAGGGGATACTCGTAGATACACGAATTCTCCGGGTTCGAAGCTGACCCCACGATGTTTCTGATCGTAATAACTTTTTTGTCGGCTGTGGGCGGTCTTGAGTCGATCTCTGATTAGCTGTACCTTTTCCTCGGCTTCCTTGAGCATGTCTGGGCCGAAGATACGGCTGTCTCCGGTCTCTGACCAATTTAACGGGGTACGACATCTTCGTCCATACAAGGCCTCAAATGGTGCCATTTGCAGGCTGGCCTGATGACTGTTGTTGTACGCGAACTCGGCGTATGGCAGGCTGTCTTCCCAACTGGTTCCATAGGTGAGGACACATGCTCTCAGCATGTCCTCTAAAATCTGGTTTACCCGTTCTGTTTGTCCATCTGTCTGGGGGTGGTATGTCGTACTGAAGGCTAGTTGAGTTCCTAGAGCCTGTTGTAACTGCTCCCAGAATCTCGAGACGAACTGTGTTCCTCTGTCAGATATTATAGTCTTCGGGACACTGTGCAGACAAACTATGCGAGAGAGAGATATCTTGGCAAGCTTCTGAGTGGTGTGGGTCGTCTTTACTGGAATGAAATGTGCCACCTTAGTCAACCTGTCGGTGATAACCCATATGGCATCATTCCCGTGTCGTGATCGAGGTAGTCCGACAATGAAATCCATCCCTATTTCATCCCATTTCCACTCAGGTATTTTATTTGGTTGCAGTAGTCCGGCTGGTCTCTGATGTTCAGCCTTTATACGTTGACAAGAGTCGCAGCATGCAATGAAGGTGGCTATGTCCCTCTTCATACCGTGCCACCAAAATCCTTCCTGGATATCCTTATACATCTTGGTTCCTCCAGGATGGATCGAATATGGAGCGGTGTGGGCTTCAGCTAGAATTTGCCGTTTGAGGTCTTCTATGTCTGGCACGCAGAGTCTGTTTCCGTACCATAGTGTCCCTTCTTCGTCTATGATGAATTTCGAGGCCTTGCCCATACTCACCTTTCTTTTGATGCCTTCAATGCTGGGGTGACCCGGCTGGGCTTCTTTGATTCTTTTCACAAGGTTGGGTTGTATCTCCAAGTTTGTTATGGTGCCTTCTGCTACCATCAACAAGTTGAGTCTGGCAAATTCCCGTTGGAATTCGGGTCTTAAGTTGGGCAGACTGTTGTTGTCGGCGCTGGGGTTCCGACTAAGAGCATCGGCTACTACATTTGCTTTTCCAGGATGATAGTGGATTCCGACATCATAATCCTTTACTAGCTCCAACCAGCGTCGTTGCCTTAAATTCAGCTTTGGCTGTGTGAAAATATATTTGAGACTTTTATGGTCCGTATATATTTCACATCGATTTCCAAGTAGGAAATGCCTCCATTCCTTGAGTGCATGAATAACTGCTGCCATTTCTAAGTCATGAGTGGGATAGTTTTCCTCATGCTTGCGAAGTTTCCTCGAAGCGTATGCGACAACCTTGCCGTCTTGCATTAATACGCATCCGAGTCCCTTTCTGGACACGTCACAATATACTTCAAAATTCTTGCGTATGTCTGGCACAATCAATACTGGTGCTGTTGTTAATTTCCGTTTTAGCTCTTGGAAACTTTTCTCACAGGCTTCTGTCCATTCAAACTTCTTATCTTTCTTGAGCAACTGCGTCATTGGCTTGGCTATGGTGGAGAATCCCTCAATAAATCTGCGGTAATATCCTGCCATTCCCAAGAAACTCCGTATGTCCGTTACGCTGGATGGTGACTTCCAGCCAAGTACGGCCTTGACTTTCTCTGGGTCCATGGCGATCCCGTCTTGGGTTAGCACGTGGCCTAGAAAACCTACTTGCCTTAACCAAAACTCACACTTGCTGAACTTGGCGTACAATTGGTGTTTCCTGAGTTCTCCTAGTACAATTCTGAGATGCTCAGCGTGTTCTTCTGGTGTTTTGGAGTATACTAAAATATCGTCGATGAATACCACAACGAACTTGTCCATAAACTTCATAAATACTTTGTTCATGAGGTGAACAAAATATGCAGGGGCATTTGTTAATCCAAAAGGCATTACTGTGAACTCATACAGTCCATATCTGGAGGTGAAGGCTGTCTTGGGGATATCTTCTGTTCGTACCTTTAATTGATGGTATCCTGACCTTAGGTAGATTTTTGAGAATACCTTGGCCTTAGCGAGTTGATCGAATAAATCATTTATTCTTGGCATCGGGTATTTGTTCTTGATCGTGACCATGTTGAGTGCTCGGTAGTCAATACACAATCGCAGTGTTCCATCTTTCTTTTTGGCAAACAAAATTGGTGATCCCCATGGTGAGGAACTGGCTCGAATGTATCCTTTGTCAAGCAATTCCTTTATTTGTTTCTTCAGTTCAACTAACTCGGATGGTGCCATTCTGTATGGTTTCTTGTATATGGGGGTGGTCCCTGGTGCTAGCTCAATGTTGAATTCTATCTCTCGGTCTGGTGGCATGCCTGGTAGCTCTTCGGGAAATACGTCTGGAAATTCACACACCACTGGAACCTTGTTTAATTCAGAAATGTCCACCTTATTCAGTCTTGGTTGTCTGGGCATTTCCCTTTCTTTGGCGGATACTCTTATTGTCTTACCATGGTGGTGTGTGAGAATCACGGTCCGATTGAAACAGTCAATGAAACCTTTGTTGGTGGTTAACCAGTCCATCCCTAGGATGACATCTAGTCCTTTATTTTCCAACACAATGAGATTGGCGTGAAACTTCAATCCTTTGAACTCAATAATCACATCCTGACAGTAATTCTGAGTGACTTGCTGAATCCCAGGGGACTTGATGATCATGGATTTCTCCAAAGGAAGCATCGAAAAATTATTTTGCAAAGCAAAACTTTTCGAAATAAAAGAGTGAGAAGCTCCAGAATCAAACAAAACCATTGCAGGTATTGTGTTGACAGGGAACGTACCGAGTACGATATCCGGAGCGTTTTGTGCCTCCTCTTTGATCACGTGGTTCAGATGACCTTTCCTGTGGTTATTGTTGGGATTGAAGTTGTTTCGCTTGGGCGCTGAATTATTGTTGCCGTTGTTCGGCTTTGGTGCTGAGCTTCTTGGCTTGGGACACTGCTTGGCATAGTGTCCTTCTTCTCCACAGGCGTAACAAGTAACACCTGGGCGATATGTGAACTCCTTGTCCCTAGCATGAAAATTCTTTGTTGAGCGTGAGACGTTGGATGATGATTTGTGTGTCCCACCCTTCTGAAAACCGGTCTTACTTCAGTGATTGCGAGCATGGTTAGTCTGGTCCCTTTTTCTCTTGCAGATATCTTCCAAACTGCGTCTTTCATTTTCCAGAGTAATGGCTTTATCCACCAGCGTCTTAAAATCTGGGAAAGTGTGTATGACCAGTTGGCATTTAAGCGCGGGTGCTAGGCCGTCAAGGAACTTCTCCATTTTCTTGCTTTCAGTCATACGCTCTTCGTTGGCGTAGCGGGATAACAGAGTAAATTGGTCGTTGTAATCTGACACTGTCATGCTCCTTTGCTTGAGGTCATCGAACTCTCTTTTCTTGATTTTCATAATACTCTTAGGAATATGCGCGCCACGGAAACCTTCTTTGAAATCATCCCAGGTTATATCATTTTCGTTGGGATGCATGTGCAGAAAATTCTCCCACCAGGATGCGGCTGCTCCCGTGAGATAATGCGGTGCGTACAGTACCTTTTCTGGGTCTGAGCATTTTGCAATAATTAAATTTCTCTCCATATCGCGAAGCCAGTCTTCGGCCTCAAGTGGCTTGTAAGTATGAGAAAATGTTGAGGGACGTGTCTTCTGTAGCTCAGATAACTTGGAATGCTATGGATACTGCCCATGGTGATTTCCCATGTTAATGACTTGGTTCATTATTTCCCGATGTTGTTGCTGACTCTGTTCATAAAGGCGGCACATTTGGGAAAGTGCCGTTTCACTGTCCTGTTGACTTGTCTGACCTCGTGCAAAATTGTTGCCTGATTGAGTATTATAGTGTTGACTTGACTTCCCTTGTGCAAAATTGTTGCCCGGTTGATTGCCATAATCTTCCTCTGGTGGAGCTGGCATGGAGCGAGTCCAAGGACGAGACATTTTTCACTCTGGGGATGTATTTGTAAAACCCATAAGAAAAAATGGAAGGGTTGCAAAGATAAAACCCATAATGCACAAGGTTGACAAATAAATTTTTAAAGCCAAGATTACTCAAGGGAAAACAAATCGATTTGCGCATAGAGAAGGACCGCGTCATTACGTATCTTACACGCGGTGATAATTATACAATACATCACTCGGGATATGCGTACATAACCCTGACATGTTATTTAGGCCAGTGCACTTCTCCAGATCCTACATGATGCGCAAACAAGCTACTTCTCACAATATCTTACATGGCGATGCAACGCATGGCGTCTAAGCGTACTCAGTCGGAGATGTTGATGACGTCCTTGGCCCTGCCAAGGGTGAGGCGTAGCAAAGCCGGGGACTCGACTTCTTCCTCGCTAATAGGCTCCATACGAGTAGTGCTGCGCCGAGTAGATGGAGCGGGTGCCAGGGGCGGAATGACACGGATTGGAGTCGGTGCGAGTGGCGGTGCAGTGCGTGCTGGAGTGGGCGCAATGACCTGGTTGAACTCCTTGGTGGTAGGCAGGCGACGAGCAGGAGCATGGGATGCAGAGGACGAGACAAAAGTCAGTGGCGGTGCGGTGGGCAGGAGCTCCCTCCTGTTGGCGGCACAACCGTGGACTGAGTCCATGCGGGCGGCCACAAAGTCATCCACCAAGTTGTCGAAGGCTGCCTCCAAGGCCCGGAGATACTCGATAAGCATCTCAAAAGCCTCGTCTCGTTCTCCTCTGGGGCAGGAGAATGTGTAGTGACAGGTGTAGGGCACATGGCATGGAAGATAGCGGTAGCGACGAGCCTTCATCGCGGGAAGGGCATCCCTGAGACGAGCTATCGCCTCGCGGGCTGCCATCTGGATGGCATGCTTCTCCGTAGGCATGGCTCTCCCCAAGAACCGGAAGCGGCGTAGCTCACCACGCCCTCCCTTGAACTGCACCACGGCCTGGTGCATAGTCAGACTGTCGTTGACTCTGTGCTAACAGAGAGTGACGACTGGGCGCACAGACGGCCCCATCGCGACCTGAACGACGAAGGAGAGAAGCTTGACGAACCCATCGGGCACGTTGGCGAAGGTCTGAGACTCGCAGCTGCGGTCGGCCATCTACAAAAGTAGGCAAAAATCCTGAATGGTCAGATCATAAATATATGCTGACTGTCAGAAAAATGACTACTATTGCAAAAACATGAATAAGCTCTATCATGCTAATAACCGATTAGCGATCGCACCTAGTGGCTTCCTACAGTCAGCCTGGCTCTGGTACCAAGCTTGTCACGACCGGTTTTCCAATAAAAATATTTATTGAGAAACCAATCTTTAGAATCCAGTTTGAGATAAAACCTCCTCACTGGCAGACAAACTTTTGATACAATAAGCCAGTAGCATAAATATGTTACAGGGTTGAGCTGACGATGCTCAACAATTTATTACAAGCGTGCCAATAATTATACATAAAGGCGATTAAAGACACAAGGGAGTGGTGACATACTACTGACTCGCAAATAAGGTAGAGGTGGAGTAACACAGTGGGGAGTGGATATGGGATTCTCAAACTAACATCCCATCGAGCGTCGAGGTGAGGCTCGATGAATTTATTAGGGTAGAGGAAACGGATATAATACAGTGACCAACTCCAGGGTTGCACGAGACTGACTGGGACTCCTCTAGGCGTCGGATTCGCTATCGAACTCTTCATCCATGAGATCACCTTCGTCAGCATCTGGCCAAATCAACAAGCCAGTGAGTACTTTGAAAGTACTCGCAAGACAGTTCGGACGTAAGATATAACAAATGCTAACATGAAATGCATGAATAAGTTAACCAGTACGATCAGACATAGAGGTAATAATACTGGGTGCCAAGCGAGGGTCTGAATGACTCCTTGAGCGGAAAATGCGGAATAATAGATACTGGTGCCAAACGAGTGTCTGAAAGACTCCTCGAGCGGAAAATGCGGGATAATAATACTGGTGCCAAACGAGTGTCTGAAAGACTCCTCGAGCGGAAAATGCGGGATAATAATACTGGTGCCAAACGAGTGTCTGAAAGACTCCTCGAGCGGAAAATGCGGGATAATAATACTGGTGCCCAACGAGTGTCTGAAAGACTCCTCGAGCGTAAAATGCGGGATAATAATACTGGTGCCAAACGAGTGTCTGAAAGACTCCTCGAGCGGAAAATGCGGAATAATAATGCCACAGTCGGGCGTCTGAGCGACACCACATAAAGGGCTTTAAAAAAAAGAAATGCCACAGTCGGGCGTCTGAGCGACACCACATAAAGGGCTTTAAAAAGAAATGCCACAGTCGGGCGTCTGAGCGACACCACATAAAGGGCTTTAAAAAGAAATGCCACAGTCGGGCGTCTGAGCGACACCACATAAAGGGCTTTTGACTGATAAGTAAATAATATATTCATCATAAATATATTCAACTCACGGAATTAAACGGGTTAGTCCATCCACAACGATAAACATTTAACCGGTCTTAGTGCCCATGTGTCCCACCGGGTAATCTGTCACCAAACTGGCACATGACTGTTAGCAGGGAACTTGGATATAGATAAGATGATTTAAGGATATAGAGCTCTGCAGAGTTTGTACAAAAATTTCCCACAGTCGACGGATTTCCGTATTCACCAGGACTAATTCCGTTACGGTATTTCAGAAGGAAACACAGCTAACCAGTGCACACCCATCCAACTCTTCGATGCCAGGAATCACCCTCAACATCGTCCAATAAAAACTATTGAGACGGGGAGATCACAATCTCGAATAGCATGGGATCAAATTTATATACGCGCGCTCTAAGGGTTGCCCCCCTCTCGGTCCCAACCGGAAACACCCATGCCCCCTGACCGGATGCCTGGCTTTAATCCAGGGCCATGGAACCATCATCCTGGCCTCTCCTTTTTGGTGTGTACCCAGAAAGCGGTTTGCGTCTTACTAAACCATATCCCTTTCGGGAAACATGTGGTAGTACAGGGAAAGGAAATGGATTTGGACCCAACCGATATGGGTTGGTACTGAAGATAAATTGCATGGCCTAAGACTGGCATGCTACAACACTGCCATCTTACCCATCTTCATGCCAACACATGGCCTTGCATACTTACGTCCAATGACGTGTGAAATCATCGGGCTTACTTGCCTCAACAATGCATAATGAACGGTTCATCGGTATGCTTCACACATGCCATGAAACTATCTACATGCAAACATGCCAAGACACTCATCATATCAAAAGTTCGAACATGCTTGCCTGGTTCAGAGTAGTCGGAGCCTAGCTCGGTGAAGTTCGCGGCCCCGTCACCTCCTTTGGTATCTACGGTATAGAGAAAACATATGCGCTAACGTGAATACCGAAAGGTGCAGAAAAAGTATTGCAATTAATTTTCAAATAAATCTGATAAAAAACTAGACAAAATTTTGAAGAGAACATAAAAAGAATCATTCAAAAATGTGCTTCTGTTAAAAAGTTATGAAGGTTTTCATCCAGGGACTCATCTGTAATGAAACAGAAACTTCCCAGGGTTCTAACTGAGAAAGCAGAAAACGGTTCGTTTGGAAATGCGCAAGCGCAAGAGAGAAAGCGTATTTTGCCCGAAGGCGCCAACAGAAAACGGTTCGCGAATAAAAGAACAGAGGCTGACATGCGGGGTCCGCATGTCAGGTTTGAAAAGGCTCGCCGGCGCCCGAAGACGGCGGTGGACGTCGGCGTCGAACTACGACGAATTAGGAGAAACGGAGGGTACCAAGAGCTTCAGTGTCTTCTTCCGCGTCGGTGGGTGGTGGACTCGTCCAACGGGGAGCACCACGTCGACGGCGACACTAACTCCGGCGGACGGTGGTTTGGGTGAGGATGGGGAACTCCGGTGGAGGGCTGCAAGCTTCAAATTGAAGTGCGGGTCAGAACGAGGGATGCATGGTGAAGCTACTGGCAGGAGAATGGAGGCGGAGAACACGGGGGCGAATCGGGCTAGATCCTGTGGCGGGTCGCGGCGGTCGGAGTCGAGGAAGGAGACCTCCTCGGGGCTCTTCCAGAGGCCTGGCGTGCTCTAGGGGGAGTGCAGGGCTAGTGGGTGCTCGAGTTGAAGCTCGGGGCCTCTATTTATAGGCAGATCGACGGGGTGGCCGTAAACGGAGAATCTCCGGCGAGCGATTACGGCGGAGCAGTGGATTGGAGGGTGGTTTGAGCGGTCGGGCAGCATCAGTGGAGGTTACTGGATTCGTTCCGCTACTAAACGGAGCTGGCCCCGGCGTAATGGTGTCTGTCCACGATGAGGTGACCGCACGGGCTCAACGGCGGCAGAGAGCGCGCGCTGTGCGCGTCGCGCCACAGCGACGGTGCTGCATGCGTGCGCTGGCATGGAGATGGCCACGCGGAGCCATCAGCGGGGTTGGGCGGCGCGGAACGGCGTTGAGCCTCCGTTCTGCTCCCTGTTGGCTGCCACGGCGGTTCAGCCGCCCCAAGACACGCCGGCGTGGTCAGGCCAGGGCGCCACCGACGCCAGGAAGAAGCCAAGTGCGCGTGCAGGGCTCCGGACAAGCTGACTAGGCGGCGAGCAACGTGCCAAGGGCACTGTGGGCGCGTGACTGAAGATGATCAACGGTGTTCGACACTGAAACTGAATTTTAACTGAACTTGGCTGAAATAGTGCATGCAAGGTGTTCGACGAAATGATTCAGGCATGTAGGCATTTTCCCTAGAGCTGAAATTTGGTGGAGTGGTCACTCATTGCACCAGTAGGATGCCTGAATTTTGGTGGAATTTTTGGGGAAGTATAGATATGAATTTCACTAAATTTGGCAAATCTGGTCCAAACTTACAGGGAGTGAAATTTGAAAATTTTGAAAAGGAGAAGAGTGGATCAAGATGGTTCTGGGTTGTGGGTTTAAAGGACTAGCCAGTAGAGTTGTTTTGAGTTCAAATCTCAACTGAAATGGGGTACTTGCTTTGAAAAACCATTTGGCCCAAAATAATTGATAGAAAAATATTTGAGAGATGAAACAATCAAAATAAAATCCAAAATTTGCTTGGATGAGTTGGGACAGGGATCTTAGATTGATAACAAGGAGGAGAGGAGGTTTTGGAGTGGTTTAACCACATGGGAGAAAATACAAGGTCATGGGTGGTTATCAATAGAATGAAAAATCCAAATCTTCATAGAGTTTTTTTTTTGAAAATTTTGAAAGGTCTCAATCCACAGAAGAAAAACCAGCAAGGTTTTTGCTAAAACCAAATAAAATTTTTGGAGTGTCACATTGATGAAGTGAGGAAGCTAGAGGAGCGCTTTGACGGCCTGCAAATGGAACACGTTCCAAGAGCTGAGAACGACATTGCTGATGGCCTTTCAAAGTGCGCAGCACTTAAGTTACCTGTGGAACCAGGAACCTTTGTGCTCAAGCTGACTCAGCCATCCGTGACACCATCAACCGGACAGAGCAAGAAGAGGAAGTTGGTTTCCGGCGACTATCTTCCGGCGGAGCTCCCCGGAGCCGCCGCCAAGAAGGTCCCCAAGATCGACGCCAAGAGCGTTGAGGAGCCGTCTGCTCCGGCAAACCCCAGGGTTTGTTCCGTAGAAGCAGGCGCTCCCGACAAGTTTTGCCCCGGCAAGCTTGCCGGGGAACGTCAAGCTCCGGCTGAGCCCCAGATCCTCGCTGTAGAAGCGGACGTTCCCGCAGCAGCAGATGTGCCTTCAGTCCTTGTTGTCGAGCCACAGGCTCCAGCATGGGCGCAGCAGACTGTCCATTTCCTCCAGAACGGAGAACTTCCCGAAGAACAAGAAGAAGCGGAAAGAGTAGCCCGGCGCTTGAGTATGTACCAGTTCGTCGACAACACGCTGTACAGAAGAGGGCGCAACGGTGTGAAATTGAAGTGTATTTCCCGGGAAGACGGACAAAAGCTGTTGGCAGAGATACATGGATGCATATGTGGTCACCACATCGGCGCCAGAGCACTTGCCGGCAAAGCGTTCCGGCAAGGTTTCTTCTGGCCAACAGCCCTCCAGGATGCAACTGCACAAGTAACCAAGTGTGAAGCGTGCCAGTTCCATTCCAAGCAGATACACCAGCCAGCTCAAGCTCTCTAGACGATCCCTTTATCCTGGCCATTTTCGGTCTGGGGGCTCGACATCCTCGGCCCCTTCCCCCGAGCTGTCGGGGGCTTTGAGTACTTGTACGTCGCAATCGACAAGTTCACAAAGTGGCCGGAAGTGGAACCAGTGAGGAAGGTGACAGCACAGTCAGCAGTCAAGTTCTTCAGGTCGATTGTTTGCCGCTTCGGGATCCCCAACAGGATCATCACCGACAACGGTACGCAGTTCACGAGCCACGCCTTCATGCAATACGTCCAAGATCTCGGCGCCAAGGTCTGCTTCGCTTCTGTTGCTCATCCCCGGAGCAACGGTCAAGCGGAAAGGGCCAATGCCGAAGTGCTGCGCGGGCTCAAGACCAGAACTTTCGACAGGCTGCACAAGTGCGGAAGAAACTGGATCGAGGAGCTGCCGGTGGCTCTTTGGTCGATCAGAACGACGCCAAATCGAGCCACTGGCCAAACACCATTTGCTCTAGTCTATGGAGCAGAAGCAGTTACCCCCACGGAACTCGTATACGGCTCACCTCGAGTGCTCGCTTATGATGAGCTCGAGCAAGAGCGGCTGCGTGAAGATGACGCGCTGCTCCTTGAGGAAGATCGTCTTCAGGCTGCTGTGCGAGCCTCTCGCTACCAGCAAGCTTTGCGTCGCTACCATAGCCGCAAAGTTAAAGCCAGAAGCTTCGAGGAAGGCGACCTTGTTCTTCGGCGCGCTCCGTCCGCCAAGAATCATAACAAGTTGACGCCGAAGTGGGAAGGCCCTTACCGGGTGAGACGAGTCACGAGGCCCGGCGCTGTCCGCCTTGAGACCGAAGATGGCACTCCGGTGAGCAACTCCTGGAATATTGAGCATCTTCGTAAGTTTTACCCGTAAGGCGCGGTTGTCGGGCCCCGTCCGGCAACCAACCTTTTGTACAAGTCTTGCCGCTGTTGCATGTAATCCTTTGTACAAAGCCAGGCGCAGACCCAGAGCAGCAGTAAATGAAGCGCTGGCGCCCTAAGTTTTAGCATGCATGCTGAGTCGAGCCTCGTCCTTGGTTAGGGTTGATAGTGCCTGACAGCTGCTAACCCCTAGCTTAGAGGTCGAGTCTGCGTCCTTTTTCCTGTTCTTTCGTTTCCTTTGGTTTGCAGGGTTTTGCATATCCTGGCCAGACCGTTTAAGGACGAAGGAGAGAAGAAGGGCGGACCAGCATCTGGTCCCCGGCAAACCAGTGTTGCCGGGGGCTGCAAGTACAAAGATTCGCCCGCGGCAAGCCGAAGTTGCCGGGGGCTGCAATCCCAGATAAGTTTTTCATCCCTTGTCATGCATTCTCTTATGGACTGAGGAATGCGAAAACCTTGTTTCTTCCTAAAAAGTTGTCGTGCTCCCTTAGCTCAGGGCCCCGGAGCGCGTTCCTGGGGCCAGTTTTGGTAGTAGCCGCGACGGCAAAGGAACGGAATGAGGATCCCGAACTCGCCTCATCCCTACCTCCGCCAAAGGCGTGAGGAAAGTCGAGTGGCGCGGGAAGACGGCAGGGCCTATTGCCGGGCAAAGAAGTGTATATCTTAACGATTTAAAGGATTCGCTCCTTGGCGTGGGTTTTACCCGCTAGACAAATGGCCCGGCAAACATCCCCTTTTCATTAAAAACATTCCGCTCAGGTACAGTTCAGAGAGAATGAAAAACATGAGAGATGGGATTACAAGCTTTAAATGCAACTAAGGCCCGAAGGCTTACAAGCTAAAAAGAGATAAGGTGCCCGTAATCCCTTTCTTGTCTCTCTCCTCAGGAGGTAGGACAAGGAGGCGAAAAGGGCAAAAGGGGCGCCTAGGCGAGCTACGGGTGGCAGAAGACACCAATAGAACGCCCCGGGGCCCGGCTGAAAGCTGGACGGTGACGGCGGCGCCGAAAGCAGGGCTTGACGAGGCGGCAGGACGTCAGCACGCTGTCGAGGGCGCCGTGCCCTCGTACTCCGAGTTTACTGCCTTGCCGCCCGCCCTCTTCCTCTTCCGCAGCCTCCCTACGCCAGCCGCCAAGGAGACGACCCCGGGAAGCTCAAGGAGCCGACGACACGGATGATGGGGTCGCCGGTGCCACACGGGGCCGCGACCGACGCCTAGTCGGACCTGTCATCCCGACGACCGCTGCCCTCGTCGTCGCTTCCGCCCCCTCCTCGTCACTCTCGCTCGAGGAGGAGCTTTCGCTGTCGGAGGAGCTATCCACGTAGCACCGGGCCCGGATCCCGAAGCACCCGAAGACCTTGACGGAGAGGAGGTCGCCCTCCATCAACTTAAAATGGAGGGTGAACCCCTCCATCAAGCTGTGGATACGGGCGAACGCCTTCCACCCTCGACCAAGATACATCACGCCGGGGGCTGGGGACTCAACGTGGACCCGCGTGCCGCTGATCCCGCAGCCCCTCATGCGCAGTCTTAGCGTCTCGGGTTGTTCCACCTCCATCACGCTTGCGAAGGGGGCCGGGAGGCGGAGGCGGCGACGAGGCGCCCGGCGCAGCTTGACGAAGAACTCGCAGGGGTCGTCCCTGATGTGGACTGCCGTGAGAAGAGGGGCCGCTGGAGGAGGCGAGGCCGGCGCGTCGCCCCGTCCGCCTCGTCCCTGAGCGCCTCGGCCTCGTCCACGACCTTGCCCCCTCCCCCTTCCCCTTGCGGTTGGCTCTGCCACCGCGGGTGCAAGGGGAGGAGGGGCGCGTTGCCTAGCGGCGACCCTCACCGCCACCGATGAAGGACCAGGATTCCCTTTCTCCATGGCGAATGGAGAGAGGGGATCAGAAGCTGAAGAGAAGCGAAGATGGAGGAGTGTGGGTTTTCGTCACCCCCCCCCCTCTTGCTCTTTATAAAGGAGCAGGGTGGGGGCTCGGCCGCCCCGCTCAGCCAATCAAGACGCAGGGAGAGCAGGCGACTGGGACCGACCTGCCGCCTCAGCCCGCGACGGCCCGGTTTCCTGCCTCCACCGTCCGCGACCCCAGGTGCATGGAAGCCGCGTAGCTGGCGTGCAGGACCGAGGCGACGGATGAGGCGACCTCCCCTCGCCCCGTGATCGTGGGGAGCGGGCGCCTAGGAAACCGTGCCTCTGCCCCGTCCAGCAAACGAGCCGCGCCTCCACGCCTCCCTCCACTTATGGAGATAGTGCGAACCGTCCCCCTTTATTGCGACGTGACGCATGCCTGTGGGGCTCAGCCCTGCGCACGCCGCCACGTCACGCACGCCTCTCCCCACGATGCCGCGTTCGACGCGTGCCGTTCGGGGAGGGCATGGTGGATGCAGAAGAAGATGCAGCGTGACCCAGGCCACGCGTGCCCGTGCACTGTTTTGGGCCTGGCCCAACAGCGCTCGGCACCGTGTATGGCCCAGGCCCGGGGGCTCCTATCGGTGTACTAAAGTAGGGGTACCTTAGTACCCCGAACTTGTGCACGGGCAGTCGTAGCACCCCGCGGCAAGGCTTGCCAGGCGACCGCCAAAACTCTCCAATGTCCCTTTTTGGGCCATCCAAGAACAAACTATTTGAGCCAGGGCCCCGGCAGGAGGAGCTTGCCGGGAAGGCCACTCGAAGAGAGCAAGGCCCCGGCAAGAGGAGCTTGCCGGGACAGCCGCTCGAAGCACAAGGCCCCGGCAAGAGGAGCTTGCTGGGAAGGCCGACCAAGGCACGGCAAGAGACTTGCTGCGACACGCCACGCGCCCCGGCAAGGGCCGGTGAGCAACAAGCTCCCGGGCACGACAAGGCATCGACCGCGGCAAGGCGCTTGCCGCGGCAAGTCACCACCCCGCGCCTACGTTCCAGCTCATCCACCCACGCGTCGCTTTGGGGCCGTTCCAGGCGTATGTGGCGAGAGGCTGCGCAGCCAGGGGCATGCGGTGGCGAAGCGACGCTGACAGGGTAGCCGTCGTGGCAAACGGTGGCGCCCCTGAAGGCCCCTTTTCTGCACTGTTTGGGCGACTTAGACGGGCATTTAATGCCCTTGTCCCCTGCCGTCAGAGTTAGGTATGATAGCACTGTGCAAACAGCTGTACCCAACACAGCGTTTTCCAGTTTTACCCCCGCCTACGTTGCCACCTGTGGGTAACCCCTTGCGCATATAAAAGGAGGCCCCGTGCGCAACGGAAGAGGAGGGGAGGAAGGAGACCACTCACGCTCGGTCTGATTAGTTGCCTGAGTGTACTATAGCACTCAGCGCTCCCAAGAACACAATACAAACCACAAAGCAGCAGTAGGGTTTTACGCATCCGTGCGGCCCGAAGCTGGGTAAATACCCTTGTGTGCATCGCCTCGATCCGCTCTTCGCGCGACCTCCGCCCCCCGCCGAACCAGAAAGGGGCTCGGTCCCCATAGGTGTTCGTGGAGGCAGATTTCCCCCGACATAAGCCATAAAAGATGTAAAGAAGTCATTTTTGAGTTATGGGCTTGGGCTTAACTAATTTCGCTTTGGAGGGGGGTGTTTCGGGTAGAACCTCACTAAAAATTGAAGGGAAGGGGAATAGTGAAATGACTCTGTTGTCTGCCTATATTACACTCAAAATGCAACTGGTGACGCCCGCGTCACACCTCACCCTCAAGTAAAAACAAACACACAAGCGTTCATTGCCCTGCCCGCTTGCATCTCCTCTCCCCTTTCCCTGTACCTCGATCCCCTGCCTGCAGCACTAGGGTTCCTCCAGCAAGCCGTCGCCATTGGTCCCATCTGGCCTGGTCCTCGACGATGCTCTATCCAGCTAGGCTACATGGTCGACGGGTAGGGGCAAGTCTCCCTGGATGCTCCTCCCTCTGGTTCCGCCCCTCATTCTCATGGTCTCCAGCAGCTGCTCCACTGTGGTTCGTCCAACGCACTACTCCGGCAGGCGCTGCACAACTACGGCTGATGCCACACTGTGGCAGAAGGCACCTTATACCCCCTCCCCACCTCTCAGGCCGTGGCCTTGAGGTGCTGTTGAAGGATGATCTCATCCAACAAGGTGAGGATCTCCTCTGATTTTTTGCCAAATTTTCATTCTGATCCACTATATGATGAATTGCTATGAGCTGCTTCTGCTGCTGCTATATGATGCATTGCTATGAGCTGCTGCTGCTGCTACTATATGATGAATTGCTATGAGTTGCTGCAGCTATATGATGAATTGCTATGAGCTGCTGTTGCTGCTATATGATGAATTGCTATGAGCTGCTGCTATATGATGAGTTGCTATAAGCTGCTCCTGCTGCTGATGTATGATGAATTGTTATGAGCTGCTCCTGCTGATGCTATATGATGAATTGCTATGAGCTTCTCATGCTGCTGCTATATGATGAATTGCTATGAGCTGCTCCTGTTAATGCTATATGATGAATTTCTATGAGCTGATCATGCTGCTGCTATATGATGAATCGCTATGAGCTGCTGCTGGTATATGATGACTTGCACACTGCTGCCGCTGCTGCTGTATGATGAGTTGCTATGAGCTGCTGCTGCTATATGATGCTTTCAGGTGGTGCTGCTATATGATAACAACCAGCCACTTGGACCATCGAATTTCAATAAATATTTGTTCTTCATTTAAATGTGGGTCATGTGTTTTTCGTTTAAATTAGGCAATGGGATCTCCATGGAAAACATTGACCAAAGTAGATTGTGCCAAGTAGATGGTATCTTTGTATTTGTATTTTGAGCAAATAGTGATGGTCTGTTTTCCTATCATATTAATTACTGCACTGGGTTCAATTTTTGATGTTTGCAAGTCAAATTAATTTTCATATGGGCAGCAAAATGAAAAAATATAATGCAATCTAGACTTTTCATTGATCATACCAAAGATAAGCTGAAAACGCAATGAAAAGAACTGGTTGGCTTATTACATGGAGCTTATATTCACAGGTGCTTATTTTCTTAGGATAACTCATAATAACTGTCCCTAAGAAACTTGGCCAATAGAACTGACATACAAATAACATGTCATGATGATTGCAATGGAGGAGTGACGTACCATAGCACACTGTATAGGCTCACCGCTGGCCCTCCTTTTTTTGCGATGTTCCATGAAATTGCCACATACATCTTGTACTTTTTCATTGTGTAACCCTATATGCAAGTTGACACGGCTAGTTTCAGACATTTCTACATAATAATACATTGCATATCCCTTGCGCATATTTAAACCACCAATTAATGATTGTGTGTGTAGCATAAACTAGCCATGACTCTGTGTGCTGGACTAGCAGGCACTCTAAGGGAGCCTAATGTAGTGTACTGGAATTCCTACATGCCACCTATGATATTGTGTAATGTACTGCCTCTGTTCCTAAATATATGTCTTTGTAGAGATTCCAGTATGGGCCACATACGGATGTATATAGATGCATTTTCGAGTGTAGATTCACTCATTTTGCTCTGTATGTAGCCTATAGTGGAATCTCTAGAAAGACTTATTTTTAGGAACGGAGGTACGAGGTAGTATCATGTATGACATCTACATATCTAATTTAGAAGCCAGTAGTAGAAATCATTGTCTGCACAAAGGGATTACTGGTCAAAAATCCTAACAAAGCATGCTGGCGGGCACAGAACAATACAAGAGAGAGATAGACACGCTTACAAGATCATAGCAATGCCTCGATCCAGGATCTTGGTTGGCCAAGCTGTTAGATCCAGAAGAAACATCGTCCTTGTAGCTTTTCCCAGCTGCATAACAGGTAACAACGACCTGTTAGTATATTTGAAGTACATCGGGCAGGTGATGCTGGATGGGTTTAAAGGTGACAAGTACCTAGGCCGTGGCGGGTGCTTGGCATCTTGCCAGACGGTGGGAATCAGGTTAGAAACGTCAAGGGTGATGACGCTGCGCTGGCTGTCGGGGTCCGGTAAGGAGATCTAGAACCATCGAGTAGGGTGTTTGTGGAGCGGCTCCGGTAGGGTGGACTACGGTGTGCACGAAGCGGATCTGTGGTCGTGGACGAGGGCGTAGGTGAAGCTGCTCCGGTGGTTGGGTTAAGGATGGTGTCGACGATGCGGATCTGCGGCCGTGGACGGGGCGTCAGAAGCTGCTCTGGTAGGTTGGATGAGGGTGCGAGGAAGCAGATCTGAGGCCGTGGACTTGTGAGTTGGAAAAGCGGCCCTGGTAGGGTTGAAAATGGTATAGGCGAAGCTACTCCAGTGGGGTTGACGATGGTGTCGGTGAAGCGGCTCCAGTAGGGTTGAGGAAGGTGTCGGCAAAGAGGATCAGAGGTCGTCGACCGGGGCATCGATGGGGCAGCTCCGGGGGGTGTGGACGAAGCGTCTCTGGTGGGGAGTATGAATGAGCCGCTGCAGATGCGCTACGGTTGACGAGAGTACCGGCGAAGCAGATCCGGCACCGTGGACAAGGCCGGCACTGAATGGGTTGTGGTACAGTGGTGGATGAGCAGTCTACTCTTTTCTAGCGGAGGTGGGAGGGGTAGATGCGGCCGCAGAAGCAGATCCGGCGAGGTGGACGCTACTGGTAGTGAATGGGCTCTGGTACGCCGGTGGATGAGCAGTCTAGGGTTTCGAGAGGGGAGGGGAGAAAGGCCGATGAAGTACGGACGACGTGATGTGAGATGCTCTGGTGTTGTGGAGTTAGTCGTTTTTGGGGGAGGGGAAGAGGAAATGGGGGTGCCGTGTAGTGGGGGGAACCGAAAGTTACCAAAGCAGCCCCAACCTATTATGTAGATGAGGGGTGTATTGTAACTGTTGGTGTCCGTGCTCCAAGGACAAAAGGGGAATTTCGCATGCTAAAGACTAAGGTGGCAGAAATTTTAGAAGGAGGCGGGAGATTTTGCCGCCCGCGGGATCGTTCGTATCCAGTTTCAACTAATTTTGGACTGTGCTAGCGGGAAGGTCATGCAAGTCTGTGTACACAGGGCACGCGTCAACAGTTAATAACTAGTGTGACGTCCACCCTAGAAAAAAATACAATAACTCAAGATGATGCGCCCATAACTTGGACGTTCACATGGGCGCGGCCAATCATACGGGTGTAGTGGCGCGTTCACAAAAAAGGGATCAAACGCTCAGCCTATTTATTTCTCGTGTAAATAGATAATTTAGTGCAATTGGTTATTTACTTTAAACATAAAGCATTGACGTGTTAGTATAGAGGCGCACAAAAAGAAATGGATATTGTAGTCCGCTACTTGAAAGTGTTACCTCATATGATTACATAGCCTCCATTTCATAAATTGCATACCCGTTGAATTCATATATGAATATTACATATATTACTTCATAATAGAACCTTAAATCATCCAAGACTAATGATTTTGAATGCAAGACTAACAGTGGTGCATGTACATGATAGCTACATTGGTTGTTTGAAGAAACATCACTGTAACTTTGGCATGCACAACTGAAAATGTTTATTTAAATAGAAAAATGTGATATGTGAGTGTCCAATCTTTATAGCGTTGAATCGATATTGTACCTTTGGCCACGATACGAAGTAGATATTGATTTATGTTCAAGCGATGCACGCCACGATCGCTAGATAGTGATACGTGAATGAATTGTGCAATCTCTCTCACATGCATACATATCTCATTTCCATGTGGGCATCGGAATCACACGCGCGCACTTCGTGTATTTCTCTGCCTTCGTCAGGGTTACAATTCGTCTTTATACCCCGTCCTACAAGTCTCTCACACAGTAACACACACGCTCTCTCTGTCGAACACGCCCACCCCTTTAATTCCGCCCACCCACAGCCACTAATGTCTCAAAGTATAATAATGTCTCTCACACATATGCCCAAGATTAACTCGAGTTCCGGAACCATATGAATACATACAATGGGATTCCAGCAGATCACCTTTTGCTTTGAGATTTCGCTCTCTCTCTCTCTCTCTCTCTCCCTCTCTCTCTCTCTCTCTCTCTCTCTCTTACACACACGCGCGCGCACACATTGTTTCTCGCTTCATTTTTCCGGCACTTGCATGCACACAATTTTGTTTATCTTCGTGATGCTTTAAGTATGCCTCGCACAAATGCTAACTACCTATCCCTTAATATAGCTAGATATGTGTCACGCAAACTCATTCTCCCTACTAGCAAGATGCCCATGCGTTGCACCAAACATCAAGATGCATTTGTATGAGTAGTTTATCTTGTTGGAGAAAAGGATGAACGAGGGAATGCCTTATTTGCAAATGCGGAGAGGGGTGTGGGTATCTTTTTGCAGAATTACCCCAGTTTCCTTCCTATCCGTCGGGTATAAATTGGATGGCCTATATTGCATGATGGCAGGAACACCATCATTACCAACTCTGTTTTTTATAAGGGTAGGGATATGTAAGTGTCACTGCCCCCCCCCGACACACACACCCACACCCACACAACCACACACACACACATCCCAACACCGAAGGAATAGGGTGACACCTCGATCTTGATACTAATCTATCGACTGGCTTCTCTCTCAAACACACACACACGCACACACACTACCCGACACCGCAGGAGTAGGGCGGCACCTCGACCTTGATAGTAATCTATCTACTCCTCTTTCAAACACACACACACACACATACACACACTCGCTAGTTGTGCCTCTGTGCCTACCGCGCACACTCTCGATACGTCTTTCTCTCCCTCCCCCTCCCCCCACCCCAACAATGACAGCAGAAGGGTGACAAGTCGATCTGATCGTAATCTGTCAATTGGTTTCTCTCTCGAACATTGTGTCTCTGTGCCTCGCTCAGTAGCCCCTCGATATGTAGACTTCTCGCACGTGCACAGTTGTAGTGGCGATGACGCTGAACCCAGTGTGCCTCGTTTTTACCGGCCTCATGTGATAGTTTTCACCTTGTTTTCTGTTAATTAACAAGGCAACCTTTTCTTTGTTACTACTAGTGAATCTGAAATCATTCGGGGCAGACATAAAATATATCACTTCAACCCAATTATCGCAGTAACTATTTTAAAAGAAACTAGCTAGATGCCCGTGCGTTGCACGGAACATCAAGATGCATTTGTATCAATAGTTTATCTTGTGAGAGAAAAGGATGAACGAGGGAAGGCCGTGTTTGCGAACGTGGAGAGGGGTTTGGGTATATTTTTGCAAAATTGCCATAGTTTTCTTCCTATCCGTTAGATATGAATCCAATGGCCTATATTGCATGATGGCACACACACCATCATCACCAACTCTGTTTTCTACTCCCTCTATTCCTAAATATTTGTCTTTTTAGAGATTTCAACAAGTGACTACATATGGAGCAAAATGAGTGAATCTACACTCTAAAATATGTCTACATACACATCCGTATATGGTAGTCCATTTGAAATATGAAAAAGACAAATATTTAGGAACACATAGAGTATAAGAGTAGACATGGAGATATATCTCCAGCACGGTCTACAACAAAAATGTGCTGGACAGGTTAGCGTCGGATGCTCGCAACGCGATGACATGAGTTCGAATTCTGTCTTTAACTTTAGATTTTTATATTATATATTACTTATTTAATATATACTTCTTTCACTACTGTATTGACAGTGGAACCCACAGAGTACTTAGAATACAAGATTAAGGATGGACTTGTTTCTTTTTAACTTTCGGTATGAAGCTGTAGCCACCCTGCAAGTCACGTGTACACTGCACATGAAATTAACTTTTTATAGAGGGACAATCATACACACAATTAACTCAAATGGATTGGATGTCACTCTATTATTTCCAACATAAGAGCATCTCCAACGGTAGCCGGCAAATTTCCTCCCGCTTCCTTCCGCGGAGGATGACATCAAACGCCAGCGGCATACATTTTCACAACTCTAACCAACCAGATGAAATTCATGCAAACACGGACTGATTTCATATAAGCATGAAGGATTTCGTATAAAAAAAGCCGGATCTTCGTATAAACATGATGGATTTCATTACATTTACATGAACTAAGCGGTGCCAATCCGGCTCTCTTGGTATAATTAACACTCCCTCCTTACGTCCGGAAATACTTGTCCTAGAAATGGATGTATCTAGACTTATTTTAGTTATAGATACATACAGTTTATCCATTCTTTTAGAACAAAAATTTCCAACCAGCTGGACAGGGAGTACATAATCTAAATGGCCGCCCGTGGATCCCTTTGTCTTCCTCATGTCCGGCAGACACTTTGTGGGGTCGACGAAGGTCCTCGAAAGAGACGAAGAAGCAAAGAAACCACCTAAATGCGCAGTCATCGCCTCGGCGGTGGCCTTCATGGGACCCAAGTGGCGGCGGCCTCCCGTGTTCTACTTCTTCTCGATGATGGCGGCGGACATAGAGAAGCTGGCCACCGACTCGTCACTCTCCATACACCTAGCTTCTGTCTCTGCCTGCATGGCACTACTGCGGGCACGGGAGGCACGGCACCGCAGACACTGGTGGCGCGGTATGATGCGGCAGCGATGATGCCTGTACCAGTGTGCTCGCCGTCATGCCGGCGTGGAGCAACTCGCCACTCCTCATCGAGCTGAACTGGAGCGGCGAGTTGCTGAACCACGTGCCTGCTTGGGGCGGCAACTGGCTCCATCGGGCCAAGCGGGGTTGGTGAAGCACCGAGCGGCCTCGCCCGTATCCAGAGGGCTCGGCGGGCCACCCAGCTGGGTAATATGTCGGAGAACGGCTCCTCGGAAGCCATCAGAAGAGTGGACTAAATGGTGAAGGAGGAGATGGGGGAACGGCGAAGGGGTGCGATTCTTGCCCATGTATGTCTGGCCTCGTGTAAATAGAGGGCAGACGGTAGGAGCTTCGCCGGCGTATGGCCTCGTTTAAACTGAGGGCGGAAGGGAGGAGCTCGGCCGGTGTTGCGTTTAATTCGGGCCCGCTCATGACCAGACGTGTAGTGGAGTAGGTTTCTCAGTTTGCATGCGGGTTTAACGGAGGGGTTTGATGGAGGCGAGGAGGTGTGTTCAGCCGGGCGTGCAGCGGGCGGCACAGTAATATTCGATTTGACAGCGGGCGGTGCTTTAATGCAGATGAGGGAGGGAGTAGCGGTTCCCGAAATGTTGAATGGCCAATGCATCCTCCTTCAATTAATGCATGAGGGAAGTAATGGGAGGAGGACCGAGAAAAGAGGCTGCACGATGTGAATGCAACGCAGTTTGCCCTCATATAAAGGTGCCCCTCCATTCCAGTGCATCTACCACATCGTACGGACCTAAGCATTTGCCTAAGCACCTACACTAAGCGCAAAAGAGCTCACTCCAGACCCATGGCGGCGATGCGCGCGAGCGGCCAGCAGCTGTGCCAGATGGTCCACGAAGTCGGCCTGCGGCATGGCGCCGAGGATCGTCTCCAGACGGTGTTGGAGACCGACTGGTGGATGGCCGCCGTCGACGTCAACTACGACTCTCAGTTGGACCAGATGATCATTGCCACCACCAACAAGTTCACCATCCTCAAGAAGCTCGCGGACGACATCGTTGTACTCCTCCAGCCCGTGCGCCCGGGCTCCTCATTGCCTGCCACCCTAATCGGCCTCCATGGTCGTAACCTCTTTCAAGCACTGGTGGCCCTGCGACTGCCTGCCGACGCCATGAAGAATGTCCACCTGGAGGTTGCGCTCGTCGCGAGGCGCCTCGCCCTGCAAAAATTCGTCGACCTACACATCCACGTGTATGAGCAAATCATGTACATAGGTATCTACAAGGCCAGTGAGGACGCCATGACGTTGGGCTTCCTCAACCGGCTGGAAGCCTTGGATGCCTTTGTTGAGAAGCACCTCGACCTCGCCACAAAAGCCGCCACCCCTTAGCCGTCGGTCGGTGGCCTGGCGCACTAAGTTGAGGAGGAGGAGGTCGTACGTTGATGGATGTATCTTTCTTCTTGCCTTCTGTAACCACCACTGCGATCGCATCATCATCGTGGCCTTAATTCTTATTGTGTTGTTGCATTCTCGTTCCAGTCAATACCGACATGTGCGATCCCTTTGCTTAATTATATGCATCATTGTAACTAGTACTCCATCCGTCAATTTATAAGTTGTGCTTACATTTTCCATCAACTTCGTGCAACGCACAGGCATCTTGCTAGAAACACTAGAACATGTCGGACCGCGTGTGACCAAACCGACGATGCGCCAACCTAGCTACTACGTACCCTGCTTATCTGGCGGAAATAGCTCCGCCCTGGCGTTTCCAATCGTTATTTCTATCTATCGATCGTGCCAAGGAGCAGAACCAAAATGTTACAGTTTATACATGTTTCTCTACTCCTACTCCTATAAAAGACTCAGTTGGTGATGGTGGTGTGTCTGCCACCCGTCGTTTCTGACCATTAGATCTGCATCTAACGGCTATGAGGTAACTTGTGGCATTTTTGCAACAATAGCCCACTTATCTGCTCCAATTTGCAGAAAACCCCTTATTATGTTGAAATCAACCACATCCCTCCCTCAACTCATCAAAACAGCCTAAGAAATATATACTCCTATAAAAGACTCAGTTGGTGATGGTGGTGTGTCTACCATCCGTCGTTTCTGACCATTAGACCTGCATCTAACGGCTGTGAGGTAAGTTGTGGCATTTTTGCAACAATAGCCCACTTCTCTTCTCCAATTTGCAGAAAACCCCTTATTATCTTGAAACCACATCCCTCCCTTACCTCATCAAAACAACCTGAGAAATATATTTTGAGTGAAAAGTACTCCCTCCGTTCCTAAATATTTGTCTTTCTAGAGGTTTCAATAAGTGACTACATACAGAGCAAAATGAGTGAATCTACACTTCAAAATATGTCTATATAATCCGCATGTGATAGTCCATTTGAAATCTCTAAAAAGTCAAATATTTACGAATGGAGGGAGTAATATATTAGGAGTATATCAAAACAAGAGTGATTTCTTTGAAGTTTGTCAACGAGTACTACTATTCTACTACTTTGGATCCATCGCAATGCACGGGCACATTGCTAGTAAAAGGAAAAGGCCTGCCGCGTTCGTGTCGCACACCCCCCGCACACTCCCGGGAATCGGGAGTACTCCACGGCCCGTCCGACACGACACATAGCTTAGGGAAGGCGTGTTGCCTAGCATTTTCACTTTCATGTGGGACCGCCATTGAGCAAACCGACTATTGGCAAACCGCACCCTGCCCTCTGCCGGGTTGGAAAACAAAAACAAGGAGAAGATCTAGCTGTAGCACGGAAGCCAAGAAATTTGGTGTTAGATGGGGCTCGTTGATAGAGTAGGAGCATTCCGTACTACTCTACTCCTACTAGTACCAAGTTTGTACTATACAACTAGTACTACCACTATACAACTAGTAGGTACGTGCACGACACAGCATCGTAGGAACAAAAAACATGAAGATCTTGTTTTGGGTGACTTATCTTTTTTCCGGTCAATGTAGTATGAATAATATGATGTGGCCGGCACCCATGAAGCTTATGTGGCTTGGTTGCATGGTTACGAAAGGTTAGAGAAAAATAAATAGATAATGTGTTTAGAGTGCACTCCACTAAACAGGTATACTTTGGATCCATTGCAACGGGCCGGCACATCTATATCTGTATGTCACACCCTGATTTTCATGCCACAACACTTAAGCTAATAAATCATGATAAAATATGGTTTGACAAAAACTTTTGAGTGTTTTGGACCTTGCCTTGATTTGATTTTGTCTGTTGTTTGCAAGTGCTCTAAATATCAAATAAATCCTCCAACTCCTATACTTCATCTCCTTGATCCAAACTCTCGAACCAGTGATCATGCCATGTGTATAGGACATAAAAATAATTTCTTACAAAAATAATTTGGCCAAATAGTATTTTCAAAAATTAGTTTTTCAAAAACCCCTGGATTGAGGTTTGCACTACAAGTACTTAATTAAGGGTAGTAAAAATCTTTCCAAAAATGTATTTGACTCCTATTAGATATAGGATACCCAAAAAACACAAAAATATAATTTTAAAAGTTATTTTCCTATTTTATTTAAAGGCTTTTTTCTTAAGGCCAGAAATGGTCTTAAATAGGTTAAAATTATTTTAAAGCTTTAAAAATATTTGAGAAAAATCAGGGAAACTCAGTGGACATATATTTTCCATATATATGAGTTTAAACACATGGTAATGATCAAAATATTGGACAAAACTTCCCAGAACCATTTCTGCCCATTTCAAGGATTTGAAATATTTCTACAGGAAATATTCACATAAAAATCAAAGAAAATTCTAGCATGTCACATATGACATTTTTGATGATCTTGCCAAGTCTCATGTCATGGAGAACAGTATAACCCCATGAAACCCTCTCAAAACCACTTCTGTCCTTTTTCAAGTTTGAACAGCTTTGCACTGTCAAACATGTCCAAATGCTCTCAAAATTGGTGCACATTCTCAAATGGTGTAATAATGCATCTAGACCAAATGGCACAAGTTGGAGAGAATTTTATCTTATCAAAGTACCCCAAAACCCTCTCTGACTAGAATCAAATTTGAACAAGTTTGTACTGCCAACTTTTTCTCCTTGACCCCAACTTTTGTGGACATGTTCAAATCCTCAAATGATGACACTACACCAAGTGGTGCATCAAGGAGAATAGATTTGCGTGACTAAATCTTGGTAAAGCCATTTCTGCTGATTTCTAGGGTTTGCCAAAGTTACATTGGCAACTTTCTTCAAATGGACTCAAACTTGGTGGTCAACCTCAATTATGTGTGACACTTGATCCTGTTAATTCTCATGTCAAATAGAGTTAATTTGCTTGCCCAAATTTGCATCAAACACCTGCTGTCACTTTTCAAAAATCACCATTTTGGCCACTTACACTATTCTCCTTGAGCTCAACTTTTTACCACAGCCCCTCCTAGTCCTCCTCTACCTCCAGTAACAATGGTTGCATCTCAGCTCAATGATTTAGGGTTGAAACCACCTCATTTACCCCTCTGGACATCCCCTGCACCCCTCTTCCTCACCTCCCTCCTCATTCCAGTGGCCCTCCATGGCATTCAATGCTTCCTCCCCTTTCTTTACTACTCCCTAGCACTACCGGACACAAGTGGCCGCGCCCACTTCCCCTTTTTATGCCATGGCATGCCATATGCGTGCTCTGGAGCGCGCTATAGTGCGCCCTAGCACTGTAGCCGCTCTCTGCCCGAGCCACCGGACCACCTAGGGCCTCCCTCTCATGTCCCCCGAGGTCGTCTCGACATCCAGTACACGGCACGCTGCCGGCCCCCTCTAGAACCTCTCTCCTCTCCCCTCTATAAGCTCGCCCGAGCGCGTCCATGGATGCCACCCACGATGCACCGCGGCCACGCCCATTTAAACCACTCGACTCTCTCTCTCGAATCGATCCAAACCTCCTCTCTCCTGTGAACCTCTCTGACACCCCCTCTCTCCCCTCGTGCCCTCTTTCCCTCTCCATGGCCGCCGTGGTCGCCGTCAGCCACCACCCGGCTCTGGCAAACTAGGGCCTCCCCTTCCATCCTTTGGCCACCAGGAGGACCGCAGTAGGCCTTTGGAGCTTCCCCGCTCATCTTCTCCTGCACTGGTGCCCCGTGCCACAGCAACCATCTTCTCCTGAAGCCTCGTCCGCTGGCGTCAGGGTCGCCGTCGCCCTGGACCTCCCCAGCCTGCATGGCGCCCATGCATGGGCGCGGCTCTGCCTCCCGAGTCCGCCGGTACGTCGGACGCCGTCGGGGACGGCCGAAACCGCCGGGGAGCACGCCGGCGCCCCGTTCGATCGACCTCCTCTGCTTCTGGCGCGAGGAAGGAGACAACCTGCGGGCAGGGCCCGCTCGTCAGTGGCCGAGCCTCCAGGCCACGCTGGCAAGTGGACACAGGTCCAGCTCGGGGTTGCCTCCCGTGCGGGAAGGCGTATTACGCCGGTACGCCTCCGACGTGGCCCCTGCGCGCGTGCAGCCGAGCCGCTGGGCCGGCCCGCTGCCTATCTCTCGCCTTGCGTGCAAGATAAGGGTAAAGCCCCCTTTCCTTTTTTTCTTTTTCCCAGTAGACTTCAAAAGCACTTAAATAAATCAAATCAACTCCAAATTTGATGATTCAAATTTCTAGGGGATCCACAAATCATGATCTATCACATGGTGCTATTTGCACATTTTTACATAATCTTTCTCTTCAGAAATATTTATTAAAATCCCATTTTTCCATTTCTGTGATAAACTTTAGAAAATCACAGAGGGCTCAAATTTGATCCAAATGCCATGATTCAAATTTCTAGATGCTCCTGAGTTTATAACTTAGGTCATGAACATTTTTATTAATACTTTCTATGCCACACAATATAATGAGCCATTTCTTCATATTTGTCAACTTTGCAAATTCATAGGAAATTCATTTGAACTCCAAATCCAGTGAAACCAACTCCTAGATGCTTCTAAAACCATGATTTGTTAAATGGGTGCCTTTGCTCATTTTTCAAAAATATATTTCTATACACTTCTTGCAAATCCATAAACCGCTTGATTCCATCATATTGAAATGTTCAGGACTATTCACTAATCCAATTCCAATGAAACCACCCTGGTTATTTTTCATATGACCAGGGAAGTCTTAGAAAAGTCAAATCCATATTTTTAGAGCACTTTTATTTTCTGCCTTGTTGTGTTGCTTATTATGGTTGCTTTGGACGATAGTTGACGAAGTAGACGAAATGCTTGGAGTTGGGCCAGAGATATTTGAAGACCTCGGAGACTTTGTTAAAACAGGCAAGCAGCCCTTTGACCATGTCTATGAAACCCTTTTTATGCATGTCATATAGCACTCTTATTGCTTGCATCGGAGACATGACACTGTGATGACCACATGGGGTGGTTTGCCACCATTACTTCCTCGTTGATACTTGCATTGTGCATGACCCTACCTTCTTATGAGGGTTATGCCGGTGGAAGTAGATAGGATGCTAAGTAGTGCTATGCAAAAGGGACGGGGATATGCATGGTAATGGAGACAAGGCATTTTCAATAGACTTTTCGAAAACCCCATCGGGTGCCACTTATGCACGGGGGAGATGATGAGTTGGGTAGCCACTTGATGACGAAGTGGTGTACCGAGGCAAGTGTGTGTTGTTTTCAAAATGGATTGGTTTAAGTTGCGACCGTTATTCCAACCTTACATGCGCAACCACTCTACCCTTATATGGGAAAGGGCATTATTGATTACCTAGGCCGATACTAGCTTGGAGCTCGCATTACTAGTGACGGGAGAGTTGTTGGTGCGCTCTCTCGGGACGGGGTCGTGCCAGGTAGGGCGGCCATGACTGTTTTTACAGGGCACCGGATACACCGTTGTGTCCCCTCTCGGATGTTACGATATCGAGTGAGTCTCGCATGATGTACATCGTGAGGATACGGAACAACGAGTGGACTCTTTGTTAGTATCGTCTAGGGAAAGATAGTGATCGGGTGCTTACCCCGGGTACTTGAGGTACGGCGGGTCGTGGATGACACGGAAGTTCCCCGGATCTTGTGGGTAAAGTGTGCAACCTCTGCAGAGTGTAAAACTATTCGATAGCCGTGTCCACGGTCAAGGACAGTTGGGTAACCGCTCTTGGGCTATGTCCACTTGTTTACAAACCAGTGTGTGCGGGAAGTACTTCTTGGGTCAAGTCAAAGGACTTGACATGAATGAGTTTGGTTGGAGCCCACTCTATTTATGTTGATATCTGTAACCTGTCCTCATGGTTACTTGAATTCTCCTGATGCATGTCTTACAAGTTGTTGAACATGTCATTGCACTCAAAACTAGCTTTCTGCAAAAATTTACCTATATCATGCATTGTTGTATCTTGAGCCAAAACATGGGTTGCTTGTGAGTACATTCAAAGTGCTCATTGGCTTGCCACTGGTTATTTTATTGGCAGGCATAAAAGAACAGGATATGATGAAGAATACTTCGGTGACGAACATGCGAGCTAGGACGCTTCCCAGTCAGAATGCCTGTAGGATTAAGGCAGATAGCATGGGTCCAAGTTGTCAACGAAGATTTCCGCTGCAATGTTATACTCAAGACTTGACCATGATGGTCCTACTTGTGTAATACGGTATGTATGGATGTAAGACTCTTGTTATTCAGCTTCTGTGTGTTCAGTGAGCATTGATCTCTGGGATCACTGTACACGTGCATTCGGTGATCACGACTTATGAGTCGGGGTCCCCACACTATACCCCCTATATAGTGTGTGAATAACTTTGAAAGTTGGTCGTTGGATGAAGCCAATCTGACGATACAAAGATGGCAAATCCGAGCACTACCGGCCTTTGGATATCATCTACATTCCACCAGATTCTGCCACATGTAGAATCTAGAAGACTCCATGGTTGAACACTAACTTTTCCACAACTAAGCTTAGGCAAAGTGTGTCTGCCACAAAAAATATGGCTAACAAAATGGCCACCACAAGTGTGGCAAGATTTGGCAAGAAGTTGAGTCTATGACATGTGGACCATGTAGCTAGAAAAGTGTGGCAAGCCACAAGTGTAGCAATGAACCAAACACATGCATGCCGGCACACCTAAGCTTAGGCGTGGCAACCTTAGGCTGCAAACCAAACCATAACTTTGAAAGTTGGTCGTTGGATGAAGCCAATCCGATGGTACAAACATGGCAAATCCAAGCACTACTGGCCATTGGATATCATCTACATTCCACCAGATTTTGCCACATGTAGAATCTAGAAGACTCCACATGTAGAAGCATAATGCACAAACCACCAGAATCTCATGCGTGCAATGCACGTGTACGTTACTAGTAGTTGGTAGTAGTAAGAAACAAATTCCGGGTTTGGCACGAGCTCGTACTACGGGAGCACCACAAGGCCTGCCACAGGAGTTACATTTCCCTCTCGGGGCCCACGGGACCGAACTTCAGCGGCTTAGTGCCCGGCCAATGAGGTAATGACATGCGGACCTTAAATGCGGCTGGCCCACATGTCATTCTCATGGTGGTGGTGTGGTTCGCGACTCACTCATTCGAGATGAACCTGCCGGTGGTGGCGTGGCCGTGGCAAGGGTGCCACAGCTGGGCGTCGGGGCATTATGAGGCGTAGATGGCCACACCGGCGGGTACTACCTGTAGTACAGAAGTACTCCAGCTGAGGATTGATGGCCGAGACGAAATGTGTCACAGCCGCTGGATGAAAATTCGATGGTGCGGGACGTGTGGTGTCATGGGTTCGTGCGGCGTCGTGGGAATCGCGTGTGGCTGTGGTACAAACTTGATGCTCGCTGCATTTAAGGTGGCCCACATGTCAAGCACACAAAGGCAGATGGGCGGTGTGGCCGAGAGGGGTGAGGCGCACGTCGGGGGACGTGGTGTCGTGGGTTGGAGCGGCGTCGTGGGAATCGCGAGTGGCACAGGATGAAACATGATGGTCGACGTAGTTGAACTTCCATGGACAAGCTGTCATGTCTACGGACACATGCATTGCATACCGATCACTGGAAGGAGTAGTAGAGAAAGCTAGGCGGATAAATAGTTCCTTATAGTCAATCAGACCCACGCTAGTACTTGTTCCAAAGACATGCACACCATCAAAATAGTCCATCTATATCAATATACATTGAGAGGGAATATTTTTTTTACAAGAGAGGAAATAGTTCATCCATCCATAATGCCCTGCTGCTGGTGCAGCATCTTCTTCTTCTTCTTCTTCTTCTTCTTCTTCTTCTTCTTCTTCTTCTTCTTCTTCTTCTTCTTCTTCTTCTTCTTCTTCTTCTTCTTCTTCTTCTTCTTCTTCTTCTTCTTCTTCTTCTTCTTCTTCTTCTTCTTCTTCTCATTTTCTGTGGGAGACGGCATCGCAACAAGCTCTCTGGACCTTGCAGCTATCTTGAAACTCACACGGGCGTCGAGGGAAGCATAATTTATCTGCTCGTACATCAAGGAATAATTCTCCCATCCAGACGACCTTAATGCCAGCGTCTCGTCACCCTTCTGAAGATTTGTTCCTAGCACAAAATTTTCTACGTCGAATAGGGATGGTGTCGGTTTATCACAATCTTCTACAGGAATTTTTATTCTAGTTTGTAGGTCAGCGATGCTTTTCAAATCAAGGTTGTACGACTCCAACTTCTGCTTGTCCCCTGTGATGGCTGCCCCACAGAAGTATATGTCCTCCCGAGCCAAGAAATCGCAAAGCTCACCTAGTATGGAGGGCGCGTGTATGATGTGGTACACCAAAGCATCATCTTCGAGGCACAGCTAAAGGACAACGGCGCGTTGGATCTTCCCTGTGGCGCGCTCCGTGTACTCTGCGTCGAGACCAATGACATTCATCTCCACCTTTTGGAGGGAGTTGGATACATTGTTGATCCACTTCCGAACAACCCTTGGGTGGTCGGTGACTGTGGCAACTATGCTCAATGATCCTTTGATGAGGACATGTTGGACGCTAAAAACCTGCATCTCGATCTCTTTCGCCATTTGGAACCGCTGGACCAGAGGGCTATGGTTTGGTGAATTAGGATTAGATGGCTAGTCTAACTGAAGAAGATGATTATTTATAGGGGCTTCGGAATTACTCCAGGAGGATGTGAAGAGGTTAAAACAATGTGAATGCAGTGTGGTTTGGATGCAAATGAAGATCAAGGAGTAGTGAAAAAGCCGAGGAAAATCGGTTCCCGATGGAGAAGTAAATGGGAGAAGTTATGCAGATGCATGAGGAGAGGAGCGGTGGTTTGACTGCTGCATGCAATGGATTGGACGGGCTCTTCGGTTGCCTTTTCTCTCTCCCGCGCGCACAGAGTGGCCCACTTGCATGCTGCAGTTTATTGGCTGGAGTCTGGCTGCAGCTGCTCATGCGTATGCTAATTAATGTTGTGAATGTGGGGCATGGAGGGAGATGGGCGCATGCAAAAGGGTATATACGCAGACTAATTAGAGAAATACCGAAAAAAGTTATGCAAAGACAAAAGAGTACCGGAGGGAGTACTACTCATGTTCCTACTACGGTTAAGGAATATGCAGTTATCCTCAAAAAAGAAAAGTCCTTCTTTGCGCTTCCGCATGCACAAGAACTTGGTTCTGCTCGCAATATGGATGATAGCTGGAGGATGAAGTGAACCCAGAGGCATGCTAGCACGGGAGTGTACTCATGTTCCTACTACTCCTACTAGTAGTAGTAGTACAACTGTGGTACACTTGATGGTCAAAATACTATTATTCATCCGGTCCTCACAGTGAAGTGACAAGACCCTGCGCCCGAGGTGACACCAGTCCAGGCAGCGTGTCCGGGTTACCAAAGTCAGCCTCACCTTGTGCACTATGCAGTCACTGTCACCGCCGCTGTATAGCATGCCTCGCCTCGTCTTCCTCTCCCTAGCACCACTCCATCTCCATCTCCGTCTCGCCGGAGATCCTGAGGTCACTCTTCATTATCTCACTGTGCCCCCGCATACCCTCGCCTCGCTCGCCTCCCCCAGTACCACTATTCCGTCGCTAGCAGCTCCAGCACCGACAACCTTCTCCCCCGTAAATCAAGCCCCCCAAAACCCCACCTTCCAAACTCTACCATGGCCGAACGCGAACCGCGCAGGATCCATATGAGCCGCGATTGGAGCAATCTCCCCAGTGATGTCCTCGACCTCTGTTGTTCGTGTATGGTTATGTTGAGCGCCCTGCGGCTGGCTACATGCTCGAGGGGCATGCACATGGCCATCATCGAAGCAAGGCCAAAGCTTTTCAAGACACCGTGCTTGCTTCTATCTGGTCTTGCGAGATTTTCTCACCATGATACGGAGGCGTACATGATGCCCCTCGAGTTCAATCCGATCTCCATTAGCCGAAGCTTCTTTGCAGGTATGGAGTGGTTCGCCGTACATCATTTCCCACGACTTTGATCCGATCACCATCGCCCGAAACTTCTTGGCAGGTATGTACTAGGTCGGCATGAACTCCCACTAGATGGCTGCCTTCAGAGAAGACGTTAAAAAGTTGGTGCTTGTGAACTTCCAGACCTCCCATGAGATTATCCTTCCTCCATTGGATTATATAGAGTTTTACCATCACGGTCCTAGTCATATAGATTACCACGTCAGTTGGACGGACCTTGTTTTGCAGAAGATTGTAATCTGCCAAGTGCCCACATGACATGCGAATTACGCAGACTTCAAGCTAATTGCCTTGTTCGACCACAGACTCGCCTATCTTTACGCCGGTGCCTTCTTTAGCTGGAGGCAACTCAGCGCGCAGTGGATCATCGTCAAAGCTGATACACACTTATGTGATGCTATTGAACACAATGGCATCATCTACGCGATCGACAAAGCAGATGGCACCACGTATTGCTGGGATGGCGCGCGTAAGTCGTTTCCATCTCATGTTAATGATGACGCCATGACACTGTTTGAAATTTTTGTGATGATTGGCATATCCCTGTTTGAGCAGAATTTGAGTAGAACTGAATAATCAAACGGTTGAGAATATATGGATATTCTCCTTATTTTACAGTAATCTATATACTACTACTAAATATGAGTGTGTGTCAATGGCCATGTTAGTTTCCTCATTTTCATGATGTAGAAACATGCACCACACTGTTGGTTTCATCTAACCATACATTAGGGAAGTAAATGTGCATATGGAGAACTCTATATTTGGAAGTAGTGAAATCATGTAATGCTTACCATGTGTGCATACCTATATTCGCCCTTTAGCAATCAATGGCTAGAATAATATCCTCACAAAAAAAATTCCCACAGAACACGAGTATATAACAATGCATGGTCTGTTAGTTACCTTGAAGAATTTGTTTGTGAGGACAAAACATGATTCCATAACATGCATGACATGGTAGTTTCCTGTGAAGAATCTATTGCGAGATAACATGAGTATAACCATGCATGGCACTTCTATATTTTCAAACCCAATATACATTTCCCTGTATTTTCCTCCCAGTTCCAACAGGGACATATCAATGTTGTTTCTTGCACTATCCTACTCATACTCTAAACAATGTTGATCTTACATTAACAATGCATGTCCTTTTTTATATGATGCAGTGTCCCTATAGTTACTGCCCTTTGTAATCACACCACCTTTGCCAAAAACAGGGAAGCACAACTGGTTCTTCGCTCGATCAGACGACGGCAAAAGACTGATGATCATTCGAACACATGAGCCGGAAAAGTTATATTGCAAAAACCCCACTGTATACAAGCACCACGAAATACGTGAGTATCTGGACAGTGGATGTTACGTCTATGAGCAGGATACCAGCTTGTTGGGGCCTTCAGGATTTTTTAGTTGGAGGCGGGTAAACAACCTTGGTTCACACTCTCTATTTCTCGGACTCAATTATCCGATTAACCAGGAGATCACCGTTGCTAAGGACCTTGATGGCAGAGAGGCTCTGTTTGTTATGGAAAACTGTGTCTACACGGCAAGCCCTAGGAGTTCGGGAGCAAACTCCCCTGATTGTCAACGATACAACCTGCAGCCAAAAGAAGGTGAGAATGACAAAGGCATCCGGATTAACTTTGATCCTTGGATGTCTCAATTACGATAGGCAGTGATGTGGTTCTAGCCTTCAGGTTGATAGGTAATTGGGCTGTTGCATCAAAAGGGTGGAGTACTGGTGTCTCCGGATTATTGGTCGCTGAAGCGGGGCTGCAAATTATGATGGTGTTGGATCATCTCTTCGAATGACTTTGTTGTCTTTGCTGCTTGTTCTGTATGGGTAGTTTTTTCTTTTGTTATGCATATTCCTTGTCATTTGGTCATCCTCGTCTATGTCACTCTTACTATGTAATAGTTGGCTCTGTTTAGAATGTCATTCTCGTCTGGATCACGAGAGTCTGAGTGTTGCAGATGGGTGCGTTTTGGTGGTGTAGCAAGACTTCTTATGAACTATCATGTCTTGTTGTTTATGTCAGTAGTAGTCACTAGTCAGTGTTTGAATGTTGTATATATCGTTGTTTCGAACTGTTTATTGTCTTGAACTACTGGTGGGCTAAATGAGGGCATCACCATTCTCCAGTGTTCAGAGTGTATCTCCTTTTTTCAAGTTATATAATTTGAGCTCAGTGTCTTTTCGATGATGTACACTTGTTTGGGCTAGTGAGGTGTCGTTGAATATGGGCCGAGTAGTAACACAATGCCAAATAGGTCAATTATGACTCTCAGGCCGGGCTCTCAAAAGATCCTAAAAAAAGTCCGGGCTCTCCAAAAAAGAAAGAATAAGGACTCTTAGGCCGACATGTGGGCTCCACCGGTGTTTTCGTGCGCTTGCGCGCCTAGAACATATTGTCGCGTGTTCGAAATTCAAGCTACCTTTTCATCCCCAATCTCCCGCCCCTCCCCCACCTCTGGAATCTCGATTCCTACTCCAGTTCCCCCAAAAACCCCTCCAGTACTCCCTGTACTCAAGCTCACTATCATGTCGCCGGTCAACGCGGAACTCCGAGCCGGAGATCCTGAGGTCCGTCCTGCCTTCGGTCGCTGCGTGTTGTCGCTCAACAGTGGCATGGCGGCGCTTGACAACCAGTTTGCCGGCAAAGTGCTAATAGTAACCATCAACAGCGACCGGCCTCCCGTCTCGCCGGATGACCTTGTCAAAGCTGTTGGCATTGCGCACAGCATCCAAATAAGTGACTTGCTCATCGAAGTCTGTCTGCCACCGGCTGATTTCTTCGTCAGGTTCCGGACAACTTTCGACTGCAGTCGTGTGTTTGAATCTTCCCGGTATTTGTTCTGCGATGGCCCGCTGGTGAGCTTTGATCGGTGGCACCCAGGATGGGGCTCGGTGCCCTCTGAGCTTGAGTTTTTAACAAAGCTTACCTTCCACGGCATGCCTCGACCTGCTTGGAACATCGAGTCCATGAATGAGCTTATCAACGACCTTGGAGGTGAGCTCGTAAGTATGTTTGTTCCTCCAGATAGCTGGGCTCTAACGGTTATGGCATGGATGAAGAAGCCATCCACCATACCAAAGGTGATTGGTGTTGAGATACTGGTGCAGGAACCGGGGTTGTACTATTCGTCGCCACCAAGGCCGCCGCGGACCACGTTAGGGATGTACATGTATCGAGTGTTCGTGCATGTCGAAGAAGTGGTAAATCCATCAATCGAAGTCCTGCCGCCGCCGCTGGTGCCAAGGTTCGTCGACGACGTCCATTATAGGAGTGAACGTCAGACTTTCCCCGTGTTGCTCAGAACGATGGATGGCACAGGGCCTACTCCATCGCGCGGCGGAGGCCACTGCTTCTTTGGGAGAAGAGGCGGGGCTGGTTGCCTGGATGTGCTCTAATTTGAGGTAACAACCGAATCTTGTCAGATACTAGTTAAATCCGAGCTATGGGTGTGAAGCACTGATGTGCCAGTACATTTGATTGTGACCTGCTCTAATTTTGTACCTGAACTTTTTTTAGAAAGGGTTGTACGTCAACTGAATGTGATAGCAGAACTTATTGTGTTGTCTGTCTGTTTTCTTTGCACAACATTCAAGATATTTCCCTGTCATTGATAAAGACGATGAACCGTTATGTACGAGTTCGTTGGTTTCAACATAGCCCTACCCGTAGGGATCCACTGCTTCCATCCTGATTGTGCCGCCTGCGTGAAATTTTTGTATGCAAGTTCAGTGTGTTATGATGTTCTATATGATTGTGTCAACTATATAAGTTTTTACTGAGCATCAGCAATGCATATGGCTAAAAGATGTATTTACGAGCATCGACCGATGGGTCTCTCTGTCCCGCACACACACACACGCACACACACGCACACACGCACAAGTGGGACCCGTTGAATTATTTCTTTGCTCGTGACAACTTTTAATTAGGTCCCACTTTAATCTAACTTTTTTCTTAAGTTATTAATTGAGATCAGTGACTTTCAAAAGTTATACAGAAGCCTTGTTTGGGCCTTTCCGGCGCCGCTGCATGTGGGCTGAGTAGCCATGTTAGGTTGTACTGTACTACACAGGCCTTTTTTTCAACATCAGCAATGCAACTGGGCCGACAGTTGTACACAATATCCGGGTCAACTTGTTATTCTCCGCCCCGCTGGGCTGCAAACTTTCCTAAGAGGTATGTATTAGGCTTAGCAAGAAAACGGACTTTAAGAAATAATAAATGGGATGTAATTATAATAACTGGGCAGTAACTATAAAAAATGCACCAAATGCGTAATTAGTTGAAAAAATATATTATTTTCGGAATTTGAAAATTTTAATTTCATTACTTGTTGCGCGTGCAATATTTTGTTGGATTTTAACGTAATACAACTTTATTTTGAAATTATAATTAATCTGACTAGAAATTTCAGATAAAAATATTTTGGATCCCGTAAAAATGTGGGAATTTTTTTTAATTCTGTTTTGAGCGTTTGGTTGAAATTATTAATCGTTGTCCTAGCTAGAAAATGGGTTGTACTTTTAACAAACTGTAAATGGGTTGTAGTAAATTCCATTAGAATAAAAAATGGGTTGCACATTCTTACAAATCGCAAATGGGCTATATGTTCTCTGCCACACACTTCTGGGCCTTGTAAGTTGACGCGTCCCCTAAAAAAACTAAGTTGACGCGTATGCAAGGCTTTGTCGACAACACACGGTTCTGGCAGCTGTGGCCGTTGGATGTCCATCTAACGGATGTCGTGCTTCTTCTTCAATCTCGGATATTCTTGCTTCAGCCGCCCAAAAAATGATTCCTCCCCCTAACATCTAGGGCGCACCATTTCAGAGGTTGGCCTGTGGGCCTACTAAGTTGACGCGTACCAAGGGCTTTGTCAACTTAGTCAATATAAACGATTCTAGCTGCAGTGACCATACGATGTCCATCCAATGGCCGTAGTGCTTCTTCAACCTCTGGTCTTCTTGCTCCAGCCGCCCAAAGCAGCGTCGGTTGTGTCGCGTGCTCCTGCCTCCCGTGGTCGGTTGTGATGTCGCGAAGGCCTCACCGCCCCCTACTACTCCCACCGCTGGCCAGGCCATCCCTCTACTCACCCACACCCCCTGTTATTCCGCGGCGACGGCAGCCTCACACCGCAGCCGAACCAGTGAACCCTCGTACTCCTCTTCGCGCGGGCTTCCACTGCCGCGTCTTCCCCAGCTCCGTGTCGTCCCCTTCCTAGGCCTCGCCGAGTCGACGTCGTCCACCGCCCTGGTGCTCTTGGTGCGGTGTGGTCAACGTGGTCAAGGAGCGGCTTCCATCGGACGTGGACTGTACGTGGAGAGGCTGGCAGCTGGGTCTATGACAGCAGCAAGGAAGTGCCTCCTTATTACGCGGAAAATAATGATTCCTCCACCTAACAGCAAGGACCCACCGGACGGGCCACCGTATTTCACGAAAAAACGTTTCCCCCCTGACTGCCGGGACCCATCGGACGGGCCACCGTACTGTGAAAAAAAACGTTCCCCCCGCTGTCAGCTCGGACCCACCGGAAGTGCCTCCTTATTACACACAAAAAAAGAATACTCCCCTTGCTGGTTGGGACCCATCTTGGTGGGAGGCTGACTTGTGGGCCTACTAAGTTGACTGGGACGGAGTGCTTTGTCAACTTAGTCAATATGAACGATTCTAGCTCCAATGACCGTACGATGTCCATCCAATGGCCGTAGTGCTTCTTAAACCTCTAGTCTTGTTGCTCCAGCCGCCCAAAGCAGCGTCGGTTGTGCCGCATGCTCCAGCCTCCCGTGGCCGGCTGTGCTGCCGCGGAGGCCTCACCGCCCCTACTATTCCCACTGCTGGCCAGGCCATCCCTCTACTCACCCACACCCCCTGTTATTCTGTGGCGACGACAGCCTCACATCGCAGTGAACTAGTGAACCCTCATACTCCTCTACGCGTGGGCATCCACTGCCGCGTCTTCCCCGGCTCCGCGTCGTCCCCTTCCTAGGCCTCGCCGTTGTCCACCGCCCTGGTGCTCTCGGCGTGGCGTGGTCAACATGGTCAAGGAACGGCTTCCATCAGACATGGACTGTACGTGGAGAGGCTGACAGCTGGGTCCACGGCCGCAGCAAGGAAGTGCCTCCTTATTACGCGCAAAATAATTATTCCTCCACCTGACAGCGGGGACCCACCGAACGGGCCACCGTATTTCGCAAAAAAAATGTTTCCCCCTGACTGCTGGGACCCACCAGCTACATCTTCGCACGCAAGGAAGTGCGTCCGGGCAAAAACGATTCGACCCCTGACTGTTGGGACCCACCTGCTACATCTTCGCACGCAAGGAAGTGCCTGACAGTCGGTACCCACCTGGTCGAAGCGTACGTAGCGTTGTCATTCTGGTTGCGAACGTGCACGTACATACTGGTCGATGTAGAGGCACGCACGTAGCATGTACATGTACGTACAGCGGCCAGGGTGCAAGAAAGTAAATACGGCCACAAACGTACATACGGGCGGGGTCTCGAACGACTACTCGCGCGTACGTACGGCCAGGGCTTGTGTACATGGCTGGGTCAGAACGGAGAAACAACATCATCGTCGTGTTCATGGGGAGCTAACCAGCTGGGTCGGAACGGAATGCGTCGTCGTGTTCACTGGGAGGGCTTGGATGGAACAACCGATGGAAATGAGGCCTAGCGTACCGCAAAACGGAGGAAACGCCCTTGTGTTCGACCGGCCACGTTCGAAACGGGATCCTGTTCATCGGGAGTGGTATGGCGTACCGCAAAACAGAGGAAACGGACCTCCTATGATCGAAACGGGGGTCCTGTTGATCGGGAGGGTGTGGCATACCGCAAAACGGAGGAAACAGACTTGTGTTGGAGCGCTACGGTTGAAATGGGGGTCCTGTTCATCGGGAGGGGTGTGGCGTACCTCAAAACGGGACTCCACGTGATACTGTTCATCTCCATCGTCGACCCCCTCCAGCCTCCACAGGCTACTGTTCATCCACCGTCGACCTCCTCCAGCCTCCACCTGCGACTGTTCATCCACGGGCTCCTGTTCATCCAGCCTCCACTGCGTGCTACTCCACCGGCTACTGTTAAACCAGCCCTCTCCACGGGCTCCTATTCAACCACCCCTCCATGGGCTACTGTTCATCCATCCCTCCACCGTCTACTGTTCATCCTGCCCTCTACGGGGTGGTCCTATTCACCCAGCCCTCCACGGGGTCCTGTTCATCCAGCCCCAACCGACTTGATCGATCGGGGTCCTATTCATCCAGAGGCAACACCACGGGGTCCTGTTCATCCACCCCCACCGGGAACTGTTCATCGAAACCCCCCCAGCAACGCTAACTGTTCATCTAGAGGCAGCATCGATCGGCTTCAGTTAGCAGCAGTAGTGAAGGAATCGCTCGATCGGGTTCAGTTAACAGCCATCGATCGATCGCTCGGGTTCAGTAACGCGTAGCCTGCAGTGCAATCGCTCGGGTTCAGTTAGAGCCCAACGCCTCGCTCGAGTTCAGTTAGAGTCAACGCCTCGCACACACGCGCGTACGTGTACGAGAGAAACGCGCATCGCTCGGCCCCGACCACCCACCGTAACCGGGAACACCCCGATATTTTCCTCGCCCTCGCTTCTACCATGGTTTTTTCCATCATGGACGGCCCAAAGAATGTCATGCAACTGCGTCTCCGGCCCGCCCAAGACGAAAAGCCCATTTTCTGTCATGATTTTTGTCACATAAGTAGGACCCGACCACATCTATGATGATACCGGGTTTTGTCACAATTATCGTCATAGAAGTGTCATAAGTATGACAGAAAAAAAATTCGTTCGGCCCAAAATGTCACAGATGTGTCTTTTTTTGTAGTGACAACTCTATGCACCCTTAACGTTCGCTTTACCTAGAACAAGTATAAAACTAGAAGTACTTTGTAGGTGTTTTTGGATAGGTTTGCAAGATAATAAAGAGCACATAAATAAAAAGTAGGGGTTGTTTAGGTAAAGAAGCAATAAAGTTAGTATAGCGAGTGTGGAAAAGTGGTGGTTGGAGTTGTGAAATTGTCCCTAAGCAATTGACTACCTTACTAGACCGACAGCAAGTTTTAAGTGGGAGAGGCCACTGCTAGCATGTCATCCCTCACTTGGAATTCTATGCACTTATGATTGGAACTATTAGCAAGCATCCGCAACTACTAACATTCATTAAGGTAAAACCCAACCATAGCATTAAGATATATTGGCCCCCCTTCAATCCCGTATGCATCAATTTCTATGCTAGGTTGAAACTTCTGTCACTCTTGCCCTCCAATACATAGTCTTATCAACATACAACTAACCCTATGGTGTGATCCACGCGCGCGCTCATATGATGGGCACCAAAGGACAGCAACATAACCACAAGCAAATTAAACCAATCATAGCAATTCACCAATTACCGATAGGACAACAAAAATCTACTCAGACATCATCGGATGGCAACACATCATTGGATAATCATATGAAGCATAAAGCACTATGTTCAAGTAGAGGGTACAACGGGTTGCGGGAGAGTGGACCGCTATAGATAGATGGGGGAAGGTGATGGAGATGTTGGTGAAGCTAACAGAGGTGTTGGTGTAGATTGCGGTGATGATGATGGCCCCGGCGGCGTTCCGGCGCCACCGGAAGAGAGGGGGAGAGAGCCCCCCTTCTTCTTCTTCCTTGACCTTCTCCCAAGATGGGAGAAGGGTTTCCCCTATGGTCCTTGGCTTCCATGGCATGGGAGGGGCGAGAGCCCCTCCGAGATTGGATCTATCTCTCTGTCTCTCCTTGTTTCTGCGCTCCTGATTCTGCCCTTTCACCGTTTCTTATGTTCCCGAAGATCGGTAACTCCAATTGGGCTGAATTTGAACATGATTTCTATCCGGATATTGGCTTTCTTGCGGCGAAAGAAGGGCACATACCTCCTTACGGGGTGGACACAAGGGTCAGGGGTGCGCCCCCTGCCTCGTGGCCCCCTCGGGCATCATCTTGCGTTGATTCTTCTTCCGAAAAATCACATATATTCCAAAAAAAATCTCCGTCAGTTTTTATCCTGTTTGGACTCTGTTTGATATGGATTTTCTGCGAAACAAAAAACATGCAACAAACAGGAACTGGCAGTGGGCACTGGATCAATATGTTAGTCCCAAAAATATTATAAAAAGTTGCCAAAAGTATATGAAAGTTGTATAATATTGGCATGGAACAATAAAAAATTATAGATATGACGGAGACGTATCAGCATCCCCAAGCTTAATTCCTGCTCGTCCTCGAGTAGGTAAATGATAAAAAGATAATTTTTGATGTGGAATGCTACCTAGCATAATCCTAATCACATAATCTAATCATGGCATGAATATTAAGACACGAGTGATTCAAAGCAATAGTCTATCTTTTGACAATAAGACAACAATACTTCAAGCATACTAATAAAGCAATCATGTCTTTTCAAAATAACATGGCCAAAGAAAGTTATCCCTACAAAATCATATGGTCTGGCTATGCTCCATCTTCATCACACAAAATATTCAAATCATGCACAACCCCGATGACAAGCCAAGCAATTGTTTCATACTTTTCACGTTCTCAAACCTTTTTAACTTTCACGCAATACATGAGCGTGAGCCATGGACATAGCACTATAGGTGGAATAGAATATGATGGTGGAGGTTGTGTGGAGAAAACAAAAAGGAGAAAGTCTCACATCAACGCGGCTAATCAACGGGCTATGGAGATGCCCATCAATTGATGTCAATGTGAGGAGTAGGGATTGCCATGCAACGGATGCACTAAGAGCTATAAGTGTATGAAAGCTCAAACTGAAACTAAGTGGGTGTGCATCCAACTTGCTTGCTCATGAAGACCTAGGGCATTTGAGGAAGCCCATTGTTGGAATATACAAGCCAAGTTCTATAATAAAAATTCCCACTAGTATATGAAAGTTATAACTCAAGAGACTCTCTATATGAAGAACATGGTGCTACTCTGAAGCACAAGTGTGGTAAAAGGATAGTAACATTTCCCCTTCTCTCTTTTTCTCTCTTTTTTTGTTTTTTTTGTTTTGGTGGGCTTCTTTGGCCTCTTTTTTTTATTTGGGCTTCTTTGGCCTCTTTTTTTTTTTGAAGTCTGGAGTATCATCCCGACTTGTGGGAGAATCATTTTATCCATCATCCTTTCCTCATTGGGGCAATGCTCTAATAATGATGATCATCACACTTTTATTTACTTACAACTCAATTTTACAACTCGATGTCTAGAACAAAGTATGACTCTATATGAATGCCTCCGGCGGTGTACCGGGATGCACAATGATCTAGCATATCAATGATATCAAATATCATGCTAGCTATCTTACGATCATGCAAAGCAATATGACAATGATGCTCAAGTCATGTATATGAAGATGATGGAAGTTGCATGGCAATATATCTCGGAATGGCTATGGAAATGCCATGATAGGTAGGTATGGTGGCTGTTTTGAGGAAGATATAAGGAGGCTTATGTGTGATAGAGCATATCGTATCACGGGGTTTGGATGCACCGGCGAAGTTTGCACCAACTCCCGAGGTGAGAAAGGGCAATGCACGGTACCGAAGAGGCTAGCAATGATGGAAGGGTGAGAGTGCGTATAATCCATGGACTCAACATTAGTCATAAAGAACTCACATACTTATTGCAAAAGTCTATTAGCTATCGAAACAAAGTACTACGCGCATGCACCTAGGGGGATAGATTGGTCGGAAAAGACCATCGCTCGTCCCCGACCGCCACTCATAAGGAAGACAATCAATAAATAAATCATGCTCCGACTTTGTTGCTGTAGCGACCCGACATCAAACGGTCAAGTCTCTGTGCTTACGTGTCATCCCTAGATCGGTATGCTGACACACACAGTACTCAAGGATTTATAACAGAGGTAAATCACATGTATAAAGTAGCGTAAATACTATTACCTCAATCCAAATAGCGGAAGTAACAACAAGGTTGTGGATTCCCATCAACACCAACGACAAAGTTGAGTGTAGAAATCGTAACCCTAACATATCACTTACTCGTCGTATGCATCCTACAACATGAGACGTTGCAACCACAAAGGGTCAGTACATTGAATGTACCAGCAAATTCACACCATAGGATACTGATGAACAATAGCTATCACTACATGCATATTTGGCTAGTGGAAAGCTCTAAGTTTATTTTTTGCATAAAGCTAATTTTTTTCTACAACAAAGGAATAAATTTTATTTAACTACAAAGTTTGTTGAAAAATATTGAGAATGGTAACCCCATCTCAATCCCAAATTAGAAGTTAAAAACCCAACAAGTTAATTATATAGAGTGATGAGATCAATCAAATAATTCATGTACCAGATACTCAAGATGTCCTTAACCAGGGACACGGCTAATCAAGATTAGTTTGTACACTCTGCAGAGGTTTGCGCACTTTTTCCCACAAGACTCGATCCCCTCCGTTGGATTTCTCGCACTACATGGTGTTTGAGAAACAGATGACCGAGAGACATAGTCTTTGAGAAACATTAACTCTTTACTCTGGGTAGACAGTACCAACCTACATCCCCTACATCTGCTAGTCTACCACTGAAAGAGGTCATGCAACATACTCAACTATGCTAGAGCCCATAATAGCTTGTGGCTGCACACGGAAGTTTCTAACATGAATAATCTTATGATCCCTTTGAGCCTGGGTGGCAAACTAAAGGACAACACGGGTATAACCCCAGGTGCCCGCAACCAATCCACCGAGATGTGTATTTAAGTAGCCACCTTAAGTTAACCATTAATTAACAATCTCACATCTGTCGTGGATCACTCAAACCAAACCACGTCTACGAGCATAGCATAGCAACCTAAGCATAACGTAGAAGTAACTCCCAAGGGTTTGATAATAAAAGGGCAATAGGTTCTACCTCATCATCTACTTCCCAATACTCACATGTTAGCAATCCTACTCATGCAACGTTTGAGGGTTGAAACTAATGCATAAAAACTGGGTAATAAAAGGGATATGATCAAAGTGTTATTTGCCTTGCTGACGATCTGCAAAACATAGAGACTCGTAGTAGCACGCTTCGCACTCCGGGAATTCTATCACAAACAAACAATATCATACATGAGCACTCAAGCATTGATGCAAGGGTGAAACTCAAATAAAAAGATCCAATCTGAAAGTTCAACTGAAGAACTTCGGTTTGCAACAGGAATCAATCAAATCGACGCTACGAAACTGAAACTATGATCAAAAGAACTTCGAATACAAATATGCTTGAAACCAAATTTTCAATTGTCAAAATAATGTTCAAGTTGATTAACCAGAAAGAGGGGTTCGAGACGAAGATGTTGGCATTGGTTTCACTGGATTTGGACGAACGGTTGAAAAGTTGCGAGAGTTTGAAGATCGGGGGCTAATCTGCGATAAAAATAATCACGGATAGGTCCCTGTCCGAAAATAAAATAAAAAGAAAAAGACTACAGCGTGAACGTCCGCTACAGAGGCAAACGAACGAATTCGTTCGTTAAAACGAACTAACGAACGAACGTTCACGGAATAAACTAAACTGAGAAAACCGATCTAATAAAAAACCGAACTAGGGTTTATAAAAAAATTGAACTAGGGTTTTATAGAAAAAACAAACGGGTTTATACCTAAAACTGGAAAAGGCCGATGGCGACGAGGTCAACGGCAGCGACGGCGGGCGAGGCGGCGGCGACGGCGGGCTGCAGGTCGGCGCAGGGCTGCGGGGTAGCGAGGGGTGGTGCGGGCGGCGGAGCTGCGGTGGCGGCGCGGCTTCGGCGGCGGGGCTGCGGCTCGGGTGGGATGAGAAGAGGCGGCGAGGGCGGCGGTATTTAAAGGGGAGGGGTCGACACATGTGGTGTCCCGCTCGGACACGGCGGCGGCGACGCTCGGGACTCCGGTCCCGAGCCGGAGCGGGAGGCGGCGGCAACGCTCGGGACTCCGGTCCCGAGCCGGAGTGGGAGGCGGCGGCGCGCTGGGCTTTGGCCCGCTCGGCTGGGTCGTTGGCCCAGTCGGGCGACGCGTTTTTTAATAAATAAATTCCGCCGAAAAGGAAAAATCCTATATAAATATAAAAAATTCTAAAAATTCCAAAAACAATTTTCACCTTCTAAATAAAATATTTAGAACAAAGTGAACATTTTCTTGGCCTAAAAATGCATATTTTTATAATTCAAATAAAATAACAATTAAAATCCAAATAAATTATTTATTTGATTTTAACATTTTTCCTCCAATATTTCTGTTATTTTTGGAGAAGTCATTTTATCTCCTCTCTTTTATTTTTAACATTGGAAATATTTTTGGAGAGAAAAATAATTAAAACCAAAATTATCCTCTTTTCAATATTTGAGAAAATTTCAAATATGAAAATAAATGAAATCCCCAACTCTCTCTCCGTGGGTCCTTGAGTTGCTTAGAATTTCTAGGATCAAAACCAAAATGCAAATAAAATATGATATGCATATGATGACCTATCTATAACATCCCAAATTTATTTGGGATGTTACGGTTACATAACGGTTCACCATACGTGCATGCTACGGGAATCACAAACTTCAACACAAGTATTTCTACAATCCACAACTACCCACTAGCATGACTCTAATATCACAATCTTTATATCGCAAAACTATTGCAGGGAATCAAACATATCATATTGAGTGATTTACAAGTTTTATGTAGGATTTTATGACTAACCATGTGAATGACCAGTTCCTGCCAACTCTCTAAATAGATATAAGTGAAGCAAGAGATTTTAATTCTTTCTACAAAAGATATGCGCACGCTCTAACAAATATAAGTGAAGCAAAAGAGCATTCTACAAATGGCAGTTTTCTATGTGAAGGGAAACAGACAATCCATACTTCAAATGATATAAGTGAAGCACATGAAGCATTCTATAAAGCCAAACTCAAAAGATATAAGTGAAGTGCAATGAGCATTTTATAAATCAACCATGGACTGTCTCATACCAACATGGTGCATAAAAGAGAAGTGAAAACTAAATGCAAAAGACACTCCTGGATTTGCACATCACATGAACAAAACTAATCCAAAAACATACCGATACTTGTTAAAGAAAGATGGGATGCCTTCCGGGGCATCCCCAAGCTTAGACACTTGAGTCTCCTTGAATATTTACTTGGGGTGCCTTGGGAATCCCCAACCTTGAGCTCTTGCCTCTCCTTTTCCTCATATCGAGACATCCTCGATCTTCGAACACTCATCCACACAAAACTCAACAGAAAGTTCGGTAAGATCCGTTAGTATAATAAAGCAAATCACTACTCGAAGTACTGTTGCAAACCAATTCATATTTTGTTTTTTGCATTGTAGCTACTGTAATATAACTTTTCCATGGCTTAATCCACTGATATAAATCGATAGTTTCATCAAAACAAGCAAACTATGCATCAAAAACAGAATCTGTCTTAAACAGGACAGTCTGTAGTAATCTGAACATTCACCATACCTCTGGTAGTCCAAAACTTCTGAAAAAATTAGGAACAATAAAAAAATTGTATATAAAGAGAGTGCAAAAATTTCAGATCTGTTTGACGTTCCAGTAAAAAATGTAAAATCGGCACTACAGCCAAAGTTTCTGTCTTGCACTGCACAAACCAACAAGCAATGTAAACATCCTAAAGGCAAATCTTGGCACATTATTTTTGTTTTTAAACTTTATAAAAGCACACAACAGAAATAAATGATTCTCTAAAACTTCTGGGTTGTCTCCCTGGCAGCGCTTTCTTTAAAGCCATTAAGCTAGGCATATAGTGCTCAAGTAATGGATCCACCCGGATCCCAAGGTATATCAAAGCCAATTTTAATTAACAATGATTTGTGATTTAGTAGTGAGCACAAAGTAACATATATCATGCAACAACGAAATCTAACTCTCTTCCTATGCATCGGCATGTCATAAAAGAACAATTCATGCACACATAGTAAAGGTCAATGCATAGTATAAACAGTTTCTTGCAATTTTATCATATTGGAAACATGGAGAGGCGGAGATCTAGTTCCTCTCTCATAATAATTGCAAGTAGGATCATCAAGCACATGCACATTATATCTATCAAAATCATCATGTGTAGAAGTAAAACGCAACCCATCAATATAATCCTTAATAAGCACAAAGTTCTCCGATATAGTGTAGTTTGGAGAATTCAAAAAGATAATAGAACTATCATGCGTGGGTGCAATAGAAACAATTTCATTCTTAACATAAGGAAATATAGTAAGTTCATCTCATACGCATCATTCATATTGGCATCTTGGCCACAAGCATAGCAACCATCAAGTTCGTCAAAAAGGGATATTTCAAAAGAATCAACGGGATCATAACAATCATCATAGCAATCATCCTTCGGTAAGCACGAAGGGAAATTAAACAATGTATGAGTTGAAGAGTTACTCTCATTAGAAGGTGGGCACGGGTAGCTAATCCGCTCTTCCTCCTTTTGTTCTTCGCTCTCCTCATCATCTTTTTCATCCAATGAGCCCACAGTTTCATCAATTCCTTCTTCCATAGACTCCTGCAAAATATTAATGTCTTCTTGGACAACGGAGACTCTCTCAATAAATTCATCAATATCATAATTGTATTTATAATTCTCATAACAATATTTAAGGATAGCTAAATTTTCAGGTCCATAAACTGAATCATCAAAATCTTCAAACTCTTTAAACAAAGATTCAATTTCACATGCACCCTTAAAAGCAACGAATTCTTCTATTTGTTCCACATCATAGTAATCATATATACCATTAGCATAAGAAGCCAAGGTTTTATTATCATTAAATCTGCATGAAAAGGGAAGGTGTGGAGCCTTCATCCTAGAGCAACAAGTATAATCATATCTCAAGCATAGTTGCCGAGCATACCAATGCAACATATGAATTTGATCCCATAATAGTTTCCCTTTTTAAGTCAAGCGATAATCCCTAAAGTATTCACGTTGATCCGACGTGTCTCCCATTATATAATTGAATGGGGTTTTTTCTCAGGATTATTAAAGTAGTGCATAATTATCTTTCACATAATGAGCATCAAGGGTTTTAGGAGGTTCCCCATCTCCATGAGTAGCAAGTAAACCTAATTTTGGTATTTCGTGTTCCATATCCATAACTAAAGATAGATAACAACTTATAACAACAAATAAAAACTACTTAGTGATAAAGCAAACAAGCACACATGAGAATATTCACCCCACGCTATAACTCCCCGGCAACAGCGCCAGAAAAAGGTCCTGATAACCCACAAGTATAGGGGATCAATTGTAGCCTCTTTCAATAAGTAAGAGTGTCAAACCCAACGAGGACCTAAAGGTAGAACAAATATTCACTCAAGTTCTATCGACCACCGATACAACTCTACGCACGCGTAACGTTCGGTTTACCTAGAACAAGTATAAAACTAGAAGTACTTTGTAGGTGTTTTTTGGATAGGTTTGAAAGATAATAAAGAGCGTGTAAATAAAAAGTAGGGGTTGTTTAGGTAAAGAAGAAATAAAGTTAGTATAGTAAGTGTGGAGAATTAGTGGTAGGAGTTGTGAAATTGTCCCTAAGCAATTGACTACCTTACTAGACCGATAGCAAGTTTTATGTGGGAGAGGCCACTGCTAGCATGTCATCCCTCACTTGGAATTCTATGCACTTATGATTGGAACTATTAGCAAGCATCCGCAACTACTAATGTTTATTAAGGTAAAACCCAACCATAGCATTAAGATATATTGGTCCCCCTTCAATCCCGTATGCATCAATTTCTATGCTAGGTTGAAGCTTCTGTCACTCTTGCCCTCCAATACATAGTCTTATCAAAGTACAACTAACCCTATGGTGTGATCCACGTGCGTGCTCATATGATGGGCACCAAAGGACAGCAACATAACCACAAGCAAATTAAACCAATCATAGCAATGCACCAATTACCGATAGGACAACGAAAACCTACTCAAACATCATAGGATGGCAACACATCACTGGATAATAATATGAAGCATAAAGCACCATGTTCAAGTAGAGGGTAAAGCGGGTTGAGGGAGAGTGGACCAATGTAGATAGATGGGGGAAGGTGATGGAGATGTTGGTGAAGATGACGGAGGTGTTGGTGTAGATTGCGGTGACGACGATGGCCCCGGTGGCGTTCCGGCGCCACTAGAAGAGAGGGGAGAGAGCCCCCCTTCTTATTCTTCCTTGACCTTCTCCCTAGATGGGAGAAGGGTTTCCCCGATGGTCCTTGGCTTCCATGGCATGGGAGGGGCGAGAGCCCCTTCGAGATTAGATTTGTCTTTGTGTCTCTCTCTGTATCTGCGCTCCTGATTCTGCCCTTTCACCGTTTATTATATTCTCGGAGATCCGTAACTCCGACTGGGCTGAAATTTGAACATGATTTCTATCCAGATATTGGCTTTCTTGTGGCCAAAGAAGGTAACCAACTGCCTTACGGGGTGGCCACGAGGTCAGGGGCGCGCCCCCTGCCTCGTGGCCCCCTCGGGCATCATCTCGCGTTGACTCTTCTTCCCAAAAATCACATATATTCCAAAAAAATCTCCGTTAGTTTTTATCCTATTTGGACTCTATTTTATATGGATTTTCTGTGAAACAAAAAACATGCAACAAACAGGAACTGGCACTAGATCAATATGTTAGTACCAAAAATAGTATAAAAAGTTGCCAAAAGTATATGAAAGTTGTATAATATTGGCATGGAACAATAAAAAATTATAGATACGACGAAGACGTATCTGTAGGTGTTTCAAGATTTCCAGTTTCAAGCTCATCATCAGTTTCAACAATATCATATTTTCTTACTCTAGCAATTTGTTCATCAAGAAATACACGTAGTGGACATCATCATCATCAAGCAAGGTACTAGCATCATCATAAGTATCATTCATAGCAGAAGTAGCATCGTCAACAACTTGCGACATATCATGATTAATAGAAAGTGGTGGTGTTGCAAGTTTAGTTATAATAGAAGGTGAATCTAAAGCAGAGCTAGATGGAAATTACTTACCTCCCCTCGTCTTAGAGGGATAAATCTTAGTCTTAGCATCCTTCAGATTCTTCATAGTGATAAATTGATAATAGTCCCAAGTGCCTCAAAAAATATAGCTATGCTCCCCGGCAACGGAGCTAGAAAAAGGTATTGATAACCCACAAGTATAGGGGATCGCAACAGTTTTTGAGGGTAAAGTATTCAACCCAAATTTATAGATTCGACACAAGGGGAGCCAAAGAATATCTGCAAGTATTAGCAACTGAGTTGTCAATTCAACCACACCTGGAGATTAATTATCTGCAGCAAAGTGATCAGTAGAAAAGTAATATGATAGTTTTGATAATAGTGACAGCAGTAATTTTGTAGCAAGTGCAATAGTAACGATAGCAGTGGTAACTTGGCAAGAACAATATAAGATAAATTCGTAGGCATTGGATCGATAATTTGCTGGATGATATTCATCATGTGACGGTCATAACCTAGGGCGATACGGCACTAGCTCCAGTTCACAAATATAATGTAGGCATGTATTCCGTAAATAGTCATACATGCTTATGGAAAGAACTTGCATGACATCTTTTGTCCTACCCTCCTGTGGCAGCAAGGTCCAATTGGAAACTAAGGGATATTAAGGCCTCCTTTTAATAGAGAACTGGAACAAAGCTTAACACATGGTGAATACATGAACTCCTCAAACTACGGTCATCACCTGGAGTGGTCCCGACTATTGTCACTCTGGGGTTGCCGGATCATAACATGTAGTAGGTGACTATAACTTGCAAGATCGGATCTAGAACATGGATATAATGGTGATAACATAAACAGTTCAGATCTGAATTCATGGCACCTGGGCCCAAGGTGACAAGCATTAAGCATGGCAAAGTGATAGCAACATCAATCTCAGAACATAGTGGATACTAGGTATCAGGCCCTAACAAAACTAACTAGATTACATGATGAATCTCATCCAACTCCTCACCGACCAGCGGGCCTACGAAGAAATTACTTACTCCCGGTGGGGAGCATCATGGAATTAGCGATGCTTAAGTCAGTCCGAATCATGTTAGCAATTGCCGCATTTTATGATTATGAAATCTCACAAATGGACATCAAAACCACATTCCTTAATGGATTTCTTAAAGAAGAGTTGTATATGATGCAACCAGAAGGTTTTGTCGATCCTAATGGTGCTAACAAAGTGTGCAAACTCCAGCGATCCATCTATGGACTGGTGCAAGCATCTCGGAGTTGGAATGTACGCTTTGATGAGGTGATCAAAGCATATGGTTTTATACAGACTTATGGTGAAGCCTGTATTTACAAGAAAGTGAGTGGGAGCTCTGTAGCATTTATGATATTATATGTGGATGCCATATTATTGATTGGAAATGATATATAATTTTTGGATAGCATAAAAGGGTACTTGAATAAGAATTTCTCAATGAAAGACCTCGGTGAAGATGCTTATATATTGGGCATCAAGATCTATAGGGATAGATCGAGATGCTTAATACGACTTCCACAAAGCACATACCTTGACAAAAGTTTGAAGAAGTTCAAAATGGATCAGTCAAAGAAAGGGTTCTTGCCTGTGTTGTAAGGTGTGAAGTTGAGTAAAGACTCAAAACCCGACCACGTCAGAATATATAGAGAGAATGAAAGTCATTCCCTATGCCTCAGCCATAGGTTCTATAAAGTATGCCATGCTGTGTATCAGACCTGCTATGTGCCTTTCCATGAGTTTGGCAAGGGGGTACAATAGTGATCCAGGAGAGGATCACTGGACAACGGTCAAAATTATCCTTAGTTACCTAAAGAGGACTAAGGAAATGTTTCTCGATTATGGAGGTGATAAATAGTTTGTCGTAAAGGGTTATGTCGATGCAAGCTTTGACACCGATTCGGATGACTCTGAGTCTCAATCTGGATACATGTTGAAAGTGGGAGCAATTAGCTAGAGTAGCTCCATGCAGAGCATTGTAGACATATAAATTTGCTAGGTGATAAATCTGAATGTGATAGACCCGTTGACTAAACTTCTCTCACAAGAAAAACATGATCACAACTTCGTACTCTTTGGGTGTTAATCACATGGCGATGTGAACTAGATTATTGACTCTAGTAAACTCTTTGGGTATTGGTCACATGGCGATGTGAACTATGGGTGTTGATCACATGGTGATGTGAACTAGATTATTGACTCTAGTGCAGGTGGGAGACTGATGGAAATATGCCCTAGAGGCAATAACAAAATGGTTATTATTATATTTCCTAAATCGTGATAAAGGTCTATTATTAATGCTAGAATTATATTGACCGGAAACTTAAATACATGTGTGGATACATAAACAAATACCATGTCCCTAGTCAGCCTCTACTAGACTAGCTCGTTGATCAAAGATGGTTAAGGTTTCCTAACCATGGACATGTGTTGTCATTTGATAACGGGATCACATCATTAGGAGAATGATGTGATGGAATAGACACATCTGTTAGCTTAGCATATTGATCATTCAGTTTATTGCTATTGCTTTCTTAATGTCAAATACATATTCCTTTGACTATGAGATTATGAAACTCCCAGATACCGGAGGAATACCTTGTGTGCTATCAAACGTCACAATGTAACGGGGTGATCATAAAGATGCTCTATAGGTATCTCCAAAGGTATTTGTTGAGTTGGCATACATCGAGATTACGATTTGTCACTCCGAGTATCGGGGAGGTTTCTCTGGGCCCTCTAGATAATACACATCATAAGAAGCCTTGCAAGCAAAGTGACTAAGGAGTTAGTTGCAACATGATGTATTATAGAACGAGTAAAGAGACTTACCGGTAACGAGATTGAACTAGGTATGAAGATACCGACGATCGATTCTCGGGCAAGTAACATATCGATGGACGAAGGGAGTTATGTATGTTTTCATAAGGTTCAACCGATAAAGATCTTCGTGGAATATGTAGGAACTAATATGGGCACCTAGGTTCCGCTATTTGTTATTGACTGGAGAGGTGTCTCGGTCATGTCTACATAGTTCTCAAACCCGTAGGGTCTGCACGCTTAACGTCCGTTGACGATATAGTGTTATATGAGTTATATGGTTTGGTGACCGAGTGTTGTTCGGAGTCCCGAATGAGGTCATGGACATGAAGAAGAGCTCCGGAATGGTCTGGAGGTAAATATTGATATATAGGATGATGGTATTCGGACACCGGAAGTGTTTCAGAGTGTACCGGGCAGTCATCGGAATACTGGAGGGGGTACCGGATACCCCGGGAGGGTAATGGGCCTACTGGGCCATTAGAGGGGAGCACACCAGCCCACAAGGGGCTGGCGCGCCCCTCTATGGCAGCCGGCCAAGTGGGACAAAAGGAAAGGGGGGATTCGGCCTCCCCCTTCCTTCCCTCTCCCTCCGGCAAATATGGTAAGGTGGGGGCACCACTTGGGAAAGACCCCAAGTTGGATTCGGCCTACTTGGGGGCGCCTCCTGGCTGCTCCATCCTTCCCCCTATATACATGTTGGAGGGTGGCGCCTAGCATAACCACAACACTTTCTTAGCCATGTGCGGCGCCCCCCTCCACCGTTTACACCATCGGTCATATTTTCATAGTGCTTAGGCGAAGCCCTGCGAGATAGCTTCACCATCACCATCAACACGCCATCGTGCCGCTGGAACTCATCCACTACCTCGCCGTCTTGCTGGATCAAGAAGGCGGAGGACGTCATCGAGCTGAACGTGTGCTGAATGCGGAGGTGTCGTGCGTTCGGTACTCGATCGGTTGGATCGCGAAAAAGTTCGACTACATCAACCACATTACTAAACACTTCCGCTTATGGTCTATGAGGGTACGTAGACACACTCTCCCCTCTCGTTTCTATGCATCTCCTTGATAGATCTTGCGTGTGCATAGAATTTTTTCTTTTCCATGCAACATTTCCCAACACTCCATGTCGCACAAGCGTGTGGGATTACCGCTGTAGGGTTTTGCAATACGTTCGTGATTTGCTTATATAGTGGACGGGGAGAGTGACAAAAGCTTACACCCAAGTAAGGGGTTGTTGTGTATGGGAGTAAAGAGGACTTGTTACTATGGTTGGGTTTTACCTTAATGATCTTTACTAGTTTCAATTGCCTATGGAAAATCTTTCTCTTTGTGTTACAAAAAGCTCTCATCTAAACAATAAAATTTTATTATCTTGCAAAGTACTCCTAGTTTTATTCTTGCAAATTAGTTCTAGTTTTACCTCTGCAAAAATAGTTTCATCCTTGTTCTAGGTAAAGAAAATGTTAAGTGTGCGTAGAGTTGTTGTCGGTGTACAAAAGTAGGGGCCCTTCTGTACCCCTTTACTTGTGCACGGGCAGTTGTAGCCACGCCACGGCCACCCTTGGTGGGACGGAGGAAGCAAAGATACAAGACTACCAGAGCAGCGTTGAAGCCAGAGGCGCGAAGGGCAAAGGACAAGATGGGTTCCCCATCGGCAAGGCCTATGTTGCCCCGGCAAGAGCCTTGCCGAGGCAACTTGCCCAACACCAGCAAGACCGCCACCCTCGAGCCTAAGAGTTCTGACACCATCAACAATATCAGGACCGAGGCTCGGGAAGCGCCTGCATGGTGGCATGCAGATCTTTGTGAAGACTAGAGGCCTGCAAGAGTAGATGAGAACCAGAAGACGAAGGCCCCCGGCAAGACCCTTGCTGGGGACGCCCACGAGACCCGGCAAGACCCCTTGCGGGGCCCCGGCAAGGCCCTTGCTGGGGATATCTGCAGGGCCACGGCCAGGCCCACACCTACCAAGGTTTCGTTGCCTCGCACCCGTTCCGATGTGGCAACCCGCCTGCCAGCTAGGCGAGCGCCTGCGTGGCAGCATGCAACTTCTAGGCCAACTAGCCAAGCACCTGCATGGTGGCATGCAGATCTTCGTGAAGACCCTGCCACCGCACCAGCGTGGTGCTGCATGCCTTGTCAGCTTGGACGCACGTCGAAGCGAGGGAAGGTGGTGACAGACGAGACGAGATTCCTTGCCGTCCCCAATAAAGCAAGAGGACACGTCGGCAGCGCATTAAATGTGTTTTGTCCCACGATGTCAGGGATAGACTTGTACACTGTAGATACTTTCCACTTCCTGTGTGCCACTGTGGCGACCCCTTTAACATATAAAAGGAGGCCCTAGGCGTACTGAGGAAGGATTCGGACTTTTTGGGCTAGGCATGCACCGTAGCTAGTTCAAGAGCTCAATCAAATATACACCAAAAGCAGGACTAGGGTATTACACATCGTTTGCGTCCCGAACCTGGATAAAATTCCCCCTGTTGATCTTCTAAACCCGCTCTTTGCACACCACCGCGCCTCGCCAACCGTAGTGGAGATTCCCTGTGATCCCATAGGGGTCGTTTCCCCGACATCTTTGGCGTGCCAGTTAGGGGGCGCAAGCTGTGAAAATTCGTCTTAGAAGTTAGCGCATTGACTTCATTATCACTATGGCCCCCAAGAAAAAGGGGATCACAACGAACGGGTCGTCCGGAGACGTCCCGTCCGCACCAGCGCGGGCAAGCAACAGGGTGGCCACGGATGGTGCCGGAGGCACGGCCCGCGAGCATCCACGACACTCTGGCAATTGGAGACAGGCGAGCGGTGTCGTTCGGCTTCCAAGACGATGAGCAACACGCCGCTGGGTCCGGGGGCGGGGTCGTGCTGCCCACGGGTGGCGCGGGACCTCTATGACGCCTCGGCCGGCACCCGCGCTGCGGCCTTCCCAGGCCACGCGCGACGAGCAACGCCGCGACACCGGTGCCCTTGGGCGCCGCTGCGGGAAGAGCCCTGTGCGTCATTCTCAAGACGCACCGGGCCGGCGTGCGCACCTGGACGCTGGCGGAAGCGGCGCGCGATCACGAGACCGTGATAGAGCTCCTTCTAACATAGTTAGAAGTCGGAGCGTGTCACGATCCGTGCAACTTTCGCCGCCACCCACGCCAGCAGAAGCGTTGGCGCCTGTACAACTGCTCCTCGACTTTCCTCCTGCCACGGAGAAGCTCGACAAGTGGAGGGCCACCACTCGGAGCCTCATTAGTTTCGCCAACAAGGATGAACCACGACCTGCGGGACCCTCGTGCCGGCGCTCCGTCGACCCGGTACACGCCGAAGGGGGGAGGATCGGAGGCGCTGCGACCATGGTGCACTCTCCTCCCCCACGCCAACCACAGCAGCCGTCGGCTCGTCGGGCCGACGCCTGTGACAACGTTTCTACAGCGTCGTCCGACCCGCGAGCCCGCTGCGATCAACGTCAAGTTCTTCGAGAACGAGCCTAGGAAGACGCTCGGACCACCATCGAGCGGCGGCGGGAAGCATGCTGTCAGTCAGATAGGCGTGCGGGGCCCACTATGGACCGCCCAGCACCACGGGGGTTCCGGTGACCTACCTTACGAGGTGGGTTGACCAGCCTTTACCCGTGAGTTGCGGCAGTTCCAGTGGCCCTCCCACCGCACGTTCAAGCCTGATGTTGGGGAAAAGTACAACGGCAAAACTCACCCGTCGGAGTTCCTCGGCATCTATACCATCGCGATGCAATCCGCCGGGGCTCGCGACGACAAGGTGCTCTCCAACTACTTTTCGTTGGCACTTAAGCCCAACGTCATGTCATGGTTGATGCACCTGCCAGTGGATTCCATTTCTTCTTGGTCAAATCTGTGCCACGAGTTTGTTGGCGCCTTTACTAGAGGCCACCAAGCTACTGGCCAGGCAAGTGATTTGCATGTCATCCCCCAGAAGGACGGTGAAACCCTGCGCAAGTACATACAGAGGTTCAGCCGTGCGCAGCACAACATCCCCGATGTTCATCCCGCCGCTGTCATCAGTGCATTCCATCAGAATGTGCGCAACCGCAGGATGCGTGAAGAGCTGGTGATGAACAAGGTCAGGGATGTAGCCAAGCTTTATGTTCTGGTTGACAGATGTGCTCGGGCTGAAGAAGGAATGAAGTACCCTGGCGAAGATGCCGGCACAGAAACCGACTCTACAGACGAAGATGCCACCATCCCAGCAAAGAAGGGTCGACGTCGCAACAGGAAGCATAAGGGCAAGACCGTGCTTGCCGTTGAGGGATCCGGCGACCCCGGCGCTGCCAAGAAGGCCAGGGCTGACGACCTCGGCAAGGAAGTTGCCGGGTGCGCTGCCTGCCGGGCCTTGGCGGCTACCGACAAGCCAGGAGGCTCCGACAAGTAGTACTGCAAGATCCATCGCACCAAGGGCCATGACCTCCAGAACTGCCGACGGGTTGAGCTGCTTGCGGAAAAGTAGAAAGCTGAATATCAAAGGCGGGACAAGGAGAAGGGTCAAGATGGTGCTGAGGGGTCCGGCAAGAAGCATGGCGGCCAAGGAGGTCGCGCGGCAAAGATGATAAACAAGAGAGGCCCGCTCGGGGACGTGACAAGAAGGAGGGAGATGATGATCATGATGAAGACGATGAGTCCGACGAGCATGAATTTCAGAAAGCTACAGAGGCTATGTGCGTCGACGGTGGCGCCTCATTGCATACCTCTCACCGCCAACTGAAGCAGTGGGCACATGAGGTCACTGCGACAGAGCCATCGTTCGATGCCCAGAAGCCACTGAAGTGGTCCAGCACGCCTATCGTCTTTGACACCGAGGATCACCCTGATCGCACGATTGCGGTCGGGTGTTTGCCGTTGTTGGTTTCACCAACGATACGCAACCTCAAGGTGATAAAGGTGCTAGTTGATGGTGGGGCCGGTCTGAACTTGATCTCGCCTGCCGTGATCAAGAGGCTGTAGATCCCCGATGGAGACCTCGAGGAGACGGGCACGTTTCAAGGGGTCAACCCAGGGAGGAGTCAGCCAAAGGGTAAGATCATGTTGCCCGTTACATTTGGGGGTGAGCTGAACTATAGGACAGAGAAGATAGTTTTTTATGTCGCCAGGATCCCCCTACCCTATAATAGGATCCTTGGCCGCCCAACGTTGGCCAAGTTCATGGTGGCAACACATTACGCCTACAACACGTTGAAGATTATCGGGCCACTAAGCATCATCATCGTCCCCTCCGACAAGAAAGACGCGCTCATCTGCGCCGACCAACTCTACCGGGAAGCAGTTGCAGCAACTGCCACCAAAGCACTTACTCCTGCCGCTGGAGCCCCGGGAGGGAAGAAGATCGGCAAGACCTTCGCCTTTGCCGGCAAGGCCACTTCCAGGGAGACCTCTTCCGGCAATATCTCCTACACCTACTCCATCAAGCGCGCCTCTTCGGAGTGTTGCGCTCCCGTCGAGGACGTACCAGAGAGCTCCACCGGCAAGAGCAAGAAATCTAAGGCAGCGCCACCAGAGACCAAGAAGGTGTCCGTCAAGGAGGACGGCACGGGCGGGGCTTTTACTATAAGCTCCACCCTTGACAGCAAATAGGAAAGCGCGCTCGTCGCCTTCTTGCGGGCGAATGTCGGTGTGTTTGCATGGCAAGCATCCGACATCCCCGGCGTTCCTAGGGAGGTGATTGAGCACCATCTTGCTGTCTGTCCTCATGCATGGCCCGTCAAGCAGAAGGTCAGGAAGCAAGCTTTGGAGCGACAGGAGTTCATCATCAAGGAGATCAGGAAGTTGGAAGCAGCAGGCTTGGTCAGAGGAGTGCTCCACCCCACATGGTTGGCCAATCCAGTGGTGGTGCGTAAGGCAAATGTGAAATGGAGGCTGTGTATTGACTACAAAGACATCAATAAAGCATGTCCAAAGGATCCTTTCCCTTTGCCATGCATTGATCAGAGTGTGGACTCCACTGCCGGGTGTGACCTGCTGTCATTCCTCGACGCCTATTCAGGATACCACCAGATCTTCATGATGAACGAAGATGAAGAAAAGACCGCGTTCATCACCCCATGTGGTACGTACTGTTTTGTACGGATGCCTTCCGAGTTGAAAAGCATTGGTTCGACATTTGCCCGAGCGGTCCAAATTGGTTTTGAGCCCCAACTGCATAGAAATATGGAAGCTTATATGGATGATATAGTACAAGATCTAGAATAAACATTTGCAAATCTGCGCAAGATCAACCTCAAGCTCAACCCAGAGAAGTGCGTGTTCGGTGTCCCATCCGGAAAACTTCTTGGGTTCTTTGTGTCTCAACGCGGAATCAAAGCAAATCCCGACAAGATCAAAGCGATTGAGCAGATTGAGGCCCCAAGACGGGTCAAAGACGTCCGTAGGCTCGCCGGCTGCATTGCTGCTTTAAGCAGGTTCATCTCCAAATCTGCTGAGTGTGCCCTCCCCTTTTTCAAAGTTTTGAAAAAGGCGGGTCCAGTGAAATGGACTCCAGAGGTAGAGGCGGCACTGGAAGATTTGAAGAAGTACCTCTCCTCCACGCCAATACTAGTCGTGCCTAAACCACAAGATCCGTTGTTGCTATACTTAGCAGTGACGAATCAAGTGGTCAGTGCTGCGCTGGTGGCATAGAGAGAACTTGAGGAAGAAGCAGCGGTAGTGGCAGAGCCGACGAATGACGGACCGGGGCCCTCCCCGACAAGACCTGATGCCAGCAAGGCGGAACCCCCGGCAAGGCCTAGTCCCGGCAAGACGGAATCTGTGCACATGGGCAGAGTCAAACAGAAGAAGAAGGTGGTGCAGAACCCATTTTATTTTGTCAGTTCCCTCTTGCAGGGGGCTAGATCAAGATATTATGGTATGCATAAGCTACTTTTCGGCCTCCTCATGGCCTCGAGAAAGCTGCGCCACTATTTCCAAGCACACGAGATCACCGTCGTCACCCGCCTCCCTTTGCAATGAATCTTGCACAACCTAGATGCAATTGGGAGGATTGTGGAGTGGGCGTTGGAGCTGTCGAGGTTTGGCCTCAAGTTTGAACATACTTCAACGATCAAGAGCCGAGCCTTGGCAGAGTTCATAGCAGAATGGACCGCAACGCCCGACGAAGAGATTCAAGAGACCACCCTTCCCGGCAAGGAGATGTGTCGTGATTGGATCATGTACTTCGATGGGGCTTTCTCGCTGCAAGGTGCTGGTGTCGGCGTGCTACTCGTCGCTCCCACCGGAGAGCGCCTCAAGTACGTAGTCCAGATGCACTTTCCTCGGGAAAAATCAACGAACAACACGGTGGAGTACGAGGGATTGCTTGCCGGTCTCAGGATCACAGCAGACCTCGAAATCAGGAAGCTCATCATCAGAGGTGATTCGCAGCTCGTCGTAAAGCAAGTTAACAAGGATTACCAGAGCCCGTTGATGGAGGCCTATGTGGATGAGGTGAGGAAGTTGGAGGAGCTTTTTGACGGTCTACAAGCGGAGCATGTTCCCCGAGCAGAGAACAGCATTGCCGACGACTTGTAAAAACGAGCTGCCCTCAAGTTGCCTGTGGAACCAGGTACCTTTGTGCTTCAATTAACCCATCCATCCGTTGAGCCATCAACAGGGCAGAACAAAAGAAGGAAGGCAAGCCCCAGCAAGTACTTTCCCGCTGAGCTCCCAGGAGCCGCCAGCAAGGACGTTGCCCGGTGCCCCAAGCTTGCCGAGGGGCAGCAACCTTCGGCAGAACCCCAAGCCCTGGCCGTAGAGGCAGCTGCCCCTACGGCCGAAGATGAGCCTTTAGTCCTTGCCGTCGAGCCCCAGGCTCTAGCATGGGCGCAACACACCGTCTGTTTCCTCCAAACAGGGGAACTCCCTGAGGAATAGGAAGAAGCAGAGAAAGTAGCCTGTTGGTCCAGCATGTACCAGTTTGTGGATGATGCCCTATACAGAAGGAGACCGAACGGCATGAAATTGAAGTGCATCCCTCGGGAGGACGGACTGGAGCTGTTGGCAGAGATACATGGAGGCGTGTGTGGCTCCCACAAAGAGTCAAGAGCCCTTGCCGGCAAAGCATTCCGGCAAGGTTTCTTCTGGCCCACCGCTCTCCAGGATGCAACTGCACTAGTAACCAGGTGTGAAGCGTGCCAGTTCCGTTCAAAGAAGCTTCATCAACCGCCCAAGCTCTTCAGATAATCCCTCTTTCCTGGCCATTTTCGGTCTGGGGGCTCGACATACTGGGCCCCTTTCCCCGTGCTGTCAGGGGCTTTGAATACTTGTACGTTGCAATCGACAAGTTCACAAAGTGGCCAGAAGTGGAACCGGTGAGAAAGGTGATAGCGCAATCAGCCGTCAAGTTCTTCAAGGGACTAGTCTGCCGTTTTGGTGTGCCGAACAGTCATCACCGACAATGGTACGCAGTTCACGAGCCGCACCTTGGTGTAGTATATCCAAGACCTCGGCAGCAAGGTTTGTTTTGCTTCTGTTGCTCATCCCAGAACAACGGCCAGGCCGAGAGGGCAAAGGCAGAGGTGTTGCGAGGCATCAAGACCGGAACTTTTGACAGGCTACAAGTGCAGAAGGCGCTGGATTGATGAGTTGCCAATGGTTCTTTGGTCGATCAGAACGACGCCAAATCGAGCCACTGGCCAGACACCCTTTGCCCTGGTATACGGGGCAGAAGCAGTTCTCTCCACGGAACTCATATAGGGTCACCTCGAGTGCTCTCTTATGATGAGCTTGAGCAAGCGCAATTACACAAGGATGATGCGGCGCTCCTTGAGGAAGATTGTCTTCGGGCTGCTGTGCGAGCTGCTCGCTACCAGCAAGCCTTGCACCGCTACCATAGCCGCAAGGTCCATGCCCGATGCCTTGAGGAAGGTGACCTTGTTCTTCGGCGAGTTCAATCCGCCAAGAATTCCAACAAGTTGACGCCGGAGTGGGAAGGCCCTTATCGGGTAATACGAGTCACCAGGCCCAGCGCAGTCCGCCTGGAGACCGAAGATGGAATTCCAGTGAGCATTTCCTGGAACATCTTCGCAAGTTTTACCCATAAGGCGCGGTTGCCGGGCCTCCCAGCAGACCACTTTTTGTACAAGCCTTGCCGGCAAGGCATGTAACCCTTTGTACAAAGCCAGGCGCAGACCCTGAGCATTAGATAAATAAATGAAGCGCTGGCACCCTAGAATTTAGCATGCATGCTAGGTCGAGTCTCTCTCTCTCTGTTAGGGTCGATAGTGCTTGGCGGCAACTAACCCCTAGCATAGAGGTCAAGTTCATGTCTTTCTGTCTCTTCCAGTCTGTTCTTGGTTCGCAGGCTGCACAGGCGCCTCTGCGGAGCCATTTGGAGGAAGGAAGGCGGATCGACACCCCCGACCCCGTCAAGCCGAGGTTGCCGGGGGCTGCAAATTGAGATAAGCTTTTTCTCCCCCGCCATGCGTTTCCGTATGAAACATGAACGTAGGAAACTTTCATTCGTTTCTATCCCACCGTACTCCCTCCTTCCTATGCCCGAAATCCCCTTTCGGATCGGAATTTGGTTGTAGTTGCGGTAGAAGGGAAACAAGCGAAAAGCCTGATCCTACTTTACCGATGCTCCCCGCCAAGGGTGTGGGTATAGTCATGGTATAAGCGGGAGGACGGCAAGGGTTGTTGCCGGGCGATGTTGTTTATTTAAAATAAAAAGGACTCGCTCCTTAGTGTGGGCCCCGCTCACACACACACAAAATCCCGGCAAACACCATTTTTCATTAATACGTTGATTAAACAAGTACAATTTATACGGAATGTAAGCATGAGCAAGGGGTTACAAAGTCTAAATTCGACAAGTGCCCGCAGGCTTAAGATCTAAAAAAAGATAAGATGCACGTATTCCCTTTCTTGTCCCTTTCCTCAAGAAGCGGATCGGGAAAGCAGGAGGGCAAAAGGAGTGCCTAGGTGAGGTACGAGCAGCAGAAGACACAAAAAGCGTGACCCGGTGGCCGCCCAGGAAAGGCTGGTGATCGCGGTGCCGGGGAAGAAGCCGGAAGATGAGGCAGCGGGCTGGCAATACGAGACGAAGGCGTCGGTGCCATCGTACTCCGAGTTGACGGCCCGCCACCTGCCTTCTTCGTCTTTCTCCGGCCTTCCAGCGCCAGCCGCCAGAAGCAGCGGCCACGAGAAGTTCAAGGAGCTGGCTCGAGGAGCCGCCGTCAAGAACTGCCCCGCCCCCGGCAGATCATCCTGCCGGGGAGAAGGCCAGGTGCAGATGGTGCTGCTGCCGGCGTCGCCTAGGGACGGGGCGTCCGACGCCTAGTCGGACCCGTCCACGTCATCCTCCCCACTGGTCCCCTCCCCGTCACCGTCGCTTGAGGAGGAGCTCTCGTCGTCAGTTGAGCTCTCCGCGCAGCACCCTAGCCTGTGTCCCGAGCGCCCGAAGACCTTGACGGAGAGCAGGTCGCTCTCCACTAACTTAAAGAGGAGAATGTGCCCCTTCATCAAGTAGTGGGCGCGTGCGAAGGTTTTCCAACCGCGACGAAGAAGCATTACATGAGGGACGGGGAACCTTGTGTTCACCCACATGTTGTCGTTGCAACACCCCTTCATGTGAAGCCTCGGCCTCGGCGGCTGGTCGATCTCCAGCACCCTCACAAATGCCTCGGGAAGGTGAAGGCGGCTACGGGGCGGCTCGGGCAACTGCAAGATGGACTCCAGCGCCGTGTCCCCGACATGGCCGCTAGACGAAGCAGGAGGAGATGGTGGAGGAGATGGTGACGACACGGGTATCCCCCTTCCACGCCTACCTCTGCCTCGACCGCCTCGCTGACCGCGGCCCCGTCCGGCACCTTCGCCTCGAGCGTGGCCTTCGCCTTGGGAGTCTGGCTCTTCTTTTACCGCTGCGCCTCTCTAGCGGGAGGAGGACCTAGTCTCCTCCGCAGAAGGACGGCCGCGTCCACGCCCTCTCGGCATGGCAGTGGATGGAGAATGGGGACGAAGGGAAGGCACGAGAGGATGCCTCTCCTCCTCCTCCTGAGTTCCCTCTTTATAGACAAGCAGGGAAGGATGAAAACCGGCTCTATGCCTCTAAAGAGCCCTTTCAAGTCCGGATCATTAAGTTGGCGACGAGCGAGGTCATCGACCCCCCCCCCCCCCGCGCCAATCAAAGGCGCATGGGTATCAGCCATGGCGTGCCTTCCTGTATCTCGCGTGTCCGTCACCTACCCCGCGCCATGCATGCGGTATACGTGGCGAAAAAGACGGGCGTGGTGGGAAACATGGAACGGCGGTTCCGAGGTTGAGAGAGGCGAGGAGAATAAATGAGCAGCAGCCCTATAGTTTCCCCTTTTCTTATGGGGAAGACGCGGGACGCCTCTTTACTATATACCGCGGGATGACGCAAGCATGCTGCGGTCATCCCACGCACGACCCCCATGACACACACTCAATGCGGGTCATGGGGAAGCGCAACTGGCGAATGAGTACCATAGTTAAAACTCCGCCACGCGTGCCCAAGCATCGTTCTGGGCCTGGCCCAACAACGCTCTGCGCTTATATGTGGCCTAGGCCCGAGGGCTCCTATCGGTGTACAAAAGCAGGGGCCCTTATGTACCCCTTTACTTGTGCACGGGCAGATGTAGCGACGCCACGGCCATGCTTGGTGGGACGGAGGAAGCAAAGATACAAGACTACTAGAGCACCACTGAAGCCAGAGGCGCGAAGGGAAAAGGGACAAGATGGGTTCCCCCCGGCAAGAGCCTTGCCGGGGACGACCTATGCTACCCCGGCAAGAGCCTTACCGGGGCAACTTGCCCAATACCAGCAAGACCGCCACCCTCGGGTCTAAGAGTTCTGACACCGTCAACAACATCAGGACCGAGGCTCGGGAGGCGCCTGCATGGTGGCATGCACATCTTTGTGAAGACTAGAGGCCTGCAAGACTAGATGAGAACCAAAAGACGAAGACCCCCGGCAAGACCCTTGCTGGGGACGCCCACGAGACGCGGCAAGACCCCTTGCCGAGGATATCTGCAGGGCCACGGCCAGGCCCACACCTACCAAGGTTTCGTTGCCTCGCACCTGTTTCGACATGGCGACCCGCCCGCCAGCTAGGTGAGCGCCTGCGTGGCAGCATGCAACTTCTAGGCCAACTAGCCAAGCACCTGCATGGTGGCATGCAGATCTTCGTGAAGACCCTGCCACCGGCACCAGTGTGGCGCTGCATGCCTCGTCAGCTTGGACGCGCATCGAAGCGAGGCGAGGCGGCGACATACGCGACAAGATTCCTTGTCGTCCCCGATAAAGCAAGAGGACACGTCGGCAGCGCATTAAATGTGTTTTGTCCCACGATGTCAGGGATAGACCTGTACATTGTAGATACTTTCCACCTCCTGTGTGCCACTGTGGCGACCCCTTTGACACATAAAAGGAGGCCCGAGGTGTACTGAGGAAGGATTCCGACTCTTTTGGGATAGGCATGCACCACAGCTAGTTCAAGAGCTCAAGAACACCAAATATACACCAAAAGCAGGACTAGGGTATTACACATCGTTTGCGGCCCGAACCTGGATTAAATTCCCCCACGTTCATCTTCTAAACCCGCTCTTTGCACAGCCCCGCATCCCGCCAACCGTAGTAGGGATTCCCTGTGATCCCATAGGTGTTGTTTCCCCGACAGTTGTATCGGTGGTCGATGGAACTTGAAGAGAATATAAATTCTACCTTTAGCTCCTCGTTGGGTTCGACACTCTTACTTATCGAGAAAGGCTACAATTGAACTCCTATACTTGTGGGTTATAAGTGAACCCATAGTACAACTTGGGGTTGCAGCCGCTGAGTATTAGTTCAAACCGAACTTAGTTTCCATTGTTCAATAGGACCAATTTGGAGGCTTTGCTTTTGGACATGCCGGTATGCACTTGCATAATTCTAATGAATTGTGCAACATGACACACATTAGAGATTATGACCCCGACGCTTTGAAGTTGCGTCTATTTCCTTTCTATTTGAGACAAAAGGCAAAAGAATGAGTTGTAGCTTTACCTAGAGGCAATATAACTTCTTGGGCTAAGTGTTGCAACAAATTTTTATCGAAGTTTTGTCCACCTACAAAAATTATGCAACTACGTTCTTAGATTACAGGTTTCAAGTAGGAAGAATGTGAGCCACTAGAGCTTGTGTGGGATAGAATGAAATAAGCCATAAGGAACTGTCCTATTCATGGAATAAAGGAATGGTTAATCCTTCATATGTTTTAGAATTGTTAGAATCACATGTCAAGAACTATGCTTGATACAGAGCCCATAAATGATGTCAAAAAATTACTTGATGATATACAAGAGAACCATGCCCAATGGCATGTTGAAAGAACCACCACCAGGAGGGTGAATGCAATTGAAGAAAGTACACAAAGTTGACAGCCAAACTTGATGAACTTATCTCTGTTATGGGAGGTAAAGATGAGATAAACGTGATTGCCATCACTAATGATGAAACGGATGATGTGAATTTTATTGCTCGCAATAGCTATAATCCCAACTAGAAAATAATGGATATGCTCCTAGACTTCCTTATCCTAATAATAATGGAGCACCAAATAATTTTAATGGAGCTAGTAACAGCAATAGAAATACTCTTAAAAGTTTTATTGCTAATCAAACTGAGCAGAATGAAAACTTCAAAAATATTTTGAAGAATCATGATAACTTACTTGGTGAATTGTCCAATGAGATTGTTGGATTAACAAATGATGTGCAGATACTTGAAGAAAGAATAATGAATATGCTCCTAGACTTCTTATCCCAATTATAATGTTGCATGTGCGTCAGTTGTTACATACTATTAATCCAATACAACTGAATTATATTTTGGACCCATAGCAATGCACGATGCACGGGTGTTCTGCTAGTTTTAGTTAACTGTGTCTGCTCTGAGGCTGTCAGGAGTAACTAGGGGTCAGGTGACTGAATCAAAAATTTAGGTTAGTCACTTATTTTATTGCCCCGCACGCATTGGCTCGCCCAGCCCTCACTTGCCTGATGGGCTTCTAGCCGTGGCCAACATACGTAGATCGTAAGGCTGGCTAGCTCAAGCTTGCTGGATGTATTCCACCGACGACAACACGAACATATATGAGAAGCTAGCTATTCGCCGAATGCACCAAAACGTATGCAGCGACACTCGATTGGATGGTGGCAGGTGTGTTTTATAAGCATATGTTAGTATGTTAGAGGTATATTTATGCTAGTAAAACATTAGGTCACATGATTCTTGTACTCTCATTTAGAGCATGGTTAATAGTATAGCCAACTACCGGCTATATGGAGTTGCCATATCACATATGTCGACCAAATAGCCAACATGTATAGTAGCAAGTTACTAAGAAAATAGTACTTTATTAATACATGGCACACCTTACATCCTCACATTGTTTTTTGGAGCCTGTGCTACAGCCGGCTGTTAATCTGCAGCCCGCTTCTCTTCTCTCTCATATTCTCTCTTATCCAACTCAGCAAAAATATAATAGTTTAATCCTTACAGTCTGCTGACTGTACCTTATTATACTTGCTCTTAGGATGGCCCTCTAACTCCGTCACTGCCCGCACATACACTGTTCAAGGGCTTTCTCTTTGTGGCCAATCCACGGACAAGTCACATAGCTTATCGCTAGCACGATCTTGCACCCATGCAGCGAGCGACTATCAAACATCATCCAATGCCTCGTGACCGAGTAAATGTATACTCTCACTTAGGTATGCTAAATTAGAAATTGTGTTTTTTTAATAATATGCAAGAATAAGCAATAGCGCAATTTTGGATGAAAAAGTTACCTAAAAACAAATGAATTAATGGCATTGGTATCACCGGTAAAGAAAAAAACTAAAAAAAATCAAAGCAATGAAGTTTTCTAAGAAATAATGAATTAGTGGCATTGGTATTAACCTTTCAGAATAAACAAAATGAAAAAAAAATACGGAAAAAATTGGACACAATTTACACAGAAAGTGCGCTTTTTACAATAAGCAAGAATAAACATATAACAGTGGATTTTTTTAAAGGAAGTCTCCTAAGAAGCAATGAATTAGTGGCATTGGTACTACCATTAAAGAACAAAAGAAAATAAAATAATAACTAAATCAAAATAAAAAACAAAGTTTTCTAAGAAATAATGAATTAGTGACTTTGTTATTATCCTTTAAGAGGAAAGAGAATGAAATAAAAATTAAAACTAAATCAAAATAATGATGTTTTATAAGAATGAATGAATGGATGGCATTGGTATTACCCTTCTGGAAAATAAATTGAAAAATATTGACAAAATATTGCACATAATTTACACAGAAATCACCCTTTTTAATAGTATGCAAAAATAGACTATAGCGGATTTTGCAAGAAAACATTTCCTAAAACAAATGAATTAGTGCATTGGTATTACCCATAAAGCAAAAATAATAATAAATAATACTAAAACAAAATGGAAATAATTAAGTTTTATAAGGAATACTGAATTAGTGGTATTGTTATTACCCTTCTAGAAGAAATGAAAAACAAATAAAGAAATAATGACTAAAATTTGCACACAATTTGGACAGAAGTTGTGTTTTTTTACAATATGCAAGAATAACTATATAATAGTAGAATTTTCGAGAAGCATATATCTTGTAAGAAGGAATGAATTAGTGGCATTAGTATTACCATTAAAGAAGAAATAAAATAAATGAAAATTAAAAGAAAATCAAAATAATGTAGTTTTCTAAGAAATAGTGAATTGATGGTTTTGGTGTTACCCTTTAAGAAGAGAGAAAATGGAATAAATACTAACACAAATCAAAATATTTTTTGAAAGAAATAATGAATTAATGACATTTGTATTACCTAGAAATATTTTGAAAAATAAAAAAATTATGAAAAAAATCGTACACATACACAAAATTTGCGCTTTTCTATAATATGCAAGAATAATCACATAATTGTGGATTTTCATAAAAAGGAAGTTTCCGAAGAATGAATGAATTGGTGGCATTAATACTACCGGTAAAGAAGAAATAAAAATAAAATAAAACTTAAAAAATTAATAATAAAGTTTTCTAAGAAAGAATGAATTAGTGGCTTTGGTATTGCCCTTTTAGAAGGAAAAAATGTAATAAAAACTAGAATATAATCAAAATAATGATATTTTCTAAGAAAGAATGAATTCATGGCATGTTACCCTTTAAGAAAAATAATAAAATGAAACAAAATATAAAACAAACAACGATAAAATTTGCACACCATATAAACAAATTTTTCTTTTGAAATATATGCAAGAATAATGATATCATAGTGGAATTTCTCAAAAAATAAATTTACATAAGAAGGAATTAATTAGTGGCAAATGTATTACCCTTAAAGAAGAGGAAAATAAAATAAAAACTGTAAAAAAATTCAAAGCAAATTTTCTTAAAAATAATAAGTTTATGGCATTGGTATTAACCTTTAATGATAAACAAAATAAAAAATAACCTTAAAACAAGCAACTTTGCACTGAAACTGCACCATTTGAACATGTAAGAAATAAGCATATAATAGTGTATTTTTACACCAAAGTATAATTATACCCATATTTTATATTACTTAGTGTATATATTTTACACTCACCCTACATCCAAAATGTACCCATAAAACCGATAAAATAAAATAAAAAACAGAAGCAAAACGCACAGAAAAAGCCTTTTTTGGAAAAACGCACAAAAAGAGCCTAATAAGGAAACGCGTAATGGGCAAGCCCAACAAAGAATCGACTGACCCAAAATAGGGGTCAACCGGAAACAATTCGGCCCAATAAAGACAGCACACACAACAGGAAAAAAAAGACAAGCTGCACACATAATACGGACAACACACCCAAAGCTCTTGCATGATTATTATAATCTTAATTATCGAGGCAACCCCGCGCGATGGATTGGGCATGCGGTAGGACAATTAGTTCTCGATGTAGGTCTCGTGTCGGTCAAGATGATATTTGGACACATCCCCCACTTCCGTTCGTAACAAGCACACCTTGATGGGTGTGTTCCAGCGCACAAATTAAGATCATATCTAGTCCCAACACAAATACATGATTGTAAGCATTAAGACCTCATACTCGTACCTCTTTTTATTATATGTGTTTGAATCACTATTTGCTTGATTGATCCGGTCAAAAGATGGAATTAATCCTTTAACGAAAGCTTTCTAGAAACAATGCTTCAAGGGAGCCTTCCTCTCGTGAGTTCGAAAACTCATGGTCACCTCTGGGGAAACATGTGCGGGGTACTTTTTGTTCCTTCACCACATCAACAAGAGGAGGTATCAAGCCCTTTTTCTAGCACCGTTGTTGGGGAGGAGTTTAGTGTTCCTAGTCTTTGTGTTTAGAGTTTTTTGTTAAAAAGTTTAGTTTCAGTTTTTGTTTTTACTTTTTGTTTTAGTTCAAGTTTTATTTTTGTTGCAAGTCTTGTCAGTTGAAAAACACCAAAAAAATACCATGGCTTGTAATATTACAAGTTTTGCTACTCCTGGCAATAACTTCATGCATGAATCCATATCACAACCTGAGGTTGCAGGTGCTGAGTATGAGATCAAACCGAACTTAGTTTTCATGGTTCAACACAACCAATTTGGAGACTCTACTTCTAAACATGCTGGTATGCACTTGCATAATTTTAATGAATTGTGCAACATCACACGCATTAGAGATTATTACACCGACGCTTTGAAGTTGCGTCTATTTTCTTTCTCTTTGAGAGGAAAAAGCAAAATAATGGCTTCTAACTTTACCTAGAGGCAATATAACTTCTTGGGCTAATTGTTGCAGCAATTTTTTATCTAAATTTTGTCCACCTGCAAAAATTATGCCACTACGTTATCAGATTATGGGTTTCAAGTAGGAAGAACGTGAGCCACTATCGCTTATGTGGGATAGAATGAAAGAAGCCATAAGGAAATGTCCTAATCATGGAATGGAGGAATGGTTAATCTATGTTTTATAATAGTTTGAATCACATGTCAAAAACTACGTTTGATACAACTGCAGGAGGAACATGTTGGGAAACACAGTAGAAAACAAAAAAACCGCGCCTACGCAAAACCAAGATCAATATCAAGATGCATAGCGGGTTGGGATCACGATAGCTGCCGTCACCAAGTTGCAGCGGAAGAAGAACGTGTCGGTGTAGGTCATACTTGGAGTCCCTCAAACCATCGATGAACTATCCCTCGTACTGCACACGAACAATCCCTAAAACCGAAGATTGAAAGCACGGCCTCTCTACCTGGTTCCAAGCGTGCAACCTTCACGATCCGGCAACGCTTCGCCGTCTAGAGCTAATCATCACCGGAGAATTTGAGGGAGGAGATTAGAACCACATATGGCTTATAATTATGAGGACAAGAGGATTAGCCTAGCAATAATTAGTCAACTAGGACCAACTAGAACTAGAACTAGAAGAACTAGATGAGCCTCCAAAACTTGTGTGTCTCAATGGACAAAATCCTCTAGTATATGTAGGATAGAGTGGTGAGGAGGGGATGCCACCAAGCGGGAAAGTTTCCCCGTTGGGGCGCCGACCTAAGGAGGGGAGGAGGAACCCCCTCCTCCAATTCGGCATCCTTCCTTAGGGAAGGAGGCAACTCCCCCACTTGGTCTTTGTGGCTCAAGTTGCCTTCCACCTCTTGGCCTTTTTAGACCCATTGATATTTAATTAAATATAAAAATGTTCTAAATACTTTCAGACCATTATATATATAATTTAACATCCCTAAAAACATTTTCCACCTATATATAATTATCGATAATACTCGATATTCACCGAACTCCTTCAGGTGACCTCGAAACACTTGCGAATCCTCTCGGAACTATTCCGAATATTAATGAAACTATTCCACAAATATATTCTTATCACTTCCGTCCTACTAAAACTCAACAAATCATGATTGCCTTAAGCTTGTGACCCGTAGGTTCGGTAACTCATAGACATGAACGAAACAGTTTGTTCAGTGACCGACAACAGAACCGTGGACGTCCATATCGATCCCTATGAGCACAGGAATGATATTTGAGTGAACCTTTGGTTATCATGTGATGTTCCCTTTGTTTTGCGATACTTTACAAAACCCCGGATGCATCGGTATCCTCCTGAGTCAACACATGCTCACTATACTAAAATCCTCGTTACCGGTTTTGTTCTCTTTTCTCGTTGTCGTGTTCTGGCATCCCTGTGACAGTCACCTGTGTCTGGCCAGATGACGATGAATCTCGTCACACCAAGAGGGCCTTAAGAATATCTCTCCATCATTAGAGGAGCAAATCCTACTCTCGAGCTATCCAGTCACTTTTCAAACTTTCCGATGAACCTGTAAGTTGTCGTTATAATCACTGTGTTACAGGTGGCGTTTGAGAAACCCCAAAGCTCACTGTACGGTAATAAGTGACTACGATACTCTCATGGTCTAAGGATAAAAATCACACGTTAACACTCTGTGTTATTACAATTGATTATAGACGACATTACTCAATTCATAACAGACAAATTTGGGTCGATTCAATAGGACCGTTCTTCCCATGTCATAATCTCAATGTTGTTTTAGGACTATCAGTTAACACTTAAACGATATCCTAAGGTCCGAAAAACATGACCACCAACAACACTTGAGCTAGTCCGAGAGGCATGACCAGGAATCTATTATTTAACCATTTATCATTCCACACATGGATATGAGTTTTCCAGTGAATCACGTATTCCAGGATCATAGCAGTTGTAGCATAGAATATAAACTCTTTAATTATGAATACAGAAATATAATAATACAAATATTGTTACATATAGGGTAGGGAATATTTCCAATAGTCTCCCACTTGCACCAAAGTCAATAATCTAGTTTACATAGTCTCTTTAACACCTACGGCTATCCTGTGTTGCTCATCTTTTGCTCGTGATAAAGCCTTCATCATCAGTCTGACACGTTCAAACTGTGTGAGTCTTGATAATCTTTACATAGCCCTTCTCAACATGTTGTCGGACAATGTGATACTTGCATTCAATGTGCCTGGTCTTCATGTGTGATCTTGGTTCCTTTGCTTGAGCAACAGATCCACTATTATCACAATAGAGAGCCATTGGATTCATCACACTTGGGACTCCAATTTTTTCAAGAAACTTCTTGATATAGAACGCCTCCTTTGAAGCTTCCGAAGCCGCAATATAGTCGCAATAGCTATAATACCAACTCGAAAAATAATGGATATGGTCATAGACCTCATTATCCTAATAATAATGGTGCACCAAATAATTTTAATGGAGCTAGTAGCAGCAATAGAAATACTCTTAAAGATAAGTTATTGCTAGTCAAACTAAGTAGGACAAAAACTTCAAAAGTATTTTGAAGAATCATGATAACTTACTTGGTAAATTGACCAGTAAGATTGTTGGACTAGCAAATGAGCATGCAGATGCTTGAAGGAAGAATAATGGATATGCTCCTAGACTTTCTTATCCTAATAACAATGTTGAACATGCATTAGTTGTTACATACTATTAATCCAATATAGCTGGATTATATTTCGGACCCGTAGCAACGCACGGGTGTCATGCTAATTTTAGTTAACTGTGTCTGATCTGTTGCTGTCGGGAGTGATTAGGGGTGAGGTGACTGAATTAAAAATTTAGGTCAGTCACTACTTTTATTGCCCCACACGCATTGGCTCGCCCAACCCTCACTTGCCTGATAGGCTTCTAGCCGTGGCCAACATACGTACTCCCTCCATCCCTTAAAGAGTGTATTTTCCAACTTTGTTGGAGTCTCAAAGTTTGATTGAGTTTGTGTAAAAATATATCAATGTTTGTGAAACCAAATAGGTATATGATGAAAATATATTTTATAATGAATCTAATGCTACTAATTTGATGGCATAAATGTTTGTGTATTATTGTAGAAATGCGGTCAAACATAAAAAAATTTGACTTTCCAATAAAATTGAAAATACACTTTTTAAAGAACGGAGGGAGTAGATCGCAAGGCTGGCTAGCTCAAGCTTGCAGGATGTATGCCACCGACCACGACGCGAACGTATATGAAATCTAGCTATCCGCCGGACGCACGAGACGTACACACGCAACACTTGATTGGATGGTGGCAGGTGTGTTTTACAAGCACATGTTAGTATGTTAGAGGTATATTTATGCTCTTTTTTGTTTTGCGGGGTAGAGGTATATTTATGCTAGTAAAACGTTAGGTCACATGGTTCTTGTACTCTCTTTAGGCTGCCCGTCTAGCTCCGCCACTGCCCGCACATACGTTGTCCAAGGGCTTTCTCTTTCTGGCCACTCCACACACAGGTCACATAGCTTATCGCTAGGACTATCTTGCACCCATGCAGCGAGCGACTATTAAACATCATCCAATGCCTCGCGACCGAGTAAATGTATACTCTCACTTAGCGTTTTTTTGATACTATGCAAGAATAAGCTATAACGCAATTTCAGAAGAAAAGTTACCTTAAAACAAATGAATTACTGGCATTGATATTACAAAAAAGAAAAAAAATAAACCAAAATCAAAATATTTAAGTTCTCTAAGAAAAAATGAATCAGTGGCATTGGTATTACCCTTTCAGAATAAACAAAATGAAAAACCAATAAAAATACTGAAAAAATTGAACACAATTTACACAGAAATTGCGCTTTTTACAGTATGCAAGAATAAACATATAATAGTAGATCTTAAAAAAAGGAAGTCTCCTAAGAAGCAATGAATTAGTGGCATTGGTACTACCATTAAGGAAAAAAGAAAACAAAATAATAACTAAATCAAAATAAAATAATAAAGTTTTCTAAGAAATAATGAATTAGTGACTGTGATATTATCTTTTAAGAGGAAAGAGAATGAAATAAAAACTAAAACTAAATCAAAATAATGATGTTTTATAAGAAATAATGAATTGATGGTATTGGTATTACCCATAAAAAATAATGAAACAAATAAAGACAAAATTTTGCACATAATTTACATAGAATTTGTGCTTTTTAATAATATGCAAAATAGACAACATCACGATTTTGCAAGAAGAAGTTTCCTAAAACAAATGCATTAGTGCCATTCTATTACCCATAAATCAAAAGAAAAATAAATAATACTAAAACAAACTCAAAATAATTAAGTTTTCTAAGAAATACTGAATTAGTGGTATTGTTATTACCCTTCTAGAAGAAACAAAATAAAAAATGACTTAAATTTGCACACATTTTTAACAATATGCATGCAAGAATACATATATAATAGTAGAATTTTCAAAATGCATAAGTCTTGTAAGAAGGAATGAAATAGTGGCATTGGTATTACCATTAAAGAAGAAGAAAAATAAAATTTAAATTAAAAGAAAATCAAAATAATGTAGTTCTGTAAGAAATAATGAACTGGTGGCTTTGGTATTGCCCTTTAAGAAGAGATAAAATGGAATAAAAAAATAAACAGATCAAAATATTTTTTTTTAAGAAAGAATGAATTAATGACATTGTTATTAGCTAGAAATATTTTGAAAAATAATTAAAAAATTATGAAAAAATTGCACACATACACATAATTTGTGCTTTTTTATAATATGCAAGAATAATCATATAGTAGTGGATTTTCAGTAAAAAAAGTTTCTGAGAATGAATGAATTAGTGGCATTATTATTACGAGTAAAGAAGATAGAAAATAAAGTAAAAACTAAAATAATCAAAATAATAAAGTTTTCTAAGAAAGAATGAATTAGTGGCTCTGGTATTGCCCTTTTAGAAGAAATAAAAATGTAATAAAAACTAAAATATAATCAAAATAATGAGATTTGGTAAGGAACAATGAATTCATGCCATGCCACCCTTTAAGAAAAATAAAAAATGAAACAAAATATAAAACAAACAATGACAAAATTTGCACACCATATAAACAATTTTTTGGTTTCTAAATATATGCAAGATTAATCATATAATAGTGGAATTTCTCAAAAATAAAGTTTCATTAGAAGGAATTAATTAGTGGCAAATGTATTACCCTTAAAGAAGAGGAAAATAAAATAAAAACTGTAAAAAAATTAATGCAAATAATCTTGAAAATAATAAATTTGTAGCATTGGCATTAACCTTTAAGAAGAAATAAAATAAAAAATAACTTATAACACGCAACTTTGCACTGAAGCTGCACCATTTGAACATGTAAGAAATAAGCATATAATACTCCCGTTTTTACACTAAAGTATAATTATACACATATTTTATATTACTTAGTGTATATATGTTACACTCACCCTACATCCAAAATGTACCCATAAAACCGATAAAAAAAAGAAGCAAAATACACAGAAACAGCCTAATAAGAAAACGCGTAATGGGCAAGGCCAATAAAGAATCGACTGACCCAAAATAGGGGTCAATCGAAAACAATTCAGCCCAATAGGGACAACACACACAACAGGAAAAAAGAAACAAGCAGCACACATCTTGGAGCAGCAATCAATGGTCAAAAAAATTGACTGACCCAAATTTAAAAATCAGGCAAGTTTTAAATGGAGGCTGTCATTTAAACACTGGATTGCCGGCAGTAAAACAATGGAATAATTGCCCCTTTCTCATCGTGCGTCTGGACTTCGATCACCGGCTCTACGCAGGCCGGCGTGTCTCTCTAATTGCTTCCCGATATCTCGCGCAAAAACCAAGCAAGACCTAAACGTAAACTCACTTTCCTCGTCCTTGTGCAGTCGTGCTGTCCCTCGCACTTTCCGGAGTCTTCCACGACCCGTGGAGCAATGGAGTTCACTTGTGCCACCTTTCTTCTGGCACGTTTTGGCGAGCTCCGGAGGCCTCTGCATGGTGCCCTGGACGTCCACGTCGTGCCCCGGTTCTCGCTGCACGCGCAACTTCTACACGTTCGCGGCTGGGGAGTGCCCGCCGACGTGGCCACCGCCGCAGCCACCTCCTCACGGCCGGGCTAGCTCGTCCTCCCCGCGTCCTACATAAACGCACACTCGTCATCGGCAACAGCACACAGAATCAACAGCCCACAACGAACCAAGTGTGATCTAGCCATTCCCTGCTTCCTGCTGTGAGTAATGGCGACCATGGTGAGCTTGAGCTCCTTCGCCGGTGCCGCCGTCGCCGGCCGCTCCGCCTCCCGGTCTCCGTCGGTGCCGCTCCGGCGCGCCCTCCTCGTCAGGGCCCAGACCGAGGTAAGCCTCTTTCGTTTACTCCGTGCTGTACGTACAGCTCAAGTTTAAGCGTGCTCTGCTGACTCATGATGCCCTGCCCCTGCAGCCGGATGTCGAGCCGACCAAGGAGACGACGACAAGCGCATCGACATCCTCCCCGAGCCCAACCCCAACCCCGAGAACGACCCCGGTGGCGCCCAAGCCCAAGGCCAAGGCTAACCCCTCGGTCTGGGACGCGCTCGCGTTCAGCGGCCCGGCGCCGGAGCGCATCAACGGCCGGCTCGCCATGGTGGGCTTCGTGGCGGCGCTCTCCGTCGAGGCGGCGCGCGGCGGCGGGCTACTCGACCAGGCCGGCAGCGGCGCCGGGCTGGGATGGTTCCTGACAACCGCGGCTGTGTTTTCCGTGGCGTCTCTGGTGCCGCTGCTTCAGGGACAGAGTGTGGAGAGCAAGTCCAGCGGCGTATGGACCGCCGACGCCGAGCTATGGAACGGCCGCTTTGCTATGCTCGGCCTCGTCGCGCTCGCTGTCACCGAGTTCATCACCGGCACGCCCTTCGTCAACGTCTGAAACTAGTACTCATGTACGTGCGTGTACATATTGTTGGTCATGCTGAGGAACTAGTGGTACGGACTCTGGTAGAGTATTCTGTAACGGATTCTGTAAGCCTTATAGGTTGTGTTTCTTGATGATGATGTCTTGGAGCTTCGAATTACTGCGCAAATGAATTAAGCTCATACTACCACTGTATATGTTTCTTAGTAGTAGTATATATGGGAGAGCGGCGTTTCGGTGCCCGGGTGCATCTGCACCGGTCAAAAAAAATTCGTAAAAAATTCAGAAAAATTCCAAAAAATTAGGATGGTAGACAATTTGATGCGTGAGGTACGCTATAATTTTCAAAACATTTGGACTTCTGTGCAGCTCTCAGCAAAAAAGACAAATCAGACCAGAACAGTATATGAACAGTACACTTTTTTACAGACCTCCGATTTGTCTTTTTTGCTGAGAGCTGCACATAAGTCTAAATGTTTTGAAAACTGGAGCGTACCTCACGCATCAAATTGTCTACCACCCAATTTTTTTTTGGAATTGTTTGAATTTTTCTAGTATTTATTTTGATTTTTTTTCATGAGCGCAGGTGCAGATGAGCTCGGGCTCGGATTCGAATTTTCGTATATATGCTTCAATGCTTGGTCGCAGGGATGTAGACTAAGAATATGAACATCTTGATATTATTTTACCAGTAATATGTATGTTCCGAAGCTTCAAAGCAAACTAAAAGACTAAAAAAATGGTTAAAATAATTTGAAATTTAAAGTACAGGTTTGAAATTCGTTAAAGTCTTTTTTCTAAAAGGCGATGATAGGAGCCAGCCGACCGGCCCAATTGTTTGCAGGTGGCGTAGCAGCCCTTGATTCCCCTCCCGAGTTGCCCCCCGCGTGGGCGGCCGGGAGGCCCCCAGATCCCGTCGGCCGACCCTTCCCCACTTCTCCTCCTTCTCCCTCGCCGCCGCCCAAGCGCGGTCGGGCGAAGCTTGGTCGTCGCCGGCGGGGACTCGGGCCCTCTCGCTCGCGTGAGGCTGGCGCGGGCCGGCGCCCCCGGGCCGGAGTGTGGCGGTGGGTGGTGGCGGCGCCTCGTCGACTTCGCTCCCCTGCGGCAGGAAGTCTCGCGATCTGGTGCGTCGCGGTCGTCAGGGACGGCGGCGGCGTGACCGGATCGGGTCGCGGCGGCGTGGCCGGATCTATGCCCAAGCGCGGGCCTTAATCATTGGTCTGCCGTCGGCACGGTGACGGATGCGACTCGTCGGCGGCTCGGCAGATCCGCCGGGATTCTACCCTTGTCTGGTCCTTGACAGCGCGGGCATCTCTGGGGGAAACCCTATATCTCCTTGGGATCGAGCGATGACGGCGATTCTGCATCATAGTCCCTCTTTAGGGCATCATTTTGGAGTTTACTCCGGTTGAAGGGACCAGCGACGTCGGTGGCGCACGTCTGGTGGAGCAACTGCCGATGAAAATCGCGCCGACTACGGTTATGGTGGACGATGACGGCGTCTTAGGTGTCGTTCCCTTGTCGAGGCATCGTCGTTGCAGTCTGCGTCATCAGGCTCGGGATGCTTCGGGGGAAACCCTAGATCTAGGTCTTCCGGATCGGACGATGATGGCGTTTTATCGCTTTCTCTTCTGGGGGCATTGTTTTGGAGCAAGTGATGGCTAGGGGGATGGTGGAGCGGTACTTCATCTCATACATTGATGGTGGCGGAGATCGGCGGCATGGCACTGTGGAGACTCGGCGTTCGATGCGCGGAGATGGACTCGCGCAGGAGGAGGTAGCTGTCTAGCGTCATGGTGAAGTTGATGGCAGTGTGGCCAGACAAGGTAGAAGCCTCAATATGATCTGAAGACGGACCTGTGGAAGATGGCGGCGACGACACACGAGTGCGTCTGACCGGATTGTGCCAGACCCGGTATATGGCTCGGCTGGGGCTTCCGGCTTTTGATGTTAGGCTTAGGTGAGTGGTTTGGGCAGTGGCCCAGCTAGTATCCCTTCATCACTTGGATAGGAGTAGCGGCATATGTTGCTAAGATGATAGATTTAGGTATATTGTTTGTAATTGTGAGGTCGTCAAGAAAAATCAATAAAGTGGCCGTATGCATCTCCCACACGCAGAGGCCGAGGGTCATCCTCCTTTTTTAAAAAAAATCAATGCACGCAGCCTTTTTCACCCATACCTCCAGAACAAAAATGTTACACCTACGTTTTCACCATACGTAAACTTTTTAACTAATCTCTCCATCTCTGATTTCAACTGTGTGGCCCCTTCCTCTAATTTCGCCCAACAAAAAATGCCACCTGGCCTATTACGTTAATTACGTAAGACTGATTATGTAGATCTAGCATTGCTCCCTGCGGAAACCAACTCGAGAAAAACGGCAGCTCTGCTCGACCGTCCACTGCGCTGACGGTGCCTCCTCCTCTCCCGCCTACCACTGTTTTCCGTGCAGGCTTCTCCTGCAGTGCCGTTCGACTCGCCGGCGGCAGCATAACGATCCCGCGGCCGCCGGTTGCAGCAAAATCAAGGTGTGGTTCCAGCAAAGAATGACATGATTCCAGCAAACCAAAACACGCTATCACAAAAACAGTGGCGCTGGTCAGTTTAACATGCTTTCTCTTACTTTTTTTTCACATGAGAGGTAAGAATATAAAATAGATCTGAGCCGTTGATTGCATTAAGTAGTGAGTTTGATTAACTCTTACCTTCTTATTTTTCATGTGAAAATAGAAAGTATGAAGGATCATGTTAAATTGCTTCAAACAAAAAGCACAAAAAATATGGTTCCAACAAAACTGATGTACGGTTCCAGCAAACACAATACTCGCCGTCGTAGCAAAAATTATGGCCGGTTCAGCAGAACAAGAAGCCGGCTGCAACAAAAATTGTTGCCATGGTCGCCGGTTCCAGCAATCCAGCACGCTCGTTCCAGCAAAAGTGCAGTAGCAACTCTTCAGTGCCGGCGACACCTGGTCCCAACAATTCGTGCAACTGGTCCCAACAACTCATGGCGCCGGCTGTAGCATGGCTGCTTGCCGGTTGTAGCATGCACCCTCGTCGGCTAAGGGCATCTCCAATAGATTGTATGTTAATCTTTTTGGTAAAATGTTCATGTCATCAACCAACAAGCTATCATACAACTACTCCAATAGGTTGTATCTAAGCTATCCAATATGTTGAGTATAATGTATATTAGGAAAGACGAGATATACTAGGATTTGTTCTGGCTTGTCTTGTACTTCAAGTAGATCATTGCACTCCTATATATATGCCCACGAGGCTCAAGCAATACAACGACTATTCCACCAATCCCATCTTTCCCTTCTAACACGATATCAGAGCCTAACCGATCCAACCCTAGCCGTTGCCCACCGCTTCCGCACCGCGCGCCGCCCCCGGTGCGGTCGGCCTCCATGACCGCCGCCGGGGGCCGCGCCGCCCGTACCTAGGGTTCGTCCGCCGGTCGTGTTGATCGGCTGCCCTAAAAAGTTTTTTTTCTCGATTCGTTGATTGAGGTTTTTCTCTCGCGCCGATCAGTTGATCGGCGTTTCTTTTTGGTTTTCCGATCTATGATCGGTTTGCGTCGCCCGTCGCCGTTCGTCGTCTACAACGTATGTACTTCATCAGCATCTTCATCAACTCCGACGGGATCCGGTTGCCACAGGGCGCCTCTGCTTCACGCATGCCGCGCATCATGTACGCTGGTACGGCAGTCGCCCGCGCAGTCCTGCGCTGCCCTGTCGTCGCAGCCGCGTGGCCCGCGACCACTCGCGCGGGTGTGTTTGGCGGCTGGAGCAATCAATCCCGTTGGTGCCCATGGATGCACACCAGGTTGCATGCAGCTTGCGTGTACATGGCTGGTCGTGCATCCGCGTTCGATCGGCCTCCCTGTACATCGTCCTGTCCGCTCGATTGCGCGCTTCAGGCCGCTCGGACGGGTACCTCATCTGTCACGCCTTCCATGTGATCAATTGCATGTGCGCGTCTCCGCCGGAATCAGTGAAGATCATCGTCGAGTATATACGTTTTTCCACTTATCGAGCAACGGGCTGCCACTACGTCGCCCCGTCGGGCCGTAGCGCCGCCGCCCTGTGGTTCTCCCTGTGGCTGCACCGATCCGCGCCGCCGCAGCATTCGGGCCGTAGCGTCGCGGCACGTGGTCCCCGCCACCGCCCTGAGGCTGTTCTCGTGGTTGCACCACATCGCGCGCTGCCACTGCGTCGCCCCTTCGGGCCGTAGTGCCGCGGCCCGCGGTCAATCGCTGCACCGAGGCCGTCCGCTCCAGGCCGTCACCGAGGCCGTCCGCTCCAGGCCGTCACCGAGGCCGTCCGCTCCAGGCCGTCACCGAGGCTGCACTGACCCTCGCGCTGCCGCTGCGTCACCCCGTCAGACCGTAGCGAGCGTGGCACGCGATCCCTGCAACCGCCCTGAGGTCTTCCCCGCTGTCGCCCCGACCAGCCCGCCGCCGTTGCGTTGCCCCTTCGGGCCGTAACGCTGCGGCCCACGGTCCACCGCCGTCCACGCGCGTTGACTTTCACGTGATATGCGTCGCGCCCCTCCCTTGGCGCGGGAACGTCACCGTACGCGCCGGTCTTCGTCACGCTGTCGGGTTCAGTATCGCCTTCTTCGAGCACCGCCGCCGCGCTCCTTCTCTAGCCGCCGCCGCATCCTTAGGCCGCCGCCGCCGCTGCTCTTCTTTCGCGGCTCCATGGCGACTACCTCGACACCGGCGACCCCCGACTCGACACCGACCACGGCGTTCTTCGCATGGCTACCTCGACTACGGCTACACCACCTACGTTCTCGGCTACCTCGACAAACGGCACAAAGGGCTACCGCCTGCTTGAGCAACCTCGTCGGTTTTTACTCCAGCCACGACTTTCGCGATGCGTCGACCGTTACGACTGTGGGGGGGTGTCCGTCGGCTTGCCTTTGGATTCTTCTCCAGTCGCACCGTCTACGTCGTTACCGTTGTGACTGTGGGGGCATGTTGAGTATAATGTATATTAGGAAAGACGAGATATACTAGGATTTGTTCTGGCTTGTCTTGTACTCCAAGTAGATCATTGTACTCCTATATATATGCCCACGAGGCTCAAGCAATACAACGACTATCCCACCAATCCCCTCTCTCCCTTCTAACACAATAGATGATGAGAAAATAAATATGATTGCTCTCTATTTCACCTTGGAGCTTGTGCAAAGGTTGTTGGTTATTCTACATACTCCCTCCGTCCGGGTTTATTAGGCTAGTCATAGTGGGAAGTAACTTACAGTAGTAACATGCATATGCTACTAGTCTATGTTACTACCTTCATAGTGGGTAGTAAGGCTCGTCACAATGGGCAAGAACATAAGCTAGTAACTTACACACTTCCCTAGACTATGTTACTACCTCCATAGTGGGTAGGAACATCTATGTAGTGTCATGCAACGATGTATTTATTAGGTTATAGACTCATTGTTTCTTGAAGTGTGTGATGTTCCGGTAACTTAGCTAGTTACCACAAGCACCTCTCTCTTCATTAAATATGTGCCACATAAGCAAAGTTGTATTGGAGTGTGTGATGTTACTCCTAAGTTCCTCCCCATTGTGACCAGCCTAACATAAGTTTAGTGCCATGCAAGCCTTCATTTATTAGGTCGTAGACTCATTTTGCATTGGGGTGCGTTATTTTACAGTAACATAGTATGTTTACCACAAACACCTCACTCCTCATTAACTCTTTGCCACATAAGCATGTTTGTCTTGGGATGTGTTATGTTACTAGCTAAGTTACTCCCACTATGGCTAGCCTTAGACTGGTCATAGTGGGGAGTAACTTAGACTAGTATCATGCATATGACACTAGTCTAAGTTACTATCTTCATAGTGCAAAGTAATATAGTACTAGTGTCATATGTGGCCTCATTTAATAGCTTGTAGACACATGTTGTCTTGGAAAGCGCTATGTTACAGTAACATATTATGTTACTACTTCTCATTAACTACTTGCCACATAAGCAAAAAATTCTCGAGATGCGCTATGTTATTACCTAAGTTACTCCCACTATGACTAGCCTTAGGCCTAAAGACAACTTCTGTTAGACCAAGACACATAGTAATTTGCTCACATTAATTCTTCCATTCCACTCCCAATGCACTCTCTCACATGCATGCAACCAATGAAAAGCACGCATGAAGTGTATTAATTTTCCAGCCATGACACCAACAACAATGGCTTTCAATGCAACCAATGAAATAGTTGCATGCATACACCTTTCCAAAGCGAGGCCTTATAAAAAGGGACATGTTTGTGATGCTAAGAGGCCTAATAAACCCGGACGGAGGGAGTACAACTTTGCTCTCTCTTCACATTTATTACATGCCACATCATCACTTTGTCCTATGTGGCAAATTTCCAACATCTATCTTACAACTGTTGGAGATGCCCTAAGGAACAAGGGTGTGCCATGACCAAGAGGGCCATGTCGTCCTAGCCCCCGAAGTTGGCGACTTCGCCTGCAAATCAAGCAGGGCGCGTGTCTTCCCCTCTCGAGCAGTGGCGCTCATGGTAAGGGAGATGGAGGAGAGAGAACGAGAGAAGCTGCAGGAAGAGGTGTGGGTTGGGTGGATCTCGTTGACCATGTGAGGTGCAGCGGCGCGCGAGGTCGTCGGAGATGCACTGGAGTAGAAGAGATGTGCTAGAAGATTAGGAAACGGGAAGATATAGAGCGTGTTTGGATGGCATCCATGCCACTACACGCCTGGCCTGGACAGGTCCCTGAATTCTGCCTAGCGACTGTTTTGTTCACAACTGTTTTGTTCGTCTCCACGAGTAGAAAATGCATGCCTGGCCTGGCTGGCTCAAAAGCGTGATTAGCCTGGTCAAGTTACAAAAGCACGCAAGGAAACAATATCTTTTCCCCAAGCAATGGGCTTAGCCTGGACCATGCTGGAATTTAGTCTATTTTGGACAGCCCAATAACTATTTCAGAAATTCCTAATAAATCCTAGAGTCCCACTTAGCCCATTTGTGCAAGGCAAGGGATACTACTAAAGTTTAGTCCCACATTGCTAGTTTAGTGGAAGTTGGGCCTCCTTATAAGGGAGGTTCTTTCCCCACTTGTATGAGCATGAGAAAAAGAGGGATATCCACGTGCGCTCCTCCTCCGCCGCCCGCCTCGCCGCGGGTTGCGGGTTGCGGGTTGCGGGAATGAGCCGAGCCGATATCTAAATTTTTACCACGCACTACGGGTATACGAAAGGTCACACGAAAGCTGAAAAGATTTTTGACTGCACCTTTTGAGTCCTGTACGGGAGAAGGGTGATAAGGGTTTTGGGGAGCGCTCAGCGCGACTACTGGCTGCTTCATCACGGATGATCCGGTCGCCGACGACTACTTCCCCGATGACGACTTCTTCCCCGACGTCCACGACCTCCTCGACGACATGGCAGGCGAGGACACCGACCCCAAGTCCAGCGCTTCTGCTACTGCTATGGCGTATGTGTTCTTCTCCTTTCTGTTAGAAGTCCTGCTACAGCTCTTGGCTCTAGTTTCTGCCCTACGTATGTTAGGTTCTATGTTGTTTAAGCAACTTCATCTAGTGTCTATTCTAGATGTGTTTAGCTCAAGTTCATATATGCAGACGATGTTTACCTTCTCTCTGTCAGATTGCATGACTTACTTTATATTTGCTATATTAGTCATGCTTTATCTAGTATTTCCGTTAGCAAAACTATTTGGTAAATTGCTCATATTTCCAACAATCCAAAAACCTTATTATAGGCAATTTACACCAAGTGGTTTTGCTGCTTCCATGAGACCTCCTATGTTTGAGGGTATCCACTATAAGAGGTGGCGCGTGAGAGCAGTCTTATGGTTTCAAACCATGAGTTGTTATGACGCCACTCTCGGCAAACCTGAAGGAGAGCTTGATGCTCAACAGGCACAAGCTTTCCAGAAAATGGATACTCTGTTTAAAGCTGCTCTCTTGAGTGTTCTTGGTGAGAACATAGTTGATGCTTATGCGTTAATTGATAATGGAAAAGATATTTGGGATGCACTCGAGGCCAAGTTTGGGGTCTCGGATGCTGGCACTAAGCTGTACATCATGGAGCAACTCTATGATTACAGGATGACTGAAGAGCGCTCCGTGGTTGAGCAAGCTCATGAGATATAGTCATTTGCTAGAGAACTTGAACACTTCAGTTGTATGCTACCGGACAAGTTTGTTGCCGAAGGTATCATCACTAAGCTTCCTCCTTCGTGGAGGAACTTTGCTACCTTACTGAAGCATAAGAGACAGGAGTTTCCCGTCCCGGATCTCATTGGCACTCTTGATGTGGAAGAAAAGGCGAGAGCAAAGGATACACGTGCTCGAGGTATTGAGGGAGGATCTAGTGCCAATCTGGTACAGTAGAAGAACTTCCAGCCCCACAAGTTCAAGAACAAGGGCAAGTTTGATGATAAAGCAAAGTTTGATGGGAAGAACAAAGCTGTGCAGCACACGAACTTCAAGAAGAAGAATGACAAGAAGAAAGGTGCTTGTCATGTGTGTGGCGATCCTGATCATTGGGCTCATAGTTGCCCTAATCACAATGAGAAGCGTCACCCTGGGAAAGGCGGCAAGACCGCTAATGTTGTCATTGGAGACACTGACATGAAGGATGACGGGTATGGTATATTTCCCACTATTCTTTCAGTATGTCATTCTCCTGATTGGTTGATTGACACGGGTGCTAATGTGCATGTATGCGGTGATATTTCCATGTTTTCGTCTTATCAGACTGCAGGGACTTCAACCGTGCTGATGGGCAACGGTTCGAGTGCTTTTGTTTGTGGTGTTGGCACGGTCGATCTGAAGTTTACTTCGTGGAAGATCGTGCGGCTGAAGAACGTGCATTATGTCCCCTCCGTCAATAAAAATCTTGTTAGCGGATCTCTTCTGTGTAGAGATGGCTACAAGCTTGTCTTTGAGTCGAATAAATTTTTAATATCCAAGTATGGAACCTTTGTTGGTAAAGGCTATGAGACAGGAGGCCTATTTCATTTATCCTTATCTGATGTTAGCAATAAAGTTGTTAATCATATTTGCAATAGTAGTGAATCAAATGTGTGGCCTTCACGTCTTTGTCATGTTAATTTTGGTTGCATGTCGCGACTAGCGAAGTTGAACTTAATCCCTAGTTTCACCACCGTCAAGGGATCCAAGTGTCAAGTGTGTGTGCAAGCTAAGCAACCTCGTAAGTCTCATGTGACTGCGGAAACAAGAAATCTTGCACCACTAGAACTCATACATTCAGATCTATGTGAAATGAATGGTGTTTTGACAAAAGGTGGAAAGAAATATTTCATGACGTTAATTGACGACTCCACTAGATACTGTCGTGTGTATCTTCTGAAATCTAAGGATGAGGCTTTGAATTTTTTCAAGATCAATAAAGCTGAAGTGGAAAACCAACTTGATCAAAAAATCAAGAGGCTTAGGTCCGACCATGGTGGAGAGTATTTTTCCAATGAATTTGATGATTTTTGTGCGAAACATGGTATAATCCATGAGAGGACGCCTCCCTATTAACCTCAGTCAAATGGGGTGGCCGAAAGAAAGAACCGTACTCTAACAGATTTGCTTAACGCCATGTTAGACACATCAAGTCTCTCCAAGGCATGGTGGGGGGAGGCGATTTTGACTACATGTCATGTCCTAAACCGAGTTCACACAAAGAACAAAGAGATAACTCCACTCGAGGAACGGGAGAAGAAAAGGTTAAAACTCTCTTATCTACGAACATGGGGTTGTTTGGCGAAAGTCAATGTTCCAATTCCAAAGAAGCGGAAGCTCGGACCAAAGATTGTGGATTGTGTTTTCCTGGTATATGCTTTTCATAGCATTGGCTATAGATTCTTGGTTGTAAAATCTGAGGTACCTGACATGCATGTCGGTACGATCATGGAGTCGAATGATGCGACTTTCTTTGAAGATATCTTTCCCATGAAGGATACGGCTACCTCATCTAATCAGGAGATGCCTAGTTCAAATCAGGAACCAGTTACAATTATCGAACCTGTCATTTCAATGGAACACTTTGAAAGCCCTGTGGAGGAGAACAATGAAGTTCCTACTAGGAGCAAGAGACAGAGGACTGCAAAGTCCTTTGGTGATGATTTTCTTGTGTATCTCATAGATGACACTCCCAGTTCTATTTCAGAGGCCTATGCATCTGAAGATGCTGACTACTGGAAGGAAGCGGTTCGTAGCGAGATGGATTCCATCCTGGCGAATTAAACTTGGGAGATAATTGATCGTCCATATGGGTGCAAACCTATAGGATGCAAATGGGTATTCAAGAAAAAGCTTAGGCCTGATGGTACTATTTAAAAGTACAAGGCTCGGCTCGTGGCTAAGGGTTATACCCAAAAGGAAGGTGAAGACTTCTTTGATACTTACTCACCTGTGGCTCGACTGACCACTATTCGAGTTCTACTTTCACTAGCTGCCTCGCATGGTCTTCTCGTTCATCAAATGGATGTTAAGATTGCTTCCCTAAATGGAAAGTTGGACGAGGAAATTTATATGGAACAACTAGATGGGTTTGTACTAGATGGCCAGGAAGGAAAAGTGTGCAAGTTTCTGAAGTCTTTGTATGGACTTAAGCAAGCACCCAAACAGTGACATGAGAAGTTTGAAAGAACTTTAACAGCTGCAGGCTTTGTTGTAAACGAAGCTGACAAATGTGTGTACTATCGCCATGGTGGGGCGAGGGAGTTATCCTTTGCTTGTATGTTGATGACATACTGGTTTTCGGAACAAATCTGAATGTTATTAAGGAGGTCAAGAATTTCCTATCTCGCTGTTTTGAGATGAAGGATTTAGGAGTGGCTGATGTCATTCTAAACATCAAGTTGTTGAGAGACGATGATGGTGGGATTACATTGCTTCAATGTCACTATGTGGAAAAGATCTTGAGTCGCTTTGGCTATAGTGACTGCAAGCCCTCTCCAACACCATATGATGCGAGTGTGTTACTTCGAAAGAAGCGAAAAATTGCTAGAGATCAATTGAAATATTCTCAGATTATTGACTCGCTTATGTATTTAGCTAGTGCTACAAGACCTGACATCTCTTTTGCTGTTAGCAAACTGAGTCGGTTTGTCTCAAAAGCAGGAGATGTGCATTGGAAAGCTCTAGAGAGAGTTTTGCGTTATTTGAAAGGCACTGCGAATTATGGAGGGCACCCAAAGGTGCTTGAAGGGTATAGTGACTCAAATTAGATCTCAGATGCTGATGAGATAAAGGCCACGAGCGGATATGTATTCACTCATGGAGGTGGCGCCGTTTCCTGGAAGTCTTGCAAGCAGACCATCTTAACGAGGTCAACAATGGAAGCAAAACTCACAGCACTAGATACAACTACGGTCGATGCAGGTTGGCTTCGTCGGCTCTTGAATGACTTGTCGGTTGTTGAGAAACCTGTACCGGGTATCCTTATGAACTGTGACAATCAAACTGTGATCACGAAAGTGAGCAGCTCAAAGGATAACATGAAGTCATCAAGACACGTTCAGAGAGGGTTAAAGTCTGTCAGGAAAATGAGAAACTCCGAAGTTATTGCATTGGATTATATCCAAACGTCTAAAAATCTGGCAGATCCTTTTACTAAGGGTCTATCACGTAATGTGATAGATAATGCATCGAGGGAGATGGGTATGAGACCCACAATATGAGTTGTTCACAGTGGTAACCTATTCTTTGTGATCGGAGATCCCGTGAATTAGATGTGGAAGACAAGCTGTTGGTCAACTGAGAGGAGAGTATCCTTACTATTCATAATACCACTCCATGAAGATGCAATACTCTCCTAATCTGCATGGTAGGTTGATGTATATCTTAATGTGTTCTAAGTGGCTCATTTAAGCAGAGATGTTATCCTGCAGAACATCTTTTGAAGAACACACCTATATGAGTCTGATTGTCAAACGTCGCAATCTATGAGAGTAGGGTTCTCTCTAGTAAACTCATGAAAGGTCACGGAGTATGACGCATAAGCTCCACCCGCGGGCAAGACCCACGGTAGCCACGTATCGGTCAAGGCTTTATGTGAAGCTAGATTCGCAGAAAACTTGCAGTTCAAGGCCCAGTCCACTGTTCAAGTTGCTTACTAGCGTAGCATAGAGTTCTAGGTGGAAGTTCAACTTAACAGTCTCCACCGCAATACGGGTATATAAAACAGTGTTTTGAAACCAAAGGCAAATTTCTGTGTGCCTCTGGGATCTGGTGGGGGATTGCTGGAATTTAGTCTATTTTGGGCAGCCCAATAACTATTTCAGAAATTCCTAATAAATCCTAGAGGCCCACTTAGCTCATTTGTGCAAGGCAAGGGATACTACTAAAGTTTAGTCCCACATTGCTAGTTTAGTGGGAGTTGGACCTCCTTAAAAGCGAGGTTCTTTCTCCACTTGTATGAGCATGAGAACAAGAGGGATATCCACGCGCGCTCCTCCTCTGCCGCCCGCCTCGCCACGCCTCGTCACGACGTGCCGCGCCGCGGGTTGCGGGAATGAGCCGAGCCGATATCTAAATTTTTGCCACGCACTACGGGTATACGAAAGGTCACACGGAAGCTGAAAAGATTTTTCGAAAGTGGAGTTCAAATGCGAACAGTGCAGCCCTTCGGCTGCTGGCTGTTCGCTTCATCTTCGTCTCTTCGTTTCGCCTCCCGTCACTGCCCTCTCGCGTCCTTCTCTTGCGCCTATAAAAGGGAGGTCGCTCCTCCCAGAGAGACGCACCAGAACTACTCCTTCCCTCGCCATCGGTTCCATCTCTGAGCTGCTGTTGTCTTCCCCATCCCGGCTTGCGGCGTGCACCACATGTCGGGACAGTAGCCCTCCGAGACCGCACCTTTTGAGTCCTGTACGGGAGAAGGGTGATAAGGTTTTTGGGGAGCGCTCAGCGCGACGACTGGCTGCTTCATCATGGACGATCCGGTTGCCGACGACTACTTCCCCGATGACGACTTCTTCCCCGACGTCCACGACCTCCTCGACGACATGGCAGGCGAGGACACTGACCCCAAGTCCAGCGCTTCTACTGCTGCTGTGCCGTACGTGTTCTTCTCCTTTCTGTTAGAAGTCCTGCTACAGTTCTTGGCTCTAGTTTCTGCCCTACGTATGTTAGGTTCTATGTCGTTTAAGCAACTTCATCTAGTGTCTGTTCTAGATGTGTTTAGCTCAAGTTCATATATGCAGACGATGTTTACCTTCTCTCTGTCAGATTGCATGACTTGCTTTATATTTGCTATATTAGTCATGCTTTATCTAGTATTTCCGTTAGCAAAACTATTTGGTAAATTGCTCATATTTCCAACAGACCAGGCCTCCGGTTCCCTGTGCCTGGACATGCCTGGCGTGTAATTAACATTTTTTATTCTTTATCTGACACAGCACCAGGCAACTCCGAATCCAAATGAGCCTTTGCCAGGCTAGCCTGCACAGGCACAAAAAGGCCACCTTACCAGGCGCAGGCCTGGCGCCTAATTTTTTCAGGCACGGACCCCAGGGTGCCATCCAAACTGGCCCATAAGGCCGTCGTCGCTTGGAATGTGAGGCCTGCAGGGGGAGCGCGTAACAGCCACACGTGGTTCCATGACGTCTGGTCTGTTCGATCAAGCCTGATCGAACGAGTGGCGTGTGACCGGCCGAGCGTTTGGCCGACTGTCCTACATAAAACGTTTCCCTTTTCAATTTTTTTTGAAATAATCTTAAATCAATTTACCTTAAATTTTGTAAATCATGAATTTTGGATTAGATTGAAAATTTATATTTTTGCAATCACGGGTTTAAATGTTGAGAGAGTAGACAAGATATGTGTTTACAACCCTACAAAATTTCAAACCCAAATTCGATCCATGTATAGAGAATTGAACTTAACAAATTCATCCATAAATAGTGTCTTTTTGTGACAACATTTGTCTTTGATTCGTCCTTTTTGTCTATGAACAAATCAAGAAATTTGGGTTTGAAATTTTATCTAATTATAGATACATACATTGTCCACTCTCCCAATTTCGTTCGAGAAACTCCATAACTTTTTATACGTGCTATTTTTTTAAAAGGAGGATAACCCCCGACCTCTGTTTCGAGTGATACACACACCCATATCCTCTATAACACTAAGTTCCCTAGTTTTAAAGAGCCCACATTCAGTTGAGGTCTCTAATTGAGATTGGGCAACCCGATTTTGACCGGGTAAACAATTTCTCAAAGCTTTTCCATTCAATTTTGTTATACTACACACTATGCTCTTTAATTTTTGAGGACTCACAATAAATTGACGTATTTAATTCAGAATTGAATCAACTCATTTTTGACCGTGTCACAATACTAAGCTCCCCAATTTTAAGGCCACACAATCAATTGAGATCTCCAATTGAAATTGGTTCACCCAGTTTTGACCTGGTCAGCAATTTCTCAAGACTCTCCCATTAATTTCTTTTATGTTATACACTATGCTTGCTAACTTTTAAGGTATCATAATTAATTGATGTATTCAATTTAGAATTGGGTCACTCGATTTTGACTGGGTCAATAATTTTCCAAGGAGCTCTCTCATTCAATTATTTTAGTTCACCGCGTTCCTCAATTTTGAAGCTCTTTCATTCGATTGAGGTATTCAATTTTAGATTTGGTTTACTATTTTGACAGGGCCAATGATTTTTTAAATCAGTCGGCAGCAACCGGCCTATAGAAACATATCAATCTCGTGCACCCTCTCACCACCTAGAAAAAAGAAATGCCACCATCTGATACTGCAACATCAATATAGTATATGCATCTACCGACACAGAAATTTGCTCACATAAATATGAGTTTATTAGCAGATAACACAAAATCACAAAGCCAAAGGTCCACCAAATCACCGTGTTATAAAAAACACACTCCATCGTCTCCCTATCGCGTCGAACTAAATATTCCATCAATTTGAAAATATAAGGGGTATTAGTTTTTTGGAAAGTTAAATTCCTTTAACTTTGACCAAGTTTGGAGCCAAAAATACCAACATCCACAATATTAAACAAAATAATATGAAAATTCATTTCATGATGAATCTAATTATATCTTTGTTATTAAGGATTTGATATATTTATCTACAAATTTGATCAAACTTTAAAAGGTTCGACTTTTCAAAAAAGTAATACACTTTGTATTTTGAAATAGAATGGGTATTTTTTTAGATACCAAACAACATCAAAGACGCAGCAAAGCGCGCTCAACTCTTCTAGTATATTTTATATGTGCTATCGTGTGTTGGTATCCGACATGACCTAAAGGGTGGGAGCGCTAGATATGTTTCCATAACTGATTTTGGGCCATATGAGGTAGCAACAATGTAAAATCCTCATAGCGTACTAAAGAAAATTGTAGTGGACGGTGATTCTAGTACTAGCCGACCTAAGGTGGTTTCTGGAAATCCCTATGAACTGGGACATTTGAGAATAATTGGTTTGATGCCAATATTTGGCATTGTCAATACTTGGCAAGCTAACAATTGGCAATATTAAAAATTGCCAACTATTGGCTACTTCTTTTGAGGTTGGCAAGTAAACATGGTAATCAACCAAGCACTAGCCAATATTTGGCATTTGCCAAATGTTGGCATGCCAATTTTTGGCATCAAACCAATCATGCTCTTGTCCGCAATGGTCGGACAAGTTGCCTTTAAGCCATTTTGCAACCATTTGTACGAAGTAATTTGTATTAGGATCGGTCAAGATGGGTTTGATTTTTTGAAGTATTTTTTTAAAAAAAATCTTGTTCTTGGTGGAAGATGTTGATCCCCGCCTTAAGATGTCATCAAACTAGTATACCCACATAACTTATTTTCGTTCCTTATAACACTTGATCTATGGTCGTGGCAGATCAAATTGTCTTCCAAGGTTCACTCGATATCCACATTGGCGATGGGTCGAAGTCGAATTGATGATGCATCCCAGATTTTTTGAGGTATTTACTAATTAAGAAGTACTCTTTGCAAATGTTACTATCCATTCATATAGTTGTGACATGTGGTGCAATGTATGTGTGCCACCCGTCGCCATCAGGAAGTTTTGGAATTTTATCACGGATCATGGGGTGGGAGGGTGCAATGCGTGTTTTTCCATAGTCCAAATTTCAAATCAAAATATCTTTTGAAATGAGTGTCCAAATTAAGAATGTTTCCATATTGGTAGGTTCTTCTAACGCAACTTGTACTCTTCATTGTAGTGCACTTATCCTTGCAATGTGCAGTGCACTTCTACTTAAGGTAAGTAGTGTACTTGTACTCCACGTGTACTTTGTGTGGAGTGCGTTTGCACTTCTGGTATAGCCTACATGTACTTCATATTGTAGTCTACTTGTGCAGTATACAAGTACTCCCCGCAGTAGTAGTATAGTTGCACTCCCGATCAACGAATAGCTGAAAACACACTACATAGAGGTAGTACATGTAGCAGTATACATGGCAAAAAAATGATAAAACTAGAAGGAAATAAAAAAGAAGCAACCTCGTACAAAAACATCCATGTCATATATAGTTCATAAAAATACTCCTCTCTGCAAAATCTCACTTGTTCTCTTCTCCAAGCATTGCCCCTACTCGGGGCACCACTTATTTAGTTGCTCCCGGGTTTCAATGATTTTCAAGGAAGGCTCCTGATACGTCTTCATCGTATTTATAGTTTTTAATTGTTTCATTCCAATTTTATACAACTTTTATACACTTTTGGCAATATTTTATATGATTTATTTGGACTAACATATGGATCCAGTGCCCAGTGTCAGTTCCTGTTTTTTGCATGTTTTTTGTTTCACAGAAAATCCATATCAAACGAAGTCCAAACGCGATAATAATTTACAAGAATTGTATTGGAATATATGTGATTTTTGGGAGGTGGAATCAACGCAAACGGGGGCCCACAGCCCCCAAGATACACCAGGGCGCGCCAGGGGGTGCCAGGCGCGCCCAGGTGTCTTATGCCCTCCTCGTAAAGCGGTTAGTGCCCTTATTCTGGCGCAAGAAAGATAATTTATGGAAAAAATGTATAAAAAGTTCAGCGCAATCGGAGTTACGAATCTCCGGGAATTTAAGAAAACGTGAAGGCCATGTCCGAGGAACGCGAAACAGAAGAGAACAGAGAGGGAGATCCAATCTTGGAGGGGCTCCCGCCCCTCCGCCGCCATGGAGGCCATGGACTAGAGGGGGAACTCTCCTCCCATCTAGGGGGAGGCTAAGGAAGAAGAAGGAGGGGGGATCTCTCCCCCTCTCTCCCGGTGGCGCCGGAGTGCCGCTGGGAGTGTGTCAAAACCGTCCGATCTCCAGTAGGGGGTCCCGAACAGTGCGTCTGAGGATCGAATGTAACAGGGGACAAAGGGGACATGATATTTACCAAGGTTCGGGCCCTCTTAATGGAGGTAAAACCTTACTTCCTGCTTGATTGACTTTGATGAGTATGGGGGTTACAAGAGTTGATCTACCTCGAGATCGTAAAGGCTAAACCCTAGATGTCTAGCCTATATGAATTCTGATAGCCTCTACGGACTAACCCCTCCGGTTTATATAGACACCGGAAGGGCCTAAGGTTGTACAGAGTCGGTTTACAGAAGAAGGAAACTATACATACGGCCGCCAATCCTGCCATCCATGCAAAGGAGAGTCCTACCTGGACACGGGGGAAGGCCTTCTACCTTGTATCTTTACGGCCCATCAGTCCGGCCCATATCATACAGCCCGGACACCCGAGGACCCCTTAATCCAGGACTCCCTGAGTAGCCCCTGAACAAGTCTTCAAAGACGATATGTTCGGCGGCAGATTGTCTTCGGCATTGCAAGGCGGGTTCCTCCTCTGAATACTTCAAAGCAATCTTATGAATAAAAGAACTGTGTCCGGCTCTGCATGATAGTTACAACCCTCAACCACGAAGGTAAAATATTTAATCAAAGTAATGTCCATCAACCTGACAACTTTTCGGCGAAACGCCACATCTGGCCTCTTTAACACTTCGAACCGTTTTTCGCCTCCCGCTTCGCGTTTCGAGGCGCAACCTCCACTGACACGTCTTGTCAAAACAAAGATCGTGTCCACTTATTACAAGACCCTCATCATTATGGTTTTGGGTAATCCAACCGTGCCATTCACACGACCCCTTGGGAACAGGCAAGTTTTAAGGCTTGAGGGGGGCGTTTGATATTCACGGCCTATATAAGTGGATAAAGATCCCTCTTTTGTCCCCACGCCTTCTTCCTTCTCCTGCTTCCCATCCTCAAGCTCCAGCACCCAAGCCTCAATCTTTCCCACCGCCACCAACCTCTCCAGCCATGTCCGGATCCGGCTCACAAGGCAAGTGGGTGGCCTCCTCCGTTACGGCGAAGGACATCAAGCAGCTCCGGGAGGCGGGGTATGATACGTCTCCAACGTATCTATAATTTATGAAGTATTCATGCTATTATATTATCCATCTTGGATGTTTTATATGCATTTATATGCTATTTTATATGATTTTTGGAACTAACCTATTAACCTAGAGCCCAATGCCAGTTTCTGTTTTTTCCTTGTTTTTGAGTTTTACAGAAAAGGAATACCATACAAAGTCCAATTGAAGTGCCAATTTTTGATGATTTTTTATGGACCAAAAGAAGCCCCTGGAGTAAAAGAGTTGGGCCAGAAGAGTCCCGAGCCGTCCACGAGGGTGGAGGGTGCGCCCACCCCCCTGGGCGCGTCCCCCTATCTCGTGGACGACTCGGAGACCCCCCTGACGTGAAACCAACGCCAAAAATTCCTATAAATATAGAAACCCCCAGAAAGAAACCTAGATCGGGAGTTCCGCTGCCGCAAGCCTCTGTAGCCACCAAAAACCAATCGGGGCCCTGTTTCGGCACCCTGCCGGAGGGGGGATCCCTTACCGGTTGCCATCTTCATCATCCCGGTGCTCTCCATGATGAGGAGGGAGTAGTTCACCCTCGGGGCTGAGGGTATGTACCAGTAGCTATGTGTTTGATCTCTCTCCCTCGTGTTCTTGATGTGGCATGATCTTGATGTACCGCAAGCTTTGCTATTATAGTTGGATCTTATGATGTTTCTCCCACTCTACTCTCTTGTAATGGATTGAGTTTTCCCTTTGAAGTTATCTTATCGGATTGAGTCTTTAAGGATTTGAGAACACTTGATGTATGTCTTGCATGTGCTTATCTGTGGTGACAATGGGATATTCACGTGATCTACTTGATGTATGTTTTGGTGATCAACTTGCGGCTTCAGTGACCTTGTGAATTTAATCATAGGGGTTGGCACACGTTTTCGTCTTGACTCTCCGGTAGAAACTTTGGGGCACTCTTTGAAGTTCCTTGTGTTGGTTGAATAGATGAATCTGAGATTGTGTGATGCATATCGTATAATCATACCCACGGATACTTGAGGTGACATTGGAGTATCTAGGTGACATTAGCGTTTCCGTTGATTTGTGTCTTAAGGTGTTATTCTAGTACGAACTCTTTGGTAGATCGAACGGAAAGAATAGCTTCATGTTATTTTACTACGGACTCTTGAATAGATCGACCAGAAAGAATAACTTTGAGGTGGTTTCGTACCCTACAATAATCTCTTCGTTTGTTCTCCGCTATTAGTGACTTTGGAGTGACTCTTTGTTGCATGTTGAGGGATAGTTATATGATCTAGTTATGTTATTATTGTTGAGAGAACTTGCACTAGTGAAAGTATGAACCCTAGGCCTTATTTCCTAGCATTGCAATACCGTTTACGCTCACTTTTATCAATAGTTACCTTGCTGTTTTTATATTTTCAGATTACAAAAACCTATATCTACCATCCATATTGCACTTGTATCACCATCTCTTCGCCGAACTAGTGCACCTATACAATTACCATTGTATTGGGTGTGTTGGGGACACAAGAGACTCTTTGTTATTTGGTTGCAGGATTGTTTGAGAGAGACCATCTTCATCCTACACCTCCCATGGATTGATAAACCTTAGGTCATCCACTAGAGGGAAATTTTCTACTGTCCTAGAAACCTCTGCATTTGGAGGCCCAACAACGTCTACAAGAAGAAGGTTGTGTAGTAGAAATCAAGCAATTTCTAGCGCCGTTGCCGGGGAGGTTAGTGCTTGAAGGTATATCTTTAAATCTTGCAATCAAATCTTTTTGTTTCTTATTTTATCACTAGTTTAGTCTATAAAAGAAAACTACAAAAAATGGAATTGAGGATGCCTCATATGCTTCATCTTTTTAATGTTCTTCGTGAAAATAAGGATTCCGATAATTGTGCTCAAGTGCTAGAAGAAGAATGCATTAGAATGTTTGGCACTAAATCTTTGAATGATTAGCATGATTGCAATGTTGTTAGTACGAACTCCTTGAATATCCATGGTACTAATGATGATTGCACTAGTCATGATGAAAATGTCTCTTATAAGCATGTCAATTTTTTTGGAGTGCATAGAGTTTGCAAGTACACACCAAATAGGGACGATAGATTTTGTAAGAGGCATAAGTATTTAGAAACTAAATGGTTGCAAGAAAGGCTAGATGTTTGTGCTGAAAATTTAAATTTTCTTGGCCATTCTTATGAACTTTGCAATGAACGTGGTCATTTAAATATCCAATGCAAATTGTTTCATAATCGTATCGTGTCCAAATATTGTGATGACTTGATTTCTCTTGCACATCATAATGAACTTAGTTTGCTTGTGGGTTATGAAGAAATAAAACGTATAACTAAGGATATGCTAGAATTTGTCCTTGATAAAGTTCTTGATTTTGATCTAGAGGAAATTTATATGTATTGTGCGGTGAATTGCATTGAAAATCCTTATATTGCCAATTACATAAAGACAAGAAAACAAATAGAAGATGAAGAGAATACTAATGAAAGGGAAGAGATTTCCCAATATCCTCCTATTCTTTCTTATGATGAATCAGGTAACAAGGAGGAGCTTTCTATTTAACCAATCTCATTAATAAGGAGCTGCAAAAAGAGGATTAAACCCACATGAGGGAGTCCTGGACTAAGGGGTCCTCGGGCGTCCGGCCTGTTATTCATTAGGCCGGACTGATGGGCTGTGAAGATACGAAGGCCGAAGACTATACCCATGTCCGGATTGGACTTTCCTCGGCGTGGAAGGCAAGCTAGGTGACCAACTGTGAAGATTCCTTCTTATGTAACCGACTCCCTGTAACCCTAGATCTCTCCAGTGTCTATATAAACTGGAGAGCGTAGTCCAGATAGGGAGAGACACATTACCATATTAACATAGGCTAGACCTCTAGGGTTTAGCCATTACGATCTCGTGGTAGATCAACTCTTGTAACACTCATATTCATCAAGATCAATCAAGCAGGAAGTAGGGTATTGCTACCTCTTGAGCACTGCGTTGGATTTCCCCGAAGAGGAAAGGATGATGCAGCAAAGTAGCATAAGTATTTCCCTTAGTTTTTGAGAACCAAGGTATCAATCCAGTATGAGGCTACGCGCGAGTCCCTCGTACCTACACAAAGCAAATAACTCCTGGCAACCAACACGAATAGGGGTTGTCAATCCCTTCACGGTCACTTACGAGAGTGAGATATGATAGATAATATTTTTGGTATTTTTGGTATAAAGATGCAAAGTAAAATAAAAGCAAAGTAAAAATCAAAGCAATAATAAAGTGTAGGAAGATTGATATGATGAAGATAGACCCAGGGGCCATAGATTTCACTAGTAGCTTCTCTCAAGAGCATAAGTATTTTACAGTGGGTGAACGAATTACTGTTGAGCAATTGACAGAATTGAGCATAGTTATGAGAGTATCTAGGTATGATCATGTATATAGGCATCATGTCCGAGACAAGTAGACCGACTCCTGCCTGCATCTACTACTATTACTCCACTCATCGACCGCTATCCAGCATGCATCTAGAGTATTAAGTTCAAGAAAATAGAGTAACACCTTAAGCAAGATGACATGATGTAGAGGGATAAATTCATGCAATATGATAAAAACCCCATCTTGTTATCCTCGATGGCAACAATACAATACGTGCCTTGCTGCCCCTACTATCATTGGGAAAGGACACCGCAAGATTGAACCCAAAGCTAAGCACTTCTCCCATTGCAAGAAGAACCAATCTAGTAGGCCAAACCAAACTAATAATTCAAAGGGACTTGCAAAGATAACCAATCATACATAAAAGAATTCAGAGAAGATTCAAATATTGTTCATAGATAATCTTGATCATAAACCCACAATTCATCGGTCTCAACAAACACACCACAAAAAGAAGATTACATCGAATAGATCTCCACGAGAGAGGGGGAGAACATTGTATTGAGATCCAAAAAGAGAGAAGAAGCCATCTAGCTACTAACTATGGACCCGAAGGTCTGAGGTAAACTACTCACACTTCATCGGAGAGGCTATCGCGATGATGTAGAAGCCCTCCGTGATGGATGCCCCCTCCGGCAGAGCTCCGGAACAGGCCCCAAGATGGGATCTCGTGGGTACAGAAGGTTGCGGCGGTGGAATTAGGTTTGTGGCTCCGTATCTGATCGTTTGGGGGTATGTAGGTATATATAGGAGGAAGAAATATGTCGGTGGAGCTCCGTGGGCCCCACGAGGGTGGGGGTGCGCCCTGGGGGGTGGGCGCGTCCCCCTACCTTGTGCCCACCTCCTAGCTTTCTTGACGTAGGGTCCAAGTCTCCTGGGTCATATTCGGTGAGAAAATCACGTCCCCGAAGGTTTCATTCCGTTTCGACTCCATTTGATATTTCGTTTCTTCGAACTCTGAAATAGGCAAAAAACCAGCAATTCTGGGCTGGGCCTCCGGTTAATAGGTTAGTCCCAGAAATAATATAAAATAGGAAAATAAAGCCCAATATAGTCCAAAACGGTAGATAATATAGCATGGAGCAATCAAAAATTATAGATACGTTGAAGACGTATCAGGCATCCCCAAGCTTAATTCCTGCTCGTCCTCGAGTAGGTAAATGATAAGAAGAGAATTTTTGATGCGGAGTGCTACTTGTCATAATTTCAATGTAATACTTCTTAATTGTGGTATGAATATTCAGATCCGAAAGATTCAAGACAAAAGTTCATATTGACATAAAATTAATAATACTTCAAGCATACTAACAAAGCAATCATGTCTTCTCGAAATAACATGGCCAAAGAAAGTTATCCCTACAAAATCATATAGTCTGGCTATGCTCTATCTTCACCACACAAATTATTTAAATCATGCACAACCCCGATGACAAGACAAGCAATTGTTTCATACTTTTGACATTCTCAAAACTTTTTCAATCTTCACGCAATACATGAGCGTGAGCCATGGATATAGCACTATATGTGGAATAGAATGGTGGTTGTGGAGAAGACAAAAAGAGGGGAAGATAGTCTCACGTCGACAAGGCATATCAACGGGCTATGGAGATGCCCATCAATAGATATCAATGTGAGTGAGTAGGGATGGCCATGCAATGGATGCACTAGAGCTATAAGTATATGAAAGCTCAACAAAAGAAACTAAGTGGGTGTGCATCCAACTCGCTTGCTCACGAAGACCTAGGGCATTTTGAGGAAGCCCATCATTGGAATATACAAGCCAAGTTCTATAATGAAAAATTCCCACTAGTATATGAAAGTGACAAAATGAGAGACTCTCTATTATGAAGATCATGGTGCTACTTTGAAGCACAAGTGTGGTAAAAGGATAGTAACATTGTCCCTTCTCTCTTTTTCTCTCATCTTTTTATTTGGGCCTTTCTCTTTTTTTATGGCCTCTTTTTTTCTTTTTATTTTTATTTTTTGTCCGGAGTCTCATCCCGACTTATGGGGGAATCATAGTCTCCATCATCCTTTCCTCACTAGGACAATGCTCTAATAATGATGATCATCACACTTTTATTTTCTTACAACTCAACAATTACAACTCGATACTTAGAACAAAATATGACTCTATATGAATGCCTCCGGCGGTGTACCGGGATATGCAATGAATCAAGAGTGACATGTATGAAAGAATTATGAATGGTGGCTTTGCCACAAATACGATGTCAACTACATGATCATGCTAGCAATATGACAATGATGGAGCGTGTCATAATAAATGGACCGGTGGAAATTTGCATGGCAATATATCTTGGAATGGCTATGGAAATGCCATGAGAGGTAGGTATGGTGGCTGTTTTGAGGAAGGTATATGGTGGGTGTATGATACCGGCGAAAAGTGCGCGGTATTAGAGAGGCTAGCAATGGTGGAAGGAAGAAAAGTGTGTATAATCCATGGACTCAACATTAGTCATGAAGAACTCATATACTTATTGCAAAAATCTACAAGTTATCAAAGCAAAATATTATGCGCATGCTCCTAGGGGGATAGATTGGTAGGAAAATACCATCGCTCGTCCCCGACCGCCACTCATAAGGAAGACAATCAATAAATAAATCATGCTCCGACTTCATCACATAACGGTTCACCATACGTGCATGCTACGGGAATCATACACTTTAACACAAGTATTTATCAAATTCACAACTACTCAACTAGCCTGACTCTAATATCACCATTTTCATATCTCAAAACAATTCTCAAGCATCAAACTTTTCTTAGTATTCAACGCACTCAAAAGAAAGTTTACAAATCTTGAATACCAAGCATATTAGAATTTTAAGCAAATTACCATGCTATTTAAGACTCTCAAAATAATCTAATTGAATCATGAGAGATCAATAGTTTCTTTAAAACAAATCCACCACCGTGCTCTAAAATATATAAGTGAAGCACTAGAGCAAAACTATATAGCTCAAAAGATATAAGTGAAGCACATAGAGTATTCTAACAAATTCCAAATCATGTATGGCTCTCTTAAAAGGTGTGTACAACAAGGATGATTGTGGTAAACTAAAAATCAAAGACTCAAATAATACAAGACGCTCCAAGCAAAATACATATCATGTGGTGAATAAAAATATAGCTCCAAGTAAAGTTACCGATGGAAGTAGACGAAAGTGGGGATGCCTTCCGGGGCACCCCCAAGCTTTGACTTTTTGGTGTCCTTAGATTAACTTGGGGGGTCCATGGGCATCCCCAAGCTTAGGCTCTTGCCACTCCTTGTTCCATAATCCATCAAAAGATTTCACCCAAAACTTGAAAACTTCACAACACAAAACTCAACAGAAATCTCGTAAGCTCCGTTAGCGATAGAAAACAAAACACCACTTCAAGGTACTGTAATGAACTCATTATTTCTTTATATTGGTGTTAAACCTACTGTATTCCAACTTTTATATGGTTTATAAACTATTTTACTAGCCATAGATTCATCAAAATAAGCAAACAACACACAAAAAACAGAATCTGTCAAAAATAGAACAGTCTGTAGTAATCTGTAACTAACGCAAACTTATGGAACTCCAAAAATTCAGAAAAAATAGGAAGACCTAGGCAATTTGTTTATTGATCAGAAGCAATTGGAATCACTATTTTATCACGTTCTGGTGATTTTTAACAATTGTTTTCGTGAACAGAAAGTTTCAGAAAATTACAGCAAGATCAAATAACTATCATCCAAGAAGATCCTATAGGTTTTACTTGGCAAAAACACTAATTAAAACATAAAAACAAATCTAATCATAGGCTATATCAAAGATTTAATCCTAAACAGAAGCAAAAGCAAAAAAACTAAAAATAAAATTGGGTTGCCTCCCAACAAGCGATGTCGTTTAACGCCCCTAGCTAGGCATAAAAGCGAGGATAGATCTAGGTATTGCCATCTTTGGTAGGCAATGCATAAGTGGCTCTCATGATAGATTCATATGGTAATTTTATTTTCTTCCTAGGGAAGTGTTCCATGCCTTTCTTTAACGGAATTTGGAATCTAATATTCCCTTCCTTCATATCAATAATTGCACCAATCGTTCTAAGGAAAAGTCTACCAAGAATAATAGGACAAGAAGGATTGCAATCTATATCAAGAACGATAAAATCCACGGGCACATAATTCCTATTTGCAACAATAAGAACATCATTAATTCTTCCCATATGTTTCTTAATAGTGGAATCCGCAAGGTGCAAGTTTAGAGAGCAATCATCAAAATCACGGAAATCTAGCAAGTCGCACAAAGTTTTGGGAATAGTGGAAACACTAGCACCCAAATCACATAAAGCATAAAATTCATGATCCTTAATCTTAATTTTAATAGTTGGTTCCCACTCATCATAAAGTTTTCTAGGGACAGAAACCTCCAACTCAAGTTTTTCTTCATAAGATTGCATCAAGGCATCAACGATATGTTTGGTAAAGGCTTTATTTTGACTATAAGCATGAGGAGAATTTAGCACGGATTGCAACAAGGAAATAAAATCAATTAAAGAGCAACTTTCATAATTAAATTCCTTGAAGTCCAAAATAGTGGGTTTAGCAACATCTAGGGTTTTGCTTCCTTTAATCCCACTTTTATCAATTTCATCATCAAGATCTAAAACTCTGAATTCTTGGAACGCCTTCTAGGTAAAGGTGGATCATATTCAGTCTCATCATTATCAAGATTCATATTACAAAACAAAGATTTAATAGGGGACACATCAATAACTTTTAGATCTTCATCTTTATTTTCATAGGATTGGAAGAACGCGCTTTAATAAAGGCATCTTTCGTAGCACGCATCCTAGCGGTTCTTTCCTTGCACTCATCAATGGAAATTCGCATAGCTTTGAGAGACTCATTGATATCATGCTTAGGATGAATAGATCTAAGTTTTAAAGAATCAACATCAAGAGAAATTCTATCAACGTTCCTAGCCAATTCATCAACTTTAAGTAATTTCTCTTCAAGCAAAGCATTGAAATTCTTTTGTGAATTCATAAACTCTTTAACACTAGTCTCAAATTCAGAGGGCATCTTATTAAAATTTCCATAAGAGTTGTTGTAGGAATTTCCATATTTATTAGAAGGATTACTAGGATAAGGCCTAGGATTAAAGTTCCCTCTATACGCGTTATTACAAAAATTATTCCTACCAACAAAATTCACATCCATAGATTCATTATTATTCTCAATCAAAGTAGACAAAGGCATATCATTAGGATCAGAAGAAACACTATTAATAGCAAATAATTTCATAAGTTCATCCATCTTTCCACTCAAAACATTAATTTCTTCTATTGCATGCACTTTTTTTATTAGTAGATCTTTCAGTGTGCTATTGAGAGTAATTAACCATAATATTATCTAGGAGTTTAGTAGCATCTCCTAAAGTGATTTCCATAAAATTGCCTCCCGCGGCCAAATCTAAAAGATTTCTAGAAGAAAAATTCAATCCGGCATAAATTTTTTGTATAATCATCCATAAGTTCAAACCATGAGTAGGGCAATTACGTATCATTAATTTTGTCCTCTCCCAAGCTTGTGCAACATGTTCATGATCAAGTTGCTGAAAATTCATAATATTGTTTCTAAGAGAGATGATCTTAGCGGGAGGAAAATACTGAGAGATAAAAGCATATTTGCACTTGTTCCAAGAATCAATACTATTTTTAGGCAAAGACGAAAACCAAGCTTTAGCACGATCTCTAAGCGAAAAAGGAAATAGCTTCAATTTAACAATATCATTATCAACATCTTTCTTCTTTTGCATATCACACAAATCAACGAAGCTTTTTAGATGAGTAGCGGCATCTTCACTAGGAAGGCCGGTGAATTGATCTTTCATAGCAAGATTCAACAAAGCAGTATTGATTTCGCAAGATTCAGTATTGGTAAGAGGAGCAATCGAAGTGCTAAGGAAATCATTGTTGTTGGTATTGGTAAAGTCTCACAATTTGGTTTATCTTGAGCCATCGCGACAAACAAGCAATCCAACACACGAGCAAACAAAAAGCAAGTGAGAAAAAAAGGCAAACGGAAAAGAGAGGGCGAATAAAGCGGCAAGGGTGAAGTGGGGGAGAGGAAAACGAGAGGCAAATGGCAAATAATGTAATGCGAGAGATAAGGGATTGTGATGGGTACTTGGTATGTTGACTTTTGCGTAGATTCCCCGGCAACGGCGCCAGAAATTCTTCTTGCTACCTCTTGAGCACTGCATTGGATTTCCCGGAAGAGGAAAGGATGATGCAGCAAAGTAGCGTAAGTATTTCCCTCAGTTTTTGAGAACCAAGGTATCAATCCAGTAGGAGGCTACGCGGGAGTCCCTCGTACCTACACAAAGCAAATAACTCCTCACAACCAACGCGAATAGGGGTTGTCAATCCCTTCACGGTCACTTACGACAGTGAGATATGATAGATAATATTTTTGGTATAAAGATGCAAAGTAAAATAAAAGCAACGTAAAAAAGCAAAGCAATAATAAAGTGTAGGAAGATTGATATGATGAAGATAGACCCGGGGGCCATAGATTTCACTAGTGGCTTCTCTCAAGAGCATAAGTATTTTACGGTGGGTGAATGAATTACTGTTGAGCAATTGACAGAACTGAGCATAGTTATGAGAATATCTAGGTATGATCATGTATATAGGCATCACATCCGAGACAAGTAGACCGACTCCTGCCTGCATCTACTACTATTACTCCGCTCATCGACCGCTATCCAGCATGCATCTAGAGTATTAAGTTCAAGAAAACAAAGTAACGCCTTAAGCAAGATGCCATGATGTAGAGGGATAAATTCATGCAATATGATAAAAACCCCATCTTGTTATCCTCGATGGCAACAATACAATGCGTGCCTTGCTGCCCCTACTGTCACTGGGAAAGGACACCGCAAGATTGAACCCAAAGCTAAGCACTTCTCCCATTGCAAGAAGAACCAATCTAGTAGGCCAAACCAAACTGATAATTCGAAGAGACTTGCAAAGATAACCAATCATACATAAAAGAATTCAGAGAAGATTCAAGTATTGTTCATAGATAATCTTGATCATAAACCCACAATTCATCGGTCTCAACAAACACATCGCAAAAAGAAGATTACATCGAATAGATCTCCACGAGAGAGGGGGATGAAGGAAATATGCCCTAGAGGCAATAATAAAGCTATTATTTATTTCCTTATATCATGATAAATGTTTATTATTCATGCTAGAATTGTATTAACCGGAAACATAATACATGTGTGAATACATAGACAAACAGAGTGTCACTAGTATGCCTCTACTTGACTAGCTCGTTAATCGAAGATGGTTATGTTTCCTAACCAAAAGAGTTGTTATTTGATTAACGGGATCACATCATTAGGAGAATGATGTGATTGACATGACCCGTTCCATTAGCTTAGCACCCGATCGTTTAGTATGTTGCTATTGCTTTCTTCATGACTTATACATGTTCCTATGACTATGAGATTATGCAACTCCCGTTTGCCGGAGGAACACTTTGTGTGCTACCAAACGTCACAACGTAACTGGGTGATTATAAAGGAGCTCTACAGGTGTCTCCGAAGGTACATGTTGGGTTGGCGTATTTCGAGATTAGGATTTGTCACTCCGATTATCAGAGAGGTATCTCTGGGCTCTCTCGGTAATACACATCACATAAGCATTGCAAGCATTGCAACTAATGAGTTAGTTGTGAGATGATGTATTACGGAATGAGTAAAGAGACTTGCCGGTAACAAGATTGAACTAGGTATTAAGATACCGATGATCGAATCTCGGGCAAATAACATACCGATGACAAAGGGAACACCGTATGTTGTTATGCGGTCCGACCGGTAAAGATCTTCGTAGAATATGTAGGAGCCAATATGAGCATCCAGGTTCCGCTATTGGTTATTGACCGGAGACGTGTCTCGGTCATGTCTACATTGTTCTCGAACCCGTAGGGTCCGCACGCTTAAGGTTTCGATGACAATTATATTATGAGTTTATGAGTTTTAATGTACCGAAGGAGTTCGGAGTCCCGAATGAGATCAGGGACATGACGAGGAGTCTCAAAATGGTCGAGACGTAAAGATCGATATATTGGACGACTATATTCGGACATCGGAAAGGTTATGAGTGGTTCGGGTATTTTTCGGAGTACCGGTGAGTTACGGGAATACGGGGGAAGAAGTATATGGGCCTTATTGGGCTTTAGAGGAGAGGAAGAGGCAGGCCGCGCGCCCCCCATTGACTAGTCCGAATTGGACTAGGGGGAAGGGCGGCGCCCCCTCCTTCCTTCTCTTCCCTTTTCCCTTTCCTTGACTCCTACTCCTACTACTTGGAAGAGGGGGGAATCCTACTCCCGGTGGGAGTAGGACTCCTCCAGGGCGCGCCATAGGGGCCGGCCCTCTCCCCCCCTCCTCCACTCCTTTATATACGGGGGCAGGGGGCACCCCATGGACACAACAATTGATCCTTGAGATCTCTTAGCCGTGTGCGGTGCCCCCCTCCACCATAATCCTCGATAATATTGTAGCGGTGCTTAGGCGAAGCCCTGCGACGGTAGAACATCAAGATCATCACCACACCGTCGTGCTGACGGAACTCATCCCCGACACTTTGCTGGATCGGAGTCCGGGGATCGTCATCGAGCTGAACGTGTGCAAAAACTCAGAGGTGTCGTAGTTTTGATGCTTGATCGGTCGGGCCGTGAAGACGTACGACTACATCAACCGCGTTGTCATAACACTTCCGCTTTCGGTCTACGAGGGTATGTGGACAACACTCTCCCCTCTCATTGCTATGCATCACCATGATTTTGCGTGTGCGTAGGAATTTTGAAATTACTACGTTCCCAACAATGGCATCCGAGCCTAGGTTTTATGTGTTGATGTTATTTGCACGAGTAGAACACAAGTGAGTTGTGGGCGATATAAGTCATACTGCTTACCAGCATGTCACACTTTGGTTCGGCGGTATTGTTGGATGAAGCGGCCCGGACCAACATTATGCGTACGCTTACGCGAGACTGGTTCTACCGACGTGCTTTGCACACAGGTGGCTGGCGGGTGTCAGTTTCTCCAACTTTAGTTGAACCGAGTGTGGCTACGCCCGGTCCTTGCGAAGGTTAAAACAGCACCAACTTGACAAACTATCGTTGTGGTTTTGATGCGTAGGTAAGATTGGTTCTTGCTAAGCCCGTAGCAGCCACGTAAAACTTGCAACAACAAAGTAGAGGACGTCTAACTTGTTTTTGCAGGGCATGTTGTGATGTGATATGGTCAAGACATGATGCTAAATTTTATTGTATGAGATGATCATGTTTTGTAACCGAGTTATCGGCAACTGGCAGGAGCCATATGGTTGTCGCTTTATTGTATGCAATGCAATCGCCCTATAATGCTTTACTTTATCACTAAGCGGTAGCGATAGTCGTAGAAGCATAAGATTGGCGAGATGACAACGATGCTACGATGGAAATCAAGGTGTTGCGCCGGTGACGATGGTGATCATGACGTTGCTTCGGAGATGGAGATCACAAGCACAAGATGATGGTGGCCATATCATATCACTTATATTGATTACATGTGATGTTTATCTTTTATGCATCTTATCTTGCTTTGATTGACGGTAGCATTTCAAGATGATCTCTCAATAATTATCAAGAAGTGTTCTCCCTGAGTATGCACCATTGCGAAGTTCTTTGTGATGAGACACCACGTGATGATCGGGTGTGATAGGCTCTACGTTCAAATACAACGGGTGCAAAATAGTTGCACACGCGGAATACTCAAGTTATACTTGACGAGCCTAGCATATACAGATATGGCCTTGGAACACGGAGACCGAAAGGTCGAGCGTGAATCATATAGTAGATATGATCAACATAGTGATGTTCACCATTGAAACTACTCCATCTCACGTGATGATCGGACATGGTTTAGTTGATATGGATCACGTGATCACTTAGAAGATTAGAGGGATGTCTATCTAAGTGGGAGTTCTTAAGTAATATGATTAATTGAACTTTAGTTTATCATGAACTTAGTCCTGGTAGTATTAGCATATCTATGTTGTAGATCAATAGCTCGCGTTGTTGCTTCCCTATGTTTTATATATGTTCCTAGAGAAAACTAAGTTGAAAGATGTTAGTAGCAAAGACGCGGATTGAATCAGTGATCTGAGGTTTATCCTCATTGCTACACAGAAGAATTATGTCCTTGATGCACCGCTAGGTGACAGGCCTATTGCAGGAGCAGATGCAGACGTTATGAACGTTTGGCTAGCTCAATATGATGACTACTTGATAGTTTAGTGCACCATGCTTAATGGCTTAGAATCGGGACTTCAAAGACATTTTTGAACGTCATGGACCATATGAGATGTTCCAGGAGTTGAAGTTAATATTTCAAGCAAATATCCGAGTTGAGAGATATGAAGTCTCCAACAAGTTCTATAGCTAAAAGATGGAGGAGAATAGCTCAAGCAGTGAGCATGTGCTCAGATTGTCTGGGTACTACAATCGCTTGAATCAAGTGGGAGTTAATCTTCCAGATAAAATAGTGATTGACAGAATTCTCTAGTCACCATCACCAAGTTAGTAGAACTTCATGATGAACTATAATATGCAAGGGATGACGAAAGTAATTCCCAAGCTCTTCGTGATGCTGAAATCGACGAAGGTAGAAATCAAGAAAAACATCAAGTGTTGATGGTTAACAAGACCACTAGTTTCAAGAAAAGGGCAAAGGGAAGAAGGGGAACCTCAAGAAGAATGGCAAGCAAGTTGCTCAAGTGAAAAAGCCCAAGTCTGGTCCTAAGCCCGAGACTAAGTGCTTCTACTGCAAAGGGACTGGTCACTGGAAGCGGAACTGCCCCAAGTATTTGGCGGATAAGAAGGATGGCATAATAAACAAAGGTATATTTGACATACATATTGATGTGTACTTTACTAGTGTTTATAGCAACCCCTCAGTATTTGATACTAGTTCAGTTGCTAAGAGTAGTAACTCGAAACAGGAGCTGCAGAATAAACAAAGACTAGTTGAGGGTGAAGTGATGATGTGTGTTGGAAGTGGTTCCAAGATTGATATGATCATCATCGTACACTCCCTATACTTTCGGGATTAGTGTTGAACCTAAATAAGTGTTATTTGGTGTTTGCGTTGAGCATGAATATGATTTGGTCATGTTTATTGCAATACAGTTATTCATTTAAGTAAGAGAATAAATTGTTGTTCTGTTTACATGAATAAAACCTTATATGGTTACACACCCAATGGAAATGGTTTGTTGGACCTCGATCGTAGTGATACACATATTCATAATATTGAAGCCAAAAGATGCAAAGTTAATAATGATAGTGCAACTTATTTGTGGCACTGCCATTTAGGTCATATTGGTGTAAAGCGCATGAAGAAACTCCATGCTGATGGGATTTTGGAATCAATTGATTATGAATCACTTGATGCTTGCGAACCATGCCTTATGGGCAAGATGACTAAAACTCCATTCTCCGGAACAATGGAGCAAGCAACTGACTTATTGGAAATCATACATACTGATGTATGTGGTCCGATGAGTGTTGAGGCTCGCGGCGGGTATCATTATTTTCTGACCTACACAGATGATTTGAGCAGATATGGGTATATCTACTTGATGAAACATAAGTCTGAAACATTTGAAAAGTTCAAAGAATTTCAGAGTGGAAAATCATCGTGACAAGAAAATAAGGTTTCTACGATCTGATCGCAGAGACAAATATTTGAGTTACGAGTTTGGTCTTCAATTAAAACAATGTGGAATAGTTTCACAAACTCATGCCACCTGGAACACCACAGCATAATGGTGTGTCTGAACGTCATAACCGTACTTTATTAGATATAGTGCAATCTATGATGTTTCTTACCAATTTACCACTATCGTTTTGGTGTTATGCATTAGAGACAGCTACATTCACGTTAAAAGGGCACCATCTAAATCTGTTGAGATGACACCGTATGAACTATGGTTTGGCAAGAAACCAAAGTTGTCATTTCTTAAAGTTTGGGGTTGCGATGCTTATAAGAAAAAGTTTCATCATGATAAGCTCAAACCCAAATCGGAGAAATGTGTCTTCATAGGATACCCAAAGGAGACAGTTGGGTACACCTTCTATCACAGATCCGAAGGCAAGACATTCATTGGTGAGAATGGATACTTTCTAGAGAAGGAGTTTCTCTCGAAAGAAGTGAGTGGGAGGAAAGTAGAACTTGATAAGGTAATTGTCCTTCTCCCTTATTGGAAAGTAGTTCATCATAGAAATCTGTTCCTGTGACCACTACACCAATTAGTGAGGAAGCTAATGATAATGATCATGTAACTTCAGATCAAGTTACTACCGAATCTCGTAGGTTAACCAGAGTGAGATCCGCACCAGAGTGGTACGGTAATCCCGTTCTGGAGGTCATGTTACTTGACCATGATGAACCTACAAACTATGAGGAAGCGATGATGAGCCCAGATTCCGCGAAATGGCTTGAGGCCATGAAATCTGAGATAGGATCCATGTATGAAAACAAAGTATGGACTTTGGTGGAATTGCCCGATGATCGGCAATCCATAGAAAATAAATGGATCTTCAAGAGGAAGACAGACGCTGATATAGTGTTATTATCTACAAAGCTAGACTTGTCGAAAAAGGTTTTTGACAAAGTTCAAGGTGTTGACTACGATGAGATTCTCTCACTCGTATCTATGCTTAAGTCTGTCCGGATCATGTTAGCAATTGCCGCATTTTATGAAATCTGGCAAATGGATAAACAAAACTGCATTCCTTAATGGATTTATTAAAGAAGAGTTGTATATGATGCAACCAGAAGGTTTTGTCAATCCTAAAGGTGCTAACAAAATGTGCAAGCTCCAGCAATCCATCTATGGACTGGTGCAAGCATCACGGAGTTGGAATATGCGCTTTGATGAGATGACCAAAGCATATAGTTTTATACAGACTTGCAATGAAGCCTGTATTTACAAGAAAGTGAGTGGGAGCACTACAACATTTCTGATAAGTATATGTGAATGACATATTGTTGATCGGAAATAATGTAGAATTATTTTGCAAAGCATAAAGGAGTGTTTGAAAGAAGTTTTTCAAAGAAAGACCTCGGCGAAGCTGCTTACATATTAAGCATCAAGATCTATAGAGATAGATCAAGACGCTTATAAGTTTTTTCAATGAGTACATACCTTGACAATATTTTGAAGTAGTTCAAAATGGAACAGTCAAAGAAAGAGTTCTTGGCTATGTTACAAGGTGTGAAATTGAGTAAGACTCAAAGCCCGACCACAGTAGAAGATAGAAAGAGAATGAAAGTCAGTCCCTATGCCTCAGCCATAGGTTCTATAAAGTATGCCATGCTGTGTACCAGATCTATTGTATACCCTACACTGTGTTAAGCAAGGGAGTACAATAGTGATCTAAGAGTAGATCACTTGACAGCGGTCAAAATTATCCTTAGTGGAATAAGGAAATATTTCTCGATTATGGAGGTGACAAAAGGTTCGTCATAAAAAGTTACGTCGATGCAAGTTTTGACACAGATCTGGATGACTCTAAGTCTCGATCTAGATACATATTGAAAGTGGAAGCAATTAGCTAGAGTAGCTCTGTGCAGAGCATTGTAGACATAGAATTCGCAAAATACTTACGGATCTGTATGTGACAGACCCGTTGACTAAAATTATCTCACAGGCAAAACATGATCACACCTTAGTACTCTTTGGGTGTTAATCACATAAGCGATGTGAACTAGATTACAACCTCTAGTAAACCCTTTGGGTGTAGGTCACATGACGATGTGAACTATGGGTGTTAATCACATGGTGATGTGAACTATTAGTGTTGAATCACATGGCGATGTGAACTAAATTATTGACTCTAGTGCAAGTGGGAGACTGAAGGTAATATGCCCTAGAGGCAATAATAAAGTTATTATTTATTTCCTTATATCATGATAAATGTTTATTATTCATGCTAGAATTGTATTAACCAGAAACATAATACATGTGTGAATACATAGACAAACAGAGTGTCACTAGTATGCCTCTACTTGACTAGCTCGTTAATCAAAGATGGTTATGTTTCCTAACCATGAACAAAAGAGTTGTTATTTGATTAACGGGATCACATCATTAGGAGAATGATGTGATTGACATGACCCATTCCATTAGCTTAGCACCCGATCGTTTAGTATGTTGCTATTGCTTTCTTCATGACTTATACATGTTCCTATGACTATGAGATTATGCAACTCCCGTTTGCCGGAGGAACACTTTGTGTGCTACCAAACGTCACAACGTAACTGGGTGATTATAAAGGAGCTCTAGAGGTGTCTCCGTAGGTACATGTTGGGTTGGCGTATTTCAAGATTAGGATTTGTCACTCCGATTGTCGGAGAGGTATCTCTGGGCCCTCTCGATTATGCACATCACATAAGCCTTGCAAGCATTGCAACAAATGAGTTAGTTGTGAGATGATGTATTACGGAACGAGTAAAGAGACTTGCCGGTAACGAGATTGAACTAGGTATTAAGATACCGACGATCGAATCTCGGGCAAGTAACATACCGATGACAAAGGGAACACCGTATGTTGTTATGCGGTCTGACCGATAAAGATCTTCGTAGAATATGTAGGAGCCAATATGAGCATCCAGGTTCCGCTATTGGTTATTGACCGGAGACGTGTCTTGGTCATGTCTACATTGTTCTCGAACCCGTAGAGTCTGCACGCTTAAGGTTTCGATGACAGTTATATTATGAGTTTATGAGCTTTAATGTACCAAAGGAGTTCGGAGTCCCGGATGAGATCAGGGACATGACAAGGAGTCTCAAAATGGTTGAGACGTAAAGATCGATATATTGGACGACTATATTCGTGTCGGGGAACGTAGCAGAAATTCAAAATTTTCCTACGTGTCACCAAGATCTATCTATGGAGAAACCAGCAACGAGGGGAAAGAGAGTGCATCTACATACCCTTGTAGATCGCTAAGCGGAAGCGTTCAAGAGAACGGGGTTGAAGGAGTCGTACTCGCCGTGATCCAAATCACCGATGACCAAGTGCCGAACGGACGGCACCTCCGCGTTCAACACACGTACATCCCGGTGACGTCTCCCATGCCTTGATCCAGCAAGGAGAGAGGGAGAGGTTGAGGAAGACTCCATCCAACAGCAGCTCGACGGCGTGGTGGAGGTGGAGGAGCGTGGCAATCCTGCAGGGCTTTGCCAAGCACCGCGGAAGAGGAGGAAGGAGAGAGGCAGGGCTGCGCCAAGAGGGAGATTGAATCGCATGTTGGGCAGCCCCTAGACCTCAACTATATATAGGGGGAGGGGAGGGGCTGCGCCCCCACCTAGGGTTCCACCCTATGGGCGGCCGCCAGCCCAGATCCCATCTGGTGGGGCGGCCAAGGGGGGGGAAGAGGGGAAACTTGCCCCCCAAGCTAGGTGGGGCGCCCCCTCCCCAAACCCTAGGCGCCTTGGGCCCTTGTGGGGGGGGGGGCGCACCAGCCCACCTGGGCTGGTCCCCTCCCACACTTGGCCCATGCAGACCTCCAGGGCCGGTGGCCCCACTTGGTGGACCCCCGGGACCCTCCTCGTGGTCCCGGTACGTTACCGATAAAACCCGAAACTCTTCCGGTGACCAAAACAGGACTTCCCATATATAAATCTTTACCTCCGGACCATTCCGGAACTCCTCGTGACATCCGGGATCTCATCCGGGACTCCGAACAACATTCGGTAACCACATACAAACTTCCTTTATAACCCTAGCGTCATCGAATCTTAAGTGTGTAGACCCTACGGGTTCGGGAACCATGCAGACATGACCGAGACGTTCTCCAGTCAATAACCAACAGAGGGATCTGGATACCCATGTTGGTTCCCACATGTTCCATGATGATCTCATCGGATGAACCACGATGTCGAGGATTCGATCAATCCTGTATACAATTCCCTTTGTCTTGCGGTATTGTACTTGCCCGAGATTCGATCGTCGATATCCCGATACCTTGTTCAATCTCGTTACCGGCAAGTCTCTTTACTCGTTCCGTAACACATCATCCCGTGATCAACTCCTTGATCACATTGTGCACATTATGATGATGTCTTACCGAGTGGGCCTAGAGATACCTCTCCGTCACACGGAGTGACAAATCCCAGTCTCGATTCGTGCCAACCCAACAGACACTTTTGGAGATACCCGTAGTGCACCTTTATAGCCACCTAGTTACATTGTGACGTTCAGCACACCCAAAGTATTCCTACGGTATCCGGGAGTTGCACAATCTCATGGTCTAAGGAAACGATACTTGACATTATAAAAGCTTTAGCATACGAACTACACGATCTAGTGCGATGCTTAGGATTGGGTCTTGTCCATCACATCATTCTTCTAATGATGTGATCCCATTATCAATGACATCTAATGTCCATGGTCAGGAAACCGTAACCATCTATTGATCAACGAGCTAGTCAACTAGAGGCTTACTAGGGACATGGTGTTGTTTATGTATCCACACATGTATCTGAGTTTCCTATTAATACAATTCTAGCATGGATAATAAACGATTATCATGAACAAGGAAATATAATAATAACCTATTTATTATTGCCTCTAGGGCATATTTCCAACAGTCTCCCACTTGCACTAGAGTCAATAATCTAGTTCACATCGCCATGTGATTAACACTCATAGGTCACATCGCTATGTGACCAACATCCAAAGAGTTTACTAGAGTCAATAATCTAGTTCACATCACTATGTGATTAACACTCAATGAGTTCTTGGTTTGATCATGTTATGTCTGTGAGAGAGATTTAGTCAATGGGTCTGCAACATTCAGATCCGTATGTACTTTGCAAATCTTTATGTCATCTTGTAGATGTCGCTACTACGCTATATTCAAACAACTGTTCTACTATACGAATCCGGTTTACTCTACTCAGAGCTATCCGGATAGGTGTTAAGCTTGCATCGATGTAACTCTTTACGTCGAACTCTTTATCACCTCCATAACCGAGAAACATATCCTTATTCCTCTAAGGATAATTTTGACCGCTATCTGGTGACCTACTCCCAGATCACCTTTGTACCCTCTTGCCAGACATGTAGCAAGGCACACATCAGGTGCGGTACTCAGCATGGCATACTGTATAGAGCCTATGACAAAAGCATAGGGGACGACCTTCATCCTTCCTCTTTCTTCTGCCGTGGTCGAGCTTTAAGTCTTAACTTCATACCTTACAACTCAGGCAAGAACTCCTTCTTTGACTGATCCATCTTGAACACCTTCAAGATCATGTCAAGGTATGTGCTCATTTGAAAGTACCATTAAGCGTTTTGATCTATCCTTATAGATCTTGATGCTCAATGTTGAAGTAGCTTAATCCAAGTTTTCCATTGAAAAACACTTTTCAAATAACCCTATATGCTTTCCAGAAATCCTACATCATTTCTGATCAACAATATGTCAACAACATATACTCATCAGAAATTCTATAGTGCTCCCACTCACTTCTTTGGAAATACAAGTTTCTCATAAACTTTGTATAAACCCAAAATCTTTAATCATCTCATCAAAGTGTACATTTCAACTCCGAGATGCTTACTCCAGTCCTTAGAAGGATTGCTGGAGCTTTGCATACTTGTTAGCATCTTTCAGGATCAACAAAATCTTCTGGTTGTATCACATACAACCTTTCCTCAAGAACAAGGAAACAATATTTTGACATCCTATCTGCAAGATTTCATAAATAATGCAGTACCTGCTAATTCCAACAGACTCTTAGCATCGCTACGAGTGAGAAAGTATCATCGTAGTCAACTCCTTGAACTTGTCGGGAAACATCTTAACGACAAGTCGAGCTTTCTTAATGGTGACATTTACCATCATTGTCCGTCTTCCTTTTAAAATCCATCTGTACTCAACAGCCTCACGACCATCGAGCCGTTCTGCCAAAGTCTACACTTTGTTTTCATACATGGATCCTCTCTCGGATTTTATGGCCTCTAGCCATTCATCGGAATCCGGGCCCACCATCGCTTCTCCATAGCACATAGGTTCATTGTTGTCTAGCAACATGACTTCCAAGACAGGATTACGTACCACTCTGAAGTAGTACGCATCGTTGTCGTCCTACGAGGTTTGGGAGTGACTTGATCCGAAGTCTCATGATCACTATCATAAGCTTCCACTTCAATTGGTGTAGGTGCCATAGGAACAACTCCTGTGCCCTGCTACACACTAGTTGAAGTGACGGTTCAATAACCTCATCAAGTCTCCACCATCCTCCCACTCAATTCTTTCGAGAGAAACTTTTCCTCGAGAAAGGACCCGATTTTAGAAACAATCCCTATTGCTTTCGGATCTGAGACAGGAGGTATACCCAACTGTTTTGGGTGTCCTATGAAGATGCATTTATCCACTTTGGGTTCGAGCTTATCAGCCTGAAACTTTTTCACATAAGTGTCGCAGCCCCAAACTTTTAAGAAATGACAGCTTAGGTTTCTCTAAACCATAATTCATACGGTGTCATCTCATCGGAATTACATGGTGCCCTATTTAAAGTGAGTGCGGTTGTCTATAATGCCTAACCCATGAACGATAGTGGTAATTCGATAAGAGACATCATGGTATGCATCATATCCAATAGGGTGCAGTTATGATGTTCGGACACACCATCACACTATGGTGTTCCAGGCGGTACTAGTCATGAAACAATTTCCACAATGTCTCAATTGTGTACCAAACTCGCAACTCAGATATTCATCTCTATGATCATATCATAGATATTTTATCCTCTTGTCACGATGATCTTCAACTTGATTCTGAAATTACTTGAACCATTCAACAATTCAGACTTGTGTTTCATCAAGTAAATATGCTCAGTATCTACTCAAATCATCTGTGAAGTAAGAGCATAACGATATCCACTGCGTGCCTCAGCACTCATTGGACTGCACACATCAAAATGTGTTACTTCCAACAAGTTGCTTTCTTGTTCCATTTTACTGAAACCGAAGCTTTCAGTCATCCTGCCCAAGTGGTATGATTTGCATGTCTCAAGCGATTCAAAATCAAGTGAGTCCAAACGATTCATCTACATGGAGTTTCTTCATGCGTATATACCAATAGACGTGGTTCACATGTCTCAATCTTTTCAAAAATGAGTGTGTCCAAAGATCCATCAACATGGAGCTTCTTCATGCGTTTTATACCAATATGACTTACATGGCAGTGCCACAAGTAGGTGGTACTATCATTACTATCTTATATCTTTTGGCATGAACATGTGTATCACTATGATCGAGATTCAATAAACCATTCATTTTAGGTGCAAGACCATTGAAGGTATTATTCAAATAAATAGAGTAACCATTATTCTCCTTAAATGAATAACCGTATTGCGATAGACATAATCCAATCATGTCTATGCTCAACGCAAACACCAAATAACAATTATTTAGGTTTAACACCAATCTCGATGGTAGAGGGAGCGTGCGATGCTTGATCATATCAACCTTGGAAACACTTCCAACACATCTTGTCAGCTCACCTTTAGCTAGTCTCCGTTTATTCCGTAGCTTTTATTTCGAGTTACTAACACTTAGCAACCGAACCGGTATCTAATACCCTGATGCTACTAGGAGTACTAGTAAAGTACACATTCTCATAATTTATATCCAATATACTTCTATCGACAGCCTTCTCATCTACCAAGTATCTAGGGTAATTCTGCTCCAGTGGCTGTTCCCCTTATTACAGAAGCACTCAGTCTCGGGTTTGGGTTCAACCTTGGGTTTCTCCACTAGAGCAGCAGCTGATTTGCCGTTTCATGAAGTATCCCTTCTTGCCCTTGCCCTTCTTGAAACTAGTGGTTTCACTAACCATCAACAATTGATGCTCCTTCTTGATTTCTACTTTCGCGGTGTCAAACATCGCAAATATTTCAAGGATCATCATATCTATCCCTGATATGTTATAGTTCATCACGAAGCTCTAGCAGCTTGGTGGCAATGACTTTTGGAAAAACATCACTATCTTATATGGAAGATCAACTCCCACTCGATTCAAGTGATTGTTGTACTCAGACAATCTGAGCACAAGCTCAACGATTGAGCTTTTCTCCCTTAGTTTGCAGGCTAAGAAAATCGTCGGAGGTCTTATACCTCTTGACGTGGGCACGAGCCTGAAATCCCAATTTCAGCCCTCGAAACATTTCATATGTTCTGCGACGTTTCGAAAAACGTCTTTGGTTCCTCAACTCTAAACCGTTTAACTGAACTATCACGTAGTTATCTAAATGTGTATGTCCGATGTTCGAAACATCTACAAACGACGTTTGGGGTTCAGCACACTGAGCGGTGCATTAAGGACATAAGCTTTCTACTGTCCGCATAATCGCTACTGTCAACTTTCAACTATATTTTCTCTAGGAACATATCTAAACAGTGGAACTAAAGCGCGAGCTTACGACATAATATGCAAAGATCTTTTGATTATGTTCAGGATAATTAAGTTCATCTTATGAACTCCCACTCAAATAGACATCCCTCTAGTCATCTAAGTGATTACATGATCCGAGTCAACTAGGCCATGTCCGATCATCACGTGAGACGGACTAGTCATCATCGGTGAACATCTTCATGTTGATCGTATCTACCATACGACTCATGCTCGACCTTTCGGTTTCTTGTGTTTCGAGGCCATGTCTGTACATGCTAGGCTCATCAAGTCAACCTAAGTGTTTCGCGTGTGTAAATCTGTCTTACACCCGTTGTATGTGAACGTTAGAATCTATCACACCCGATCATCACGTGGTGCTTCGAAACGACGAACTTTCGCAATGATGCATAGTTAGGGAGAACACTTTCTTGAAATTTTAATAAGGGATCATCTTATTTACTACCGTCGTTCTAAGCAAATAAGATGCAAAAACATGATAAACATCACATGCAATCAAATAGTGACATGATATGGCCATCATCACTTTGCTCCTTTTGATCTCCATCTTCGGGGCTCCATGATCATCATCGTCACCGGCATGACACCATGATCTCCATCATCATGATCTCCATCATCGTGTCTTCATGAAGTTGTCTCGCCAACTATTACTTCTACTACTACAGCTAACGGTTAGCAATAAAGTAAAGTAATCACATGACATTTATGTTGACACGCAGGTCATAAATAAATTAAGACAACTCCTATGGCTCCTGCCGGTTGTCATACTCATCGACATGCAAGTCGTGATTCCTATTACAAGAACATGATCAATCTCATACATCACATATATCATTCATCACATCATTTTGGCCATATCACATCACATGGCATACCCTGCAAAAACAAATTAGACGTCCTCTAGTTGTTGTTGCATGTTTTACGTGGCTGCTATGGATTTCTAGCAAGAACATTTCTTACCTGCGCAAAAACCACAACAGTAATATGCCAATTGCTATTTACCCTTCACAAGGACCCTTTTCATCGAATCCGATCCGACTAAAGTGGGAGAGACTGGCACCCGCTAGCCACCTTATGCAACTAGTGCATGTCAGTCGGTGGAACCTGTCTCATGTAAGTGTACGTGTAAGGTCGGTCCGGGCCGCTTCATCCCACAATGTCGCCGAATCAAGATTGGACTAGTAACGGTAAGCATATTGAACAAAATCAATGCCCACAACTACTTTGTGTTCTACTCGTGCAAAGAATCTACGCGATAGACCTAGCTCATAATGCCAATGTCGGGGAACGTATCAGAAATTCAAAAATTTCGTACATGTCACCAAGATCTATCTATGGAGAAACCAGCAACGAGGGGAAAGAGAGTGTGTGGGGACCCCGACTCATAAGTCGTGATCACCGAATGCACGTGTACAGTGATCCCAGAGATCAATGCTCACTGAACACACAGAAGCTGAATAACAAGAGTCTTACATCCATACATACCGTCTTACACAAATTATGACCATTATGGTCAAGTCTTACATAGATAAAGCCTTAGGGGCTGAACATCAAATGAAATACAAGCAGCGGAAATCTTCGTTGATAAGTAGAACCCATGCCATCTGCCTTAACCCTACAAGCATTCTGACTGGGAAGCGTCCTAGTTCGCATGTTTGTCTCCAAAGGATTCTTCCTCGAACTCCTGTTCTTCCATGCCTGGTCAATTAAATAACCAGTGGCAAGCCAACGAGTACTTTGAATGTACTCGCAAGCAACCCATGTTTTGGTTCAAGGTACAATAATGCATGACATAGGTAAATTTTTGCGGAAAGCTAGTTTTGAGTGCAATGACATGTTCAACAACTTGTAAGACATGCATCAGGAGAATTCAAGTAATCATGAGGACAGGTTACAGATATCAACATAGTTAGAGTGGGCACCAACCCAACTCAATCATGTCAAGTCCTTGACTTGACCCAAGTAATTCTTCCCACACACACCGGTTTGTAAACAAGTGGACGTAGTTTAAGCAGCACCGCCCAACTATCCTTGACCGTGGACACGGCTATTCGAATAGTTTTACACTCTGCAGAGGTTGCACACTTTACCCACAAGATCCGGGGAGCTTCCGTGTCATCCACGACCCGCGGTACCTCAAGTACCCGGGGTAAGCACCCGATCACTATCTTTCCCTAGACGACACTAACAAGGAGTCCACTCGTTGTTCCGTATCCTCACGATGTACATCATACGAGACTCGCTCGAGATCCTAACATCCGAGAGGGGACACAACGGTGTATCCGGTGCCCTGTGAAAACAGTAATGGCTGCCCTATCTGGCACGACCCCGTCCCGAGAGAGAGCACCAACTCTCCCTCGTCACTAGTAATGCGGGCTCCAAGCTAGTATCGACTTAGGTAATCAATAATGCTCTTTCCCATATAAGGGTAGAGTGGTTGCGCATGTAAGGTTGGGACAGTCGATAAATCTTAAATCTAATCCATTTTCGAAAACAACACACACACTTGCCTCGGTACACCACTTCATCATCAAGTGGCTACCCATCTCATCATCTCCCTCGGGCATAAGTGGCACCCGATGGGGTTTTCGAAAAGTCCTTTGAAAATGCTTTGTCTCCATCACCATGCATATTCCCGTCCCTTTTTGCGTAGCACTACTTTAGCATCCTATCTACTCCCACCGGCATAACCCTCATAAGGAGGTAGGGTCATGCACAATGCAAGTATCAACGAGGAAGTAACAGAGGCAACCCATCAAAGTGGTTTCCATCACATCATGATTCCGAAGCAACGCTAATAAAGTGCTATATGACATGCATAAAAAGGTTTCATAGACATGGTCAAAGGGCTGCTTGCCTGGCTCAACAAGGTCTTCTGGGTCTTCAAAGTCTTCTGGTCCAACTCCTTCGTCAGCAACGCAATCTATCGCCGCAAAATAATAACGAGAAAAATAAGGCAATAATAAAACAGAAAAATCAAAGTGCTCAGAAAAATGTCAACTCATTTTTGTAAAATACTAGGTGGAAATCTAAGAAGGGGAAAATTCCTAGTTTTGGATTTGGAGTTGTGGAACAGGAGAAATGGATTTTCAAAGGCATATTTAAATGCTTAAAATCACATTTAAATATTTATAGTAAAGAAAAGTTGGTTGGATTTGAATGGAAGTTGCACCATTAAATAGGTTGCAATATTCTAGGAATTTAGAAATTGGAATTAATTTATTTGGACTATTATTTTGTCCTGTGGAATATTTGGAAAAAGAGACAGAAAAGAAAAAGAAAAAGGGCACTGTGCCTGCTGGGCCAGAACAGCCGCAGCGCAGCAGGCCGAACAGAGAGGCGGCCCAGCGCACTCGTGCACGCGCGCGCGCCAGGTTTAAACCTGACGAGCGGGGCCCAGGCGTCAGGGCGAGGGGCTGACAGACGGGGCCCACGGCTGTCGTCGTCAACCCTAGGCCAGAGGGGTCGGCGAGCTCACCGGCGACGGCGCAGGGCACGGCGAGGTCAGGTGAGGGCACGGCTGGACTCAGCGTCGTGTCGCCGTTCGGGTGGAGGTGGCGGGCGTCACCGGAGCTGCCTGGTTCGCCGGTGACGAGGTCTCGCGGCGGAGGAGCTTCGGGTGGTGGTCGCTCCGGTCGATTGCGGCAGCTACAGAGAGGGGGAGCAAGGGGGAAATGATCAGTGGGGTGCAGGGGTTCCAGATCGAAGCAAAGGAGGAGCGGGGGAGGCTTCTACCTCGCGAACTCCGGCGAGCCGACGCGGCGGAGCTCGAGCTCGATCTCGAGCTCGGGCGGCTCTGGAGGCGAACTGGGGGTGCAGGGGGAGGTTTTGGTGGTGCAGAGAGCGAGTGGTGAGGGTGGAAGGGCTCGGGGAGGCCTTTATATAGGCGAACGGCGGTCCATCGTGGGCTCGTGCGCCGGCGGGTTCGTGCTCATTGCTACGGGCCTCGGGAGGGTGCTGCGCCGTGTCTAGGGTGCTAGTGGGGGTTGACTATATCCAGGGGAAAGAAGAGAGGGAGCGGGGAAGCGACAGGGCAGCGCGCGTGTGAGCCGCGCCATTGGCGCGCTCGGGCGGCCGGTGTCCGTTAGCGCGGAGGCGCGGGGAGGAGGAGAGAGGAGGGGGCCGACCGCGTAGCGTGTCGCGGACGTCGAGGCACAACAGCAGGCGCGCGGGGGAGGCTCGAGGTGGTCGGGGGCGTCGGGCAGAGGGCGGCTACAGTGCGGGAGCGCACTGTAGCGTGCTCCAGAGCGCGCCTTTGGCTGCCATGGCATTGTTTAAAGGGCAGGGGTGTGCCCACTAGTGTCTAGCAGGTCTAGGGGGGAGTAAAGAAGAGGAGAGGGGCCTTGGATGCCCTGGATGGCCACTGGAGTGAGGAGGGAGGTGAGGAAGAGGGGGAAAGTGGCTGTCCAGAGAGAGAAAGAGGGGGGTTTCACCCCTCAATTATTGAGCTGGGGACTTGCCATTGTTACTGTAGGTGAAAGGGGTCTAGGGGGAGCTGTGGTAAAAAGTGGGGCTCACCAAGAATAGTGGAAGGGGTCCAAACAGTGGTTTTTGCAAAATGACAGAAGGTGTTTGATGTTGGTTTGGGCAAGAAAATGATCTCCAATTGCCATGACACCCCACAGGGTGAAATGACACATATAATTAGGGCCTTCCACCAATTTGGAGCTTAATTGGGCAAAGTTGCCAATGCAACTTTTGTAAACCCTAGAAATGAGCAGAAATGGACTTGTGTAGATCTAGTTGAGCAAATCACTTCTCCTTGATGCACCACTTGGTGTAGTGGCCTCATTTGGTCATGTGAACATGCTCACAAAAGTTGGGGTTAAGGAGAGAAAGTTGGTAGCACAAACTTGATCAAATTTGATTCTGGTCAGAGAGGGTTTTGGGGCATTTTGGTGAACCAAAATGACTCTAGTTGACATTGGGCTTTGCAAGGTGATCACAATATGCATTTGTGACTTGCTGGATTTTCCTTGGATTGTTATGAAAATATTTCCTGTAGAAATATCTCAAATCCTTGAAATGGGCAGAAATGGTTTTGGAAGGTTTTGTCCAATATTTTGATAATAACCATGTGTTTAAACTCACATATATGGAAAATATATGTCCATTGAGTCTCCCTAATTTTTCTCAAATATTTTTAAAGCTTTTAAATAATTTTAACCTATTTAAGGCCATTTCTGGCCTTAAGAAAAACCCTTTAAATAAAATAGGAAAATAACTTTCAAAATTATATTTTTGTGGTTTCTGGGTATCCTATATCTAATAGGTGTCAAATATATCTTTGGAAATATTTTTACTGCCCTTAATTAAGTATTTGCAGTGAAATCCTCAATCCAGGGGTTTTTGGAAAACTAATTCTTAAAAATACTTTTTGGCCAAATTATTTTTGTAAGAAAATACTATATTGCTCTATACACATGGCATGATCATTGGGCAGAAGTTTGGGACAAGGAGATGAAGTATAGAAGGTGGAGTAGTTGACTAATAAGAGCACTTGAAAAACCACTCAGAGAAAACCAACTTCAAAATAAAAGCCAAATAATGCAAAAGTTTTTGTTGGTCCAAATTTTCATGCTTTATTAATGCAAATGATATGTTACAAAATGCAGGGTGTGACAGACCTACCGCCCTTACAAGAATCTCGTCCCCGAGATTCCTAAACTAGGCCTTAAAGAGATATGGAAACTCGGATCTGAGGTAGTCTTCACGCTCCCAGGTTGCTTCTGCTTCAGTGTGGTTGCTCCACTGGACCTGAAGTACTTGATCGTGCGGCTTCGAGTGCATCGTTCAGCCTTATCCAAAATGCAGATGGGCCTCTCACGGTAAGTCAAATCAGGCTGGAGGTCAATGGCTTGATGATTGACGTCCTTGTAAAGATCAGGCTTGTCTGGAACTTGGAGACACTTCCGGAGTTGTGATACGTGGAATACGTTGTGCACATCGGATAGTTCGGGTGGCAGTTCCAACTGGTAAGCCACCTCTCCTCGTCGTGCCGTGATCTCGAAAGGGCCGATAAATCTTGGTGCGAGCTTTCCCTTAACGTGGAAACGCTTGGTTCCCTTAAGAGGAGTTACTCGCAGGTATACATGGTCTCCGACTTGGAAGTCTACTCGTCGGCGACGAGTGTCAGCATAGCTCTTCTGCCTTGACTTGGCGGTCTTCAAACGCTCTCTGACAAGCTGGACTTGCTCTTCTGCTTCACGGAGAATATCGGGCCCAAAGACTAGCCCTTCTCCGGTCTCTGACCAATTGAGGGGCGTGCGACACTTGCGTCCGTACAACACCTCAAATGGTGCCATCTGGAGGCTAGACTGATAACTGTTGTTGTAGGAGAAATCGGCAAAAGGGAGGCAATCTTCCCACCTAACTCCATATGCTAAGACACAGGCTCGGAGCATGTCTTCGAGTATCTGATTCACCCGTTCTGTCTGACCTCCGGTCTGTGGGTGGAAAGCAGTGTTGAAGGACAACCTGGTCCCCATGGCCTCTTGGAACTTCTTCCAGAACCTTGAAGTAAACTGGGTTCCACGATCTGACACAATCTCCTTGGGAACACCATGAAGGCTTACGATTCTGTTGATGTATAAAGTTGCTAGCTGGTTGCCATCATAGGTAGTCTTCACAGGAATGAAGTGTGCTACCTTAGTCAAATGATCGACTATGACCCAGATGGAGTCATGTCCCTTGTTTGACCTAGGTAGTCCAGTGATGAAATCCATTCCGACTTTATCCCATTTCCACTCGGGAACCTTGAGGGGTTGTAACAATCCAGCGGGCCGCTGATGTTCAGCTTTGACCCTTTGGCATATGTCACACTTAGCGACGCAAGTGGCTATCTCTCTCTTCATGCCATGCCACCAGAATCTTTCCTTTAGGTCTTGATACATCTTGGTTCCTCCGGGGTGGATGGAATACGGGGTGTCATGAGCTTCTTGCAAGATCAAATTCTTGAGCTCAATCTTGTTGGGTACGCAAATGCGATTCCCAAACCACACGATTCCTTGCTCATCCTCTGAGAATCCGGGGGCCTTGCCTGCCTTGATCTTCCTCTTGATGCCTTCAATACTCTCGTGTCCCTTTTGAGCTTCCTTAATATCATCCATCAGGGTAGGCTTGACTTCAAGGTTGGCTAGGAATCCTGGTGCAACCAGTTCCAACCCGAAGCTTTCAAGTTCTTCATACAAGGCGGGTAGCCTCTTCTTAAGCATAGCATTCAAGGAACAAGCCTTTCTGCTTAATGCATCTGCTACCACATTAGCCTTTCCAGGGTGGTATTGAACACTGAGATCGTAATCCTTGATCAACTCTGGCCATCTTCTTTGCCTCATGTTCAATTCCTTCTGAGTGAAAATATACTCCAGACTTTTGTGATCTGTGTATATCTCACACCGCTTCCCTAGGAGGTAATGTCGCCATGTCTTCAGGGCATGAACTACAGCTGCCAACTCGAGGTCATGAGTAGCATAGTTATCTTCATGAGGCCGTAGTTGCCTTGAAAGGTAAGCTACGACTCTGCCCTCTTGCATCAGAACACCTCCCAGTCCGGTCTTTGACGCATCACAGTATATCACAAACTCCTTGTGTATATCTGGTGTGGCCAGAACTGGGGCGGTGGTCAATCTCTTCTTCAGCTCCTGGAAGGTCTCTTCACACTTAGGCGTCCATTCAAACTTCTTGTCCTTCTTCAAGAGCTGAGTCATGGGTCGGGCAATGCTTGAGAACCCTTCAACAAACTTGCGGTAATATCCCGCGAGTCCGAGGAAGCTTCTGACTTCTTTCACATTGCTTGGGGATTGCCATTCAGTCACGGCTTCAATCTTAGCGGGATCGACCGACAATCCTTCTTCAGTCAAAACATGACCCAAGAATCCAACCTCATGCAGCCAAAATTCACACTTGCTGAACTTGGCATACAGTTGCTGCTCTCGAAGCTTGTCTAGGACCATCCTCAAGTGTTGCTCGTGCTCTTCTTCCGTCTTCGAGAAGACAAGAATGTCATCAATGAAGACAACAACAAACTTGTCCAAATATTCCATGAAGACCTTATTCATGAGATACATGAAGTAAGCTGGGGTATTGGTCAATCCAAAGGACATGACCGTGCACTCATACAGGCCATATCTGGTTACAAATGCCGTCTTCGGAATATCTTGGGGTCTGATTTTCAGCTGGTAGTACCCAGATCTGAGGTCGATCTTGGAGAACACCTTGGCCCCATTGAGTTGATCAAACAAATCTTCAATTTTGGGAAGTGGATACTTGTTCTTGATTGTAACTTCATTGAGGGAGCGGTAGTCAATGCATAAGCGGATAGTACCGTCCTTCTTTGCCACAAACAGAACTGGCGATCCCCAAGGGGAGGCACTAGGGCGGATGAATCCTTTCCTCAACTGCTCTTCCAGTTGCTTCTTCAACTCTGCCAACTCTTCTGATCCCATTCTATAAGGCTTCTTATAGATGGGTCCTGCTCCGGGCTTGAGCTCGATGATGAACTCGATGTCTCGGTCAGGAGGCATTCCCGGTAGCTCATCAGGAAAGACATCGGGGTATTCGCATACTACCGGCACTTGCTCCAATCCAACTTCAGTCAGACAGTTGACTTGGTTGACTCGAGCAGAGGTGGGGTTGGGAGCAAACTTGACTTCGACTCCTTGGTCATTGGTCACAGTGACAGTCCGGTTGGCACAATCTAACAAGCCTTGGTGCTTGATGAGCCAATCCATTCCTAAGATCACATCCAAGCCTTGTGATCTTAAGATGATAAGGTCTGCTTGGAAGTCTACCCCATTGATGATAATCCCGACTCCCATACATCCTATCTTGGCTCTCATCTCTGCTCCGGGGGTTTGTACCACCATAGGGTTATTCAGGGGTGTAGGGGTCAAGCCACTTTTTAATGCAAACTTTTGGGTGACAAATGAATGCGTGGCTCCAGAATCAAACAAGACAGTTGCAGGTGTTGAGTTGACAAGGAACGTACCCAGCACGACGTACGGGTCTTCCTGGGCTTCTTCTGCAGTGACATGATTCACACGACCCTTGCCATTGTTGGGCGGGTTGCGGGGAGCTTGGTTCCTTAGCGGCATTCCACGGCCTTGTCCTGGGTTCTGCGCATTGGGGCGCGGGGCGTCGGGCTTCTTGTTGGGGCAACTCTTGGAGTAGTGCCCTGGCTGACCACATCCAAAGCAAGTGACTTGATTGGGGTTGCTGCTCCTGCCGGCATTGTTATTGGGGTTGTTGTAAGCTGGCCTGGGGTTGGCATACTACTGAGGTGGATAGTTGGTGCGGGGTGCAGGAGCTCTTGGCTGCTGATAGGTTGGCTTGACCGGGGCGGACTGCCACGGCCGAGGCTTCTGGTAGCTGGAGCTACCCTTGCTGATCATCTTGCGCTTACGGGTATCATCCAAAGAATGTCACTTGTCTTCAAGCATGAGTGCCTTGTTCACCAGATCAGGAAAGGTCGGGCATTCACACACAACAAGCGAGTACTGCAGAGTCTGGTTAAGGCCTTCCATGAAGCGCTCCTTTTTGGCAGCATCAGTGCTGACATCTTCAGGGGCATACCTTGAGAGAACACTGAACTTCTGCATGTACTCCTTGACAGTGCTACTACCTTGCTTCAGGGCTCGGAACTCATGCTTCTTGATGGCCATGATTCCGGAAGGAATGTGGGCCTTGCGGAATTCTGCCTTGAAGTCATTCCAAGTGATGTTTCGCTCAGCATGCATCGCCTTGAATCCATCCCACCAAGCTCTGGCAGTTCCCCCGAGACAGTGAGCAGCATATGCCACCCTTTCACGGTCCTCAGTGCATCCGACTAGTTCCAGCAGATCCTCAATGGTGCGGACCCAGTCATCTGCATCCAGGGGTTCAGCAGTCTCGATGAAGGTGGCTGGTGCATGCTTCTTGAACTCCACCAATGTGGAACGTCCATTGCCGTTTCCCGCCGGCTGGCGGTTGACAGCTTGAGCAATCATCTGGAGGGCTGCAGTGTTGGCTTGGCGTTCCTCTCGAAAAGCTTGGAGAAGCTGAGCCACATCCATGCTTGGAGGTGGTGGTGGTGGCGGAGCTTGTCCTTGGGTTTGGTCCTGACTGGCTCCTTCTCCGGCTCCTTGCTGCTGGGTAGAAGTACCAGTACGGGTTACAACAGGCATCCTGTTGGAGCGATCAAGGTCTCATGATTGGGAAAGATGGGGAAAGCAATGTAGATGGGATGCCTAGTAAGGGGGTTGGTATGACACTAATTGTTTTCATGCAAGGGCCAAAAGGCCAAACACATTCATTAAAATCCAAATGGGTGATGTAGTCGCTTACAAGTTCCCGTAGGAAAGCACGACATCCATCAAACACACCAAAAGCAAACGCAACACTACATGGTTTCATATGAACCAGTACAAGGACTTGACTTCGCATAGGGGTACACGACCTATCCCACCATAGGGGTTACTCACGGGCACATCCGGGTTGCGAATGATGCCTAAGTGGCGGAATGCTCAGTCGCGTAGTCTGGCTCTTCTGGGTCTTCCTCCTCATCATCGGTGGCCCGACTTTCCTCTTCACTTGAAGGGGTGGGGGAGTGGAGGAGCTCAACACGGCGTTGCTTTGCCGGAGGTGCGAAGAGCTTGCGGTATTCCTTTGCGCTCATGCGGTGCTGCCGTGGTGGTTCTCCATCCTTTGGGGGTCTTCCGCCTCGGTATGCGATTGCGGGCTGACCAGGGGGAGCACCTTCCTTCTTAATCCTATCCGTCTTCTCTTGTGCTTGGCGAAGAAGTGCCTTGGTCTCATGGAGTTCCTTTCGGAGTTCCATCGATTCCGAGGCCAAGTGTTGTGCCAAACTATCGGCACAAAGGCTGAAGTAGGTCTGGAATCGGAGTGGAAGTCCTTCCTCTAGTGGTGGAGCTGGTGCACTGCTCTCATCCTCACCTTCCTTCCGATAAGGCAAGAAGCGGTTTGCCATCTCGTCTGCCATCTCGGGAAGAAGTTCTCGAAGGCGGGTGAGTGCTTTGAGGGTTGCCGTCTCGACGGCAAGAACTAGTGTTGCCATCTGGGGTCCCTCAAAGAACCAGCTTGTTGGAGAGTCATTGGCCTTCACGATCACTTCCACGTGATACTCCGTCTCAATGTCATTGATCCAATGCTCATGGTAGGTGAAAATGGGGGTTCGGTGGAACTGGCACTTCTTGAGGCTATCCTCGAGAAGCACGGGAAATCCGTTGGTCAGGAAGTCTTCAGGTACGGCAGCCATCTACAAAGGTTGAATGGGAGAGGTCAATAAGGTAAATATAACTCAGGTGGGTAAGCTTAGAAAAGGAGAGAGGTTCAGATGGTCTCAAGCTAACTAACATCCATGCTAACTAAGGCTTCCTACAGTCAGGAAGGCTCTGATACCAGCTCTGTGGGGACCCCGACTCATAAGTCGTGATCACCGAATGCACGTGTACAGTGATCCCAGAGATCAATGCTCACTGAACACACAGAAGCTGAATAACAAGAGTCTTACATCCATACATACCGTCTTACACAAATTATGACCATTACGGTCAAGTCTTACATAGATAAAGCCTTAGGGGCTGAACATCAAATGAAACACAAGCAACGATAATCTTCGTTGATAAGTAGAACCCATGCCATCCGCCTTAACCCTACAGGCATTCTGACTGGGAAGCGTCCTAGTTCGCATGTTCGTCTCCAAAGGATTCTTCCTCGAACTCCTGTTCTTCCATGCCTGGTCAACTAAATAACCAGTGGCAAGCCAATGAGTACTTTGAATGTACTCGCAAGCAACCCATGTTTTGGTTCAAGGTACAATAATGCATGACATAGGTAAATTTTTGCGGAAAGCTAGTTTTGAGTGCAATGACATGTTCAACAACTTGTAAGACATGCATCAGGAGAATTCAAGTAATCATGAGGACAGGTTACAGATATCAACATAGTTAGAGTGGGCACCAACCCAACTCAATCATGTCAAGTCCTTGACTTGACCCAAGTAATTCTTCCCACACACACCGGTTTGTAAACAAGTGGACGTAGTTTAAGTAGCACCGCCCAACTGTCCTTGACCGTGGACACGGCTATTCGAATAGTTTTACACTCTGCAGAGGTTGCACAGTTTACCCACAAGATCCGGGGAGCTTCCGTGTCATCCACGACCCGCGGTACCTCAAGTACCCGGGGTAAGCACCCGATCACTATCTTTCCCTAGACGACACTAACAAGGAGTCCACTCGTTGTTCCGTATCCTCACGATGTACATCATACGAGACTCGCTCGAGATCCTAACATCCGAGAGGGGACACAACGGTGTATCCGGTGCCCTGTGAAAACAGTAATGGCTGCCCTACCTGGCACGACCCCGTCCCGAGAGAGAGCACCAACTCTCCCTCGTCACTAGTAATGCGGGCTCCAAGCTAGTATCGAATTAGGTAATCAATAATGCCCTTTCCCATATAAGGGTAGAGTGGTTGCGCATGTAAGGTTGGGACAGTCGACAAATCTTAAATCTAATACGTTTTCGAAAACAACACACACACTTGCCTCGGTACACCATTTCGTCATCAAGTGGCTACCCATCTCATCATCTCCCTCGGGCATAAGTGGCACCCGATGGGGTTTTCGAAAAGTCCTTTGAAAATGCTTTGTCTCCATCACCATGCATATTCCCGTCCCTTTTTGCGTAGCACTACTTTAGCATCCTATCTACTCCCACCGGCATAACCCTCATAAGGAGGTAGGGTCATGCACAATGCAAGTATCAACGAGGAAGTAACAGAGGCAACCCATCAAAGTGGTTTCCATCACATCATGATTCCGAAGCAACGCTAATAAAGTGCTATATGACATGCATAAAAAGGTTTCATAGACATGGTCAAAGGGTTGCTTGCCTGGCTCAACAAGGTCTTCTGGGTCTTCAAAGTCTTCTAGTCCAACTCCTTCGTCAGCAACGCAATCTATCGCCGCAAAATAATAACGAGAAAAATAAGGCAATAATAAAACAGAAAAATCAGAGTGCTCAAAAAAATGTGAACTCATTTTTGTAAAATACTAGGTGGAAATATAAGAAGGTGAAAATTCCTAGTTTTGGATTTGGAGTTGTGGAACAGGAGAAATGGATTTTCAAAGGCATATTTAAATGCTTAAAATCACATTTAAATATTTATAGTAAAGAAAAGTTGGTTGGATTTGAATGGAAGTTGCACCATTAAATAGGTTGCAATATTCTAGGAATTTAGAAATTGGAACTAATTTATTTGGACTATTATTTTGTCCTGTGGAATATTTGGAAAAAGAGACAGAAAAGAAAAAGAAAAAGGACACTGTGCCTGCTGGGCCAGAACAGCCGCAGCGCAGCAGACCCAACAGAGAGGCGGCCCAGCGCACTCGTGCACGCGCGCGCGCCAGGTTTAAACCTGACGAGCGGGGCCCAGGCGTCGGGGTGAGGGGCTGACAGACGGGGCCCACGGCTGTCGTCGTCAACCCTAGGCCAGAGGGGTCGGCGAGCTCACCGGCGACGGCGCAGGGCACGGCGAGGTCAGGTGATGGCACGGCTGGACTCAGCGTCATGTCGCCGTTCGGGTGGAGGTGGCGGGCGTCATCGGAGCTGCCTGGTTCACCGGCGATGAGGTCTCGCGGCGGAGGAGCTTCGGGTGGTGGTCGCTCCGGTCGATTCCGGCAGCTACAGAGAGGGGAAGCAAGGGGGAAATGATCAGTGGGGTGCAGGGGTTCCAGATCGAGGCAAAGGAGGAGCGGGGGAGGCTTCTACCTCGCGAACTCCGGCGAGCCGACGCGGTGGAGCTCGAGCTCGATCTCGAGCTCGGGCGGCTCTGGAGGCGAACTGGGGGTGCAGGGGGAGGTTTTGGTGGTGCAGAGAGCGAGTGGTGAGGGTGGAAGGGCTCGGGGAGGCCTTTATATAGGCGAACGGCGGTCCACCGTGGGCTTGTGCGCCGGCGGGTTCGTGCTCGTTGCTACGGGCCTCAGGAGGGTGCTGCGCCGTGTCTAGGGTGCTAGTGGGGGTTGACTATGTCCAGGGGAAAGAAGAGAGGGAGCGGGGAAGCGACAGGGCAGCGCGCGTGTGAGCCGCGCCATTGGCGCGCTCGGGCGGCCGGTGTCCGTTAGCGCGGAGGCGCGGGGAGGAGGAGAGAGGAGGGGGCCGACCGCGTAGCGTGTCGCGGACGTCGAGGCACAACAGCAGGCGCGCGGGGGAGGCTCGAGGTGGTCGGGGGCGTCGGGCAGAGGGCGGCTACAGTGCGGGAGCGCACTGTAGCATGCTCCAGAGCGCGCCTTTGGCTGCCATGGCATTGTTTAAAGGGCAGGGGTGTGCCCACTAGTGTCTAGCAGGTCTAGGGGGGAGTAAAGAAGAGGAGAGGGGCCTTGGATGCCCTGGATGGCCACTGGAGTGAGGAGGGAGGTGAGGAAGAGGGGGAAAGTGGCTGTCCAGAGAGAGAAAGAGGGGGGGGGGGTTCACCCCTCAATTATTGAGCTGGGGACTTGCCATTGTTACTGTAGGTGAAAGGGGTCTAGGGGGAGCTGTGCTAAAAAGTGGGGCTCACCAAGAATAGTGGAAGGGGTCCAAACAGTGGTTTTTGCAAAATGACAGAAGGTGTTTGATGTTGGTTTGGGCAAGAAAATGATCTCCAATTGCCATGACACCCCACAGGGTGAAATGACACATATAATTAGGGCCTTCCACCAATTTGGAGCTTAATTGGGCAAAGTTGCCAATGCAACTTTTGTAAACCCTAGAAATGAGCAGAAACGGACTTGTGTAGATCTAGTTGAGCAAATCACTTCTCCTTGATGCACCACTTGGTTTAGTGGCCTCATTTGGTCATGTGAACATGCTCACAAAAGTTGGGGTTAAGGAGAGAAAGTTGGTAGCACAAACTTGATCAAATTTGATTCTGGTCAGAGAGGGTTTTGGGGCATTTTGGTGAACCAAAATGACTCTAGTTGACATGGGGCTTTTCAAGGTGATCACAATATGCATTTGTGACTTGCTGGATTTTCCTTGGATTTTTATGAAAATATTTCCTGTAGAAATATCTCAAATCCTTGAAATGGGCAGAAATGGTTTTGGAAGGTTTTGTCCAATATTTTGATCATAACCATGTGTTGAAACTCATATATATGGAAAATATATGTCCATTGAGTCTCCCTAATTTTTCTCAAATATTTTTAAAGCTTTTAAATAATTTTGACCTATTTAAGGCCATTTCTGGCCTTAAGAAAAACCCTTTAAATAAAATAGGAAAATAACTTTCAAAATTATATTTTTGTGGTTTCTGGGTATCCTATATCTAATAGGTGTCAAATATATCTTTGGAAATATTTTTACTGCCCTTAATTAAGTATTTGCAGTGAAATCCTCAATCCAGGGGTTTTTGGAAAACTAATTCTTAAAAATACTTTTTGGCCAAATTGTTTTTGTAAGAAAATACTATATTGCTCTATACACATGGCATGATCATTGGGCAGAAGTTTGGGACAAGGAGATGAAGTATAGAAGGTGGAGTAGTTGACTAATAAGAGCACTTGAAAAACCACTCAGAGAAATAAAAGCCAAATAATGCAAAAGTTTTTGTTGGTCCAAATTTTCATGCTTTATTAATGCAAATGATATGTTACAAAATGCAGGGTGTGACAGACCTACCGCCCTTACAAGAATCTCGTCCCCGAGATTCCTAAACTAGGCCTTAAAGAGATATGGAAACTCGGATCTGAGGTAGTCTTCACGCTCCCAGGTTGCTTCTGCTTCAGTGTGGTTGCTCCACTGGACCATTCCGGAACTCCTCGTGACGTCTGGGGTCTCATCCGGGACTCCGAACAACATTCGGTAACCACATACAAACTTCCTTTATAACCCTAGCGTCATCGAACCTTAAGTGTGTAGACCCTACGGGTTCGGGAACCATGCAGACATGACCGAGACGTTCTCCAGTCAATAACCAACAGCGGGATCTGGATACCCATGTTGGTTCCCACATGTTCCATGATGATCTCATCGGATGAACCACGATGTCGAGGATTCGATCAATCCCGTATACAATTCCCTTTGTCTTGCGGTATTGTACTTGCCCGAGATTCGATCGTCGGTATCCCGATACCTTGTTCAATCTCGTTACCGGCAAGTCTCTTTACTCGTTCCATAACACATCATCCCGTGATCAACTCCTTGATCACATTGTGCACATTATGATGATGTCTTACCGAGTGGGCCCAGAGATACCTCTCTGTCACACGGAGTGACAAATCCCAGTCTCGATTCGTGCCAACCCAACAGACACTTTCGGAGATACCCATAGTGCACCTTTATAGCCACCTAGTTACGTTGTGACGTTTGGCACACCCAAAGTATTCCTACGGTATCCGGGAGTTGCACAATCTCATGGTCTAAGGAAACGATACTTTACATTAGAAAAGCTTTAGCATACGAACTACACGATCTAGTGCTATGCTTAGGATTGGGTCTTGTCCATCACATCATTCTTCTAATGATGTGATCCCGTTATCAATGACATCCAATGTCCATGGTCAGGAAACCGTAACCATCTATTGATCAACGAGCTAGTCAACTAGAGGCTTACTAGGGACATGGTGTTGTTTATGTATCCACACATGTATATGAGTTTCCTATCAATACAATTCTAGCATGGATAATAAACGATTATTATGAACAAGGAAATATAATAACAACCTATTTATTATTGCCTCTAGGGCATATTTCCAACAATTCGGACATCGGAAAGGTTCTAAGTGGTTCGGGTATTTTTCGGAGTACCGGGGAGTTACGGGAATACGGGTGAAGAAGTATATGGGCCTTATTGGGCTTTAGAGGAGAGGAAGAGGCAGGCCACGCACCCCCCATTGACTAGTCCGAATTGGACTAGGGGGAAGGGCGGCGCCCCCTCCTTCCTTCTCTTCCCTTTTCCCTTTCCTTGACTCCTACTCCTACTACTTGGAAGAGGGGGGAATCCTACTCCCACCGGGAGTAGGACTCCTCCAGGGCGCGCCATAGGGGCCGGCCCTCAACCCCCTCCTCCACTCCTTTATATACGGGGGCAGGGGGCACCCCATGGACATAACAACTAATCCTTGAGATCTCTTAGCCGTGTGCGGTGCCCCCCTCCACCATAATCCTCGATAATATTGTAGCGGTGCTTAGGCGAAGCCCTACAACGGTAGAACATCAAGATCGTCACCACGCCGTTGTGCTGACGGAACTCATCCCCGACACTTTGCTGGATCGGAGTCCGGGGATCGTCATCGAGCTGAACGTGTGCAAGAACTCGGAGGTGCCATAGTTTCGGTGCTTGATCGGTCGGGCCATGAAGACGTACGACTACATCAACCGTGTTGTTATAACGCTTCCGCTTTCGGTCTACGAGGGTACGTGGACAACACTCTCCCCTCTCGTTGCTATGCATCACCATGATCTTGCGTGTGCGTAGGATTTTTTTTGAAATTACTACGTTCCCAAACAGGGGAGAACATTGTATTGAGATCCAAAAAGAGAGAAGAAGCCATCTAGCTACTAACTATGGACCCAAAGGTCTGAGGTAAACTACTCACACTTCATCGGAGAGGCTATGGTGATGATGTGGAAGCCTTCCGTGATGGATGCCCCCTCCGGCGGAGCTTCGGAACAGGCCCCAAGATGGGATCTCGTGGGTACAGAAGGTTGCGGCGGTGGAATTAGGTTTTTGGCTCTGTATCTAATCGTTTGGGGGTACGTAGGTATATATAGGAAGAAGTACGTCGGTGGAGCTCCGTGGGCCCCACGTGGGTGGGGGACGCGCCCTAGGGGGTGGGCGCGTCCCCTAACTCGTGCCCACCTCCTGGCTTTCTTGATGTAGGGTCCAAGTCTCCTGGGTCATATTCGGTGAGAAAATCACGTTCCCGAAGGTTTCATTCCGTTTGGACTCCGTTTGATATTCCGTTTCTTCAAAACTCTGAAATAGGCAAAAAACAGCAATTCTGGGCTGGGCCTCTGTTTAATAGGTTAGTCCCAAAAATAATATAAAAGAGGAAAATAAAGCCCAATATAGTCCAAAACAGTAGATAATATAGCATGGAGCAATCAAAAATTATAGATACGTTGGAGACGTATCAGGTATTACCTCCATAGAGAGGGCCCGAACCTGGGTAAACATCGTGTCCCTTGTCTCCTATTACCACCGATCCTAGACGCACAGTTCGGGACCCCCTACCCAAGATCCGCCGGTTTTGACACCTACATTGGTGCTTTCATTGAGAGTTCCACTGTGTCGTCGACAAAAGGTTTGATGGCCCCTTCAATCGTCGATGATGACGTTGTCTAGGGAGAAAGGTTTCTCCCCGGACATATCTTCATATTCGGCGGTTTCGTACTGCGGGCCAACTTGCTTGGCCATCTGGAGCAGATCGACAGCTACGCCCCTGGCCATCAGGTCAGATTCAGAAGCTTGAACTACGTTGCGGACTTCCGTGGAGACTTGATCTTCGACGGATTCGAGACCGCGGCAATTGCTCCCCGCCGCCCCGATGGACATGGCTTAAACCTGTCATCGGGCCGCATCCAGGAGATAGCTCTTGTAGCAACTCTGGCCTTAGATCCGGAGCAGATCAGGTCATCCCAAGATGGGAAGCTCAACCCCATCACAGTGGCTACCGATTCTGCGGCGTTCGAGCCTCACACAGATTCTACTGCATATGATATCCGCATCAGCGGAACCCCGGACTCGTGCCCGGCGACAGGTTCCAAACCCTGCGAGTTCGCAGATACCGAACTCGATCGGTTGTCGATCTTCAAGTTCAATGTCGCAGACGTCTTCCAACACTTGCCCATGGGCGATGTACTAAACTCACTAAAAAACCTATCTCTGGCAGGCGACTCGCCACCGAACTATGTTCGGTTCGAACTTGCGGCTGATGATGGAGAATTTTGCTTCCCACCCGCCACCCACTTCATAGCCACTTTCGAAGACCCAACCAACACGCTTGACCTCGGCCCCAAAGACATCGACGGTATGTGTCGGGGATATACCCCACGGTGTAAGCCGTCAGAAGTATGACCCGCCCGGAGCTTGGCGATTCACGGGTAATCCGCCCGGACTTGGCGGCTCATAGTAACCCGGCGGGCGGGTCAGATGGATGACAAGGTCCAAGGCCTAGAAGGCCGGCTCATGTTAATGGTGGGCCGGTTTATGAGGAAAGCACAAGGAATATTCTCTTATAAAGGAAGCAATACTAGGACTCCACTTGTAATAGAGTAATCCAAATCCTACTAGGACTAGTCATGTAACCCGCCCCTTCAACTTATATAAGGAGGGGCAGGGCTCCCCAAAGAGGGACAAGCAACAAGAAACAATATCTAGGGCTAGACACAAAGAGGAAAGCCGGCTTACGACGACTCCCTCATGATCATAATGAGACCTAGCCACAAACAACATGTAGGGTTATTACCGGATGATGTTTCCCGAAGCCCGAAGCTGTCTAAATCCTCATCTTGTGTGTTGTGTCTCTTGATTCCACTCAACCCCTTCAGGCTACCATATAGATGCGTTGGCCTCGCAATTAAGTCCTTGCAAGAGGACATCTGCCGTGACAATTCCACGACAGTTGGCGCCCACCATGGGGCTTGCGCACGGTGGTGTTGAGTTCTTGAAGGGATCTTCCCCGGGTTTCGAGAAGCTCGCGATTAACCGAATGAAGAAGATCCGGCGCGATCGGATCTACATCGTCGGCGGCCGCTCTTTCTTGTTTTGGCGAGTCTTTGCGATCGTGTGTTTCGCTCATCGACAAGCGGTCGGCTGTTTGAATCGAAGTCTAGCATCCGAAAACAGTCGATACGAGGGACAAGTCGCCGAGACCTACACCGTCGTCCGTGTCCAAATCTAATTCGGAGCACCAGACTCCATCGCTATTGCATGGCGTGGCCGCCTAGGCCTGCTGCCAATTTTTCAACGGATCAAGGCCGAAACCTCAGGCACGTGGACCAGCAGTTGAAAAAAAAAGTGCCAAACGACCCGGACGTGGATAAGGCCACGATTCGGGAACAGATATGGTGGTGGCTTCGCCAGCGAGCCGCTTGCTACTGTCACGCGAGGAAGCCGGCCGTCCCGCCTCCGCCGCCCGCGGCCTCGCCTCCGTTACTGCGCGGCCCGCTGCCCTCGTTCACATCTGCTTCGGGCCGCCGTACCTCGCCGGATCCGCCTCAGCCTCAAGCCGCCGCGCCTCGCCCAGCATCCGCCTCCGTCCCGAGCAACAAGTCACCACCTCAGCTGTTGTTAAGCCACCCGCGTCGGCGGGGTACACCTCGCTGCCGGCTTCTGTCGTCCAAGGTGAACCGGACGTGACCCACGCATGGACGCGGACTTGGCCTTCGTCGCCCTCGGCCACCGCCACTTCTACTGTTACCAACCTCGCCGACACGTTCTTCCGACTCACTTCCGTCACCGCAGGCCGCCTCGAGTTGCCGGATCGACCCACCGTCTGAGCCCCCTTCGTCTCGTTTCTCACTACCATCACCTCAAGCAGCTCACGGTTCTAGAGTCCAGGAGGCCGCTTGACCCGTCTCCGTTGTCGACCCGTCGGCGCCCCGGCGACCCGCTTCCACGGCCATTGAGCCGCCTCGCTCCAATTCGCCGCAACAACCTACCACTGTCGCGCCTCCCGCCGTTGCGGCCTTGAGCAGCCTCCTCCGCTTGCAAGCCGGCCTGGGCCCTGCTGTTACTTTGAGCCGCCGCTGCGCTAGGTCACTTCTGCCTCCGTCGACCCCGCGCCGAGCGGTCTGCCACCATCATCAACCCGCGGGTGCCGCCGCAGCCCAGGAGCAGTGCGCTATTACAAGGCAAATCAGTGATGCCAATTCACTACTAATAAACAATCCGTCCGTGGAGTACTTGCTAGTATGACCCCACGTAAAGGATCAATCAAAGGGAAAAGTCCACGTGAAGATACGCTAGCTCGTTCCCAAAACAGTGCTGGCGGTACTAATCCACGTATGGATTAAGACTACTGAGTGCTAGTGGAACATCAGATCAGACGTATATATGTACGAGTTGTCTTTTTTATCCGACGACTACGTCCAATATCATCCAACACCAGCATCCTGTTCATCCGGCAAAAATGCCACGTGATATCCATCCAAGTTTATTTTATTAAACATATTACTTTCATCAAAGAACAATTACTTTGGTCTGTATATTTTTATGTGCAGCAAAGGTGGTGTCATATTGTGTCTATGAAGTGTACGTCAGCACCATCACGCACCGGCATCTGCGCCTGCTTACTGATGGAACATGTGTGCGCAAGTCGCCGCCCGTGCGGCTTAATCTACATCAACCCGCCGGAGCCACGTTGAGCCGCCCTTGCCGCTTTGAGCCGCCGGGGTTATATTAAGTCGCCGGACTGCCTGAGCTGCCGGAACTATATTGAGTCGCTGGTCTGCCTGAGCCACCTCTGTTGCGATAAACGGATCATCTGTCATCCAAACAAATCAGGTGATATCCATTCAAGTTTGTTTTATTAGCACATGTTGTTTTTGTCAAAAAAACAAGTTTATCTTTGCCTTGGTCTGCAATATTGTTTATGCAGGGCAATTATTTATGACAAAAAGTGATATTATACCGCGGAGATGGAGACACGCCAACATCTTTTGGCACATGTGGTCGTCGTTACTCAATGGGCTCCCGCACCGGCTTACAACGTCGTGGCTGTCTCTCACGACCGCGCTGGCTTACAACGCCGTGGCCGTCTCTCGCGACCACGCCGGTTTACAAGAAGGAGGACAACTTGCCCGTGCACCGGCTTACAATGCCACGGCCGGTTCATCTATCTATGCCGCCTCAGATGTTGCGGTCGTCATTACCGTCCGTATCTCGCTGTCTGGTCTACATCAACACACCGGACTGCACCTGTCTGCATGAGCTGTTTATTGAGTATGAGCAAGTCACTGCTTGGGAAGCCCGGTTTTCTTCCAACAAATCGGAGGCAATTATCATATATTGTCAGCCGCCACCTACACTGGTTGGATCAATGGGCATGTGCACAAGTCGTCGCCATTACAGTTTGGTTAACTTCAAACAGCCAGTTGGAAGGAACCATTGGCCGAGTTGCTGACACGGCTCATAAGGGATCATTTATAACCCGCCGCAGTCACCTCAACTTTCTGTGGATTCACATCGCGCTATCAACGCCAATGATATACACCTTCTGTTGTGGTCAAATATGGAGAATCTCAAGCCAACTCCTCAAGTCGTCTTGAGACTCGGGGGCTACAATGGTATGACTCGGCAAAATTAGCCGGTATCAATAAATCCAAGAACTCCGGGTTATTGAAGGGAAAAGTAACCCGAACCCGGAGATTGCTGCTAGATCGATGAAAATTTAAAAGCCGTCAGAAGATTTTTGGCTCAAAATAAGGACTCTGGTTTAAAATCCGGTTCAAGAGACATCTTTCTCCCACAAAGCACTGAAGCTCTCAAATCCGGTTCAAAATCCGGCCCAAGGTAAATTTGTCCCTCACAAATTTTTGAAGCTTTCAAATCCGGTTTAAAGTTTCAGTTCAAAAAGAATTAATCTCTCGCAAGTTCGAGTTCTAAGAAAAATTAAAGGTTGCCAAAAAGAACTTGCTGCCATGATGCGCGGTTCAAACATAGGTATCCTGCCTTACGGCTTATCTTATTATGGTCACTTGGGGGCTTCCTGCTCATCGCGCATAGCTGTCGGTACCCTCTTGATCGGTGCAATGCTAATATATGGTCACTTGGGGGCTTCCTGTTCAAACATAGGTCGTATTCGAACCAAAGAGAACATAGCTGTCGAAACCCTTTTGATCGGCACAATGCCAAACTCACTAGGGGGCTTCTTGAATCGTATATGAATCATAGCTTAAACTCTTTTGGGTCCGACGTGGATCGTATTCGAATCAGCGTCGTTAAACAACTCTCAAGGTCATTTGGTGGCTTCCTGTTCAAACATAGGTCGTATTCGAACCAAAGAGAACATAACTGTCAGTACCCTCTTGATCGGCAACGCCAAAGCCACTCGGGGCTATATGATCGTATTCGAATCTTAGCCCAACCCCTTTGGAACGGTTTTCTGATCGTATACGAATCAGAAGCCTTAAATTTTTTAAGTCTTTTTTGTGAACAATTTTGGGTTTGACTTGAGACCTTTTTTGCATTATATCTCAAATGTATATAAGTGTTTTATGCTTAACCCGGCTTGACTTTTGACTATAAGTCGCCAGCTTATGACAATTATCATCTATGTGGAAGCATTGGCTTCTAAGGATTGGGTTATCACCCTTACTGCACAGGTCATGCAAACCGGTAGTACAAATTCAATATCACAGTGGTTATATGTGAGGTATTATGACCCGCCCTGCGGCAAACCGCCAAGGGTTCTTGTGATCTACTTGTGTGCAGGGTAGGACTACATTTGGGTGGTTACCCGCCCTGGTTCTTGACGTTAAGTCGTCAGGGCATATGTTGTTTAAACTCTATGCAGGATTTGCAGAATTATGACTTATATAGATGCTTCAGTCCAAGCTCATCACTGAAATTGGTGTCTCAAAAGGGTTATCAATTACTGATTTTCTCGAGGGCTATAGGCCACCGAGTTACAAAAATTCTGGCTTACAATGAATGCGCATTAAGTCGTCATCGGCCAAGAGCCGCCAGGTATTTAAACTCCGGATTTACTTGTCAACCGATGAGGTATTCAAATCTTTAATAGCCAAAACTGGCTGGATTTTCATGATGATATTGAATGATTGAGGTTTTCATACCGGATTATATTATTCAAATCTTGAATAGCCAACATGGCTGGATTTCTATTGTGATTATCAATAACCAGTGTTATGATTGAGGTTTTCAAAGTCGCTTTAGCGCAACGGCTATTATTTTTATCAATGGATATAATTTATTCTACAATGGAAGGAATAGTCCCGAGTCGCTGCAGGCTTACGACCCGACACTTGGGGCCTACATTGTTCAAATCGAGATTACATCGAATATACAAGTCCCATGTCACTGCCAGCATGCACCATGGCACTTGGGGGCTAATGCAAAGTCATTTTTGCTCACCTCATTGAAGACCCGACTCATCACATCGTAATGAGCCAGCCCTTGGGGGCTACCAATTGCTCCTTTCAACAGTTCAAGGTACACAAGTCTTAATCCATTATATTGAAGGATCCATTGCTCAGTTGGTAAAGCACAAAGCTCTTAACCTTGTGGACGTGGGTTCAAGCCCCATGGTGGAGATTACATCATATGATGGTATTATCAATGAATCATATTCAAAGTCCCAGCTCAGTAATATCTTATTGAGCCGGCCCTTGGGGGCAACACGTTGTTGCTCAAGTTTACATGATCATATTTACAAAGTCCCTGCTCATTATTGCATAATGACCCGGCCCTTGGGGGCTATACTGGTTGAATTTTTTATGAGTATAAGGCAATTACAAGTCTCAGGTTGCTGCAACCATGACAACCTGGCACTTGGGGGCTACTGGTGATATACATATAAGGGGGAAAATCTTCAAATTCTTAGTTTTGAGCAGGTCAGGTTGACCCGGTGTTTGCAACAATCATGATCCGGTGTCACCAATAATTATGACCCGACGTCGGCAACAATTATGACCCCGTGCTATCAATATTTACAAGCCGACAATTTTGGCAGTTATAACTAGCCAGCCTCTACATCTTTAAACCGACGGATCACCGGATGAATTTTGAGTCCAATATGTTTATTAAGCCGGAGCTTTGGAAACCGACTCGAATGGATTATTTCTTATAATATTTCTCAACAAGAGACCAATATCAGCAAATTGACTCTAAAGCTGGCCTGTTGACCCGGATTTCTCAAAGGAAGTATCTGGATCTTTTGCATTGGTAAAATTGGGACATATCTTCTAAGGAGATTTGCTATGAGATCATGGATACATATCAAGGAAGAAATGTCAAGGGCTTATGGATGATCAGGTGCCGGCTTACAAGAATATTTAACCTGTAGTACAGCCTATCAAATTTGTTCTTCTGTTTATGTTGCAGATCAGTTTAACATGGATAAAATCTAAATTAAAATGGGGGCTAATGTCGGGGATATACCCCACGGTGTAAGCCGCCAGAAGTATGACCCGCCCAGAGCTTGGCGATTCACGGGTAATCCGCCCGGACTTGGCTGCTCATAGTAACCCGGCGGGCGGGTCAGATGGATGACAACGCCCAAGGCCCAGTAGGCCGGCTCATGTTAATGGTGGGCCGGTTTATGAGGAAAGCACAAGGAATATTCTCTTATAAAGGAAGCAAGACTAGGACTCCACTTGTAATAGAGTAATCCAAATCCTACTAGGACTAGTCATGTAACCCGCCCCTTCAACTTATATAAGGAGGGGCAGGGCTCCCCAAAGAGGGACAAGCAACAAGAAACAATATCTAGGGCTAGACACAAAGAGGAGAGCCAGCTTACGGCGACTCCCTCATGATCATAATGAGACCTAGCCACAAACAGCATGTAGGGTTATTACCGGATGATGTTTCCCGGGGCCCGAAGCTGTCTAAATCCTCATCTTGTGTGTTGCGTCTCTCGATTCCACTCAACCCCTTCAGGCTACCATATAGATGCGTTGGCCTCGCGACTAAGTCCTTGCAAGAGGACATCTGCCGTGACAATTCCACGACAGTATGGACGACGATGAGGGGCAAGGCCAGAACTCACTACCCGCTAGACGCGGGATGGCCACTTCATGGTACGACGTGTGTATGATAGATACACCCAACGACGCTTTCGACGATGAAAAGGAGGACCCAGTTGAGGACAAACCTCCTGGTACATAGTCCGAACACCGGCGCACCCTGCGTCGCTCTAAGTCACGACGCTCAAGAGAAAATAATACTAGCACCGAAGAAGATAACACTCCAGACGATGAAGACCCTGTTGAGGTAGGATCCGAACAGGAGGAACAGGAAGGCGGGCAAGACAGTCCTGATGAACAGGCCACATATGGAGACTCAGAGGATAGCAATTATCTCCCACTCTCCGAGGAAGAGGAGATCCTCGGCAATGAGGATTTTATCGTGCCTAAGAAACCTCTTGAGGAGGAGCGCTTTAAACGCCGGCTCATAGCCACTGCAAGGAGCCTAAGAAAGAAGCAGTTGCAGCTTCAAGCAAGCCAAGTTTTTCTCAATGATAGATGGACCGAGGTCTTGGCCGCCGAAGAATACGGCCTTATCGGCCCAGACAAGAGCCACCCCAAGAGCAGGTGGCCCCCTCAATACGATGGCAGGGCGTTGGAGCCCACACCACCATCGAATAATGCTATAGGCCAACCACAGTTCGGTCCGGATAAAGTAGCAACCCAAGTAGAGCACCATACCAACCCATCCGGCCGTCAAAAAAAGAACAAAACAGCTCGGGGGAACATTCGCGAGATCCAACAGGACCTGGAGGGTAGAACAGGACACACAAAGTCAATACACAGATCGCGGGGACATGCCCTAACCGGTGATGATGGTTACCTATTCGGCTGCAATAGAGCCGACCACGCCCGGTCCGAACTCCGTAAACGGAGTCCTCCGGAGGTGCTTCATAGTGTGGCTTAACATAGAGGAGCCACACACCCTCTCTGCTTCACTGACGAGGTAATGGAGCGTGAATTTCCAGATGGGTTTAAACCCATTAACATCGAATCTTACGATGGAACAACAGATCTCGCGGTATGGATTGAGGATTACCTCCTCCATATTCACATGGCTCGTGGAGACGACCTTCGTGTGAAAGTGCAACTATCCCTGGGTGGTTTTGGTAATTCCTAACAACATAGCTCATTGAGCTAACATCATTCCAAGATGAATATTTCAGAAAAGCTCAATGGATGGCATGGCATGGATGAGGAAAGTGGATCCCTCAAAATTACAAGGACAAAGGATTGGCTCAAGCTTCAAGAACAAGACTCTACATTTTACATTTTTAGTGATCCAAGATCACATTGAGTCCATAGGAAAAGCCAATACTATTAAGGAGGGATGAGGTGTTGCTTAATGAGCCTCTTGCTTCATGTGCTTAGTGATATGCTCCAAAATCCTCAACTACCTTTCCATATCCACATATGACCCAAACCTAAAGTCAAACTCGGCCCCACCGATTCTTTCTATCCGGAGCCACCGAGTTTCACATGTCTTAGCCACTGCCACAAACCCTAGCAAATCGATTTCACCGATAGGGATCTCGGTCTCACCGAGATGGCATTGCAATTTCTCTGTTTCCCTTCGTAACATTTCGGTCCAACCGAAGTGAGCGATCGGTCCCACCGAGATTGCAATGTAAACTCACTGTTTCCCTTTCGTAACATTTCGGTCTCACCGAAAAGAGCGAATCGGTCCCATCGAGTTTACATGACCAACTCTCTGGTTAGCTTATTACCAAAATCAGTCTCACCGAGTTTGTGTAATCGGTCACACCGAGATTATGTTATGCCCTAACCCTAACCATATCGGTCCTACCGAGTTGCATCTCAGTCCCACCGAAAATCCTAACGGTCACTAGGTTTGCTGAGTCGGTCCGACCGAGTTTAACAATTCGGTCCCACCGAGTTTGGCAGATTGTGTGTAACGGTTAGATTTTGTGTGGAGGCTATATATACCCCTCCACCCACTCTTCATTCGTGGAGAGAGCCATCAAAACATATCTTCACTTCCAATACACATTTTCTAAGAGAGAACCACCTACCCTTGTGTTGAGGTCAAGATATTCCATTCCTACCATATGAATCTTGATCTCTAGCCTTCCCCAAGTTGCTTTCCACTCAAATCTTCTTTCCACCAAATCCAAATCCTGTGAGAGGGAGTTGAGTGTTGGGGAGACTATCATTTGAAGCACAAGAGCAAGGAGTTCATTATCAACACACCATTTGTTACTTCTTGGAGAGTGGTGTCTCCTAGATTGGCTAGGTGTCACTTGGGAGCCTCCGACAAGATTGTGGAGTTGAACCAAGGAGTTTGTAGGGGCAAGGAGATTGCCTACTTCGTGAAGATCTACCGCTAGTGAGGCAAGTCCTTCGTGGGCGACGGCCATGATGGAATAGACAAGGTTGCTTCTTCGTGGACCCTTCGTGGGTGGAGCCCTCCGTGGACTCTCGCGACCGTTACCCTCCGTGGGTTGAAGTCTCCATCAACGTGGATGTACGATAGCACCACCTATCGGAACCACGCAAAAACAACCGTGTCTCCAATTGCGTTTGAATCCTCCAAACCCTTCCCTTTACATTCTTGCAAGTTGCATGCTTTACTTTCCGCTGCTCATAGACTCTTTGCATGCTTGCTAGAATTGTGTGAAGATTGCTTGACTTGTGCTAAGATAGCCAAAATCTGCCAAGAACTAAAATTGGGAAAAGGATAGATTTTTATTTGGTCAAGTAGTCTAATCACCCCCCCTCTAGACATACTTCCGATCCTACAAGTGGTATCAGAGCTTTGGTCTCCATTTGCTTTGATTTCCATAGCTTTTGGTGGTCATAGCCTTGGTTTCACAACCTAGGAGAGTATGACGTCTAGCGAGGGAAATTATCACCGTAGAGGTCCTTACTTTGATGGTACTAATTTTGCTAGTTGGAAGCATAAAATGAAAATGCATATTCTTGGACATAACCCCGCCGTTTGGGCTATTGTGTGTGTTGGTTTGCAAGGTGACTTCTTCGATGGGAAAGAACCAAACCGTGAAGCTACCGCGGAAGAGTTAAAGATGCTGCAATACAACGCTCAAGCTTGTGATATTCTCTTCAACAGATTGTGCCCCGAAGAATTCAACAAAATCAGTCGTCTTGAGAATGCAAAGGAAATTTGGGATACTTTGATTGATATGCACGAAGGTACCGACTCCGTCAAGGAATCCAAATTGGATGTGCTTCAAAGTCAACTTGACAAGTTCGAAATGAAGGATGGTGAAGGTGTCGCTGAAATGTACTCTAGGCTTGCTCTTATCACAAATGAGATTGCCGGCTTAGGGAGTGAAGAGATGACCGATAGATTCATCATCAAGAAGATCCTAAGAGCCTTGGATGGAAAATATGATACCGTGTGCACATTGATCCAAATGATGCCCAATTACAAAGATCTCAAGCCAACGGAAGTCGTCGGAAGAATTGTTGCTCATGAGATGTCACTCAAGGATAAAGAGGAACTTCACAACAAATCAAGTGGTGCTTACAAAGCCTCATGTGAAGCCCCCACATCATCAAGTGAGAAACAAACCTTCAATGAAGAATTGAGCTTAATGGTGAAGAACTTCAACAAGTTCTACAAGAGTAGAAGCAAAGAGAGAAACTACAAGTCAAGGTCCTACAATGACAAAAGATCTTCTAGTCGAGAGCGAAACTGCTACAATTGTGGAAGGCCCGGACACTATTCCAATGAGTGTACAACTCCCTACAAGAAAAGAGAAGACTCTCCCAAAAGAAGAAGCAGAAGAGAAGAATCACCATCTAGAGAATGAAGGAGTAGAGATGATCGTTATGAACGAAGATCCTCACGGAGAAGCAAGGATTTGGAAAGAAAGGACAAGTCATCAAGGAGCTACACAAAATGAAGACATCAAGCTCATGTTGGTGAATGGGTATCCGGCTCCGACTCCGACAACCACTCCGAGAGAAGTTATCACTCCGATTCCGAATATACTCAAGATGAAGGTGTTGCCGGTCTAGCACTTGTGTCAACCAACTCCTACGACATATTTGACCCACCAAATGAAGGATTTGGAACATGCTTCATGGCTAAACGCCCAAAGGTATCACACCCCGAGTATGTTGATTTCAATAGTGATGAAGATGACTTGTTAGGTGATGATGATTTACTTGTTGACAACTCTAGTGATGAATACTATGATGAAACGTCAATTAATCATGCTAATCAAGATAAAACAAATGACAATGATAAGGAGAAGATTGAGGCTCTAACTAAAGAACTAAACACTCTTAAGTTAGCTCATGAAACTATCTTAGGAGATCATCGAGAACTTTTAAGAACACATGAGAAATTACGCTTTGAAAAGCTCAACCTTGAGGAAGAGCATGAGTTCTTAAAAGCAATCAATGATGATCTTCGTAAGAAAAGTTCTTCTTACATTGCCAAGCGTTTACTCTTATCCACCTACATGCTGTTGGGGAACGTAGTAATTTCCAAAAATTTCCTACGCACACGCAAGATCATGGTGATGCATAGCAACGAGAGGGGAGAGTGTTGTCTACGTACCCTCGTAGACCGAAGCGGAAGCGTTGACACAACGTAGAGGAAGTAGTCGTACGTTCTCCTCGCGATCCAACCGATCACAGCACCGTTACTCCGGCACCTCCGAGTTCTTGGCACACGTTCAGCTCGATGACGATCCCCGGGCTCCGATCCAGCAAAGCGTCGAGGAAGAGTTCCGTCAGCACGACGGCGTGGTGACGATCTTGATGTGTTACCGGCGCAGGGCTTCGCCTAAGCACTGCAACGATATGATCGAGGTGGAATTTGGTGGAAGGGGGCACCGCACACGGCTAAGGAACGATCCGTAGATCAACTTGTGTGTTTCTGGGGTGCCCCCTGCCCCCGTATATAAAGGAGCCAAGGGGGAGGGGCTGGCCGGCCAAGCCTGGCGCGCCAGAGAGTCCTACTCCCTCTGGGAGTAGGATTCCCCCCCCCCAATCCTAGTTGGACTAGGATTCTCCAAGGGGGGGAGAGAGAGAGGGGGCGCCCACCTTTCCTAGTCCTAATAGGACTAGGGGAAGGGGGGAGGCGCGCAGCCCATGAGGGCAGCCCTCTCACCTCTCCTCCAAGGCCCATGTTGGCCCATTATGCCCCCGGGGGGTTCCGGTAACCCTCCCGGTATTCCGGTAAAATCCTGATTTCACCTGGAATGCATCCGATGTCCAAACATAGGCTTCCAATATATCATTCTTTACGTCTCGACCATTTCGAGACTCCTCGTCATGTCCGTGATCACATCCGGGACTCCGAACTCCTTCGGTACATCAAAATGTATAAACTCATAATAACTGTCATCGTAACGTTAAGCGTGCGGACCCTACGGTTCGAGAACAATGTAGACATGACCGAGACACGTCTCCGGTCAATAACCAATAGCGGGACCTGGATGCCCATATTGGCTCCTACATATTCTACGAAGATCTTTATCGGTCAGACCGCATAACAACATACGTTGTTCCCTTTGTCATCGGTATGGTACTTGCCCGAGATTCGATCGTCGGTATCCAATACCTAGTTCAATCTTGTTACCGGCAAGTCTCTTTACTCGTTCCGTAATACATCATCTCGCAACTAACTCATTGGTTGCAATGCTTGCAAGGCTTTATGTGATGTGCATTACCGAGAAGGCCCTGAGATACCTCTCCGACAATCGGAGTGACAAATCCTAATCTCGAAATACGCCAACCCAATATGTACCTTCGGAGACACCTGTAGAGCACCTTTATAATCACCCAGTTACGTTGTGATGTTTGGTAGCACACAAAGTGTTCCTACGGTAAACGGGAGTTGCATAATCTCATAGTTAAAGGAACATGTATAAGTCATGGATAAAAGCAATAGCAACATACTAAATGATTGGGTGCTATGCTAATGGAATGGGTCATGTCAATCAGATCATTCAACTAATGATGTGATCTCGTTAATCAAATAACAACTCTTTGTTCATGGCTAGGAAACATAACCATCTTTGATTAATGAGCTAGTCAAGTAGAGGCATACTAGTGACACTCTGTTTGTCTATGTATTCACACATGTATTATGTTTCCAGTTAATACAATTCTAGCATGAATAATAAACATTTATCATGATATAAGGAAATAAATAATAACTTTATTATTGCCTCTAGGGCATATTTCCTTCAGTCTCCCACTTGCACTAGAGTCAATAATCTAGATTACAAAGTAATGATTCTAACACCCATGGAGTCTTGGTGTTGATCATGTTTTGCTCATGGAAGAGGCTTAGTCAACGGGTCTGCAACATTCAGATCCGTATGTATCTTGCATATCTCTATGTCTCCCACCTGGACCAAATCCCGGATGGAGTTGAAGCGTCTTTTGATGTGTTTGGTTCTTTTGTGAAATCTGGATTCCTTTGCCAAGGCAATTGCACCAGTATTGTCACAAAAGATTTTCATTGGACCCGATACGCTAGGTACAACACCTAGATCGGATATGAACTCCTTCATCCAGACTCCTTCATTAGCTGCTTCCGAAGCGGCTATGTACTCAGCTTCACATGTAGATCCCGCCACGACGCTTTGTTTAGAACTGCACCAACTGACAGCTCCACCGTTTAATGTAAATACGTATCCGGTTTGCGATTTAGAATCGTCCGGATCAGTGTCAAAGCTTGCATCGACGTAACCGTTTACGACGAGCTCTTTGTCACCTCCATAAATGAGAAACATATCCTTAGTCCTTCTCAAGTACTTAAGGATGTTCTTGACCGCTGTCCAGTGATCCACTCCTGGATTACTTTGGTACCTGCCTGCTAAGCTTACAGCAAGGCACACATCAGGTCTGGTACACAGCATTGCATACATGATAGAGCCTATGGCTGAAGCATAGGGAACAATTTTCATTTTCTCTCTATCTTCTGCGGTGGTCGGGCATTGAGTCTTACTCAACTTCACACCTTGTGCCACAGGCAAGAACCCTTTCTTTGCCTGATCCATTTTCAACTTTTTCAAAACTTTGTCAAGGTATGTGCTTTGTGAAAGTCCTATTAAGCGTCTTGATCTATCTCTATAGATCTTAATGCCCAATATGTAAGCAGCTTCACCGAGGTCTTTCATTGAAAAACTCTTATTCAAGTATCCTTTTATGCTATCCAGAAATTCTATATTATTTCCGATCAGCAATATGTCATCCACATATAATATCAGAAATGCTACAGAGCTCCCACTCACTTTCTTGTAAATACAGGCTTCTCCAAAAGTCTGTATAAAACCAAATGCTTTGATCACACTATCAAAGCGTTTATTCCAACTCCGAGAGGCTTGCACTAGTCCATAAATGGATCGCTGGAGCTTGCACACTTTGTTAGCTCCCTTTGGATCGACAAAACCTTCTGGTTGCATCATATACAACTCTTCTTCCAGAAATCCATTCAGGAATGCAGTTTTGACATCCATTTGCCAAATTTCATAATCATAAAATGCGGCAATTGCTAACATGATTCGGACAGACTTAAGCATCGCTACGGGTGAGAAAGTCTCATCGTAGTCAATCCCTTGAACTTGTCGAAAACCTTTTGCAACAAGTCGAGCTTTATAGACAGTAACATTACCATCAGCGTCAGTCTTCTTCTTAAAAATCCATTTATTCTCAATTGCTTGCCGATCATCGGGCAAGTCAACCAAAGTCCACACTTTGTTCTCATACATGGATCCCATCTCAGATTTCATGGCCTCAAGCCACTTTGCGGAATCTGGGCTCACCATCGCTTCTTCATAGTTCGCAGGTTCATCATGGTCTAGTAACATGACTTCCAAAATAGGATTACCGTACCACTCTGGTGCGGATCTTACTCTGGTTGATCTACGAAGTTCAGTAGAAACTTGATCTGAAGTTTCATGATCATTATCATTAGCTTCCTCCCTATTTGATGTAGGTGTCACAGAAACAGATTTCTGTGATGTACTACTTCTCAATAAGGGAGTAGATACTGTTATCTCATCAAGTTCTACTTTCCTCCCACTCACTTCTTTCGAGAGAAACTCCTTCTCTAGAAAGTTTCCGACTTTAGCAACAAAATTTTTTCCTTCGGATCTGTGATAGAAGGTATACCCAATAGTCTCCTTTGGGTATCCTATGAAGACACATTTTTCCGATTTGGGTTCGAGCTTATCAGGTTGAAGCTTTTTCACATAAGCATCGCAGCCCCAAACTTTAAGAAACGACAACTTTGGTTTCTTGCCAAACCACAGTTCATAAGGCGTCGTCTCAACGGATTTTGATGGTGTACTATTTAACGTGAATGCGGCCGTCTCTAAAGCATAACCCCAAAAAGATAGCGGTAAATCGGTAAGAGACATCATAGATCGTACCATATCCAGTAAAGTACGATTACGACGTTCGGACACACCATTACGTTGTGGTGTTCCGGGTGGCGTGAGTTGCGAAACTATTCCGCATTGTTTCAAATGTAGACCAAACTCATAACTCAAATATTCTCCTCCACGATCAGATCGTAGAAACTTTATTTTCTTGTTACGATGATTTTCCACTTCACTCTGAAATTCTTTGAACTTTTCAGATGTTTCAGACTTGTGTTTCATTAAGTAGATATACCCATATCTGCTTAAATCATCAGTGAAGGTGAGAAAATAACGATATCCGCCACGAGCCTCAACATTCATTGGACCACATACATCAGTATGTATGATTTCCAATAAATCTGTTGCTCTCTCCACAGTACCGTAGAACGGTGTTTTAGTCATCTTGCCCATAAGGCACGGTTCGCAAGTGCCAAGTGATTCATAATCAAGTGACTCCAAAAGTCCATCAGTATGGAGTTTCTTCATGCGTTTTACACCGATATGACCTAAACGGCAGTGCCACAAATAAGTTGCACTATCATTATCAACTCTGCATCTTTTGGCTTCAACATTATGAATATGTGTATTACTACTATCAAGATTAAGTAAGAACAAACCATTCTTTAATGGTGCATGACCATAAAAGATATTACTCATATAAATAGAACAACCATTATTCTCTGATTTAAATGAATAACCGTCTCGCATCAAACAGGATCCAGATATAATGTTCATGCTCAACGCTGGTACTAAATAACAATTATTTAGATCTAATATTAATCCCGAAGGTAGATGTAGAGGTAGCGTGCCGACCGCGATCACATCGACTTTGGAACCATTTCCCACGCGCATCGTCACCTCGTCCTTAGCCAATCTTCGCTTAATCCGTAGCCCCTGTTTTGAGTTGCAAATATTAGCAACAGAACCAGTATCAAATACCCAGGTGCTACTGCGAGAATTAGTAAGGTACACATCAATAACATGTATATCATATATACCTTTGTTAACCTTGCCATCCTTCTTATCCGCCAAATACTTGGGGCAGTTCCGCTTCCAGTGACCAGTCTGCTTGCAATAGAAGCACTCAGTTTCAGGCTTAGGTCCAGACTTGGGTTTCTTCTCTTGATTAGCAACTTGCTTGCTGTTCTTTTTGAAGTTCCCCTTTTTCTTCCCTTTGCCCTTTTTCTTGAAACTGGTGGTTTTGTTAACCATCAACACTTGATGCTCCTTTTTGATTTCTACCTCCGCGGCTTTCAGCATCGCGAAGAGGTCGGGCATAGTTTTGGTCATCCCTTGCATATTATAGTTCATCACGAAGCTCTTGTAGCTTGGTGGCAGTGATTGGAGAATTCTGTCAATGACGCAATCATCCGGAAGATTAACTCCCAGTTGAATCAAGTGATTGTTATACCCAGACATTCTGAGTATATGCTCACTGACAGAACCGTTCTCCTCCATTTTACAGCTATAGAACTTATTGGAGACTTCATATCTCTCAATCCGGGCATTTGCTTGAAATATTAACTTCAACTCCTGGAACATCTCATATGCTCCATGGTGTTCAAAACGTCGTTGAAGTCCCGGTTCTAAGCCGTAAAGCATGGCACACTGAACTATAGAGTAGTCATCAACTTTGCTTTGCCAGACGTTCACAACATCTGGCGTAGCTCTTGCACCAGGCCTGGCACCCAGCGGTGCTTCCAGGACGTAATTCTTCTGTGCAGCAATGAGGATAATCCTCAAGTTACGGACCCAGTCCGTGTAATTGCTACCATCATCTTTCAACTTTGCTTTCTCAAGGAACGCATTAAAATTCAACGGAACAACAGCACGAGCCATCTATCTACACAACATAGACAAGCAAGATATTATCAGGTACTAAGTTCATGATAAATTTAAGTTCAATTAATCATATTACTTAAGAACTCCCACTTAGATAGACATCCCTCTAATCCTCTAAGTGATCACGTGATCCAAATCAACTAAACCATGTCCGATCATCACGTGAGATGGAGTAGTTTCAATGGTGAACATCACTATGTTTGATCATATCTACTATATGATTCACGCTCGACCTTTCGGTCTCCGTGTTCCGAGGCCATATCTATTATATGCTAGGCTCGTCAAGTTAAACCTGAGTATTCCGCGTGTGCAACTGTTTTGCACCCGTTGTATTTGAACGTAGAGCCTATCACACCCGATCATCACGTGGTGTCTCAGCACGAAGAACTTTCGCAACGGTGCATACTCAGGGAGAACACTTCTTGATAATTTAGTGAGAGATCATCTTATAATGCTACCGTCAATCAAAGCAAGATAAGATGCATAAAAGGATAAACATCACATGCAATCAATATAAGTGATATGATATGGCCATCATCATCTCGTGCTTGTGATCTCCATCTTCGAAGCACCGCCATGATCACCATCATCACCGACGCGACACCTTGATCTCCATCGTAGCATCGTTGTCGTCTCGCCAATCTTATGCTTCCACGACTATCACTACCGTTTAGTAATAAAGCAAAGCATTACATCGCGATTGCATTGCATACAATAAAGCGACAACCATATGGCTCCTGCCAGTTGCCGATAACTCGGTTACAAAACATGATCATCTCATACAATAAAATTTAGCATCATGTCTTGACCATATCACATCACAACATGCCCTGCAAAAACAAGTTAGACGTCCTCTACTTTGTTGTTGCAAGTTTTACGTGGCTGCTACGGGCTTTAAGCAAGAACTCATCTTACCTACGCATCAAAACCACAACGATAGTTTGTCAAATAGACTCCGTTTTAGCCTTCTCAAGGACCGGGCGTAGCCACACTCGGTTCAACTAAAGTTGGAGAGACAGTCTTCCGCAAGCCATCTATGTGCAAAGCACGTCGAGGGAACCGGTCTCGCGTAAGCGTACGCGTAAGGTTGGTCCGGATCGTCTCGTCCAACAATACCGCTGAACCAAAGTATGACATGCTGGTAGGCAGTATGACTTGTATCGTCCACAACTCACTTGTGTTCTACTCGTGCAAATAACATCAAACCATAAAAACATAGGCTCGGATGCCACTGTTGGGGAACGTAGTAATTTCAAAAAAATTCCTACGCACACGCAAGATCATGGTGATGCATAGCAACGAGAGGGGAGAGTGTTGTCTACGTACCCTCGTTGACCGAAGCGGAAGCGTTGACACAACGTAGAGGAAGTAGTCGTACGTTCTCCTCGCGATCCAACCGATCACAGCACCGTTACTCCGGCACCTCCGAGTTCTTGGCACACGTTCAGCTCGATGACGATCCCCGGGCTCCGATCCAGCAAAGCGTCGAGGAAGAGTTCCGTCAGCACGACGGCGTGGTGACGATCTTGATGTGTTACCGGCGCAGGGCTTCGCCTAAGCACTGCAACGATATGATCGAGGTGGAATTTGGTGGAAGGGGGCACCGCACACGGCTAAGGAACGATCCGTAGATCAACTTGTGTGTTTCTGGGGTGCCCCCTGCCCCCGTATATAAAGGAGCCCAGGGGGAGGGGCTGGCCGGCCAAGCCTGGCGCGCCAGAGAGTCCTACTCCCTCTGGGAGTAGGATTCCCCCCCCCCAATCCTAGTTGGACTAGGATTCTCCAAGGGGGAGAGAGAGAGAGAGGGGGCGCCCACCTTTCCTAGTACTAATAGGACTAGGGGAATGGGGGGAGGCGCGCAGCCCATGAGGGCAGCCCTCTCACCTCTCCTCCAAGGCCCATGTTGGCCCATTATGCCCCCGGGGGGTTCCGATAACCCTCCCGGTATTCCGGTAAAATCCTGATTTCACCTGGAATGCATCCGATGTCCAAACATAGGCTTCCAATATATCATTCTTTACGTCTCGACCATTTCGAGACTCCTCGTCATGTCCGTGATCACATCCGGGACTCCGAACTCCTTCGGTACATCAAAATGTATAAACTCATAATAACTGTCATCGTAACGTTAAGCGTGCGGACCCTACGGTTCGAGAACAATGTAGACATGACCGAGACACGTCTCCGGTCAATAACCAATAGCGGGACCTGGATGCCCATATTGGCTCCTACATATTATACGAAGATCTTTATCGGTCAGACCGCATAACAACATACGTTGTTCCCTTTGTCATCGGTATGTTACTTGCCCGAGATTCGATCGTCGGTATCCAATACCTAGTTCAATCTCGTTACCGGCAAGTCTCTTTACTCGTTCCGTAATACATCATCTCGCAACTAACTCATTGGTTGCAATGCTTGCAAGGCTTTATGTGATGTGCATTACCGAGAAGGCCCTGAGATACCTCTCCGACAATCGGAGTGACAAATCCTAATCTCGAAATACGCCAACCCAATATGTACCTTCGGAGACACCTGTAGAGCACCTTTATAATCACCCAGTTACGTTGTGACGTTTGGTAGCACACAAAGTGTTCCTACGGTAAACGGGAGTTGCATAATCTCATAGTTAAAGGAACATGTATAAGTCATGGATAAAAGCAATAGCAACATACTAAACGATCGGGTGCTATGCTAATGGAATGGGTCATGTCAATCAGATCATTCAACTAATGATGTGATCTCGTTAATCAAATAACAACTCTTTGTTCATGGCTAGGAAACATAACCATCTTTGATTAATGAGCTAGTCAAGTAGAGGCATACTAGTGACACTCTGTTTGTCTATGTATTCACACATGTATTATGTTTCCAGTTAATACAATTCTAGCATGAATAATAAACATTTATCATGATATAAGGAAATAAATAATAACTTTATTATTGCCTCTAGGGCATATTTCCTTCACATGCCTCAAGTCAAGTCTAGTAACAAGAACAAGAAAGATTCTTCCTCTAGTAGTAACAATGATCATGTTAAATCCAATATTGTTGCTTCTAGTAGTTCTCTTGATTCCACTAATGATTCTCTTAGCCAAGTTACACTTGAGCAAGAAAATAGCCCATTGAAGGGAATTATAGATAAAGGAGTGTACAAGAGCCTTGCCGGGAGTAAGCAATTCGAGGAAATTGTACGCAAGCAAGGAAGGCACCGGAAGAATCAAGGTGTTGGTTTTGAACGAAAGTTCAATGCCAATGGAGTTGAGTGGGAAGAAGATCAATACACCAAGGCAAAGTTTGTTCCTCAACAAGACAAGTATGATCCTACTTCTTTCAAAGGGACACAAGCTCAAGATGATCTTCCAGCACAAGACTACAAGCTAAAAGGCAAGGACAAGCTTCAAGAGGAAATTGGTGCATTTGAAGAAGCTCCTAAGACCTTAGTCAAGTGGATTCCCAAGACTACTTGAAGTTCCACTCCATCAAGTACGACTACAACTCCAAGGATTCCCATCAAGATGGTGTGGATCCAAAAGAAGAAGAACTAGAGAGTTCTTGAGGGTGACTCCGCCAACATACTTCACTCTTATCATTTTGGCAATAACAAGTGCAATCAACTTCCACATCTTGCACTAGTTCAAGGAGTCACAAACCCTCTTGTTGGTAAGTCAAGGAACAAGGTAACCTAAAAGCTTTCATAGACATCATCTTGTGTGTGCATCACTCTATGTCTATGGATATCCTTGTTTGTTCCTTGTGGGACTAACCCATGTAGGTATTGAAAGTGCAATTCACTCCAATGGATAGCTCCAAGTGATCTACATCAACATTGAGCATCCACATCTTCAACATCTACATGAAGTCTTCATCGACAAAACCCAAGGTTAGTTCATCCCTCTTAGGGGGGATATCACATCTAGGGGGAGCTTTACTCTAAGAATCGAGCTAAAGCAACTCTAATGATGTGAACACAGCAATGCTTTATGTAAAAGTGGTAACCCCACTTGTGCTTAAACGATGAGTATGACCTATGATCAAATGTTCTCATTTGACTCCTAAGTCAATATACTCATATATAGATGACCTGGTCATCGCCAATTGCTTGATAGATGCTAGAATTGGTTGTGCATGCTTTGCCACATATTTCAATTGCCATTTTATTGTGTGAGCATGTTGAGAGCATATTTTACTCATTCGAGGACATCCACTTGTTGTTTTGATTGATTGGTTTCTCTTCTTCTTGCCAAGTGGATGGACAAGAATGCCTAAGAACGTTCTCTAGCTATCTATGCTTTTCTCGTCTCAAACTCTATTCATGCTACATCACAAAATTTGATCAATTCAAATTTAAACCACTCTGTGTGAGGAGCACTCGGAGTCCCCGATTTGTCATAGACTTAAACTTCCAAAAATTCTTTGTGCTTTTCGGTCTGACCGATTCCTCCATTTCGGTCATACCGAGATCACTAAGTCGATCTAGGTTTTCACCTCGGTGCAACCGATTTGAACTTTTCGGTCACACCGAGTTGCTATAACTGTTAACAGTTATGCATCTCGGTGCCACCGAGTTGTTCCACTCGGTCACACCGACAGGGTCGGGCTATTTAAACTCACGGGCAAAATTTTGGAAATTTCTCCGAAACCTCTTCGCCCGCGCATAGCTCGCTCTGCCAACTTGGTCTCTGGATCGTCCTCCTCATCGCCAGCCGCCTCTAGTCGCTGGTCTCCGCCGCCATCAACGGAATTCGTCTCCGCCGTTGCCGTCGTAGCGAGTCCGCCGCCGAACTAGGGTATGGACTCGATCACAGTGCTATTCCCCGTCCAAATCTTAGCACATTGTGTTCTTAATGAATCTTGCCACGATTGAAACACTCCTATCCAGTCAAAACAATCCTTAGAATAGTTGAGATTCGAAAATTTAGGTTTAGGTTTCCGCCGAAATCATCTCGGACCCACCGGGTTGCGGAACTCGGTTCCACCGATTCGGCCACGGCCATTGCACATGTGGTTCTCGGTCTGACCGAGAATTACAAATCGGTGAGACCGAGTTCAGGACTTTGTGAAACCCTAGCAGTCTCGGTGCCACCGAACTGTGACTCGGTCTGACCGAGTTCACTAGTTTTGGTTCCAAAAGCTGCTTCGGTATCACCGAGTTTGCAAATCGGTTGATCCGAAATGCTTTCTGTGGAAAACTAAAACTAACTTTTTGATTCTTTATTTTGCAAAAATCTCTGCATTTTGTGATGCTCATCCACTCTATCTCATCTATAAACTATTCACAGGGTCAGCAGTCTGAAATTCAACATGTCTGATCAGAGTGATAGCCAGAACAGATCTGAGTAGCAGGCTCATTTGAGTGAGGGCACTAGTCCCTCTAGCAGTTCTGATGAGGGTAGCAGGATCACCCTAAGCAAATTGCCCAAAGCTGCCACTAGAGCAAGCAAGAAAAGAACCTTTCAGTCAGAGGATGAGGACTATGTGGCAGAAGAGGAAGCCACATCCAAGAAGAAGGTACTCAAGAAAGAGTATGGCTCAGCTGCAGCCATAAAGCCAGGACTGAAGATCAAAAGGACAGCAGGGAGACAACCAATGTCCAAAGCCAGGGCATCCTCTCAGAAATCTTCCAAGTCAACCGCAGAAGATGAGGCTGTGAAAGAAAAGAAGGAAAGAAAAAGGGGCAGATGGTGCAAGAAGGTTGATCCAATGGCTGAGTTTGAAAAACATTCATCAAGTGAAGAAGAAGAAGAAGAGGTTACTGCACCAGCACCTAAGGCACAGAAACTCATAGGAGATGCCATAAGGTTAGGAGCTACTGCATCCAAGCCCAAGGAAGCACCCAAAGCTGCATCTAAGCCCAAGAATGCACCAAAGAGAAATACAAAGAACACCTGCCCATCCATCCAGACTTTGAAGACAATCACGTTGTCATGAACAAGGATGAACCATCATCTGCACATGCTCAAGCACAGAAGGAGAAGGCCAAGATGGAGAAAGCTGCCAGGATGCCAACTCATGAGGAGGCATCTGAGTACTTCTTGAAGAACAAGCAAGAGCAGCTAAGTTACCTGATAGCATCCACTCTGAGGATTGAGAAAGGACTGGCCACCCTAACTCAAAACCAAGAGAGTTTGGAAAGAATCATGGAACAAAAGTTCTATGACCTAGATGTGAAGGTGACAGAGATCCAGTCTGCTGTGGAACAACTACAAGAAGATATGTAGGAGAGGATGGGCAAGACCACAACTGATGCATTTGCCAGGGTGCCCAGAGCTCAGAGATCATCTGCAGTGCCAGTTCCTGACACCATAGCCACCAGTTCTGCACCAGCTACAGCTTCTGTTCCACCAGCTCCAGCTCCTACCCCAGCAGCTCCAACTACTTCAACTGAAGCCTTCGTCCTTGGAGTTCTCCGGACACCACCACCAGAAGACCAAGCCTGAGAGTCGTTTAGTCCTATGCATTTTCTATGAACTTTTTGGTAACATGTTGCCAAAGGGGGAGAAAAATGTATAGATCATAGGCTTCGAGAGAGAGAGAGTTTGCATTTTGTTCTCTCTTGTCTTTTTGGTTGATACTTTATTTGCTTTTGAGTGTTTGAGATACAATGCCGTGATTTGTGAGACATTGATGATCATGTGTTTGATCATAAGCTACACTTAATGCTTGTTGGATGTTACTATCAATTTATCCTTATGTTGATAATTCGCTTTGCTTGGTGATGAGTGCAAGCATTTAACTCTTATCATTTTGAGTGCTCCACCAAGATGTATGTGACATGGAAGAGTAACCCATGATCCTAACTCATTGTGCATTTGCAGTCCAAAGCAAATCTTAAATATGCACAAATTTAGGGGGAACTCATACTTATCACATACTTCTCAAAGCGACGATATATTCCATTCTTATTATCATTTGGCGAAGCTTTGATCTATATGTTGTCATCAATTACCAAAAAGGGGGAGATTGAAAGTGCAACTATCCCTGGGTGGTTTTGGTAATTCCTAACAACATATAGCTCATTGAGCTAACATCATTCCAAGATGAATATTTCAGAAAAGCTCAATGGATGGCATGGCATGGATGAGGAAAGTGGATCCCTCAAAATTACAAGGACAAAGGATTGGCTCAAGCTTCAAGAACAAGACTCTACATTTTACATTTTTAGTGATCCAAGATCACATTGAGTCCATAGGAAAAGCCAATACTATTAAGGAGGGATGAGGTGTTGCTTAATGAGCCTCTTGCTTCATGTGCTTAGTGATATGCTCCAAAATCCTCAACTACCTTTCCATATCCACATATGACCCAAACCTAAAGTCAAACTCGGCCCCACCGATTCTTTCTATCCGGAGCCACCGAGTTTCACATGTCTTAGCCACTGCCACAAACCCTAGCAAATCGGTTTCACCGATAGGGATCTCGGTCTCACCGAGATGGGATTGCAATTTCTCTGTTTCCCTTCGTAACGTTTCGGTCCAACCGAAGTGAGCGATCGGTCCCACCGAGATTGCAATGTAAACTCACTGTTTCCCTTTCGTAACATTTCGGTCTCACCGAAAAGAGCGAATCGGTCCCACCGAGTTTACCTGACCAACTCTCTGGTTAGCTTATTACCAAAATCGGTCCCACCGAGTTTGTGTAATCGGTCACACCGAGATTACCTTATGCCCTAACCCTAACCATATCGGTCCTACCGAGTTGCATCTCAGTCCCACCGAAAATCCTAACGGTCACTAGGTTTGCTGAATCGGTCCGACCGAGTTTAACAATTCGGTCCCACCGAGTTTGGCAGATTGTGTGTAACGGTTAGATTTTGTGTGGAGGCTATATATACCCCTCCACCCACTCTTCATTCGTGGAGAGAGCCATCAGAACAGATCTTCACTTCCAATACACATTTTCTGAGAGAGAACCACCTACCCTTGTGTTGAGGTCAAGATATTCCATTCCTACCATATGAATCTTGATCTCTAGCCTTCCCCAAGTTGCTTTCCACTCAAATCTTCTTTCCACCAAATCCAAATCCTATGAGAGAGAGTTGAGTGTTGGGGAGACTATCATTTGAAGCACAAGAGCAAGGAGTTCATTATCAACACACCATTTGTTACTTCTTGGAGAGTGGTGTCTCCTAGATTGGCTAGGTGTCACTTGGGAGCCTCCGACAAGATTGTGGAGTTGAACCAAGGAGTTTGTAAGGGAAAGGAGATCGCCTACTTCGTGAAGATCTACCGCTAGTGAGGCAAGTCCTTCATGGGCGACGACCATGATGGAATAGACAAGGTTGCTTCTTCATGGACCCGTCGTGGGTGGAGCCCTCCGTGGACTCTCGCGACCGTTACCCTCCATGGGTTGAAGTCTCCATCAACGTGGATGTACGATAGCACCACCTATCGGAACCACACCAAAAACATCCGTGTCTCCAATTGCGTTTGAATCCTCCAAACCCTTCCCTTTAAATTCTTGCAAGTTGCATGCTTTACTTTCCGCTGCTCATAGACTCTTTGCATGCTTGCTAGAATTGTGTGAAGATTGCTTGACTTGTGCTAAGATAGCCAAAATCTGCCAAGAGCTAAAATTGGGAAAAGGATAGATTTTTATTTGGTCAAGTAGTCTAATCACCCCCCCCCCCTCTAGACATACTTCTGATCCTACATCGTGCCATTAAATACATACCTCTCAAGCTTAAAGTGCTAGCTCGGTACTGGCTAAACAGTTTGCCAGAAAATTCTATTGGCAGCTGGGAAGATTTGGAAGACGCCTTTCGAGACAACTTCCAAGGAATATATGTCCGGCCACTAGATGCCGATGACTTAAGTCATATCGTCCAGGAGCCCGGTGAGTCAACCAGGGAGCTCTAGACTAGGTTCTTAGTCAAAAAGAACCAAATTGTCGATTGTCCGGATGCAGAAGCCCTCGCGACCTTCAAACATAGCGTCCGAGATGAATGTCTAGTGCGTCACCTCGGCCAGGAAGGACCTAAATCCATGACAGCCCTTACCGCTCTAATGACTCGCTTTTGCGTGAGAGAAGATGATGGGGAAAGTTGCAGAAAATAAAAATTTTCTACACTTCACCAAGATCAATCTATGGAGTCATCTAGCAACGAGAGAGAGGAGTGCATCTACATACCCATGTAGATCGCGAGCGGAAGCGTTCAAGAGAACGGGGTTGATGGAGTCGTACTCGCCGTGATCCAAATCACCGATGACCAAGTGCCGAACGGATGGCACCTCCGCGTTCAACACACGTACGGTTGAGGAAGATGTCTCCTCCTTCTTGATCCAGCAAGGGGGAGGGAGAGGTTGATGGAGATCCAGCAGCACGACGGTGTGGTAGTGGAAGTAGCGGGATCCCGGCAGTGCTTCGCCAAGCGCAAGCGGTGAGGAGAGGTGTTACGGAGAGAGAGGGAGGCGCCAGGAGCAAGGGGTCGGCTGCCCTCCCTCCCCCCACTATATATAGGGCCCCTAAGGGGGGGCACCGGCCCTAGGAGATCCAATCTCCAAGGGGGGGCGGCGGCCAAGGGGGTGGCTTGCCCCCCAAGCCAAGTGGGGCGCCCCCCACCCCTATGGTTTCCAACCCTAGGCGCAGGGGAGGCCCAAGGGGGGCGCACCAGCCCACCAGGGGCTGGTTCCCTTTCCCACTTCAGCCCATGGGCCCCTCCAGGATAGGTGGCCCCACCCGATGGACCCCCGGGACCCTTCTGGTGGTCCCGATACAATACCGATGACCCCCAAAACTTTCCCGATGGCCGAAACTGGACTTCCTATATATAAATCTTTACCTCCGGACCAATCTGGAACTTCTCGTGACGTCCAGGATCTCATCCGGGACTCCGAACAACTTTCGGGTTACCGCATACTAATATCTCTATAACCCTAGCATCATCGAACCTTAAGTGTGTAGACCCTACGGGTTCGGGACACACGCAGACATGACCGAGACGACTCTCCGGTCAATAACCAACAGCGGGATCTGGATACCCATGTTGGTTCCCACATGCTCCTCGATGATCTCATCGAATATACCACGATGTCGAGGATTCAAGTAATCCCGTATACAATTCCCTTTGTCAATCGGTACGTTACTTGCCCGAGATTCGATCGTCGGTATCCCAATACCTCGTTCAATCTCGTTACCGGCAAGTCACTTTACTCGTACCGTAATGCATGATCCCGTGACCAAACACTTGGTCACATTGAGCTCATTATGATGATGCATTACCGAGTGGGCCCAGAGATACCTCTCCGTCATACGGAGTGACAAATCCCAGTCTTGATCCGTGTCAACCCAACAGATATTTTCGGGGATACCTGTAGTATACCTTTACAGTCACCCAGTTACGTTGTGACGTTTGGCACACCCAAAGCACTCCTACGACATTCGGGAGTTACACGATCTCATGGTCTAAGTAAATGATACTTAACATTGGAAAAGCTTTAACAAACGAACTACACGATCTTGTGCTAGGCTTAGGACTGGGTCTTGTCCATCACATCATTCTCCTAATGATGTGATCCCGTTATCAATGACATCTAATGTCCATAGTGAGGAAACCATGACTATCTGTTGATCAACGAGCTAGTCAACTAGAGGCTCACTAGGGACATGTTGTGGTCTATGTATTCACACATGTATTACGTTTTCCGGATAACACAATTATAGCATGAAAAATAGACAATTATCATGAACAAGGAAATAAAATAATAATAATTTTATTATTGCCTCTAGGGCATATTTCCAACAGTCTCCCACTTGCACTAGAGTCAATAATCTAGTTACATTGTGATGAATCGAACACCCATAGAGTTCTGGTGTTGATCATGTTTTACTCGCGGAAGAGGTTTAGTCAACGGATCTGCGACATTCAGATCTGTATGTACTTTGCAAATATCTATGTCTCCATCTTGAACATTTTCACGAGTGTTGTTGAAGCGACGCTTGATGTGCCTGGTCTTCTTGTGAAACCTGGGCTCCTTGGCAAGTGCAATAGCTCCAGTGTTGTCACAGAAGAGAGTGATTGGCCCCGACGCATTGGGTATGACTCCTAGGTCGGTGATGAACTCATTCATCCAGATTGCTTCATGCGCTGCCTTCGAGGCTGCCATGTACTCCGCTTCACATGTAGATCCCGCCACGACGCTTTGCTTGCAACTCCACCAGCTTACTGCCCCACCATTCAAAATATACACGTATCCGGTTTGTGACTTAGAGTCATCCAGATCTGTGTCGAAGCTAGCGTCGGCGTAACCCTTTACGACGAGCTCTTCGTCACCTCCATAAACGAGAAACATATCCTTAGTCCTTTTCAGGTACTTCAGGATGTTCTTGACCGTTGTCCAGTGTTCCATGTCGGGATTACTTTGGTACCTTCCTACCAAACTTATGGCAAGGTTTACATCAGGTCTGGTACACAACATGGCATACATGATAGACCCTATGGCTGAGGCATAGGGGACGACACTCATCTTTTCTCTATCTTCTGCCGTGGTCGGACATTGAGCTGAGCTCAATTTCACACCTTGCAACACAGGCAAGAACCCCTTCTTGGACTGATCCATATTGAACTTCTTCAATATATTATCAAGGTATGTGCTTTGTGAAAGACCTATGAGGCGTCTCGATCTATCTCTATAGATCTTGATGCCTAATATGTAAGCAGCTTCTTCAAGGTCCTTCATTGAAAAACACTTATTCAAATAGGCCTTAATGTTGCCCAAAAGTTCTATATCATTTCCCATCAAAAGTATGTCATCCATATATAATATGAGAAATGCTACAGAGCTCCCACTCACTTTCTTGTAAACACAGGCTTCTCCATAAGTCTGCATAAACCCAAACGCTTTGATCATTTCATTAAAGCGAATGTTCCAACTCCGAGATGCTTGCACCAGCCCATATATGGATCGTTGGAGCTTGCATACCTTGCTAGCATTCTTAGGATCGACAAAACCTGCCGGTTGCATCATATAGAATTCTTCCTTAAGAAAGCCGTTGAGGAATGCCGTTTTGACGTCCATTTGCCATATCTCATAATCATAGTATGCGGCAATTGCTAAAATGAATCGAATGGACTTCAGCTTCACTACGGGTGAGAAGGTCCCATCTTAGTCAACCCCTTGAACTTGTCGATAACCCTTAGCGACAAGTCGAGCCTTATAGATGGTGACATTACCATCCGCATCCGTCTTCTTCTTAAAGATCCATTTATTCTCTATCCCTCGCCGATCATCGGGCAAGCCTGTCAAAGTCCATACTTTGTTTTCATTCATGGATCCTATCTCGGATTGCATGGCTTCAAGCCATTTGTCGGAATCTGGGCCCGCCATTGCTTCTTTATAGTTCGAAGGTTCACCGTTGTCTAACAACATGATTTCCAGGACAGGGTTGCCGTACCACTCTGGTGCGGAACGTGTCCTTGTGGACCTACAAAGTTTAGTAGCAACTTGATCTGAAGTTTCATGATCATCATCATTAACCTCCTCTCTAGTCGGTGGAGGCACCATAGAAACATTTTCTTGACCTGCGCTACTCTCCGGTTCAAGAGGCAATACTTCATCAAGTTCCACTTTCCTCCCACTTACTTCTTTCGAGAGAAACTCTTTCTCCAAAAAGGACCCGTTCTTGGCAACAAAGATCTTGCCTTCGGATTTGAGGTAGAAGGTATACCCAATGGTTTCCTTAGGGTATCCTATGAAGACGCATTTTTCCGACTTGGGTTCGAGCTTTTCAGGTTGAAGTTTCTTGACATAAGCATCGCATCCCCGAACTTTTAGAAACGACAACTTAGGTTTCTTCTCAAACCATAATTCATATGATGTCGTCTCAACGGATTTAGACGGTGCCCTATTTAAAGTGAATGTAGCTGTCTCTAGAGCGTATCCCCAAAATGATAGTGGTAAATCAGTGAGTGACATCATCGATCGCACCATATCCAATAGAGTGCGATTACGACGTTCGGACACACCGTTACGCTGAGGTGTTCCAGGAGGCGTGAGTTGTGAAACGATTCCACATTTCCTTAAGTGCGTACCAAATTCGTGACTTAAATATTCTCCCCCACGATCTGATCATAAGAATTTTATCTTTCGGTCACGTTGATTCTCTACCTCATTCCGAAATTCCTTGAACTTTTCAAAGGTCTCAGACTTGTGTTTCATCAAATAGACATACCCATATCTACTTAAGTCATCAGTGAGAGTGAGAACATAACGATAGCCACCGCGAGCCTCAATGCTCATTGGACCGCACACATCAGTATGTATAATTTCCAATAAGTTGGTTGCTCGCTCCATTGTTCCGGAGAACGGAGTCTTGGTCATCTTACCCATGAGGCATGGTTCGCACGTGTCAAATGATTCGAAATCAAGAGACTCCAAAAGTCCATCTGTATGGAGCTACTTCATGCGTTTGACACCTATGTGACCAAGGCGGCAGTGCCACAAGTATGTGGGACTATCATTATCAACCTTACATCTTTTGGTATTCACACTATGAATATGTGTAACATCACGTTCGAGATTCATTAAGAATAAACCATTCACCAGCGGGGCATGACCATAAAACATATCTCTCATATAAATAGAACAACCATTATTCTCGGATTTAAATGTGTAGCCATCTTGCATTAAACGAGATCCAGATACAATGTTCATGCTCAAAGCTGGCACTAAATAACAATTATTGAGGTTTAAAACTAATCCCGTAGGTAAATGTAGAGGTATCATGCCGACGGCGATCACATCGACCTTGGAGCCATTCCCGACGCGCATCGTCACCTCGTCCTTCGCCAGTCTCCGTTTATTCCGTAGCTCCTGTTTTTAGTTACAAATATGAGCAACCGCACCGGTATCAAATACCCAGGAGCTACTACGAGTACTGGTAATGTACACATCAATTACATGCATATCACATATACCTTTTGTGTTGCCGGCCTTCTTGTCCGCTAAGTATTTGGGGCAGTTCCGCTTCCAATGTCCCTTTCCCTTGCAATAAAAGCACTCAGTCTCAGGCTTGGGTCCATTCTTTGGCTTCTTCCCGGCAACTGGCTTACCGGGCGCGGCAACTCCCTTGCCGTCCTTCTTCTTACCCTTGCCTTTCTTGAACTTAGTGGTTTTATTCACCATCAACACTTGATGTTCCTTTTTGATCTCCACCTCTGCTGATTTCAGCATTGAATATACCTCAGGAATGGTCTTTTCCATCCCCTGCATATTGAAGTTCATCACAAAGCTCTTGTAGCTCAGTGGGAGCGACTGAAGGATTCTGTCAACGACCGCGTCATCCGGGAGATTAACTCCCAGCTGAGTCAAGCGGTTGTGCAACCCAGACATTTTGGGTATGTGCTCACTGACAGAACTATTTTCCTCCATCTTACAACTGTAGAACTTGTCGGAGACTTCATATCTCTCGACCCGGGCATGAGCTTGGAAAACCATTTTTAGCTCTTCCAACATATCATATGCTCCGTGTTACTCAAAACGCTTTTGGAGCCCCGGTTCTAAGCTGTAAAGCATGCCGCACTGAATGAGGGAGTAATCATCAACACGCTGCTGTCAAGCGTTCATAACGTCTTGGTTCTCTAGGATGGGTGCTTCACCTAGCGGTGCTTCTAGGACATATTGTTTCCTGGCAGCTATGAGGATGATCCTCAGGTTCCGGACCCAGTCCGTATAGTGGCTGCCATCATCTTTCAGCTTGGTTTTCTCTAGGAACGCGTTGAAGTTGAGGTTGACATTAGCGTGGGCCATTTGATCTACAAGACATATTACAAAGATTTTAGACTAAGTTCATGATAATTAAGTTCATCTAATCAAATTATTTAATGAACTCCCACTCCGATTAGACATCCCTCTAGTCATCTAAGTGATACATGATCCGACTTAACTAGACCGTGTCCGATCATCACGTGAAACGGACTAGTCATCATCGGTGAACATCACCCTGTTGATCGTATCTTCCATACGACTCATGTTCGACCTTTCGGTCTCTTGTGTTCCGAGGCCATGTTTGTACATGCTAGGCTCGTCAAGTCAACCTAAGTGTTTTGCATGTGTAAATCTGGCTTACACCCGTTGTATGTGAACGTTAGAATCTATCACACCCGATCATCACGTGGTGCTTTGAGACAACGAACTTTCGCAACGGCACACAGTTAGGGGAAACACTTTCTTGAAATTATTGTGAGGGATCATCTTATTTACTACCGTCGTTCTAAGCAAATAAGAAGCAAAAACATGATAAACATCACATGCAATCAAATAGTGACATGATATGGCCAATATCATATTGCTCCTTTGATCTCCATCTTCGGGGCACCATGATCATCTTCGTCACCGGCATGGCACCATGATCTCCATCATCATGATCTCCATCATCGTGTCTCCATGAAGTTGTTCGCCAACTATTACTTCTAATACCATGGCTAACGGTTTAGCAAAGAAGTAGAGTAATTACATGGCATTATTCAATGACACGCAGGTCATACAATAAATAAAGACAACTCCTATGGCTCCTGCCGCTTGTCGTACTCATCGACATGCAAGTCATGATTCCTATTACAAGAACATGATCAATCTCATACATCACATATATCATTCATCACATCTTTTGGGCCATATCACATCACACGGCACATGCTGCAAAAACAAGTTAGACGTCCTCTAATTGTTGTTGCATGTTTTTTTACGTGGCTGCAATAGGGTTCTAGCAAGAACGTTTCTTACCTACGTCAAAACCATAACGTAATATGCCAATTTCTATTTACCCTTCATAAGGACCCTTTTCATTGAATCCGATCCGACTAAAGTGGGAGAGACAGACACCCGCTAGCCACCTTATGCACCTAGTGCATGTCAGTCGGTGGAACCTGTCTCACATAAGCGTACGTGTAAGGCCGGTCCGGGCCGCTTCATCCCACGATGCCGCCGAATCAAGATAAGACTAGTAACGGCAAGTAAATTGACAAATTCGACGCCCACAACATCTTGTGTTCTACTCGTGCATAGAAACTACGCATAGACCTAGCTCATGATGCCACTGATGGGGAACGTTGCAGAAAATAAAAAAATTCTACGCTTCACCAAGATCAATCTATGGAGTCATCTAGCAACGAGAGAGAGGAGTGCATCTACATACCCTTGCAGATCGCGAGCGGAAGCGTTCAAGAGAACGAGGTTGATGGAGTCGTACTCGCCGTGATCCAAATCACCGATGACCGAGTGCCGAACGGACAGCACCTCCGCGTTCAACACACGTACGGTTGAGGAAGACGTCTCCTCCTTCTTGATCCAGCAAGGGGGAGGGAGAGGTTGATGGAGATCCAGCAGCACGACGGCGTGGTGGTGGAAGTAGCGGGATCCCGGCAGGGCTTCGCCAAGCGCAAGCGGGGAGGAGAGGTGTTACATAGAGAGAGAGAGGCGCCAGGAGCAAGGGGTCGGCTGCCCTCCCTCCCCCCACTCTATATAGGGCCCCTAAGGGGGGACGCCGGCCCTAGGAGATCCAATCTCCAAGGGGGCGGCGGCCAAGGGGGTGGCTTGCCCCCCAAGCCAAGTGGGGCGCCCCCACCCCTAGGGTTTCCAACCCTAGGCGCAGGGGAGGCCCAGGGGGGCACACCAGCCCACCAGGGGCTGGTTCCCCCTCCCACTTCAGCCCATGGGGCCCTCCGGGATAGGTGGCCCCACCCGGTTGACCCCCGGGACCCTTGTGGTGGTCCCGGTACAATACCGATGACCCCCAAAACTTTCCCGATGGCCGAAACTGGACTTCCTATATACAAATCTTTACCTCCGGACCAATACGGAACTCCTCGTGACGTCCGGGATCTCATCCGGGACTCCGAACAACTTTCAGGTTACCGCATACTAATATCTCTACAGGCCTAGCGTCACCGAACCTTAAGTGTGTAGACCCTACGGGTTCGGGAGACACGCAGACATGACCGAGACGACTCTCTGGTCAATAACCAACAGCGGGATCTGGATACCCATGTTGGTTCCCACATGCTCCTCGATGATCTCATCGGATGAACCACGATGTCGAGGATTCAAGTAATCCCGTATACAATTCCCTTTGTCAATCGGTACGTTACTTGCCCGAGATTCGATTGTCGGTATCCCAATACCTCGTTCAATCTCGTTACCAGCAAGTCAATTTACTCGTACCGTAATGCATGATCCCGTGACCAAACACTTGGTCACATTGAGCTCATTATGATGATGCATTACCGAGTGGGCCCAGAGATACCTCTCCGTCATATGGAGTGACAAATCCCAGTCTTGATCCGTGTCAACCCAACAGATACTTTCGGGGATACCTGTAGTATACCTTTATAGTCACCCAGTTACGTTGTGACGTTTGGCACACCCAAAGCACTCCTACGGCATCCGGGAGTTACATGATCTCATGGTCTAAGGAAATGATCCTTAACATTGGAAAAGCTTTAGCAAACGAACTACACGATCTTGTGCTAGGCTTAGGATTGGGTCTTGTCCATCACATCATTCTCCTAATGATGTGATCCGTTATCAATGACATCTAATGTCCATAGTCAAGAAACCATGACTATCTGTTGATCAACGAGCTAGTCAACTAGAGGCTCACTAGGGACATGTTGTGGTCTATGTATTCACACATGTTTTACGATTTCCGGATAACACAATTATAGCATGAACAATAGACAATTATCATGAACAAGGAAATATAATAATAATCATTTTATTATTGCCTCTAGGGCATATTTCCAACAGAAGACAACTGGCTCGCTCGTAAAAGCAACAACACCAGCGACCCGGGCACTTCCGAAATCTGAGACGGCAACGGCAAGCCACGACGAATCGAACACAACAGTCGCATCAATAATGAAAGATTATGCGACACAGCGTTCAATGCCGGATTTCACAATCCGAAACCGGTCAACGGAAGAAGCCACTAAAGGCAAACCAGGATGGACCATCCACCCTTGACAAGATATTGGACCGACCTTGTCAGATTCACGGTCACCCCGATAAGCCAGCCAATCATACCAATAGAAACTATTGGGTCTTCAAGCAGGCAAGCAAGCTTAACGCCGAGCACAAGGGGAGGAGGCCACCAGGCGATAAAGACGACGGAGCGGCTGTCAGATTTCGGGTTCCGGCAGACCCTTGTGTTTCAAACACTGGGGTGTGCGCGGAGATTACGCCTCCTACCTACCTGTTCCCCACCGCCTCGCTAAGATCTAAGCTACGGAAAGAACAGCACAAGAGACACAGGATTTATACTGGTTCGGACCACCATTGTGGTGTAATACCCTACTCCAGTTTGTGGCGTGGTGGTCTGTGTTGATGAAGATGGGTCGTGCTGGGCCCCCTTTGAGCCACGCCGCAGGCCGCAGGCAGGCAAGTCTGGGGACCCCTGTTCCCAGAACGCCGACAGCGGCTTGCCAGCTGAACACCAGGGGCTAGAAATAGTTTCCCTCTGAAGTTCGACCACTCCCGGAATGGAAATAGCAGTTCGACTTCCGCCACCCACCCACTATACTGGCAAGATTTACACCACGCGTACATCACTATGCGCTCAAGATACCGTGGGCATCGGCGGAAGCACAATACAATCCTGCAAAGCATTCCCGTAACGATTTTTATCTGTTTTCCTTACTTTTCTTTATTATCTCTTAAAACTAGGTGACCGTCAAGACATCATCTACATCGGACTCTCTCGGAGTTCGGATCCATACAGTCACCTAAGGGGCCACTTCCGTTAAGGATTCCCCCCTCCCCGAGGACGGGCGGCGCAGACGTGCGACAGGAGGTCCAAAATAAGTTTTTGTAGACCGCACTCTTTATTTTGAGCCTGTACTATGCCCTTTTCCTCCGTTCCCAACCCCGAGCATGTCAAATAGCCGGGTTGTGGTTTCTACTCTTTATATATATTTATCATTGGCATATTGCTCCGCTCCTAGTAAACTTTATCCGAACTAATTTTCCATGCTCTTTCAACAATGAGCACGGCCTCAACGGCTGCTCTACAGATGTACCTCGGCATACCCTGCCACGGGCTCGGTATGGGAATGAATGAGTTGCCAGCAAAAGTCCGAACAGCTCTATAGCACACTTCGGCGTCGCAAATTTGGCCTTATATGCATCAGCTTCGAATCATTGTCTTGGGTCAATAGTTGGGTTGCCCGGCTCCTGTGCTTGCTACCCTACGTTCCGCTCTATCGGCTAGGGTAGTAAAGGGAGAACTACTATGATTGTGCCCTGGTCTAAACCGGATGAGCACCTCAGTAGAGAAAGCTGAAAACCGACTGTCATGATGCGGCGAGAGCTGGTTAACCACTTGACGACTTCTTGGAATCCTTAGCAATTCTCCACGTCACACGAGGGATCTTTTTCAGATCAAATATGTAAGGCACTATATGCCGCATACATACCAGGGGCTATGTCGTAGTCCCACCATAAAACTCCTATGGCTAAATGAAAGTGTTAAAGCCTTATAGTCCGATTGACTGGTTCGCCGCATTAGCACCTCCTTCACGGACCAAGACGTTGGATAAAGAGTGATTACATGCTTTTCCGAACACCCCCGTACTTCCTACGAGGGGGCTGAAGCCGACAACTGGAAAACTTTCAGGTTATATTAAAATGGCCGCACAGGAGGAATTCAAGCTTTTGAGCAAAAATATAAAAGTAGATCAATTATAAAATTGTCTTTTACAATTCTAATACACCTCACTCAAACATTATGTTCTTCGAGCATTGACCCTCTATCAGGCGGGCGGCTTCCAGGACGTCTTCAAAATAATGCTCCGGCTCATTACGGTCCTTGCCCTCGGGCGGACTCTTCGCCGCAACATCGACGGCCTTCATCTTCCCCCAGAACGTCTTGACTCGGGCAAAGGCCATCCGTGCACCCTCAATGCACGCCGACCGCTTCGCAGCATCGATACGCGGCACCACATCAACAAGACGCCGCACCAGGCCAAAGTAGCTATTGGGAACATGCTCATTCAGCCACAACCGGATTATGACGTTCTTCATGGCATCGCCGGATATCCTATGAAGCTCGGCCCATTGGGACATCTGTTCATTCAGCAACAGAGGGCGCTTTGATGTGCCAAATTGTGACCAGAAAAGCTTCTCTGTTGCATACCCCTCTTGTGCTTGGTAAAATTGCGCCGCATCGGAAGAACTCTTCGGCAAGTCCAAAAATTCAGCCGGAGAACTCCAGACCTGGTTTTGCTGAGCATAGTCCAGATCGCCAAACTTAGTCTGAAGCAAAAAGGGCTTACCGGCCGCTATCTCCTTAGCCTGCCGAATCTCTTCACGAGCTACCCTAGATTCATACCGAGCTTCACTCACCTCTCGCACGGCCTTATCAAGTTCAGCCATTTTGGCTTTATTCTCCTTCTCAAGGAATTCATAGCGGCTGGCAGTATTCTTCAATTCAAGCGCCAGTGCGGATATTTTGTCCTCACTTTGGCGCCAAGCTGCTTTTTCGGCTCTTAGATCAGTCGATGCCTTCTCGGCAGCCACATCACTACACCGGGCCTGCTCCTTGGCCCGGGCTAGCTCCGCCCGAAGAGCTTCAACGATGGCAACACCATCTGCAATCATGCACAGTTCATATAAAACCCTTTTCGGCATCAGGCCTACATTACAAGCACATTGGTGTAAGGAATGCTCGAAATATATACCTTGCGAGTCGTCAAGACGCATGTTGATCAATGCAATGTCATCTTCTACAATATCCAGCTTCCGCTGCAGTTCGGCCACTTCCGTATTTCGGGTAGCCGAAGAAAGGGAGGCAGCATGTATTCCAAGTTAAATCAAGGTTAGTAACTAAGCATATCTTTTTGATCCTCCGATCGCTTCCTTCGGAAGGCAATCCGAGTCTCAGGGGCTACTGCATATACAACAGGTGCATTATGTCAATATTATAAAATTGGCAAAACTACATCACAAACCTCAAAACCTCTTAGAAGGCTCGAGAAGGCCTCGTTCAATCTGCTTTTCGCGGATAGAACCTTTTCGACCACCGTAACCATCAAGGCACGGTGCTTCTCTGAAATGGACGCTCGCCGCAACATGTCCTTCAGCATTTCTGGTGCTCCAGGGTCTTCGGAAACCGCCGCCGGAGTACGGCATTCCTTTGAAGGAATCCGCTTACTCGCCCCCAGAATCGTCTCCGGCTGTAAACCGGACGGTTCGGGGCCATCATTCTTGATTCCCGGACCTTGAGTGATAGCAGCACCACCTTCGGGTAACGCCTTCTTCATTTCCTGCACTGCTTGACGATCAGGAGGAGCCCTTCGGGACGATACCTCAGTATCATCCCCTGTCGGTGTCAAAACCGGCGGATCTCGGGTAGGGGGTCCTGAACTGTGCATCAAGGTCGGATGGTAACAGGAGATAAGGGACACTTTATTTTACCCAGGTTCGGGCCCTCTCGATGGAGGTAAAACCCTACTCCTGCTAGACTAATATTGATGATATGGGTAGTACAAGAGTAGATCTACCACGAGATCAAGGAGGCTAAACCCTAGAAGCTAGCCTATGGTATGATTGTGTATGATGATGGTTGTCCTACGGACTACAACCCTCCGGTTTATATAGACACCGGATAGGGTTAGGGTTACATAGAGTCGGTTACAATGGTAGGAGATCTTGAATATCCGCACGCCTAGCTTGCTTTCCACGCCAAGAAAAGATCCTTCCGGACACGGGACGAAGTCTTCAATCTTGTATATTCATAGTCCTGGAGTCCGGCTGAAGGTATAGTCCGGCTATCCGAACACCCCCTAATCCAGGACTCCCTCAGTAGCCCCTGAACCAGGCTTCAATGACGACGAGTCCGGCACGCAAATTGTCTTCGGCATTGCAAGGCGGGTTCCTCCTCCAATTTCTTCAAGAAGATTGTAAACACCAAAAATAGTGTCCGGCTCTGCAAAATAAGTTTCCACATATTGCCATATAGAGAATAATATTAACACAAATCAAATCTGCTGACGTATTCCGCAGTGCGTCGTAACACTGCGGCCAAGCTCTTTATATAAATTGTTTTCATTGTTCCACCTCAGCGTGTTTTAGCGAGGCGGTTTCCTTGGCACGTCTTGTCAAAGCAGAGATCGTGTGCCCCTTTTAATGGGATTCTCATCAATACGGACGTGGGTAACCCAACCGCGCCATTTACCACGGCGCTTGGGAGGCAAGTGAGTTTTATTAGGTAGGCGGGGATGCCTAACCGCACCCGCTTGTATAAAGGGATAAGGATTCACCTTTTTAACCTACGCCTTCTTCCTCCTTTGCCAATCCATCTCTCGCGCACTCAAGCTCCAGCGCCCAAGTCCGCTCTTCCTTCCTCAACCTTCTCCAACAATGTCCGGAGCGGGAGGCAAGTGGATGGCCTCCTCCGTTACGGAGGCACAAGTAAAAAAGCTAAGGAAAGCCGGATACTTGTCCAAGGACATCCCGCATCGGCTCCCTGAGAAAGGGCAGCTTCTTCCTACCCCAGGGCCCCATGAGAGGGTAGTTTTTCTTCCCCACTTCCTCCGCAGACTGGGCTTTCCACTTCACCCATTTGTCTGGGGGCTCATGTTCTACTACGGCCTGGATTTCCATGATCTGGCCCCGAACTTTGTCCTCAACATCTCGGCGTTTATCGTCGTGTGTGAGGCCTTTCTCCGCGTCTGCCCCCACTTCGGCCCCTGGCTCAAAACCTTCAACGTCAAGCCCAAGGTGGTGTCCGGCACCCAGGCGGAGTGCGAAGGCGCTATGGCCGGCAAGATGGCCAACGTCCTCTGGTTCGATGGCTCCTATGTGGAGTCCCTAAAGGGGTGGCAGGCCGGGTGGTTTTACATCACCGAGCCACGCGATCCGAAATGGGCCGCAGCCCCCGAGTTCAGATCCGGACCCCCCACGCGGCTCATGTCCTGGAAAGAGACGGGCCTGTCGTGGGGCAACGAGGAAGAAGTGACTGGGTTGCAAACATGCATCCAGTCCCTGGTGAACAGGCCAATCCGGCTGATCAATGAGATCCAGGTCATGCTCGTTCGCCGGATCCTCCCGTGCCAACAACGGGATTTTACTTTGTGGGAATTCGACCCGGCGCAGCACCAAACCCTCAGTAGGCTCTTCGACATGACGTATGAAGACGTCTGGAAGGTGCTGACCAAAGGTGCCGAGTCCCCCACATCCGCTTCCGAGGACCGCGGATACAGCTCGCAGCATCATGCCAGCGAGGTGAGCTATCTATACCTTTGACAGGTTTGTTAAGCTCTTCTTCATAGATTAACACTATGCGGGATCTAAACTCCCTTTACCTTTGACAGGCTTGGCGGGCTATATCCGGACCAATTAACTGTCCGGCTCCCCTGCACGAAGACCCAGCCCCAGCTCTCTTGGTGAAGCTGCTGGCTCCGGCACCTTATGTGGTGCCAGAGAAGAAGGCCAAGAAGAAGAAAACCACCGGGACGAAAGAGTTCCCGCAACATGGTGGTGTCGGACTCGTCATCTGACGAGTCCGCGACGCTCTCCTCTCGTGAAAACGAGGAGGAGGAACATGAAAACTCTCCCCCCAACGAGGGGAGAAAAGAAGAAGAAGGCCATCCCAACGGGGGAGGCCGAGGGGTCGAGGAAAAGGAAGACCCCTCCGCCGGACTACTCCCACGACGCTGAAGAGGGCGGAGAGGAGCGGCCGGACAGAACCAAGCGTCCGGCGAAATCGTAAGTATTTATATAGCAGAGTGACTCATGATATTATTTTAATGCGCGGCTTTCCCTAATATCGCTCGTAATTTATGCAGCCCGCCCCGGGCGGAACTCGACGATTCGTCGAGCGGCTCCTTGGATTCGTCGGACGTGAACTCGGTTCCGCCCGCTGTCTCCCCCTACAGGGCGGATGACGCTGAAGTGGCGTCCCGCCAAGCTCCAGGGCAGGAGCAGATACTCCTGGAGGAGCCGCAAGGCAATCCTCCGGACCCCAGGAGTAAAGGGGATGAAACCCCCAGGGCTCCAGGTCCGGCTTTGTGCTGGACACCGCGCCGGACTCGACAGTCCTGGTCCGCGGTGGGCGAACTCCTTCCGAGAGGAGTAAGCCGTCTGAGCCGGCGACCTCCGTCCAACCAGAGGCGCCGGACAATCTGCTGGAGGTGCTTGAGGGCGCCGCCATCGACGAGGAGCACCGTACTGTTATGAGTACGGTGATCCAAAGGGTTCAGTCCGCCAAGAGCGGACTGACTGAAGCTTGCGCTAGCCTTCTAACAGGCTTCGAGGTAAGTAAAAATATGTCAAATTATTTTCCGCATAGACAGTAGCCCCTGATGCTCTGTTCGGTGTTCGGAAAGAAAAGCCGAATAGAGGATCTAGTAATTTTCGCAGGAGTCTAACAACAAAAAGTCAAATATGCGTATGCAGGCTTCGCTGCTGTCCACCGCTGCACTGACTGCGCAGGTGGATGTCCTTAAAAAGGACCTCGGGCGGACCGAGCAAGAGCTTGGCCTTGCCAAACGGCAGCTCCGGGAGAAAGAAGGTAAAAAATACCCTAAAAAAGAAAAAAGGTGCCTATAGAGAGGCTTGATTGCAGAAAGAAATAACAGGATTGTACTGCTTATTGTAGGGGCCACAACCGAGGTGGCAACCCTGAAGCAGGCGCTGGCTGAGGCCGGAGAGAAAATGGCCGAGGAGCGCGCCGAGCGAGAAAGGCTTGGGGTTCAGGTCGGCGAGGTGCAGCAAGAGCTGCAAGCTCTCATGAAAAAACATGAGAGTTTGGAGCTTGAGTCAAAAGCGCAAGCATCCAAGCTCGCGTCGGCCCTTGAGACAGCCAAGAGTGCCAAGGCCGAAGCCCAAAAGGCCCTCCAAGAGTTGGAGGAGGTGAAAAAGATAGCAACGGGTAAGGCATTCTTAATGCAAAGTAGGAATATAAAAGTAAAGTACATGTTACTTACCCGAATCCGGAGTTCTCCAGGGGCGTTCGCCGATCTTCCCCGCAGCGTATCCGACGCCGCCGCGTTCTACCGAGCTGAAGAGGGCAGCTCGACGAAGAGTGTGTTCTGGTCTCAGTATTCTGAGGCCGGACACCCTGTGCCTTTGAGCGATCAGCTGAAACAGCTGGTCGAGCTCCACAAGGCGGCCGAACAGGCCATGAAGGGCTTACTAGTTCGGTTGTGGCCTGGAGAGGCCCTGCCTGGGAGCTATTTCGGGCTAGTGCGGCGGCTGGTGGAGGCCTGTCCACGGCTTGAGGTCATCAAGCGCTCCGCCTGCATTGAAGGTGCCCGGAGGGCCCTTGCCCGTGTAAGGGTACACTGGGGTAAGCTGGACGGAGAGAAGCTGGTGAAGGACAGGCCGCCGCCGGGGAAGGAGCATCGCAAGCCCGAGAACTACTACAAGGAAGTTCTTGCCGGAGCCCGCCTTGTCGCGGATGAATGTACTAAAGATGTAGTATTTGAATGAACTCGCTCGTTTGTATCCCGTGCGCTGAAAACTTGTTCATATGCGCTAAGCAATGCTTATTGAATTTAAAATATTATTTTCTGTGCGGCCGTTTATCAAAAATTGAGAGATGGCGAGTCGTCGACTACTGCCCCCATGCCACTAGTGCTGGGGTGTTCGGGATAAACCTGAGGGCTCTTTTTCCCATAGTTGGGTCCTTCGAGGGAGGCGCTCAGCACAACGAACCAGGCAATCAGACTATAATGCTTGAACACTCTCACTTAGCCATAGAACGTTATAATTTTAAATTTCGGCGAAGCCCCTAGTTCGAAAGGCCGAATTCGGGGCGCTATCCACGCCTTTGGCCGGACATAGCCAGCCCCTCGCTCGAAGCGGCATAAGTCTTTAAGGACTCGAAAAAACCTCTCGAACAGCGACCGGTCTCACGCCTTATCATGACAGTCTGTTTTAGCTTTCTCCACTGAGGTGCTTAACCCAGCTGAACTGGGGCACAATCGCAGTGGTTCTCCTAGTGCTACCTTAGCCGATATAGCGGAACGTAAGGCACCAAAACATAGGAGCCGGGCAAACCCAACATGTGACCAAAATCATGATTCGGAGCCGATGCATATAGTGCTATAAGTTCGGGGTGCCGCACTTGTGAAAGTGTGCAGACTTCTCACACCAGATAGAAGGGTAATGAAGCCCCTGGCGTGTTTTGCCGTACCATGGTGTACGGTTGTGATCATGTTTTTTTAATGAACATATATATTAAAAGAGGACAACGCAAAAAATAGGCGAAAAGCTATGCATTGTTTATAGAGAGGTTATTTATCAAAGCCGAACGATACAAGTAGTGCGATAAGCAAAAAAGATATTAGACTATTTAACATGTCCTGACCAGGCGCAGGCCGCGGAATTTAGAAACAGATATATCGCTCGAAATAGAGACCACCTGAGAGTTCCGTAATGCGGCGTAGCTTTGTCTGCTTTCCTGGGTCTTGCATCGTCTATGCGGCAGCAAAGCCGAACAGGTTATCCAGAGTGTGGAGTCCTGAAAGTAAATAAAAAATCCGGCAGCCCCTAGTACGTTTGATGCCATATTGTAAACATGCCGTTAATGTGCCCCTCCCCCTGTGCCCATGGAATTTCGAGGGCGTAATTGTGTACTCGAGGTACTAGCTCCGCTATGTTGCGATGGCTGGGGTTGGGGCCGTATTGCTACGCTTGCTCCGAACGTGCCAGGCGGTCTTGTTGCAGGTTACTCTGGGCGCGCTTTGCATTGTCCGGCTTTTTAACGGCCGGACTAGAGAGTTGCCTTGAAAGGCTGCTTTGTACTTCCGCTGTGAGGGCCGCCGTGTGCTCCTCTGTACGGATGGAGCGTTCAGTGTTTCCTTTGACCGTAATTACTCCTCGAGGGCCTGGCATCTTGAGCTTGAGATATGCGTAGTGCGGCACCGCATTGAATTTAGCGAATGCGGTTCGTCCGAGCAGGGTGTGATAGCCACTGCGGAACGGGACTATATCGAAGATTAACTCTTCGCTTCGGAAGTTATCTGGAGATCCGAAGACCACATCAAGTGTTACCGAGCATGTGCAATTGGCCTCTACACCTGGTATGACGCCTTTAAAGGTCATCCTTGTGGGCTTGATCCTTGATGGATCTATGCCCATTTTCCGCATTGTATCTTGATAAAGCAGGTTCAGGCTACTGCCGCCGTCCATGAGGACTCTTGTGAGATGAAATCCGTCAATGATTGGGTCAAGAACCAATGCGGCAAAACCGCCGTGACGGATGCTAGTGGGGTGGTCCCTTCGATCAAAAGTGATCGGGCAGGAGGACCATGGGTTGAACTTTGGGGCGACTGGCTCCATCGCGTATACGTCCCGCAGCGCACGCTTCCGCTCCCTCTTGGGAATGTAGGTCGCGTATATCATGTTCACCGTCTGCACTTGTGGGGCAAACCCCTTCTGTCCATTGTTGTTCGGCGGCCTGGGCTCCTCCTCGTCGTCGCTATGCAGCCCCTTGTCTTTGTGTTCGGCTCTTAACTTGCCTGCCTGCTTGAACACCCAACAATCCGTGTTGGTGTGATTGGCTGGCCTTTCGGGGGTGCCATGAATCTGGCACGAGCGGTCGAGCATCCGGTCCAAACTGGACGGGCCCTGGGTATTCTTTTTAAATGGCTTTTTCCGCTGACCGGATTTATAGCCTCTGAATCCGGCATTTACTGTCATATCCTCATTGCTGTCGCTGCTAACGCGGCCTTTTGCTTATTTCGACGTGTCCTGCCACTTTTGTCCTTGGTATCCGAATTACCGGGGTTCTTCGATAAGTTGTTGCTGCGAGCTAGCCAGCTATCTTCGCCCGCGCAAAAGCGGGTCATGAGTGTCGTGAGGGCTGCCATAGATTTCGGCTTTTCCTATCCCAGGTGCCGGGCAAGCCACTCGTCGCGGATGTTATGTTTGAAGGCTGCTAGGGCCTCTGCGTCCGGACAATCGACTATCTGCTTTTTCTTTGTTAGGAACCGTGTCCAGAATTGCCTGGCCGATTCTTCTGGCTGCTGAATTATGTGGCTTAGGTCGTCGGCGTCTGGTGGCCGCACATAGGTCCCCTGGAAGTTGTCAAGGAATGCGGCTTCCAGGTATTCCCAAGAATCGATTGAGCCTGCTGGTAGGCTGTTAAGCCAGTGCCGGGCTGGTCCCTTGAGCTTAAGGGGGAGATATTTGATGGCGTGTAGATCGTCGCCACGTGCCATGTGGATGTGAAGGAGATAGTCCTCAATCCATACTGCCGGATCTGTCATACCATCGTACGACTCGATGTTGACGGGTTTGAAACCCTCTGGGATTTTATGATCCCTTACTTCATCTGTGAAGCATTGTGGGTGTGCGGCGCCCCTGTACTGGGCTATGTCAAGACGCAGCTCGGAAGAGCTATGCCTGTTGTGTTCGGCCCGGCCAGATTTATTGTGTCCGGAGTGAAGATCATCACGTGTCATCGGGCGTCTGCGCGATCCATAGATCGATCTTGTGTGCCTTGCTTTATCCTCCAGTACGTCTCGTAGGTCTGGCTCATTTTTCCGTGCCTTAGTTGAGCGGCACCGGGGCATGGCTTGTTTAGAAGTTTGACAGGCCTCTCTGTCGCGGCCGCGAGGTGGCCGGTCTGCCATGTCATGCATTAGTAATGTAGGTGTTTCCCCCTCTGATTGGGGTAGCGGCCTGTGCTTAGGATAATTTTTGGAGGGGCGCTCGAGTTCATACTCTTCGGCCGCAAGGACTTCAGTCCATCTGTCAGCTAGCAAATCTTGGTTAGCTCTAAGTTGTTGCTGCTTTTTCTTTATGCTATTCGCCATGGCTAGAAGCCTGCGTTTAAAACGCTCTTGTTCGGCGGGGTCTGATGGTACGACGAATTCGTCGCCGTCGAGGCTTGCCTCGTCTTCGGAGGGAGACATGTAGTTATCATCCTCAACCTCTCGCTCTGCCGCTCTCTCATGAGGGTTGGCTTCTCCATCTTCCTGCGTCGAATCTTGCTGGATTTGGTGTTCTTCGGCGCTATCTGGGGTAGTATTATCTCCCGTGCCGGAATCACCGTTTCTGCTGTGCCGGGATTTAGAGCGGCGCCGTTGACGCCGACGTTTTGGCTATTTTTTCGAGGTGTCATCCTCCGCTGTTCCATCGCCATCTCCATCCTTTGGAGCGTCCACCATATATATGTCATATGACGAGGTGGCGGTCCAGCGCCCTATAGGTGCTGGTTCTTGTTCGTCTCCTCCTTCGTCGTCCATACCGTCGAAGTCTTCGGAGCCGAAGTCAAGTATGTCGGTTAAATTATCGACAGTGGCTATTAAGTGGGTGGTGGGTGGGCTTTGAATTTCTTTGTCCTCCGAATCCCAACCTCGCAGACCATAGTCCGGCCTGGGCTCTCCTGATAGAGAGAGAGACTTGAGAGAATTCAGGATATCACCGAAAGGTGAGTGCTGAAAGATGTCCGCGGCGGTGAAATCCATTATAGGCGCCCAATCGGATTCGATCGGCAGGGGCACGAGAGGCCCGGAGTTCGGAGAAGAATCCGACTCCTTGGAGTCATGGGCCGTGCACAGTACGGGGCTGGCGTTCGGCTCGATCGCCTTCAAGATCACGGCCCGCGAGGTGACGTCCAACCGTTCATCCTCAAAGAACGCAGCGGGCTCCGAGTCGAGGATCGGGGCCGGTGCGTGTGCGGCCTCCAGGGCACTATTCAGAGGCAGAGCTATATCATGCCCCTCGAGGTCGTGCGGCGCGCTTGGTTGTGGCTCGAACCCGTCAAAGATCAAGTCTCCGCGGATATCTGCCGTGTAGTTTAAGCTTCCAAACCTGACTTGATGGCCAGGGGCGCAGCTTTTGATCGGCTCCAGACGACCAAGCGAATTGGCCCGCAGAGCGAAGCCGCCGAAGACGAAGATTTGTCCGGGGAGGAAAGTCTCACCCTGGACCTCATCGTTGTTGATGATCAAAGGAGCCATCGGGCCTAAAAGCGACGACACAGAGGAACTCTCAATGAAAGCACCAATGTCGGTGTCAAAACCGGCGGATCTCCGATAGGGGGTCCCGAACTGTGCGTCAAGGTCGGATGGTAACAGGAGACAAGGGACACTTTATTTTACCTAGGTTCGGGCCCTCTCGATGGAGGTAAAACTCTACTCCTGCTAGATTAATATTGATGATATGGGTAGTACAAGAGTAGATCTACCACGAGATCAAGGAGGCTAAACCCTAGAAGCTAGCCTATGGTATGATTGTGTATGATGATGGTTGTCCTACGGACTACAACCCTCCGGTTTATATAGACACCGGATAGGGTTAGGGTTACACAGAGTCGGTTACAATGGTAGGAGATCTTGAATATCCGCACGCCTAGCTTGCCTTCCACGCCAACAAAAGATCCTTCCGGACACGGGACGAAGTCTTCAATCTTGTATCTTCATAGTCCTGGAGTCCGGCTGAAGGTATAGTCCGGCTATCCGAACACCCCCCTAATCCAGGACTCCCTCATCCCCCCTGTTGGGCGAAGAGGCCGGAGATGGCGTGTCACTCTCCATCATCTTCGAAAGAAGGTCTCCCGAGGAGGAGGGCGATTGAGAAACACCAGGCATTAACCTGCGTGGATGTGCATATGTCGGATGATTACTTCACTAATAGGAAAAGAATGAGGTATGTTTAAAGTGCCCCAGCTTCACTTACGGTTTGGCCAGAGGTTCGCCCTCGCCATAAAACCTTAAGGCAACATCGCTCTCCCGGCCCAAACTGCCCGACGATGGCATTTTTCCTCTCTTAGAAGGCTTCCCCTCCTGATCTTCGGAAGCAGCCCTCTTTTTGCCATGGAGGGCTTCCTTCGCACCTTTTCCCTTGGGCAAAAGAGTTTTGGTTTCCCCGAACACCGCATCTAATTCGTCCTCAGGGTGGGTATCACCTTAGGGCTCCCCATTCTCACCCTCCTCTACAGACACCTGATACGGTGTGGGAATCAGCATTCTTGTCAGCAGGGCGGTCGCAGAGTCTTCGGGAAGGGGCGCCGGACACCAGATTAACACCGCTTTCTTTATCCAGTCCTGTATAGGGACGGATTGTTCAGTATCTTGTCAATAGATGCTTGAATGTAAGTTGTTTGGAGTTTGAGTACTTACCGCAGTGTCCGGATGATTGCAGTCAAGGCTGACATCTTCGATGGTGTCCGACCATTGTTCTCGTTCCCCAAAATATAATTTCCACATTCCTTCATGTGTGGCGCCGAAGAAGTGCCAAAGAGGCCGCCACCCTTCTGGATTAAACTCCCACATACGGAGAGGCCGCCGCTGACATGGCAGGGTCCGGCGGACTAGCATTACTTGAACGATGTTCACAAGACCGATTCCCTTCTCGGTAAGGCTTCGGATGCGACCTTGCAGAGACTGCACTTCATTGACGGATCCCCAGTCTAGTCCCTTATTGATCCATGAAGCAAGCTGAATTGGAGGGCCGGGTCGGAACACAAGCGTAGCCGCCACTTGGAGCCCCGCGGCTCGTTGATATAAAACCACCCCTGCTGCCATAGGTCGGAAGACTTGGCGAAAGATCCTTCAAACCAAACCGCGCTGGCAAGCTTGCCTATTGTGACGCTGCCACACTCTACCTGCTCCTCCTCTGTCACCTACGGCCTCGCGTCAAAGGTCTTGAGCCACAAACCATAGTGGGGAGGAGTCCGGAGGAAGGCCTCACACGTGACGATAAATGTCGAGATGAGGAGAGTAGAGTCCGGGGCCAGATCGTGAAAGTCTATCCCATAGTAGAACATGAGCCCCCGGACGAAGGTGTTAAGCGCAAGCCCTAACCCATGGAGGAAGTGGGACACAAACACTACCCTCTTGCGGATTTGGGGGTAGGAATGACCTGCCCCTGTGCAGGAAGCCAATGAAGGATTTCCGGGGTCAGATACCTCGCTGCGCGGAGCTTCGCAATATCCTCCTCTGTGACAGAAGAAGCCACCCACCGGCCTTGACGGCTGGATCCGGACATGATTAGGGCTGGTGGCGATGGGAACCCGAGTGTTGGAACTTGCGGTGGCTAGGGTTGAGGAAGGAGCAAGCGCAAAGGAAGAAGACGAGTCTGGGTCCCTATCTAAAGCCCCCAAATACTGAGCGTATCCACCTGGGTCCCGAAACTTACCTATCTCCAGAGAGTTGTACCCAGGGGCGGTTGGGTTACCCACGTCTGCATTAATGAAAATCCCGTGAATAAGGGAACACGATCTCTACCTTGGCAAGACGTGCCAGTAAAACCGCGTCCTGAGACGTGGGGTGACGTGCCGGCCAACGGTTGGAAATAGTAACCGGGCAGGCGTTATGCGATGTCATAAACAGTTATCAACAAATTAGACTCATGGAATATTGTATTTTCTGCAATTATATACACAGGTCCGGATATACTTACTGCATCTAAAGACTATTCCGGAGTTCAGAAGGAGGGAACCAGCCTTGAAATGTCGAAGACAAATCTACGCGCCGGACTCCTCGTCATTGAAGCCAGGTTCAGGGGCTACTGAGGGAGTCCTAGACTAAGGGGTCCTCGGGCGTCTGGCCTTTTATTCATTGGGCCGGACTGATGGGCTGTGAAGATACGAAGGCCGAAGACTATACCCGTGTCCGGATTGGACTTTCCTTGGCGTGGAAGGCAAGCTAGGCGACCAACTGTGAAGATTCCTTCTTATGTAACCGACTCCATGTAACCCTAGATCTCTCCGGTGTCTATATAAACCGTAGAGCGTAGTCCGGATAGGGAGAGACACATTACCATATTCACATAGGCTAGACCTCTAGGGTTTAGCCATTTCGATCTCGTGGTAGATCAACTCTTGTAACACTCATATTCATCAAGATCAATCAAGCAGGAAGTAGGGTATTACCTCCATAGAGAGGGCCCGAACCTGGGTAAACATCATGTCCCTTGTCTCCTATTACCATCGATCCTAGACGCAAAGTTCGGGACTCCCTACCCGAGATCCGCCGGTTTTGACACCGACACCACACATGATGTAAAGAAGAAAAAGAAAAGACGGAGAAGCAAAGGTAAAAAGTTATCCCTCCCAAATGATGTTGCTCCTATTACTCATTGTGATGTGATAATTGCTATACTATTGGTGTTATCCATACTATTAATGATGAGAGTGATTATGCTTATGATATGAAAAGGCCCAAGCTTGGGGATGCCATGTTTGATGAGAATGAAAAGTTTGAGAATTTATTTGCTACAATTAATGATTGTCCCAAGCTTGGGGAGGCTATGTTTTATGAAGATGATATGTTTAACCTCCCAAGTTTTGATATGCAAATTTATTATGATGATAGCATGTCTCCTATTTATGATGGTTATATTGATGAAAGTGGGTTTGGAAGAGTGTCAACTTTAGAAAGTAATGACCCCGCTATTTTGGAGGGTGTTGAATCTTATTGTGACAATTATGAAAGTGGATTTGGAGAGGTCATGACTTTATTTAGTAATGATTCCACTATCTTGGAAGAGGTTTCAATTGATTATGATGAGAACAAAGTTGCTACTTATGATGATTATTGTGATGACACTTATGCTATAAAAAGTAGTGATGATTATATTAAAACTTGTCATGATTATGATTACCCTTTTTCTAAACATTACTCTTTTAATGTGGAAACAATTTATAGTATTCGAGTTTCTTATGATACTCCCACTACTCCGAATGAGAAGAATTTTGCTTATGTGGAGAGTAGTAAATTTTCTATGCTTGTAGATCATGAAAAGAATGCTTTATGTGATGGTTATATTGTTTAATTCATTCATGATGCTACCGAAAATTACTATGAGGGAGGAACATATGCTTGTAGGAATTGCAATAATATCAAGTTTCCTCTCTATGTGCTTAAAGTTTTGAAGTTATGCTTGTTTTGCCTTCCTATGCTAGTTGATTATTGTTCCCATAAGTTGTTTGCTCACAAAATCCCTATGCATAGGAAGTGGGTTAGACTTAAATGTTCTAGTCATATTCTTCATGATGCTCTCTTTATGTTTCAATTCTTATCTTTTATATGAGCATCATTGAAATCATCATAACTAGCTAGGGGTGTTAAACGTTAGTGCTTGTTGGGAGGCAACCCAATTTTATTTTTGTTCTTTGATTTTTATTCCTGTTTAGTAATAAATAATACATCTAGCCTCTGTTTAGATGTGGTTTATGTTTTAATTAGTGTTTGTGCCAAGTAGAACCTTTGGTAAGACTTGGGTGAAGTCTTTGCAATCTTGCTGTAAAAAACAGAAACTTTTGCGCTCACGAGATTAGCTGCCATTTTTTACTAGAGACTGCTTTTAGGTTGATTCTTTTTGAATATGATTAATAGACAAATGCCTCACGTCCACCAATTTATTTCAGAATTTTTGAAATTACAGAAGTATTCGAATGATACAGATTACTATAGACTGTTCTGTTTTGACAGATTCTGTTTTCTATGTGTTGTTTGCTTATTTTGATGAATCTATGAGTAGTATCGGAGGGTATGAACCATAGATAAGTTGGAATACAGTAGATATTACACCAATATGAATTTAGGATGAGTTCACAATAGTACCAAAAGTGGTGATTTATTTTCTTATACTAACGAAGCTTACGAGTTTTCTGTTAAGTTTTGTGTTGTGAAGTTTTCAAGTTTTGGGTAAAGATTCGATGGAATATGGAATAAGGAGTGGCAAGAGCCTAAGCCTGGGGATTCCCAAGGCACCCCAAGGTAATATTCAAGGACAACCAAGAGCCTAAGCTTGGGGATGCCTTGGATGGCATCCCCTCTTTCGTCTTCGTTCATCGGTAACTTTACTTGGTGCTATATTTTTTATTCACCACATGATATGTGTTTTTCTTGGAGCATCATTTTATTTTTGTTAGTATTTGCTTGCTGTTATTTATAATAATGTTTTGCATCTCTAGTTTCAATAAAAATGTCAAGGATAGCTTTTACCATGCTTATTTTGCAAGTATACATGTTGCTGTTTCAAAACAGAAAGTTTACCGCTGTTGCAAAAATTCCCTAGGAAAGTCAGAATGTGATAAAATGTTGAAACTTTTTGCATAATAAGCTATGATAAATTTTCTACAGTGTGGTAGAATTTCATAATGTTTGGAGTTAGGGAAGTATTGATACTCTTGCATTCTTTACAGACTATACTGTTTTGGCAGATTGTTGTTGTTTTTGCATATGTTTGCTTGTTTAATGATTCTATTTGAGGATAGGAGTATTAAATATCTAAAGACATTTAGTATGCAATGTTGAATAATATTTTTTTGTGATTTGCTAAATTAGAGAATGATAAGGTTTTTGCATTGGTTTATACTAACTTATCTCACGAGTTCTTGTTGAGTTTGGTGTGGATGAAGCTTTCGAGATTTAGGAAACCGTGATATGAGAGGAATTAAGGAGACACAAAATCTCAAGCCTGGGGATGCCCAAGGCACCCCAAGATAATATTTCAGTAAGTCTCAAGCATCTAAGATGGGGGATGCCCCGGTAGCCATCCCACCTTTCTTTTTCAACAATTATCGGTTAGTATCAGTTGAGCCTAAGTTTTTGCTTCTTCACATGATGAGTGCTATCCTTGAAATGTCGTTTTATTTTGTTTTGCTTGCTGTTTGAATAATATCCCAAGATCTGAAATTCTTAAATGAGAGAGAGTCTTCACATAGCTACATAATTATTTAACTACTCATTGATCTTCACTTATATCTTTTTGGAGTAGTTTGTCATTTACTCGTGTGCTTAACTTATATCCTATGAGTAAATGGTTGAATGATTTGAATATCATAAATCTGAAATTATATATGTTTCATATGCTTATCCCATGGGGAGTAATGACTTCACATATAAGAAGTAGAGGTGGTAAATTTATTGAAGGTTAGCAAACATTGTATTGGTCACTTGAACAATTCATGAAAAGAATATTGAAGGAAGAGAGATTTCACATATAAATATACTATCTTGGACATCTTCTATGATTGTGAGCCCCATTAATTATTTTTAAACCTGAGCAAATTAGTTGAAGTTGGACAAGGAAGACAACATAATGAGTTATGCTTGGGTATATTTGTATAGAAGTTATATTGTTATGGATCCTCTAACATGTGGTGCTTGCTATTTAGAATCCTTTCTAGCCAAAATATCTGTACTAAGCGGGAATACTACTTGTGCATCCAAATTCCTTGAACCAAGTTTCTTCCATGAGTGTCCACCATATCTACCTATATGCGGTATTTACCTGTCGTTCCATGTTAATTTGCATGTGCCAAACTCTAAACCTTCATATAATAATCTGTTTTGTATGCCCGAATCGCTCATGTAGCGACTAGGGGTTGTCAGTATCTTCCATGCTAGGTGGGTTATTATCACGATGAGTGGACTCCGCTCATCATTCACGAGAAAATGGCTGGTAACTGGGATGCCCACTCCTATGATCAAAAGATCAAAAACAAATTTGCAAATAATTTAAACAAATCTCCCCCAGGATTGTTGATAGTTGGACGGCACCCGTTGTTTCAGACAAGCCGTGGAGTGTGATTGTTGGTGGAGGGGGAGTAAAATCTTTACCTTTCTGTTTGGGAACCGCCTATAATGTATCTTGTATGGAAGATATTGGGAACTCTTGGTCGTTATGTTGACAATGAAAGCATACCTCTCAAAATTATTTTCATCTCTGTTTTAAAGCTTCGAGCTCTGACACCTCTGCAAATCCCTGCTTCCCTCTGCGAAGGGCCTATCTTTTACTTTTATGCAAGAGTCAGTAGTATTCCTTCTCATTCCAACCTACTTTTAGTTGGCAAGCATCATGTGATGGGGAAAGATCTAAGCATATATGGCCATTCAAATATATTTGATCATGAATTATTATTGTTGACAATTATCTATATGATAAATAAGTTGGGAGGCGAAACATCAAGCCCCTATCTTTCTCTATGTTCGATGGATGTTATTTGTTCTAAAAATATGCTTTGAGTGGTAGCAATCATGGAAGACTATATGATAGTTGAGTATGTGGGATTTGCTAAATCAAAGCTCTTACATAGACCCTTCCTGAAAATAAGATGAATTGCAATTGTTTGATGACTGAGAACGTAGTTTGTTAGTTTTCAAGAAAGTTTATGGTATATGCTTTAACATGTGAATAGCTTGTTACTTGATCATGAAAAGTTTTATGAGATGAGCTACTATTATGACATATAATGATGCTAGAAAAGGTGATTGAAATTATCATTGATCAAACTTGTGCACCTGCTAGCATTCACACTTCATAAATTACTTCTTTTATCATTTACCTACTTGAGGACGAGCAAGAATTAAGCTTGGGGATGCTGATACGTCTCCAACGTATCTATAATTTATGAAGTATTCATGCTATTATATTATCCATCTTGGATGTTTTATATGCATTTATATGATATTTTATATGATTTTTGGGACTAACCTATTAACCTAGAGCCCAGTGCCAGTTTCTGTTTTTTCCTTGTTTTTGAGTTTTACAGAAAACGAATACCAAACGGAGTCCAATTGAAGTGCCAATTTTTGATGATTTTTTATGGACCAAAAGAAGCCCCCGGAGTAAAAGAGTTGGGAGAGAAGAGTCCCGAGCCGTCCACGAGGGTGGAGGGCGCGCCCACCCCCTGGGCGCGTCCCCTTATCTCGTGGATGACTCGGAGACCCCCCTGACGTGAAACCAACGCCAAAAATTCCTATAAATACAGAAACCCCCAGAAAGAAACCTAGATCGGGAGTTCCGCCGCGGCAAGCCTGTGTAGCCACCAAAAACCAATCGGGACCCTGTTTTGGCACCCTGCCGAAGGGGGGATCCCTCACCGGTGGCCATCTTCATCATCCCGGCGCTCTCCATGACGAGGAGGGAGTAGTTCACCCTCAGGGCTGAGGGTATGTACCAGTAGCTATGTGTTTGATCTCTCTCCCTCGTGTTCTTGATGTGGCACAATCTTGATGTACCGTGAGCTTTGCTATTATAGTTGGATCTTATGATGTTTCTCCCCTCTACTCTCTTGTAATGGATTGAGTTTTCCCTTTGAAGTTATCTTATCGGATTGAGTCTTTAAGGATTTGAGAACACTTGATGTATACACTACAAAAAAAAGACACATCCGTGACATTTTGGGCCGAACGAATTTTTTTCTGTCATACATATGACACTTCTATGACGATAATTGTGACAAAACCCGGTATCATCATAGATGTGGTGGGCTCCTACTTCTATGACAAAAAATCATGACAGAAAATGGGCTTTTCGTCCTGGGCGGGCCGGAGACGTAGCTACATGACATTCTTTGGGCCGTCCATGATGGAAAAAACTGTGGTAGAAGCGAGGGGAAGGAAAATTTCAGGGAGTTCCCGGTTACGGTGGGAGGTCGGGGGCCGAGCGATGCACGTTTCTCTCGTACACGTACGCGCGCGTGTGCGAGGCATTGGCTCTAACTGAACCCGAGCGAGGCGTTGGGCTCTAACTGAACCCGAGCGATTGCACTGCAGGCGATGCATTACTGAACCCGAGCGATCGATTAATGGCTGTTAACTGAACCTGATCGAGCGATAACTTCGCTACTGCTGCTAACTGAAGCCGGTCGATTGGATGAACAGTGAGCATTGCGGGGGGGTTGGATGAACAGTGAGCGGTGGCGTTGCCTCTGGATGAACAGGACCCCATGGTGTGGAGGGCTGGATGAACAGTAGACGGTGGAGGGGTGGTTGAACAGTAGCCGGTGGAGTAGCGCGCGGTGGAGGCTGGATGAACAGGAGCCCATGGAGGCTGGAGGAGGTCGATGGTGGAGATGAACAGTATCCCGTGGAATCCCGTTTTGCGGTACGCCACACCCCTCCCAATGAACAGGACCCCCGTTTCGACCGTAGTGCTCCAACACAAGTCCGTTTCGTCCGTTTTGCGGTACGCCACACCCCTCCCGATCAACAGGACCTCCGTTTCAACAGTCTGTTTCCTCCGTTTTGCGGTACGCCACACCCCTCCCAATCAACAGGACCCCCGTTTTGACCGTAGGATGTCTGTTTCGTCCGTTTTGCGGTACGCCACACCCCTCCCGATCAACAGGACCCCCTTCAGAACGTAGGAGGTCTATTTCCTCCGCTGTGCGGTACACCGGGCCTCGTTTCCATCGCCTGTTCCGTCCAAGCCCTCCCGATGAACACGACCACGCATTCCGTTCCGACCCAGCCGGTTGGCTCCCACGCGTTCCGTTGCCTCCCGATGAACACGACGCATTATGTTGCCTTCCATGAACACGACGCATTCCGTTGCCTCCCCATGAACACGACGCATTCCGTTGCCTCCCCATGAACACGACGACGACGTTGTTTCTCCGTTCCGACCCAGCCATGTACACGAGCCCTCGCCGTACGTATGCGCGAGTAGGCGTTCGAGACCCTGCCCGTATGTACGTATGTGGCCGTATTTTCTTTCTTGCACCCTGGCCGTTGTACGTACGTGTACATGCTACGTGCGCGCCTCTACTACGACACGTGCGCGCCTCTACATCCACCAGTATATATGTACGTACACGTTCACGACCAGAATGACAATGCTACGTACGCTTCGACCAGGTGGGTCCCGACTGTCAGGCACTTCCTTCCCTGCGAAGATGTAGCTGGTGGGTCCCAGCAGTCAGGGGGGTGAATCGTTTTTTTTGCTCGAACGCACTTCCTTGCATGCGAAGATGTAGCTGCTGGGTCCCAGCAGTCAGGGGGGCGAATCGTTTTTTTGCCTGGACGCACTTCCTTGCGTGCGAAGGTGTAGCTGGTGGGTCCCAGCAGTCGGGGGCGCATCGTTTTTTCGGACGCACTTCCTTGCATGCGAAGATGTAGCTGGTGGGTCCCAGGAGTCAGGGGGCGAATTGTTTTTTTCAGACGCACTTCCTTGCGTGCGAAGATGTAGCTCGTGGGTCCCAGCAGTCAGGGGGCGAATCATTTTTTCGCGAAATATGGTGGCACGGTTGGTGGGTCCCCGATGTCAGGTGGAGGAATAATTATTTTGTGCGTAATAAGGAGGCACTTCCTTGCGGCTGCCGTGGACCCAGCTGTCAGCCTCTCCACGTACAGTCCACGTCCGATGGAAGTCGTTCCTTGACCACGTTGACCACGCCGCGCCGAGAGCACCAGGGCGGTGGACGACCGCGAGGCCTAGGAAGGGGACGACGCGGAGCCGGGGAAGACGTGGCAGTGGATGCACACGCGAAGAGGAGTACGAGGGTTCATTGGTTTGGCTGCGCTGTCGTCGCCGCAGAATAACAGGGGGTGTGGGTGAGTGGAGCGATGGCCTGGCCAACGGTGGGAGTAGTAGGGGGCGGTGAGGCCGCCGTGGCAGCACAACTGGCCATGGGAAGCAGGAGTAGGCGGCACGACCGGCGCTGCTTTGTGTGGCTGGAGCAAGAAGACCAGAGGTTGAAGAAGCACGACGGCCGTTGGATGGACATCGTACGGTCACTGCAGCTAGAATCGTTTATATTGACTAAGTTGACAAAGCCCTTGGTACGTCAACTTAGTAGGCCCACAGGTCAGCTTCCGAAACGGTGCGCCCTAGATGCCAGGGGGAGGAATCATTTTTTGGGCGGGTGAAGCTAGAATATCCGAGATTGAAGAAGAAACACGCCATCCGTTGGATGGACATCCAACGGCCACTGCTGCTAGAACCGTGTGTTGACTATAAGTTGACAAAGCCTTGCATACACGTGAACTCTGTTTTTTAGGGGGCGCGTCAACTTAGTAAGGCCAGAAGTGTGTGGCAGAGAACTTATAGCCCATTTGAGATTTGTAAGAATGTGTAGCCCATTTTTGATTTCTAATGGAATTTACTATAGTCCATTTACAGTTTTTTAAAAATAGAGCCCATTTCAACCAAGCGTTCAAAACAGAATTCAATAAAATTTCCCACATTTTGATGGGATCCGAAATATTTTTATCCCGAAATTTCCAGTCAGATTAAATACAATTTCAGTATAAATTTATATTACGTAAAAATCCAACAAAACATTGCGCTCGCAACAATTAATGAAATTAAAATTTTCAATATCCAAAAATAATACTTTATGAAGTAATCACATGTTTGGTGCATTTTTTATAGTTACTGCCCAGTTTTTTTAATTACATCCCATTTATTATTTCTTAAAGCCCATTTTCTTGTTAAGCCTAATGCATCCCTCCTAGGAAAGATTTGCAGTCCAGCGGGGCGGAGAATAACAACTTGACCTTGCCTGGGTATTCCTAAAAAAAATTATAACTGGGCTATCCATTTTCAGCTTGAAAAAATGGGTTAATTTGACAAATGCCACTCCAAATTTGGCGATTCCGAGAAATGCCACTGCAATTTCCAAACTTTGAAAAATGCCATTTCATACCATTTCTAGTGGCATTTTTCGAAGTCTATAGTGGGGTTTTTCAAAGTTTGCAAAAATTGCAGTGGCATTTTTCAAAGTCTGGAAATTGCAGCTGCATTTTTATGAATCACCATAATTGGAGTGGCATTTATCTAATTAACCCAAAAAATTAATATCTGGGCTGGATATCTGGCCTGGGCTAGACGGGCCACAGCCCGCCCAGTTAATACCTGCAGCGATGTTTTCGTTCTTGTTCAGAGGAGAAAAATTAATATCTGGGCTAAACATCAAAAAACTCTGCAGTGCTCACACCTCAAAAGCACAAATATTGCTCGAGCTGCTTGGTCCCAGCTGTCGGCCCTTCTTGTGCAATTCTCTCGTTTATTGACTACTACATAGGTTGACAATGGTGTGGGACCGTGATGTCAGGAAACCAGGAGGAAGCAAAATAAATTATAGTTATATATATATATATATATATATATATATATATATAATAAGGAGGCACTTGCATACGTGAGGCTATGGACCTGGTGGGTCCCCATTGTCATCCTCTCCAAGTAAAGTCATCTCCTTGCCCGCGCGCTCTTTCCGCCCGAAACAGTCAGCGCCGCCCGCCCAGCTTCCTGGTGCAGGCGATTGCTCCGCCTTCAAATGACACAAGTGCCGTCCGTCCGTCCATCTGCCGCCCACATTAATGATACGCGGTTGCCGAGGCGGCTACTCCGGCGCCACTCGTCCGCCCCTCCGCCCGCCCACCATTGCTATATAAACTGCTGCAGCGGCCATAGCCGCAGTCATCCGCATTTGTTCCCTTTCTCCTGTCCACACCACTACTGCTCACCATGGCTTCCTCACGCTCCAGCGCTCTTCGGGACGGGCGGACGACGGACCACAAGGAGATGGGAGCCATTGCTGCCGGCGGGCTAGCCGGCAGGTAGCCGGAGGACGACGACGTCCCAAGGGAGAACATGGTAGTCGACGATCCGGTGCCAACCCCCTCCTCCGCGCCATCCTCGCCGGTGCATTGCACCATGAACATCGGCGAGGCCCATGCCCAATATATGGACAGTGTGAGGCAAATGCGTCAGGAGCAGTTTCGGGAGGCGCAGGCTGACGCTGCCTACAACCACCATCTCCTCCAGGAGCACCTGCAGGTGGAGGAGCAGATCGCTGCCGAGCGGGCGGAGCAGGAGGCGCAGCTCGACTCGTACCGCTCCGCCCGCAAGGGCCGCCTCGAGCGCTGGCGGTACCGCATGCGGGTGGCGGAGGCTGCGGCCGCCTACAAAGAGGATAGGAAAGAGGGCGATGAAGCGGGCGAGGCGCTGTTTGGCGAGACCGAGGACGAGGCAGAGGATAATGCCGGCTCCGATGAGTCCCCGCTCCGCTAGCGTCGATGAGGCCCTGCTCCGCCGAGGCCTCGTGGCGCCAACAACGAGGCAGAGGACAATGCCGGCTCCGACGAGTCCCCGCTCCGCTGGCGTCGACGAGGCCCTGCTCCGCTGAGGCCCCGCGGTGCCAACAACGAGGCAGAGGACACCGCCGGCTCTGCCAAGGCCCCGCGGCGCCAACAACGAGGCAGAGGACACCGCCAGCTCCGCTGAGGCCCCGCCCCACCAACAACGAGGCAGAGGACATCGCCGAGGCCTCACCCTGCCGGCAACGTGGAGGAGGATTTCCACCGCTCCACTGAGGCGCCGCCCGTCGACAACGAGACAGAGGACATCGTCGGCTCCACCGAGGCCCCGCCCCGCTGCCAACAAGGCCGCGCCACACAGAAAACGAGGAATAGTAGAACACGGTAGGTCGCCGCCGCTCGGGTCCAAGTAAGGCCACCGCTGGTACCCTCCGGTTGAAGCCAAGCTAGGCGGGTTGACCATTGACGGCCGGTCAGCCTCTTGGCGTCAACGTGGAGTCGGAGAGCTGCGCTGGAGAAGAACGCTGCTTCTACTTATCTGCTGGTGCAGTTGGCTGACTGACACGTGGGCCCAACAGGCCACATGTGAGTTACGCAACTGCACCTGCAGTTAAGTCACTGAAGCTTCTGTTCGGCTCAGCGGGACACAGGTGGGTAGCTTCGGTTAATTAATTATACCTCCAACGCATCCCATTTTAGTTGAAGAATGTACGAAATGTAATGAAATTCGGCATGTTTATATGAAATCCGACCGTGTATGAATGAATTTATTTCGATTAGTTCGAATTCCTGTATCACTAGCATTGGATGAACATGCAAAACAATACGTACTAGCATTATTCCCAGGGTGATCACCTCGTTTGCAGCAGTTTCACATGTACTCCCTCCGGTCCTTTCTAGTCTGCATACAAGTTTTGTTTGCAGTCAAAGTATCTCTACTTTGACCAATCTTATACAAAAAAGTACTCCCCCCATCTAGGTGTGTAAGTCACCTTACGAAAACCAGGTTTTCCCAAAAGGTTTAGGCGTCGTTCATTAATTTCCCATCTCGATTTCCTCCCAGTCTCGTTCGCCAGCGAGTTTTGTCTCCTATGCCTCGTTATGTTCCAGCGATAACTCATTTTCTCCTGTTTTTTCTCAGGTAATGGCCAATGCATGCAGCACGTCTATGCGTTGATTAGGCAAGAAATTAAAGTGGCTTTGCATGCTAGAAGTATGTGGGCCTGCGTGGGTAGCTAAAATGTCATCCTCTTAATTGCTACGATTAAATGCTACATTTAGAAGAAAGAAATCTGCATTGTGATTGGAAGGAGGACCGGTCCAGATTTTCTTCTCTTCCAATCAGCTTGCACCTAGGTCGCGATGCACCTTCTAATGTGACTTACACACCTAGATGGAGGGAGTATGCACTTTCACAATGTGCAAAGTAAAAAGGAACAAAAGGAGTACACAGAGTTTGAGCAGCTTTTTAGCATTTCTGTACATTGCAATCAAACACACAGGCCTGGCAATTCATAGAGAACATTCAAAGCAATCGATGATTATGCATCTCAGCGACTCACATGTCAGAGGCAATATTTACTTCACAACTAAAGAATAAATAAAAATTGATCGACGCTGCTGACAGCAAAGGGCGTCCCATTCGAAAATATCAAACGCATGTCTTGCTAAAATCAATGAGAAAAATTTGACAAGGTTGTCCCATTCCAAAATATCAAATGCCTATGATTGTGGAATGGGCAGGGTTTGCCATCAGTTCGGACATTGACATGGCACCTCGTGCTAAATAAACCAGCTGTTCTTTTTATGCAGTTCCACCAAAATCAACCAAATTCGCGCGTAGCTTGTATGATTTCGCCCTTATATGTTGCAACGCCTTGAACTTATCGGCACCTCCTTTCTTGTGGTGGAAATGAATGATTCGATGTATTCATGAACATTTTGTGCAGTTCCCATTGAAATCAAGTTGAGCACCCCTGTTTGCACAAATACAAAAAAGTGATTAGTATAAAGCAAAATGTACTATGAATTGACAGTTTCAACAGGCACATACATGGTCCATGTAGAGCACACTTTTAGAAAAATGGAACTCACCAGAAAGAATCCTAGAACAACATTATACTCGCGCATCATAGCAAAAAAAATGGAGATTTGTCAGTCCTTCTGAGCTGAAATTAGTTTGGTCTTGTGGGGAGTAGTGTAACCATCCTTCAACTGCTCCTTCTTATGAGAAGATAGACAAGGCTTCTTCATCCTGGCATAATCGAAACTAGTCACTTCTTGTACTCCATATTCTTCTTCAGAGGAAGATGATCCTGTTGTGCAAAGACAAGAGGACTACTAAATTCTAGCATCCCTGTTTGCTCGAAAAAAAGGAAAGGAAATATTGAAAACAGCACAGATGAAGCACTTCTCAAGGACAATACCACTTTTTCATGACAGTATCTAAACAGTAGCACAACACCAATAGAGATGACAAAGCTCAATCATATGGATGAAATCAGTGGGCGAGTACCAACCTTTGTCAGGAGGCTTATTGTGTAGAGCATATAGATTAAGCACTTCTCCGGAACTATCTGTTGCTATCTACTATGGTGGCCATGCTTACTATATACTCCTCGATTAGTTTAATGTTTCCAACATCTTCTTGTGCAGTTCCACTAAAATATATGGTATCTTCAAAGAAGATCCCTGTTTGCACAAGTAGAGTGGCATCAAATCAGTGGCAAAACAATTGCTCGTTCCAGCCATAGCAATAAATTAAGATGCAAAACTATATCATTACTTGTGTCATCAAAGTTCCAGTGCTTCATTACAGCAACGGGAGTTGATTTTTGTTTTTGTTCCGCTTGTTCTTCCTTTTCATCACTTGGTTCAATAACAGACAAGCTTCGCCTTCAATGTAATATTTGGCATGTCAATTAGGGAGCACAAGTATAGTACTAAACTTAATTTTCTGATGAAAGTGGCAAAATACAGGCCATCAGTTGTGAAATATCCTTATCTTACCTCAATGGGATATTACGGTGCACATACAGATTGGAAGCCTTGTCTCCATTTGTGCAGTTCACTAAAATCAAGCAACATTATCGTACAAGTAGCACAACATATGAAAGCACACTGCAGAATCATGTGAAAGAAGGCTAGTACTGACCTCTCATGATGCGGAATTCAAACAACTCACAAGAAGAAGATCTAAACCAAATTCGCCTTAACGGATAGGAAGTAAGATCTCCTCTTGTGCAGTTCCACTAAGATCAAGCAATCAAGCAACGTTGTCGGTGTGACATTTTGGTTGAACTGCACAAAACACTCTTAAAACAAATGTGTTTTGTGGAGTGCAACAAAAGGTCACAATGGCAACGAGGTGAAGTAGATAACCCTGTTTACACAGAGGTGCAAAGGAAACAATTAGTGGTCAATAACGGTGGATGACACAGAAGCCAACAAAAAGAAGCATCTACCTTATCTAAATGGGAAAGAAAGCAAGACAGTAGCATTTCTCAAATGGTGGCATTGATTAATATTAACATAGAGATTATATTAACAATAAAATTCGTTAAACATGTAATTTTGTTTTAACTGTGGCATTGAATCAATTTTCCAGCGGCATTATTAGAGGGTGTTTGTTTACAGGGACATTTTGGTGTAGGGACTAAAAAAACTCCATGTCAGTCCCATCTAAACCAAACAGGAGGGACTTTTAGGGACTAAAAGTGGGCATTTGGGACTAAAGAAAGAAGACCCCGAGGGAGTCTTTTTGGGACTTTTTCCAACAGTTGCCCCTGCCACGCATCGCACCTTGTCTCTATTAGTTCATTACTAGGGGTAACATGGTCTTTTAGCATGTCATTTAATAACCTCTAGTCCATGTTTAGTCCCTGGAACCAAGCAGGTAGGGACTAGGGAGTTTTTAACCAAGCAGGGCCTTAGATTAACAACAGCTAATGAGTTGCACGGGACAGTGGACGCACCAGCACCATGTGCATATACCGATGTACTGTGGTCATGCACAGTTTGTTGCAACAAAGAACAAACAACTAAGGAGCATATTTGTGTTGGTCCCAGTTTTGTTATCTTTAGACACCTTTCCCTATGTGAGCGCAGCAAATCTAGTCCTGCTCAAACTCTACAGCCTTGTCCCTTCCTTTCCTTTTTGAACTAGTACTTTCACCCCTTCCTTTCCTCTTTGAACCACGTCCTAGATTCATGCTATACAACTTTCCCCCTTCATTTCCTCTTTGAACCACGTCCTAGATTCATGCTATATACAACTTTTCCCACTACTTTCCCCCACTCCTTTCCTCTTTGAACCACGTCCTAGATTCATGGTATACATGCAGCTACAGCAATGCATGTGGAGTAAGTAAATTATACCTTAAGGTTCTTGGGGCGTGGTTTGGTGGGCGACAGGACGACGACGAAGAAGAAGGGGTCGGAGGCCCTCCCGTGCCGCCGCTGGGTGGAAAGTGAACAGCTGCGCCGGTAGTCCCTCGCTGACGGCGACATCGTTAAGCCTCCTTCCCTTCTCGGCGGACGGATCCTGCCGGCTCTTTGAGCAGCAGTGAGGGGAGAGAGAGGCCAACGAAGTCTTGTTTAGATCTGGAGAGGGCGAGAGAGTGTGAAGAGAGCAACTACAAGCGCTGAGGCTCCAGCGGGAGAGGGCGAGAGAGTGTGAAGAGAGCAACTACAAGCGCTGAGGCTCCAGCGTGTATATATATACTAGAGAGAGAGTGTGAAGTGTGCAAACCCTAGAAAACATTTTGACCAGTCAAAGAATCCTCCTGGCACAAATTATGCTCAAGTGTAGTTATCGAACCCGAGACCTCAAGTTTGATGAGCGAACAGGCTAACCAACTACACAACCCTCCCGTTGTGTTCAACGAGAGGGAAATAACCTTTTATACATTGCTGCATTCATGTAACAAGCATGCCGTGTTTTTGTGTGTGTGTGTGTGTGTGTGTGTGTGGGAGTCATTGGAATTTCAATCATAATCGTGTCATGTGGCTTTGGTGGTAAGACTATCCATAGTGGTGCAGAAATAATGCAGCCTTAGTCACCTTACCTCTCTCCACGTAGTATGTTGGGTCCCACCAGTCAGAGGGTGAAACAAACAAATTAATAAGAAAAATTAAAAGCGCTAGAGGTGTATCTTACCTCACACATCTCGCTACTGCTCGGGAACACTGTCCAATTGATCCCTCTATTCGCTCACGTACTAAGTGAATCCTTATTATAACATGCACACAAATTTTGGGCACTTGTATTCGACTTAAGTCAGTGTGCCACCGTATCTCGTATATTTACTACTCCCTCTGTCTAGGTGTAATAAGTCACGTTAGAAGGTGCAACGGGACCAAGGTGCGTGCGTGCGCGCGCGCGCGTGTGTGTGTGTGTTTAAAAGCATGTGTGTGTTAGAGAGAGCAACAGATCGACCTACTCCTACAGAGAGATGTTGTGTAGTGTACGATTTTAGCCGCGAGATTCGGTGCATCCTCTCGTTTCTGGGCGTTTCCGGTAGGGACATGCGGACAGCTGCCACGCCCGCTCCTGACCAGCCTGGCCCACCCAAAGCCCCTCCATCGCCCGTGCGCGCTTCCTGCCCGAAACGGTCAGCGCCGCTCCAAAGAATCGGTGCCGCATTCATGCCCGGGCAGAGCGGACGCGACCTCTCACTGGCGCAAGAGTGATGGTTGCTTCGTCCGTCCAACTTACTACTGGGTTTATGTGATTTGACGGCTCATTGGTCTTTATTACTGAGGTGGTAGGACTGCTGGATGTCCCACGCTTTTGGCGAAAGGAGGTACTACTACTAGATTACAATTTTCTCCATTCTTACAGCGGAGGCGTGCAAGAGCAATGAAAACACGCAGGCTCAGTGATTACATGGCCCACCTCACACTATCACAGGAGCAGTGAAAATTATCGATTTCATAGAACTAAAAAAACTCTATAACCGCATGACAAATGTGGTAGCCAAACTAAATAAACTCCCATCATCATTTAGATCATACCACGTGAGGAAAAAAGATCAGCCAACTCCTACTGCATAATGGGATTATATTTTTCTTTTTGACATGTTAATGGGACTTAAAAGCTCACTTACATGCATGCTACCGGTGCATGCTTGCATGCAGACATGTTGATGTGATTTAAAACCCACTCACATGCATGTGCCACGGTATTTCCGCATGCTTGCGTGTGGCTTAGTGCGGAGCCTCTCAACGTCTAGATCAGACGGCTATTATGGACTGATTTACTTCATCTAACGGCTACATCAATTTTGATGATGTGGCTCAAGGAGAGGATAGAGAATTCCTACTAGTGGGGGCTAGCTATTACTAGTAGATAAGTCTTTGTAGAGATTCCACTACATACAGAACAAAATGAATGAATCTACACTTAAAATGCATCTATATACATCTGCATGTGGTTCATGGTGAAATCTCTACAAAGACTTATAATTAAGAACAGAGGAAGTACTAGTATAGTACGTACTGTAATTTATCAGTGAGATAAAATTGTACAATGATATGAAGCTTCCAGCTTCTGTTACATGTATCTTGAGTCCAAGGTTGCCCGTTGCAACATTTCATCAAATACAGAGTGTCGGATTTCGGGTTCCGGCAGACCCTTGAGGTTCGAACACTGGGGTGCGCGCGGAGATCTCTCCCCTACCAATCTACGTCTGATCTTCTCGTGCGAACTGAAATGAAAACGATGAACAAAACAAGAGACACGAGGTTTATACTGGTTCGGGCCACCGTTGTGGTGTAATACCCTACTCCAGTGTGTGGTGTGGTGGATTGCCTCTGGGGCTGATGATGAACAGTACAAAGGAAGAACAGCCTCGCGGGAGGTGTTCTTGGGCCGATGCGATGAACTGCTTGGGTCAGTTCAGTCGCCTCTCTCTCTATCTCTCTACTTAGGCTCTATCAGATTCCCTCCTCGATCTCTCCATCATTCCCTCTCCCTACTCTGTGGTGGCTAGCCCTATTTATAGAGGCCCTGGGCCTCTCCCCGAAATAATGAGCGGGAAGGGCGCCAACAATTGGCCATTTTGAAGGGGAACATCTAGTACAAGTTATCCTGACCAAAGGTGGTCTTCGGCTGCCAAAAGCTCTAGTGGTGACGCCGTCTTAGGCTCCACGGTGACCTCCGTCTAGCCGCCTGGCTGGTCTTGGTCTCGTTGCACTGGAATGGTAACCTTTGTGTGATACCTTGGCCTATGCTTGCCCCCTTTGCACCAAAGGGGAAACAAGGACTCTGCCCAGGCCGGCGCCCGCCTGGCTTTGATCGTCATGGCTTGCATCACGGGATCCTCGCGAGGTACCCTTGCATTGATCTCTCCACCTCCTCGCGAGCCCTGCTTGATGGGGACGTACTTGAGGAGGCTTCCCGTCGTTCGCCCCGCGAGGCTTGGCACCTCGCGAGGGTCTTGAGCTTGTGTTGATGAAGATGGGCCACGCTGGGCCCCCACTTGAGCCACGCCGCAGGCCGCATGCAGGCAAGTCTGGGGACCCCCGTTCCCAGAACACCGACAGTAGCCCCTGGGCCCAAGGCGCGCACGGGCTTGGCTTAGCAGAGAAGCGAAGGGGCAAGCGCGAAGCGCCGCGGGCCCTAACAGCCTGCGGCCTTGGGTGCTGCGTGGCGGTTGATTGGACATGGGCGCCTGCACTTCCCATGACGCCTCGGCGAATGCATGACTTGACAAGTCCCTGCATGCAGAGATACGGGTCATGATTACCTGTGATCGTGGTGCTCGGCGGTTGGTCTTCTCCGGTTATAAGTACGGGGCCGCGTGAGCTCTGCCAGTTCGTCCCTTCCTGCTCCTCCTCTTCTTCTTCCTTGTCCTTGCTTTCCCTTGCGCCGATGGCACCGATCCAGCGGTTCTCTGCGGAGGAGAAAGGAAAGGCCCCCTGAGGGGGCCCTAATCCCCTCCCTCCGAAGAAGCGGCCAGTCCCCTGCCGCTGGGACAAAGGCGCCTGGCAGGAGGTGTCGAGGCCGTGGTATGAGCGGCCGCTGCCTGGGTTTCCGCTGCCCTTGCATGCCCACGTCTTAGGCCCCAGGGAGGAGGGAGCCGAGCAGCACCGGCAGCGTCGGCGTCGGCGTCGGCGAGTCACGGTGGTGCGCGTCGTCCCTCCTGGAGTCCACGCGGAGCGCTCCTCTTGCGAGCGTGTGCTCCACGCCGCCATGCCTCCAATGTCGTGGATCCTCCTTCCTCCCTCCTTCGCCTTCGAGATGCGGGGCAGGTCTCTAGAGCTCTGGCTGCAGCACACTGACTGTAGCACCCCTGCGACCGGAGCGGAGGTTGCGGTCGTTGCTCCGGGCAAGGTCTTCATGACCCGAGGCTGGGGTGAGATCGCCAGGGCCTGTCGCGCGGAGGGCGCCCTGGTGATCTATCTCGAATATGACGGCGCCTCCTTGATGTTCTTCAAGGTGTTTGATGCAGAAGGGCACCGGCTGGAATGCTGCCCCAGGGGAGGCGACGGGGGTGATGAGCAGGCCAGGGCCAGCCCCGCCCGTTGGTCCTCCTGCAGCCTCTCAGGCGGCAGCGGAGGGACTGAGGACTCCAGCGGCTCCTCTGAACTCCTCGCAACCCCGGAGACGAGCGACGACAGCTATGAGCCTCCAAGCTCGCGTCGCGCTCGGGATGAGGCAGCTGCATCGGGCCGCCGACGGCGCTGATCTGGATGGGGTTGGCACCGGCACCGGGTAGCCCACCGTTGATGATGGCGTCGCCAGTGGAGATGCTAGTAGTTAGAGTTCCTTAGAGTTAGCTCCTTTTGTTCCCTGCAAGGAATTAGAGTAACACCCCGCGGGGGTATGTAAGGTGTCCGATGTGCCTTTTGTGAATATTATATCCTTAATATGAATTGTCGCGGGGTGTCCATCCTATCTCGGCCGAGCTTCCCCTTTCTATCCTCACGAGGACTTAGCGCTCTACGCTGACAGGCCCCAGTCCCCAGGCAAGCTTCAGCCGTCGCTGGTATGCCAGGTCGCGATGCCCTTGTCAAGGCCAGGAGGTGAGCGGCCCAAGGTCCGGTAAGAGCCCCCGAGTCGCGATGCTCGGGAGGTCCCCCTTAGCGCTCAAGCAATCCTTGCTGGGCGAGAAAGGAAGATAGTGTCGCCGTGACAGAATTACACAGGGCGGGGATTTAGTGTTGCATTGGTTTAACTCTTGTGAGGGTGTGACTTATCTCGTGCGCCTGACGTAGTCCCTTAGAGAAGCGCTAGGCCCGAGAGTTGGTGAGCGAGGCACTATCGGGTTGGGCCCTCGCGAGCCTCTTCCCACTCCCCCGCACTTCCCTTAACGCTCTACGTCCTCAGGTCCCGGCCCTCGAGCGAGCTCAGCCGCCGCTGGTATGATAGGTCGCGATGCCGTGGGTCAAGGCCAGGGGTGAGGGCTGGAGAGCCAGTAGGAGCCCATGGGTCGCGATGCCCAGGTACCCCCCCTTTTAACGTGCAAGCGGTCCGTGCCGGAGAGGGGGATGGAGTGCTCACGACGCCCCAACGTTGCTCCTGGAGTAGGTCCTGCATGCCAATAATGAGGAGAAACAAGGCATGTCGTTACGGTTGCCAGCCAACCCTTGGTCACTCTGAGGAAGTCATTGGGGCACTTGAGGGCCTGGTGAGGTGGCGCCTTGCGGGGCTGCCGTCGCCAGAGCTCGACCACTCAGTTTTATCGACATTGCAGGGACGGACCCGTGCGCAAGCGCCATGCCAGAGCGAGCGGCTCCATAGGTGGGTGTCAATCGAGCAGGCGATTAGGTCGGATATGTTAGGCATAAAGGAAGGGATTCAACTTCAAGCGAACGTAGGTGAAAGCAACCGCCGCCGGGCCGGGCCCAAGCAGCGTGGGGGTGATGCAGCCTGAAGGGTGCCCCAACCAGGTAAGTAAAGAACATAAACAAAATGGATACATGTCGCGGGGACAGACCCACGTGGCCTGGGAATGGTGCAGCCCTGTGGGCACTCCCAGCTGAAGGTAGAACTCTGAAAGATGTCACCTGACGCTGTTGAAGATGAAGTGGTGCTGAGGAAGTGAGCAATGCGCGGTGAAGATGTCGGCCCTCACGAGCCCCCAGGACCAGGGGCCTCAGGAGGCTCCGCGGGCTCAAGCGGGTCCTCGAGAGCCATCTCCATCCCTGCCAGGACCGCATGGTGCCTGATCTCCTGAGCCACCAGAATGCTCCTCAGCAAACGCTGGTGAGTGACGGCCGCTCTTGACAGGCCGAAGGGCATGCGAACGTAGCTGTGAGGTGGCCCCTCACAACGCCCCACGCGTGAAGGCCAGAGGAGCTCCTGAGATGCAGCTCGGTTGAGCCCCGGGACGTTGATGCAGACGCGCAGCCCACCATCCTCGCCTGGATGTGGGGCTACGACAGGCAGGCGGTGGCTGCCGCGCATGACTCTTGACTCTTGCAGCTCTTGAGTGTTTCTCGCGACGAACTCCTGAGGGTTTGGTCTTCCTTGTCTTGTACCTTCTTGAGGGAAAAGCGCCTGAAAACGCCCCTCCAAGTGATGCCCCAGCGCCTCCCTCGCGACCTTGGCAAGGTCGGTGGCTCTCCAAGGAGGAGCCTCGAGTCTCGCCTGAGGAGGGCGCTGGGCGCGCTTTCCTATGCGTGAAAGGGTGGCGCTCCCTGATCGAGCACGGAGCTTGACGCAACACCTCTGGGGGCGCCAGCCCCCTTGTGGCTTGAGCCTGGCGAGGTCTTCTTCTTCTTGAGGGTCGCTTCGAGAGGTCTCTCGCCCCTGCGGTCTGGGTCTTCGACTGTTGCGACTTGGAACGCACGCTCCAATGAACACACTGCATCTCTTTCTTCACAGGGCACGGTAATGACTCCACCGCTTCCAGGCATCTTGAGGACATTGTAACCATGGTGAGTCACTGCCATGAACTTGGCTAGGGTTGGGTACCCGAGGATGGCGTTGTACGGCAGACGGATGTGAGCGATGTCGAAGTCGATGAGCTCGGTGCGATAGTTGTTGCGCTGCCCGAAGGTGACTGGAAGGTGCACTTGCCCAATCGGAATGGTAGAACCATCGGTGACTCCTGAGAAAGGCTTGGTTGGCTAGAGCTGATCGTATGGCACTTAGAGATTGTCAAACATCTCGACGGACAGGACGTTGAGTCCAGCACCGCCATCGATGAGGGTCTTGGTGACCTGCACATTGCTGATGACTGGGGAGCAAAGCATCGCAAGGACTCCAGCCGTTGCTGCGCACTTGAGCTGATCTGCTGAGCTGAACGTGATAGCGCACGTAGACCACCTGAGAGGGCGCGTGGCCTCAAGCTTGGGAAGAACTGCGTTCACCTCGCGAGCAAACTGCTTGAAGATGCGCTGTGAGGCTGGAGCCTGAGCGCCACCCAAGATGCAGGTAGTTGCGCGCGGCTCCTGGAAGCCCCCGATTCCATCGTCCTGATGCTGGTATTCATTCCTCCTTGGTGGTGGCGGCAGAGGCGGGAGGCCTGCGTTGCCGTGCGGGCGATCTTCGCGAGGCTGGTCCCTCCAGCCCCCCTCGCGAGTCTGGTCCTGCCAGCGGTCCTCGCGAGGGCGGTCATGCCATCCCTGGCGCGGGCCACGGTCTTCCCATCGTCCTGCACCTCTTCCTCCTCCTCGGCCATAGCCCCTTGTCATTGCGCTCGGGGCGTCGGCCGATTCGCCCGTCTCGCACGGCTCTGAGCTCTTGACATTCGTTGGTGTTGTTGGTGTGGAGGTCGTGGTACACACAATAGCATCCGCCCTTGGATGACTCAGGCTGATCCCTGCCTCGCTTGGTGTCCGGCTCTGCTGCTAGCACGGCAGCCCCCTTGCGTTTCACGTCTTTGGCCTTGAGCTTCTTTTCTTCTGGGTCGGCTGCCGGGAGCTCGAGAAGGGAGAGGCGCCCTTCCTCAGCCCTGGCGCACTTGGTCGCCAAGTTGAACAGCTCCAGGGATGTGCACAGGTCTTCATGGATGGCCAGCTCCTCCTTCATCTTGATGTCACGCACGCCGTCGGAGAAAGCTAAGATGATGGCTTCCTCAGTCACCTTGGGGATCTTGAGGCGAGCATAGTTGAAGCGCCGGATGTACTTCTGCAGGGTTTCCCCTGGCTGTTGCTTGATGCGGCGCAGGTCGCTCACGGCCAGGGGCCGGTCGCGAGTGCCTTGGAAGTTGGCGATGAAGCGGGCGCGCATCTCGCTCCAGGAGGAGATCATGCCGGGAGCCAGGTTTAGGAGCCAGGTGCAGGCTCTGTCCTTGAGCACCATGGGGAACCAATTCGCCATGACCTTTTCGTCCCCGCTGGCGGCCACGATGCCCAGCTCGTAGAGCTGCAGGAACTCCGCGGGGTCCGCCGTGCCATCGTAGCGAGGAGGGAGGTCAGGCTTGAACTTGCCTGGCCATGTGACGCCAAGCAGCTCGGGGGTGAAGGCGAGGCAGCCCGCTGTGGCCACCGGCGCCCTTGGCTGCTGCCGATCTTGCTGTTGCAGGTCGCCACGCGCCGCCGCTGGGAGCAGCGCGGGGTCTTGTCGCGGAAGCGCTGGGACGCGATCTTGGCGCGCCGGTGCCGGGAGAGCGCGCGCACCATCTCGGGGACGTGGGATCTCTTGGCAGCTCCTTTCTTGCTATGCAGGCGCTGGACATAGCGGGTCTCGCCCTGGGGCTGCACGCCTTGCAGCCAAGGCGCCTTCTTGGGGACGAGGTGGCGGAGGCACCTCCTGATCATCGCCTCCTACGCGGGTCAGAGATGGGGTGGCAGTGCGGCCATCCCGCCGCACCGAAGGATGCTGGGACGAAGCCTGCTGCTCGTTCCCCGCCGGGCCAGTGGCGGCGTTGGCAGCGGGCGACGGGGAACGGCGAGGGGGACCGCCGACGGGCGCCGTCTGGGCGACGCGGGTGGCGAGAGCAGCTCGGCGCTCGGCGCGAGCCCGACGAGCGTCAGCCATGGACATGACGGAAGACCACACGCGAACGGCGGAGGAAACGATTCCGGCGCCATACCCCTACCTGGCTCACCAAATGTCGGATTCCGGGTTCCGGCAGACCCTTGAGGTTCGAACACTGGGGTGCGCGCGGAGATCTCTCCCCTATCGATCTACGTCTGATCTTCTCGTGCGAACTGAGATGAAAACGATGAACAAAACAAGAGACACGAGGTTTATACTGGTTCGGGCCACCGTTGTGGTGTAATACCCTACTCCAGTGTGTGGTGTGGTGGATTGCCTCTGGGGCTGATGATGAACAATACAAAGGAAGAACAGCCTCGCGGGAGGTGTTCTTGGGCTGATGCGATGAACTGCTTGGGTCAGTTCAGTCGCCTCTCTCTCTATCTCTCTACTTAGGCTCTATCAGATTCCCTCCTCGATCTCTCCATCATTCCCTCTCCCTACTCTGTGGTGGCTAGCCCTATTTATAGAGGCCATGGGCCTCTCCGCGAAATAATGAGCGGGAAGGGCGCCAACAATTGGCCATTTTGAAGAAGAACATCTAGTACAAGTTATCCTGACCAAAGGTGGTCTTCGGCTGCCAAAAGCTCTGGTGGTGACGCCGTCTTGGGCTCCACGGTGACCTCCGTCTGGCCGCCTGGCTGGTCTTGGTCTCGTTGCACTGGAATGGTAACCTTTGCCTGATACTTTGGCATGTGCTTGCCCCCTTTGCACCAAAGGGGAAACAAGGACTCTGCCCGGGCCGGCGCCCGCCTGGCCTTGATCGTCATGGCTTGCGTCAGGGATCCTCGCGAGGTACCCTTGCATTGATCTCTCTGCCTCCTCGCGAGCCCTGCCTGATGAGGACGTACTTGAGGAGGCTTCCTGTCGTACGCCCCGTGAGGCTTGGCCCCTCGCGAGGGTCTTGAGCTTGTGTTGATGAAGATGGGCCACGCTGGGCCCCCACTTGAGCCACGCTGCAGGCCGCAGGCAGGCAAGTCTGGGGACCCCCGTTCCCAGAACGCCGACACAAAGGAGACTAACATGCATGCTATTGCATCTCAATGATTGACAGATCATAGCAAATATGTACTCCCTCTGTTCCAAAATAAGTGTCTCAACTTTGTGCAAACTTTAGTACAAAGTTGTACTACTACTAAAGTTGACACTTATTTTGGAACAGAGGCAGCTAAAGAAAAAAACAATCCATGCAGTCCCTAGCCCTTGAACAGTGAACCCTGACCAGGCTTAAATTTTTTGGCAACGTTTGAGCTTCCTAATAAATGAAGTTTGCAACCTTTTGACCATCGGAACATTTTGTGCAGTTTCACCAGAATCGAGATGAGCATCCCTGTGGCAAAGAAATTTAAGAAGCGTGATTAGAATAAGATTACTGGGACTAGTTGATGAGACATAAACTCATCACAAATACAGTACGTAGAAGCCAGTAGAGGTATGTGCGGGGCAAAGAAGTAGAGAAATATCCACAGGGAGTGATGTGGGCAGCTGGAGCAGTGGTGTAAGCCGGCTGTAAAGGGAGTTGTACCTGAGGGACGTAGCTCAACCTTGAGGAGGGCGGTGGGAGGCGGCAACTGCCCACGTCGCGACAGTGAGCAAGGGACGAAGGCAACCTCACTGGCTTTGTGAGAGAGAACGGCAGGGACCCCTGATCGGGACGTGCCGACAGTGGGTTTTCGCCGTCGGCGACGGCCACCGCATCTATACTGAGCATCCACCCCTTCCCCAAGAGGACATGATCCGCCAGGATGTTAGAGATGTGGCCACAGTCTTTTTGTGCGAGAGAGTGTGAAGAGAGCAACCCCAACAAGCAACCGTGTAGGCTGACCCGTCCTGACTATGTATATAGTGGAGCGGTTTCCTTTTCTCTCCATATGAACCTATCATATTGTACGTGCCACTGAAGAAAAAAAAACTTTATTTATAAATGACGCGGCACCTACTACTCGTTCTCCTATAACCTTGCGCTTGGCATCTCCAAAATATTAACCTTGCGATTGGCTCTTTGCCTCTTCGGGAAGTCGAGCAATAATGGTAGTGCAGTATATATCGTTCTGGCTATATGAGACTGAATGAATTGCTGCACGTCCACCACGTGGGCGAGGGTCGAGGGGCGAGGGAGAGTGCTACATACGGAGCAAAATGAGTGAATCTACACTCTAAAATACGTCTATATACATCAGTGTTTGGAGTATGTACTAGTAGTTCATATTGAAATCTACTAAAGGACATATATATTCCAAACAATATGATATAATCTCTATAACCAAGGTAGTAGGGACGAGGAGTAAACGGAGGGAGTAGTAAATTTTTCTCCTCGTCCTGCGAGCCACCGTGCACATGGGCGAGGGAGCGGGCGTAAGGCGGAGCAAGCTTCACCTCATCCTGCGAGCCACCGCGCCCGTGGGCGGGGGAGACGGCGTACTAAGCAAGCTTCTCCTCGTTATGCGAGTTGACGGGACACATCAAAAGTACTCCAGTGTATAGAGCCTTGCCTCTAAGGTAGGCCCCACATGGTTTGCCTCTTTTTTTAATTTAACATAACGCGTCAAGTCGCAATTTGTTTGTTCACCTGTGGTAGACGATCCTCCCTCCACCAAGTGGACAACCAGTACACATGCCAAATTACCACGTGGGCTGCCTTTTTCGTACAGAAATGAGCTCCACCATGTACCCGCGCGGGTGTGGTTGGGAAAGAGCCGGGAGTACGTGCGTCGTGCATGCACCTCTTCTCTTCGTGCACGTCCCCCACCTACGTGGGTGTGTGAGAGAGATACAAACCTCGTTCATGAGTGTTTTTTGTTTTGGGGTGGGGGTGGGGTGGGGGTTGATTTCGTGAATTATTTGTGGGAATATGTGTCAATGACATCTCAAACAAATTTTTGCATGCAATGTGTGTGAAATGGAGGCCTATCCATATCATACATAGAGGGTCGGGCAATCCACGAGAAGAGAGGGAGGGGTCATAGCTATCGATAGAGTCGAAGAGAGGATCAAGTGGGTGGGTGCGAGATCGATGAAGAGAGCCATCGAAATTGTGTGTGTGCAAGTCAAAGATATAGGGTGACTGGCCTACCGGAATGTTAGAGGGCACATGCCAAGTTTGTGTGTGGCAGGGAGACATGACTAGAGCGCTTGATGTATCGGTGTGTGTGGGGGGAGGGGGTGGGGGAGGGGTAGGCAGAGGCCTAACTATAGAGGTAGAATGACTCGTATATGTGTTGAGAAGGAGAGACCCAGCTATGTCTTGAGGGAGATCGGTCGACATCCATACATAACTGAAGGATGGGAAATATGATGGGACAGAGAGAGAGAGGAGAGAGAGAGGGTGAGGGAGTCCTGGATTAGGGGGTGTTCGGATGGCCGGACTATACCTTCAGCCGGACTCCAGGACTATGAAGATACAAGATTGAAGACTTCGTCCCGTGTCCGAAAGGGACTTTCCTTGGCGTGGAAGGCAAGCTTGGCGATGCGGATATTAAGATCTCCTACCATTGTAACCGACTTTGTGTAACCCTAACCCTATCCGGCGTCTATATAAACCGAAGGGCTTTAGTCCGTAGGACAACATACAACAATCATACCATAGGCTAGCTTCTAGGGTTTAGCCTCCTTGATCTCGTGGTAGATCTACTCTTGTACTACCCATATTATCAATATTAATCAAGCAGGACGTAGGGTTTTACCTCCATCAAGAGGGCCCGAACCTGGGTAAAACTTCGTGTCCCTTGTCTCCTATTACCATCCGCCTAGACGCACAGTTCGGGACCCCCTACCCGAGATCCGCCGGTTTTGACACCGACATTGGTGCTTTCATTAAGAGTTCCTCTGTGTCGTCGCTTTTAGGCCCGATGGCTCCTCCGATCATCAATAATGATGCAGTCCAGGGTGAGACTTTTCTCCCCGGATAGATCTTCGTCTTCGGCGGCTTCGCACTGCGGGCCAATTCGCTTGGCCATTTGGAGCAGATCGAAAGCTACACCCCTGGCCATCAGGTCAGATTTGGAAGTTTAAACTACACGACTGACATCCGCGGGGACTTGATCTTCGACGGATTCGAGCCACAGCCGAGCGCGCGGCACTGTCGTGATGGGCATGATCTAGCTCTGCCACCGAACAGTGCCCTAGACGCCGCGCGCGCATCGGTTCCGACCCTGGATTCGGAACCAATTGCGCCAATCGAGGACGAGTGGTTGGACGCCGCCTCGGGGGCTGCGATCCCAACGGCGATCGAGCCGAACACCAGCCCTGCACTCCACAAGGCTCATGACTCCGTGGGGCCGGACTCCGAGCCCCCCCCCCCCCCCCCCCCCGCGCGCCCCTGCCGATCGAATCCGATTGGGCGCCGATCATGGAGTTTACCGCCGCGGACATCTTTCAGCACTCGCCCTTTGGCGATATTCTGAAGTCATTAAAGTCTCTCTCTTTATCAGGAGAGCCCTCGCCAAACTGCGGTCAGCAAGGTTGGGATACGGACGACGAAGAAATTCAAAGCCCACCCACCACCCACCTAGTAGCCATCGTCGATAATTTAAACGGCGTGCTCAGTTTCGACTCCGAAGACATCGACGGTATGGACGACGATGCAGGAGACGTGCATGAACCAACGCCTATAGGGCATTGGACAGCAACCTCATCCCATGATGTGTACATGGTGGATACACCTAAAGAAGGCGACAACGAGGAACAGGGGGATGCAACGAGGGATCGATCTCTCGAAAAACAATCAAAGCGGCGGCGTAAACACTGCTCCAAGCCCCGCCTTGATAAAGACGACAGCCATGAAGACCCAGCCATAGAGCAGGATAAGCCGGCGGACGACGAGCATGCCTTAGAGCAACCATCCGAACAGGGCAACTCGGATAAAGAAACCGAACAACCCACCCCCGGCACAAACGGCATTCCGGACGATCTTACACCGGATAAGCTCACGGAGCAGAAGAACCTCCACAAAAGGCTCGTTGCTACTGCATGCAGCCTGAAAAAATAGAAGCGGAAGCTCAAAAGCGCGGAAGACGCGCTCAGAATCAAATGGAGCAAGATACTCAACACCGCAGACAAATACGGTGGCAGTCGCCGCACAAAAAGTTATCCGAAGCAAAAGCTACTACCGGAATTCGACGAAGAGGCCCTAGAGCCCCCACAGTCAAAAAGTAAGAAAGCCACCCGGTCGGATAGACGACCCCACGGCCAGCATGGAGCGGCAAGCGGCGCCGCACACAAGCCAGCACGCGATCCACTCAAGGATTCGCATCAAAAAGATGGCCCAGCCAGATCTATTTATGGGCCAAGAAAGCAAGCTCTCGTAAGCAATGCAACAAAACCAGTATCGAACATCACGGCACATCCAAAAATATAGGAGTGCCGCACACCCCCTATGTTTTACCGATGAGGTCCTGGATTATGAATTTCCAGCGGGATTTAAGCCCGTAAACATAGAGGCGTACGATGGAACAACAGACCCTGGAGTATGGATTGAGGATTATATCCTCCACATACATATGGCCAGAGGAGATGACCTCCACGCCATAAAATACTTACCCCTCAAGCCTAAAGGGCCAGCCCGGCATTGGCTCAAAAGCCTTCCTGAAAACACAATCGGAAGTTGGGAAGATCTCGAGGATGCTTTCCGAGCAAATTTTCAGGGGACCTATGTCCGCCCTCCGGATGCAGACGATCTCAGTCACATAACTCAACAGCCCGGAGAGTCAGCTCGGCAATTCTGGAATAGATTTCTTACTAAAAAGAATCAGGTAGTCGACTGTCCGGACGCCGAAGCCTTAGCATCTTTCAAGCATAATGTGCGAGACGAATGGCTCGCCACACACCGCGGCCAAGAAAAGCCAAGAACAATGGCTGCATTAACAAGCCTCATGACCCGCTTTTGCGCAGGAGAGGACAGCTGGTTGGCAAGATGTAGCACCAGTGACCCAAGTAGATCCGAAACTAGGGATGGAAACGGAAAACCGCGACGCAACAAGGACCAGCACCGGACTAAGGCAAACAGTCTGAAGAGCACGGCAGTCAATGACAGATTCAAAAGCTCACGGCAGAATCAGAAAAAGCAGCCCCTCAAAGATAATAGGGACGAGCTATCCAACTTAAACACAATCTTAGACAAGATATGTCAGATACACAGTACTCCTGGGAAGCCTGCAAACCATACCCACAGAGATTGCTGGGTTTTTAAGCAATCCGGTAGACTCAACACCGAACACAAGGGGCTCGATACACCAAGCTAAGACGATGACGAACCCCAAAAGCAGAGCACCAGGAAACAAAAGAATTTCCCACAAGAAGTAAAAACAGTAAACTTACTTCACATAACAAAATGTGCGGCGCCCATAAAGGTACGCGCCATACGGCCTATCCCAAAGGAGTCCCGCCACTGGTAGTCAAAACCAATCATCTTCGATCATCGGGATTACTCTAGAAGTATAAGGAGCGCAGGCTGGACTGCCTTGGTACTCGATCCAATAATTGGCGGACTCCAGTTTACAAATGTCCTGATGGACGGCGACAGCGGTCTAAACCTGATATATCAGGACACAATCCGCCACATGGGGATAGACCCAACAAGAATTCACCACAGCAAAATCTCCTTTCAAGGGGTAACGCCAGGTCCGGATACCCATTGTATCGGTTTTCTCCGGCTTGAAGTCATATTCGGTTTCCCCGATAACTTCCGCCGCGAAAAGCTAACTTTCCACATCGTCCCATTCTCAAGTCGCTATCAAGCACTGCTGGGACGTGAAGCTTTCGCCCGCTTTAATGTAATACCGCATTACGCATCTCTTACGCTCAAAATGCCCGGTCCACGAGGCATCATCTCACTAAAGGGAAACAACAAACGCGCCCCCCATGCGGAGGATCGTGCGGCTGCCTTAACAGCCCCACAATAATACGGCTTCATCAGCCAAAAACATCCAAACAGGTCGTTAAGACCACAAACACGGCTGGACGAGTCCGGCGTAAACATATCATTAATAAAGGCTTAATAGCCGTATACCCCTGCTCTAGGGGCTCCGCGCATATACAATATGAGACAATCAAGCTCAATTTTACCCATTTCAATCTATACTTTGCTTATTTAGTATAACTTCTGTACGGCACGACCCTTTTTCAACTAAGTTCCTCTCTTTTACAGATGAACATCATGCTGCGCCCGTCCAGGATACGGCACAACGGAGACACGGGCGCAGACGTGCAGCAGGGACCCGTTCCAAGGATTCTTTTCAGATTAAGACCCTGCGTAAACATTTTTTACTGTCTCTTGTTGATACACATCCTTCGGTTTTTCGTCATAATCAAGGAGGGGACTGGCGTCTTGGCATGTGGCCATGTCAGGAATTTTGCGCGTACCTGGACACTAGGGGCTTATAACCAAGGGCGTTGTCCCGCCCGCACTCATAAAGACCGAATACCTTAGGGAGTGTTCGGCGTCGCGAGTTTGGCCTTATATGCATCAGCTCCAAATCATGTCTTTGGTCAAATGTTGGGTTGCCCGGCTCTTGTGTTTTGCTGCCTTACGTTCCGCACTATCGACTAAGGCGGCACCAGGAGAACTACTGCGATTGTGCCCCGGTTCGGCCAGGCGAGCACCTCAGTAGAGAAAGCCGAAAACTGACTGTCATGATATAGCGTGAGACTGGTCAACCACTCGATGACTCACCAGAATCTATAGGATTCCTCCGCATTAACGAAGGGCCGTTTCCCGGCCAGGCACATATGCGCCTCGACTTCGGGCGAGCGCAGGCGCCACCAGGGGCTATCTAAGTAGCCTCACTGTCAAGCTCCTATGGCTAAGTGAAAGTGATAAAGCATTATAGTCTGGTTGCCTAGCTCGCTGCGCTATCACCTCCTTTGTAGGACCAAGACGTTGGATTAAGTGTGAAAATGCGCCTTCTGCGAGCACCCCCGCACTATGTGCATGGGGGCTGAAGCCAACGACTGCCATCTTTCAGATTATATATATATATATATCTCTTAAAACGGCCGCACAGGAGGTGTTTCAAATACTTGAAGGCACAAGTACAAAAGGCTTCTACAATTTATCAAAATATTGCTTTACAATTAAATATGCTATTAGAACATAGCATCCTTTGAGCACTGCATCTCTATTACACGAGCGCCTTCAAGGACTTCTTGAAAATAGTGCTCGGCGGGTACTCGGCTTTTGTCCGAGTCTCGGGATGCAACAACGGTGGTCTCCATCTCCGCCCAGTATGTCTTGACACGGGCAAGAGCCATCCGTGCGCCCTCTATGCATGCTAACCTCTTCATTGCATTGATACGTGGCACCGCACCAAGAAATTGCTGCACCAAGATGAAATAACACTTCGGCTCCAATCTCTCCGGCCACAGATGACTCATGACGCACTTCATGGCGAGTCCGGACAACCTATTCAGCTCGGCCCATTCGGCCAGACGATCGGCCACTGACAGTGGACCCTTTGGATTATGGAACTGCGACCAGAAGAGTTTCTCCACTTCGCGATCTTCTTGATCTCGAAAGTGTTCGGTCATCAGTAGCACTTGCCGCCAAATCTAGATAGGTGTCCGTCGTACTCCACAAACGGTCCAACGGAGCATGCTTAGGATCACAACACTTCCTCCGCAGCAGGAAGGGCTTTCCAGCCGCGATCTCTCCGGCTTCACGAAGCTCCTCCTTCGCAGCTCTCATCGCAGAGCGAGCATCCTTGGCATCGACAACGGCCTTCTTCAAGTCCATCTGTTCCGCCCGATCTTCGTTTTCCAGAAGCTTGCAACGGTCAGCAGCGCTCTTCAGCTTCACGACCATTTCGGCCATCTCTTTCCTGCTTCGGCAGTGAGCAGCCTGTTCGGCTCTCGACTCAAGGGCCTTCTTGGCAGCCGCATCACTTTTTCTGGCTTGTTCCTTGGCTCGGGCAAGTTCCGCCCGAAGACTCTCCATGGCAGCCGCACCATCTGCATCAAGCACACTCAGGGTAAGATACTGGCATAGGCTCCTCTTACCAGGTGCCAATGGAGGGGTTACATACCTTGCGCCTCGTCAAGCCGCTTTTTAACAAGCACGATGTCGGCTTCTGCCACGTCAAGTTGCCGCTTTAGCTCGGCAAACCCATTAGTCCGGCTGGACGCCGGACAATTCGTCACCTGCATACGAAGACAACGTTTTAGACCTGGGGTTAGATCCTCTGCGCGCCGTCAATTTTGACAACGCACAGAGTCTCAGGGGCTACTATGTGCACAGGGCGCATCTTGTTTATGCGCCACTGTTAAAAAAGGGCATGTTATTCCGCGTACCTCAAAACCTGTCAGTAAACTTCTGACGGCTTCATGCAATCCGCTTTCCACGGACGAAACCCGTTCAATCACCGTGCCCATCAATGCACGATGCTCCTCTGAGATAGATGCTCGCCCTAGCAGATTCTTCAACTCCTCCAACCGAGCACCGGACGGTGCCGGATTCGTCCTATTACCTTTCTTGAAGGACGGACGCGGAGAGCCTTGGGGGGGCACATGGCTGCCTTTCGGCCCCGCCAAATTCGGAGAAACCCTCCGCGACGATACCTCAGGGTCGCCCGCCTCTCTAGGCGGTTCGGCAGGGGGAGGCGTTCCGCTCTCCATCATCTCCGGAAGAAGACCCCCCCGAAGATGAGCTCTGCGGAGAAGGGCTGAGGTCTGAACTACAAGGTAAATTTTTGGTTACTCTTATCAGATATAAAACAAGGATTCTTCTCAAAGGAAAAACCTCTCTCTACTTACGGCTCGATGGAGGGCTGGCCCCCTTGAGGGCACAGTTCGGCCGAGGTATCCCCCGGCACAGGACCCTCTAACGAAGATATCTTCCCCTGTTTTGAGGCCACTGCCTCCGGGTCTCCAGAGGCGGTCCTCTTCTCTCCTTGCGGAGTGGAATTTTCGATTCCTTCCCTCCAAACAGCCTCCTTCGAGGAGGCCGTAGTTTCCTTGTCCCCTCCCTCGCTTTCCTTCAAAGGCACAATCTTTAACATTGTGACCAGCACGGGATCCGGCGTGGTCTCGGGGAGGGGAGCCGGACACCTGATAAGCTTTGCTTTTGCTATCCACTCCTGTTTAAAGAACAGTTCTTTAGAAGCAAGTTTCATAACAAATATACGGATAGTAAGTCCGGGCACAAGGCTACTTACTTTAGTATCCGGGCGATTGCAGCTCAATCTTGCGTCCTCGGTCAAGTCCGGACACATCACTTGTGATCCGAAGAACAAATTATACATCTCCACGGGCGTTGCGCCCATGAAATGCTGGAGAGCTCGCGGTCCCTCCGGATTAAACTCCCACAGGCAGAGGGAGCGACGTTTCCCGGGCAGGGTCCGACAGATCAGCATGACCTGCGTCACTTTGACCAGGCTAAAGTCACTTTCTAAGAGATCCCTGATGCGACCCTGCAACAAGGGCACGTCCTTGGATGACCCCCAGTCAAGTCCCTTATTTACCCATGACGCTAGCTGTGGTGGGGGACCCGAATAAAAGGCAGATGGCGCCACCCACTTGGTGCCCCTGGGAGCGGTGATATAGAACCACTCTCGTTGCCATAAACTGAACTCCTCTTGGAAAGAGCCCTCGGGCCATGGAGCATCAGCATTCTTGCTTGTAACAGTGCCTCCGCACTCTGCGTGCCGCCCCTCGATCATCTTCGGCGTTACTTTAAAGGTCTTGAGCCATAGTCCGAAGTGGGGATTAATACGAAGGAAAGATTCGCACACGACGATAAAAGAGGAAATGTGGAGGATGGACTCCGGAGCTAAGTCGTGAAATTCCAACCCATAATAGAACATGAGCCCCCTCACGAAGGGGTCCATTGGAAAGCCTAGCCCCCGAAGGAAGTGAGACATGAAGACCACGCTCTCACCAGGCCTGGGAGTGGGAACGGCCTGCCCTAGAGCAGGTAACCTATGCGAGATTTCGCCGGTTAAGAACCTGGCCTCTCTCAGCTTTAGCACGTCCTCCTCTGTAACAGAAGAGGGCGCCCATCGGCCTCGAAGGACGAAACCGGACATTGTCGAAGATCCGAAGCGCCTGAAATCTGGAACCTTGGGTATTGGAACTCGAGGCGAAGGGCGAACTCGTTTTGAGATTGAAAATAAGGAGCAAGGCCTTGGTCTCTTTATAAGAGGTGAAATACCAAGGGCCCTCCCCATAACCGTTTGGGACTCGCCTTTAATCGAGAAAACATGCCAACGGGCACGATTGGGTTACCTGCGTCCATATTGATGAGAATCCCGTAAATAAGGGGGCACGGTCTCTGCTTTGACAAGACGTGCCAAGGAAACCGCCTCGCAAAACGCGCTGAGGTGAGGGAGTAAAAACGATTTGAATAAAGACTTGGCCATGGTGTGATGTCATGCTACGGAATACGTCGGCAGATTAGATTTGTGTAAATATTATTCTCTCTATGGCAATATGTGGAAACTTATTTTGCAGAGTCAGACACTGTCTTTTGTGTTCAAAATCTTCTATGAAGTACTTGGAGGAGGAACCCGCCTTGCAATGCCGAAGACAATCTGCGCGCCGGACTCGTCATCATTGAAGCCTGGTTCAGGGGCTACTGAGGGAGTCCTGGATTAGGGGGTGTTCGGATGGCCGGACTATACCTTCAGCCGGACTCCAGGACTATGAAGATACAAGATTGAAGACTTCGTCCCGTGTCCGGAAGGGACTTTCCTTGGCGTGGAAGGCAAGCTTGGCGATGCGGATATTAAGATCTCCTACCATTGTAACCGACTTTGTGTAACCCTAACCCTATCCAGTGGCTATATAAACCGGAGGGCTTTAGTCCGTAGGACAACATACAACAATCATACCATAGGCTAGCTTCTAGGGTTTAGCCTCCTTGATCTCGTGGTAGATCTACTCTTGTACTACCCATATTATCAATATTAATCAAGCAGGACGTAGGGTTTTACCTCCATCAAGAGGGCCCGAACCTGGGTAAAACTTTGTGTCCCTTGTCTCCTGTTACCATCCGCCTAGACGCACAGTTCGGGACCCCCTACCCAAGATCCGCCGGTTTTGACACCGACAGAGGGAGGGAGAGGGGTAGAGTGCTGGATGGGTGATGGAGTTGCTTCTCGAAGATGGTTGGAGAGGCCTACTAGACAAACTGAGGGTGGAACTGCAATGTTATCAATAAGAGTGGGGATGTGTTTCTGTGTGTGCCTATGTGTGATAGATCTGTCGGGACGCGTCCATGGATGATGAAGGGGAACCATGTGTTTGGTAAGCAAACCTAACTAGATCAGTAGATCAATTGTTGTTTGTCGGAGGAAGGGAGAGACACAACTAATGAGGTAGATCGATTGACGTGTGGGTAAAAACAAGTTATAAGGACCTAGCTAGCTATATGTATAGCGAGAGATCGGTCGATGTACGTCCATTTGTTAGAGGCAAATAAGGCCCAGCGAGACGGATAGACACAGAGAATGGAGCTAGGAGGGGTGCGAGAGGCCCAACTAGTAGCTAGATAGGGGGAGGAGTGTGCAGTTGTGAGATCGATGAAAAGAGGGGCGGGAGTTTACACATGTGTCTGACCGTATGAGAGACACGAGGCAAGGACACATAAAGGAGGAGATTGAAGGTGTGTGTGTATGTTGTTGGCAGGCATCGCTGGAGAGGTTTATCGATCAGTGTGTGTCGGAAAGAAGTTGTGGAGACTCTGGGAGAACGACCTAAAGAAAAAACAATGAATGTGCTCGGTGGATAGAATGCCAAGGAAGGGGGAGGGCAAGGAGGGCGTGTGCATGCACGAGAGAAATTTAGTGGTAGCTACAAAGGTTAGAGGATTGTGTGGGTGTAAGAGACTAACAAAGATCATAATTTGATATGAAAGAGGTTTCATATATTTGAATAGGAGATCATAGTGTTTTAAACATTGCATGCATGAATATAGCGGTGATACACGTGTTGTGCACATGTTATACCATAATGTGATAATGCATGGCGTTTGCAACTCACAGCTAAATGTCGAACAATCTAAACCATACTATACATCAAACAATCTCACATTTTATTTGAATTTGTGATAATGTGTGGCGTTTGCACCTTACAACTAAATATCGAACAATCTAAACAATACTATATATCGAACATTCTCACATTTTATTTGAATTTGTGGTAATGTGTGGTGTTTGCAACTCACATCTAAATACTTGTAGCCGTAGGGGGCGGGGCACCATACATAATGTGATAAACACATTATACATATGAGACATGGTTTAGATTATAAAGATCTTGCTAGAGCTAGAAATGTAATGTGATTTGAAATCAAAATAAAGTGGATTCAAAAAATCTAGTTCGAGTTCATATAGTACACATAGTTCATATGTAACTCGAGACTAATCATGTGGTGTGCTATGAAGATAATACACAAACGATGGTTTTAACTTGACAATAATGATGATTGTAGATATTAATTAAACAGAGAAACGAATTCAAATGCTTTGACTTCACAACAATAATTACTGTAGATCTTATTCAAATAGAGAAACGAATTCAAATTTAGTTCACATTGAAGTGGTAGTATATACGTTTGGAATGCACTAAAACGTTCATTTGAGTAGTAGGTTGCATGCATACACGTAGCGAAATATTTTAATTGAACATAACATGAATTCAAAGTTATGAATGACATTTGTAGTGCACATTGATTTGGCACGGTACACGTTAGGCTTGTCCGGAAATTTCAACCCACGCCTTGTTAGCCCGAAATATTTAAGATATATCTTTGTCTCGTTGTGATCCAACAACTCCCTCCATCTCAACCCGCGCCTTGCTATTCCGAAATTACAACACGCGCGAAAACTCCCACCTCCTGTGAAATCCCGACATGCGAAATGCCCGTGGTACCCCTGAGCCGAAAGAACCGCCTGAAATCGGTGGGGGTACTTTCGTAACTTACCCCACATTTTGGACAAGCGCGTCTCTAAGACATGGTTCCCCACTGCCATCCCATCCGCCCACCCATTCGTACACCGAGGCCGCGAAAACCCGCGACGAAACCCCACACCCTGCTCCGTCCGCCACCCAGCCGGAGTCTCTTCCCCGACGACGTCGTCCACAGCAACACCTCGACGTCCCTCATCCACCATACCGGATGAGGATCCATCGTCAATCTCATTGTCCCGCCGGTTCAGCCACCCCGTCCTCACCTCCAAGGAGCTGCCCCGACGTTCCCCTCGTCTTTCGCGCCACCTACACTCCCACACCGCTGTCTTCACCTGCACCACCGGAAGAGCATCATCATCACCGTTTCCTCGGATGAAGCTGCGGCCTAATCGGCGCCACCAAAGAGGTTGTACACTAATCGCCGCATTTTCTTCTTGATTCAATCTCACGGTGCTGCCGGCGCTCGATCCCGAGCCGACACGGCGTGACTCCATCCACGGCGGCGTCGCCCGCCACTTCCTCCACGGCGTCGCTCCCTCGGCGGTGACATCCACATCAGCAGGAGTTGCTGCTGCTTTAGCTCTTGCTCGCCCTGCTGCTCTACTCTTGCTCTCGGTCCCCTGCCTGGTCTGCTCTTGCTATTGCTCTTGCTCACGCTGCTGCTCTCGCTCTTGCTCTTGCTTGCGATGCTGCTCCGATTTAGCTACACTTCAGTTGACTGAATCGACTTTTGGGTCAGTCGATTTTCAGGGGGTGGGGGGTTCGCCGGGGTGAAGGAATAACCAGCCGCAGCGGGAAGGGGGGCTCGCCGGAGAGGTACCCCACTATCTATCTTAGGGTTCAGGATGGGGGCGGTGGTCGCCAGCGGTGGCGGGGCGGTGGCGTGGGGATAGCCGGACAAAAAGCTCGGCACGGGGGGGGGGCCTAGAGGGATGGCCGGGGCGGCGGCGGACCAGCGGTGGGGGGTGTTTTCAGGGAGGGCGGGGCGGCGGGGGGCTTCTGTTTGGCCGGTGGTGGCTGGCGGCTCAGGGGGGTGGAGGTTGAAGATGAACCGCAAGCCCTTGATTTCGTATCCAACGGCTGCAAAATCGACTGACCAGAGATGAAAAAGTCAGTCGACCGACGTGTAGCCTCACCTTGCTAGTGCGTTCAGTTTCGACAGCAAAATTCAGTTTCGACAGCAAAATTCAGTTTCGATGGTTAAGTTCAGTTTCGACAGTTAAGTTCAGTTTCGACAGTTGAGTTCATAGATGAGCGGCTGATGTATTTTACATCTAGCACTTTGTGGTCATGTATTTTACGTCATGTATTGGAGATGCTATTAGAATTCCACTCAGTTTAACGTTGTTCGTTGTCTCACTTGTCCTGCTTCAGCCTCGGCGTCGTACAACTCACCGGAGCTGCTCCAACGCTGAAACCCTCCATCACAGCAGAGCAGTACCTCGGGCTCCATCTCAAGACACCTAAGACCTTCTTCCCCTCCTCCGACAGCAAAGTCAGCCAGAGCATCCTCACCGGCCAACCCAATCACGCTGAGATCGACATGGCTTCGCCAAAGAGCTTGTACACTTGTTGCATCTCTTCTTTACTCTACATGTTATATATATTGTCCACTGAGCACACGGATTTGTTCCTTCAGTGTCTCCTTGAAAGAAAAAACGTAGGAATTTTAATTTTCACTTGTCCTCCTTTTCAAATTCCTATTCATGAAGCACAAGACTAACAGATAGTAGCATAATAGCATTATAACCGTACATTTTATTGTGGTTTAACTTAATCTCGCCATGCTTCTTTGCATCATGTGATCTTCCAATTGTTGTGAATCAAACACCCAGATTGGCAGAAATCCCGTGTTTTTAAATTCTCTGTTTTGCACGTGCATTCCTATCCTATTCCTGTCTATTTCCTATCCCTGCATTGTTGGAGTCCTCCAATTCAAACGAGCCCTTACAGAATTACTTCTCTTACAGATAGTTGTCAAAGAAAACCTTGCGTGGTTTGTCCCGCTCCTGCTGCGCCGTTGTCCACCCCAGCTCAGCTGCTCCAACGATAGAAGGGTCCAGCACAGCAGGGATCTGGCCTCCAGACTGTCTTTCGCCGCCTCAGATCTTCTTCCCCGCCGTTGGCAACCATGAAAACTGCATTACCATCATCAACCGAGCAGATGACCTCGAGGACTACACGGGTCCGCAAGAGAGGTCGCACTCTTTCGTGTCTGCTTACGTTATGCATCGGTTAATATTACATGCTACTTTATCGTCCTCTTCACCGATTAGACTCTGAGTTAGCTCCAAACTAATGGCCAAACTTGAGTTTTTAAATGGTTGTGGGGTACATATCGGGGCCGCTATCAATAGTATCTATCTACTATCTGGTTAATCTCCGGTGTCTACTATGAGTTTCATGTTGGGTGGGAAACAAACAGTAAAGAAGCCATTATCTGTATTTTTTAACTGAAGCCATTATCTGCCTGCTATTATTGGTTTTGGGTCTGTCCACAGGTTGCTACCATCACTCTGGATTTCTGCATGCACTCCTTACATAATCTCACTATGTTTTATTCCTATGCATGACAGTTATTGTAAACAATGGAACTGAACATGTAGAGCAAAAGAGACGAGCCTTGCGTGGCAATAAAATTTCATGCAAACGTCGTTCCATGGTAGGCGCAAAGGCAGCCCCCCTCCACGCATTTCGGATTGTAATCGAGAGGAAGATATTTGTTCTGAGGGGGATTCAGAAGGAGAAGACAACTCCTATTTACCCCCTGAAGTCTTCGCTCTAACTTGGCATGCTGATATTGGTTATATCATGCATATGGTGTCTTGCATTGCTTACTTTATACATCAAATATGTCGTCTGCTTAGTTTAGACATCCTTTGTGCGAATGCCATCTATTTAGTTTATTCATCATTTATGTGAATTATGCAACGCCACTTGTTTAGCCAGGCATCATATATGTGAATTTTGCAATGCCATCCTGCTTAGCCAGTCATCGTATACGTAACTTATATCAGGCCATCCTTTTTTTCGTTACATATTACATTTGTCAACAATGTTAGTACATTCAACTGCTCTCCGTGTGCATCAGCCATTTGACACGGTGATGGCAAATTCTGGAGTGAAAACAAGGTCTTCAGAGCAGACTATGATATCTGACGAAGCGCATATCTCGCTGGTTACGGATAGCTCCTTAGAGGAGGATTCAGAGACAGATGACCAGTCCTATCCCCCCCCCCCGAGGTGTATGCTCTAACTTGGCAGGGTTATGTTGCTCATATCGTGCATGTGGTGTCTCGCATTGCTATGTCATTTGATTAGTTTAGACATGCTTTGTGTGAATGCCACCTATTCAGTGTCTAATTACCATATATGTGAATTATGCATTTCCATCTTGTTGCAAGACATTATATATGTGAATTATACAATGCTATCTTGTTGCAAATGCATTATATATGTGAATTATGCAATGCCATGCTGTTTAGCTAATCATCATGTATGTGAATTATATCATGCTATCATTTTTTTGTATTACGTGTTCCATTTGTCGACAACGTTTGTATATTCAACTACTCTTCCTGTGCATCAGCCATTTGAAGCGGTGATGGAAGTATCTAGAGTGAAAACAAGGTATTCAGAGCAGACAATGCTACCTGCTGAAGCAAACATCTTGGTGGTTACAGAGAGCTCCTCAGAGGAGGATTCAGAGACTGATGACCAGTCCTATTTCCCCCCTGAGGTCTATGCTCAAACTTGGCAGGGTTATATTACCCATGTCATGCATGTTGTCTTGCATTGCTTAGTTTTTACGTCATATATGGATTGCCATCTACTTACTTGCTTACTATATAAATCATATATTTGAATTATATCATGCCATCATGTTTACATAGTACATACACATCATCTATCTGAATTATGGCATGGCAACCCATTTAATAAACACATCATATAGTTATATCATCTCATCCTGTTTAGTGTTTACAGTCATCATATTTTGAAATATGGCATTCTAGCTGTGAATGTATGTGAATTATGGCATGCCAACCTATTTAATAAACACATTATATAGTTATGTCATGTCATCCTGTTTACATAGTCTCATATTTTGAACTATGTCTTTCCATCTTTTTTAGTTAGCCATCATAATGTGCAATTGTATCATGCTATCCTATTTAGTTAGCCATCATATATGTGAAATTGTGTCATGCTATCCTATTTGGTTAGACAACATAAATATGAATTATTTCATGCCCTCTTTTATTCCCCACTATCCATTGCACCTGTCTATCATACAATGTTTATACTTTCAATTACTTTTCTTGTTTATCCGCCATTTGAATTGGAGAGCGTGATGGAAGTATCTAAGGGAGTAACAACACGGTCTTCAAAAAAGATAGTGCTACCAGTTGATGCAGATAGAACCACGGTTGTACTTGCCCAAGGACCAGATCCACCACACATAACCCAGACTCTCGCAGATTGTAACCCTACCCAGTTGGACAGAGAACCAGCTACACCCCTTCTAACCCCAACCCCGGCAGATAGTAACCCAGTTCCAGTTGACACAGCACCGTCTCCACCACAGAGCACCCAAACACGAGCAGTTAGTAAGGGAACTGCAGTGCCCAAAGCACGAGGACCACCACTCCGAATCCCAACTCAACGCTTAAAGGAGAAGAAGATTTGTTCTCAGGTCAGGTTCTATAGCTATGGTTCATACTCCTTTGCTCTTGCATTACTGTATTTACTCATACCAACTATTTTCAAATTTGAAGGATGGAATTGAAACTCCAATGGCGCAACAGGTATGTTTTAAACACGTTTCTTTAACTGGTTTGCTGTTGTAACCTGCTCTATGTTGATTTCAGTTTCCATTGAATAAACAGTTATGTTCTCATGTCATGCACATTACAAGTGTTGTTATTGCTCTATAGTTACCCACACTTATATTCTGTCTATTCTGCTTTGTCTTGAACAAATATTATTTGAATTGTGTCTCTATCTTGATTTGGCAACAAAAACTAGAATGATATAGACCATAAAGTGACCGCGGTACATAGATATATGTTTGTTTCATGTTGTTATCCTGTCCACTTTACTACTGAACTCATTTACCAAAATGAGTTTCATATACAACATGGTAAACATGTGATGTGTCTGCTTGTTTCTCTTTTAGAATGCGGACAAAATATTGGAGAACAGTACCGCGTCATCCAATGTTAAAGGAAGTAATGCAGATAAGGTTCAAGATAGTGAGACATCCCTGTTGGTCTCCAAGAAAGCTCATAAAACTATCTTGACGACAGTGAGGGAACCCAAAAGTCATGTCTTGATGTAGTGTTCGAGTTACTGGCCACTACTGCTGGCACAAGCTCTTCGAACTCGTTGCCTGAATCAGTTCGTCTTCTTGAGTCTCAACTTCAAGTTGAAAGACATCGATCAGATGTGCTGCGACAGGAAGCTGAAGGACTGAGGAAGTCCCTGTAGAATTCAGATGCATATTTTCTGGTGCAATAACAAGCGCTGGAGGATTTAAGCGCCAAACAAGAGAAAGTTAATAAGCTTGCTAAGCATCTTGCCAGCATTATGGGTACCTAGGATATTGTTTCTTGAGATCTTCTAAAGTGGTTTCAATTCTGGATTTGTTTTGCGGCGGCGTTTATTTGCGCTGGTCGCCAACTTTGACAACCAGTGTATATGATATGCTGCTTTGTCCCCTATATTTGCACTAGTGGCAAACTTTGATGCCCAGTGGATGTAATATGTGTAATAGCCATGATAGCCTAGCGTTAGTTGCTTGCTTATTTATTTCCTTGTTGTCTTGTTTATTTATTTGCTTGTAGTCATTGCAGATCTTTTTCCGCGGTTAGCTAGTGGCTGCAATAACCTATTTTTTAAAACTAGGCAACAATAACCATGGGCTAATATTTACTATAGTGACACTGGGCCTCCTACTGGCCGTAGAAACAGTGGGCCTTCTACTGGCCGTAGAAACAGTGGGCCTTCTACGGGCCGTAGAAACAATGGGCCTTCTGCGGGCCGTATAATCAGTGGGCCTTATACGGGTTGTATGATCGATTGGCCAAACATGGGCCAAACAGACCGCATTATGGCCGTAAACGGGCTAGAATTGGAATCGTCCGTTCATGGGCCAACCATAATGGGCCATCGTTAATAGGCCGTATTTGATGACGCTATGAAAACGGCCCAACGTATTAACAGACCACAAACGGGCCGACTGTAACCACGGGCTGAATTTGGCCCACAAGCAGAAAATGACAGTAACGGGCCGTAAGTAAACGAATGCTGGAAATGAGCCCAAGAATAAATGGGCTTTGAGAAGGCCGAAAGATAACATGGGCTGGAAACGGCCCAACGGAATAACGGGTCGTTAATGGGTATAAAGTGATGCACTGTTCATTACGGGCCAGTTTCACCACGGGCCGTTAATGGGTGTAAAGTGATACACTGTTCATTACGGGCCAGTTTCACCACGGGCCGTTAATAGGCCAAGAGTTGCATAGGGCCTCATAGGGGCCGAAAGACGTCATGGGCCAGAAGTGAAAACGGGCTGGAATCATATTGGGTGGCCCAGATGACGCTACTGGGCCTAATTCGGATAGGGCGTAACGGGCCTTGGGTTAGCGGGCTATAAATGGGCTATATGCGAACAAGCCGTTAACAGGCTTTACATGGGCCGGCCCACCACCTTTTGACCAAGTCAAACGGGCCGGCCTTTTCACAGGAATGGGCCTCTGTTGGGCCGTGCCACGTGTTGACGTATCATAGGCGCCTATCTGACCCACTGACGAGCTGACACGTGTTTCGTCCGGCCAATAAGAATTTTACACGTGGAAATTTCCCATTGGTCGGGGCTGTTAACGGGTTATCGGATCCAAAACCCGACCCGATAGCTTAACGCGTTCAGTTACGGTGGATGCCACGTGTCGGTCACCCTTGACGAAAGCACTTTTGTGACGCGCGATTTATCGTCATGGAAGTGGACACTTCCGTGATGATAATTTTGGCAATGTCATGGAACACTTCTACGACAGCACAGGTATGACTATCTTGATTCTGTCATAAATTTGTCATGGATGTACATGCATGACAAAAAACGTGACCTACTGTGACAAACACGTATCATCACGGAAGTGTATTTTTTTGTAGTGATGTCTTGCATGTGCTTATCTGTGGTGTCAATGGGATATTCACGTGATCTACTTGATGTATGTTTTGGTGATCAACTTGCGGGTTCAGTGACCTTGTGAACTTATGCATAGGGGTTGGCACACGTTTTCGTCTTGACTCTCCGGTAGAAACTTTGGGGCACTCTTTGAAGTTCTTTGTGTTGGTTGAATAGATGAATCTGAGATTGTGTGATGCATATCGTATAATCATACCCACGGATACTTGAGGTGACATTGGAGTATCTAGGTGACATTAGGGTTTTCGTTGATTTGTGTCTTAAGGTGTTATTCTAGTACGAACTCTATGATAGATCGAACAGAAAGAATAGCTTCATGTTATTTTACTACGGACTCTTGAATAGATTGATCAGAAAGAATAACTTTGAGGTGGTTTCGTACCCTACAATAATCTCTTCGTTTGTTCTCCGCTATTAGTGACTTGGAGTGACTCTTTGTTGCATGTTGAGGGATAGTTATATGATCTAGTTATGTTATTATTGTTGAGAGAACTTGCACTAGTGAAAGTATGAACCCTAGGCCTTATTTCCTAGCATTGCAATACCGTTTACGCTCACTTTTATCAATAGTTACCTTGCTGTTTTTATATTTTCAGATTACAAAAACCTATATCTAGCATCCATATTGCAGTTGTATCACCATCTCTTCGCCGAACTAGTTCACCTATACAATTTACCATTGTATTGGGTGTGTTGCGGACACAAGAGACTCTTTGTTATTTGGTTGCAGGGTTGTTTGAGAGAGACCATCTTCATCCTACACCTCCCACAGATTGATAAACCTTAGGTCATCCACTTGAGGGAAATTTGCTATTGTCCTACAAACCTCTGCACTTAGAGGCCCAATAACGTCTACAAGAAGAAGGTTGTGTAGTAGACATCAGGGTACCTGACTACCAACGTCGCGCACAGGCTCCCTGCCAAGAGGTTATCCCCACTCCAGAGCCCGGCGAAAGGGTTGTGTTCATCCCCCACTTCCTCCGCGGGCTAGGGTTTCCGCTCCACCCCTTTGTCCGCATCCTCATGTTCTATTACGGCTTGATTTCCACGATCTAGCCCCAAACTCCTTCCTGCACATCTCAGCGTTCATCGTCGTGTGCGAGGCACTACTCTGCATCCCCCACACTTCGGCTTGTGGCTCAAGGTCTTCAACGTGAAGTCGAAGGTGGTCGACGGGCAGCATGCGGACTACGGTGGTGCCATGGTGAGCAAACTCCCCAACACCACTTAGCCTAAAGGGGTCTTTGTGGAGACCGTCAAGGTCTGGCAACAGGAGTGGTTCTACATCACTGAACCACACGGCGCCAAATGAGCGGCCACTCCTGAGTTTAGATCCGGACCCCCTATGTGGCTCGCATCGTGGATCAACAAAGGTTCAGCTTGGGGATCAACCGCAGAAGTGTTGACACTGCAAAAGCGCATTAAAAACATGATAAGCAAGAACACCAGTCTCGCTGACGTGATTCAGGTGATGCTCTTCCGCCAGATCCTCCCCTACCAACTCTGGCCTCTCCATATAGTTCCATCCGGAAGGTCCCCGGACCCTGCAGCGTTTCTTCGTCACAACGCACGAAGAGGTCTGGAAGCTGCTCTTCAAGGCCCAGAAGACGTGGCCGAAGAGGACCGAAGACATCGACCTTGACAGCGAGAATCCGGCCACTCCGATGAATTATTATTCCCAAACATACCTTTGATCTATAAATCCTTAGGCATAATGAGTTCCCCGTCCCTCTTATAGGGATGGATAGCGAAGGCGGAGTGGATCAAGTGTTCGGCGCCACTGCCTGAAGATCGGCCACATCCCAGCTCACGAAGATGTTGGTTCCGGCGCCCTATCAGGCGCCGGAGAAAAAGGTCAAGAAGAAGATTAAGGAGGCCAAGGGCGGCCTTCGCCGTAAGGGTACTTCAGATGCAATGTCCGGAGAAACCAAAGTCCCCTCCTCCCACGAGGGAGACGAAGATGAAGAGGAGGAGGAGGCAGAAAGTGATTCTCCCCTCAAGGGAAGGAGAAAGAAAAGGGCGGCCTCCACAGACCCGGAGGAGGGGGTGTCCAAGAGGGAGAAGATAACCCTCTCGGATGGTTCGGATTTGGATGCCGAACACATCCCCAAGAAGCGCCCCAGGGCAAAGCCCCTAGCCACATCGTGAGTATCAAAGGATACTTTACAAATATCCTGTTATGTTGTGTGTATTTCAGTCCTGCTCGCGACCTCCCCCATCCATCGCTATCTGAGGGGAGCTCTCTGGCACCGGAGATGGTGGAGAGCGAGACGCCTTCGCGAGCCTCTCCGCCAACCACTTCGGATGACACCGAGGTGTTGTCCCAAAGGGCCTCTCCGGGCCACGGAGAGGTGAGGGGGCTGCCAATAGGACGCCTGAGGGTGAGGCCTTGGCTGCCGAGAACATGGTGGGTGTGACCCCCATGGAGACCGACGGCGGGGGCCTTGACCAGTCCGGCCCTAAGCGGAACACTATTCTGGAGACCCACATGGCTCCGGAATCGAGCAAGTAACCCCCTTTGAAGGAGGGGGGAGCGTCGACTCCGACGGCGACCTCCACTAATTCGGAGGCGCCGAATACTCTGGCGGAGCCACTAAAACATGCTGCCATCATGGAGGAGCACGCACCTTAATGGGTGTGGTGGTTGAGAAGGTTCAGTCCGCCAAGAGCGGGCTGAACGAAGCCTTCACCAGCCTGCTAACAGGCTTTGAGGTATGTGTAGGATCTAGAAGTAGGTGTGTCTAGAGGGGGGTGATTAGACACTTAGTGCTAAAGTTGCAGTTTTTAAACTTTTTCGGTTTGAGTGGAGTTTTAGGCACAATTTCAACATACACAATACATATCAAGCAAGCATGCAAAGAGTATATGAGCAGCGGAAAGTAAAGCATGCAACTTGCAAGAATGTAAAGGGAAGGGTTTGGAGAATTCAAACGCAATTGGAGACAAGGATGTTTTTGTCGTGGTTCGGATAGGTGGTGCTATCCTACATCCACGTTGATGGAGACTTCAACCCACGGAGGGTAACGGTTGCGCGAGTCCACGGAGGGCTCCACCCACGAAGGGTCCACAAAGAAGCAACCTTGTCTATCCCACCATGGCCATCGCCCACGAAGGACTTGCCTCACTAGCGGTAGATCTTCATGAAGTAGGCGATCTCCTTGCCCTTACAAACTCCTTGGTTCAACTCCACGATCTTGTCGGAGGCTCCCAAGTGACACCTAGCCAATCTAGGAGACACCACTCTCCAAGAAGTAACAAATGGTGTGTTGATGATGAACTCCTTGCTCTTGTGCTTCAAATGATAGTCTCCCCAACACTCAACTCTCTCTCACAGGATTTGGATTTGGTGGAAAGAAGATTTGAGTGGAAAGCAACTTGGGGAAGGCTAGAGATCAAGATTCATATGGTAGGAATGGAATATCTTGGCCTCAACACAAGGGTAGGTGGTTCTCTCTCAGAACATATGAGTTGGAAGTGTAAATGTGTTCTGATGGCTCTCTCCACAAATGAAGAGGAGGTGGAGGGGTATATATAGCCTCCACACAAAATCCAACCGTTACACACAATTTACCAATCTCGGTGGGACCGAATCAACAAACTCGGTCGGACCGAAAAGGTAAACCTAGTGACCGTTAGAGATTTTTGGTGGGACTGACATGCAACTCGGTAGGACCAATACAGTTAGGGTTAGGGCATAACGTAATCTCGGTGAGACCGATTACACAAACTCGGTGAGACTGATTTGGTAATTAGCTAACCAGAGAGTTGGTCAGGCAAACTCGGTGGGACCGATTACTGGACTCGGTTGGACCGATTTCGGTAATGAGTTACCCAAAGAGTTTGCATTGTAATCTCGGTAGTACCGATTGCCTAAACTCGATGAGACCGATTTTGATAATGGACATACACAGTGAGATTGCAATCCCATCTCGGTGAGACCGAGATCCCTATCGGTAGAACCGATTTGCTAGGGTTTGTGGCAGTGGCTATGACATGTGGAACTCGGTGGCGCCGGATAGAAAGAATCGGTAGGTCCGAGTTTGACTTTGGGTTTAGGTCATATGTGGAAGTGGGAAAGTAGCTGAGGGTTTTGTTGCATATCATCAAGCACATGGAGCAAAAGGCTCATTAAGCAACACCTCATCCCTCCTTGATAGTATTGGCTTTTCCTATGGACTCAATGTGATCTTGGATCACTAAAAGTGTAAAATGAAGAGTCTTGAGCTTGAAGCTTTAGCCAATCCTTTGTCCTTAGCATCTTGAAGGAGTTCCCACAACCCTTAGTCCATGCCACTCCATTGTTGAACTTATCTGAAATATACTAGATAAAAGTGTTAGTCCAAAAAGAGATATGTTGACATTAATTACCAAAACCACCTGGGAAGCACTTGTGCTTTCAGTATGCGATGTAATAATCTTAGACGCTTTTCATATGAAGGAAATATGCCTGTATATAGGTAGTAGCCCCTGAGACTGTGTTCGGTTTTGAGAAAAACCGAATAGAGGATCACATAGTATTCGGAAGAGGTGACGTACTTTGCTATTTTATAACAGGCTTCCCTGTTGGCAGCGACCGCCCAGGCCACCAAGGTTTTTGAACTCAATCGGATGCTTAAGCTAGCTGACGATGAGATCGACCGCATTAACAAACGGTTTGATTAGGCGCAAGGTATGTTTAAAGGAGCTCTCATATGCCTGAAGTGATAAGCAAATTCGGAGTTAAGATTAGGCATTGCTATGATTATGATTGCAGGTAGCGCGGCCGAGGTCGAGACCCTCAAGAGCGCCCTTGTCCAAGCCAAGGAGCAGGTAAAGGTGAGCAAAGCGGCCGCTGATAAAGCGGCTGCGGATTTAAAGGCCGAACAGGTCTCCCGCAGCCAGCACGAGGAGTGGGTGACCGAGGTAGAGCAAGAGCTGAAGGATGCCATCGGCAAGTGCGAGGCCTTGGAGGAGAAGAGTGTGGCCCAAGCGGTCGATCTCGCCAAAGCCCTCAACGAGGCCAAAGAGGCGCGGACCGAGTCCCAGGCGGCTCGGGAGGAGATCTGGCTGGCCGAACAGATGGCGGCTGGTAAGCCATTTTTTTGCAGAGTGTATTTGGCGGTCAGAGATATGCTTTGCTCACTCGACTGTGGAGTTCTCCAGACGCCTTTGCGGATCTCTCGAAGAGTGCGGCCGACTGTCAGGACCCTGATTCCAAGTCACATCGATCTAGCCGGTAACACCTCATATCACTTATGCGACCTCACGCATGGTATTCCCACGGGTGTCGCCTTACTATGGCCTGACACCATTTGCGCCTTTTGGCTCATGTATATGATAGTGTTGCTAGCATCCATAGGACAGAGAACCTGGGCCGACATGACTAGTCGTGAACCCAAAGTGGCACTCACTTACGGGGGCAGGCATACATGAATCAACATCGAGCATGTCGGTCAGCAGCATGCGAATCCGGGCTGTAGCACTGGGCTAGCAGGACTCCGGTGAACCGGGCTGTAGCAGGATAGGCAGGACTCTGGATGTCACCGTGTGACATTTCCCCGAAGGGACAGACACAGGAACGAAGTGAATCACATGCTGGCCAGTTAAGTGTTCCGGAGCAGTAGTGCTCGGCTAGCAGGACTCCGGTGAACCGGCCTATAGCGGACTACTATGGCTCATGGAAACACAAGACTACATTTTCCCATAAGAGAGTCTACCAGGGATAAACAACTAGGTTGTCGGATCCCACACATACCAAGCATTTCAATCATACACACAATATGCTCGATATGTGTAAATACAACATGGCATCACAACAAGACTCTACGACTCAAAGTATTTATTCATTAGGCTCCGAGGAGCGAGATATTACAAACATGAGTCTCATGAACCAACATTCAGAGCATACAAATCAAAGCACATGCGGAAGTTTAACATGTCTAAGTACGGACATCTACAAATGGAAAAGGCTGAGAAGCCTGGCGTTCTACCAAATCCTGCCGAGGGCACAAGATCGTAGCTGAGGTATCAAGCTAATCGTCGAAATCCACACGGAACTACTAGCAAGACTAACGTCTCTCTACAAAACATAAAATAGGCAAACGTGAGTAAAAATGTAATCAGCAAGACTTACATCAGAACTAGCTACATATGCATCAATATCAACAAAGGGGGTGGTGGAGTTTGACTGCAGCAAGCCAGCTTTGACTCAGTGGCTATCCTAAATTATGACTGCAAGTAACTCTTTTGAGGTGGCGCACACAAGTCCACATATTCACCATATCAATACACCACTATGGATCCGCTCTCGTCTCCCTACGAGTAGGCCATCCATAGCACTCACGCTTATCTTGCGAGTTTTAGAGTATCCACTTACACTTGTCTATGAACTTTTATAGGCAACCCAGAAGTCCTTTACCGCGGATGCGGCTATTCGAATAGATCATTTATAACCCTGCAGGGGTGTACTTCTTCACACACGCTCTTGCCACTTACCACCATGTACGCGTCGTGTATCTCGGCAACCTTTAAGTGGAAGCCTGGAGAGGGAGTCGGCCACGACCTGACTAACCACACAAGTCTCTAGTCCAGGTTTATCGCCTATTCGGGTTCCATCCGTGAGGAGATCCGGCCGGGGTTTCGCTCACAGCCCCAAACGATGTGTGCAGGGTTCCCGAGACACCAAATGGGCGCCCGGTACACTGTGCCATGGTGTATCTACCGCATCATAGCCCACCCCTAGGGTCAGCGCTACGCACGGCCTCCAACACATATCCTACAAACACCAGAAACTAGTTGCAACTCCTGGACAGAGATCAAGGCGATTAATAAGTCGAGAGGGTCCATTGGTTTCGGGCCCAACGCGTGGTAGTAGCTTTTCATGGATCACAAACACAGAACTCAGTTCCTGAGGACGGTTTCAATGAGACAACCCACCATGTACTCCTACATGGCCTCTCACCTCTAGCTTTACCAAATCGTGTTCACACACTTAGCTCACACACAGTAGGACATGTTCATCACCATTCCAATTCATCCCCGATGAATCAGACACGACTCAACTCTAAGCAGCAAAAGGCATGACAAACAAGCATGAATGAGTAAGCACATCAGGGCTCAAAACAACTCCTACTCATGCTAGTGGGTTTCATCTATTTACTGTGGCAATGACAGGTCATGCAGAGGAAAAGGGGTTCAGCTACCGCAACATGTAACAGTTGAATCGATGTTGTCCTAATACAGTAAAAGAGAGAGGAGCGGGGAGTGGGATTGTATCGGAATGAACAAGGGGGTTTTGCTTTCCTGGCACTTCTGAAGATAGTATAGTTCTTCATTGGTGTCATCGAACTCATCGTCGGAATACGTCTATCGAGAGGGGACAACCACCGGCAACAGAGAGGAAACACAATCAATGCAATGCACAATATGATGCATGATCATGACATGGCAATATGAGTGTGTTGGGCTAATGCAACTACAACCAGAAGGTTTTGAGCTTATTTGAACCAAAGATTCAAATACAAACTCAAGTTATGGGTTCATATAAGTGCATTAACATGTTTGACCTAAACAGCAAGGTTAAGTTGCTCTAACATGCATGAAACCAGTACAGATGGATAGATTGGATTTTTCTGATCATTTTTCATATATAACTTATTTCATTCTGAGTTACAGATTAATTTCTATGAATTTTAGAAGTTTTAGCTATTTTCTAGAATTTCCTGAATAAGATTTAATCCAAAAAAAGGTTAACTGCGTCAGCAAGACGTCGGGGTGACATCAGCAGATCAAAGGCGCCAGCCCAGGTCAAACCTGACAGCTGGGACCCACATGTCGGTGTAACAACTAACTAACAGAGTTAGTTAGTGTTAGGTTAGCACTAACCTAGGTTAATTAGGGCATGGGCCCACATGTCAGTGGCTCATCTAATTAACTAAGTTAACTTAACACTAATTAAACCTAACACTAATTAAGCAGGGACCTAGGCCCACACGTGAGGGACCCTGGGGAGGTCAAACCCCTGGTCAGCGGGGTCAACCCCACCGGCGACTTGACGCTGGCGAGGCCAGTCGTGACGGCGAGCCTCGGGTTTGCGTCTCCGGGCGACCAAACGGCCGGCGGAGGGCATCTACGTGATGCGGACGCACATCCACATCGAGTAGTGGTGGCGGTTGGGCCTGGGGTGGCCGGAGTTGTCGCCGGTGATGACCTCGACGGTTGCCGGAGCTCGGGTGAGCTCGGGGTCGAGGCTTCGGCGGACGAGTCGGCGCGTGCGAGGCATCTTCGGGCCCTACGCGATGCGTCGAGGTCAGTGGACAGGACGGCTGGGCCGTTGCATGGCCGGAGCCACGTCGGCGGCGAGCTCAGGAAGCGGCGTACTACGGTCAACAAGGGGGCGGCGGCTACGGCTTGCAAATGAGTCGGAGGAGAGGGGATTCGATTGAGGAGCTCACGACGGAGTCTACGGTGGTCTTGGCAAGCTCGGGGAGGGGCTGACGATGTCGGGAGGTGGCCGATGATCTCGTGGCACAGGCGGCAAAGATGGCAGTGCAGAGGTTGATGCAGGGCGTTCGGCGTCGCGCGGGTTGACGGAGAGACGCGGGGGATGGAGGTGGAGCTCGTGGACAGCACGGGGAGACGAGGGGAGCACGGTGGTCGCGGCTACGGCCAACGGAGACGAGGAGCTCGCTCGGGCGTGTGTGGTGGAGAGAGCAGAGGAGGGGGATGAGCTCGAGAGAGTGAGCGAGAGGGACCAGGGGGGTTGCGTGGCATCATGGAGGCGTCCAGACCCTCGACGGCAAGCAGGAGTTGGCGTGCGGTGGCCGTGCGCGCGTCGGGCACGCTCGTCCTCCTGGCAGAGGAGGAAGATGACAGGGGAGGAGGCGGTGGTGGGCTGGGCCGGCCAGCTACAGTGCTGGGCCGGTTGATGGGCTGCACAGGTGAGGCCAGGTAAGATTCTCTCTCTCTCTTTTATTTCCTGTTTTCTATTTTTCTTTCTTTGTTTTGATTTGATTTACAAACCAAACCATTTTAAAACTTTCTGTAAATTTTTATGGGAGCTCAGGGAGCTAGTCCAAGGTCACATGCAAACTTACAAAAATATTTGAACTTTATTTCTTATATAATAGAAATAAATTCAACTCAAATATGTTATTGATCTAATTCAAAGGCCCAAAATAAATATCTCTGAGATTCCAAAAATACTGTTTTGAGTTTTACATCTTGCCAATATTTTCAGAGACTAAGAGGAACATTTTCTTGGACTTCTTTGAAAAGATTTTAATGTTGATTATTTCTGAAGTGATTTCTGAGGGTTTCAACTAACCTCAATTCAACTTTCAGAAATTTAGACATGATGCATGAGTGCAGATGCAACTATTTCACTCAAGTATTCTAGGGCTGTGACAACTCACCCCCACTAAACAAGAATCTCGTTCCGAGATTCAAGACGTGAGGTAAGAAGACAGAGGAGCACAAAGCTAACACGATCTTCATGATCCAATTGCCCTGCTCGAAGATCTTGATTCATTTCTTCATATTGATCTTGACATCTTTGCTTTCGAGATCTTCATCCAACACGAAGACAAAAGAGCGAGACAACTCTACACGGATGGATCATCTTAATTAATGATCACAAGATCAACTCACGGAGTGAGACGTACAAACATCTCTTGAGCTAAGAGACAAAAAAACATATGAGGACCAATGGGAAGAAGCAGATGACGAAGGTTCACTTGGTAGGCAACAATTCCACGCTTGAAGAAGATGGTGCACTAGTTTCAGAGTAGTGAGGAGATATATTGCCCTTGAGTGGCAAAAAGAATTACTTTTGATATGGAAATCATTGAAACTCTCTAAACCAGCCCAAGGAAAATCACAAACGATCGTTTGAAGGAGTTCGAAAGATTGGCATACTCAGACTAGAATGGATGATGTGGACTACCTTGTTAAAGACAACGCAATAGATGATTTTGCTTATCATCAGAAATGGATGGGACCCATGGTATGTCCACTTTTGAAGATGATCTTGGACAACAACTACCGAGGAGGGCAGCCCAAGGGGAATTGGCACAATGGCGGTGCAAGCTGGGAACAAAATGCAACTGTTGGGAAAGTTCCAATCATCATATCTGCCTGAGATTCAGATCCGATTGGTGATAGGATACTTCAGACTCAGCATGTATGAAAAGAAAGTTTGCAACACAATTCGATGAGATGGCGTTGCGAGATTCTCAAGGAATGAACTAAGATAGCAAGCTCCAAAACATGAGCTGGTTCTGCTAAACACATGTGAACACGTTGTCCCAGACAAGCATGACCACATAGTAGTCTTATGACAAAACACTACCGAGTTCAGGTGGGGAACCATCATCTAGGGTAACGAAGTCTTGTGCATGACCTAGGATTTGCACAACAACTCCTTTTCCTTGAACAAATCAATCAGTGGCTTGGTGTGCTAGGGACACATATAGAACGAAGGTTGCAAGTCTCCGAACCACAGAATACTTTGCACGTATGCATGACCGATTTGGGATGATTCCAAAAGAAGCAACATTGACTTTCTCGAATCCACGGCGGCAACTTGCATCAGGTGCACATGAATTAGAGGAAGTCACTACTTTCATCCAAACATATGCTTCATGAATGGAACATGAAGGCATTGTTACAAAGTTTCCAACACTAGCTTAATGTTTAACATGAATCATGGGGGAGACAAGATGCTGCTGATGGGCTCAACAATAACTCATCAGAATTTCCATATCACTGGACTTCCACCACGTGTGAACACGGTGATAGCATTGGTCAGACAAAAGGATGTAATGGTGTATGCTCGAGGGATCAACCACGAGTAAGACAACATTACGAACATCGTTGGTTCTGATTTGACTTGACGATAGCCCATACTCAAGTCAAAGTTTTGACAAGGCAATAGATCCAATAGCTGATCACGAGGACCAATCGATGGAGATATCATCTTGCTTCAACACACACACACACACACACACACACACACACACACACACACACACAAAGATATCCCTTAACATGAACTAAGTCAGACAAGCTTTCATCTTCCAACTCTCCAAGTTGTTGTTTGGCTTAAACAACTAGCGCAGGGGTATCCAACACAGATTCTTGGAGAATGGGTGGTTTGGAGGAAAACAAACATGATCACAAACTCAACATAGCGGTCAGGTGACAACCTGGTAATACTTCCGAGAGGATATTTGGAACATCACGAATCACCGATATGTTACTAAGCTCGAGAACAATCTTGCTTTTCAGAGCAAGACGATATGATCAAATAAGCAAGGGATTGAATAATCCTAACTCATTGATCGAAGAGTGCACCAGAAATAAGAACTAGGTAGCACAATCTATCTTAGAATGATGATTCAATAACCAACATGCTAAGAATGAGAATATTGTCCATTTACTACCAAGCAACTAGTTGCTAGGAGTATTGATTTCACACATCACGGTTCACTAGTCGGTATTCCGGTTGCAATAACACGGAACCGAGGAGCGAATGATGATGGCGAGAAGTATCACTGTGTCAAGATTTCATAAGAGGTGGTTTAATTCTCATGACAATCCTGACATAAGGAGGCAACACTCCAAGGTAGAATAGAACAAAAGCTGGATTGGCATTTTGATCTGTGGAATACAACTGCTTTGACCCAATCCTAGATATGGATGAGGTACTAGAGTTTGTTTCTCCTAGTCATTCCGGAATAGAATGGCTTGACAGACCACAAGAATAATAGGCATCGACAGCGAATGCACACATACTCTTGACTATCAAATGATGTAGTGTTCGAGTTACTGGCCACTACTGCTGGCACAAGCTCTTCGAACTCGTTGCCTGAATCAGTTCGTCTTCTTGAGTCTCAACTTCAAGTTGAAAGACATCGATCAGATGTGCTGCGACAGGAAGCTGAAGGACTGAGGAAGTCCCTGTAGAATTCAGATGCATATTTTCTGGTGCAATAACAAGCGCTGGAGGATTTAAGCGCCAAACAAGAGAAAGTTAATAAGCTTGCTAAGCATCTTGCCAGCATTATGGGTACCTAGGATATTGTTTCTTGAGATCTTCTAAAGTGGTTTCAGTTCTGGATTTGTTTTGCGGCGGCGTTTATTTGCGCTGGTCGCCAACTTTGACAACCAGTGTATATGATATGCTGCTTTGTCCCCTATATTTGCACTAGTGGCAAACTTTGATGCCCAGTGGATGTAATATGTGTAATAGCCATGATAGCCTAGCGTTAGTTGCTTGCTTATTTATTTCCTTGTTGTCTTGTTTATTTATTTGCTTGTAGTCATTGCAGATCTTTTTCCGCGGTTAGCTAGTGGCTGCAATAACCTATTTTTTAAAACTAGGCAACAATAACCATGGGCTAATATTTACTATAGTGACACTGGGCCTCCTACTGGCCGTAGAAACAGTGGGCCTTCTACTGGCCGTAGAAACAGTGGGCCTTCTACGGGCCGTAGAAACAATGGGCCTTCTGCGGGCCGTATAATCAGTGGGCCTTATACGGGTTGTATGATCGATTGGCCAAACATGGGCCAAACAGACCGCATTATGGCCGTAAACGGGCTAGAATTGGAATCGTCCGTTCATGGGCCAACCATAATGGGCCATCGTTAATAGGCCGTATTTGATGACGCTATGAAAACGGCCCAACGTATTAACAGACCACAAACGGGCCGACTGTAACCACGGGCTGAATTTGGCCCACAAGCAGAAAATGACAGTAACAGGCCGTAAGTAAACGAATGCTGGAAATGAGCCCAAGAATAAATGGGCTTTGAGAAGGCCGAAAGATAACATGGGCTGGAAACGGCCCAACGGAATAACGGGTCGTTAATGGGTATAAAGTGATGCACTGTTCATTACGGGCCAGTTTCACCACGGGCCGTTAATGGGTGTAAAGTGATACACTGTTCATTACGGGCCAGTTTCACCACGGGCCGTTAATAGGCCAAGAGTTGCATAGGGCCTCATAGGGGCCGAAAGACGTCATGGGCCAGAAGTGAAAACGGGCTGGAATCATATTGGGTGGCCCAGATGACGCTACTGGTCCTAATTCGGATAGGGCGTAACGGGCCTTGGGTTAGCGGGCTATAAATGGGCTATATGCGAACAAGCCGTTAACAGGCTTTACATGGGCCGGCCCACCACCTTTTGACCAAGTCAAACGGGCCGGCCTTTTCACAGGAATGGGCCTCTGTTGGGCCGTGCCACGTGTTGACGTATCATAGGCGCCTATCTGACCCACTGACGAGCTGACACGTGTTTCGTCCGGCCAATAAGAATTTTACACGTGGAAATTTCCCATTGGTCGGGGCTGTTAACGGGTTATCGGATCCAAAACCCGACCCGATAGCTTAACGCGTTCAGTTACGGTGGATGCCACGTGTCGGTCACCCTTGACGAAAGCACTTTTGTGACGCGCGATTTATCGTCATGGAAGTGGACACTTCTGTGATGATAATTTTGGCAATGTCATGGAACACTTCTACGACAGCACAGGTATGACTATCTTGATTCTGTCATAAATTTGTCATGGATGTACATGCATGACAAAAAACGCGACCTACTGTGACAAACACGTATCATCACGGAAGTGTATTTTTTTGTAGTGATGTCTTGCATGTGCTTATCTGTGGTGTCAATGGGATATTCACGTGATCTACTTGATGTATGTTTTGGTGATCAACTTGCGGGTTCAGTGACCTTGTGAACTTATGCATAGGGGTTGGCACACGTTTTCGTCTTGACTCTCCGGTAGAAACTTTGGGGCACTCTTTGAAGTTCTTTGTGTTGGTTGAATAGATGAATCTGAGATTGTGTGATGCATATCGTATAATCATACCCACGGATACTTGAGGTGACATTGGAGTATCTAGGTGACATTAGGGTTTTCGTTGATTTGTGTCTTAAGGTGTTATTCTAGTACGAACTCTATGATAGATCGAACAGAAAGAATAGCTTCATGTTATTTTACTATGGACTCTTGAATAGATTGATCAGAAAGAATAACTTTGAGGTGGTTTCGTACCCTACAATAATCTCTTCGTTTGTTCTCCGCTATTAGTGACTTGGAGTGACTCTTTGTTGCATGTTGAGGGATAGTTATATGATCTAGTTATGTTATTATTGTTGAGAGAACTTGCACTAGTGAAAGTATGAACCCTAGGCCTTATTTCCTAGCATTGCAATACCGTTTACGCTCACTTTTATCAATAGTTACCTTGCTGTTTTTATATTTTCAGATTACAAAAACCTATATCTAGCATCCATATTGCAGTTGTATCACCATCTCTTCGCCGAACTAGTTCACCTATACAATTTACCATTGTATTGGGTGTGTTGCGGACACAAGAGACTCTTTGTTATTTGGTTGCAGGGTTGTTTGAGAGAGACCATCTTCATCCTACACCTCCCACAGATTGATAAACCTTAGGTCATCCACTTGAGGGAAATTTGCTATTGTCCTACAAACCTCTGCACTTAGAGGCCCAATAACGTCTACAAGAAGAAGGTTGTGTAGTAGACATCAGGGTACCTGACTACCAACGTCGCGCACAGGCTCCCTGCCAAGAGGTTATCCCCACTCCAGAGCCCGGCGAAAGGGTTGTGTTCATCCCCCACTTCCTCCGCGGGCTAGGGTTTCCGCTCCACCCCTTTGTCCGCATCCTCATGTTCTATTACGGCTTGATTTCCACGATCTAGCCCCAAACTCCTTCCTGCACATCTCAGCGTTCATCGTCGTGTGCGAGGCACTACTCTGCATCCCCCACACTTCGGCTTGTGGCTCAAGGTCTTCAACGTGAAGTCGAAGGTGGTCGACGGGCAGCATGCGGACTACGGTGGTGCCATGGTGAGCAAACTCCCCAACACCACTTAGCCTAAAGGGGTCTTTGTGGAGACCGTCAAGGTCTGGCAACAGGAGTGGTTCTACATCACTGAACCACACGGCGCCAAATGAGCGGCCACTCCTGAGTTTAGATCCGGACCCCCTATGTGGCTCGCATCGTGGATCAACAAAGGTTCAGCTTGGGGATCAACCGCAGAAGTGTTGACACTGCAAAAGCGCATTAAAAACATGATAAGCAAGAACACCAGTCTCGCTGACGTGATTCAGGTGATGCTCTTCCGCCAGATCCTCCCCTACCAACTCTGGCCTCTCCATATAGTTCCATCCGGAAGGTCCCCGGACCCTGCAGCGTTTCTTCGTCACAACGCACGAAGAGGTCTGGAAGCTGCTCTTCAAGGCCCAGAAGACGTGGCCGAAGAGGACCGAAGACGTCGGCCTTGACAGCGAGAATCCGGCCACTCCGATGAATTATTATTCCCAAACATACCTTTGATCTATAAATCCTTAGGCATAATGAGTTCCCCGTCCCTCTTATAGGGATGGATAGCGAAGGCGGAGTGGATCAAGTGTTCGGCGCCACTGCCTGAAGATCGGCCACATCCCAGCTCACGAAGATGTTGGTTCCGGCGCCCTATCAGGCGCCGGAGAAAAAGGTCAAGAAGAAGATTAAGGAGGCCAAGGGCGGCCTTCGCCGTAAGGGTACTTCAGATGCAATGTCCGGAGAAACCAAAGTCCCCTCCTCCCACGAGGGAGACGAAGATGAAGAGGAGGAGGAGGCAGAAAGTGATTCTCCCCTCAAGGGAAGGAGAAAGAAAAGGGCGGCCTCCACAGACCCGGAGGAGGGGGTGTCCAAGAGGGAGAAGATAACCCTCTCGGATGGTTCGGATTTGGATGCCGAACACATCCCCAAGAAGCGCCCCAGGGCAAAGCCCCTAGCCACATCGTGAGTATCAAAGGATACTTTACAAATATCCTGTTATGTTGTGTGTATTTCAGTCCTGCTCGCGACCTCCCCCATCCATCGCTATCTGAGGGGAGCTCTCTGGCACCGGAGATGGTGGAGAGCGAGACGCCTTCGCGAGCCTCTCCGCCAACCACTTCGGATGACACCGAGGTGTTGTCCCAAAGGGCCTCTCCGGGCCACGGAGAGGTGAGGGGGCTGCCAATAGGACGCCTGAGGGTGAGGCCTTGGCTGCCGAGAACATGGTGGGTGTGACCCCCATGGAGACCGACGGCGGGGGCCTTGACCAGTCCGGCCCTAAGCGGAACACTATTCTGGAGACCCACATGGCTCCGGAATCGAGCAAGTAACCCCCTTTGAAGGAGGGGGGAGCGTCGACTCCGACGGCGACCTCCACTAATTCGGAGGCGCCGAATACTCTGGCGGAGCCACTAAAACATGCTGCCATCATGGAGGAGCACGCACCTTAATGGGTGTGGTGGTTGAGAAGGTTCAGTCCGCCAAGAGCGGGCTGAACGAAGCCTTCACCAGCCTGCTAACAGGCTTTGAGGTATGTGTAGGATCTAGAAGTAGGTGTGTCTAGAGGGGGGTGATTAGACACTTAGTGCTAAAGTTGCAGTTTTTAAACTTTTTCGGTTTGAGTGGAGTTTTAGGCACAATTTCAACATACACAATACATATCAAGCAAGCATGCAAAGAGTATATGAGCAGCGGAAAGTAAAGCATGCAACTTGCAAGAATGTAAAGGGAAGGGTTTGGAGAATTCAAACGCAATTGGAGACAAGGATGTTTTTGTCGTGGTTCGGATAGGTGGTGCTATCCTACATCCACGTTGATGGAGACTTCAACCCACGGAGGGTAACGGTTGCGCGAGTCCACGGAGGGCTCCACCCACGAAGGGTCCACAAAGAAGCAACCTTGTCTATCCCACCATGGCCATCGCCCACGAAGGACTTGCCTCACTAGCGGTAGATCTTCATGAAGTAGGCGATCTCCTTGCCCTTACAAACTCCTTGGTTCAACTCCACGATCTTGTCGGAGGCTCCCAAGTGACACCTAGCCAATCTAGGAGACACCACTCTCCAAGAAGTAACAAATGGTGTGTTGATGATGAACTCCTTGCTCTTGTGCTTCAAATGATAGTCTCCCCAACACTCAACTCTCTCTCACAGGATTTGGATTTGGTGGAAAGAAGATTTGAGTGGAAAGCAACTTGGGGAAGGCTAGAGATCAAGATTCATATGGTAGGAATGGAATATCTTGGCCTCAACACAAGGGTAGGTGGTTCTCTCTCAGAACATATGAGTTGGAAGTGTAAATGTGTTCTGATGGCTCTCTCCACAAATGAAGAGGAGGTGGAGGGGTATATATAGCCTCCACACAAAATCCAACCGTTACACACAATTTACCAATCTCGGTGGGACCGAATCAACAAACTCGGTCGGACCGAAAAGGTAAACCTAGTGACCGTTAGAGATTTTTGGTGGGACTGACATGCAACTCGGTAGGACCAATACAGTTAGGGTTAGGGCATAACGTAATCTCGGTGAGACCGATTACACAAACTCGGTGAGACTGATTTGGTAATTAGCTAACCAGAGAGTTGGTCAGGCAAACTCGGTGGGACCGATTACTGGACTCGGTTGGACCGATTTCGGTAATGAGTTACCCAAAGAGTTTGCATTGTAATCTCGGTAGTACCGATTGCCTAAACTCGATGAGACCGATTTTGATAATGGACATACACAGTGAGATTGCAATCCCATCTCGGTGAGACCGAGATCCCTATCGGTAGAACCGATTTGCTAGGGTTTGTGGCAGTGGCTATGACATGTGGAACTCGGTGGCGCCGGATAGAAAGAATCGGTAGGTCCGAGTTTGACTTTGGGTTTAGGTCATATGTGGAAGTGGGAAAGTAGCTGAGGGTTTTGTTGCATATCATCAAGCACATGGAGCAAAAGGCTCATTAAGCAACACCTCATCCCTCCTTGATAGTATTGGCTTTTCCTATGGACTCAATGTGATCTTGGATCACTAAAAGTGTAAAATGAAGAGTCTTGAGCTTGAAGCTTTAGCCAATCCTTTGTCCTTAGCATCTTGAAGGAGTTCCCACAACCCTTAGTCCATGCCACTCCATTGTTGAACTTATCTGAAATATACTAGATAAAAGTGTTAGTCCAAAAAGAGATATGTTGACATTAATTACCAAAACCACCTGGGAAGCACTTGTGCTTTCAGTATGCGATGTAATAATCTTAGACGCTTTTCATATGAAGGAAATATGCCTGTATATAGGTAGTAGCCCCTGAGACTGTGTTCGGTTTTGAGAAAAACCGAATAGAGGATCACATAGTATTCGGAAGAGGTGACGTACTTTGCTATTTTATAACAGGCTTCCCTGTTGGCAGCGACCGCCCAGGCCACCAAGGTTTTTGAACTCAATCGGATGCTTAAGCTAGCTGACGATGAGATCGACCGCATTAACAAACGGTTTGATTAGGCGCAAGGTATGTTTAAAGGAGCTCTCATATGCCTGAAGTGATAAGCAAATTCGGAGTTAAGATTAGGCATTGCTATGATTATGATTGCAGGTAGCGCGGCCGAGGTCGAGACCCTCAAGAGCGCCCTTGTCCAAGCCAAGGAGCAGGTAAAGGTGAGCAAAGCGGCCGCTGATAAAGCGGCTGCGGATTTAAAGGCCGAACAGGTCTCCCGCAGCCAGCACGAGGAGTGGGTGACCGAGGTAGAGCAAGAGCTGAAGGATGCCATCGGCAAGTGCGAGGCCTTGGAGGAGAAGAGTGTGGCCCAAGCGGTCGATCTCGCCAAAGCCCTCAACGAGGCCAAAGAGGCGCGGACCGAGTCCCAGGCGGCTCGGGAGGAGATCTGGCTGGCCGAACAGATGGCGGCTGGTAAGCCATTTTTTTGCAGAGTGTATTTGGCGGTCAGAGATATGCTTTGCTCACTCGACTGTGGAGTTCTCCAGACGCCTTTGCGGATCTCTCGAAGAGTGCGGCCGACTGTCAGGACCCTGATTCCAAGTCACATCGATCTAGCCGGTAACACCTCATATCACTTATGCGACCTCACGCATGGTATTCCCACGGGTGTCGCCTTACTATGGCCTGACACCATTTGCGCCTTTTGGCTCATGTATATGATAGTGTTGCTAGCATCCATAGGACAGAGAACCTGGGCCGACATGACTAGTCGTGAACCCAAAGTGGCACTCACTTACGGGGGCAGGCATACATGAATCAACATCGAGCATGTCGGTCAGCAGCATGCGAATCCGGGCTGTAGCACTGGGCTAGCAGGACTCCGGTGAACCGGGCTGTAGCAGGATAGGCAGGACTCTGGATGTCACCGTGTGACATTTCCCCGAAGGGACAGACACAGGAACGAAGTGAATCACATGCTGGCCAGTTAAGTGTTCCGGAGCAGTAGTGCTCGGCTAGCAGGACTCCGGTGAACCGGCCTATAGCGGACTACTATGGCTCATGGAAACACAAGACTACATTTTCCCATAAGAGAGTCTACCAGGGATAAACAACTAGGTTGTCGGATCCCACACATACCAAGCATTTCAATCATACACACAATATGCTCGATATGTGTAAATACAACATGGCATCACAACAAGACTCTACGACTCAAAGTATTTATTCATTAGGCTCCGAGGAGCGAGATATTACAAACATGAGTCTCATGAACCAACATTCAGAGCATACAAATCAAAGCACATGCGGAAGTTTAACATGTCTAAGTACGGACATCTACAAATGGAAAAGGCTGAGAAGCCTGGCGTTCTACCAAATCCTGCCGAGGGCACAAGATCGTAGCTGAGGTATCAAGCTAATCGTCGAAATCCACACGGAACTACTAGCAAGACTAACGTCTCTCTGCAAAACATAAAATAGGCAAACGTGAGTAAAAATGTAATCAGCAAGACTTACATCAGAACTAGCTACATATGCATCAATATCAACAAAGGGGGTGGTGGAGTTTGACTGCAGCAAGCCAGCTTTGACTCAGTGGCTATCCTAAATTATGACTGCAAGTAACTCTTTTGAGGTGGCGCACACAAGTCCACATATTCACCATATCAATACACCACTATGGATCCGCTCTCGTCTCCCTACGAGTAGGCCATCCATAGCACTCACGCTTATCTTGCGAGTTTTAGAGTATCCACTTACACTTGTCTATGAACTTTTATAGGCAACCCAGAAGTCCTTTACCGCGGATGCGGCTATTCGAATAGATCATTTATAACCCTGCAGGGGTGTACTTCTTCACACACGCTCTTGCCACTTACCACCATGTACGCGTCGTGTATCTCGGCAACCTTTAAGTGGAAGCCTGGAGAGGGAGTCGGCCACGACCTGACTAACCACACAAGTCTCTAGTCCAGGTTTATCGCCTATTCGGGTTCCATCCGTGAGGAGATCCGGCCGGGGTTTCGCTCACAGCCCCAAACGATGTGTGCAGGGTTCCCGAGACACCAAATGGGCGCCCGGTACACTGTGCCATGGTGTATCTACCGCATCATAGCCCACCCCTAGGGTCAGCGCTACGCACGGCCTCCAACACATATCCTACAAACACCAGAAACTAGTTGCAACTCCTGGACAGAGATCAAGGCGATTAATAAGTCGAGAGGGTCCATTGGTTTCGGGCCCAACGCGTGGTAGTAGCTTTTCATGGATCACAAACACAGAACTCAGTTCCTGAGGACGGTTTCAATGAGACAACCCACCATGTACTCCTACATGGCCTCTCACCTCTAGCTTTACCAAATCGTGTTCACACACTTAGCTCACACACAGTAGGACATGTTCATCACCATTCCAATTCATCCCCGATGAATCAGACACGACTCAACTCTAAGCAGCAAAAGGCATGACAAACAAGCATGAATGAGTAAGCACATCAGGGCTCAAAACAACTCCTACTCATGCTAGTGGGTTTCATCTATTTACTGTGGCAATGACAGGTCATGCAGAGGAAAAGGGGTTCAGCTACCGCAACATGTAACAGTTGAATCGATGTTGTCCTAATACAGTAAAAGAGAGAGGAGCGGGGAGTGGGATTGTATCGGAATGAACAAGGGGGTTTTGCTTTCCTGGCACTTCTGAAGATAGTATAGTTCTTCATTGGTGTCATCGAACTCATCGTCGGAATACGTCTATCGAGAGGGGACAACCACCGGCAACAGAGAGGAAACACAATCAATGCAATGCACAATATGATGCATGATCATGACATGGCAATATGAGTGTGTTGGGCTAATGCAACTACAACCAGAAGGTTTTGAGCTTATTTGAACCAAAGATTCAAATACAAACTCAAGTTATGGGTTCATATAAGTGCATTAACATGTTTGACCTAAACAGCAAGGTTAAGTTGCTCTAACATGCATGAAACCAGTACAGATGGATAGATTGGATTTTTCTGATCATTTTTCATATATAACTTATTTCATTCTGAGTTACAGATTAATTTCTATGAATTTTAGAAGTTTTAGCTATTTTCTAGAATTTCCTGAATAAGATTTAATCCAAAAAAAGGTTAACTGCGTCAGCAAGACGTCGGGGTGACATCAGCAGATCAAAGGCGCCAGCCCAGGTCAAACCTGACAGCTGGGACCCACATGTCGGTGTAACAACTAACTAACAGAGTTAGTTAGTGTTAGGTTAGCACTAACCTAGGTTAATTAGGGCATGGGCCCACATGTCAGTGGCTCATCTAATTAACTAAGTTAACTTAACACTAATTAAACCTAACACTAATTAAGCAGGGACCTAGGCCCACACGTGAGGGACCCTGGGGAGGTCAAACCCCTGGTCAGCGGGGTCAACCCCACCGGCGACTTGACGCTGGCGAGGCCAGTCGTGACGGCGAGCCTCGGGTTTGCGTCTCCGGGCGACCAAACGGCCGGCGGAGGGCATCTACGTGATGCGGACGCACATCCACATCGAGTAGTGGTGGCGGTTGGGCCTGGGGTGGCCGGAGTTGTCGCCGGTGATGACCTCGACGGTTGCCGGAGCTCGGGTGAGCTCGGGGTCGAGGCTTCGGCGGACGAGTCGGCGCGTGCGAGGCATCTTCGGGCCCTACGCGATGCGTCGAGGTCAGTGGACAGGACGGCTGGGCCGTTGCATGGCCGGAGCCACGTCGGCGGCGAGCTCAGGAAGCGGCGTACTACGGTCAACAAGGGGGCGGCGGCTACGGCTTGCAAATGAGTCGGAGGAGAGGGGATTCGATTGAGGAGCTCACGACGGAGTCTACGGTGGTCTTGGCGAGCTCGGGGAGGGGCTGACGATGTCGGGAGGTGGCCGATGATCTCGTGGCACAGGCGGCAAAGATGGCAGTGCAGAGGTTGATGCAGGGCGTTCGGCGTCGCGCGGGTTGACGGAGAGACGCGGGGGATGGAGGTGGAGCTCGTGGACAGCACGGGGAGACGAGGGGAGCACGGTGGTCGCGGCTACGGCCAACGGAGACGAGGAGCTCGCTCGGGCGTGTGTGGTGGAGAGAGCAGAGGAGGGGGATGAGCTCGAGAGAGTGAGCGAGAGGGACCAGGGGGGTTGCGTGGCATCATGGAGGCGTCCAGACCCTCGACGGCAAGCAGGAGTTGGCGTGCGGTGGCCGTGCGCGCGTCGGGCACGCTCGTCCTCCTGGCAGAGGAGGAAGATGACAGGGGAGGAGGCGGTGGTGGGCTGGGCCGGCCAGCTACAGTGCTGGGCCGGTTGATGGGCTGCACAGGTGAGGCCAGGTAAGATTCTCTCTCTCTCTTTTATTTCCTGTTTTCTATTTTTCTTTCTTTGTTTTGATTTGATTTACAAACCAAACCATTTTAAAACTTTCTGTAAATTTTTATGGGAGCTCAGGGAGCTAGTCCAAGGTCACATGCAAACTTACAAAAATATTTGAACTTTATTTCTTATATAATAGAAATAAATTCAACTCAAATATGTTATTGATCTAATTCAAAGGCCCAAAATAAATATCTCTGAGATTCCAAAAATACTGTTTTGAGTTTTACATCTTGCCAATATTTTCAGAGACTAAGAGGAACATTTTCTTGGACTTCTTTGAAAAGATTTTAATGTTGATTATTTCTGAAGTGATTTCTGAGGGTTTCAACTAACCTCAATTCAACTTTCAGAAATTTAGACATGATGCATGAGTGCAGATGCAACTATTTCACTCAAGTATTCTAGGGCTGTGACAACTCACCCCCACTAAACAAGAATCTCGTTCCGAGATTCAAGACGTGAGGTAAGAAGACAGAGGAGCACAAAGCTAACACGATCTTCATGATCCAATTGCCCTGCTCGAAGATCTTGATTCATTTCTTCATATTGATCTTGACATCTTTGCTTTCGAGATCTTCATCCAACACGAAGACAAAAGAGCGAGACAACTCTACACGGATGGATCATCTTAATTAATGATCACAAGATCAACTCACGGAGTGAGACGTACAAACATCTCTTGAGCTAAGAGACAAAAAAACATATGAGGACCAATGGGAAGAAGCAGATGACGAAGGTTCACTTGGTAGGCAACAATTCCACGCTTGAAGAAGATGGTGCACTAGTTTCAGAGTAGTGAGGAGATATATTGCCCTTGAGTGGCAAAAAGAATTACTTTTGATATGGAAATCATTGAAACTCTCTAAACCAGCCCAAGGAAAATCACAAACGATCGTTTGAAGGAGTTCGAAAGATTGGCATACTCAGACTAGAATGGATGATGTGGACTACCTTGTTAAAGACAACGCAATAGATGATTTTGCTTATCATCAGAAATGGATGGGACCCATGGTATGTCCACTTTTGAAGATGATCTTGGACAACAACTACCGAGGAGGGCAGCCCAAGGGGAATTGGCACAATGGCGGTGCAAGCTGGGAACAAAATGCAACTGTTGGGAAAGTTCCAATCATCATATCTGCCTGAGATTCAGATCCGATTGGTGATAGGATACTTCAGACTCAGCATGTATGAAAAGAAAGTTTGCAACACAATTCGATGAGATGGCGTTGCGAGATTCTCAAGGAATGAACTAAGATAGCAAGCTCCAAAACATGAGCTGGTTCTGCTAAACACATGTGAACACGTTGTCCCAGACAAGCATGACCACATAGTAGTCTTATGACAAAACACTACCGAGTTCAGGTGGGGAACCATCATCTAGGGTAACGAAGTCTTGTGCATGACCTAGGATTTGCACAACAACTCCTTTTCCTTGAACAAATCAATCAGTGGCTTGGTGTGCTAGGGACACATATAGAACGAAGGTTGCAAGTCTCCGAACCACAGAATACTTTGCACGTATGCATGACCGATTTGGGATGATTCCAAAAGAAGCAACATTGACTTTCTCGAATCCACGGCGGCAACTTGCATCAGGTGCACATGAATTAGAGGAAGTCACTACTTTCATCCAAACATATGCTTCATGAATGGAACATGAAGGCATTGTTACAAAGTTTCCAACACTAGCTTAATGTTTAACATGAATCATGGGGGAGACAAGATGCTGCTGATGGGCTCAACAATAACTCATCAGAATTTCCATATCACTGGACTTCCACCACGTGTGAACACGGTGATAGCATTGGTCAGACAAAAGGATGTAATGGTGTATGCTCGAGGGATCAACCACGAGTAAGACAACATTACGAACATCGTTGGTTCTGATTTGACTTGACGATAGCCCATACTCAAGTCAAAGTTTTGACAAGGCAATAGATCCAATAGCTGATCACGAGGACCAATCGATGGAGATATCATCTTGCTTCAACACACACACACACACACACACACACACACACACACACAAAGATATCCCTTAACATGAACTAAGTCAGACAAGCTTTCATCTTCCAACTCTCCAAGTTGTTGTTTGGCTTAAACAACTAGCGCAGGGGTATCCAACACAGATTCTTGGAGAATGGGTGGTTTGGAGGAAAACAAACATGATCACAAACTCAACATAGCGGTCAGGTGACAACCTGGTAATACTTCCGAGAGGATATTTGGAACATCACGAATCACCGATATGTTACTAAGCTCGAGAACAATCTTGCTTTTCAGAGCAAGACGATATGATCAAATAAGCAAGGGATTGAATAATCCTAACTCATTGATCGAAGAGTGCACCAGAAATAAGAACTAGGTAGCACAATCTATCTTAGAATGATGATTCAATAACCAACATGCTAAGAATGAGAATATTGTCCATTTACTACCAAGCAACTAGTTGCTAGGAGTATTGATTTCACACATCACGGTTCACTAGTCGGTATTCCGGTTGCAATAACACGGAACCGAGGAGCGAATGATGATGGCGAGAAGTATCACTGTGTCAAGATTTCATAAGAGGTGGTTTAATTCTCATGACAATCCTGACATAAGGAGGCAACACTCCAAGGTAGAATAGAACAAAAGCTGGATTGGCATTTTGATCTGTGGAATACAACTGCTTTGACCCAATCCTAGATATGGATGAGGTACTAGAGTTTGTTTCTCCTAGTCATTCCGGAATAGAATGGCTTGACAGACCACAAGAATAATAGGCATCGACAGCGAATGCACACATACTCTTGACTATCAAATGATAGACGGGGTCAGAATACAACTAAAGAGAACAACTCAAGGAACATCTAACTTTCTGAGTTGTGGATTCATGGGTTAGTATGTCAAACGAGTTCAACATATTTCTTCCAGATAACCCATGCATAATGATAGAACTGGCAGAGTCACAATATGAATGGAGTACTCCTCAAGAGCACCCTGGTTGTGATCTTTTGGTTCAAAAGAACTTATGCCATGATGGTTCATGGTATTGGAAGAATGAGATACCATGGACCTCGAGGACTATCGCAAAGGTTACTAATATCTTAAAGGAACTAGCAAATACTAACAACATGAAGTAGGGTGAATCTCGGGTTCAAAAACCCAGGAGTAGAATACCTACTACTAAGTAGCATCACGGGATGCTTTCGGGAATGATGGCCAGAATCATCACACTGGGAATACAAAACATGGCTAGGTTACTAGGTGACTCCCTAAAACACCTAGGGTCATAATAATAGCTCCAACAGATATGTCGAGGTAGTGGAGTACCTCAACTCAGCAATTAGTGTGGTTAATCTGGCCCAAAAGAACAACAAAACCAGAGGGAAAGGATTTTGCAAATGCATCAGATGGTTTAGAAACCTGGGATGACTCGGATAGCATAACGGCTGTAAATTCTCAAAGGATTTAGGACAACCTACAAAATGGTGGCATAACCACTCAGAAGCACAATATCAAGGTTCCGAGACCAACTATGAACACACGGAAGTAGTAGAAACTGGACTGGGGCTTAAATCCATCAATCCTATAAGTCTCTATCATAGTAACTCATCATCCTGATAGATAGATGAGAAGGCCTAGTTCTTAATCCCCGTAGAAAGGAAGAGGATGACTCCGACCAGAGGGCATGAGGTATAAGGAGTAAAAAGAGCCTTACGTTCCATCCCACAATCAATTCCCTTATATAACTAAAGCATTTCTAGACTCAACTTCGACCAGTTTGGTTAGGTAATCCTACAGGCAGTCAGGCTCTGATACCAAAGCTGTCAGGACCCCGATTCCAAGTCACATCGATCTAGCCGGTAACACCTCATATCACTTTGTGGCCTCACGCACGGTATTCCCACGGGTGTCGCCTTACTATGGCCCGGGACCGTTTGCGCCTTTTGGCTCGCGTATATGATAGTGTTGCTAGCATCCATATGACAGATAACCCGGGCAAACATGACTAGTCGTGAACCCAAAGTGGCACTAACTTACGGGGACAGGCATACATGAATCAACATCGAGCATGTCGGTCAACAGCGTGCGAATCCGGGCTATAGGACTGGGCTAGCAGGACTAAGGTGAACCGGGCTATAGCAGGCTAGGCAGGACTCTGGATGTCACCGCGTGACATTTCCCCGCAGGGATAGACACAGGAACGAAGTGAATCACATGCCGGCCAGTCAAGTGTTCCGGAGCAGTAGTGCTGGGCTAGCAGGACTCCGGTGAACCGGGCTGTAGCGGACTACTATGGCTCATGGAAGCACAAGACTACATATCCCCATAAGAGAGGCTACCAAGGATAAACAACTAGGTTGTCGGATCACACACATACCAAGCATTTCAATCATACACACAATATGCTCGATATGTGTAAATACAACATGGCATCACAACAAGACTCTACGACTCAAAGTATTTATTCATTAGGCTCCGAGGAGCGAGATATTACAAACACGGGTCTCATGACCCAACATTCAGAGCATACAAATCAAAGCACAAGCGGATGTTTAACATGTCTGAGTACAAACATCTACAAATGAAAAAGGCTGAGAAGCCTGGCTATCTAGCAGATCCTGCCGAGGGCACAAGATCGTAGCTGAGGTATCAAGCTAATCGTCGAAATCCACATGGAACTACTAGCGAGACGTCTCTCTGTAAAACATAAAATAGGCAAACGTGAGTACAAATGTACCCAGCAAGACTTACATCAGAACTAGCTACATATGCATCAGTATCAACAAAGGGGGTGGTGGAGTTTGACTGCAACAAGCCAGCTTTGACTCAGTGGCTATCCTAAACTATGACTACAAGTAACTCTTTTGAGGTGGCGCACACGAGTCCACATATTCACCATATCAATACACCACTATGGATCCGCTCTCGTCTCCCTACGAGTAGGCCACCCATAGCACTCACGCTTATCTTGCGAGTTTTAGAGTATCCACTTACACTTGTCTATAAACTGTTATAGGCAACCCAGAAGTCCTTTACCGCGGACACGGCTATTCGAATAGATCATTTATAACCCTGCAGGGGTGTACTTCTTCACACACGCTCTTGCCACTTACCACCATGTACACGTCGTGTATCTCGACAACCTTCAAGCGGAAGCCTGGCGAGGGAGTCGGCCATGACCTGACTAACCACACAAGTCTCTGTTTATCGCATATTCGGGTTCCATCCACGAGGAGATCCGGCCGAGGTTTCGCTCACAGCCCCAAACGATGTGTGCAGGGTTCCCGAGACACCAAACGGGCGCCCAGTACACCGTGCCACGGTGTATCTACCGCATCATAGCCCACCCCTAGGGTCGGCGCTACGCACGGCCTCCAACACATATCCTACAAACACCAGAAACTAGTTGCAACTCCTGGACAGAGATCAATGCGATTAATAAGTCGAGAGGGTCCACTGGATTCGGGCCCAACGCGTGGTAGTAGCTGTTCATGGATCACAAACACAGAACTCAGTTCCTGAGGACGGTTTCAATGAGACAACCCACCATGTACTCCTACATGGCCTCTCACCGCTACCTTTACCAAATCGTGTTCACACACTTAGCTCACACAAAGTAGGACATGTTCATCACCATTCCAATTCATCCTCGATGAATCAGACCCGACTCAACTCTAAGCAGCAGCAGGCATGACAAACAAGCATGAATGAGTAGGCACATCAGGGCTCAAAACAACTCCTACTCATGCTAGTGGGTTTCATCTATTTACTGTGGCAATGACAGGTCATGCAGAGGAAAAGGGGTTCAGCTACCGCAGCATGTAACAGTTGAATCGATGTTGTCCTAATGTAGTAAAAGAGAGCAGGAGCGAGAGAGTGGGATTGTATCGGAATGAACAAGGGGGTTTTGCTTGCCTGGCACTTCTGAAGATAGTATAGTTCTTCATTGGTGTCATCGAACTCATCGTCGAAATACGTCTATCGAGAGGGGACAACCACCGGCAACAGAGAGGAAACACAATCAATGCAATGCACAATATGATGCATGATCATGACATGGCAATATGAGTGTGTTGGGCTAATGCAACTACAACCAGAAGGTTTTGAGCTTATTTGAACCAAAGATTCAAATACAAACTCAAGTTATGGGTTCATATAAGTGCATTAACATGTTTGACCTAAACAGAAAAGTTAAGTTTCTCTAACATGCATGAAACCAGTACAGATGGATAGAGTGGATTTTTCTGATCATTTTTCATATATAACTTATTTCATTCTGAGTTACAGATTAATTTCTATGAATTTTAGAAGTTTTAGCTATTTTCTAGAATTTCCTGAATAAGATTTAATCCAAAAAAAGGTTAACTGCGTCAGCAAGACGTCGGGGTGACATCAGCAGATCAAAGGCGCCAGCCCAGGTCAAACCTGACGGCTGGGACCCACATGTCGGTGTAACAACTAACTAACAGAGTTAGTTAGTGTTAGGTTAGCACTAACCTAGGTTAATTAGGGCATGGGCCCACATGTCAGTGGCTCATCTAATTAACTAAGTTAATTTAACACTAATTAAACCTAACACTAATTAAGCAGGGACCTGGGCCCACACGTGAGGGACCCTGGGGAGGTCAAACCCCTGGTCAGCGGGGTCAACCCCACGGGCGACTTGACGCCTGCGAGGCCAGTCGCGGCGGCGAGCCTCGGGTTTGCGTCTCCGGCGACCAAACGGCCGGCGGAGGGCATCTACGTGATGCGGACGCACATCCGCATCGAGTAGTGGTGGCGGTTGGGCCTGGGGTGGCCGGAGTTGTCGTCGGCGATGACCTCGACAGTTGCCGGAGCTCGAGTGAGCTCGGAGTCGAGGCTTCGGCGGACGAGTCGGCGCGTGCGAGGCATCTTCGGGCCCTACGCGACGCGTCGAGGTCAGTGGACAGGACGGCTGGGCCTTTGCATGGCCGAAGCCACGTCGGCGGCGAGTTCAGGCGGCGGCGTGCTACGGTCAGCAAGGGGGGGGGGCTACAGCATGCAAATGAGTCGGAGGAGAGGGGGTTCGATTTAGGAGCTCACGGAGGAGTCTACGATGGTCTTGGCGAGCTCGGGGAGGGGCTGACGACGTCGGGAGGTCGCCGACGATCTCAGGGAAGAGGCGGCGAAGATGGCGGTGCAGAGGTTGATGCAGGGTGTTCGGCGTCGCGCGGGTTGACGGAGAGGCGCGGGGGATGGAGGCGAAGCTCGTGGACAGCACGGGGAGACGAAGGGAGCACGGTGGCCGCGGCTACGCCAACGGCGGCGAGGAGCTCGCTCGGGCGTGTGCGGTGGAGAGAGCAGAGGAGGGGGATGAGCTCAATGGAGTGAGCGAGAGGGACCAGGGGGGCTGTGTGTCGTCGTGGAGGCGTCTAGGCCCTCGGCAGCAAGCAGGAGGTGGCGTGCGGTGGCCGTGCGCATGTCGGGCACACGCTCGTCCTCCTGGCAGAGCAGGAAGACGACAGGGGAGGAGGCGGTGGTGGGCTGGGCCGGCCAGCTGCAGTGCTGGGCCGGTTGGTGGACTGCACAGGTTAGACCAGGTAAGATTCTCTCTCTCTCTTTTATTTCCTGTTTTCTATTTTTCTTTCTTTGTTTTGATTTGATTTACAAACCAAACCATTTTAAAACTTTCTATAAATTTTTATGTGAGCTCAAGGAGCTAGTCCAAGGTAACATGCAAACTTACAAAAATATTTGAACTTTATTTCTTATATAACAGAAATAAATTCAACTCAAATATGTTATTGATTTAATTCAAAGGCCCAAAATAAATATCTCTGAGATTCCAAAAATATTGTTTTGAGTTCTACCTCTTGTCAATATTTTCAGAGACTAAGAGGAACATTTTCTTGGACTTCTTTGAAAATATTTTAATGTTGATTATTTCTGAGGGTTTCAACTAACCTCAATTCAACTTTCAGAAATTTTAGACATGATGCATGAGTGCAGATGCAACTATTTCACTCAGGTATTCTAGGGCTGTGACACCGATGTTGCGCAGTTCTTCCGGGCCCAAGAGGGGAACACAACGGAGAAGCTCTTCTGGTCACAGTACCTGGCGCCAGAGCGTCCGGCGCTGTTGAACAACCAGATGATGCAGCTAGCGGAGCTATATAGGATGTCCGGCTTGGCCATGAAGGACGTCATAGTCCTACTTTGGCCAACCGAACCCATTCGTAGCAGCTACTTCGGCCTGGTGAAGCGACTCATCGACGCGCTACCCCGAGTTGAAGTTGTCAAGCGCTCGGCGTGCATAGAAGGTGCGCGGATGGCCTTTGCCCGTGTGAAGATGCACTGGGCGAAAATGAAGGCCACCCTCGTGGCGACCTAGGGCCCACCCAAAGGCAAGGAAGACTGCAAGCCAGAGCGGTATTTTGACGACGTCCTGGAGGGTGCCCGGATAGTAGAGGGCCAATGCTCAAAGGATATCATGTTTGAGTGAATGTATTCGAGTTGTCAGACGTTGTTTTGTGAACCAAGGCTTTGTAATATATTTATGCCTTTATCTGAAATTACTTTCCTCATGTGCGACCATTTTTAATTCTGACAGTTTACCAGTCGTCGGCTTCAGCCCCCACATAGATGCTACGGGGGTGTTCAGAATAGCGCTCGATCACACTTTACCCAACGTCTTGGTCCGTAAAGGAGGTGTCTGCGCAGCAAACCAGGCAATCAAACTATGCGGCTTTATCACTTTCACTTAGCCATAGGAGTTTGACGATGGGACTAAGAACTAGCCCCTGGTGCGTATGCAGCTATCCGAACTGGGATGCCTTAGGCATGTGACTAGACGAGGGTCAGTCCTTAGTATAATGCGGAAGAAATCTCAAGAGATTTATAGCAAGTCATCGAATCGCCGACCAGCTCTTGCCATATCATGACAGTTAGTTTTCCGCTTTCTCTACTGAGGTGTTTGACCGGACGAACCAGAAACCCAATCGCAGTAGCTCTCCCTTTACTACCCTAGCCGAACAAGCGGAACGTAAGGTAGTAATCACAAGAGCCGGGCAACCCAACTATTGACCAAAGACATGATTCGGAGCTGATGCATATAATGCCAAATTCAGGACGTCGAAGTATACTCTAGAAATGTTTGGACTTTTTGAGAATATATGGGGCCGAATAGAGCCCCTGGTACATAGGCCGTGCCAAAGTATATATGGCAATTTGATGCAAGGAGGGAATACAAATTATGAAATAAACCAACACCGAACAAGGGTTGGTAAAAAACTATTCCTATTATAACATGATTGGTACGTCAAGACGTGCTATTACAGATAATGCCATAAACATCAAGGCTATTTTACATGTCGAGAATTTGTTAACAAGGGGAAGCTATATACAGGGTCGAAAAAAGGGGAGGCTTGAAGATCCCATGGACATCCTGCTGCACGTCTGCGCCGCTTTCGCCTTGGTGCAAGATCCTTTGAGAGGAGCAATCATCGATCGTTCATATGAAAGGGGCTTGGGAAAGGGACCTTGTATGACCGTGGAGTTATTAGGTTTTAACGAACCTGTAATATGAGAGGAAAAAAAGGAAAGGAAAAAGGTGTAAGGTCCGAATAGGGTCGAGCCGCACTATGAACCTCGTTCGCAATATGCCTCCGTCGTTGCCCAAGGTATTTTAAGTGCATATTTATGCACACGCGGTACATATGTCGCGGTTAGTTGGGGCAATTGGTGGAGGCGGAACTGCTAGTCTAGCTCTGGATTGACCAAGCTGTCATTCTGCAAGGTAGGCCGGACTCGTTTCACAGTATCCGGAGGCTTGATGGCCGATAAAGTGTTCGGCTTGATGAGGCCGCTCTGTATCTCGGCTACAAGGGTCGCGGTGTGCTCCTCAGTACGGAGGGAGTGCTCCATGTTTCCATTGACTGTGATAACACCGCGGGGTCCAGGCATTTTGAGCTTTAAGTAAGCATAATGCGGGACTGCATTGAAGCTGGCAAAGGCGGTGCGTCCGAGCAGTGCGTGATAACCACTGTGGAAGGGGACGATGTCGAAGATCGGGTCTTTGCTTTGGAAGTTGTGCGGTGAACCAAAGACTACTTCCAATGTTAATGAACCTGTGCAGTGGGCTTCGACGCCGGGTATCACTCCTTTAAAGGTGGTGTTACTAGGCTTGACTCTTGATAGGTCAATACCCATTTTACGAACAGTGTCTTGATAAATCAAGTTAAGACTACTGCTCCCGTCCATAAGGACTCGAGTGAGATGGAATCCATCGATGATTGGATCGAGGACCATAGCTGCCGAACCTCCATAACGGATACTGGTCGAGTGGTTGATGCAATCGAAGGTGATCGGACAAGCCGACCACGGGTTGAATTTAGGGGCGACGGGCTCTGCGGCGTAGACGTCCCTTAGCGCGCGCTTGCGCTCCCTCTTGGGGATATGAGTGACGTATATCATGTTCACTATTTTCACCTCAGGGGGAAATTTCTTTTGTCCCCCTGTGGTTGTTGGGCGGGGCTCATCATCGTCCTCGCTTGGCGGCCCTTTCCCCTTAGGTTCAGTATTTAACTTACCGGCCTGTTTGAAGACCCAACAGTTTCTGTTGGAATGATTGGCAGGCTTGTCCGGGGTGCCATAAATCTGGCAAGGCAGATCGAGTATTTTGTCCAAATTAAATGGACCATCTTTATTTCCTTTGAATGGCTTCTTCCGCTGACCGGACTTAGAGCCGATGAATCCGGCGTTGACTGTTGTGTCTTCGGTTTCTTCATTGTTGTTCTGACATTTGTGTTTGTTACGTCGTGGCCGTCCATTGCTGTCTCTGGTTTCAGAGGTGCCGGGGTCACTGGTACTGTTGCTTCGACGAGCTAGCCAGCTGTCTTCTCCCGCGCAGAAGTGGGTCATGAGTGCGGTAAGGGCTGCCATGGACTTCGGCTTTTCTTGGCAGAGGTGTTGGGCTAGCCATTCGTCTCGGATGCTATGTTTAAAGGCCGCTAGGGCTTCAGCGTCCAGGCAGTCGACGATTTGGTTCTTTTTAATTAAGAATCGAGTCCAGAGTTTGCGGGCTGACTCTCCGGGTTGCTGGACTATGTGACTAAGGTCATCGGCGTTCGGTGGCCGGACATAAGTACCTTGGAAGTTGTCTCGAAATGCATCCTCCAAATCCTCCCAGCTGCCGATAGAGTTCTCTGGGAGGCTATTGAACTAGTGTCGTGCTGGTCCTTTTAGCTTTAGGGGGAGGTATTTAATGGCATGGAGATCGTCACCGCGGGCCATGTGAATATGGAGGAGAAAGTCTTCAATCCATACCACCGGATCTGTCGTTCTGTCGTATGATTCAATGTTCACAGGTTTAAACCCTTCCAGGAACTGGTGCTGCATTACCTCATCGGTGAAGCATAAGGGGTGAGCAGCGCCTCTGTATCGGGCGGCGTCATGACGGAGTTTGGACGACATCCATGTTCGGTTTTCAGCCCAGGTGGGATTATGCTTATCGCACCTGGCTTGATGGCCGTCATCTCGCATTGGAGCACCCCCCCTTGATCCATAGATTGATCTGGCCTGACCAGCTCTATTGTCCAGGTCCTGGCGTAAGTCATAGGTGTAGCCCGAAGCCGCTACCTCTTTGCCTCGACGGTGAGGTGGCGCGGGCTGGTGTTTGGCATAAGTAGCCGCTCTGTCCCATCCACGTGGTGGTCAGTCGGGTTCGTCAGCAGGATTATACCTTGGCGGTATTGGCTCAAGGGCCTCATCGTCAAATTGTGGTAGTAGCCTGTGCTTCTGGTAGCTCTTTGTTGGGTGTTTGAGGCCGTATTCTTCGACCGCTAGGACTTTAGTCCATCTGTCGTTGAGCGTATCTTGTTCGGCTTGAAGTTGTTGCTGTTTCTTTTTTAGGCTCCTCGCCGTGGCGATGAGCTATCGCTTGAAGCGTTCTTGCTTGAGGGGTTCCTCTGGCACGATGAAATCTTTGTTGCCGAGGCTGACGTCCTCCTCGGAGATCGGTAGATAGTTACTATCCTCCAAACCTCATTCCCAACCAGCTCGTCGGGGTCAACTTGTCCCTCCTCCCATTCATCCTGCTCGGATGCAGGCTCGGCGGGGTCTTCGGCATAGTCCGGAGTATTGTTGTCTCCGGTGTCGGTGTTGCTTTCCTTTCCGCGGCGCGATTTTGAGCGGCGCCGTTGACGTCGATATTTCGGTGGCGCCTCGACGGGCTTGTCCTTGCTTGGATCCTTCATGTTGTTGTCGTCATCCTCTTTAGGTGTATCCACCATATACACGTCGTATGTGGAGGTGGTTGTCCAACGCCCGGTAAATGGCGGGTCTTGGCCTGGTTCGTCTCTGGCATCGTCGTCCATACTGCCAATGTCTTCGGAGGCATAATCTAGCATGTCGGTTAAGTCTTTGACAGTGGCTATTAAGTGGGTGGTGGGTGGGACATAAAATTCCCGCATTCAGCCCCTAATTTGGGCTGGGCGTAGTTCGGAGGTAATACTTCTGTAATGGCGAGATATCGCATTAGGTCCAGGGCCTCATTTAGTAGCGAAGGCCGGACAGGGAATTAAGGTCGTGCAGAGCTGGGCCTGGTACATGACACTGGCCATGCTCAACGGGCGCAGACCTTGAGAGTTCAGAGCTAACCTCCAGGGGTGAGTTCGTCTTTCCGATGACAGGGAGAGTCCTATTTGATTCCAGGTTTGCCGAAAACAGAGTCGCCTTTGGGTCTTCGGCGGAGAGCTCCGTGGTAGGAGAGAGTCCGGTGGGTTTCAAACTCCCATCTTCGGATGAGGTGGTCCGCTCTAGATCTACGGCCAGGGCGGGGATGATGGTTGTCTCTGAGCGGTGCCTGACGACGGATCCGATGAGTTTCCTTCTTGGAGATGAGGAATAGTGGTCGAGGCCATGAAACCTTCGAAGATCAAGTCTCCTCGGATATCAGTGACGTAATTCAGGCTCCCGAATCTGATCTGATGACCAGGGGCGTAGCTGTCGATATGCTCAAGGTGACCAATTGAATTGGCACGAGAGCGAAGCTGCCAAACACAAAAAGTTGACTGGGGAGGAAAGCTTCCCCGGAAACAACATCGTTGTTGATGATTGGACAAGCCATCGAACCTTCTACCGACGACACAGTGGAGCTCTCAATGAAAGCACCAATGTCGGTGTCAAAACCAGCCGATCTCGGGTAGGGGGTCCCAAACTGTGCATCTGAGGATCGAAGGTAACAGGGGACAAAGGGGACATGATGTTTACCCAGGTTCGGGCCCTCTTAATGGAGGTAAAACCCTACTTCCCGCTTGATTGACTTTAATGAGTATAGGGGTTACAAGAGTTGATCTACATCGAGATCGTAAAGGCTAAACCCTAGATGTATAGCCTATATGAATTCTGATAGCCTCTATAGACTAACCCCTTTGGTTTATATAGACATCGGAAGGGCCTAGGGTTGTACAGAGTCGGTTTACAGAAGAAGGAAACTATACATCCGGACGCCAATCTTGCCATCCACGCAAAGGAGAGTCCTATCCGGACACGGGGGGGGGAGGCCTTCTACCTTGTATCTTTACAGCCCATCAGTCCGGCCCATATCACACAGCCCGGACACCCGAGGACCCCTTAATCCAGGACTCCCTCACCGGGGCTAGGATCGCGACGGCGATCTACATCAACAACCTTGCTACCGTGAACACCAACTCTCTCTCCCCCTCTATGCAGCGGTGTAACACCTCCCCCCCCCCCCCGCTGTAATCTCTACTTAAACATGGTGCTCAACTCCATATATTATTTCCCAATGATATTTGGCTATCCTATGATGTTTGAGTAGATCCGTTTTGTCCTGTGGGTAAATCGTGATCTTGGTTGGTATGATTGTATATTTTATTTATGGTGTTGTCCTACAGTGCCCTCCGTCTCGCGCGAACGTGAAGGGTCTCCGCTTTAGGGTGTTGCAATATGTTCATAGTGTGCTTATGGTGGGTGGCGTGAGTGACAGAATACACATACCCGAGTAAGTGGGCTATTGCGTATGGGATAAAGAGGACTTGATACTTAATGCTATGGTTGGGTTTCACGACCTTCATGATCTTTAGTAGTTGCGGATGCTACTAGGGGTCCAATCATAAGTGCATATGATCCAAGTAGAGAAAGTATGTTAGCTCATGCCTCTCCATCATATAAAATTACAAGAATGATTACCGGTACTTGTTATCGATTTCCTAGGGACAAATGACTTTCTTGTTGACAAAAGCTATCTACTTTTATTACCTTGCAATTTATTCGTAGTTTTATTCTCGCAAAGTACTCATAGTTTTATTCTTGCAAAATAGTTTTATACTTGTTTTAGGTAAAGCAAACTTTAAGTGTGCGTAGAGTTGTATCGGTGGTCGATAGAATTTGAGGGAATATTTGTTCCACCTTTATCTCCTCGTTGGGTTCGACACTCTTATTTCTCAAAGAAGGCTACAAACGATCCCCTATACTTATGGGTTATCTCCACGGATGATCAAGTTTCATAAAACACTTTTGGGGTTTGTGGACAAAAAAATAAAAATGTTTAGCACTCAACAAGCTTCTCTGACAACCTTGTTCGACCCCAAAACAGTAGGAGACTTCTCTTAGCATGGCTTCCCAAAAGTGCTTCTGTTAGATACCACAAAATTTCTCTCCTCCATGGAAAGACGGCTAGGCTTTCTGCCTCCTGCCGGCGGCGTCACCGATCTACCACGTCTCTTGTGGCCTTAGGGCCATGGGTGTGCGGTGGATCTCGGCCCTTGCCGGCGCGAGGGCTCTGTTTTTAGGTGCTTCTTCAAGTTTTGTTAGGGCGTGTGTCCTGCTCAGAAAGACGAGACGATGACGGCTTCTTGAAGATGGAATAAGGTTCTCCCCGCCTAGCCTCTGTTCCAGTGGTGCGTCTAGCACTGTCAGAGGGCATGTAGAGGTGTGTTTTTGGCGGATCTGACGAGATTTGGTCAGTGGTTGTCTTTGGTGGATCTTCTCGGATCCGGTCTTTGTTTGTCTTTGTTCATATGTCTTCAACTTGGATCCTTCCGATCTAAGCTTCTCTTCATCGGCGTCAGTTGTTGTTCTGGTGTGTTGGTCCTACGGGGTCTAAGCACAACGACTTCCTGACTGTCTACTACAACAAGTTGTTCCCGGCTCCAGCGAGGGAGGGGCGATGATGGTGGCGTGCCTCGGCTCACTTCAGTGCTTGTAGTCGTCGCTAGGTGGTCTATGAATCTAGATGTAAATTTTTATTATTTCTGATGTTCGTTGTACTGCCATGATTGAAGATGAATAGATTGGGAGTTTCTCACAAAAAAACACTACAAAATTTTATTTTGGATGATTAATAACAAACCATGAGGGGACTCACGTTTTATCAAGTCTATTCAAGGAGAATGGAATACCAATGGTGACCCCTGCCTTCCAACTTTTCAAGATGTTGTGTACCTCAAGCACTTTTTAATGTATGTTTTTTTTTGTGAATCACAATTCACATTAAGTGTAGGATAATCCGATCAAGAAGGGCACAAGAAAAGAAATTTTGGTTTGAACTCCAAGAGTATATCCCAATTAAGCCAAAGATCCTCAAATAATGCATTAAAGCCACACAGCTCCTATGTTTTTCAAAGCCCTACACCATTGTGTTTTCTACCCGGTATTACCAAGCCTTGTTGTGTGATTTAGCCACCTAGAGCAAAACTAGTTTTCTAGTGCGACAAAACTGTTATTCAGTTTGTTCCCTGTCAGATCCGGTACGTTCGAGTATAATTATTTCTCTGGCACTTCCGCGCACTATCAATTTTGTTTCTCTATTGAGTCGCATTAAGGTCTGATACACCCGAGCAAATCTTTCGGAACCTCTGAGCTATGATTTTGGATTTTCTACAAAGTTTTATTTTGAGAAATGCCATATCTACCATGATAATACTGAGATATTGTTTCTAGCCGGTATTTCTGAGCTAGTTATTTTCTCGCATAAACGATCCACCTGTTGTTATCTAGAAGTGACGCTATTCTTTCACCCGGTACCTTCGACTATTGTGTTTTCACTAAGGCTTCCTACACATGCTATGACCATTCGAACTTTGAATGTGTTGGGTAGTTCCAAGATTATTGCTCCGATACTTGCAGGTTGTTCCTAGAGTATTTCTCTGACTTCCATAGCCTTTCATTGCGGCTGGCCATTCAAACACTCCACTCCAAATCCCACAGTTACACTACCACTTCCTTCAAGTCTAGGGAGCCTCTGTTGGGGAACGTTGCAGAAAACAAAAAATTTCCTATGGTTTCCCCAAGATCCATCTATGAGTTCATCTAGCAACGAGTGATCGGATGCATCTACATACCTTTGTAGATCGCGAGCGGAAGCGTTCACTAGAACGTGGATGATGGAGTCGTACTCGCCGTGATCCAAATCACCGATGACCGAGTGCCGAAAGGACGACACCTCCGCGTTCAACACACGTACGGAGCGGATGACGTCTCCTCCTTCTTGATCCAGCAAGGGGGAAGGAGAGGTTGATGAAGATCCAGCAGCACGACGGCGTGGTGGTGGATGCAGTTGTCACTTGCAGCAGGGCTTCGCCGAGCGTCTGCGCGAGAGGGAGAGGTGTGACAGGGGAGAGGGAGGCGCCAGGGGTCAAGGGTGCGGCTGCCCCTCCCTCCCCCTCCTTTTATATAGGCCCCCTGGGAGGGGCGCCGGCCCTGGAGATCCCATCTCCAGGGGGGGCGGCGGCCAGGGGGGTGGAGTACCCCCCAAGGCAAGTGGGGCGCCCCCCCCCACCCTAGGGTTCCAACCCTAGGCGCAAGGGGTGGGCCTAGGGGGCGCACCAGCCCACTAAGGGCTGGTTCCCCCTCCCACTTTAGCCCATGGGGCCCTCCGGGATGGGTGGCCCCACCCGGTGGACCCCCGGGACCCATTCGGTGGTCCCGGTACAATACCGGTGACCCCCGAATCACTCCCGATGGCCGAAACTGCACTTCCTATATATAATTCTTCACCTCCGGACCAATCCGGAACTCCTCGTGACGTCCGGGATCTCATCCAAGACTCCGAACAACTTTCAGATTACTGCATACTCATATCTCTACAACCCTAGCGTCACCGAACCTTAAGTGTGTAGACCCTACGGGTTCGAGAGACATGCAGACATGACCGAGACACCTCTCTGGCCAATAACCAACAGCGGGATCTGGATACCCATGTTGGCTCCCACATACTCCTCGATGATCTCATCGGATGAACCACGATGTCGAGGATTCAATCAATCCCGTATTCAATTCCCTTTGTCAATCGGTATTTTACTTGCCCGAGATTCGATCGTCGGTATCCCAATACCTCGTTCAATCTCGTTACCGGCAAGTCACTTTACTCGTACCGTAATGCATGATCCCGTGATCAAACACTTTGATCACATCGAGCTCATTATGATGATGCATTACTGAGTGGGCCCGGTGATACCTCTCCGTCATACGGAGTGACAAATCCCAGTCTCGATCCGTGTCAACCCAACAGACACTTTCGGAGATACCCGTAGTATACCTTTATAGTCACCCAGTTACGTTGTGACGTTTGGCATACCCAAAGCACTCCTACGGTATCCGGGAGTTACACGATCTCATGGTCTAAGGAAAAGATACTTGACATTGGAAAAGCTCTAGCAAACGAATTATACGATCTTTGTGCTTATGCTTAGGATTGGGTCTTGTCCATCACATCATTCTCCTAATGATGTGATCTCGTTATCAATGACATCCAATGTCCATAGTCAGGAAACCGTGACTATCCGTTGATCAACGAGCTAGTCAACTAGAGGCTTACTAGGGACATGTTGGTGTCTATGTATTCACACATGTATTACGATTTCCGGATAACACAATTATAGCATGAATAAAAGACAATTATCATGAACAAGGAAATATAATGCTTTTATTATTGCCTCTAGGGCATATTTCCAATAGTCTCCCACTTGCACTAGAGTCAATAATCTAGTTACATTGTGATGAATCTAACACCCATAGAGTTCTGGTGTTGATCATGTTTTGCTCTAGGGAGAGGTTTAGTCAACGGATTTGCGACATTCAGATCCGTATGCACTTTACAAATTTCTATATCTCCATTTTGAACATTTTCACGAATGGAGTTGAAGTGACGCTTGATGTGCCTGGTCTTCTTATGAAACCTGGGCTCCTTGGCAAGAGCAATAGCTCCAGTGTTGTCACAGAAGAGTTTGATTGGCCCCGACGCATTGGGTATGACTCCTAGGTCGGTGATGAACTCCTTCACCCAAATTGCTTCATGCGCTACCTCCGAGGCTGTCATGTACTCCGCTTCACATGTAGATCCGGCCACGACGCTCTGCTTGCAGCTGCACCAGCTTACTGCTACACCATTCAACATATACACGTATCCGGTTTGTGACTTAGAGTCATCCAGATATGTATCGAAGCTAGCGTCGACGTAACCCTTTACGACGAGCTCTTCGTCACCTCCATAAACGAGAAACATGTCCTTAGTCCTTTTCAGGTACTTCAGGATATTCTTGACCGTTGTCCAGTGTTCCTTGCCGGGATTACTTTGGTACCTTCCTACCAAACTTACGGCAAGGTTTACATCAGGTCTGGTACACAGCATGGCATACATAATAGACCCTATGGCCGAGGCATAGGGGATGACACTCATCTCTTCTATATCTTCTGCCGTGGTCGGGCATTGAGCTGCGCTCAATTTCACACCTTGCAATACAGGCAAGAACCCTTTCTTGGACTGATCCATATTGAACTTCTTCAATATCTTTTCAAGGTATGTGCTTTGTGAAAGACCTATGAGGCGTCTTGATCTATCTCTATAGATCTTGATGCCTAATATATAAGCAGCTTCTCCAAGGTCCTTCATTGAAAAACTATTATTCAAATAGGCCTTCATGTTGTCCAGAAGTTCTATATCATTTCCCATCAAAAGTATGTCATCTACATATAATATGAGAAATGCTACAGAGCTCCCACTCACTTTCTTGTAAACACAGGCTTCTCCATAAGTCTGCGTAAACCCAAACGCTTTGATCATCTCATCAAAGCGAATGTTCCAACTCCGAGATGCTTGCACCAGCCCATAAATGGAGCGCTGGAGCTTGCATACCTTGTTAGCATTCTTAGGGTCGACAAAACCTTCCGGCTGCATCATATACAGTTCTTCCTTAAGATAACCGTTAAGGAATGCCGTTTTAACGTCCATTTGCCATATCTCATAATCATAGTATGCGGCAATTGCTAACATGATTCGGACGGACTTCAGCTTCGCTACGGGAGAGAAAGTCTCAACGTAGTCAACTCCTTGAACTTGCTGATAACCCTTAGCGACAAGTCGAGCTTTATAGATGGTAACATTACCATCCGCGTCTGTCTTCTTCTTAAAGATCCATTTGTTTTCTATCGCTCGCCGATCATCGGGCAAGTCTGTCAAAGTCCATACTTTGTTTTCATACATGAATCCTATCTCGGATTGCATGGCTTCTAGCCATTTGTTGGAATCTGGGCCCGCCATCGCTTCTTCATAGTTCGAAGGTTCACCATTGTCTAACAACATGATTTCCAGGACAGGGTTGCCGTACCACTCTGGTGCGGAACTTGTCCTTGTGGACCTACGAAGTTCAGTAGTAACTTGATCCGAAGTTTCATGATCATCATCATTAACCTCCTCTCTAACTGGTGGAGGCACCACAGAAACATTTTCTTGAGCTGTGCTACTCTCCGATTCAAGAGGTGATACTTCATCAAGTTCCACTTTCCTCCCACTTACTTCTTTCGAGAGAAACTCTTTCTCCAGAAAGGATCCGTTCTTGGCAACAAAGATCTTGCCTTCGGATCTTAGGTAGAAGGTATACCCAACGGTTTCCTTAGGGTATCCTATGAAGACGCATTTTTCCGATTTGGGTTCGAGCTTTTCAGGTTGAAGTTTCTTGACATAAGCATTGCATCCCCAAACTTTTAGAAACGACAGCTTAGGTTTCTTCCCAAACCATAATTCATACGGTGTCGTCTCAACGGATTTAGACGGTGCCCTATTTAAAGTGAATGCGGTTGTCTCTAGAGCGTATCCCCAAAATGATAGCGGTAAATCTGTAAGAGACATCATAGACCGCACCATATCCAATAGAGTGCGATTACGACGTTCGGACACACCATTACGTTGAGGTGTTCCAGGCGGCGTGAGTTGTGAAACGATTCCACATTTCCTTAAGTGTGTGCCAAATTCGTGACTTAAATATTCTCCTCCACGATCTGATCGTAAGAACTTTATTTTTCGGTCACGTTGATTCTCTACCTCATTCTAAAATTCCTTGAACCTTTCAAAGGTCTCAGACTTGTGTTTCATCAAGTAGACATACCCATATCTACTCAAGTCAGCCGTGAGAGTGAGAACATAACGATATCCTCCGCGAGCCTCAACACTCATTGGACCGCACACATCAGTATGTATGATTTCCAATAAGTTGGTTGCTCGCTCCATTGTTCCGAAGAACGGAGTCTTGGTCATTTTGCCCATGAGGCATGGTTCGCATGTGTCAAATGATTCATAATCGAGAGACTCTAAAAGTCCATCAGCATGGAGCTTCTTCATGCGCTTGACACCAATGTGACCAAGGCGGCAGTGCCACAAGTATGTGGGACTATCGTTATCAACTTTACACCTTTTGGTATTCACACTATGAATATGTGTATTATCACGCACGAGATTCATTAAGAATAAACCATTGACCATCGGAGCATGACCATAAAACATATCACTCATATAAATAGAACAACCATTATTCTCGGATTTAAATGAGTAGCCATCTCGCATTAAACGAGATCCAGATACAATGTTCATGCTCAAACTTGGCACTAAATAACAATTATTGAGGTTTAAAACTAATCCCGTAGGTAAATGTAGAGGTAGCGTGCCAACGGCGATCACATCGACCTTGGAACCATTCCCGACGCGCATCGTCACCTCGTCCTTCGCCAGTCTCCGCTTATTCCGCAGCTCCTGTTTTGAGTTACAAATATGAGCAACGGCACCGGTATCAAATACCCAGGAGCTACTACGAGCACTGGTAAGGTACACATCAATTACATGTACATCACATATACCTTTAGTGTTGCCGGCCTTCTTGTCCGCTAAGTATTTGGGGCAGTTCCGCTTCCAGTGACCCTTCCCTTTGCAATAAAAGCACTCAGTCTCAGGCTTAGGTCCATGCTTTGACTTCTTCCCGGCAACTGGCTTACCGGGCGCGGCAACATCCTTGCCGTCCTTCTTGAAGTTCTTCTTACCCTTGCCTTTCTTGAACTTAGTGGTTTTATTGACCATCAACACTTGATGTTCCTTTTTGATTTCAACCTCTACTGATTTCAGCATAGCAAATACCTCAGGAATGGTCTTTACCATCCCCTGCATATTGTAGTTCATCACAAAGCGCTTGTAGCTAGGTGGGAGCGACTAAAGGATTCTGTCAATGACCGCCTCGTCTGGGAGGTTAATCTCCAGCTGAGTCAAGCGGTTGTGCAACCCAGACATCTTGAGTATGTGTTCACTGACAGAACTATTTTCCTCCATCTTACAACTGTAGAACTTGTCGGAGACTTCATATCTCTCGACCCGGGCATGAGCTTGGAAAACTAGTTTCAGCTCCTCGAACATCTCATATGCTCCGTGATGCTCAAAACGCTTTTGGAGCCCCGGTTCTAAGCTGTAAAGCATGCCGCACTGAACGAGGGAGTAATCATCAGCACGCTGCTGCCAAGCATTCATAATGTCTTGGTTCTCTGGGATGGGTGCTTCACCTAGCGGTGCTTCTAGGACATATTGTTTCCTGGTAGCTATGAGGATGATCCTCAGGTTCCGGACCCAGTCCGTATAGTTGCTGCCATCATCTTTCAGCTTGGTTTTCTCTAGGAACGCGTTGAAGTTCATGTTGACATTAGCTTGGGCCATTTGATCTACAAGACATATTGCAAAGTTTATTTAGACTAAGTTCATGATAATTAAGTTCATCTAATCAAATTATTTAATGAACTCCCACTCAGATTAGACATCCCTCTAGTCATCTAAGTGAATACATGATCCGACTCGACTAGGCCGTGTCCGATCATCACGTGAGACGGACTAGTCATCATCGGTGAACATCTCCATGTTGATCGTATCTTCTATACGACTCATGCTCGACCTTTCGGTCCTCCGTGTTCCGAGGCCATGTCTGTACATGCTAGGCTCGTCAAGTCAACCTAAGTGTTTGCATGTGTAAATCTGTCTTACACCCGTTGTATGTGAACGTTGGAATCTATCACACCCGATCATCACGTGGTGCTTCGAAACAACGAACTGTCGCAACGGCGCACAGTTAGGGGGAACACTTTCTTGAAATTTATTATGAGGGATCATCTTATTTACTACTGTCGTTCTAAGTAAACAAGATGCAAAACATGATAAAGATCACATGCAATCAAATAATAATAGTGACATGATATGGCCAATATCACATAGCTCCTTTGATCTCCATCTTGGGGCTCCATGATCATCTTGTCACCGGCATGACACCATGATCTCAATCATCATGATCTCCATCATCGTGTCTCCATGAAGTTGCTCGCCAACTATTACTTCTACTACTATGGCTAACACGTTTAGCAATAAAGTAAAGTAATTTACATGGCGTTTCCATTGACACGCAGGTCATAAAAAATAATGACAACTCCTATGGCTCCTGCCGGTTGTCATATTCATCGACTTGCAAGTCGTGATTCCTATTACATGAATATGATCTCATACATCACATATATATCATTCATCATTCATCACAACTTTGGCCATATCATATCACAAAGCACTTGCTGCAAAAACAAGTTAGACGTCCTCTAATTGTTGTTGCAAGTTTTACGTGGCTGCATTAGGGTTCTAGCAAGAACGTTTTCTTAACTACGTAAAAGCCACAACGTGATTTGTCAACTTCTATTTACCCTTCATAAGGACCCTTTTCGTCGAATCCGCTCCAACTAAAGTGGGAGAGACAGACACCCGCCAGCCACCTTATGCAACTAGTGCATGTTAGTCGGTGGAACCGGTCTCACGTAAGCGTACGTGTAAGGTTGGTCCGGGCCGCTTCATCCCACAATACCGCTGAAGCAAAATAAGACTAGTAGCGGCAAGAAAGTTGACAACATCTACGCCCACAACAATTGTGTTCTACTCGTGCAAAAGGAACTACGCATAGACCTAGCTCATGATGCCACTGTTGGGGAACGTTGCAGAAAACAAAAATTTTCCTATGCTTTCACCAAGATCCATCTATGAGTTCATCTAGCAACGAGTGATCAGATGCATCTACATACCTCTGTAGATCGCGAGCGGAAGCGTTCACTAGAACGTGGATGATGGAGTCGTACTCGCCGTGATCCAAATCACCGATGACCGAGTGCCGAACGGACGGCACCTCCGCGTTCAACACACGTACGGAGTGGATGACGTCTCCTCCTTCTTGATCCAGCAAGGGGGAAGGAGAGGTTGATGAAGATCCAGCAGCACGACGGCGTGGTGGTGGATGCAGTTGTCACTTGCAGCAGGGCTTCGCCGAGCGTCTGCGCTAGAGGGAGAGGTGTGACAAGGGAGAGGGAGGCGCTAGGGGTCAAGGGTGCGGCTGCCCCTCCCTCCCCTCCTTTTATATAGGCCCCCTGGGAGGGGCGCCGGCCCTGGAGATCCCATCTCCAGGGGGGCGGCGGCCAGGGGGGTGGAGTACCCCCCAAGGCAAGTGGGGCGCCCCCCACCCTAGGGTTCCAACCCTAGGCGCAGGGGGTGGGCCTAGGAGGGCGCACCAGCCCACTAAGGGCTGGTTCCCCCTCCCACTTCAGCCCATGGGGCCCTCCGGGATGGGTGGCCCCACCCGGTGGACCCCCGGGACCCATTCGGTGGTCCCGGTACAATACCGGTGACCCCCGAATCACTCCCGATGGCCGAAACTGCAATTCCTATATATAATTCTTCACCTCGGGACCAATCCGGAACTCCTCGTGACATCCGGGATCTCATCCGGGACTCTGAACAACTTTCAGATTACTGCATACTCATATCTCTACAACCCTAGCGTCACCGAACCTTAAGTGTGTAGACCCTACGGGTTCGGGAGACATGCAGACATGACCGAGACACCTCTCTGGCCAATAACCAACAGCGGGATCTGGATACCCATGTTGGCTCCCACATACTCCTCGATGATCTCATCGGATGAACCACGATGTCGAGGATTCAATCAATCCCGTATTCAATTCCCTTTGTCAATCGGTATTTTACTTGCCCGAGATTCGATCGTCGGTATCCCAATACCTCGTTCAATCTCGTTACCGACAAGTCACTTTACTCGTACCGTAATGCATGATCCCGTGATCAAACACTTTGATCACATTGAGCTCATTATGATGATGCATTACTGAGTGGGCCCGTGATACCTCTCCGTCATACGGAGTGACAAATCCCAGTCTCGATCCGTGTCAACCCAACAGACACTTTCGGAGATACCCGTAGTATACCTTTATAGTCACCCAGTTACGTTGTGACGTTTGGCATACCCAAAGCACTCCTACGGTATCCGGGAGTTACACGATCTCATGGTCTAAGGAAAAGATACTTGACATTGGAAAAGCTCTAGCAAACGAATTATACGATCTTTGTGCTTATGCTTAGGATTGGGTCTTGTCCATCACATCATTCTCCTAATGATGTGATCTCGTTATCAATGACATCCAATGTCCATAGTCAGGAAACCATGACTATCTGTTGATCAACGAGCTAGTCAACTAGAGGCTTACTAGGGACATGTTGGTGTCTATGTATTCACACATGTATTACGATTTCCGGATAACACAATTATAGCATGAATAAAAGACAATTATCATGAACAAGGAAATATAATGCTTTTATTATTGCCTCTAGGGCATATTTCCAACAGCCTCGACACAACAAGAGAAGAACTCGAGTTTGTTGGGTGATTCCAAGAACACTTCCATGATTTGTTGAAGGTCAAGCTTCTCTATTTCTTAAACCCTCACTCCTAGATGATCCCCTCTTCTTACACCAATCATATCTTTGTGAGAGAGTGGTGACATGAGTTCATGAGAGTGATTTGATTGAATATCTTCAAGGAGTTCTACCAAGTGATATTGATTTGCTTGTTACTCATGAAGGGTGTGCACCTCCAAAATGACAGGAGTCACTCGATACCCTTCATGCTACATCGTGAAGGGATCAAGAGTTTGTGAAGTCCATGAGATTGCCTAAATCATCAAGATCAACCCATGAGCGAGGCTTACTATTGAAGGTTGATAATCCATGGTGGAATAGGTTGGTCGCACTTGGTGGGCCCTTGGTGGGCGACCCGTCGGTATCCATGGGTGATCCTCGAACTATTTTGTTAGAAGCCTCCATTAATGAAAAGTGGGATAGTGCAAACTATCTGAATCATAGTAAAACATTGTTGAGGCACCACTTTATTCGCATATCTTAACTCAAATCCTTACTTACTTGCAAGTTACTTGCTTTGCTACAACACTCATCTAGCTTGCTTATTAAGTACTTTTAAGGACCTACTAGAAGTTGCTCTAAAACTACCAAATCTTAAATCTTGAACATAATTTTGCTAGGTCAATCCAATCCCCTCTGGACCATAACCACGACCCTCGCAACTCCATAAGAACACACTAGTGATATTAAATATCACCAAATCATACATTTTCCATGTCAATCGCTTTCTTTACTTCTTGGGGTGTCGCGGGTGCTCGGGAACCAACAAATGTGGTATCAGGACCCGTTTTTACACTCAACACACACATTAGCCCTTAATGGTTTGTTACTCAGTACCAAAAATCATGTAGGGCCTCGATGTTCTTTCGGTTCTAGCACAAAGTTTGATGTTTACAGAAAAGACACTGATACGTCTCCAACTTATCTATAATTTTTTATTGTTCTATGATATTATATTATCAATCTTGGATGATTTATATGCATTATTATGCTATTATATATATATATATTGGGATTAACCTATTAACCTAGCGCCCAATGCCACTTGCTGCTTTTTCCTTGTTTTTGTTTTTATAGAAAATCAATACACGAGTTTTTTTGATGATTTTTCTTGGACCACAAGACACCCTGTAAGCTTTGGGAGGAAGACAGAAGGGCCATGAGGCGGCGACATGCTTAGAGGGCGCGCCCAGGGGTGCGCCCTCCAAGCTTGTGGGCCCCCCTTAGCTCTTTTAACCCCAATTCTTCTTCTATCCCCGAAGATCAGAGTGTACACCAAAAAATACTTTCCCGTCGCCGCAAGCTTCTATCCTCGCTCTGTTGGAAAAGGCTGTGCCTAGGAGGCACTTAGGCACGCCTAGGCGCTAGACAATGGCCAAACGCCTCGCCTAGGGCATAAATGGAGGTCTAGGCAGGGAAAACAAGGAATTGCCTACCCAAGCAAGAAATCATACCACATACTGCACAAATATGCCAAGTAGGTTATATTCCAGTGGGAGTAGCCGGTAATTAACTTATTTATATGCCCTAAATTAATATCAACACCCATATAATAATCACAAATACACTTCGAGTAAAAACTATATTACCACCTAGGTCGCGCCTAGGGCGCTTAGGCACCGCCTAGGCACTAGGCAAAGGCCAACCGCCCCGCTTGCGCCTACCGCCTTTGCCAACCTTGTGTCCTCGTGAGATCCCATCTGTGACCTTTTCTGGTACCCCGTCGGAGGGGGATTCGATCACGAAGGGCTTCTACATCAACCTTACCGCCCTTCAGATGACGTGTGAGTAGTTTACCACTGATCTACGAGTCCATAACTAGTAGCTAGATGGATTCTTCTCTCTTTGTTCTTCAAAACAATGTTCTCCTCGATGTTCTTGGAGATGTATTCAATGTAATCTTTTTTTGCGGTGCGTTTGTTGAGATCCGACGAATTGTGGGTTTATGATCAGACTATCTATGAATATTATTTGAGTCTTCTATGAAATCTTTTATGCATGATTTATATAGCTTTGTATTTCTCTCCGATCTATTGATTTGGTTTGGCCAACTAGGTTGATTTTTCTTGCAATGGGAGAGGTGCTTTGTAGTGGGTTCAATCTTACGGTGCCCATCCTAGTGACAGAAGGGGACATGACACGTATTTGTATTGTTGCCATTAAGGATAAAAAGATGAGGTTTATTCACATTGATTGGATTTTTTCCCTCTACATCGTGTCATCTTGCTTAAGGCGTTACTCCGTTCTTGTTAACTTAATACACTAGATGCATGCTAGATAGTTGTTGATGTGTGAAGTAATAGTAGTAGATGCAAGCAGGAATCAGTCTACTTGTCTCGGACGTGATGCCTATATACATGATCATTGTCTTGGATATCTTCATAATTATGCGTTTTTCTATTAATTGCTCAACAATAATTTGTTTACCCACCGTATGTTTTCTTTAAAGAGAGAAGTCTCTAGTGAAAACTATGGCCCTCGGGTCTATCTTTTATCATATTATTTTCATATCTACAAAATAAGAAACACAAGAATACCTTGCTGCAATTTATTTATTTTATTTTGCACTTTTACTTATCTTTTATATCTATCACTATCAGATCTCATCCTTGCAAGTAACCGTGAAGATTGACAACCCATTTATCGTATTGGGTGCAAGTATTTGTTTGTTTGTGCAAGTGTAATTATTGGAGACTTGTGTGTTCCTCCTACTGGATTAATACCTTGGTTCGTAACTGAGCGAAATACTTATCTCTACTTTACTGCATCACCCTTTCCTCTTCAAGGAAAAACCCAACGCAAGCTCAAGAAGTAGCAGATACCCTATATGATATTAAAGGTATATGAGATATCAACTATCTAGTTTTATTTAGGACATAGGGTCTAATCATGAATACACATTCCGTTTTGTTTTAATCCATTAGCTCGACCTCATACACCATTGTAGTTTTAAATTGTAAGGAAAAATGTTGTATCGTGCTATTTGGGAAATTAACATATACTGCTCAAATACGTGTGTGTCTCATGGCGTGATGTAACTTACTACCCACTTTAGGTTCCTAAAAGTTGGTGTTTTGAACACATCGTGGTCTCAAAAAGCAGGACTTCGACCATTAATCTATTCTACAAAATTTACAAAACATTGCAAAATTAAAGTACCCATTGAGAATAATCTAAACTCATTATTTGAAGTATAAACCCCATATCATTTTCAAGATATATCTAGTCAAAAAAATTAAAATCTAAAACTACTTCCATTTGAAGATACATTATCTTATAGCGGGAGTACATTTACAATCATGCGTGTGAGACTCAAGAATAACTGAATAAGCTAAAGAAGCACACTCAAACGACGCATTGCTTTCAACAAGTCCCTACAAGGACTGGAATTGGGTCATGCCTTTGAGTCATGACTTTAACTATGATGTCCAGGTGTTGCAGAAAAATGTGTCCACAACGATGACATTAACCTAGAGGCAACAATAACTTATAACATTGATATCTAGAAGCTTGCAGAGAGGATCGACGGACAATGCATCAACGAAGCAAAGTGCAAACGTGAAAACTCGCTACAAAGCACTATCATTCAAAATTCAAGTCAAAATACTTTCTCAGAGGATTGTAGGAAATATGCATCAACGGAGAAAAAGGGGTGAAAACTCGTTGTAGAGCACTATCAGTCAAAATTCAAGTCATGGCACTTCCTAAGACTTTATCTTATTTTAGCTTCTGTCAAAGGTCATGATACATGTTACATGTATTGCGATGAGAGGGTGAAGTTTGGACCTATCCAAGATGTAGAGGGTCTTAATGGCCATGTTAGGCCATGCCTCGTGGGCATCAACATATTTTTGCCAATGAAAATGGCCAATTACCGGCCCATCACAACAATGCGAGTGTGATGCCATCTGGTCCCAATTTCCCTTTATTATGGATCACACACCACCGATGTAAAGATGGATGGACCAAGGAAAATTAGCCCCATGAAACCGCATAGGAAAAAATTGTAGCCAATATCAATCTTATCATAAACTCGTTGGACCATGACATAACAAATCACGGATTATTAACTTGTCTTTGAATTCGAGGCAATACTAAGTAAACATCTTAAATATTATAATAATGAGCAGTATCATGAAGTGCCAAAAAAGATGGCTAACTGTTTGATACTGAGGTGGAAAGGATGACGAGGAAGGACACCGAGGTATCTATTATGTCTGTAACCGATGACGGCACATATCGACTGTGGCGTAGGGCAAACCCCTACCAAACCGCCAACAACTAAAACATAAGGAACATGGAAAACCATGAGCTTCGAGCATTGACATTGTCGCGATGCCAAATCCTGCTATGGTACTTTTGGCATCAAATTACACGTGCACTCTGGCAAGCGGCTAACCTTGGCGTCTTGGCACCATCATATTGATTCGCAAGATAACATGCGAAAGCTGAAAGCAAGAGATAGATGTTACAATGTTGCGTGATGGCTAAAAAGCTATCTCTTTATTATGGGGGGGGGGTGCCAAGAAAGCACGGCAAAATACTAAGATTGAGCTGAAAAGGAAAGAAAAGTGACGAGGAAAGACATCGGGGATAGCCATCATGCACGAGATTGGCGACGACACGTCTAGACCTGCGGCTTAGGACAAAGCCCTCGGCCCCTCACAACCATCAACAAACAAAACCTTAAGTAACACGAAGGAAACACGACCCCATAAGTACTACCATGATTTATATTACCAAACTGACAAGATAATTTTGGTATAGTTTCATATGACACGTGCAATCGACGTTTTCGATAGGATGGCTCGGCAGGTCGCAACCTCACCTTGCTGTCACTGCTAGCCTGTGACACAAATATGCTGATTTTGCAAGATAACACATGTGAAAACAAAAAGCAAGAGATAGACGTTACAAAATGGCATGATTTCGATTGATGGCTAAAAAAGCTGCACTACCTCTTTATTAACCGGGAGGATTGCGTTTTTCTCAGCCGCGATCCTCTCGGGCAACCGGAGATGTTCATAACCGGGAAAGAAATCAATTCACACGCCGCATGATCTCCCCACAAACTGACCGCTATCACGAACGGACCTGTTGGACCAGAAAGACGGACGATAACATGAGCAGCGTCCCCTTTTCCGTGGAAAGAGAAAGGCTGACACGACCGGGGACCCTCCCTCGCCTCACATACACCCAGTCCACGCGCGCCCTCTCCCTGCCGCGTCACCTGCCACCGCACACGGCTTTCCTGGACCGAGACCACCCAGCCCCCAGCACCCAATCCAATTGCCCGCACGAAGACAGCCAGTCCACAGCCTCGCGCGCGCCCTGGACCGAGCCCCCGCACCGCCCCGACGCCCGTCCCCACCTGGCAGGGTCGGCTCCACGCTGGACCCGCACCCACGGGAAACAGGCGCCGTTAATGGCCGCCACAACGGTAAACGTTACCCCTGCGAAGGAGAAGAAGGGCGCCCCGATCCCCTCCCCCTCCCCCTCCAGATCACACCACCACCGTCTCCGCCCCCAAATCCATTCCCAGGCCCGCGCCTCTGCTGCCGCGCGCGAGCTCGTGAGCTCCGGCTGGGCTTTAGGGCTCCAGGTCCTCGCGTCCCCGCGCGCTCCGCCTCCCCGGGGTTAGGGTTACGCCGCGGTCGTCGGGGGACCGTGTGGCTGCGGGGCGCCGCGGGCCGATGCGGCGATCGCCGGCGATCGAGACGCTCTAGCGGGGGGGATCTGCTGCCGCCGCCGCGGTTTCTCCTGCGATGGCCGCCGACGCGCTCTCCATCATCCCGGGCGCCGTGCTGCGCAACCTCGCCGACAAGCTCTACGAGAAGCGGAAGAACGCCGCGCTCGAGGTGAGGGATTTCGATTGCTTTGGGGAGCCGGGGCGGGGCCTCGTTCGAGCCATCGCGCGCGGGATTTGAGGCGGAATTTTTGTTGTGGCCGGGTGTGTGTTGGTGTAGATTGAGGGGATCGTGAAGCAGCTGTCCACGGCGGGGGAGCACGACAAGATTGCGGCTGTGATCGGCCTGCTCACAAACGATTTCACATACTCCCCTCAGGCGAACCACCGGAAGGTTTGCTAGGATTGCCATGACTCTTCTTTCTGCTGCTGCTGGGCGATCAGATTTGTTAAGTTCTTTGGTGTTTTGTGGTTAGCAGGGCGGATTGATTGGGCTCGCGGCAGTTACTGTAGGCCTCACCAGTGAGGCTGCTCAGCACCTCGAGGTTTGGCAATTCACCTTGTGACCAAATATATATTGCAATTCCATCTGGTCTGGTCAATTTAATTTTTTGTGTAGAATTATTCTGCATCTCTATGTCTTGAGACTTCTCTGCCTTGATTTTATGAAATGTCATATAAACCGAGCAATCGTGGGACTGGATTGCTATTGGTGGTACCGCAGTAGTCAGTTGGTTTATTGAGGTTCGCTAATGGTCATTGAAGAATATACCTGGCTTCACAGTCGCAGCTGCATTCATGTGATTAATGGTTAATTTTAGTAAAAATACTGGATGTTCTAATTGCTTTTGGCTCTTGTAGTTTTCATTAGCTATTGCTTTTCATTTGCATGCTAATATAGTAATACCATAGTTCAAGTATTGGGACCAAGCTATTTAGGAATGAAAAATCATGGAAAGCTTTTGCGTGTTCCCTAAAAGAAGAGGACTCGCTGGATGGGATTTTATAAAACCCTTATTAGTGCTAAAGTCGAAAAATCGTTCTGTGTGTGGATTCACCATGATTGCTGGGAGGGTCAGCCCATTTTCCCTTTGGTATTAGTTCTGTATCTTTTTTTTGTTCATATTACGACCCACAGGATACGAGGATATTATAGATATATTATTGCCGTCTCCAAGAGTTGATAGATTGAATTTGGAAAAGATTATTGTTGTTTTTTGACATCATTCTACCAAATTTAGGTGCATTAATGGGGTTTAATATTGGATCTGGGAACAAAATTGTCACATGCCACTGGCCGATCCATGACAAAATTACCTTATTAATTACATTATACATTCCATCAATGCTTTACGCAGGGCAATAAACTATATTGCGCTGGTTACGCCTCCCCCGCCCTCCCCTCCGTCGGTGTTGGTCTCCTGGATAAATACGCTGCTGTTGCTCTGTGTGTGTGTAGTTGGGAATGGGGGTAGCATTCTGATGGTTGTCACTTTTCCTCAAAGGTGAAACTTGGAATAAATTTGCATAACATGGTTGCTGTCCTGTGATATTGCATGACAGTACAACTCCTAAGTAACTTTGCTGGTGTTCCTGTAAGCACCATGTAATTTTTCACTACAAAAACAGTGTTCTTGTCTTTTGAATTGTACGATCTTACTGCATCTATCATTTGTACTATGGTTCTGGAAAGTAGGGCATCTGGGGTTTATGTGTTAGCTGTGGGCATGAGCCCGCATACAAGATGTACGTCATATGTAACATACCAATTTGCTCGAAACTTAATCTAATTTGACTTCTCTAAGTAACAAGACAGGCAATAGTTAATTTCAATACCTTGTTCTCTCACTTGGATGTCTCAATGTTATATACCAGATAGATGCCTATAATCTTATATGTGCTTTAATACAACATTCATCTGCAAAAAGACTGGGACAATTGGTACTCCGTCCGTTCACAAAGTTTTGGACATTTCAATATGGACTACATACGGACTGAAATGAGTTAACAAACACACTAAAATGCTTCTATATACATCCGAATCAGAAAAAAAAGTTAGAACATCTTATAAAGTTATAATAGTGAACGAAGGGAGTAGTTTTTATCTTGGATGGTAAACCTACCAAACTTCAGTATATGCATTTGCTAATTCCATGGTTTAACCTGAAGTGCAAAGCATATAGCGTGTTTAAGCTGCTCACTAATCCAGCTACGCTAGGACTGTGATCGATCATGTTTCAGCTCTATATTTTTGGGCTGTGCTATTATTCTCTTGCTTTCAATTTGCTTGCGTAATGAGCTTCATTGATATGTGCTTCCAGCTAATTGTACCTCCCGTGCTTAATTCTTTCCTGGACCAAGATAGCAGAGTGCGCTACTATGCCTGTGAAGCGCTATATAACATAGCGAAGGTGAACATTTCGTTGAGTAACGTGAAGCAAGGGATATGTATGCTTTATGCTAATGTGATTTGTCTGTAGGTTGTAAGAGGGGATTTTATCATCTACTTCAACAAGATTTTTGATGCGCTATGCAAACTGTCTGCAGACTCTGATGCAAATGTGCAGAGTGCAGCTCATCTTCTTGACAGGCTTGTCAAGGTATGGCTTAGTTTATATAGACCCCATGTTCACTGTCCTATTTTCTTTATTGTCCCTGATAAAATTATTTGTTTATTACCCAGGATATTGTAACTGAGAGTGATCAATTCAGGTATGTCGTATATCTTCATTCTGTTTTCCAATGTCGGATATTTTGCTCATCTTAATCTTAATAATGCCCATTTCTGATTGCTACCTTTATCTTAATTTTACTTTTTAGCATAGAAGAATTTATACCGCTCTTGAGAGAACGCATGAATGTGCTGAATCCTTATGTGCGACAATTTTTGGTGGGGTGGATCACGGTTTTAGACAGTGTACCTGATATTGACATGCTTGGTTTCCTTCCTGATTTTCTTGATGGTAATGGCTCTCTTTTCCCTCAGTACATTACTTATGTTGGCAGTTAAGCAAACCTTGTGCTTTGGTGCCCCCCTGCAGGTTTATTTAATATGCTTAGTGATTCCAGTCATGAGATAAGGCAGCAAGCAGACGCAGCACTTTCAGAGTTTCTGCAGGAAATAAAAAATTCACCAGTAAGTCTATACTTAGTAAAACTTCTTATGCATTTTTAATTCTGTACCACTCTGTAAACAGTGTAAATGCAATAGATGTCTTGACTTATAGTTATGCTTTTTATGTGATGTTGTGATTTTGCCTTATCATAAACAAGCAAAGTATTGTTTTCATTTTTTATTCTTCCATTGCTGACTGTCCCGCCCTTAAATGAGAAGAATGTAGATTATGGTCGTATGGCTGAAATTCTTGTTAGGAGGGCAGGCTCTCCTGATGAATTCACTCGTTTGACATCTATCACATGGGTAATTCCTGTCTTGCAAGTTATCAGGAATTTATCTTTAGAATCTTATTGCAGTACTGTTACATTTTGTTTGCTTGAAAGTGCAGATCAACGAGTTCGTGAAGCTTGGTGGGGAACAACTAGTCCCTTACTATGCTGATATCTTGGGAGCTATCTTGCCATGCATCTCTGACGAGGAGGAGAAAATTCGAGTGGTACTTCCTTTTTTCTGCTTATATTCAGACAATTCTTGAGATGTAGACTGCGTGCTTATTATTTACTTCTTTGTTTGCTAGGTTGCACGTGAAACTAATGAGGAACTTCGAGCTATAAAAGCTGATCAAGCCGAGGGATTTGACATTGGAGCTATTCTTGTGATCGCAAAGAGGTTCTTTATTCGAACCATTGAATAGAATTTTTGATTTCTATGTTTAGTTATGTAATAAATGTTGTTTGTGTTATATTACACAGTATCCTTCGTATTGCTATGGCTTAGTAGGTACCTTGCTGTTCAATGTTGTAAAACACCCTACATGGCTGCCGGTTAAATGGATACGGTATACAAACCGTCATGCATATGATAATCAGAATGACATCATGGTCCATGAATGTCTTTGTTTAATCAGCTGCATAAATCCATTTAAGTACCAAAATTCAGTCCAACCTCTCAGTGGCTTTGAACAGCACAGTAAAGCCCAACGGTACGTTAGAGTAAGTTTTATGCTTCTGGAAACTGGCAAAATGCAAATTATAGTCATTTTTTGTTTGGGAAATAGCAACGTTTTTAAAATAGTGTTTAAATATCGTAGTGATTAGCACATCAGTTACATACTTATGTTAGCTCAAACAAGGATTTTGAGTCAATGAGTTGAGCAGAGTAGTCGGGGTACCGACTCAGACTAGTCTAGACTACTCGACATGTACTTCAGCAGTAGCTAGTACAAAAATACCATAGTACTCAACTATTTGATACCTAGTATATACTCCCTCCATTCCGAATTAATTGTCTTAGATTTGTCTAGATACGGATGTATCTAGACACGTTTTAGTGTTAGGTACATCCGTATTTAGACAAATCTAAGACAATTAATTTGGGACGGCGGTAATACTATATAGTGTAGTATACAATATTTTTTTTGAAGGCATGGGAAGTGGATGGAAAACCTGAGGCTGTGCCAATTGTATCCAATGGCCAGGCCCTCCACTTTTCCGTGAGTCAGCAGCCTACAGAAGATCAAACAACTCAGATTTGCACTATCAACGAACTAGTCGAGTCGAACAAGCTAGTCGACAGTCAGGTTGCGACTCATAGACTAGTCATGCGACTATCTAGACTCTAGACTAGTCGTTCAACTCTCAATCCATGACCTCGAATCATTAGTCACAGCATAATTCTGATTACTCATGCTTCTTCCAGTTAATCGCTTTGCACTACCCTGTCCAATAGCTGTATTCTGTTTCTTTGCAACACTCTTATAAATGTGCGAAGTCACTTGTAACTTGAGATGTCCGCCTGCTTGGGATTTGTGATGTGGCTGGCCTTTTCTGTTTCAGAGAATTGAATAGCGAACATGAAGCCACTCGGATTGAGGCATTACACTGGTTTTCCACTTTACTAGTTCGAGGTCGTGCTGAGGTACTAAAAAACTATGCAAATGTTTTGGATTACGTAGCACTATAGTCAACAAGTTGATGCTTGCATAATACTGTATGTCCTAACTTTTGAAGTGCTACTTTTATCTCCTCGAGTCTGGAATCAACATATTTGATGTCTTGTATTTATGTGGAACAGTTCTCGGCATACCTGGATGGCATTTTTGAACCACTTCTAAATGCACTCTCTGATCCTTCAGATGCGGTAAGCTGTTCCAAAAAGCCTACCAAACTGCAATACCTGTGTACTTGTAACTTGAGATTATGGTATAACTGTGTCACATTGTGTCTAGCTAATATTACTTTGCTCTATGTATGGTTATCTGTAGTCAAATCTTGGAAACAATTATTGCACAGTTTGAAATAGTGTAGTGTATAGATTAATTTGTTTCCCGAGTGGAGCTAAATGATGAATCATGGTTTTATGCTTTCTATACTGATATTGTACCAAGGGGAGAAAATCACATTTTGATCGATTCTTGACTTCTTGGACTTATAGTCTCCATCTAACTCTCAGCCATTTGATTCTCCAAAGCATTTATACATGGGAGTGAGATTGTATGCTTGCACTATGGTCACTGTAATGGGATCGCTATCCACTATTATTATGGTTATCATTACCATTGTGGTAGAGTACCCTTGTTGTGATTGCCCTTGTCAAGTCTGAAATGGTGATGTCCTTTGCTCAATGGATTTTGAACTGGATGTCTGGACCCAGTTATCCATTGTTACCTTGAAATGACATAATCAAATATAGCTATATACTCCCTCCGTTCTTAAATATAAGTCTTTTTAGAGATTTCAATATAGACTACATATGGAGCAATATATTTAGGAACTTAGGGAGTATGTGATTGGAACAAATTAGATGCTAATTCGTTGTATTGTAAAACAGTCATTCCATAGAACTAGCTTCCACTAGTGTTTTACTTCTTTGGTAAAAAGAAAACGCTATCGCAGAAGCAAGCTTGGCAGTTTGGTCACAGCATTTTTACTTGTGCAGGTTGTCCTTTTAGTGTTGGAAGTTCATGCACGCATAGCTGAAGAGTATCATCACTTCCAACATCTCATGTCGTACTTAATCCACACTTTCCACAACAATCATGTTCTTCTGGAGAAGTACGTACATTTTGCTACTCTAGAGCTGATTCTTTCTTCATGAATTGTTGTGGTTTAGGTTAGATACTTCAATATTTGGTTAATGGCATGCAAATAAATGTTTTATTGCTACTTTGTACAGGCGTGGTGCTTTGATTGTTCGTCGACTTTGTGTTCTTCTGGGTGCTGAAAAAGTTTATCGAGAGTTTTCTACTATTCTTCAGACTGAAGGTGACCTTGATTTTGCCTCCACCATGGTTCAGGTACGTTCAGTTAGCACATCTTTCAACTTGGATGTTTTAAATGCAACATCTGTATAACTAAGCATTTTTGTGTGTAGGCATTGAATTTGATTTTGCTCACATCTACTGAACTTGCGGAGCTGCGGTCTCTTCTTAAAAAGTCATTGGTGGATACTTGTGGGAAGGACTTGTTTCTATCTTTATATGCTTCTTGGTGCCACTCTCCAATGGCTACAATCAGCTTGTGCTTACTTGCTCAGGTGGTAATGATGGATTTTATATTTGTGTTTCTTACTTGAACTCTACTGATATTTTATCTTATCCAATGTGTATAGGCATACAATCATGCGAGTTCTGTTATTCAGTCTCTGGGAGAAGAAGACATAAATGTGAAGTTTCTGGTGCAGCTAGATAAATTGATCCGTCTATTAGAGACTCCAGTATTTGCTTACTTGCGTTTACAGGTGAAGTCCAGCATTTGGATGTGTCTGTTTCTCTTTATTTGTTCTCCTCTTTTAACAGTTTTGTCATTTAATCATCCTACTTCGACTTCTAGCTTCTGTTAATCTACTTCTATAACACAACACGATAGGTCCGGATGCATCTTTGTAAATTACTGTATGTCCATGTCTTCTTTTGGTCATACTTCTCCCCAAAGTTTGATGCCCTCTTCTAGGGATTTCACATTCAGATAAAATACTCTTAAGGCTAACACAAAGATACGCTATGAAAATTGTGATGGCATGCCTTACATTTTGCTTGTTTATACATTTAGACCTAATATGTAAGTTCTGTATTTTCAATGTTGGTTACTATTTTATATGGTATGCCACTCTGCTGATGTACTATTTTATACATGCAGCTTCTTGAGCCTGGAAAACACACTTGGCTTCTGAAAACACTTTACGGTCTCCTTATGCTCTTGCCTCAGGTATGTTCAAATGTGATCCCTACAGCCTTCTTCAATAGTTCAACAAATATGCTGTTTCCAAATTGTGAACTTGGAGACTTCAGATATTTATAGAAAGAGAAGCCATGGAGATAAATATGCAGTGGACCCTATTATCGTTATTGCCTGAATGCTATATTTCTCCGTAGTTGGTACACGCATGTGTTATACTAAGGTGCATATTGCTCGCACCAGACATGTACCATTATAATCTGCCTCTTTGCACAGTTTGTTCTAGAACTTTTTCTATCAAAGTCAAATTGGAAATCCCTGGATAGCTGCAGCCATCTTGCACTATGATAGGTATCCCATGAATGGCCTTTACCTTTCCACTAGAACATGATTTCTATTCGCATAGATATTCTTCCAACTTCTGTGTGGAAATAGGCGTGTTGCTTTTGCGCCATCCCTTCGAAGTCTTATATCCATGTCAATTCCCTGAAAGTACTGGTGTTAGCTTATGCTGTAAAAAATGTTGCTCTAATGGTTCCTTTGTTAGTTCTGCATTTTGGCATTTTGATCTCCATTTCTTTGAGCCATGTACTGTTAGGTTCCATGGTAGTTTGGAACGTGGTCTTCCATTTCTTCTAGAATGAGTTTTTTTTTGGCGCAGTGACTGTTGACCTTTTCACAAGTTCCCCCTTCTGAATGTTTACTTCAGGGAAGTTTTAACTATTTAAATTGTCTATAATATATTGTTTATGTTTATGCAGCAAAGTGCGGCCTTCAAGATCTTGAGGACTCGACTGAAGACAGTGCCTTTCAGTGAAAATCTCAAGCGCACATCTTCTGCAAATCCATACTCTCAGATTCTACAAGTGACAGAAGATGGCAATCGAAATCAAGATGCGCCAAACTATAGCGCAATCGATTTTTCATCTCGTCTCCAGCAATTTGGGAGCATGCAGCAGCAGCACCGAAACCATTTGAAGAATCAACTGCAATCTCAAAAATCCGCTTCAGCAGCAGTATTATCGCAGGTACAGTTTTGCTTACATTCACGATCTTACCACTATCTTCATTCTTGGGCATCTTGGAGGGCGTGCAATGCTAACTTTGGCTACTAATTAATATATGAACACTATTTAGGTTGAAAAGGTCAAAATGATATCAATGGATTCATCCAAATAGTAAAACAATTTTGCACTCCTACTGTATTTGTTATTCAAATTCCTACTATTCGATCCTTTGGAAAATATATCTATTTGAATCCAGAAATGCTGACCCTTGATCACTGACTGGTTTTGCACTGGTGTTCTTAATCACCTTCCTAACAGAATATGACTGCATCTTTATTTAACTAATTTGTGTAAACCTGCCTTTCCTCCAAAGGGTGATTGCTAGGGTAAGCATTTGTGAATTCCATGCAGGAGATTCAAAGATATGAAGAATCACAATCCTCCTCAACACCAGAGATAAGCAGGCCCCCATCTAGAGCACCCAAAGCCATTTCATGATGCACATATGGTTGCTTGTGATGTATGGTACGTTTGCAGGACGCATCGTCACAAATTTGTCGGGGCTTGGTTGGTCTCCTTTAGTTTTTTCCAAAGGAGGTTGCATAGGGGGGGTACATAGAGTGTAATCTTTTTGTTTGGTTCCTAGATTTTGTCATGGGATGGCAATTATTTGTTGGAGAAAGCTCGTTTCCATTCTCCCTTTAGTGATTCTTATTTTTTTTCTTAGATGTTCTACTGCTCATCTGGTTTCTGTAATTTTTCAATTGAAGGCCATATGAGCATAGTAGTATCTTGAGATATGTTACAACTGTTCTGCCTGCCAATCTCCAATAAATTTAGCGATATGCGGTGTAAATTTCTGTCTCTACCTTCGTGGCCTGGTATATGTAGCCTTTTGCTATTAAGCATGCATTTTTTGGACCCTGTCCATACATCGGTTTATTTGGGAGCAAGATCTGCGCTTAACCCTTTGTATCAACATATTAGTTCCAACCTGCTCTCGAATTCATCTGTCCTGTGTGCTGATTAGTGTCTCATGTGGTGACGTGTGGGCGATCTGAGTGGGTTTGCTTTCTCATTGTTGATTTACTATCTGGGTTCAAGTGGACGCCTCTGCAATTTTAATTGTAGGATTAGCAGTGCGCCGCGTTCGCAAGTTTTGACTGCCCGCTATGGCCTGCGGGCACATGCGGACGTCCGCATCTTCAGTTTAGCTGCTTTGCCTAATGCAAAGTACAATAGGCTGCTTTGATGCTGACGACGCTAGCTATACACATTCAGATTTCACTGAGGATTTTTGTTCCGAACACAAAAGCTCAACCTCATGTAAACGTACAGGCCCACGAGGACACATTCGGACAAAAGTAGTAATACAGGAGGAGACTCATACTCCTTCAAGAATTCTGATTAGCTAAAGACCTAAAGTACAATACCTACTTCAACATCTCAGCATGAGCTTATGACATGAGCCTTCCCGCTTGAAAATTCATTTTTTTTTACTTTGGCATCCTCTTTTCTTTACAGAAATTCCTCACTACTCCCTCCGTCCTTAAAAGAGTGTACTTTCAATTTTGTTGGACGGCCAAACTATCAATTCATTTTTATTACTTTGGCATCCTCTTTCCTTTACAGAAATTCCTCACTACTCCCTCCGTCCTTAAAAGAGTGTACTTCCAATTTTGTTGGACGGTCAAACTATCATAAAGTTTGACTGAGTTGTGCAAAAACATGTCAATGCTTGTGAAACCAAATATATTTTATCATGAAGCTAGTGCTACTAATTTGATGGCATAAATGTTGGTCTATTATTGTATAAATATGGTCAAACATATTCCAACAACGTTGGAAGTACATTTTTTTAAGGACGGAGAAAGTATGCTCGGTGTGTGTGAGGTGTAACGAAATGACTCGATGTGTACATTTGTGTACACCGCAAATTGGTCTTAGGATCTATGCTGTGGAGTTCGGCTGCGGCTAGGCTTCTTCTTCTTCCGTTTTTTTTTTTGCGCTGGTGCGGCTAGGCTTCTTAGGAGTCCGGCCAGAGATGCTCATAATACGCAGGGAATATATATCCACGTCCTAGATGAGATCAATTTGCGGACGCTCTACTAGGCCATGTAAGATTATGTACGACTGGTCCTAATCCATCCAGCCATGGGGCACATTTCTACCCAGTCTTGTCAGCAAAATAATGCATTGGCGATCTGGTGGTTCTAAGCCAGCCTCCTTTTTGCGTCTATCTTTGCCAATCCTCCTACTCGCTTTACTGTTACGGTGCCCGCTGCCCCTCCTTTCTGCACAGTGAAACACACGCGAAGGTATTTGTGCCCGATGCCGATTCGATGCCAGTTGCTGTGTGATTGCCAATGTGTCTGCACCTGACCTGGTGGTGTTTCTTGCAGCTTCCGTTTTCTTTCAGAAGCTACACCCAGTGAATTTGATGCCAGTTGCGCTACAAAGAAGAAACTAGACTCTTTCTTGCAGCCATACCCAAACCTGGATATATAGAGAGATTTGCAGAGAATCAACTCTAGGAGAACTTATGTCAATGTTGCCATAAAACAACAGCTACTGTGCTAACGATTCACACACCATCCAAAACCCTCATTTGATGTCAAAACTAACCAGGACACACTGTGTGCTAAAGTATTCTTTTCCTATCAATGAACTTTTCATAATAGAATCCTCATATTTTATTATGAAAATTATGAGAAGTGGAGTATTCTTACAATAGGACTTACAAACCTGTCAGGTCACGTGACTATTTGGACTGAATCGTGTCTGAAAGAAAACCTTGTTGTCTAGAAAAATCTGAACAAATCCAAAAAAACATAAATACTTTTTTGGGAAAGTTTCAGCTTATTTGCAATTTTCTTGCAATTTTCCTAAGGGGACCGATCAGTCAGTTTTGACATCATATGATGATTTTGGGTGTTGTGCAAATCATAGCACACAAGTTGTGATTTCACGACAAATGATCCAGTTGTGCTGAATCGATATAATATCAAGCTTTCCCGGAAATTCAGTCATATACATACATACATAAATTACTCTCATGAGCGTGGGAGCTCATATTTCTCAAGATAATCACCTTGAATGCGAGTCTCTCAACAACTCTATGAGATATGCTCTCTCTCCTTCTAAACACCGAGAAATGGGTTTGTCAGGACTTGGTGGCGTTTCCTTGCCGACCAGGTGCGAATTCTGAATTATGGTACTCCCTCCGATCCAAATTAATTGACGCTCTCAATTAATTTGGATCGGAGCGAGTATCTCATGTTTGTTCTGTACTCTAATCAATTAAAAAAATTCATTGGGCCTCTCCGGTTGGACTAGTTTTTTCTTTCTCTTATTCCAAACACTCTACATGACTAATTAGTTGTACTGAAGCAAATGTATATGCTTACTACTTCATTCCTTTTTTAACCGAAGGACCACACCGAAATGTAGTTTAGTACCAGATGCGCGGTAATCTAACAAGTAGGGGCATCTGTGACGTCCCATGACAGTATCACTGGTTGAACGGAAGAGTACAAACATGTTCTTTTATCATATTTTTCAAAAGATGACAGCGGAATTTGTTGAAAGGCCCATAGCTTTCTCATTACATTAATTAGGATGGATGAGTTGAGAAACAACGGACACGTTGAATGATGGTTAAGTTTACAGGGTCTTGATGCGGAGATAGTACATAACAATGAGTATCTTGGTTGACCTTTCTTCCATAAAACATATATTTTTCCATCCAGTGTAGTACTACAAGAGAGTTTTTATACTTCCATTGTGCTGAGAATAGATTCCGTGACCAATAGTAGACGCCAGTGATGCAACGGAGATGCAAGATTCTTCACAGAAAAATGGGTACCAAACTACAAATTGAGTTCTTGGAAACCAGTTAAGAAACGTAAACCGGCCAGTCGGTTCTTGGGGGAACAAATGAGACACATTGGCATGACTTTTATGAGCCTAAAGGGACATCATGGTGAGATCGTCTGTCGCACCTCAACCCTCAAGGGTTGGACTACACTGCCCCCATATGAACACATGGACGGTCGTTGGTTTGTTGCATACTCTAGTATGACCCCTGAAAAAATTTAGGGGACTACCCTGTACAAATAAACATTGATGTTTAAGAAAAACCTGATTTATTTCTCTAAGCATCTCTTTTAAGCATCTTGCATTGTATAAGGTCTTAGTGTCCGGTTGGGAGAAGAGGGAGAAGAAGGGGATCATGCATGTGCGGTTGGGGAGAGAGAGAAGAGAGGGACATGCATGTGATTGGTCAAATGCATGTCCGGACTCCGGCAAAACTCCCCCACATTTGTCTCCAGAATACCAGTGTTTTGCGGGTCTCTTTTAGAGATGCCCTTAGTACGACGCCGACTGTCTATTATAACAAGATTTGTGTGGCTCCGGTGAGTGAGGGGCGATGACGGCATCATGCCTCCGGCTTGCTTAAGTGTTTGTAGTCGTCGCTAGATGGTCTATGAGTCTGGATGTAATTTCTTTTATTTTTAGTGTTTGTTGTGTTGCCATTGTATTTGATGAATAGATCCAAAATTTTGGTGCACTCATACCTTGAGATCGGCGAAATGGTCACCTGCCTTAGCCTCCAATGATTGGAGACATGCAGAAGACATCAAAACGGGGGGGGGGGGGGGGCAATGTGGTTAAAACACAACGAGTTTGTCCAAAAATGTGTCCATCAAATGACGATCTTCCATGCCATACAAAAGTCAATATCTTATCGCATGAAAAGGACAAGAGAGAAAAGAAGGCCAAACAATGTGTAGATGCAAAGTCAACCAACAATGCGGTGAATGGAAGACGTTTAAGATACCACAGGGCATGTTCCAATACTGCCTTTCATTGGCCCTTGGTATTCCGTTGTTTAGAATCCAGTAGCTGTAGACAACATTATTAGAATCAACGAGTCCAGGTTAGCTGAATAATTTGGACAAACTAAGGAACAAAAATAAGATTGGCGGAGGCGAAAACTATAACGCGAGAATCTTGAAGCAAAGAGAGAGCTCACTTGTTTACTCCTACTAACTTCAATCATGTCATCAAATAACAAATCCGTATTGTACACTCGTTGTCTGGTCTAAAAAACTTGCAAATTGGCGAATCGTCGTCGAAAACTCAGGAATGCGGCGTAACAGCAGAATACAGCGAATGCATTGTTCTTGTGATAGCCGGCCCGTTTCTTGTCGGTTTTAGCAAAATGTCATCGTCTATGCTGGAGGATGGGCCAATCCATGGCTTTTGTACCGAAGTAGACGAGCATTTTAAAAAGGCCCCGTGTGGATCAATTTTGGCAGTCTTATCCTTGGCTGATGTTTCCTATTGAAAGCCTGATGATGGCCTACATGACGCCTACCCATCGCCATGAACAGAGAAAGGTAACGGCGAGAGAGAGAAAAATTGTTGCTGTTTCTATGTAGTCCACCCGTTTTGGGTAGACTGATGGCATCCAATGCCTAGTTAAAGTTCTCGCCAAGAAAAGGCCAATGCCTTGTTGTTTTGTTTATGTGCAATATACATGTAATTAGCCAGAAGCATGGTTCTTGATTGGTTGTGGAAGTAGAAGCTGACAGCTCACATATAGTTCCGGCAAAAAAAAAGAAAAGAAAAAATAACTCACATATGGGAAAAGGCCAGCCAGAACTTGCACTTGTTATAGGAGGAACTTGTTGTCTACTGGAGGTGATCGGACCGTAGAAGCAAGGTCACGTCGGTCGCTTACCAATTCCGGCTCCGAACAGTTAACATCCAACGGGACAAGGGCAAGACAGCACGAAAGTGAATTCCCACACGAAATACCCAACTTGGTTCAGTTTAGCAGCTCCACCACCACAGACGTGTGCCGCTACCAAAAATCATTGGCAAATTGCACCCTTTTCTGTATTCTTTTTCGTTTCTTTCTCAACAAAATACATTCCAGATATTTTAGGTTAACACCGGAACATATATTTGGCCGATCAACTGGCAAATTACAGTCGTACCATGTTTGCCTATATAGGGGAGACTCAATACATATCGAGGAACTTTTACCTCTTGACCGTGACCCTATAATTATGGAATAAAACTTCTATTTTATGTAGAGATACCAACAGAAAACTTCTATTTTGTGTAGAGATACCGACATATCTGACACAATTATTGGGTTGATATGGCTTGGAATGAGACGCTACATGCTTCACACCTTTGTTCCTTAGGTGGTGGTCACATGTGTGTTTCACACTTCTCCTTCAACGTGGAGACACAAAATTCTCTGCCATGGGCTATTTTCGGGAGGTGGGTTCTACCTCAAGCTCTGCATGATTGCTTAACATGTAACATCATTTATGACTCTGCATGTAAAAACACTCAATGTTAGGGAGAATGCTGCTTAGAGCATGTGAGGGACTGACGTCGCTGCCATGCCACCTCACATCTTTTACTTGACCCTCACATGGATGATACAATTGTCACTACGTGTACAAGTAAGCACAGTGGCTCGGCGTCAAGGACATCGCCAATTCGCCATCCTCTAAGTAGGGTAATGGGGCTACGGTCTGAGTCTCTTCCACCATCCAATTGCAGAGCATATGAGACGCAATGACGTGCAATATTGCTGGAACACCGCTAATATTACTGGTCATAGCTGTCTGAATATGAAGAAATTTAACTATATCATTTGTTTAATGTTAAACTCAGAAGTACTCTATGAGAAATGATTGATCTAAAGATGCAAAGCTTTTTTACAGTTGATTTTTGATACGGTCACCTTTAGCTTAAAGCAAACCTAGACCTCATCGCAGTTATTGGCAACAATTTCTTTTATTTCTCTAGCAACTAGGAAATAATTATGTCCACTGACAACTATCCAATATAAACATGATATACATGCAAATTATACTTATTCCCAATTCAAAAACCGGTCCCTTACATTTTGCTCCTTTCAGTTAAGGTTTGCCCTTTTTAGTTAAGGTCATTCTTTTTGGCAATACAATACTCGCACAAGCTGTGTTTTTTGGAATGTCTGAAAATAAGTTTTTCTTTGTAAGGCATGGGTTGCATAAGTCAATATTTGATTTAAAAAACTAAACAACATAAAAGTGTAGGGGCAAAATTATATATCCAACTCAAGTTACCATGGCTGATCCTTACCAAAAAAAGGGTATCGTCCAGCTAGACAAAGCATCAACCAACATACAGCCAAACCCATATAACTCGACATCACAAGACAAACACTCATGGCAAGCTCATGGGTGTTGAGAACAACTACATTGCACCATATAACTCCAAGCCACCTACAGGTAGGAAGAAAGGGCACCGTTGAAGTCACCGAAGCCCTCAACCGTGAACCAGTCACAAGGAAGACTAGAAGTCGTGCACGACGAGCCGGGTAATCCAATATTGTGTCTTCAGAAAGGACCGGGCACCGGAGTGCCACCACCACTCGATCCAGGGATCAAGGTTTCCCTAGAACAACAAGGAGGACGAAGAGGAACCACGATGATGCCTTCAAGAAGGAGACAATCTCATAACCGATGTCACCGCCGTCCTGGTAGAGCAGAGAGGTTTTCACCCTCACAAGCCCTCTCCGCCTTTGAGATGTAATGCAACAAGGTGCGGGGACGCCCGTTGTACCACTGTTATTGATCGTCGCACACTAGCTACCACGGCGCCTACGTGACCATGGTAACCAACCAACATCCGAGCCACGAGGTCTGCTGACAAGCACCGTGGATCCCATGACCAAGACAACCCTCAACCACCGCCACCGTACATGAACACCACCAACTAGTTAAGGGGCAGAAAAGACCCCTCCTTCTGCCCCAAACGAGCCCCTTTGGCAAGGACGGGGCCCAGCCGGCTAGATCCGGCGGGGGGAAGTTGACGACGATTGCCAGCCACTCGCCACGCCCGATCTGTCACCTTCAGATCCCGACGACGTCGAGTTCAGGAGACCCCTGCCTCCCTCCTTGAGGCGCCCCTGCCAACCACTGGCCAGCCATCAACGCGTCGCGCACATCGAACCACCACCTCCAACCCAAAAAAGGACCGCCACCAGCTGCCGAACGAAGTGCAACCACGAATAGAGAAGAGGAGGTCGAGCTACCACCACCCCCGCCACCATCGCCACGGTAGAGACGACCGCCGCCACCCGTGTCGCTTGAAGGAAAAGATTTTTTTTTTGCGGAAACACTTTCAATCTATTCATCTTCAATCATGGTAGTACAACAAACACTAGAAATAATAAAAATTACATCCAGAACCGTAGACCACCTAGCGACGACTACAAGCACTGAAGTGAGCCGAAGACGCGCCGCTGTCATCGCCCCTCCCTCACCAGAGCCGGGCAAACATTGTTGTAGTAGACAGTCGGGAAGTCGTCGTGCTAAGGCCCCATGGAACCAACGCACCAGAACAGCAACCGCCGCAGATGAAGATTGTAGATCAAAAGGATCCAACCTGAAGACACACGAACGAAGACGAACGACGAACAGATCCGAGCAAATCCACCAAAGACAGATCCGCCGGAGACACACCTCCACACGCCCACCGATGATGCTACACACATCACTGGAACGGAGACTAGACGGGGAGACCTTTATTCCATCTTCAGGGAGCCGCCGCCGTCTCGCCTTCCTGAGCAGGACACAAACCCTAACAAAGCTCGAAAAAAGATATGAAAGCGGAGCCCTCCCACCGGCAAAGGCCGAGATCCACTCCGCCTCCATGGCCCTAAGGCCACCGGAGACGGGACGGACCGGCGCCGGCGCCGGTGGGAGGCAAAGAACCCTAGTTTTGGGGAGGCGGCGGCTGCCCGAAGGAAAAGATTGATCACCCGCCGCCGCCGTCCCAGGAAGCCACTACCATCGCGCTGTTGGAAATATGCCCTAGAGGCAATAATAAAAGCATTATTATTATATTTCCTTATTCATGATAATTGTCTTTATTCGTGCTATAATTGTGTTATCCGGAAATCGTAATACATGTGTGAATAACAGACAACAAACATGTCCCTAGTGAGCCTCTAGTTGACTAGCTTGTTGATCGACAGATAGTCATGGTTTCCTGACTATGGACATCAGATGTCATCGATAACGGGATCATATCATTAGGAGAATGATGTGATGGACAAGACCCAATTCTAAACATAGCATAAGATCGCATAGTTCGTTTGCTAGAGTTTTCCAATGTCAAGTATCCTTTCCTTAGACCATGAGATCGTGTAACTCCCGGATACCGTAGGAGTGCTTTGGGTATGCCAAACGTCACAACGTAACTGGGTGACTATAAAGGTATACTACGGGTATCTCTGAAAGTGTCTGTTGGGTTGACATGGATCGAGACTGGGATTTGTCACTCCGCTTGACGGAGAGGTATCACCGGGCCCTCTCGGTAATGCATCATCACAATGAGCTCAATGTGATCAAAGTGTTTGATCACGGGATCATGCATTACGGTAACGAGAAAAGTGACTTGCCGGTAACGAGATTGAACGAGGTATTGGTATACCGACGATCGAATCTCGGGCAAGTAAAATACCGATTGACAAAGGGAATCGTATACGGGATTAATTGAATCCTTGACATCGTGGTTCATCCGATGAGATCATCGTGGAGCATGTGGGAGCCAACATGGGTATCCAGATCCCGCTGTTGGTTATTGCCCGAGAGCCGTCTCGGTCATGTCTGCATGTCTCCCGAACCCGTAGGGTCTACACACTTAAGGTTCGGTGACGCTAGGGTTGTGAAGATATGTATGTGCAGTAACCCGAATGTTGTTCGGAGTCCCGGATGAGATCCCGGACGTCACGAGGAGTTCCAGAATGGTCTGGAGGTAAAGAATTATATATAGGAAGTGCTATTTTGGCCATCGGGACAAGTTTCAGTGTTATCGGTATTGTACCGGGACCACCGGAGGGGTCCCGGGGTCCACCAGGTGGGGCCACCTGCCTTGGGGGGCCACATGGGCCTTAGGGGGTGCGCCTTGGCCCACTTGGGCCAAGGGGAACCAGCCCCAAGGGGCCCATGCGCCAAGGAAACTTGGAGGAGGGAGAGTCCAAAGGGGGGAAGGCACCTCCGAGGTGCCTTGGGGAGGATGGACTCCTCCCCCCCTCTTGGCCGCACCCCTTCCTTGGAGGAAGGGGCAAGGCTGCGCCCTCCCCCCCTCTAATGCACCTATATAAAGGGGGGCAGGGGAGGGGGGCAGCGCACCAATTGCCCTGGCTCCTCCCTCCTCCCTGCAACACCTCCTCCTCCTCCCGTAGTTGCTTAGTGAAGCCCTGCCGGAGTTCTGCTGCATCCACCACCACACCGTCGTGCTGGATCTTCCTCAACCTCTCCTTCCCCCTTGCTGGATCAAGAAGGAGGAGACGTCTCCCGTCCCGTACGTGTGTTGAACGCGGAGGTGCCGTCCGTTCGGTACTAGATCATCGGTGAATTGGATCACGGCAAGTACGACTACCTCATCCACGTTCACTCGAACGCTTCCGTTGCGATCTACAAAGTGGTATGTAGATGCTATCTAATCTGAATACTCGTTGCTAGATGAACTCATAGATGGATCTTGGTGAAACCGTAGGAAAAATTTTAATTTTCTGCAACGTTCTCCAACAGTGGCATCATGAGCTAGGTCTATGCATAGTTCCTCTTGTGCGAGTAGAACACAATTTGTTGTGGGCGTAGATGTTGTCAATTCTTCTTGCCGTTACTAGTCAATCTTGATTCAGCGGTATTGTGGGATGAAGCGGCCCGGACCAACCTTACACGTACGCTTACGTGAGACCGGTTCCACCGACTAACATGCACTAGTTGCATAAGGTGGCTGGCGGGTGTCTGTCTCTCCTACTTTAGTTGGATCGGATTCGATGAACAGGGTCCTTATGAAGGGTAAATAGAGATTGACAAATCACGTTGTGGTTTGAACGTAGGTAAGAAAACGTTCTTGCTAGAACCCTAATTCAGCCACGTAAAACTTGCAACAACAATTAGAGGACGTCTAACTTGTTTTTGCAGCAAGTGCTTTGTGATATGATATGGCCAAAGTTGTGATGTATGATGAATGATCTATATGTGATGTATGAGATGTTCATGCTATTTTAATAGGAATCACGACTTGCATGTCGATGAGTATGACAACCGGCAGGAGCCATAGGAGTTGTCTTTATTTTTTGTATGACCTGCGTGTCATTGAGAATCGCCATGTAAGTTACTTTACTTTATTGCTAAACGCGTTAGCCATAGTAGTAGAAGTAATAGTTGGCGAGCAACTTCATGGAGACACGATGATGAAGATCATGATGATGAAGATCATGGTGTCAAGCCGGTGACAAGATGGTCATGGAGCCCCAAGATGGAGATCAAAGGAGCAATGTGATATTGGTCATATCATGTCACGTTTATTATTTGATTGCATGTGATGTTTATCATGTTTTGCATCTTGTTTACTTAGAACGACGGTAGTAAATAAGATGATCCCTCATAATAATTTCAAGAAAGTGTTCACCCTAACTGTGCACCGTTGCTAAGGTTCGTCGTTCCGAAGCACCACGTGATGATCGGGTGTGATAGGTCCTTACGTTCGCATACAACGGGTGTAAGACAGATTTACACACGCAAAACACTTAGGTTGACTTGACGAGCCTAGCATGTACAGACATGGCCTCGGAACACAGAAGACCGAAAGGTCGAGCATGAGTCATATAGAAGATACGATCAACATGAAGATGTTCACCGATGTTGGCTAGTCCGTCTCACGTGATGATCGGACACGGCCTAGTTGACTCGGATCATGTAATACTTAGATGACTAGTAGAGGGATGTCTATCTAAGTGGGAGTTCATTAAATTTGATTAAATGAACTTTATTATCATGAACTTAGTCTAAATCTTTACAATATGTCTTGTAGATCAAATGGCCAACGTAGTCCTCAACTTCAACGCGTTCCTAGAGAAAACCAAGCTAAAAGACGATGGTAGCAACTATACGGACTGGGTCCGGAACCTGAGGATCATCCTCATAGCTGCCAAGAAAGATTATGTCCTAAGAGCACCGCTGGGTGACGCACCTATTCTCCCTGCAGAACAAGACGTTATGAACGCTTGGCAGTCACGCTGCGATGATTACTCCCTCGTTCAGTGCGGCATGCTTTACAGCTTAGAGCCGGGACTCCAAAAGCGTTTTGAGAGACATGGAGCATATGAGATGTTCGAAGAGCTGAAAATGGTTTTCCAAGCTCATGCCCGGGTCGAGAGATATGAAGTCTCCAACAAATTCTTTAGCTGTAAGATGGAGGAAAATAGTTCTGTCAGTGAACACATACTTAAAATGTCTGGGTTGCACAACCGCATGACTCAACTGGAAGTTAATCTCCCGGAAGAAGCGGTCATTGACAGAATCCTCCAGTCGCTTCCACCTAGCTACAAGAGCTTTGTGATGAACTACAATATGCAGGGGATGGTAAAGACCATTCCTGAGGTATATGCTATGCTGAAATCAGCAGAGGTAGAAATCAAGAAGGAGCATCAAGTGTTGATGGTGAATAAAACCACTAAGTTCAAGAAGGGCAAGGGTAAAAAGAACTTCAAGAAGGACGGCAAGGAAGTTGCCGCGCCCGGTAAGCAAGTTGCCGGGAAGAAGCCAAAGAATGGACCCAAGCCCGAGACTGAGTGTTTTTATTGCAAGGGAAGTGGTCACTGGAAGCGGAACTGCTCCAAATACTTAGCGGGCAAGAAGGCCGGCAAAACCAAAGGTATATGTGATATACATGTAATTGATGTGTACCTTACCAGTACTCGTAGTAGCTCTTGGGTATTTGATACCGGTGCAGTTGCTCATATTTGTAACTCAAAGCAGGAGCTGCGGAATAAACGGAGACTGGCGAGGGACGAGGTGACGATGCGTGTCGGGAATGGTTCCAAGGTCGATGTGATCGCCGTCGGCACGCTGCCTCTGCATTTACCTACGGGATTAGTTTTAAACCTCAATAATTGTTATTTAGTGCCAAGTTTGAGCATGAACATTGTATCTGGATCTCGTTTAATTCGAGATGGCTACTCATTTAAATCCGAGAATAATGGTTGTTCTATTTATATGAGAGATATGTTTTATGGTCATGCTCCGATGGTTGATGGTTTATTCTTAATGAATCTCGTACGTGATGATACACATATTCATAGTGTGAATACCAAAAGAGTTAAAGTTGATAACAATAGTCCCACATATTTGTGGCACTGCCGCCTTGGTCACATAGGTGTCAAACGCATGAAGAAGCTCCATGCAGATGGACTTTTAGAGTCTCTTGATTATGAATCATTTGACACGTGCGAACCATGCCTCATGGGTAAAATGACCAAGACTCCGTTCTCAGGAACAATGGAGCGAGCAACCAACTTATTGGAAATCATACATACCGATGTGTGCGGTCCAATGAGTGTTGAGGCTCGCGGAGGCTATCGTTATGTTCTCACCCTCACTGATGACTTGAGTAGATATGGGTATATCTACTTAATGAAACACAAGTCTGAGACCTTTGAAAAGTTCAAGGAATTTCAGAGTGAGGTTGAAAATCAACGTGATAGAAAGATCAAGTTTCTACGATCAGATCGTGGAGGAGAATACTTGAGTCACGAATTTGGCACACACTTAAGAAAATGTGGAATAGTTTCACAACTCACGCCGCCTGGAACACCTCAGCGTAATGGTGTGTCCGAACGTCGTAATCGCACTCTATTAGATATGGTGCGATCTATGATGTCTCTTACCGATTTACCGCTATCTTTTTGGGGCTATGCTTTAGAGACTGCCGCATTCACTTTAAATAGGGCTCCGTTGAAATCCGTTGAGACGACACCGTATGAATTATGGTTTGGGAAGAAACCTAAGCTGTCGTTTCTAAAAGTTTGGGGATGCGATGCTTATGTCAAGAAACTTCAACCTGAAAAGCTCGAACCCAAATCGGAAAAATGCGTCTTCATAGGATACCCAAAAGAAACTGTTGGGTATACCTTCTACCTCAGATCCGAAGGCAAGATCTTTGTTGCCAAGAATGGATCCTTTCTGGAGAAAGAGTTTCTCTCGAAAGAAGTAAGTGGGAGGAAAGTAGAACTTGATGAAGTGTTACCTCTTGAACCGGAAAATGGCGAAACTCAAGAAAACGTTTCTGAGGTGCCTGCACCGACTAGAGAGGGAATTAATGATGATGATCAAGATGCTTCTGATCAAGCTCCTACTGAAATTCGAAGGTCCACAAGGACACGTTCCGCACCAGAGTGGTACGGCAACCCTGTCTTGGAAATCATGTTGTTAGACAACGGTGAACCTTCGAACTATGAGGAAGCAATGGCGGGCCCGGATTCCGACAAATGGCTAGAAGCCATGAAATCCGAGATAGGATCCATGTATGAAAACGAAGTATGGACTTTGACTGACTTGCCTGTTGAACGGCGAGCCATAGAAAATAAATGGATCTTTAAGAAGAAGACAGACGCGGATGGTAATGTGACCATCTATAAAGCTCGGCTTGTCGCTAAGGGTTATCGACAAGTTCAAGGGGTTGACTACGATGAGACTTTCTCACCGGTAGCGAAGCTGAAGTCCGTCCGAATCATGTTAGCAATTGCCGCATACTATGATTATGAGATATGGCAAATGGACGTCAAAACGGCATTCCTTAATGGTTTCCTTAAGGAAGAATTGTATATGATGCAGCCGGAAGGTTTTGTCGATCCTAAGAATGCTGACAAGGTATGCAAGCTCCAACGCTCGATTTATGGGCTGGTGCAAGCATCTCGGAGTTGGAACATTCGCTTTGATGAGATGATCAAAGCGTTTGGGTTTACACAGACTTATGGAGAAGCCTGTGTTTACAAGAAAGTGAGTGGGAGCTCTGTAGCATTTCTCATATTATATGTAGACGACATACTTTTGATGGGAAATGATATAGAACTCTTGGACAGCATCAAGGCCTACTTGAATAAGAGTTTTTCAATGAAGGACCTTGGAGAAGCTGCTTATATATTAGGCATCAAGATCTATAGAGATAGATCGAGACGCCTCATAGGTCTTTCACAAAGCACATACCTTGATAAGATATTGAAGAAGTTCAATATGGATCAATCTAAGAAGGGGTTCTTACCTGTGTTACAAGGTGTGAAATCGAGCTCAGCTCAATGTCTGACCACGGCAGAAGAAATAGAAGAGATGAGCGTCATCCCCTATGCCTCAGCCATAGGTTCTATTATGTATGCCATGTTGTGTACCAGACCTGATGTAAACCTTGCCGTAAGTTTGGTAGGTAGGTACCAAAGTAATCCCGGCAAGGAACACTGGACAGCGGTCAAGAATATCCTGAAGTACCTGAAAAGGACTAAGGAAATGTTTCTTGTTTATGGAGGTGACGAAGAGCTCGTCGTAAAAGGTTACGTCGATGCTAGCTTCGACACAGATCTGGATGACTCTAAGTCGCAAACCGGATACGTGTATATTTTGAATGGTGGGGCAGTAAGCTGGTGCAGTTGCAAGCAAAGCGTCGTGGCGGGATCTACATGTGAAGCGGAATACATGGCAGCCTCGGAGGCAGCACATGAAGCAATTTGGGTGAAGGAGTTCATCACCGACCTCGGAGTCATACCCAATGCGTCGGGGCCAATCAAGCTCTTCTGTGACAACACTGGAGCTATTGCACTTGCAAAGGAGCCCAGGTTTCACAAGAAGACTAGGCACATCAAGCGTCGCTTCAACTCCATTCGTGAAAATGTTCAAGATGGAGACATAGAAATTTGTAAAGTGCACACGGATCTGAATGTCGCAGATCCGTTGACTAAACCTCTCCCTAAGACAAAACATGATCAACACCAGAACTCTATGGGTGTTCGATTCATCACAATGTAACTAGATTATTGACTCTAGTGCAAGTGGGAGACTGTTGGAAATATGCCCTAGAGGCAATAATAAAAGCATTATTATTATATTTCCTTATTCATGATAATTGTCTTTATTCGTGCTATAATTGTGTTATCCGGAAATCGTAATACATGTGTGAATAACAGACAACAAACATGTCCCTAGTGAGCCTCTAGTTGACTAGCTTGTTGATCGACAGATAGTCATGGTTTCCTGACTATGGACATCAGATGTCATCGATAACGGGATCATATCATTAGGAGAATGATGTGATGGACAAGACCCAATTCTAAACATAGCATAAGATCGCATAGTTCGTTTGCTAGAGTTTTCCAATGTCAAGTATCCTTTCCTTAGACCATGAGATCGTGTAACTCCCGGATACCGTAGGAGTGCTTTGGGTATGCCAAACGTCACAACGTAACTGGGTGACTATAAAGGTATACTACGGGTATCTCTGAAAGTGTCTGTTGGGTTGACATGGATCGAGACTGGGATTTGTCACTCCGCTTGACGGAGAGGTATCACCGGGCCCTCTCGGTAATGCATCATCACAATGAGCTCAATGTGATCAAAGTGTTTGATCACGGGATCATGCATTACGGTAACGAGAAAAGTGACTTGCCGGTAACGAGATTGAACGAGGTATTGGTATACCGACGATCGAATCTCGGGCAAGTAAAATACCGATTGACAAAGGGAATCGTATACGGGATTAATTGAATCCTTGACATCGTGGTTCATCCGATGAGATCATCGTGGAGCATGTGGGAGCCAACATGGGTATCCAGATCCCGCTGTTGGTTATTGCCCGAGAGCCGTCTCGGTCATGTCTGCATGTCTCCCGAACCCGTAGGGTCTACACACTTAAGGTTCGGTGACGCTAGGGTTGTGAAGATATGTATGTGCAGTAACCCGAATGTTGTTCGGAGTCCCGGATGAGATCCCGGACGTCACGAGGAGTTCTGGAATGGTCCGGAGGTAAAGAATTATATATAGGAAGTGCTATTTTGGCCATCGGGACAAGTTTCGGTGTTATCGGTATTGTACCGGGACCACCGGAGGGGTCCCGGGGTCCACCAGGTGGGGCCACCTGCCTTGGGGGGCCACATGGGCCTTAGCGGGTGCGCCTTGGCCCACTTGGGCCAAGGGGAACCAGCCCCAAGGGGCCCATGCGCCAAGGAAACTTGGAGGAGGGAGAGTCCAAAGGGGGGAAGGCACCTCCGAGGTGCCTTGGGGAGGATGGACTCCTCCCCCCCTCTTGGCCGCACCCCTTCCTTGGAGGAAGGGGCAAGGCTGCGCCCTCCCCCCCTCTAATGCACCTATATAAAGGGGGGCAGGGGAGGGGGGCAGCGCACCAATTGCCCTGGCTCCTCCCTCCTCCCTGCAACACCTCCTCCTCCTCCCGTAGTTGCTTAGCGAAGCCCTGCCGGAGTTCTGCTGCATCCACCACCACACCGTCGTGCTGGATCTTCCTCAACCTCTCCTTCCCCCTTGCTGGATCAAGAAGGAGGAGACGTCTCCCGTCCCGTACGTGTGTTGAACGCGGAGGTGCCGTCCGTTCGGTACTAGATCATCGGTGAATTGGATCACGGCAAGTACGACTACCTCATCCACGTTCACTCGAACGCTTCCGTTGCGATCTACAAAGTGGTATGTAGATGCTATCTAATCTGAATACTCGTTGCTAGATGAACTCATAGATGGATCTTGGTGAAACCGTAGGAAAAATTTTAATTTTCTGCAACGTTCTCCAACACGCGCCGCCGCTACAGCTACGAGCAGCCACCACACGTGAGCGCCGTCATGTCGTGACGCGTGGCATCTGTGCCACGCCCTGGCCCGAGGGTGTTAGCCCGCGCCAACCCTGCCATGCGAGAGGATGAAGAGTCCCCGCCACCGCCGACAATGACCGGGCTTCGCCTAGCCGCGCCTCCTGGCGGCGGCGAGGGTGGAAGAGGGAGGAGCCCGGCGGCTCGATCTATGGTTCCCTCCCCGTCGCCACACGGGAGGGGTAGGGTGAGCTTGTTTCTCCCGAAAGCAAGCAAAATCTGGTTGATACCACGGCTGATCCTAACGGTTATAACTTGTAACCAGATTATTTTCCTCATGTTTCTTACACGGTCTCGAAACTTAAGCTATTTGCCATCTCAAAAATAAAATAAAATTTAGCTATGTGCTCGGTCAACTTACAACCACGGTCTGGTTACGTGTGAGCCCCCCGCAAGTTGAGATGGTTACTTCAGACTCTTGCAACACACACACAACCCTCTGTGAAAAAAAAGAACAGATAAACACCCGCAAAAAAAAAAACAGATAGAGTATCTTTTCAAACGCCGCAAAACTAGAGAGAGAATCTTTTTAAACTGTCAAATATATAATAACTGAAAAAAAAACGAATAAACAGGAGCAGTTGCGAAGAGAAAACTTGGCACCGTAGCGAGCTTGGAGCTATAAATACCGGCCGCGCCTCCCGGCTCTCTCCTCATCCGCTGCTTCTCGAGCTGCACACCTCATCTCATCTCATTGCCATTCCCTCCTTGCGAGTAGCAGCAGCAGCAATGGCCAGCCTCGCCGACCTCGTCAACCTCGACCTCAGCGACTGCACCGACAAGATCATCGTCGAGTACCTCTGGTCAGTTACCTACCCTCCTCTCCTCTGCTTCCCATCTCCTCCTGATCTTAAGAAGAAGAAGAAGAGGAAGAAAATTCTGCAAGATCGCGTCCTTATGATACTTACATTCTGCATCCATGATCTTTGGCCGATTCTTCTGCCAAGTTTTTAAAAAACTTTTCTGACGAATTTTATCCGCGTGATCTCTTTTTTTCCATCTCTAATAAGTGCTTTTGTTTGGTTTGTTCAGGGTTGGAGGATCCGGTATCGACATCAGGAGCAAAGCAAGGGTGCGAACGCACACCTCTCAACTCATCGAACTCTCTCGTTCTTGGCTGATGAAACTAGTTGAATCTCACTGAATTTTTCATTTTCCCTCTGTCGGATGGAGCAGACGGTGAACGGCCCCATCACCGACGCGAGCCAGCTGCCCAAGTGGAACTACGACGGCTCCAGCACCGGCCAGGCTCCCGGAGAGGACAGCGAAGTCATCCTCTAGTACGATCTCGGTTCTCTCGCCTTCTCTAATGGTTTTATTTCTACTTTCCTTGTTTGCTTACAAGCTGTATTTTCTTTCTTTTTGACTCTGATGAAGCCCCCAGGCCATTTTCAAGGACCCGTTCAGGAGGGGTGACAACCTCCTTGTAAGTCCTTGCTACTACTTTTTATCTTCCTTGTTTCTTTCAAACTTTTTGTGCACCATAGATGCTGGATGCCATAGAGTAGGAAAAGTAAGATGCAGATGGGTCTCTGAAAAAAATTCACAGAAAACATAGTTTCTGGGCTTCACTAAATTTTAAAAATAAAAAAACTGAATTTTGTGGCTTAATTTAAAAAATGAAAATTGAATTTTGTGGCTGTTTGATGTGCTTGGACATATGTGTGATTTGGTAGACAAAATTACCAGGTGTTTGCGCCCTGTTGTGTAAACAGCCCAAAGTTCCACTGGTTGACCTACTCGGCTCATAATTAATTGCTTATGAGACTGTCTCTTCAGAAAAACAACTTGGCCTTTCAGAAACAGCAGGTCAACTGTTTGACTAACACAAATCTTAAATATTCGAACTGAAAAATAAATAATCTTGAGCTAGATCAGAGGCCAAGTTTCTACTGTATTTGGCGCAAAGTCGTCGGTTTGTTGATCTTTTCCTATTTGTTACTCCTTGTAGGTTATGTGCGACTGCTACACACCACAAGGTGTGCCAATCCCCACCAACAAGAGGCACAATGCTGCCAAGATCTTCAACACCCCGAAGGTTGCAGCTGAGGAGACATGGTACGCATATTTCTGTCGATATTTCAAGTTTTTTGTTGCTGCAGCGTTTCATCTAGAGTTGTAGTGTTCTTGCATAAAACATACATACACACGTGAGAACACAATAAGTTGTAGTACAATATAGATCAGTACCACACCACACTTTGCATCAGATGGAAATGAGTTGGAAAAATAAGTGTAAAATTCATGTTCCTGGAATTACAGATTTATCTAGCAGATACAGACAGAAATTAGAGCTACCAAAAATGGGTTGAAGGACCACAAAATTTGGCGGTTTCCACATTTGTCTCTACCTTATCTGCTTACGGTTAGAGCACTGATTAGGCTTATCTCTGAACCCAAACAGGTATGGAATTGAGCAGGAGTACACCCTCCTCCAGAAGGACGTGAACTGGCCCCTTGGCTGGCCCATTGGTGGCTACCCTGGCCCTCAGGCAAGAAAATTCTCAAGAAATCTGTTAAAGATTACATGAAAACATAAAACAAATATGCTCTTGAACTCAAAATTGTCCACAGTCCACTGAAGGTAGTAGTTTTTCAGATGATATTGATTCTGTGGGTTTGTGCAGGGGCCATACTACTGCGCGGCCGGTGCCGACAAGGCGTTCGGGCGTGACATCGTTGACGCCCACTACAAGGCGTGCCTCTACGCCGGGATCAACATCAGCGGCATCAACGGGGAGGTCATGCCCGGCCAGGTACCTACCACTGCTCCTGCAACAACTTACAACTTGGTTCCTCTCTTGTGAAAAAAGCTCTGATAGGCGTGTGGGAATTTCTGAACCTGATTCTCATCTTGGTGACATGACATGACAGTGGGAGTTCCAAGTTGGGCCGTCCGTCGGGATCGCGGCCTCCGACCAGCTATGGGTGGCGCGCTACATCCTCGAGGTCTGTGCCCTCCCCTCCCCTGATGATACGTACTGTACTGTATTATTCGCACCTCGTATCGCAACTGAATGAATATGGTTCGATGCTGATTTGATCGGATTGGTTGGTTCGATGCTTGCAGAGGATCACGGAGGTCGCCGGGGTGGTGCTGTCCCTGGACCCGAAGCCGATCCCGGGCGACTGGAACGGCGCCGGCGCGCACACCAACTACAGCACCAAGTCGATGCGGGAGGCCGGCGGGTACGGGGTGATCAAGACGGCCATCGAGAAGCTGGGCAAGCGGCACGCGCAGCACATCGCCGCCTACGGCGAGGGCAACGAGCGCCGCCTCACGGGCCACCACGAGACCGCCGACATCAACACCTTCAAGTGGGGCGTGGCTGACCGCGGCGCGTCCATCCGCGTGGGCCGCGACACGGAGAAGGACGGCAAGGGCTACTTCGAGGACCGCAGGCCCGCCTCCAACATGGACCCCTACGTCGTCACCTCCATGATCGCCGAGACCACGCTCCTCCTCTGAGCCACCGATCCACGGCCGGCAATGCCTACCACCGCCGGATGGCATGCACACACGTCCGATGCCTCTCTCTCTTTCTCCACCTCGGAGCAAGAGGGCGGGTGACGATTAATTTCTACAAGAATGTTTCGTGTTTCCATTTCTTTTGCAAGGTCTAGTCTGTTTTTGGGGCGTGCCTTCAGTACGTCTGCTCTTCGGGATAAGAAGAGTCTTCAGTCTACTCTGAAAATAATGTTGTTTCCGCATTCTGATAAATGAAATCATGGAGCCGGTTGTGATTCTGTTCGATCGCATGTCATGTAGAGTTCACATACAGTACACGGTTCCATGTTCTCCACTGCTCTTTCCACGTCACCCCGAGCCGAACAAAATTGACGTTGGCCATGCTCTGTCCTTGTCCGTCTCTCTGCATTTTGAGCAAGCGTCGCTAGCTGCTGCGGCCATGCTGTCTTATGTGCTGCAACTTGTTGCGGCCTAACGCATCTTATCTTATCTTCCCTCGCTCGCTCGCTCACGCGACAACTCGACGAATGTGATGCTATCTGGCCCTCTTTGATGTCCGGCCATTCTTTTTCCGCACGCCGCGTACCGCCATCCCTACCTTTTGAGACGAAAAGTTGGAATTTCAGTTTCATGGACGGAACAAGGAGCGTTCCGTCGGCTTCCAGCTGATCCACGGGCAGTGACACTATGATCGATGCTTCTCCATCCGAGAATGGGAGAAAAGGGAGGAGAAATGCTCACCGCACATCGAGATTGATCACTACATCGACCAAAGTTATTGCCAAAGTGGTGGTCCTGCACCATTGGATTGGATTGGACGATGAAATTAATTTTGTCCGAGCATCTTGTAAAGTTTTTTGTTTGCTACTCCCTCCGTTCCAAAATAAATGACCCAACTTTGTACTATTTTGGAACGGAGGGAGTAGTTACTACTACTGTGAACCATACTCAGCCTGCTTCAACATACAAAACGTCAACACCAAAATTGTGTCTGAATCAGACTGAAAGCAGTGGCATAGGCTGGTAGGCAGCAGATCAAGCAGCGAAACGATTCAACAGAACCCGGTTGCTCAACATACTCCGTCGGATTTTGGCTCGTTCTCAAATTATGGCGAATTCAACCAAAACTAGACTTTTAAAGCACACGCTGTGGTTGACAGTTGCAAGATGGCCATATGCACCCTTTATCACATCAATAATATCAGGGTCACGAAAGAATGGAACATAGAAAATTCTTCATGTTGGCACTTCAAAAGCGCAGAGGGATCCTGTGACAGCAGACAATTTGTATTACCCAAACCAAATTTCAATACTCGTAGGTGCAAAAGCTCGAAGGCTATCAAAAAATTCAGGTAGTTCAAACAGTTAAGAATCAGCTTCACAGGTATGAAAATTGGTTTTTCAATCTTCGCAAAGCACACCACATGGCAATCTGCTATAGTTTAGGTGAAATTGGACTTAATGAACTGGCACACAGGGAGGGATGCATACCAGGAAAAGTAAGTAGGGACAGGAGATGGGTAAGCCAAATATTGATTTCTTTGAGAATACCATAAAGAAGCTCCAAATGCAACCATGACAGTAGAGCTCTTCACAGGAAGAAAATCCCGGACATAGCCAGAACCTTCGACAAATGTCGCCTGGGAATACCTTCTCGAGCTGCTCCAAGCATTAGGTTTTTCTGCTCGATGGAGGGACTGGATCTCTCTGCTCCTGTCCACTGCAAGCTCCTCCTTGCTCAACGGTTTTCCCGGACATCAGATCAGACACAGCAGGGGGCTTGGGCAGGGCGACCCACTCTCGCCATTGATCCATTGCACCACCTGCTTCAGAGAGCTGCTGAATTGGACATCATCGCCCCTCTGCCGGGTAGAGAATTATCCATGTGCATCAGTCTGTACGCAGATGCTTCTGCGATTGTTGCCAATCCAGTGGAGGAAGAAATAGACACCCTTATGAGCATTTTGCACGATTTTGGTGAGGCGTGTGGGCTCAAGGTTAACTCCATGAAGTCCACGACGATGGCAATTTGCTGCGACGATGTCAATCTGCAGCATGTCCTTCAGGGTTTTGGTGGACAGATAGCAAACTTCCCACTAAAATACCTCGGGCTCCCGGTCACCATCTCCAGAGTATGTCTTGTTCACATCCAATTTGTCCTTTACCGCATCAAGGCTAGATTAGAAGGCTGGAAAGGCAAACTCATGTCGATCGCTGGTAGAAGGGTGCTCGTCAGAAGTATTCTCAGCGCGCTGCTAACGTTTGCACTGACAGTGCTGAATTGTTCCAAATAAATTCTTTGCTGAGGTGGACAAGGCTCGACGACGTTTCTTGTGGGCTCAGGAGGAGTAGCTAACTGGCAGAAAATGCAAGGTCAGCTGGCCAGTTGTGTGCTCACCGATCGACAATGGCGGCCTCAGTATCCATGACCTGCCGAGGTTCAGCAGAGCACTGCGCCTCAGATGGCTTTGGCACGCCTGGACGAGCCCTGAGAGACCATGGGTTGGCACACAGCTGCCGTGCAACGATGACGACAGGGCCCTATTCAGCGTGTCCACCACGGTGAACCTTGGAGACAGTGCGATGGCCACCTTCTGGAACTGCTCATGGACAGACTCCGGCACACTGAAGATGGCCTTCCCCACGCTGTACAAACACTCCAGAAGAAAAAACAGGACTGTCAAGGCGGCCCTCGCAAACGACACTTGGACTGCCGACCTCGCGCACGGCAACACACAGCCGCTCTGGCCGGAGGTGCTCAGACTACGGCGATGGCTTCAGTCCAGGAATATTCAGCTCAGCAATCACTGCCGTTACACAATCAAATGAAATCACGAAGCTTCAGGCGTCTACACTACAAGCTCTGCTTACAACTTTCGGTTTCAGGGTCGATCAAGTCAAGATTCAGACAACTTTTCTGGCAAGCTTGGGCGCGCCTCAAATTTGCCTGGCTCCTGCACAAGAACAGATTGTGGCGCAGTGACCGTCTGCAAAGAAGAGGATGGCCAAATAGCTATGTGCCTAAGAAACCCAGAATCCTCGGAACACCTCTTCTAGCAGTGCAATATCTCTTCAGTTTGGTCTAAAGCGGCAGAATGGTTTGGGTGCATCTCGCTACACCCAGATACATGGAAGAACAACAAGAAGACCACTGAAATCACCACAGCCATGAGCAAGGCTGGAGTTCAGGAGAGCTTTAAAATCAATCATCATGCTAGTTCTTTGGGAAATCTGGCAGGAGAGAAACGAGAGCACATTCAGAGGCAAGATTGCTTCCTCAGCTGCCATATTGGCTGCTGTCAGGAGATCACTGGAATTGTGGCAGACAGGCCGGAGCAGTTTCTTTAGCGCACCCCTTTTGGGGATCCTCCTTGAGTAATCAGGATTGAAGCATGAGGGCTCTTTTTTCTCCTCCTTTGTTTCTCCTTGATCCTTGGATCGAACTCCACATTTTGTATTCCCGTGTGCTTCCTGATAATGATCAATATAGGCCAGCCATCAGCTGGATCTTTCAAAAAAAAACAATAAAGAGAGTGAAAGTAAAAGGGGCAGGTACTAAACTGAAGTACTGCATCCCACCAAAACTATTCCAAATTCCAAAAAATGCATCAACAACTAAATAACTGGTTCACAAGCAAATTACCTCTAAATCCAACAAATCATTAATAGACCTTGCAATCTCACGACTATTAGACCCAAGTAACAGACCTCGCAACCTCGCAAATATTAGACCCAAGTAACAGACCTCGCAACCTCGCGACTATTAGACCCAAGTGAAACCCCAAATCCTATCAGCATCAGCATTATTCACTATTTCCTCAGAAAAATTAAAATGAAAAAAATAGTATTGGTCGACATACCTGTAGTGGCTTCAATATCGAGGAGCTTGGCTGCCAGCATGGCACGCCCCATCTGCAAGTCATCCGCATGCTGTGCCTAAATCTGCTCGCTCACCCGCCCGTCAACGGACCTCGGGTCCGGAATCCCACTAAGCCACCACGTCCGCCTTGGGAACCGTCCACCTAACAGAAACTCGGCCGGCACATCTGGCGGAATCTCCTGATAGCAGGTATAATAAGGTACAGTCGGCAGGCTGTAAGGATTAAACTATTATATTTTAGCTGAGTTGGATGAGAGGGAATAGGAGAGAGAAGAGAAGCGGGCTGCAGAATAAGAGCCGGTTGTAGCACGGGCTCCAAGAAACATTGTGAGGATGTAAAGTGGGCCATGTACTCCCTCCGTTTCTTTTTAGTCTGCATATAAGGTTTGGTCAAAGTCAAACTTTGTAAAGTTTGACTAACTTTATATTAAAAAACATAAACATTGACAATATGAAATCAACATTATCAGATGCACCACGAAATGTACTTTCATACTATATAGTTTTAATATTGTAGATGTTCATATTTTTATATATAAATTTGGTCAAACTTTATATAGTTTGACTTTGACCAAATCTTATATGCGGAGTAAAAAGAAACGGAGGGAGTATTAATAAAGTACTACTTCTTAGCAACTTGCTACTATACGTGTTGGCTATTAGGTCGACTATATGTGACATGGCAACTTCATATAGCCGGTAGTTGGCTATACTATTAACCATGCTCTGAGCGGGCCTCCTCGAGGAAACATCATGTGCTGACATCCCCCCAGACGCTGACCTAGTCCGGACAGGAGATGTAGGCGCCTATGGCGTACATCCTGAGGAGACCCAGCCTACCGCGGAAGAGAGGCCACCTGCCCCAAGACACCCTCCCAAGGCGGCCGGTCACTAGTGGAAAAACGGTTAGCCACAACTTCCGTTGGTGGCGCGCCATTTTCCATCAACGCCAGCATTATTATTTTTTAAATAGTGCTGGTACCAGCCAAATTAGCACGTCAACTTTACATGCTTAGTGCTGGCGTTGCTTTTTCTAGACACGCCACAAATCTGTTGGCCCATATGTACTCGTCGTTTGGAATATACTAGTGGCGTTGGTTTTCTATGCACGCCATAGTTAATTTGTTGGTGCCGGCATTCCTTTTCTATGCATGCCAGAAACAATTTTTCCATTTGATCAAGTGTTTTAAATATTTAATGATTATACTGGTCACAAAATAATGAACATTCTATATTATGTTTTTTGTCATCATTATTTTTACAGTTTTTATCATTTTAGGATTTTTATTTCTTTACCATCAGTTCTAATTTTGAGTCTTTTATTTTGTTAAGTCTTTTAATAATCTTAGTCTTTTTTTATTTGGGTTGTCATTAGCTATGGAGTTGCTCTTTAGTCCGACGACAGCAATAGCCCACCTGAGTCAACTTAGTAAAAGACCTAAATCACCGCCCTCTCATTTCACACCCACCTCGGCCGTATACACTTCTCCCCCTCGACCAAAGCCGTTGCTCCGCCGCCGCCCCTCGCCGGCCGGCACCAAGGTTCGATCCACTCCTCCTCCCATCACATCTCTTTCCTCTCCACTCACACGTCCTCCGTCCGCGAACACGCTACACGGGATCCATTAGGATTCATGTAGTTGATTTAAGGGATTGCTTTAATTTGTGTAGAAATTTTAGTATATATCATGGATTGCTTTGTGTCATGTAGAATCCAAAGCTAGTTGCGTGGATTGCTTTGTGTAGAAATTTTAGTGATAATCCGATTGCTTTTGTGTAGAATCTGATATTTATAATGCATTTTGATTAAAATATTTTGAGTTTCTAGATTATTAGGAATAAATAAAATGAACTCCTATAAATTACTAGTGTAGAATTTGTTTATTTGTGTCTCCTTCCGTGGATTTTGTTTACTTGTCTATACAATTAGTAGTGTAGAATTATATACTTAGTTTTCAATATGTTTTGTGTAAAATGAACTCCAATTATGTTTAGTAGAAATTGATTTACTAGTGTACAAAGTGATCATATACTTACTTTCAATTATATTTTGTGTAGAATGGCGCAGCCGCCACCGTGTCCAGTGTGCAAGTCAAGGTGCGCAACCTACCTTGCAAGTGGCACCCTGTTTGGCATCTACTTTCAGCCGTGCTTTGTTCCTGCAGCGGTAACGCATTACATGAACCTTCTAACAGTTAGTTCTTTTGTTTCTCTTGCTATTTCTAGTAATGCAATGTGTATGTTTTTTTGTTTTTTCTTACACAGATCATCCCTTGCCATGTGAGATTGGAGTTTAATGAGCTCATTACCGAAGACACTGTGATCTTCGACGCTCCTGAGGGGCCCTACACTATGGAGGTCCACAAGGGACGAAAGATATCCGAGATTGGAGGAGATGAATGGAATCGTTTCATCGCACCAGTATTATCATCGGGTAAGGCCCCCTCACCCGTGAAGGTATAGCCCTCCACCTCCAACCTCAGGTCATAACCCATGCCTTTGTAGTACCAAAGGGACAAACTCACGCAAAGCATCAATGTTGCACACACCAACAAGAGTGTGAGCCACCCCATGCCTCGTAGTAAAGGGCACGTTAACCTGCACAGTCTTACGCACCAACGAGCCAATATTCCACGTCTCCATGAAGTCATTAAGGGCATCTCCAAGGGGGACCCGCAAACCTCTTGCATGCGTTCGGACCGTGGAAGCCATCCAACGCGGGCCTCTATCGGTCCGCGGAGCGGTCCGGATGCGATTTCTCCCGCAAACCGGAGACAAATGTGTGTGTGGGTGGGGGGGGGGAGGGGGGTTGCCGGAGTCTGGACCGATTCCACGGCCACTTCTGACCGCCTTGGCCCACCAAAACCCCTCCTCCCTCGCCCACGCGCGTTCCCGCCCGGCGCCAGCTGCCCGCATTCATGCCGCTGTAGAGTGCGCCGCTCAACATTGAAGACGGTTCAGGGCGGACGCGAGCTCTCACTGCCTCTGCCATTGAAGCGACGCGTCTCTGGTGTCCGCGCCTGTTCAATGCCAAAGACGCGTGACTGGACGGGACGGATATCTACCACGCCCGTTCAATGTCGTTGTCCGTCCGTATGCCGCCATTTAAGTAGGCTTGCCGGCCGAGAAACCCACTCCATCGCCGGGCATTGACGCACCTGGACGCCTCGCCTCACCGGAATCCGTTGTATAAAGGCGGCCACACCCGGCTAACTCAACAACACAAAACAAGCCCCTCCCCGTCCTCCTCCTTTGCACTGCATCCGCCATGACTGCAGGCGACGAAGCTCTGTGGGAGAGCCTTTCCACGGAGATGAAGCAAGCCGTGGCCGCCCTTGCCGCCGCCTAGCAGAGCCGCCCTTGCCGCCGCCTGGCAGAGCCGCCGCGCAAATCCTGAAGAACATGAGACGAGCGAGATCCTCCTTCTGCGGAAAGTCAACCTTATACAGATTGTGCTCCAATTGCACCACAACCCAACGAAAATCGGCTGACACAAGTCTCCGCAGCTGCTGTACCACCCGCTCCTCAGACAAAACACCACCTGTCACACGCACAAATCCTAGTCCTGTCACCCCCAATCTGAGGTCTACTTGAGCTGGCACACTGAGTCTCAAAGTATATCAGCCTATCATCGCAAACCCCATATGTCATGACCACCGACATAGGTTGAGATAGCAATGGGCACCCATGAGACGGATGGCCTGACTTAACACAATTATCACAATGTTCGGTCGTGCAGTCAACCGCATAGTGACCACCTTCACCGAACCTATAGCAATAAAACTTTCCATTTTTCCTCACACCGTTACTAGCGTGGTCTGCCTCCGAAGGCTCGGTGCGGTGAAGGCGGTCACTATGCGGTTGACTGCATGATCGAACATTGTGATAATTGTGTTAAGCCGGATCATCCTCATGGGTGTCCGTTGCTATCTCAGCTGGCATATGGGGTTTGCATTAACAGGCTGATATTCTTTGAGACTCAGTGTGCCAGCTCAAGCAGACCTCTGATTGAGAGTGCCAGGACAAGGATTGTGCGTGTGACCGGTGGTGTTTTGTCTAAGGAGCGGGTGGTACAGTAGGTGTGAAGACTTGTGTCACCGGATTTCCGTTGGACTCTGGTGTGATTGGAGGACAATATGTATACGGTTGACTTTCCAAGGAAGGAGGGCCTCGCTCGTCTCATGTTATTTAGGATTTGCAAGGTTCCAGACAGCTCCTCTTTGTTTGGATAAGAATCCATGAAGCCCCGTTTAAGCCCCTTAGAGCATCTCCAATAGATGATGTAGATACAAAAATAACTAACTTATACATCTCCGAGGCCCCAAAACCCTCCAACAGATGATGTAGATGCAATTTTTTTTACATCTCCACCTCCAGGAGATGTAAAATACAATAACTGGAGATGCAAATTTTGTAGCGACCCGACCGAATCGGAGTCTCTGTGCTTACCGTGCTAGTCCCTGGATCGACTTGCTAGCAGACACAATACTGGACGAAATAACAGAAATAACACACATCTTTACTACATCGAAAGTCCAGGAATAAAATATTTATTACATACATATGGCTTAAGGCCATCTGAAGCAAAACACTGCGAAAGCATCGAAGTAAATGGGTCCATCAACGCCACTGGCAAAAGCTAAGTGTAGAACATCGACCTATCGCACCTTAATCCTCGTTGGATAAATCTACAATGTGATAAGTTGCAGCCATGTAGGTCAGTACACACCATAAAAAGTATGATAATCCTACTTGTACATGCAATTTGGCTGGTGGAAATCTCTAAGTTTAGTTTTGCATAAAGCTGAGTTTTCCCTATTATAAAAGAAATTATTCTACCACTACAAATAGCATATGATTGAGATGGTGCCCCAACTCAATCTATTCCAGAAGTTTATTTAAACCCAATTGATTAAATTAAGGGTGATGAGACCTCCCGACATCTCCACTTCTAGATGCTAAAGATGTCCGTAATCGTGGACACGACTAATCGATTAGGTTGACACTTTGCAGAGGTTAGCACACTTTTCCCCATAAGACTCGACTACCTCCTTGATTGGAAGATTGAGACAGTCTTTCAAAAGTATTTCCCCTTAACCCACAGATAGGTCGATACACCTGCATGTACCACATTAGCTAACCTAGCCAAATCCATGGGAGTACAGATCCTAATTGTATGAAAATACCATGATAAAGATTCAATTCATAGGATTTGGCTAGGATTCCAAGATGCAAAAAAGAATTAATTCAAACGGATCTATGGTTTAGGAGATATGGTCGAATAGAGTTCAAATTTGAATTGTTTGAATCTAAAACAAATCAAATTTGAAATTAACAAAAGTATGCAAAGATGGGTTCACTGCATAGGGCTATTTGAGACAAAAAAATTACCGCTAGTTTCATCTAATTTGGACCTACGAGCACAAAAGTTATGGCTATTTGAAGTTCAGGGACTAATCTGTTAAACTCAAGGTCTAAACAATGAAGAAAATAATCACAAATAGGTCCCTAGGACACGTGGCAGATTTCTACTTGTCTTCTCCATCGTCGACGTCGTTGTTCCGCTGTAAGCCGCCGCCCATTTCCGTCCATTCGATCTAAAATGAACTGCCCAAATTCGATCATTGTTTTTTTTTAATTTGCGAACCGGCATGCGCTAGACTTCGGCCATCTGCCATTTAAACTATGCAGCGAATGGGTGTAGACCAGTAGAAATCTGCCACGTGTCCTAGGGACCTATTTGCAATTATTTTCTTCACTACTTAGCCCCTGAGTTTAATAGATTAGTCCCTGGACTTCAAATAGCCATAACTTTGTGCTTGTAGGTCCAAATTAGATGAAGCCAACGCCAAAATTTTCGTCTCAAATAGCCCTATCCAATGAACCCATCTTTGCAAATTTTTGTTAATTTCAAATTTGAATTTTATTAAATTCAAATTTGAACTCTATTCAACCATATCTCCTAAACCGTAGATTCTTTTGAATTAATTATTTTTGCATTAGTCCTAGCCAAATCCTATGACTTGAATCTTGATCATGGTATCTTCACACAATTAGGATCTGATTGTGTGATAATTTTACTCCTAATTATACACTTTAGTTCACATCACAATTTTTGAACCCTATTTCACATTTTGGTTTACACTTAGAAAGTTTTCATGAATTTTATGTGTGTTGGATTTTTATTTGGGTTTTCTGAGTCTTTTCGTTGTGCTTGTTGTTTTGGTACTTTGAATGATTGTTTACGTGCATTTATTTACATTTGCGATAGATTGTCTGGAGTGCGAAGTCGAGTATTATCATTCCCTAGAGTTGAACCACGAGCATCAAGGCAAGTTTACATCTTGACCATACTTTTATTCTCCTATGTTTTTATATGCACTTAGTCTTTTGCGGTAGGATTGCATGCTTAGGGTTTAAGCTATTGCACCCAGTAGTTCATTTGATGTAGGTTTGAACTATACAACCTTTGTCGCCACCGTGTAAGATTATATTGTCTCGCCAAAGTAGACAGGGATTGGGAAGTGTTTTTATGGTGAGACATGAGTGACAAAGTAGTAATCAGGACCAAGACTTTTAATGAACTACCTGGGTAGAATTGGTTTCAATGATGGCGAAGTACAGTAGGAGCATTCATGGGGAATCAATCAGAGTGCACACTAGTGGTCTGTTCGCTGAGGCTCAAAGGGATCAAACGTGTTTTCCTGTCTAGAAGCTTATGTGTATAGCCACAAGCCATTATTAGTTAGTGTGACCTCTTTCCGGGATAGGCTAGCAGATGTGGTACATGCAGATGTACCGGCCTATCCGTGGGTTAAGGGGAAATACTTTCGAAAGACTATGCCTCAATCTTCCGATCAAGGAGGTGGCGAGTCTTGTGGGGAAAAGTGCGCAAACCTTTGCAGAGTGTCAACCTGATCGATTAGCCGTGTCCACGATTACGGACATCTTGAGCATCTAGAAATAGAGATGTCGGGAGATCTCATCACCCTTAATTTAATCAATTGGGTTTAAATAAACTTCTGAATAGATTGAGTTGGGGGCACCATCTCAATATATGCTATTTGTAGTGGTAGAATAATTTCTTTTATAATAGGAAAAAATCAGCTTTATGCAAAATTAAACTTAGAGCTTTCCACCAGCCAAATTGCATGTACAACCAGGATTACTATACTTTCTATGGTGTGACTTGTTAGTACATTTAATGTACTGACCTACATGGCTGCAACTTATCACGTTGCAGATTTATCCGACGATGATTAATGTGCGATAGATCGGTGTTCTACACTCAGCTTTTGCCAGTGGCATTGATGGACTCATTTACTCCGGTACTTCCACAGTGTTTTGCTTCAGATGGCCTTATGCCATACTGATATAATAAATATTTTATTCCTGACTTTTGATGTAATAAAGATGCATGTTATTTTTGTTATTTCATCGAGTATTGTGTGTGCTAGCAAGTTGATCCAGGGACTAGCACGGTAAGCACAGAGACTCCGACCTTACCAGGTTGGGTCGCTACAAATTTGCTTCTCAGCCTACAGGAGACGTAAAATCGGCGACCACGCGCCAACTGCCCAACTGCCTTCATTTGGCTTCCGCCCGCCACCCGCCGCCACCATGGCTGACGCCGATGACCCCCGCCCCCCGCCGCCGGTCGTCTGACCCACCTTACCGCAGCAGCCGGCGCGACCACCTTCCCCAATCCGGCCTCGGCCTCCATGCCGATGCCCCGGTTTTGCCCCACCCAGGCCCGACCGTCTGAGCCACCGGCGAAGAAGCAGCGGACAACGAAGAAGCAGCGGACAACCAAGCCCCACGATGGTGGCATGAAGTGGCCGACGGGGCGGGGGCGCAACCCGGCGTCAAACCCATGTCGAGCAGCCAAGAATTTGAAGCCGAACGCAGTTGCGTCGGCCGATTGGCCGCCAGCTCCGGCCAAGGAGCCCCTCCTCCACCTTCGCCGCCGGCCATGGAGGAAGATGTGGTCACACCCACGGCCACCGCATCCAACGTGTTTGACGAAATGTCGCAAAAGTAAAAATAGTCTTTCATTGAGCGAAACGAAAATCTGCATCTGAGCACGGGCTCAGCTGCACCCGCTCAGAAAAAATAAAAAAAAATACTAGAAAAATTCAAACAATTCTAAAAAAAAATTGTGTGGTAGATAATTTGATGCGTGAGCTCCGCTCCAAATTTCAACTCATTTGGACATCTGAGCAATTCTGGGCAAAAAAGACAAATCGGGTCAAAACAGTTCCTGAACAATAAACTGTTTTACGGACCCCGATTTTGTCTTTTTTGCCCAGAGCTCCTCAAATGTCCAAATGAGTTGAATTTTGGAGCGAACCTCACGCATCAAATTATCTACCACACAAATTATTTTTGGAATTTTCTAGTGTTTTTTTTTATTTTTTCCGTGAGCGCGGGTGCAGCTGAGCCCGGGTGCAGATTCGCCGCACTCTGGGGGAGGTGGCTTCGGTGGCAACATGAGCGGAATGGGAGGTGGCTTCGACGGATGAGTGGCATGAGAGGTGGCTTTGGTGGCAACACGAGCTGCATGGGAGTGTTGAAATACATTGTCAGCTCCCTCCATCAGTTCGGACTTTTAGATGATTTGGCCGGAGCATGAATTCAATATGGTATCAGAGCCAAGAGGTCTTGAGTTTAAGACACTGCCAACGCATTATTAAATAAAACGATTTTGCGGCCTATATTGATCTGACATCTAAGGACTAAAATAGTCTAGACGCGACGAGGAGTGTTGAAATACATTGCCCACCTCCCTCCATCAGTTCAGACTTTTGGATGAGTTGGTTGGAGCATGAATTCAATAGGGAGGTGGCAATGAAGGTGCTTTTGGTGGAGTTCGCGGCAACGGGATTTTAACTCAGGAAAACAACGACAAAGAAGTCATTGATGATGATGATCATACCACTGTCCACAATGTCGCTAGTGACAACAGAGAGGACGAAATATGAGTGATATGTTTGATGTTTATTTGCATTTCAATTTGTTGGACCAAGAACTTTGTTTGAGACAATGCACTTTTGGTTGTAGGATTACAAACTTTGATTGATATGATACACTTCTGTTGGTAGAAATCTGAAATTTATTGCTATTTGAATGTTCAAATGCAGTTGTACAACGGCCGCGCCACCGACGGGCGGTTTTAGGCTGGTCATAGTGGGAGTAACTTAGCAAGTAACATAACGCATTCCAAGAAAAGTTTGCTTATGTGGCATATAGTTAATGAGAGAGATGTTTGGAGTAACATAATATGTTACTGTAACATAACACAACCCAAAGCAAAATGAGTCTATAATGTAATAAATGCTATCATCTATGATACTACTTGTATGTTACTTTGCACTATGAAGGTAGTAACAAAGACTAGTGTCATATGCATGACATTACTCTAAGTTACTCTCCACTATGACTAGCCTTACATCTCCATTTGCATCATCTATTGGAGTTGCACTTTTACATCTTTAATATACATCATCTGTTGGAGTTGCCACTTATTTGGAGATGTAAAATGTACTTTTTGGTGATGTAATTTTACTTCTCCAAATTTACATCATCTATTGGAGATGCTCTTAATGACTTCATGGAGACATGTCATATTGGCTTGCTGGTGGGTAAGACTATGCAAGTTGACATGCCCTTTATTACGAGGCACGGGGTGGCTCGGACTCTTGTTGGTGTGCGCAACATTGATGCTTTGCATGAGTTTCTCCCTTGGTACTACAAAGGCGTGGGTCATGACTGGAGGTTGGAGGTGGAGGGCTATACCTTCACGGATGAGGGGGGCTTACCCGACGATAATACTGGTGGGGCTTGTGGTGATTCGAGTAAGGACAAGAGGCAGGATGATTTCATGGACCACGACAAGCTGGTGATTTAGCTGATTCGACTAGACAGACCGGTCAGGCTTTGAGCACACCAATGGATAAGGGGCTACGCCATCGGCGACGCCGACTGCGGGGCTTCGCTCTGAATCCTTTGGGACGACTTCGACGCCTAGTCGTCTCTAGGTTGATCGTGTCGAGACGGGGGATCCGGCTGAGTATGAGGCTCCATCGCTTTGTCTGCCTGCTTCACTTGCTCGTGTGCCAGTGGTCGTGATGTTGGGGAATAGATTAGAGGGAGATGCCTCTAGTTCCCCAATGTTCGCGACCTCAGGCGGGTCGTCGGTGGTAGGAAGGCCGAGGCAGGTGCCTTCTCCTCTGCTCTGACCAGTATCGGTCGTTGGGAGGGAGCCCAAGGCAAGTGGTCTCTCTTCCGCTCTCTCCGCGACAGGCTCGGTCTCCTCAGGCTGTAGTGAGACGATGCCACGGGCGCCTACGTCTCCAGTGCGGACTAGGTTTGCGTCTGGGGGGATGTCAGCGCGTGACGTTTCCCTGAGGAGGCCCGCTTAGGGGATTCCGCCTCATGTATCAGCCGAGTTTTCGTCAGGTGGACGGCCCTCAGCTGCACAGGTTCCATAGGCGGACATGGTGGGTTTCAGTGGGGCTTCGGACCCAAGGCCCGTTGATAGGACGGTGAGCCAACGGATTCAGGCGCAACCTGATGCGGATTACTTGCAAATGGGGCATGCCATGCGGGCAGCCAAGCTCCACGACATTGAAGGCACTACAGGTATCTCAATCAATACTAATTTTTCTGTTTTAACTTTTTCTGAAGAGGAAATAGTGAATAATGCTGATAGGAATGGAGTTTCACTTGGGTCTAATCCTCGTGAGGTTGCGAAGTCTGTTAATAATTTGTTAGATTTAGATGCTGATGGAGATGTTAAAAAATATTGCGGCTGTTAAACCAATGAAAGAGAGTGAGGTTAACGTGTTGGGTATTTAGGCACTAGGATGTTTATGCGAGGATTTAGTACCTAGTAGTGTTGTCGAAGGGAAAGAGATGGAAGTAGAAGAGCATGCAGTCCTCTACAACTAGATGAGGGTAATGGCGATTACCCGAGTCATCCGGATAACGGGGTATTGCTAGAGGTACCTAAACGCACGCGGAAGAGGGAGGTATATGATCTCTTTAAGGTGAGACGAAGTACGAGAAATAAGTTCAAAAGTAAATCCCATGATAAATGAGAGGCATGTTTTGAAATAGCAAAGGTCTTGCGAACTAGTCTAACCGTAGGTTTTTAGCGGAAACGTCGAGAGAAAAAAAATTGGATTCTATTGCCTTGCTTGAAACAGGCCGAGATAATTATACATCCTAGTTCTTAGGCACAATTGCCGGAGGACTGGATTATGATTGGCATTGCCTCCCTCCACAGGGAAGATCTGGCGGGATCCTACTTGGGGTTAGCGCAGATCTTTGGAGGTGTTGAATGTATTTTTGGGTGACTTTGCTATCAAATTTCATGTGTGATCGAAAATTGATGGCTTCATGTGGGCTCTGGTTGTGGTGTATGGTGCAGGACAATCCGAGTTCAAACTTGATTTCCTTGCTGGCCTTGTGCGGATTTGCAGGGATGAGAGGTTGCCTATCTTGGTCGGTGGAGACTTTAATATTATTAGATGGAGGGAAGAGAAGAATAATGATAACTTTGATCGTCGGTGGTCGTTTATTTTTAATGCCATCATTGAAAGCCTAGACTTGAGAGAGAGAGAGAGAGATCTCACACGGAGGTGTACACGTGGGCGAACAATATGAAGAATCCAACATATGAGAAGTTGGATAGAGTTCAAGCTAGTGTGGAATGGGAACAGAAATTCCCTCTTGTAACGGTGTGAGTATTACAAAGGGGACTTTCTGACCATACACCCCTTTTTGTTGACTCTGGTGGCGCGACTTACGTGGGCAACAAAAATATTTTCTTATTTGAACTACTGAGGTTTGAAAGGGAGAACTTCTTGGAACTGGTCGCCAAAAAGTGGGGTAAAGAAAACCGAGGGGAGTCCAATGTAGAAAGATGGCAGTATAAGATCCGACACTTAAGACAATTCCCGAGGGGCTGGGCTAAAAATGAAAGTGGAACATATAAGAGTATAAAAAGAGAGACTTCTTAATCTCATTAACGAGTTGGATCTAAAAGCTGAGACAGCCTCTCTCCATATGGCTGGCAGCGTGGTTAAAAGAGAGGCCGAGGAGAAGCTTGTGAAGCTTCTTAGAGAAGAGGAGATAAAGTGGGCACTGAGAGCAAAGAGTTGATTCAAGGGGATAATAATACTCAGTTTTTTCATCTAATTGCAAATAGAAAGTACCGGAGAAAGAAAATAGTATAACTTGACAAGAGAGGGTATAATAATAGGGCATGAGAACCTTAAATTATACATCTCAATTTTTTTATAAAAAGCTCATCTGGGCCCTGATGGAGAATTTTTGTGTCCTTGGATGAGGGTTGTGGGGGATATCCCACGGCTTAATGCAGATGAGAATGAGGTGCTCAACGCTCCTTTTACGAAAAAGAAGTGTTTGAGGCCATAGCACAAATGAAAAATAATAAGGCACCCGACCCGGATGGATTTCCGACAGAATTCTATCGAAAGTGTTGGGAGATTAAGGGTGACTTGATGCCCATGTTCCGGGATATTTTTAATAGCCAGCTTCAACTATTTAAACTTAACTTTGGGACAATTACTCTGATGCCTAAGGAGGAGGCGGCTCGCATTGAGCAATTCAGACCGATCTGTTTGCTTAATGTTAGTTTTACGATTTTTTACTAAAGTGGGTACTAATTGTCTCAAATAGATTGTGCGTACTGTGATTCAGCCTACTCAAATTGCTTTCATGCCTAGGCGACAAATTCTAGAGGGTATTGTCGTTTTACATGAACCCTTACACGAAATTCACCCGAAGAAACTTGATGAAGTTGTCTTCAAAGTGGATTTACAGAAGGCTTATGATAACAGGCTCTCCGTATGAAGGGTTTCGAAGCGGCCCAGAGGAAGCAGGTCGAAGCCTTCATACAAGGAGGCAGTGCCGTGATCAGAGTAAATGATGATGTAGGTCATTACTTCTAGGCACAAAAAGGAGTGTGTCAGGGGAATCCGATGTCTCAATCTTGTTCAATGTTGTTGCAAACATGTTGGCGGTCCTCATTGGTAGAGCCAAGGACGATGGTCAGGTAGGGGGGCTCATCCCACATCTAGTGGATGGGGTGTCTCCATACTACAATATGCTGACGATACAATAATTTTCATGGAGCATGACATGGCCAAAGCTAGGAATATGAAGCTGCTTCTATGTCTTTTTAACAATTGTTCGGGTTGGAAGTAAATTTCCATAAAAGTGAATTGTTCTACTTTGGGCACTCTAAGGAGGAACATGAAAACTACATATAGTTGTTCGGTTGTGGAATTTGATCCCATCTTTTCAGTTATCTTGGGATCCCAATTCATCACTGAAAGTTGACCAACAAAAAATGAAAATGCATTGAAGATTGATTTGAGAAGAAGCTAAGTTGTTGTAAGGACAAGCTTATGTCTTATGGGGGCCGGCTTATTCTTATTAATCCAATGCTTACGAGCATGTCAATGTTCATGGTATCCTTCTTTGAGATATCCGTAAGGGTACAAAAAACATTGGACTTCTATAGGTCGCGATTTTTTGGCAAAGCAACAACAACAAAGCCTTCAGCCCCAAACAAGTTGGGGTAGGCTAGCGCTGAAACTCATAAGATCTCGCAACCAATTCATGGTTCTGGCACATGGATAGCTAGCTTCCACGCACCCCTGTCCATGGCTAGTTCTCTGGTGATATTCCAGCCCTTTAGATATCTCTTTACGGACTTCTCCCATGTCAGGTTTGGTCTACCCGCCGTCCTCTATGCACTGGAGCTTCTGGAGGCCTGCGTTGAATATGCCCAAACCATCTCAGACGATGGTGGACAAGCTTCTCTTCAACTACAACTCTATCTGGATATCATCATTTCAGATCCGATCCTTCCTTGTGTGGCCACACATCCATCTCAACATACGCATCTCCGCTACACCCAACTGTTGAACATGTTGCCTTTTAGTCGGCCAACACTCAGCGCCATACAACATTGAGGGTCAAATCGCCGTCCGATAGAAACTTCCTTTTAGCTTTTGTGGCACTCTCTTGTCATAGAGAACGCTAGAAGCTTGGCGCCTTCCTCCATCCAGCTTTGAATCGAGGGCTCACACCTTCATCGATATCACCATCCTTCAGCAGCATTGACCCCAAATATCGAAACGTGTCCTTCTAAGGTACCACCTGCCATCAAGGCTAATCTCCTCCTCCTTGTGCCTAGTAGTACTGAAACCACAACTCATGTACTCGATTTTAGTACTAAGCCTAAAACCTTCCAATTCCATGGTTTGTCTTCATAGATCTAACTTCCTATTAACCCCCGTCTGACTATCATCGACTAGCACCACATCGCAAAGAGCATACACCACATGATATCTTCTTGTATATCCCTTATGACCTCATCCATCAACAAAACGAAAAGATAAAGGCTCAAAGCTGACCCTTGGTGCAAACCAATTTTAATCTGGAAGTCATCAGTGTCGCCATAACTTGTTCGAACACTTGTCACGACATTATCATACATATCCTTGAGCAGGGTAATGTACTTCTTTTGGACTTTGTAGGACAATAGTCCAAGGGGGTTTGGTCGTTTGGGTATTGAAAACCTAGAAGAAAAGAATAAATGCCTGCCTAACAAATGGTTATTTCGGCTATCCTCAGAGGAGGAAGGGGTGTGGTTACAGTTATATTGTAACAAATACCTACATTCTAAAACTTTACCACAAGCTCGGCGCAGCCAAATGATTCTCCCTTTTGGAAGGGGCTGACTGAGAACTAAGGCAACTCCAAGCGGGAGATCCATTTCGTCCATTTGGGTCATCCGGACAAAAAACTTGGCCCAAGGGAGAGACCCATTACTCCAACCGAGAGATCCATTTCGTCCATTTGGGTCATCCGGCCAATAAACTTGGCCCAAGGGAGAGACCCATTTGGACAAATTGTCTGCCTGGTGTCTGTTTGTTGTCCGCCCTGACCCAAACTTGGCCCGAATATGGGTCAGAAACAGGTCTCTCCGGATAGAAGCAGACACTCTCCGCCGTTCGTTGTCCTCCGTTGGGCGCTGGCTCGTGTCCACCCTGGCCCATAGGTCAACGACCACACAACTTGGGGCTCTGCCTACAAGATGGATACGGCGTGTGCTCAATCCCACCGCCGCGCGCACCGGCGCAGGCCGCCGCCGCGACCAGGAAACCGAGCAAATCGATTGTGCTTGGATCTTACAGGCGAGCCCCACCGTCGTCGGGGGTGGGGCTGCCGGCCGGAGATGGCTCCCGCCCGCGGGAGGCCACACCCTCCACGACACGCGCGAGCATGGGTGTGGCAAGGGCCTCCCGGCCGACCGTTCTGGCGCCACCGACTACCATGTAGAGCAGCTCCCGCGCCTTCTTCAACAAGCACCCATGGAGCCCCAGCGTGCACCCATGGAGCTGGACACTGTCGCCACCCAATGACCCACCCCAACGGCCTCTCTTCCCCGCCGCCGCCGCGCGTGCGGCCTCTCTTCCCCTACGGTCAACAATAGCTCATGTACCAGCTTTTTAGTAGAGAAAGAAAGGAAACAAAAATGGACATCTTTTTGTCCAAATAGGTAGCGCCGTTGGGTGCACCAACCGGACGCGCGTGTCCACCTGTGCAGACGGCGACCCAACGAACAAAAAGCAGACAAAATATGCGTCCGTTTGGGTCCCTGCGTTGGAGTTGGCCTAAGGTCACTTTCTTTAACAGGAGTAAATTTATCATTGGGAATAGGGCCACTACTAGGTTATGGGAGGATGCTTGGCTGAGGGAGATGCTTTATAATATTGTACAGCGTAAAGACGCTTTTGTGTGTAATACTAGGTTCGGTTCCCCTAAACATTCAGTTTAATCGGGCACTAGTTGGGGAACATGGGATAGCTGGCTGCATTTAGTGCGTAGGTTGATGGAGGTCAACGTGTCTAATGAGCCAGATGTACTGATGGAAACTTTCAGTTTCAAGCGTGTTCTCATCAAATCTATGTATGTGGACTTGATTAATATTGGACCAATCCCACGATCTATCCATATATGGAAAATAAAGTTGCCTTTAAAAATCAAGATTTTTATGTGGTTTGTGCACAAAGGAGTGATTTTGACTAAGGACAATTTGGCGAAACGTAGGTGGGAGGGGAGTAAACCTTATAAATCACAAGGAAACGATTCAATATCTTTTTCTCGCATGCCCACTAGCCAGGTTATTATGGCGAAAAATGCATGTGGTCTTTAATGTATCTCCACCTACTAGCATATCCAATCTGTTCGGTAACTGGTTAGGTGGGGTTGAGCCTAATACAGGCATAAAACGGCACGAATTCGCGCGGGAGTTGCTGCATTACTTTCGACTATTTGGAACTCTCGGAATGATGTCGTATTTAACAGGACAAATATCACAAACTTTTTGCAGGTTATCTACCGGGCGTCTGGATGGATCCGTATGTGGTCAATGACAATACTACACCATGCGGAAGTCAGAGAGCTTATGGCCATTGGGTGCAACCGATGGGAGACAGTAGCGTGTGCTACATACAACCGGTTTGTATGGCGGTCCAATAATAGGATAGGTGTTTTGGCATTGTGTCCTATTTTTTCCAGTTGTGGCTATTTGTTTACTACTTTGATTTTGTTTATGTAAATAAGATGAGATTCATACTTTGGTACTCTATTCGTTTAAATAAAATGGATGTGTGCATCGCTTGATTCAGAAGCCAGGGGTAATCCTCCTTTTTTAAAAAGAAGTGGAAGATGATAACCTTTTCAGTCGACACATCACATCAGCAGATCCTTCAGGAAGATCGTCTCATGTATTGTACAAAATTTTAACCCCGCCATTTCCATTACCAATCCCTCTGCCTACAAGCAAACACAATCCAATACATCAATTAAAATCTGAAGGAAAAGTTAGATCAGTCCACCACAATACACTTGTATAGCCGTGAGTTTGGAGATGCACCCTAAAAACTGGAATGGGGGAAGTATAAACGGGAGTTGGTGGTGGTTTATCCATGTTTCTAACCACGCTACCCAGCGTTGCTAAAAATCTCTAAAAGAAACTAATTAACGGAGACACAATGAAGCTCTTCCTTTAACAAGCTAACTCAAACCGCCTTCTGAATATCCCTAGCACAGACTATGGCACATTCCACAAAGAAGCACAACTAGATATCATTGCGAACCCAAGGGCATGGTGTGTAGTCCGAACGCACACGTTAATGCGTTGCGCTGTACCAGATGGAACTCTAGTGAGTCAGATGATTCTAATAGCCCAATGTGATTGTTTATTTATTTTGATTCATAGCAAAGCACAAGCAGACAATCCTTAAAAGACACGAACAATGTTACAGACACATACCAAAAGCAACTGGATTGATTCTCAAAAGAGTAAGTGAATTACTATGTTACTTACGTGATGTACAGACGGGGCATTACCTGCAGTAAAGAAATTTGTGTAGGGATAAAAGTGGTCGTGATGTGTTCCAGAAATACTTCTGAGTTGCATCGACTCAAGTTGGATCATGAAGGAACGGCCAGTATACATTGACAGAAATATCACATTAGTGTCCTCATCAAACCCCGCTATAAAACCTCTATCTCTCGACGGTCCTAGTGGAAGGAGCTTGTCAAGTTGGATGATCTGCTGAAGAGCCCATCGGAGGCCATTATCTGAACTGCTCTTTCTCTCCCATATTTCCATGCCCCCTTCTGTCCACATGGCAAAGCCGAGCCTACTTTCATGTGTCCGCAATATCTGAAAGCGGATACAGGAGACCACTAATGGTCTCTCGATCACCACTAAGCTCTGCCTCTCGAAATCAAATTTAAGAATTCCATCCCCAATAAGCAACCAATGAAGTGCATTCCCAACCAGGACGCTGCTGGCACGCGCTGCATAAGTAACATGCTGTGCAGTTCCTGCTGAGATGATATTTCCCCATGCACCGGATTCTGAATCGTAGACGCAAGCAAATGCAGAGGGTTCAGCACTCCGGCCGACGCCTACCAAGACCAACTTGAAAGGGCGCGAGCCCAGGTCGTCGCCGTGCACGTGGTCTGTGCCGGAAGGGCAGAGCAGTGCCGCGCTTCGGACCCAAGGGTGGGTGTTGATGCCCGGTGGAAAAGCCACGCAGCGCCGGTGGCCGGTGATGGGGTCCCAAACGACGGCCCCGAGACGCGTATGGTTGATGAGGAGGGCGAGGCCGTGGCGGCAGCCGACGAAGGCCCAGCTCTCCCCGCGGCTCTGCGGCAGCGAGAACCGCGCGGCGGGGACGCGGTCGGGCGTGTCCAGCGTGGGCGTGAATGAGGGCCCGTCGATGCCTCTGACGAAAAACCCTAGGAGCGGGGGTTTGCAGTGGTGGGCGCGGAAGCGGCGGAGAAATTTGGGGTCGGAGACGAGGCGGCGCCAACGCTTGCAGACGAGGCAAGCTCGGGGGAGCGAGGATGGCAATGGAGGGAGGCGGGGCAGGATCTCTAGGAGAAGATTTTCGTCCTCCAGCGGAGGCGCCGGCCCCGCCGATGTGGGGAACGAGGGGCGGCGGCGGCGGTCCATCTAGGCTAAACCGTGCAGAGTTTTTGTCTCTGAAACGGCGATGCGGGGAGGGAGATTGGATCTTTTCCCCCACTTTACTTGGGCATTAGATGATTTGCCCCATTTAGATACATTAAAACTGTGCAGCTTTTCAGCCCTCTCAGGCCATCAGCATCCGTGGCCGTTCGATCTTCAATTTCAAGCATTTTTGGCCGTCAGTTTTGATGTGAATTGCACCCAATCAGCCTTCGTTCGCTATTAACGAGCGCGAACCGTCTGGGCGGCTGCTCCGGTCGCTTTTTTGGTTGTCTCGGGTTAAATTGGGCCTCATGGGCCTGTAGCAGCCTCGCCTAAGCCATCGATCGTTTCCTTTCGCTAGGTCGCACGTCTCCCCCACCCCCCCTCGCGTGGCGGCTCTTCCCCGATCTAACCTCTGGCGCGCTCATCCCCATTCCTGTACGCCGATGGGATCCTGCTTCCCACCGCGCAAGGGCGCCGGTATGGCATCCTCCCACAACCTGGCTTAGATTTCGGACGGCACCACAACTTCGGCTGGGGGCCTCAAGCATCGGCGGCGACGCCAGAGGGCGGTGACGACGGCAGCAAACCATCGCTTGTCGGTGGGACTCCACTTGCCGGCGATTGAGGAAATAAATCACCATGCCACTCTTCAGCGGCTACTACTTGCAGGTCCGTTACCATTCCGTGCTCTTCCATTCCTTTGCCCGCGTTATTGATGCTATTCTTTCTCCTCCCAAAATGATGCAGGTGATCTAGGTTGACTGACTCGAGCTCCTGTGTTCTTCGAAGCTGGGATTAGCAGTTCCAGTATAAGTTTTGCCTTCGGATTGTAACTAAACTCCTTTTGGACGAGCATCCTTTTCCATTGACTAATAATAGCCAATCCAGATTTGTTTGATCTGTTTGCATTTTCCGGTATACTTTACATATAGAGGTTCTCGGTGTACGTATAGGACCAATAATAGTTGTAGAAATTCTGTAGCCGTTTGGTGTTGCAAGATAATGGATTCGGGAGAGCCTTATAACTGGAATAATGAAAATAGGCAGAAGGCATTGCTAATCTTGACATGAAGAAACACATTATTCTGATATGTCCATGATATTTTAGTGCTCACTTTATTTTACTGAAGTTCCAATTTTAGTAGTATGCAGTAATATCATATAACTCTAGACCAAATTTGTGTTTACCACACCCACGCTCTGAAAGTTCAGGTTATAACTCTAGACCAAATTTGAGTTTACCACGCCCACGCTCTGAAAGTTCAGGTTGCCATGACATGACCTGTGCTTTGCAGGATAAATCGGAGAACATCTTTGATGCTCCTTTGATAGAATATAATGAGAACAACATAATACGTAAGGCATATACTACATGGATCTTAATTCGGAATTCAGCAAAACAACTCTATTGAGTACCTGCAATAAATAAATAGTAAATTGTTGTTCATGATCCTACAGTTTCTGAAGTCAAAAGTAGCAGTGTTTACATCTAATTGTATCCTGCAAAGCTTAATAGAGTCCTTCATAATCTTGTGTGGGTGTGGTATCTATTAGTCACTATGTATTCGCTGAGATTCTTTCATTTTGTTGAAACTGTATGTGCATCTGCTTTTGTCCGTGCCATGTTAGGCGGCGCTAGATCATCTATGTTGAGGATGGCTTCACCGACTTGTGCATCATCCGAGGTCTGTTTCCCTTTCCTAGGGTTTAACAAAATCGCATGGTTATTGGTCAAAGAGGAGGCCCACATCCAGCAAGGTATGGCAACGCAAAATCAATGCAGGGTTTGTTCAGGACATTACAGTTCGAAGGACATGCAAATGTTTGATTCTCCCTGTACAGTGTCAATCAACTGTTGATTGCAGGAGCAAGGTGTACGAAAAATTTGTTGGAACCAAGATACTCATCTTGAGTTTAGTGTTTTATTGCATGAACATAACAATTTACTGTTCTATTGCAGGTACTCAATAGAGTTGTTTTGATGCATTCAGAATCAAGATCTATGTAGTACATGCCTTACGTATTGTATGTTGTTGTCATTATACTCTATCAAAGGAGCATCTAAGCTGTTCTCTGATTTATGAATTTTCTCTACAGGGGTACTGGCTACTTCCCCTTTCTTCCTCTGCCATCTTCCCACCAGCCATGGTTCTCATACCACTGCTCATTGCGAGGTTCCCAGTCTGCCTTCCCTCCCCACTCTCACAGGAACGCTGACTGGCAGCGCACATGCCTTTTCGCGACAGTGCCATGGTACTTCTCTGTAGGCGAGCGACACTGCCATTTCCTTCCGAGTGTGACATATTTTCTTTTTAAGTTATTACATGATGAGTTACAGGTTGGTTTAGTCTATTGTATCATGCCTCTAATTCTGCTCCATGCTCAAGTCAACATGACACTTCTTCCCCCCATTTTTTTCTCGATTTATTCTATGTTAGTTCGGTTTGTCGTATCAGGCTGAATGAGTTGTCCACATTTTTGTGTACAAAGGGTTAGTATACATCTACATAATCAGATGTTGGAGGAAATGTAGGATAATATATCTAATCATATTATATGCTTTACTTACAATGGTATCTGCTCAGTGTAGCCATTTACTCATGAACTGTAATGTTTCTTTTTACAGAAAATAGACAAGGGGACAACAAGTTTTCTTTCTCCCGATTCTGGCACCCCCATCACTTCCTTAATTTTTCATTACAATTTTAATGTCAATATTTTTCCTTAAGAAAGTTTGCTAACCATGGCTTCATTGCTAATCAGTTTTATGGTTCACTTACTTGCCCAAAACATAATGTTTAGTTGCATTTGAGCAAACACAACTTGATCGTGTTAATGCATAAGTTAAATCAACAATCTTGACGAACCTAGAATCTAAGGTATATATGCACTGCAATATGTTTTACTGTCCTGTTAAATTCCAAAGACCCTCTTTATCTTGAGGCTCGATCATAGTATATTGGTATTCTGTTGCTCTGTCACTAGAAGATGATGCCTACTTCTTTTCTAATTTGTATGACAAAACGGTAACATGTCATGAAAAAGCAGGTTTGGAAGAATGGTAATTTTCTAAAGCCAACTGTACAATAGTAATGAAAATTATCTAAATCAGGGACAACAAATGCCAGAATGGAATAATAAGTAAATGTTAATTAACAATGTTAACACATTTGTTGGAATATAGTGGTTGCTGTATGATCTAGAAGCATGTACTGCATTGTAACAATACAAGGCACGTGCTACTGTTTGACATGTGATCTTACATTGGTATTATTATCCCTGACTTTCTTTTAGCGACTGCTATATGATCTTTGAAGTATCAAATACAACATTTATGGAGCATCAAGTGGCTGGGTTGAGAAGAAAAGTGTGTATTTGATGGACCTACAAGGCGCAGAAATCTAACTGGCAAAAAAATTATTTATATTTACGAATGCAATAATATGCAGTACTGATACTTACTGCTATCATACATAGTGTGCAGTGTTTTTTTAGAATTACTTATGCGTCATGTTGGAAACAATGGTGCTGGTGCCTTTACGTGTTACTACTGCTTTATTGTTCATGTATAATGCCTTCACATATTTGTGCCAAGCTAACATTCAAATATATTACAAATAGACGGGCGCAGCAACGCGCGCCATCGATAATCTAGTTTTACATAGGATTAGATCATTTGCCCCACTTTTCATTTTTTTTGATGATTTGCCCTTTTCAATTACTGTAATCATTTTCAATTTTGCATCCCTTTTTTCTCCATGCGAAAAGACACAATTGCCCCTATGGCTAATTTACAATTTGACACTGTACAAATCATTTTTCTTTACAAGGCTGTATCCAACCGAAGCAACTAATTAACAGGGAACAAATCACACTACTTTCTTTACATGGCTTTACCCAACGGAACCAACTACTAACAAATCACAGATTGATTCTGTTGTGTCATGGTGTTCATGGCTAGTGGAGAGGCGGATCCACCGCCGGCCCCCAAGCCATCAACTCCGACGACCCCTGCACAGCGAGGCTTCACACAGATGGCCGCTGAGACGATCCCACAGACTGCCGGACAGGGGGGCGACTGTTGCATCCATGGATCACCACGATCTGCTCCAGATTGGTCAGTATATTATCTCCCCTTCCTCCCACCCCACCCCAAATTAACACACACAGTGCCACACGGATCCAGGGTTTGAACCTCTTGGCATCTCCTCGCTAGGCAGCCCCTAACGCTGCTACACTTGTAGTAACCCTGCAACTGCAACAATATGATGGACACATAATTATCAGGATTCAGGAGTATAAAGTTCTAAAATTATCCAAATCTTTAAACCATGTGGATGAATACTTCTAGGAGGATCATGAATCCAATGACATGGGCATACACTTAGTTTTACTGGAAAATGAATATTAAACAATTTGTTACTTGTTTCCTAACATAACAAAATGACAGTTAGATGATGCCCTTATGTCCCCTCCATAACTAAAAATCTTTTGTTCTCCAAGTAGGTCTCGGCCGGTGGCTAGCAATGGTACATATGTATCAACTATGGAAGGAAGTGTTGATTGGTCCAAGATTGAGATAGCACCAATGAATGATGAAGAAATTGATGTTCCTATAACAGAAGAGAACATGTGCTCGGTGCTTGGCATCAATGACGAACCTGAGCATCGGAAAATTGTATCCGAAGCAGCTATGAAAGCCTCCATTGCAGATGTTGATGCATGTGTGGCTGCTATTGATGAGGATTTACTTGCTGATGCGGTTCTTCCTGTGCCTGACCATATGCCTGAAGAGGATCACTTTTGGTATGATAAGGAACATCATGTGATAGAGGAAGGATCTTTGTTTCGTTCAATGAACGAGTTTAGGATGCTCATGAGAACATTTGCTATTAGAGGCAAGTTTGACATCAAGACCAAGGATAGTGACACTACTGGATTTGTGGGTCATTGTAAAGGAAATGCATGTCCTTGGAGAATAACTGCTAGGACAACAGAAGATGGAAAAACAGTCAGGGTACAAACTTATCTAACATGAATCATCTTTTATGTTGAAACTATCTTTTATAAATTACTTGCAACTAATGGCTGGTATTGTGTTTTCTGCAGGTAAACAAGATAGTAAAGCCTCATAAGTGTTCATCAACCGCTGCAGTGATTACAAGCATGGCAGACCAAGCATGGGTGGCAGAAAAGGCAATGGGGTATCTTCAAACTGAACCAAATATTGGTGCCAGCGAGCTCTGAAAAAAGCTACAGGCCGAATACAAATGTACTATTGGGTATCATACTCTTGACAAGGGAAAAGAAAGGGCCAAGAATAGTTTATATGGGACCTGGGGAAAAAGCTTTCAGTCATTATTGAATTTCAAAGCTGAGATTGATAAAAGATCTCCCGGTAGCATTGTCGAGGTTGATGTCAAGAGGGAAAGAGGTGAAGTGCATTTCCACAGATTTTTTATGGCACTTAAGCCGTGCATTGATGGCTTCTTGGCTGGTTGTAGACCATATGTCAGTATAGACTCCACATTTTTTACTAGAAAGTGGAATGGTCAATTAGCAGCATGTACAACACTAGATGGACAAAATTGGATGTTTCCTTTAGCATTTGGTTTCTTTGGTACGGAGACCGAGGGTAACTGGATTTGGTTTATGCAACAACTGCATAGGGCAATAGGACATCTTCAAACTCTAGCTATTTGTACTGATGCATGCAAAGGGTTAGAGAATGCAGTTAAAATTGTGTTTCCTCAAGCTGAGCAAAGGGAATGCTTTAGGCATCTAATGGCAAACTTCAAAAAGAAGTTTCACGGAGATGTTTTTGGTCGCATGTGGCCAGCAGCCAAGGCTTATCGTCTGGAAACATTTAATTATCACATGGGCAAGATATTTGAAGCTGAACCTGCAGTGAGTACCTACTTGTGTACCTATCATAACTTAAAGTGGATGAGATGTGACTTCAACACAGAAATAAAATGTGATTACATTCACAATAATCTAGCTGAGTGCTTCAATAGCTGGATCAAAGGAACAAAGGAGCTGCCCATGGATGAGCTAGCCGATGCAATAAGAGAAAAAATTATGATACTTGTTTATAGAAGGAGAAGGATTGGGGAAATGCTCCAGGGAGAGATATTGCCTGCCATCATTCAACAAATAAATAATAGAACTAGGCAACTTGACCATTTGGTTGTTGGAAGATCAACCGAAGAAAGTTGTGAGGTCAAGGACACTAGCAAGAATAATCTTAGGCATGTTGTGAAGATAGGCAGCCATGAGTGCACCTGCCTAGAATGGCAACACACTGGAAAGCCATGTGAGCATGCACTTGCATTCCTTATAGAGACGGCAGATGTGAACTTTCAACCATATGTACATGAGTACTACTCCGTGAGTAGGTTTCGGGCTGCCTATGCTGGAGAGATTGAACCAATCATGGGCAAGTCTCAATGGCCTCATGTTAATCTAGATTTTGAGATGGTGCCACCGGATTTAAAGAGCTCCGTTGGGAGACGGAGGAAGCAGAGAATCAAAAGTTGCCTTGAAGACGGTGGTGGCAGCAAACGGAAGAAAAAAGATGATAATGGGAAAACAAATGACCAAGGAGGTGACAAAGAGAAGGAAAAGGAAAAGAAGAGATTTGGTAGCAGAAATAGGTGCAAAGAATGTGGGATATTGGGGCACAGGAAAGCAACTTGCAAAAAAAATGAAGCTAAAGAGAGGTAACCCATGCACTAGTATCTCCTTTATATTAGTATCAAATTAGTACTATTATACCATTTCTAACATCCAGTGTGATTGAACTTTCTAGTGATGTGTCTGCCCACGAGCTCGCTCCAGTTGTTGTTGCGACACCTACACGCACAACAACAATCACACTGCCTCCCAGCCTTCATAACAACCCTGGGCCTATAACAAGGAGGTACCTATTATATTTGTCATATGCACATTTGATTCATGCAAAAGAAAAATCCTACTTTTATAACATTGGTGTGTAAACATGCAGGAGGCTTGCTATGGCCATAGCTGGAGACGATGCATCACAGCCATCTGGGACAAGTACTGTTAATTCTGCAGCATCACCTACTTCTCACTTCCCTTCACGCTCTACGGCATGCAAGAAAAAATTGACCCCAAAAAGGAAGAAGCTCTAATTTTAGTGCATTCTATTCTATTTTAAATTCGTAGAGGTGTTGAAATTTGTCAATTTCAAAGATCTTGGCTCGGAAAAATACTTTTTTGCTTGATGTAAACTCGGATTAATTTATCATGTCACTTGAACCAAGCAACCTTTTTGTGGCATCAGTTCGTGATTTCGGTGTGATATATTCCCTCAATTCCATGTGCTAAGTGAACATATGTTGTCAGTCTATTTTTTTACCTATGAAGATGTTATATGCTGTCAATTTTCAACGAAATGCATATGCCAGGATGCACATCATATATATAGATCGCTGACCAGTGACTAAAGTAGATCCAGCAAGAGATGAAGCATATATATTTTGAGTGTGATACAATTAAAGTCTGAAGCATCTGGAGGAGATAACTAAACAAAGCATTTTATATAATATACCTAGCTCCATGATTGAAGCAGTACCAGCTGCTTGGGTAATTAGTACTATCAACACTGTCGTCCAGCCGGCAACGCAATCTCTAGCTATTACCGGCAACGCAACGCAACTGATTGAAGCTGATTGAAGCTAGTACCAATGCAACCGGCAACGCAATGCAACGCAATCTCTAGCTGGTACCAGCTGATTGAAGCAATACCAGTACCAGCTGCTTATATAATCTCTAGCTATTACCGGCAACGCAACGAGCTGACACACAACAAAACTGTAAATCCACTAATCATTGGAAGAAGGTAGTTTTTACCAGCAACGAGCGCGCCATCTGTCGAGCTGCAGCTGGAGCCCCAGAATCCGCCGGTTCGCCGAGCTGCAGCGGGAGCCGCCGCGGCGGGCCGCCGAGCTGCAGCGGGAGCCGCCGCCCCGGGCCGAGGAGCTGCAGCGGGAGCCACGGAACCCACTGGTCAGCCGAGCTGCGGCGTGAGCCCCAGGAACCGCCGGTCCACCGAGCTGCAGCCGGAGCCGCCGCCCCGGGCCGAGGAGCTGCAGCGGGAGCCCCGGGAGCCGCCGGCGCCTGCCGACGATCTGCAGCGGGAGCTGCCGCGCCGGGCCGCTGCTGCCAAGATGAGGGCCAAGGTGCCGTCGTCGGCCTCCTCTGGTATGAGTACTGGACTACTAGGAAAAGAAGAATAGAGGAAAGGCGTTGAACTGGGGAACAGTGAGCTCGTCGATGCAACTAGTATCAGTCTAACAGCGGTGTCAAATTGTAAATTAGCCACAGGGGCAATTGTGTCTTTTCGCATGGAGAAAAAAGGGATACAAAATTGAAAATGATTACAGTAATTGAAAAGGGCAAATCATCAAAAGAAAAATGAAAAGTGGGGCAAATGATCTAATCCTATGTAAAATGGGGCAAATCATCTAATGCCCAAGTAAAGTGGGGCAAAAGATCCAATCTCCCGATGCGGGGAGCGAGGGGCGGCAGTACGACCTAGTCAAGGCAGGTGCTGGAGTATATCTGGCCAAATGGGCCGATTTTTTCAGGTCGGCCCGGCAGCACGGCGGCACGACACGCAACGGGCCCGGCATGGCACGGGCTAATCGGGCCGTGCCAGGCATGCAACACGCATTGGGCCGTGCCTGGGCCGCCACCCTCAGCCCGCGTACCAGCCCAGCACGGCACGACTAATCGCGGGCCGGCACGAGGCACGGCACGACACGCGGCACGCGGCACGGCACGATAGGCCCGATTCGAGCAGGGGACGCGCGACGTGCGGGAGCAGTGTGCGGGACTGCGCTGCGCTGCAGTGCGGCGGGACCGCGGGAGGCAGGACCGGGACGTGACGTGAGGGAGGCTGGGAGAGCGGGATCCAGCGGCGTTCGGCGCGACGCGAGCGGGGTCCAACGTCTCAGGCAGTCAGGCTCTCAGCGCCGACAGGGGGGACCGGGCGAGGGGGAGCTGGCGCGCCTCGATCGATGGGGGAGCGGGGGGAGCGGGGAAGCCGTTGGGAGGGGTTAGGGTGGGTTTTAGAGAGGTTTAGGACTTAGGAGAGGGTTTGGGTAGTTTTTCTAGGAAAATTCATATATTCGAAAATTTGACCGTTAGAGGGTCAAATTTGTCCGAAAAATGTCAAAAATTTGCTATAAATAAGCCTGCCCAGCCCACATATTTTTCACACTCAAACATGGATGACCATGACAATACTAGCTTTCCACTCTCCGATTTCGGTCTTGGGGATATGGAGTATAGCCACTACCCTAGTAGCTCCGATCCCAGTACCATGCCGCCACCCCAGCAACATGCCTATACTACCATGCCACCACCTGAGCAAGAGCAACCTGCCTATACCGATCATCACACTCTCGAACCCCATATCGATCCCACTTCCGAAGCCGAAGGTCACACCAATTCTAGTAGCGGGACGGGTTCCTCGACCACCATGGGTGTAAAGCAAAAAAGTCGTCGTAGAACCTCGGCCGTGTGGGGATATTTCGATGAAGAAATATCCGTGGTGGCCGGTGTCCGGAAGGTGAGTGCAAGGTGCAAAAGGTGCAAGAAGGAACTTACCGGAGAAGCCAAGGCAGGAACCGGCCACCTAAAGAGGCATGTGGATAGCCACGCTAAGGCGGATGCAACGAGCGCGTCGAGCTCGGCAGCTGTGCAAACTCAGCTCTCCTTCAACCCTGACGGTACGGTACACAATTTCACCTACGATGCTAATGTTCAGCGAGAAGGTCTATGCCGTCTTATTGCTTCTAATGATTGGCCACTAGGCTTTGGTGAATCTGAAGGTTTCGTAGAATATATTCAAACTTGTCATAATCCTAATTATAGACCAGTTTCTAGACAAACTACAAGTAGGGATATTAAAAAGCTATACAAATCTGGTAAAGTGAAAATAAAAGAAAAAATTTCTACGTGCACTTTTTCAGTGTCGTTAACATCTGATATTTGGACTGGTCGGGCAAAGCAAGACTACATTAGTGTGGTAGCTCATTATGTTAACGAACATTGGCATCTACAAAAAAGAGTCATAGGATTTGAATTAATTGATGTATCACATAGTGGTGTAAACATTGCTGAAGCTGTACTCAAAGTTGTGAATGATTTTAATCTTGCCGACAAGGTTTTCGCAATAACTTTGGATAATGCTTCGGCTAACACCAGTGCAATGAATACCCTGACTCCTATATTCTCCGTATATGCTGCATCATTTTTAATGCATCAACGTTGTGCTTGCCATATCATTAATCTTATTGCTAAAGGTGCTTTACATTTATGTGAACCACACGTTGAAGTCATACGCACCGCAATATCTTATTTTTCACATTCAACTCAACGAATTACAAACTATAAGAGATATTGCCTTGCTATAGGGTGCGTTCCTCATAAGTATAATTCAGACATGCCTGTTAGATGGAACTCTACATATATGATGCTTAAGTCTGTTATCCGAGACAGTGTTCAGTTCAATGGTTTTATTAATGCAAATTATGGGGTTGAACCTCTAATTAACGAACAAACTTGGCATGTTATTACAGCATTGACTGCATTTCTTGAGTTGTTCTATGATGCAAAAGTTACTTTGTCTGGGGTTTATTACCCGACATCTCCTTTGATGGTGCATACCCTATTAGACATTGCTAGTCATCTGAAAGCATATGAAGGGGATGGGTTATTACTTAATGTGGTTGCTGACATGAAAACCAAGTATTTAAAATATTGGCAGCAAATTCCACTGTTGTATGCATTTGCATTTATCTTGGATCCTAGAGCTAAACTTGAAGGATACCGTAGTGCACTCAATGTACTCTCTGCATCCCTAAGTTTAGATTATACTGATGACTTCAATAAGGCTCATGAGAAGCTTTTTGAAGTTTTTGCTAAGTATGAGGAAAAATATGCCGGAGTTCGAATGCAATGACCTCCGCCAGCACCTACTGCAGGTAAAAAGAGAGGAGTATGGAGCAAGATCTTTGGTTCTTCGTCCTCCTCGACCGCCGGAAGCTCTTCCATGTCAACATCTGTGCTTCAAGGTGGCGGGGAGTTAGCAAAGTACCTCAACAGTGACAAAGTCATGTACGATTTAGATAGTGAGGAAGACTTCAACATACTGCAGTGGTGGCAAGAACACAAGCTTACATTTCCGGTGCTCTCCATATTAGCACGTGATGTGTTATCGGTGCCTGTCTCTACGGTGTCATCGGAGTCTGCTTTCAGCCTTGCTGGAAGAATAATTGAGGAGAGAAGAACTAGTCTCGCCCCTGATATGGTGAGAACACTGATGTCCGTCAAAGATGGGGAGTTATCAAGAAGGAGAGTGCAACACACTGCAGAAAACACAGAACTACTTGCCATGTTTGAAGAAATGAACTTTGAAGAAGACCCGGAAGATTAGTCGAAGACTTGTAGTGTAGTCATTTTCTTATCATTTTGTAATTTTCTTCTCTTTTTGTAATTTTCTTTCCCTTTTGTAATTCTAGAGCATGGCTTTGTACTCTTTTACTTCCCAGGGATGGAAGGTTTTAATGAGGCAGCCACTAATAAAGCTCAACATTTATCCCAGATGATACATTGCCTCAATTATTGCTGCCGTGCCTAACGTGACATTTTTTTCCTATAAAAAGGGATGCCCACGTTCTCATTTCTCACACTCAAACTCCATCTCATTTCCCACACACAAACATGGCTGCTCCTTATGCTCTTCAAAACATTGTTCAGAGACAACCTAGTCCCATCTGGAGATACTACGATGAAGAATCCGTTACAAATGACGAAGGTCTCACCAAGCTTTTTGCAAAGTGCAAAGAATGCGGTAAGATGTTGAGCGTGCACCTAGATGATGGCAGGTATGCTGGAACCGGCCACCTGATGAGGCACAAGACGACGCACGTCAAGGCAGCCGAGGCGGCAGCTATAGCTGGGGCTGCGGGGCAAGGTTGAAAGGATCCCATTAGTCAGTTGTAGTATTTGTATTATTTTTTCTTTCTCTATCTTTTAATCTTTCTAGAGCATGGCTTGTACTCTTTTACTTCTTTGGGATGGAAGGTTTTAATGAAGCGGGCGCTAATAAAACTCTAGATTTATCCCACACAATACTCTAACCGTCTAACGTGCCTAACATGCCTAGCGTGCCTTACGTGCCATCTTTTTCCTATAAAAAGGGATGCCGGCCCTTCTCAAGTTCTCATTTATCACACTCAAAAGTCTCAAACTGCATCTCATTTTACACAGACAATACAAACATGAATGAGAGAGGCTCCAGAATCTGGGACTACTACGATGCTGAAGTAGTTATGGACGGTAGAAAATCCGAGCTAAAAGCACGGTGCAAAAGATGTGGTAAGTTGCTGCGCATTGTCTGCCACGGTCCAGTAAACATCCTTACTAGGCACATAGCAGCACACATCAAGAGAGACGAGATGGCCGCGGCTGCCGGGCAAGGATGAACGATCCAAATTAGTTTAATTCCAGTCTTGTAATTTTTAGTTCAATTCTAGTCTTGTAATCTTTTTATTTCCACTTCTTTTAATATTTTATAGTATTTCTAGAGCATAGCTTGTACTCTTTTACTTCTTTGGGATGGAAGGTTTTAATGAGGCAAGTGCTAATAAAACTCTAGATTTATCCCACATAATACTCTATATTTTTTTGCAATTTTCTATAAATCTTTTTGGTATTTTTTTCGACATTTTTTCACTGTATAAACTTCCCATCTCGCTCGGCTAGTATTTGGCCAGATATAGCATTAGCAATAGCAGCGTGCAGTGTGCAACTGTAGTGTGGCAGCGAGGCAGCGTGCAGCGATGCAACGTAGCGTGGGGCCGTGGGCGTGCAGCGATGCAGCGCAGCGCCGCAGCGTGGGCGACTGGGCGCGCAGCGAGCCAGCGAGCCAGGAAGCCAGCGCGCAGCGAGCGGCGACAGCAAGCCAGTGAGCCAGGCGGGCCAGCGAGCCAGGCGGGCCAGCTAGCGCCAAGCGGGCCGGCGTGCCTGGGCGGGCCGCGTGCCGGCCCAGCTATGCCGCGTGCCGTGCCTGGGCTTCGACCCCCCGCCCGTGGGCCGGCACGGCACGGCCCGGCTAGTATTCGTGCCGTCGCGGGCCGGGCCGTGCCAGGCACGTTTAGCGCGGGCCGGGCCGGCCCGTTTGGCCAGCTATGTGCTGGAGTGGACAAGTCGTCAAGTTTACACAACACAATGAGACACATTTAACTGGTCTGAGCCGTGGATGACGGATCAAACGACATCAGAATAATCTTATTTTTACGCGAATAAGCAAAGTTTGTGTATCATTTCATTGATAGAAGAAGAGAAACAACAGAACTCTCAAAACTCAAACTCCAGCCAGGAAAGCAAAGAGGCAAGATACATGGCATTTAGACCGCGTCATGGCCAATGCTTGGAACTTCCATCGCCCTCCCAACAGGCCCTCCCCAGCGATTTTTCGGTGCCGGCGCCCAAAAATCGACCCAGTCGCGCCCCAGGAGCCCGTTTTTCATCGGTTTGGGCCGAAATTGGAGACGGCGGACGCAGGTCAAACCCAGCGGGCTGGAGGGCCCGGGGGCGCCTCGGCGAGCGGTTCTGGCGCGAAAGCGGATGGGCCCGCCGAGTCAGCGAGACGCCGCTTCGTCACCCTCATTGCCTGGTTCCCGCGGGAATCAATGCGAAGGCTGCCACGCTGCCGCGCCGGTCAGCCTCCATTGATGCCTCACGGGCGGCGCAGTGAACGCGACGCGACGTGCGTCTATCCACGCGTCGCACGGCATGCAGCCCGTCGCCGCCCCGCGATGGCTATAAAAGGCGACCTCCCCGCCGGCGGATTTCACAACTCTCACTTTCCCCCCTCCCCGGCGTAGATAGCAACACTTCCCTCTTCCCGCTGATGAGAAAGATGGCCGAGTGGTACCCAGGCGATGGCGCGGCGATGAACGGCTTCGGCCGCCGCCATCTCCAAGAGCCGGAGGCGTGCCTGCTCTACGAGGCCGAGTACCCGGCGCCCCCGGACATGCGGGTGTTGGGGACGTGGAGGCTGAGCGCCGGCGGTGTCCCGGTGCCACCGGTGCCTGAAGGGGCGGCGCGGCGGGCCGAGATCGCCCGCATCCGCTCGTCCCTGACCACATCGAGTGCGGCAACGTGTCGCGCCTTGAGTACCTGTCGCGGCCGTCCTTCTCTCGCCGCCGCGGATGGAGCCGGGGTCGTCCTCGTCGTCGGGCTCCGCCTCGCCGGCCGCGCTCCGCCCCGTCAAGCCCGGGCTGGAGGAGACGCTGCTCGGGTGCCGCACCCGCAGCGGCGCCCTCGTCATCAATGAGGGTGCCCGACCCACCCCACCTGCTTCGGCTTCAGGGAGGCGCTCCCTCCGCCTGGTCCGGCCGAAGCCCGAGCCGGGGCTGCTCCCGGTGAAGCCGGAACACGTCGAGATGGCAGTTGTCGGTGTCAAAACCGGCGGATCTCGGGTAGGGGGTCCCGAACTGTGCGTCTAGGCGGATGGTAACAGGAGACGAGGGACACAATGTTTTACCCAGGTTCGGTCCCTCTTAATGGAGGTAAAACCCTACGTCCTGCTTGATTAATATTGATGATATGAGTAGTACAAGAGTAGATCTACCACGAGATCAAGGAGGCTAAACCCTAGAAGCTAGCCTATGGTATGATTGTTGTATGTTGGATTCTGTCCTACGGACTAAAACCCTCCGGTTTATATAGACACCGGATAGGGTTAGGGTTACACAAAGTCGGTTACAATGGTAGGAGATCTGAATATCCGCATCGCCAAGCTTGCCTTCCACACCAAGGAAAGTCCCTTCCGGACACGGGACGAAGTCTTCAATCTTGTATCTTCATAGTCCAGGAGTCCGGCTGAAGGTCATAGTCCGGCCATCCGGACACCCACTAATCCAGGACTCCCTCAGTAGCCCCCGAACCAGGCTTCAATGATGACGAGTCCGGCGCGCAAATTATCTTCGGCATTGCAAGGCGGGTTCTTCCCCAAATTCCGTGTACCTGTCGAATAATGTCCGTTTTTTGTAATATAGCGCTCCTTGGCTTCTACGCCCAATATTGGCTGTCTTCCACATGTCAAACGAATACGAAAAGTCTGGCTGTTTTTACATTTACACCCCTAGCCGCGTAAATGAGCTGCCTATTTAAAGGAATGGGGATTTAGATCCAAACCACACCTTCTCCCTTCCGCGAGTTTTCATCAGAGCGCATCCGACAAAGGTCCATTTCACCATGGCCAGCCGTCGCAACTCCTCCTCTCGCCCTTCCAGCCCTAAGCCCGGAGACTGGGAGAGGTGCTCCATCCCGCATAGCGAGCTAGTATCGCTTCAGACCAAGGGTTTCCTCCCTCCGGCCTACATGGTCCCGGTTCGAGCCGGACTCGCCGCCTATAACGGCAGAGAGCAAGCGGAGAGCGCTCCCACTCCCTCCAAAGGAGAGCGGGTATGCCTTGTCCCTTACCTAATCAGGGGACTCGGATTTCCAATTCATCCGTTTCTCCGAGGGCTTCTAGAGTTCTATGGCCTCCAGCTGCACAACCTCACACCTGCCTCTATATTGCATATCGCGGGCTTCGTTGCCCTTTGCGAGCTGTTCCTGGGTGTTGAGGCTCATTTCGCGTTGTGGAAGAGGCTGTTCTGCCTGGTACCCCGTTCTCAGGAGGGGTTAATATATGAAGTGGGCGGAGCCGAAATCTGGCGCATCGCCGGGACCGGATATCTATCCGGAACCCCAAAGAAGGCGTCCGAGGACTGGCCTTCGGAATGGTTTTATATGGAGGATGTCCCACTGCCGGATCCTATCCGGATCGGTCTCCCCGAATTCAACATTGCTCCCTTAAGGAAACGCTTAAGCTAGCATCCACGGGGTTCTCAGAGAGAAAGTGACAGGGACGTCCTCTACCTTATGGGCCGGATAAGACTATTGGCTCATTCCGGACTAACCATGGTTGGAGTCATGGCCATATGCATCATGCGGGGGGTGCAGCCGCTTCAATATAGAAGCCACCCCATGTGGGATTTTAACGGGGAGGATGACGCCACTCGTTGTGGTCGTAAGGGACCGGACTCAGCTGCCGCTCTAGTAAAGATCTTGTCCTCTTTGGACAAGGGAGAAGAGGAGGAATTCCTCCGCGTCAACCCACAGGGTGGATTTACTATGTACAACCCTCCAAGCTGGGTAAGCGGACAATCTTGCTTGCCCATCCGTTTTATATTCCCATGATTAAATATATAGTCTAACGACTCCTACGCAGGACCTGCGTCAGGAAGTAAAGGATATAAACAGCCGTCCTCCACAGCCCGAGGATCCTGAACGGTCCCTCGATCCGGCCTCCGAAGAGGATCCGGACATTTCGGTGGAGCTGATTGACGGGGTGTTTTATCAGCTGAGCAAGGACGATACCTTGGTGGCCATTACGACCGATTACCCAGGGTTAATCCCGGCCTCCCAGGTAACCGAGACCGGAGTCTCATCACCTTGGGAAGGGATCCATCCCCACGTGTTTTCAGTGTTCCTGACAACAACCGTGTTTTGCAGGGGAGGTTCCTGAGGCGGGAGGCCGAGCCTGCGACGGCAAGCCAACGAGGGGCCGCAGGGCCCCGTGGGGTAAAAAGGAATGTAGTCCGGACTGAGGCACCGGTGCAAAGGTATAGCGCGCCTGTTTAGCCCAGGCGTTATTCCCTTAAGGCATATTAACACTCGTGCTCGGTGCAGGACAAAGAGGCCTCGCCGGACTATATCCGGAGAGGCTGCCAATCGCGCCTCGACTAGCTAGGCTCCACAGCCCGGCCCGGAGGCGGAGGAAAACACGAGGCACGCACCGGATGCTCCTCCGACAGAGGATGCGGACAGGCTGTCTGCCACCCGTTCCGAGGTGGAGAGTGCCATGAATCACCGGCGCCGCCGGACAGTTCTCCGCGACGCTTGTTTCTCCCAAGAGGCGTTAGAGGCCTTTAATTCGGGAGATGCGTATCTCCGTGCTGCTCAAAATGGTCTAGCCAGAGCCACGGAGCAATATGTAAAAGACATACGGGTAAGAATTTTAATGGTTATATATATATCGGTAGCCCCCGAGACTTGAAACAGTTAGAATAACTGATTTAAGGATCATGTAATACGCAGGTTCTTTCCGAGAGGAATACCCAACTGTCCGAGGAGCTAAAAGAGTGCAAAGCCCAACTTGAGGCCGCACTAGCCGCGACAGGGGAGCCCGAGGAGACCTCCCCTGGTAATATATGCTTTAAAAGGATAAGTATTGTGCGGCGTGTGTGTAAATCTAACAAATAAAATTTGCAGATGGTGCCGGACTAGATCTGGAAAAGCAACAACTCCTACGCCGGTTAAAGACCGGTGAGAGCATGCTGACAAAGGTGAGGCGGGAGAAGAATGATCTTCAGGATGCTAACACCAAGCTGGAAGTTGAACTCAAAGATGTTCGTGCCCAGCTGTCGGACTCCGTTAATGAGAATCGGCGGCTTCGACGCGGCATATTTAGTAAGTGCTTGAACGAACTCTCGAAAAAGAGTTCGGCGAGGAAGTCAACTAATAGAGTTATGTCTGTAGGTATGCTAACAGGTCGTCCTGAAGAGGAGATGCCCGATTCTACGGGTGACTTTCTTCCCGAGCTCTTGCAACTGCACGAGCGAGTTCGGCAGGCGATGCAGGGCGTTGCCCAAGCCTTATGGCCGTCCCTATCCATGCCCGAGGGTCTTGGAGAGCTTGCATAGAAGCTGAAGGGAGCGCGGCGGCGCTTCCGGTTGTGGAAGATATCCGCCTGCCGTCAAGGCGCTAGGGAGGCCTGGGGCATGGTGAAGACGCGGTACACAAAGGCTGACCCAAACCACATGGCCGAGGTCAGACTTGTGGGGCCCGATGGGAAGGAGATCCCTGTAAGCTTAGTATACGACCAAGTAGAATTGGCCGCAAAGTATTCCCGGCAGGACTGTAAATTAGACAGCCTGTTAGATGGTATTGAAGAGGAATACAATCAGTCAGAGTGACTATGTAATTTTAATCGACATGTGTAATTCCTTCTAGCCGGATTGTAGATCGTTTGTCGTTGCCGACCTTTTCGCTTCGACCTCGGGACCTAACGGTCCGGAGTGTGTCCGAATACCCTAGCGGTTATATAAGAACCGGGGTATGCATGGAGACCAGGCGTAGGGGTCATTAGTGCTTTATCAGACAAGTGCCCAACTAGTTATGTTATATTACATGGTTAGTAAGAAACATCTTCCAGAGAGAATAGTTCCGTTAGGGGTTCCTTTCTCTGGGAGGCATGCCCTAAAGTGCATGTCCGGACTGCGAACGCAGAAAAAGCATCTGGGGGTACATAAATAAGTAAAAAAGGTCATCTTTAGTTCACCGACCGAATATTCCCTTAAGAACGCTAGCTTTCGGCTTCACCCAGTCTGAGGTACACATCCGGCTGACCCGGCAGTAACAATCGCAGAGGTGCTCCCTTTACCACCTAGCCGAACAATCGGAAATGTAGGGGTAAGCACAGGAGCCAGGCAACCCAGCTTGGCCAAAACTTAAGTCATATCGATGCATATAATGGTGAGTAAAAGGTACATGCGAAAGTTTGACACATGTGTTGGGCATGAAGCCCGTATAAATACGCTTTTGTTTAAAGAAGCCCCCAGGTATAGTGAGCGTGGATAGCGCGTCTCTTTATGAGTCTCTAAGGGAGGGAGAGAAATGTAAGATAGAAAAAATAAAAAATAGAGAGAGGTAGGAGACGAACACAGAGTCCGGCGCTAGGCATAGAATCTTTTGAGACAGGCTGCGTTCCATGGGTTCGGCTCGAGTCGGTTGTCCGACGCATCTCGCAGGCGGTACGCCCCGCCAGTCAGGACTTGGTCGATTATGAAGGGACCTTCCCACTTGGGCTTCAGTTTGTCCTTTTTCTTGTCCGGCAGGCGTAGAACTAGTTCGCCAACGTTGTAATTTTTGGCCCGTACTTCTCTCCTTTGATATCTTCGAGCCTGTTGTTGATAGAATGCGGAAGGGCTTTTGCCACGTCACGCTCCTCCTCTAAGGCGTCCAAGCTGTCTTGCCGATCGAGTTCGGCTTCTCTTTCTTCGTACATGCGCACTCGAGGTGAGTCATGAATGATGTCGCAAGGCAAAACCGCCTCTGCGCCGTACACCATGAAGAATGGTGTGTATCCGGTGGTGCAATTCAGCGTGGTCCGCAGCCCCCAGAGTACGGAGTCGAGCTCCTCTACCCAGTGCGTGTTGGATTCCTTGAGGGACCGCACTAATCTAGGTTTGATGCCGCTCATAATAAGACCATTTGCACGTTCGACCTGGCCGTTAGTTTGTGGGTGATAGACGGATGCATAATCGAGCTTGATGCCCATGTTTTTGCACCAGAGTTTTACCTCGTCGGCCGTAAAGTTCGTGCCGTTATCAGTGATGATGCTGTGGGGGACACCGTAACGGTGTACGACCCCGGATATGAAGTCTATCACCGGTCCAGATTCGACCGTCTTAACAAGTTTGGCTTCTATCCATTTGGTGAACTTGTCCACCATGACCAGTAAGTATTTTTTCTTGTGGGTTCCGCCTTTAAGGGGTCCAACCATGTCAAGCCCCTAGACCGCGAAAGGCCAAGTAATGGGGATAGTTTGGAGGGTGGTGGGTGGCATATGGCTTTGGTTTGAGAAAAGTTGGCAACCGACGCATTGTTGGACCAAGTCCTAAGCGTCTACCCGGGCCGTCGGCCAATAAAAGCATGCACGGAAAGCCTTGCTTACAAGGGACCGAGCTGGAGCGTGATGACCACCGAGTCCGGCATGAATTTCAGCCAGCAAGTTCCGCCCTTCCTCTTCGGAGATGCACCTTTGAAGGACTCCGGTAGTACTTTTCTTATAAAGTTCTCCCTCATGGACTTTGTAGGCTTTAGATCGCCGCACTATGCAGCGTGCCTCATTTTGGTCCTCTGGGAGCTCCTGCCTAGTAAGGCAGGCTAGGAATGGTTCTATCCACGAGGCGATGACGACCATTATTATGTGGGCTGAAGTTGTAATTTCATTGGCAGAACCTCTGATTATGTCAGATTGTTCGGTGCGGACAGTGCGGTTGGGTCCGGGCTGTTATTGCCAGGTTCCCCTTCCCATACTACGGATGGCTTGAACAAACTTTCCAAGAAGATGTTGGGGGGGGGGGGACTGCATCGCATTTTGCGCCGATGCGTGCCAGGACGTCTGCCGCCTGATTGTTTTCCCGGGCTATGTGGTGAAATTCGAGCCCCTCGAACCGATCTGACATTTTTAAGACGACATTGCGGTAAGCTGCCATTTTCGGATCCTTGGCATCGAAGTCTCCATTTATTTAGGATATCATGAGGTTCGAATCCCCGCTCACCTCTAGGCGTTGAATGCCCATGGATACTGCCATCCGGAGACCATGTAAAAGGGCCTCGTATTCGGCTGCATTGTTGGAGTCTGTGTACATAATCTGGAGTACGTATTGAACTGTGTCTCCCGTGGGGGACGTCAAAACGACGCCCGCCCCCAGACCGACCAACATTTTGGAGCCGTCGAAATGCATGATCCAGTTTGAATATGTGCCGTACTCTTTAGGGAGTTCGGCCTCCGTCCATTCTGCGACGAAGTCGGCCAAAACTTGCGACTTAATAGCTCGTCGTGTCTTGTAAGTTATGTCGAATGGGAGGAGCTCGATGGCCCATTTTGCAACCCGGCCCGTTGCATCGCGGTTATTTATAATATCATTAAGTGGTACTTCGGAGGCTACTATTATCGAACACTCTTGAAAGTAGTGTCGCAGCTTCCGGGATGCCATGAATACCGTGCATGCAATCTTTTGATAATGCGGGTACCGTGATTTGCATGGAGTGAGGACAGTGGACACATAGTAGACCGTCTTTTGAAGGGGGAATTTGTGTCCGTCCGTTTCTCGTTCGACGACGAGCACTGCGCTAACAACTGGTGTGTTGCTGCAATGTACAATAGCATTGGTTCGCCAATATTTGGAGCGGCCAGGACTGGGTTTGTTGCCAATATGGCTTTTATTTCGTTGAGTCCGGCCGTGGCGGTATCCGTCCACTCGAAGTATTCGGTGCGCCGAAGGAGGCGATAAAGGGGGAGTGCCTTTTCTCCCAAGCGGGAGATGAAGCGGCTTAGAGCCGCCACACATCCGGTTAATTTTTGTATTTGCTTGAGGTCCTTTGGGATATCCAATTGCGACAAAGCTCGGATCTTGGCTGGATTTGCTTCAATTCCTCTGTCGGATACGATGAAGCCCAAGAGCTTTCCGGCTGGAACGCCGAAAACGCATTTTTCTGGGTTGAGCTTGATGTCATATGTTCGGAGGTTATCGAATGTAAGCCTCAAGTCGTCTACTAGAGATTCGACATGTCTTGTTTTTATGACCACATCATCCACGTATGCCTCCATTGTTTTGCCGATCTGGTTTGCCAGACATGTCTGAATCATGCGCTGATATGTGGCGACGGCGTTTTTGAGCCCGAAGGGCATTGTGTTGAAGCAGAATGGGGCGTATGGTGTGATGAATACCGTTGCGGCTTGGTCTGATTCTGCCATCTTGATTTGATGGTAGCCGGAGTATGCGTCGAGGAAACACAACGAATCATGTCCTGCAGTGGCATCGATAATTTGATCGATGTGAGGGAGGGGAAGGGATCCTTTGGGCATGCCTTGTTAAGGTCTTTGAAATCGACGCACATGCGCCAGGATTTGTCCTTCTTTTGTACCATCACCAAGTTTGCTAGCCAGTCCGGATGTTTTATATCTCTGATGAATCCGGCCTCCAATAGCTTGGCTAGCTCCTCTCCCATAGCCTGTCTCTTGGGTTCGGAGAAAGACCGAAGGGCTTGTTTGACAGGTTTGAATCCTTTTAGGATATTTAAGCTATGTTCGGCCAGCCTGCGTGGGATTCCTGGCATGTCTGAAGGGTGCCAGGCGAAGATGTCCCAATTTTCACGTAGGAATTCTCGCAGTGCGGCGTCTACATCAGGGTTTAATTGTACCCCGATGGAAGCTGTTTTATTGGGGTCCATTGGATGGACCTGGAATTTGACTATTTCGTCCGCTGGTTTAAAGGAGGTGGACTTGGATCTTTTGTCGAGTATCATATCGTCCCTGTTTACCGTGGAGCGAAGCGTAGTCAGTTCCTCAACCGCTAGGGCTTCGGATAGTGCCTCGAGGGCTAATGCGTCTGTCTTGTTTTCGGCGCAGAGTGCTATGTCCGGATCACTAGCAAGAGTGATAATTCCGTTCGGCCCGGGCATCTTGAGCTTCATGTACCCGTAATGGGGTATTGCTTGGAAGATTGTAAACGCTTCCCGCCCTAGCAGAGCGTGGTATCCGCTACTGAATGGGGCCACCTGGAACGTGACCCTTCGGACCTGTAATTATCCGGCGTGCCGAACACCACATCTAGTGTGATTTTTTCTATACAGCGCGCTTCCCGACCGGGGATTATTCCTCGAAAGGTTGTGCTGCTTCGCTCGATGCGGTTCCAGTCTATTTCCATTTTTTGAAGGGTTTCCTCATAAATGAGGTTCAATCCGCTGCCTCCATCCATGAGTACCTTGGTGAGCCGAAAGCCGTCCAAATTGGACTGAGGACCAATGCGGCTGGTGCTCGGGCTGTTCGGAATTTAGGTTCATCACTGGCATTAAAAGTGATAGCCGTGTCACTCCATGGGTTTATTGTTGCTACTTGATAAACTTCGGCAAGACTGCGGAGTGTTCTTTTTCGCACATTATTTGATGTGAAAGTCTCGAAGACTGTTAAGACTGTACTGGTGTTCCTGGGGTGGTTTTCTGCGGCCTCTGGGATTAGGAGGTCTTCGCCAATTTTGGCCACCTGCCGGAGTATCCAACATGCTCTAAGGCTGTGAGTTGGTGTGGCGTCCTCTGTACTATGAATTTTACAGGGTCCATTAAGCCATCCTTCCAGTACGGTTCCATGCCCTGTAGAGGGTTTTGGTTTTTTGGTTTTCAACCCGGGTGTCTATCTATGATGCACCCTTTTACTTCGGACGAGGTTTCTACTCAGAGCCGGATTGTCCCAAATTTTAATTTCGGTTTTCCAGGCGCTTTCCATCGCACAGTACTTTTGTACTATGGACGCCAAGTCAGCGAAGCGTGTAATATCACGACGACTTATGGCATTGAGGATTCCCTCGTCCGTGCAATTATTGCGGAAAATTGAGATTGCGTCTTCCTCGCGGCCGTCCTTTATCCTGTTCATAACCAGGAGGAATCTCGCCCAGTAATGATGTACTGTTTCTTCGGGCTTTTGCCTGATTTGGGATAGATCGCTTATGTTCGGGTGGGTGGGTGGATTTAGATCTGAAACCTCACCCAATCTGAGACTCAGTGGCCAAGGAGTTTTCGAACTCTGAAGTTTGGATTCTTGGATGTTGTCCAATGAATCTAGCCCGTTGCCTGATTCTAAGTTCAGGTCTTGAGTTACGTCCTCCCCTCCGCGGGTATCCGGCTTGGAGGGATCGGGAATCCGGACGTAGCTAGTCCTTAGGATAGATGAAAGATTGCCGCACTGTGCCTCGACCACGACAACGTGATGGGTGGCTTGGCGAGAGTTAATTTCTCTTAGATCGGGTTTAAGCCCAACTTGGTCGTAATCTGTAGCGACCCCCAGAGCGGCGATGCGATCCAAGAGCTCGTTTACGGAGGAGAGCTCCATTGGATCTAACTGCTCGGCGAGTTCCGAGCTGACGTGAAGGTTGCTTTTGATGACCCGAGAGGTCACCGTCGCCGCAACAGCCGAACAGGCGGTCATAAGAAAACCACCTAGCCGGAGAGTTTGGCCGACAGCCAAGGCTCCCTTAGTAACGGCGCCGTCTTTAAAGACGGGAAGAGGCACCCTTCCTGATTGCAACGGCACAGAGGAACTCTCAATGAAAGCACCAATGTCGGTGTCAAAACCGGCGGATCTCGGGTAGGCGGTCCCGAACTGTGCGTCTAGGCGGATGGTAACAGGAGACGAGGGACACAATGTTTTACCCAGGTTCGGGCCCTCTTGATGGAGGTAAAACCCTACGTCCTGCTTGATTAATATTGATGATATGGGTAGTACAAGAGTAGATCTACCACGAGATCAAGGAGGCTAAACCCTAGAAGCTAGCCTATGGTATGATTGTTGTATGTTGGATTCTGTCCTACGGACTAAAACCCTCCGGTTTATATAGACACCGGATAGGGTTAGTGAGGGAGTCCTGGATTAGGGGGTGTTCGGATAGCCGGACTATACCTTCAGCCGGACTCCAGGACTATGAAGATACAAGATTGAAGACTTCGTCCCGTGTCCGGAAGGATCTTTTCTTGGCGTGGAAGGCAAGCTAGGCGTGCGGATATTCGAGATCTCCTACCATTGTAACCGACTCTGTGTAACCCTAACCCTATCCGGTGTCTATATAAACCGGAGGGTTGTAGTCCGTAGGACAACCATCATCATACACAATCATACCATAGGCTAGCTTCTAGGGTTTAGCCTCCTTGATCTCATGGTAGATCCACTCTTGTACTACCCATATCATCAATATTAATCTAGCAGGAGTAGGGGTTTACCTCCACCGAGAGGGCCCGAACCTGGGTAAAATAAAGTGTCCCTTGTCTCCTGTTACCATCCGACCTTGACGCACAGTTCGGGACCCCCTACCCGAGATCCGCCGGTTTTTACACCGACATTGGTGCTTTCATTGAGAGTTCCACTGTGTGATCGACAAAAGGATCGATGGCTCGCCTGCAGATCAACTGCGACTTCGGCATCTTCGTCACCAGCTCGACTGGTCACCTTGGTTCGACCAAGAATTGCGCCCCGTGTTCGGATCACCATGTTCGGACGAGGGCCTTCATCAAACATCAACTCCGATCTCTATCAAGATCACGGAGGAATCATCCATGAAGCTCGGGGGCTCAACGTCAACATTGCCCTCAAGCGACCGTGCTGTTTTTCTGGACAGCGAACTCGTATCTTCTGCCGCCACCTCCTCGAGTATCGCTTTGACGATCGCTTTGCTGGAATTGTGCGGAATTGAGTCTACAACAACCCTGGAAAATTTCGTCGAGTTCCGATGGAGGAATCTCCGGCAATCCATAATATACCGGAGCCCTGTCAAATCTGGACGGGAATCTGGACGAGTTTAGGGCGTGGTGTCCAGCTTCTAGCTCGGGCGTCCTTTGGAAGATCCAACCGTTGATCGGCTGCGGAATTACTATATCTACCACCCTTCAAAATTTCAGCTCGATCCGACCGTCCAAACTCCGGGAACCTTCCGATTAGTGCATCACTTTTCGGATCTGTTTTCTGCGCGAGAACGAATCCGACCCGAATTCATCTTTTTTATGAACGGGATTTCGGACATCCTTTTTGAAGGAATTTTTGTATGGGATATTGTTTATTGTTCCCGAACACATCCCACTAACTTTAAGATCTTTTGAACATGATCTTCAACATCATTGCTGGTGTCAAACCAGTCTGACAATATTGCTCCACGGCTGCCGACCTGTGCTAGACACGTCGTCACTTTGTTGAGCCGAGCTCAACTTCTTCGGATCATCATCTCGGCAAGCCGAACAAGAGTCTGGCATCGCGAAGGACAAATCATTACCAACATCGCCGCCCCACGGATTACACGGAGCGGGCATACCGGCATCACCGCACGGTCGCTTCATCAAGTCGGCATCTACCACGTCACGACCTGCATCGGCAGGGCCGCACTGTTGCCCCTTCAAGCCGGTGTCCATCACGCCGGACTACTTCGACTCATCGACTGGCCTCGAGGCTTCGACATCTCGGCTGGACCGGAGAATTCATCATCTCTTCATCAACCTACTCTAGACACTTTGGCGTCACTAGCCGACCAGCTTCGTCACGATTGGCCGGACCGAGGGCTTCGCCGGCGAGCCAACCTTTGCCAGCATCATCTTCCTTTGGATTACTACAACAAATAAACCAGGTGCTATTAATCCTAATATTTTTTGCATGTTTGGGTTCATTTTTCCCAAGGAATTATTACTCTGGTTTGTCCATCATATGTTCACAGGTCTATCAAATGGTGGCCGCATTAACGAGGTCGCATGCTGGTTCGGTCAGTCTCCGTACATAGTCCGGCGAACGCCGCATCCGGAGCGCGGACCGACCTGTGAATTCAGGCTTTGCCACGCCTGTACCGCATCACGCCGACGCCCTGCACCGACATCGACTTCGGCGCCAGGCCATATTTCTTTTATTACTCACTTTGCATAAATTATTCATTACGCAACGACTTTTTATTTATCATTATTACCATTATCTCCCGTTTGCACTATTTTTTGTGCACAGGAAAATGATCCGGGGACTTCGGCGTCACTCTGCCGGTCTGCATCGACCGTGCTATGTCACCACTTCGGCGTGTCGAGCTCTCCGCTCCGCCACCTCGGGACCAGCTTGGGGGATAGAACCTTGTCCCGCATCAAGCTCGGACTGCGAACACATTAAACCAGCTAAGTCGCTTTCATGCTCAAAGCTTTAATTTCTAACTTGTGTTCGGTTTGATCAAGCGTTATACTTTTTTGAAAAAAAAAGTTGCTTGTAAAAAAAATTTCTTGTCCAAACTTTGTTCACACATACTTGACGCGCTACCCGCGCTCATTATACCTGGGGGCTTCTTTAACAGAAGCTTATTAATACGGGCTTTATGCCCAACACATGTGTCACACTTCCGCATGTACCTTTTATTCACCATTATATGCATCGATATGACTTAAGTTTTGGCCAAGCTGGGTTGCCTGGCTCCTGTGCTTACCCCTACGTTCCTGATTGTTCGGCTAGGTGGTAAAGGGAGCACCTCTGCGATTGTTACTGCCGGGTCAGCCGGATGTGTACCTCAGACTGGGTGAAGACGAAAGCTAGCGTTCTTAAGGGAATACTCGGTCGATGAACTAAAAGATGATTTCTTACCTATTTATTTATCTGCCCCCAGATGCTTTTCTGCTCTTTTCGCAGTCCGGACATGCACTTTAGGGTATGCCTCCCAGTGAAAGGAACCCCTAACGGAACTATTCTCCCTGGAAGATGTTTCTTACTAACCATGTAATATAACATAACTACTTGGGCACTTGTCTGATAAAGCACTAATGACCCCTACGCCTGGTCTCCACGCATGCCCCGGTTTTTATAACCGCGAGGGTATTCGGACACACTCCGGACTATTGGGTCTAGAGGTTGAAGCGAAAAGGTCCGCTACGACAAACGATCTACAATCCGGCTAGAAGGCATTCTACATGTCACTTTACATTATATAGTCAACTTTTACCCAAGTCACTTGAGGGGCTCTTATGTTTATTTGGGCCGTTTCATACTAAGTGTTTTTCTTCTTAGTCGTTGCAAAGTTATTATTATTTATCACTCCTTTTTTTCGACACGAGTGTGCAGTCACTAGCCGGGGAGCCTAATTTCTCTCTCAAAAGCCGCTAGAGTTTAGTTTGCTAAACTGGCCTGATGAGAAGTACTCCGCCCTCGGGATAGGAGGTTGAAGCCGTAGGCTGACCCGCTCGAAGTCTTGAGATAGGATGTATCATGTTAAAGCACGACAGAAGCACTTCCTTTTTCTAAGACCAATTTTCGGGTTGGCACCGAACACTTGATATTGTTCGGACGTCATGTTTTTACTGACGTTTCTTGGTTTTCCAAGCTTTTTGGCACTTTTAAACTATTTGTGCTTTTCCAGCATTAGTCTCGCAGTGCAACGCCGGACACCTTTTAGGGATTCGGCAAAAACATTCTCAGATATTGCTATATATGCATGGGTTTCAAATTGTGTCTTCGGTCAATAGTTGGGTTGCCCGGCTCCCGCACTTGCTTCCTACGTTCCGTTTTGTTCGGCTAAGCGTGCAAAGGGAGAACCACTGCGATTGTGCGTCCAGCTCACACGATTAAGCACCTCAGTGGAGAAAGCCGAAAACTGACTGTCACGATAAGCGTAAACTGGTCAGCGATCCGATGACTATGTTAAATAACAGGCAGTTCATAACATTGGCCGAAGTGTTTACGGCTTGACCTCGACTGTCGCCGAACACTACCGGGGGCTATTAACTAGCCTCCCAAACTAAATCCTCGATATTTTGCTCTTACATTGGAGCTGAGGTTTTATGATCATGCTTAGCATGACAACCCAAAGAAAGGAACCGATAGCGGGACTATTTTCTTTGGAAGACATTTCTTCTGTTAAATAGTAATATACCATATCTCTCCGCGTACCTTTGTTTATAAAACCGTATGGCCAGATTGCCTTGTTTGTCGTAAATCTTTGCCCTCATGAAGGCTTTATAAAGTAAGACAAACACTCCTCGGCTACTAGCCGAGGAGGTGGAAGCCGATGGTCGGTCAACAAAGTTTTATTCAATGCGGATCCGAGCATTAAATGACGTAAAGTACTTGGATACATAGAGTCATTACACACAATTTGTGATTTTACTATGGATATCGATCCTTAATTCGGCCACCCGTGCCCGCATTAAGGCTCGGGGGCTGGTGGCCTTCGGGCTTATTATTTACAAATATTAAAGGGGCACATCGATCCCCTGATCTGGTGTTGCCACCTGACCAGTGTCTCGGGGGCTACTGCATTGCCTGTCCAATGCAGAAAATTTTATGTATAATATAGTTTTCGAGGAGATTTTGATCCTCGGGTTGGTCGGCCGCACCCAACCTGAGTCTCGAGGACTGAGCACGCCGCTTTTAGTGTCCCGAAGTATTCTGCCGAGCTAGGACTTGATCCTCAGGCCGATTTTACAAACCGACCTGAGTCTCAGCGGCTACTGGGATCAGCGGTCTTATGTCATCCTTCATGTGCATCTCGGGTTTTAGACCGATACCCACCTTGAGGGCTACTGGCTATATATCTCGGCAGAGAATAAATTGCACCAATCAAGACTATTGATGAAAATCGGCCCACATTCGGGGTGGTGCGCCACCTCGGAAGCAGTCCGGCATAAAGCTCGGGTGCTAGTGGCTGGCTCCATAGAGGGCATTTCCGGCATTAAGCTCGGCTAAACTCCTTCAAACTTCTTTGAACCAAGGTGATTTACGACACCTCGGATATAGTCTAGCGTTGGAGCTCGAATATACAATCCGGCGTTGGAGCTCGGATACATAGTCCGGCGTTGGAGCTCGGATACATTCCGGCGTTAGAGCTGGGAAGCGGTCGGGCGCTGGAGCTCGGGTGCGAAGAAGATGGGTAGGCAAAGGAGGAAGAAGGCGTAGGTAAAAAGGTGGATCCTTATCCCCTTATATGGGCGGATGCGGCTATGCGTCCCCACCGGCCTAGTAAAACTCGCTTGCCTCCCAAGAGCCGTGATAAATGGCGCGGTTGGGTTACCCACGTCCGTATTGATGAGAATCCCGTTAAAAGGGGCACACGATCTCTGCTTTGACAAGACGTGCCAAGGAAATCGCCTCGCTAAACACGCTGAGATGGAACAATGAAAACAATTTATATAAAGAGCTTGGCCGCAGTGTTATGACGCACTGCGGAATACGTCAACATATTTGATTTGTGTTTATATTATTCTCTATATGGCAATATGTGGAAACTTATTTTGCAGAGCCGGACACTATTTTTGGTGTTTACAATCTTCTTGAAGACCTTGGAGGAGGAACCCGCCTTGCAATGCCGAAGACAATCTGCGCGCCTGACTCATCATCATTGAAGCCTGGTTCAGGGGCTACTGAGGGAGTCCTGGATTAGGGGGTGTTCGGATAGCCGGACTATACCTTCAGCCGGACTCCAGGACTATGAAGATACAAGATTGAAGACTTCGTCCCGTGTTCGGAAGAATCTTTTCTTGGCGTGGAAGGCAAGCTAGGCGTGTGGATATTCGAGATCTCCTACCATTGTAACCGACTCTGTGTAACCCTAACCCTATCCGGTGTCTATATAAACCGGAGGGTTGTAGTCCGTAGGACAACCATCATCATACACAATCATACCATAGGCTAGCTTCTAGGGTTTAGCCTCCTTGATCTCGTGGTAGATCCACTCTTGTACTACCCATATCATCAATATTAATCTAGAAGGAGTAGGGTTTTACCTCCACCGAGAGGGCCCGAACCTGGGTAAAATAAAGTGTCCCTTGTCTCCTGTTACCATCCGACCTTGACGCATAGTTCGGGACCCCCTACCCGAGATCCGCCGGTTTTGACACTGACAGTTAGGGTTACACAAAGTCGGTTACAATGGTAGGAGATATGAATATCCGCATCGCCAAGCTTGCCTTCCACGCCAAGGAAAGTCCCTTCCGGACACGGGACGAAGTCTTCAATCTTGTATCTTCATAGTCCAGGAGTCTGGCTGAAGGTCATAGTCCGGCCATCCGGACACCCCCTAATCCAGGACTCCCTCAGCAGCTCCTGACGACGAGTACGCCCTCAAGTGGGCGAAAGGAGGACTACGTCCAGGAGCAGGTCCGCCGCCAGCGCCGGGCGTACGCGGATCTCCAGGCCCAGCGCCGCGGGCGCGAGGAGGGCGGCGTCATCGTCCTCGGCAGCGACGAGGAGGACGATGCCGGGCCGTCTAGCGCGCCCCCATGCCTCGGCAACCCTGGCCAGGGCTGCAGCAGGGACGGCGCCGGCCCAAGCCAGTCGCGCGACGACGACGAGGATGACGGCGATGGTGGTGACTACACCCGCTTCTACAGGCTTCTCGGCATGTAGACGGCAGCGGCGGCAATGGCGGTGGCAGCTAGGCGTAGTTTAGGCGTAGTTCAGGCATAGTTTGCATGTTTTCATGTTTTCTATTCAAATTTCAATGAAGTTTCGCCGAGTTCGTGCAAAAGTCGCCGAGTTTGCACATATTTTCATACGCAACATCGCCGAACCCAGGGCGACCTGTGGGCCACGACCGGGAGCTAGGTCGCCCCACGCGCCAATCTAGTGTCGGCTCGCCTCCAGGAGGCTCTTTTTCGGCACCCTAGGGGGCCAAACGGCTGAAGATGCTCTCACAACCACGACCCCAAGACTGACCAGATCAACGTACCTCCCACCCTCAAGCGCCTAGAGCATCGACAAGTGGGTCGCGCGGACCGGAGGGAGAAGCCATGGAGTACGATGCATTGCGCCCCGGATGCCCACGCCATAAAGAGCGGTCCAAAACCAACGTAGCTTCCAAAGTCTCCAAATCCAACACCGACCACACCGCGAATAGCCAAGGCAGTGCCTTCATGAAGGGGGCAATGTAGAGACTCCACCGCCGTCCAATCCGGCGAATTGGACCTAGAGTTTCCTTCAATAATTGAAAAGGGGCACGAAGAGAAGGCCATGGAGTCGCATCCATGAAGGAGATGGCACCCACAAGTGCCATCATAACTAGCACCCGCAAGCCGAGCCCCAACCTACCACCGAACACCCCAAAGGCCGCCGGATTAGGAAGCGGAGATGTGGAAAACCATTGCAAGATGGGGGGTTATCATCAACTTGTTTTCAATATTTCTCACAAAAAACACTCGTTTCAGTATTTCTTATATGAATATTTTGAGATTCATTTCAGAAATACCTTGAGAACTAGACCCAAATTTTCCCTGCAAAAATGAGAAAACTAGGCCCAACATTGACGGGTTTTTTAGACTGCGTGAGTTATTGTGGTGTTTCATTATTCCTCCGAGGTGACAGACAATACGCCCCACATTCTTTGAAGGAGATCTGTTCTTCATTCCTACTTTTGTGCATGTGTCCATTTTGTGAAGGGTGTGGTGTTGCTTTTTTTGCAGGTTAAAAACTTGTACTCCCTCAGTAAACTAATATAAGAGCATTTAGAATACTAAAGTAGTGATCTAAACGCTCTTATATTAGTTTACAGAGGGAGTATTATTGAGATGGATTCAAGTCTGTCTTACAAAGATCAACTACTTGCGGGGGGCCTGAACCCAACCAGACCACAGTTCTCTTTCTATTTTACCAAAATTAGTTAAGAAATCACTAACCACATTCTGGTTGTGTTTGACATGAGTGATACAAGTTGTAGGAAGCGTTCTCAAGTGTTTTATTTCAGCAACAAGAGAAGCAAAGACTGATCTGTCAATTGTTGGGTCCTTCAACATATTCACTGCTGATATGGAATCCATCTCAATTTGGATAGGTAGCTCTGTTCTCTGAATAGCTAAGGATAGCCCCTCCATGCAGGCAGATAATTCAACTTCAAGTGCACATCTACAAGAGAGCAGCTCCCTTGTGACGCCCCTAATTCAATGCCGCTTCGAGCGAGGAACCGGCTTTGTCCGGCCAAGGCGTGGATAGCGCCCCGAACTCGGTCTTCCGCATACTAGGGGCTTCGCCGAAATTTAAAATTATAGAGTTCTATGGCTAAGTGAGAGTGTTCAAGCATTATAGTCTGATTGCCTTGTTCGTTGTGCTGAGCGCCTCCCTCGATGGACCCAATCATGGGAAAAAGAGCGCTCAGGTTTATCCCAAACACCCCAGCACTAATGGCATGGGGGCAGAAGTCGACGACTGACCATCTCTCAATTTTTGATAAACGGCCGCGCAGAAAGTAATATTTTAAATTCAAACAAGCATTGCTTAGCGCATATGAACAAGTTTTCAGCGCACAGGATAACACGAGCGAGTTCATTAAAAAATTACATCCTTGGTACATTCATCCGCCATAAGGCGGGCACTAGCAAGAACATCCTTGTAATAGTTCCCGGGCTTGCGATGCTCCTTCCCCGGCGGCGACCCGTCCCTCACAAGCTTCTCACCGTCCAGCTTACCCCAGTGCACCTTTGCACGGGCAAGGGCCCTACGGGCACCTTCGATGCAAACGGAGCGCTTGATGACCTCGAGCCTTGGACAGGCCTCCACCAGCCGCCGTACCAGCCCGAAGTAGCTCCCAGGCAGGGCCTCTCCAGGCCACAGTTGGACTATGAAGCCCTTCAGGGCCTGTTCGGCCGCCTTGTGGAGCTCGACCAGCTGCTTCAGCTGGTCGCTCAAGGGCACAGGGTGTCCGGCCTCAGCGTACTGAGACCAGAACACCTTCTCCGTCGAGCTGCCTTCCTCGGCTCGGTAGAATGCGGCGGCATCGGATACGCTGCGGGGAAGATCTGCGAATGCCCCTGGAGAACTCCGGATTCGGGTAAGTAACAAGTAATTTACTTTTATATGTCTGCTTTGCATAAAGAATGCCTTACCCGCCGCTATCTTTTTCACCGCCTCCAACTCTTGGAGGGCCTTCTGGGATTCGGCCTTGGCAGACTCGGCAGTTTTAAGGGCCGCCGCGAGCTCGGACGCTCGCGCCTTCGAGTCAAGCTCCAAACTCTCATGTTTTTTCATGAGAGCCTGAAGCTCTTGCTGCACCTCGCCAATCTGGGCCTCAAATTTCTCTCGCTCGGTGCGCTCCGTGGCCGCTCTCTTTTCGGCCTCGGACAGCGCCTGCTTGAGGGTCGCCACCTCAGTCGTGGCCCCTACAATAAGCAGCACAATCCTGTTATTTTTGCAATTGCATCTTTTTTGTATATATTTTTTCTATAAGGTATCTCTTACCTTCTTTCTCCTTGAGCTGCCGTTTGGCAAGGCCGAGCTCTTGTTCGGTCCGCTCGAGGCCCTGCTTCAGGGCACCCACCTCCGCAGTCAGTGCGGTGGTGGCTAGCAGCGAAGCCTGCATACGCATATTGACTCTTTTTTGTTAGACTCCTGCGAAATTTAATAGATCCTCTGTTCGGCTTTTCTTTCCGAACGCCAAAAAGAGCATCAGGGGCTACTGCCTATGCGGTAATATTTTTACATATTTTACTTACCTCGAAGCCTGTTAGAAGGCTGGCACAAGCTTCAGTCAGTCCGCTCTTGGCAGACTGAACCTTCTGGATCACCGTACTCATAATAGTACGGTGCTCCTCGTCGATGGAGGCGTCGTTAAGCATCTCCAGCAGATTTTCCGGCACCTCCGGCTGGACGGAGGCTGCCGGCTCAGAAGGCTTGCTCCTCTTAGAAGGAGTTCGCCTACCGCGGTCCGAAACTGTTGAGGATTCCGGCGCGGTGTCCGGCTCAAAGCCGGACTTGGAGCCCTGGGGGGTCTTGTCCCCTTTACTCCTGGGGTCCGGGAGGTCGCCTCGCGGCTCCTCCAGGACCACCTCCTCTTGCCCCGGAGCTTGTCGCGACGCCTCTTTGGCGTCATCCGCAGTGCGGGGGGAGACAGTGGGCGGAACTGAGTTCACGTCCGATGAATCTAGCGAGCCGCTCGACGACTCGTCGAGTCCGGCCTGGGGCGGCCTGCATAATTATATTCGACATTAGGGAAAAGTTGTGCAACAACAGGGATATTATGAGTTACTCTGGTATCTGAATACTTACGATTTCGCCGGACGCTTGGCCCTGTCCGGCCACTCCTCTTCGTCCTCGTCGGCATCGGGGGAGTAGTCTGGTGGAGGGGTCTTCCTTTTCCTGGACCCTTCGGCCTCCCCTGCTGGGGTGGCCTTCCTCTTCTTTCCTCCCCTCGCTGGAGGGGGAGAGGTTTCTTCTTCCTCCTCCTCGTCTTCACGGGAGGAGAGCGTCTCGGATCCGTCGGACGACGAATCCGACACCACCACATGACGGGAACTCTTTCGAGTCCCCGTGGCCTTTTTCTTCTTGGCCTTCTTCTCCGGCACCAAGTAAGGCGCCGGAGCCAGCAGCTTCGATAAACGAGCGTCTGCTGGGTCTTCGGGCAAAGGAGCCGGACAGTTAATTGGTCCGGACTTCACTTGCCATTCCTGTCAAAGGTAAGGGAGTTTAGATCCCGCATAGAGTCAAACTATGAGAAACAAATGTCCTGTAAAAGGTAAATATAACTCACCGCACTAGCTTGATGCTGCGTGTTGAATCCGCGATCCTCGGATGCGGATGCGGGAGCCTCGGCGCCTTTGAAAAGCACCTTCCAGGCGTCTTCGTACATCGTATCGTAGAGCCTATTCAGGGTTTGGTGCTGCGTCGGGTCGAACTCCCACAGATTGAAGTCCCGTTGTTGACACGGGAGGATCCGGCAGACGAGCATAACCTGGACTATATTGACAAGCTTGAGTCGCTTGTTCACCAGGGACTGGATGCATGTTTGCAGTCCGGTCACCTCTCCCTCGTCGCCCCATGACAAGCCCGTCTCTTTCCAGGACGTGAGCCGCATAGGGGGTCCAGACCGGAACTCAGGGGTTGCGATCCATTCCGGATCACGCGGCTCGGTGATGTAAAACCACCCTGACTGCCAACCCTTCAAGGTCTCCACAAAGGAGCCCTCGAGCCATAGGACGTTGGCCATCTTGCCCGCCATGGCGCCTCCGCACTCTGCTTGGCTGCGGCGCACCACCTTCGGCTTGACGTTGAAAGTCTTGAGCCAGAGGCTGAAATGGGGACGGATGCGGAGGAAGGCCTCGCACACGACGATAAACGCCGAGATGTTGAGGATGAAGTTTGGGGCCAGATCGTGGAAATCCAGGCCATAGTAGAACATGAGCCCCCGGACAAATGGGTGGAGAGGAAAGCCCAGTCCACGGAGGAAGTGGGGAAGGAATACAACCCTCTCATGGGGCTCTGGGGTGGGGAGAAGCTGCCCCTTTTCAGGGAGCCGGTGCGCAATGTCTTTGGACAAGTATCCGGCCTTCCTCAGCTTTTTGACATGGCCCTCCGTGACGGAGGAGACCACCCACTTGCCTCCCGCTCCGGACATTGCTGGAGAAGGTTGAGGTGGGAAGTGCGGGCTTGGGCACTGGAGCTCGAGTGCGCAGAAGATGGATAGGCAAAGGAGGAAGAAGGCGTAGGTAAAAAGGTGGATCCTTATCCCCTTATATGGGCGGATGCGGCTATGCGTTCCCACCAGCCTAGTAAAACTCGCTTGCCTCCCAAGCGCCATGGTAAATGGCGCGGTTGGGTTACCCACGTCTGTATTGATGAGAATCTCGTAAATGGGGGACACGATCTCTGCTTTGACAAGACGTGCCAAGGAAACCGCCTCGCAAAACACGCTGAGGTGGAGAAGTGAAAACGATTCGAATAAAAGCTTGGCCGTAGTGTGATGTCACGCTACGGGATACGTCAGCAGATTAGATTTGTGTTAATTTTATTCTCTCTATGGCAGTATGTGGAAACTTATTTTGCAGAGCCGGACACTACTCTTAGTGTTCACAATCTTTTATGAAGAACTTGGAGGAGGAACCCGAATTGCAATGCCGAAGACAATCTGCGCGCCGGACTCGTCGTCATTGAAGCCTGGTTCAGGGTCTACTGAGGGAGTCCTGGATTAGGGGGTGTCCGGATGGCCGGACTATACCTTCAGCCAGACTCCTGGACTATGAAGATACAAGATTGAAGACTTCGTCCCGTGTCCGGATGGGACTTTCCTTGGCGTGGAAGGCAAGCTTGCCGATGCGGATATTCAGATCTCCTACCATTGTAACCGACTTTGTGTAACCCTAACCCTCTCCGGTGTCTATATAAACCGGAGGGTTTTAGTCCGTAGGACAACAACTCCAACATACAACAATCATACCATAGGCTAGCTTCTAGGGTTTAGCCTCCTTGATCTCGTGGTAGATCTACTCTTGTACTACCCATATCATCAATATTAATCAAGCAGGACGTAGGGTTTAACCTCCATCGAGAGGGCCCGAACCTGGGTAAAACTTCGTGTCCCTTGTCTCCTGTTACCATCCGCCTAGACGCACAGTTCGGGATCCCCTAACCGAGATCCGCCGGTTTTGACACCGACAATCGGTGGACTGAACTGCAGAATGCCAGAATAAGAGGGGGATAGCTAATCCTATCGAAGATTACGCTTTTGGCAGTGCTACCTCTTGAGCACTGCGTTGGTTTTCCCCGAAGAGGAGAGGATGATGCAGTAAAGTAGCGTAAGTATTTCCCTTAGTTTTTGAGAACCAAGGTATCAATCTAGTAGGAGGCCACGCGCAAGTCCCTCGTACCTGCACAAAACGATAGCTACTCGCAACCAACGCGATTAGGGGTTGTCAATCCCTTCACAGTCACTTACAAGAGTGAGATCTGATAGAGATGATAGATAATATTTTTGGTATTTTTGGTATAGAGATTCAAAGCAAAAAGTAAAAGGCAAAGTAAAAAAGCAAAGCAAGATTAAAGTGATGGAGATTGATATGACGAGAATAGACCCGGGGGCCATAGGTTTCACTAGTGGCTTCTCTCAAGAGCATAAGTATTCTACGGTGGGTGAACAAATTATTGTTGAGCAATTGACAGAATTGAGCATAGTTATGAGAATATCTAAGGTATGATCATGTATATAGGCATCACGTCCGAGACAAGTAGACCGACTCCTGCCTGCATCTACTACTATTACTCCACTCATCGACCGCTATCCAGCATGCATCTAGAGTATTAAGTTAAAAACAGAGTAACGCCTTAAGGAAGATGACATGATGTAGAGGGATAGTTTCATGCAATATGATAAAAACACATCTTGTTATCCTCGATGGCAACGATGCAATACGTGCCTTGCTGCCCCTTCTGTCACTGGGAAAGGACACCGCAAGATCGAACCCAAAGCTAAGCACTTCTCCCATGGCAAGAAAAACCAATCTAGTAGGCCAAACCAAACTGATAATTCGAAGAGACTTGCAAAGATAACCAATCATACATAAAAGAATTCAGAGAAGATTCAAATATTATTCATAGATAGACTTGATCATAAACCCACAATTCATCGGTCTCAACAAACACACCGCAAAAAGAAGATTACATCGAATAGATCTCTACGAGAGAGGGGGAGAACATTGTATTGAGATCCAAAAAGAGAGAAGAAGCCATCTAGCTAATAACTATGGACCCGAAGGTCTGAGGTAAACTACTCACACTTTATCGGAGGGGCTAGGATGATGTAGAATCCCTCCGTGATGACGGCCCTCTCTGGGGAGCTCCAGAACAGGCCCCAAGATGGGATCTCGTGGATACAGAAAGTTGCGGCGGTGGAATTAGGTTTTTGGCTCCTGTTATGACTGTTTGGGGGTAGGAAGGAGTACGTCGGTGGAGCACCGAGGGGCCCACGAGGCAGGGGGCGCGCCCTATAGGGGGGGTGCCCCCCACCCTCGTGACCTCCTCTGTTGCTTCTTGGAGTAGGGTCCAAGTCTCCTAGATCACGTTCGGTGAGAAAATCACGTTCTCGAAGATTTTATTCCGTTTGGACTCCGTTTGATATTCTGTTTCTCTGAAACTCTGAAATAGGCAAAAAAATAGCAATTCTGGGCTGGGCCTCCGGTTAATAGGTTAGTCCCAAAAATAATATAAAAGTGGAAAAATAAAGCCCAATATAGTCCAAAACAGTAGATAATATAGCATGGAGCAATCAAAAATTATAGATACATTGGAGACGTATCAGGCATCCCCAAGCTTAATTCCTGCTCGTCCTCGAGTAGGTAAATGATAAAAAGAGAATTTTTGATGCGGAGTGCTACTTGGCATAATTTCAATGCAAATCTTCTTAATTGTGGTATGAATATTCTGATTCGAAAGATTCAAGACAAAAGTTTATGTTGACATAAAAATAATAATACTTCAAGCATACTAACAAAGCAATTATGTCTTCTCAAAATAACATGGCCAAAGAAAGTTATCCCTACAAAATCATATAGTCTGGCTATGCTCTATCTTCACCACACAAAGTATTTATATCATGCACAACCCCGATGACAAGCCAAGCAATTGTTTCATACTTTAACATTTTCAAAACTTTTTCAATCTTCACGCAATACATGAGCGTGAGCCATGGATATAGCATTATATGTGGAATAGAATGGTGGTTGTGGAGAAGACAAAAAGAGGGGAAGATAGTCTCACATCAACTAGGCGTATCAACGGGCTATGGAGATGCCCATTAATAGATATTAATGTGAGTGAGTAGGGATTGCCATGCAACGGATGCACTAGAGCTATAAGTATATGAAAGCTCAACAAAAGAAACTAAGTGGGTGTGCATCCAACTTGCTTGCTCACGAAGACCTAGGGCATTTTGAGGAAGCCCATCATTGGAATATACAAGCCAAGTTCTATAATGAAAAATGCCCACTAGTATATGAAAGTGATATCATAGGAGACTCTCTATCATGAAGATCATGGTGCTACTTTGAAGCACAAGTGTGGTAAAAGGATAGTAACATTGTCCCTTCTCTCTTTTTCTCTCATTTTTTATTTGGGCCTTTTTTATGGCCTCTTTTTTTTCGTCCGGAGTCTCATCCCGACTTGTGGGGGAATCATAGTCTCCATCATCCTTTACTCACTTGGGACAATGCTCTAAAAATGATGATCATCACACTTTTATTTTTCTTACAACTCAACAATTACAACTCGATACTTAGAACAAATATGACTCTATATGAATGCCTCCGGCAGTGTACCTAGATATGCAATGAATCAAGAGTGACATGTATGAAAGAATTATGAATAATGGCTTTGCCACAAATACAATGTCAACTACATGAACATGCTAGCAATATGACAATGATGGGGTGTGTCATAATAAACCGAACGGTGGAAAGTTGTATGGCAATATATCTCGGAACAACTATGGAAATGCCATGAAAGGTAGGTATAGTGGCTGTTTTGAGAAAGGTATATGGTGGGTGTATGATACCGGGGAAAGGTGCGCGGTATTAGAGAGGCTAGCAATGGTGGAAGGATGGGAAATAGTACATATAATCCATGGACTCAACATTAGTCATAAAGAACTCATATACTTATTGCAAAAATTTAGAAGTTATCAAAGCAAAGTATTACACGCATGCTCCTAGGGGGATAGATTGGTAGGAAAAGACCATCGCTCGTCCCTGACCGCCACTCATAAGGAAGACAATCAATAAATAAATCATGCTCTGACTTCATCACATAACGGTTCACCATACGTGCATGCTACGGGAATCACAAACTTCAACGCAAGTATTCTTTAAATTCACAACTACTCAACTAGCATGACTCTAATATCACCATCTTCATATCTCAAAACAATTATCATACTTCAATCTTTTCTTAGTATTCAATGCACTCAAAAGAAAGTTTCACATATCTTGAATACTAAGCATATTATTATTAAGCAATTTACATGCTATTAAGACTCTCAAAATGATCTAAGTGAAGCATGAGAGATCAATAGTTTCTTTAAAACAAATCCACCACCATGCTCTAAAAGATCTAAGTGAAGCACATAGAGCAAAACTACAACGCTCAAAAGATATAAGTGAAGCACATAGAGCAAAACTACAACGCTCAAAAGATATAAGTGAAGCACATAAAGTATTCTATCAAACTTTAATTCATAAATGGCTCTCTCAAAAGGTGTGTACAGAAAGGATGATTGTGGCACACTAGCAAACAAAGACACAAATAATACAAGACGCTCCAAGCAAAACACATATCATGTGGTGAATAAAAATATAGCTCCAAGTAAATTACCGATGGAAGTAGACGAAAGAGGGGATGCCTTCCGGGGCATCCCCAAGTTTTGACTTTTTGGTGTCCTTGGATTATATTGGGGGTGCCATGGGCATCCCCAAGCTTAGGCTCTTGCCACTCCTTGTTCCATAATCCATCAAAAGAATTTACCCAAAACTTGAAAACTTCACAACACAAAACTCAATAGAAATCTCGTGAGCTCCGTTAGAGAAAGAAAACAAAAGACTACTTCAAGGTACTGTAATGAACTCATTCTTTATTTATATTGGTGTTAAACCTACTGCATTCCAACTTCTCTATGGATTATAAACTATTTTACTAGCCATAGATTCATCAAAATAAGCAAACAACACACGAAAAACAGAATCTGTCAAAAACAGAACAGTCTGTAGTAATCTGTAACTAACGCAAACTTCTGGAAATCCAAAAAACCTACCAAAATAGTACGACCTAGACAATTTGTTTATTGATCAGAAGAAATTGGAATAAGTATTTTATCACGTTCTGGTGATTTTTAACAATTGTTTTCGTGAATAGAAAGATTCTGGAAATTACAGCAAGAGCAAATAACTATCATCCAAGAAGATCCTATAGGTCTAACTTGACACAAACACTAACTAAAACACAAAACCACATCTAAACAGAAGGTAGATGGATTATTTATTCCTAAACATAAGCAAAAACAGAAAACTAAAAATAAAATTGGGTTGCCTCCCAACAAGCGCTATCGTTTAACGCCCCTAGCTAGGCATAAAAACGAGGATAGATTTAGGTATTGCCATAATAGTTGTATGGCAAATCATGAAAACTTCTCTCATATTCTCTACGTTCAGCAGCAAGTTTTCTTTGAGGCAAGCAAAAATAATCAAAAGGGCTAAATTTAATGGGACAAAAGTCCCCAAGATCAATCTCGGGAGGTATGGGTTCCTCCCTAGGCCCTTTGTATTGCACAATCAATTCATCATTAAGAGCATTCTTTTGGCAAAAAGCTACAAGCCTTCGTTCAAGAGGAAAACCTAGTCCATTATTCTGAATAGCAAAATCATCATTAAGCTCGGAAATTTTATCAACTAGAACATCGGCAGGAACCTTTTTCCTAAGATTTTCATTATAAGCAATATGATCTAAAGATTGTAAACGCATCATGTATTCTTGATTAAAAAGGATAGCTTCAATGGGAGGATGAGTAGCATCTACTCTATAATGCGCAAAGATTTCTTTGGCCTCTTTTATTATAAATCTAAACTCATGAGCCAAAAAGATAGTGGCGGCACGCTTAACAGAAGAATGCTCAATATTAGAGAATTCTAAGAAGATTCATTGTATGCAAGGATGCATGTGCATAAATTGTCTTTCAAGTTCAACTATAAGCATGGCAATAGCGTCTGCAAGACTACTAGTTCTATGAAGAATAGAACCGCCCATAGAAGGCAAAGCACCGGCACAAGTAAAGAAATCTTGAATAACTCCTTTCCAATAATATTACCACTATCGACACGATATCTTTTTGTATGATAGGTAGGGGGTTCTTCAGCAGGAGCATCAGAATTTTCTATGATGTTGTTATCACCCATATCGGCGATAACTTCCCCAATTCCAAACATAACGACAAACAAGCGATCCAACACACGAGCAAACAAAAGGCAAGCGAGAAAAGGCAAACGGGAAAAGAGAAGGAGAAGGAGATTGGGAAAGAGAGGGCGAATAAAACGACAAGAGTGAAGTGGGGGAGAGGGAAACGAGAGGCAAATGGCAACTAATGTAATGCGAGAGATAGGGATTGTGATGGGTACTTGGTATGTTGACTTTTTGCGTAGACTCTCCGGCAACGGCGCCAGAAATTCTTCTTGCTACCTCTTGAGCACTGCGTTGGTTTTCCCCGAAGAGGAGAGGATGATGCAGTAAAGTAGCGTAAGTATTTCCCTCAGTTTTTGAGAACCAAGGTATCAATACAGTAGGAGGCCACACGCAAGTCCCTCGTACCTGCACAAAACGATAGCTACTCGCAACCAATGCAATTAGGGGTTGTCAATCCCTTCACAGTCACTTACGAGAGTGAGATCTGATAGAGATGATAGATAATAGTTTTGGTATTTTTGGTATAGAGATGCAAAGCAAAAAGTAAAAGGCAAAGTAAAAAGCAAAGCAAGATTAAAGTGATGGAGATTGATATGATGAGAATAGACCCGGGGGCCATAGGCTTCACTAGTGGCTTCTCTCAAGAGCATAAGTATTCTACGGTGGGTGAACAAATTACTGTTGAGCAATTGACAGAATTGAGCATAGTTATGAGAATATCTAAGGTATGATCATGTATATAGGCATCACGTCCGAGACAAGTAGACCGACTCCTGCCTGCATCTACTACTATTACTCCACTCATCGACCGCTATCCAGCATGCATCTAGAGTATTAAGTTAAAAATAGAGTAACGCCTTAAGCAAGATGACATGATGTAGAGGGATAGTTTCATGCAATATGATAAAAACCCCATCTTGTTATCCTCGATGGCAACGATGCAATACGTGCCTTGCTGCCCCTTCTGTCACTGGGAAAGGACACCGCAAGATCGAACCCAAAGCTAAGCACTTCTCCCATGGCAAGAAAAACTAATCTAGTAGGCCAAACCAAACTGATAATTCGAAGAGACTTGCAAAGATAACCAATCATACATAAAAGAATTCAGAGAAGATTCAAATATTATTCATAGATAGACTTGATCATAAACCCACAATTCATCGATCTCAACAAACACACCGCAAAAAGAAGATTACATCGAATAGATCTCCACGAGAGAGGGGGAGAACATTGTATTGAGATCCAAAAAGAGAGAAGAAGCCATCTAGCTAATAACTATGGACCCGAAGGTCTGAGGTAAACTACTCACACTTCATCGGAGGGGCTAGGATGATGTAGAAGCCCTCCGTGATGACGGCCCTCTCCGACGGAGCTCAGGAACAGGCCCCAAGATGGGATCTCGTGGATATAGAAAGTTGCGGCGGTGGAATTAGGTTTTTGGCTCCTGTTCTGATAGTTTGGGGGTACGTAGGTATATATAGGAGGAAGGAGTACGTCGGTGGAGCACCGAGGGGCCCACGAGGCAGGGGGCGTGCCCTATAGGGGGGGCGCCCCCCACCCTCATGACCTCCTCTGTTGCTTCTTGGAGTAGGGTCCAAGTCTCCTGGATCACATTCGGTGAGAAAATCACGTTCCCGAAGATTTTATTCCGTTTGGACTCCGTTTGATATTCTGTTTCTCCGAAACTCTGAAATAGGCAAAAAACAACAATTCTGGGCTGGGCCTTCGGTTAATAGGTTAGTCCCAAAAATAATATAAAAGTGGAAAATAAATCCCAATATAGTCCAAAACAGTAGATAATATAGCATGGAGCAATAAAAAATTATAGATACTGTAGGATCGAAAGTATGTTTAGAGGGGGGGGGGGTGATTAGACTACTTGACCAAATAAAAATCTAGCCTTTTCCCAGTTTTAGTTCTTGGCAGATTTTAGCTATCTTAGCACAAGTCAAGCAATCTCCACACAATTCAAGCAAGCATGCAAAAGAGTATATGAGCAGCGGAAAGTAAAGCATGCAACTTGCAAGAATGTAAAGGGAAGGGTTTGGAGGATTCAAACGCAATTGGAGACACGGATGTTTTTGTCGTGGTTCCGTTAGGTGGTGCTATCGTACATCCACGTTGATGGAGACTTCAACCCACGGAGGGTAACGGTTGCGCGAGTCCACGGAGGGCTCCACCCACGAAGGGTCCACGAAGAAGCAACCTTGTCTATTCCATCACGGCCGTCGCCCACGAAGGACTTGCCTCACTAGCAGTAGATCTTCACGAAGTAGGCGATCTCTTTGCCCTTACAAACTCCTTGGTTCAACTCCACAATCTTGTCGGAGGCTCCCAAGTGACACCTAGCCAATCTAGGAGACACCACTCTCCAAGAAGTAACAAATGGTGTGTTGATGATGAACTCCTTGCTCTTGTGCTTCAAATGATAGTCTCCCCAACACTCAACTCTCTCTCTCAGGATTTGGATTTGGTGGAAAGAAGAATTGAGTGGAAAGCAACTTGGGGAAGGCTAGAGATCAAGATTCATATGGTAGGAATGGAATATCTTGACCTCAACACAAGTGTAGGTGGTTCTCTCTCAGAAAATGTGTATTGGAAATGTAGGTATGTTCTGATGGCTCTCCCCACGAATGAAGAGTGGGTGGAGGGGTATATATAGCCTCCACACAAAATCTAACCGTTACACACAGTTTGCCAAACTCGGTGGGACCGAATAGTTAAACTCGGTCGGACCGATTCAGCAAACCTAGTGACCGTTAGGATTTTCGGTGGGACTGAGATGCAACTCGGTAGGACCGATATGGTTAGGGTTAGGGCATAACGTAATCTCGGTGTGACCGATTACACAAACTCGGTGGGCCCGATTTTGGTAATAAGCTAACCAGAGAGTTGGTCAGGTAAACTCGGTGGGACCGATTCGCTCATCTCGGTGAGACCGAAATGTTACAAAAGGGAAACAGAGAGTTTACATTGCAATCTCGGTGGGACCGATCGCTCATCTCGGCAAGACCGAAACGTTACGAAGGGAAATAGAGAGATTACAATCCCATCTCAGTGAGACCGAGATCCCTATCGGTGAGACCGATTTGCCTAGTGTTTGTGGCAGTGGCTATGACATTTGAAACTCGGCGGCGCCAGATAGAAAGAATCGGTAGGGCCGAGTTTGACTTTTGGTTTAGGTCATATGTGGATGTGGGAAGGTAGTTGAGGATTTTGGAGCATATCACTAAGCACTTTGAGCAAGCAAGCCATTAAGCAACACCTCATCCCTCCTTGATAGTATTGGCTTTTCCTATAGACTCAATGTGATCTTGGATCACTAAAATATAAAATGTAGAGTCTTGAGCTTCAAGCTTGAGCCAAACTTTTTGTCCTTATAATTTTGAGGGATCCACTTTCCTCATCCATGCCATGCCATTCATTGAGCTTTTCCTGAAATATTAATCTTGGAATAATGTTAGCTCAATGAGCTATATGTTGTTAGGAATTACCAAAACCACCCAGGGATAGTTGCACTTTCAATCTCCCCCTTTTTGGTAATTGATGACAACATATAGATCAAAGCTTCGACAAATGATAATAAGTGAAAAACATCGTCGCTTTGAGAAGTATGTGAAAAGCAAGAGCTCCCCCTAAATTTGTGCATATCTTAAGATTTTCTTTGAACTGCAAATGCACAATGAGTTAGGATGATGGGTTACTCTTCCATGTCACATACATCTTGGTGGAGCGCTTAAAATGATAAGAATTAAATACATGCACTCATCACCAAGCAAAGTGAATGATCAAATAGGGATAAAATGATAGTATCATCCAACAAGCATTAATGTAGCATATGATAAAACACACATGATCATCCAAGTATCACAAACAAGCAAATAAAGTTCAACCACCAAAGCAAGAGAGAATAAAAAGCAACGCTCTCTCTTGAAGCCTATGATCTATACATTTTTCTCCCCCTTTTGCAACAAGTTACCAAAAAGTTCATAGAAAATGCATAGCACTAAAACGACTCTCAGGCTTGATCTTCAGGTGGTGGAGTCCGGATAACGCCAAGGACGAAGGCTTCTGTTGATGTAGATGGAGCTGAAGGGTAGGTGCTGGAGCTGGTGGCACTGAAGTTGTAGCTGGTGCAGATGAACTGGCTCTAGTGTCTGATACTAGCACTGCAGTTGACCTCTGAGCTCTAGGCACTCTGGCAAATGCATCAGTGGTTGTCTTGCCCTTCCTCTCCTGCATATCATCCTAAAGCTGCTCCACAACTGACTGAATCTCAGTTACTTTGACATCTAAATCATAGAATTTTTGTTCCATGATTCTTTCCAGGCTCTCCTGGTTTTGAGTTAGGGTGGCCAACCCCTTCTCAATCCTCAGAGTTGATGCTATCAAATAACCAAGCTGGTCCTGCTTGCTTTACAAAAAGTACTCAGATGCCTCCTCTTGAGTTGGCATCTTGGCAGCCTTCTCCATCTTTGCCTTCTCCTTCTTTGCTTGTGCTTGCACTGAGGATGGTTCATCTTCATTCATCACAACTTGGTTGTCCTCGAAGTCTGGGTAGATAGGCAAGTGTTCCTTATCCAACAAGTATGTGCCTTTGCCCATCTTTGAGTTTATCAACTCCTGGATCTGTGGGGCATATCCACAACTTCTTTTCTGGTCAGCTGCAGTCCTCTTGATAGTCTCAACTATAAGGCTCATGACCTTGAACTTCTGTGGCACATCAAATATGTGTAGCAAATTAATTGCATGCCCTCTGATCATGTTGTGGTCACCTGACTTGGGCAAAAGAGTGTGCCTTAGGATCCAGTTGATCGTTGGCAGTCCTGACAGAAGAAAATGGACTGACCCAAACTTGAAAGTCGCAAGAGCTTTGTCTGGGATCTCCTTGTACATCTGTGACATAGAATTGTGATCCATCCTTTACTTGGCATAAACATCCAAGTCATCTTCACTTTCCTTTGGGGCATTGATCAGATTTTCCCATTCCTCAATAGTTGAGCGGTACCTTGTACCTTCAGACATCCATACTATCCTGCCATTTGGATAGAAGTGTGCTGTGGAGTAGAATTGCATTATGAGCTCCTCATTCCACTTTGTGAGCTTCTGCCCAACAAAGTCTGCAACTCCACAAGCATTGAAGCTGTCATACACTCCAGGATAGTGTTCTTCATTTTCCTTCATGTAGGTCCAGTCGACCCACCTCATATCACAAACTATAGGTTTCTTGTCCAGTAGCACTGTCTCATAGAAATCTTGTTGTTCCTTTGTGTGGAACCTGTAATCCACAACAGTTCTTCTTCTTGTAGCATATGAATCTGTCTCTCTCCATTTCCTCAGTCCTGAGTCTCTTCTGAGCTTCATGTTCTCAGCCACAGGATGAGCATCATTGTGGTCTGGAATCTTGGGTTTGAGCTTCCTCAGGACTTGTCCTTCATCATCTTCATCAGCAGCAACTTCAGGCACTGGGGCCTTGTTCTTCTCAGCAGCTGGTATACTCCTGGTATTCCTCTTTGGTGTAGTCTTGGGCTTGGAGGCAGCTTTGGGTGCTTCTTTGGGCTTTGATGAAGCAGCCCCTGTCCTGATAGCATCACCCATAAGCTTCTGGGCCTTAGGTGCTGGTGCAACAACCTCTTCTTCTTCCTCTTCTGAACCTCTCCTCATAGAGGCTTTGCCAAGAACTCTGGCAGTAGTGGTTCTGGCTCTCTTTTTCTTTTTATCTTGGCCAACGACTTCCTCTTCTGACTCAATGGTAAACTTTATGGTTTCTCCAATGGCAACCTTCCTAGGTTTGGAAGTGGGAACTCTCCTTGCAGGTGCCTTCTTCCGCATACCTGGCTTTGTGGCTGCAGCTGAGCCATATTCCTTTTTCAACACTTTCTTATTTGATGTGTCTTCCTCTTCCTCTGCCACATAATCTTCATCCTCAGATTCTGAAGTTCTTTTCTTGCTTGCTCTAGTGGCAGCCTTTGGCAAATGGCTTGGGGTGCTTCTGCTACCCTCATCTGAGCTGCTAGAGGGACTAGTGCCCTCACTCATGTGCACCTGCTCCTCTGACTTGTTCTGGCTGTCACTCTGGTCAGACATGTTGCAAACACTAACTGCAGACCCTATGAATAGATTGTAGATGAGATAGAGTGGATGAGCATCACAAAATACAGAGATTTTTGCAAAAGAATGAGTCAAAAACTTAGTTTTAGTTTTCCACAGAAAGCATTTCGGATCAACCGATTTGCAAACTCGGCGATACCGAAGCAGCTGTTGGAACCAAAACTAGTGAACTCGGTCAGACCGAGTCACAGTTCGGTGGCACCGAGACTGCTAGGGTTTCACAGAGTCCTGAACTCGGTCACACCGATTTGCAATTCTCGGTCAGACCGAGAACCACATGTGCAATGGCCTTGTCCGAATCGGTGGAACCGAGTTCTGCAACCCGGTGGGTCCGAGATGGTTTCGGCGGAAACTTAACCCTAAATTTTCGATTCAACTCTAATCTACGAAGTGTTTTGACTGGATAGAAGCGTTTCAATCGTGGCAAGATTCATGATGAACACAATGTGCTAGGAATCGGACGGGGATAGCACTCTGATCGAGTCCATACCCTAGTTCGGCGATGAACTCGCTACGGCGGCAACGACGGGGAAGAATTCCGTTGACGGCGGCGGAGACCAGCGACAGGAGGCGGCTGGCGACAAGGAGGACGATCCGGAGAACAGGAGGCAGAGCGAGCTATGCGCGGGCGAAGGGGTTTCGGAGAAATTTCCAAAATTTTGCCCGTGAGTATATATAGCCTGACCCTGTCGGTGTGACCGAGTGGAACAACTTGGTGGCACCGAAAAGTTCAAATCGATTGCACCGAGATTGAAAACCTAGATCGACTTAGTGATCTCAGTATGACCGAAATGGAGGAATCGGTCAGACCGGAACACACAAAGAAGTTTTCGAAGTTTAAGTCTATGACGAATCGGGGACTCCGAGTGCTCCTCACACAGAGTGGTTTGAATCTGACTTGATCAAATTTTGTGATGTAGCATGAATAGAGTTTGAGACGAGAAAAGCATAGATAGCTAGAGAAGGTTCTTAGGCATTCTTGTCCATCCACTTGGCAAAATAAAAGAAAACCAATCAATCAAAACAACAAGTGGACGTCCTCGAATGAGTGAAATATGCAACCAACATGCTCACACAATAAAATGACAAATGAAATATGTGGCAAAGCATGCACAACCAATTCTAGCATCTATCAAACAATTTGCGATGACTAGGTCACCTATATATGAGTATATTGACTTAGGAGTCAAATGAGAACATTTGATCATAGGTCATACTCATCGTTTAAGCACAAGTGGGGTTACCACTTTTACATAAAGCATTGTTGTGTTCACACCATTAGAGTTGCTTTAGCTCAATTCTTAGAGTAAAGCTCCCCCTAGATGTGAGATCCCCTCTAAGAGGGATGAACTAACCTTGGGTTTTGTCGATGATGACTTCATGTAGATGTTGAAGATGTGGATGCTCAATGTTGATGTAGATCATTTGGAGCTATCCATTGGAGTGAGTTGCACTTTCAACACCTACACGGGTTAGTCCCACAAGGAACAAACAAGGATATCCATAGACATAGAGTGATGCACACACAAGATGATGTCTATGAAAGCTTTAGGTTACCTTGTCCCTTGTCTTACCAACAAGAGGGTTTGTGACTCCTTGAACTAGTGCAAGATGTGGAAGTTGATTGCACTTGTTCTTGCCAAGATGATAAGAGTGAAGTATGTTGGCGGAGTCACCCTCAAGAACTCTCTAGTTCTTCTTCTTCGGGATCCACACCATCTTGATGGGAATCCTCGGTGTTGTAGTTGTACTTGATGAAATGGAACTTGAAGTAGTCTTGGTAACCCACTTGACCAAGGCCTTAGGAGCTTCTTCAAATGCATCAATTTCCTCTTGAAGCTTGTCCTTGCCTTTTTGCTTGTGGTCTTGTGGTGGAAGATCATCTTGAGCTTGTGTCCCTTTGAAAGAAGTAGGATCATACTTCTCTTGTTGAGGAACAAACTTCGTCTTGGGGTATTGATCTTCTTCCCACTCAACTCCATTGGCATTGAACTTTTGTTCAAAACCAACACCTTGGTTCTTCCGGTGCCTTCCTTCCTTGCGTACAATTTCCTCGAATTGCTTACTTCCGGCAAGGCTCTTGTAAACACCTTTCTCTATAATTCCCTTCAATAAGCTATTTTCTTGCTCAAGTGTAACTTGGCTAAGAGAATCATTAGTGGAATCAAGAGAACTACTAGAAGCAACAATATTGGATTTAGCATGATTATTGTTACTACTAGAGGAAGAATCTTTCTTGTTCTTGTTACTAGACTTGACTTGAGGCATGTAAGTGGATAAGAGTAAACGCTTGGCAATGTAAGAAGAACTTTTCTTACGAAGATCATCATTGATTGCTTTTAAGAACTCATGCTCTTGCTCGAGGTTGAGCTTTTCAAAGCGTAATTTCTCATGAGTCCTTAAAAGTTCTCGATGATCTCCTAAGATAGTTTCATGAGCTAACTTAAGAGTGTTTAGTTCTTTAGTTAGAGACTCAATCTTATCCTTATCATTATCATTCGTTTTATCTTGATTAGCATGATTAATTGACGTTTCATCATAGTATTCATCACTAGAGTTGTCAACAAGTAAATCATCATCACCTAAGAAGTCATCTTCATCACTATTGAAATTAACATACTCGGGGTATGATAGCTTTGGGCCTTTAGCCATGAAGCATGTTCCAACTCCTTCATTTGGTGAGTCAAATATGTCGTAGGAGTTGGTTGTCACAAGTGCTAGACCGGCAACACCTTCATCTTGAGTATATTCGGAGTCAGAGTGATAGCTTCTCTCGGAGTGGTTGTCGGAGTCGGAGCCGGATACCCATTCACCAGCATGAGCTTGATGTCTTCGTTTTGTGTAGCTCCTTGATGACTTGTCCTTTCTTTCCGAATCCTTGCTTCTCCGTGAGGATCTTCGTTCATAACGATCATCTCTACTCCTTCTTTTTCTAGATGGCGATTCTTCTCTTCTACTTCTTCTCTTGGGAGAATCTTCTCTTCTCTTGTAGGGGGCCGAACACTCATTGGAATAGTGTCCGGGCCTTCCATAATTGTAGCAGTTTCGCTCTCGACTAGAACATCTTTTGTCATTGTAGGACCTTGACTTGGAGCTTCTCTCTTTGCTTCTACTCTTGTAGAACTTGTTGAAGTTCTTCACCATTAAGCTTAATTCTTCATTGAAGATTTGCTTCTCACTTGATGATGTGGGAGATTCACATGAGGCTTTGTAAGCACCACTTGATTTGTTGTGAAGTTCCTCTTTATCCTTGAGTGACATCTCATGAGCAACAATTCTTCCAATGACTTCCGTTGGCTTGAGATCTTTGTAATTAGGTAAACTCGGTATGACCGATTCGCTCATCTCGGTGAGACCGAAATGTTACAAAAGGGAAACAGAGAGTTTACATTGCAATCCCGGTGGGACCGATCGCTCATCTCGGCAAGACCGAAACGTTACGAAGGGAAACAGAGAGATTACAATCCCATCTCGGTGAGACCGAGATCCCTATCGGTTAGACCGATTTGCCTAGGGTTTGTGGCAGTGGCTATGACATTTGAAACTCGGCGGTGCCGGATAGAAAGAATCGGCGGGGCCGAGTTTGACTTTTGGTTTAGGTCATATGTGGATGTGGGAAGGTAGTTGAGGATTTTGGAGCATATCACTAAGCACTTTGAGCAAGCAAGCCATTAAGCAACACCTCATCCCTCCTTGATAGTATTGGCTTTTCCTATAGACTCAATGTGATCTTGGATCACTAAAATATAAAATGTAGAGTCTTGAGCTTCAAGCTTGAGCCAAACTTTTTGTCCTTATAATTTTGAGGGATCCACTTTCCTCATCCATGCCATGCCATTCATTGAGCTTTTCCTGAAATATTAATCTTGGAATAATGTTAGCTCAATGAGCTATATGTTGTTAGGAATTACCAAAACCACCCAGGGATAGTTGCACTTTCAGATACGTTGGAGACGTATCAGGCAGCCTCCATCTTGCAGCATGTAGAAGAGAGTAGATGGTAAGTTCACCAAGTATCAGCGCATAGCATAATCCTACCCGACGATCCTTCCCTCGTCGCCCTGTGTGAGAGCGATCACCGGGTTATATCTGGCACTTGGAAGGGTGTGTTTTATTAAGTATCTGGTTCTAGTTGTCATAAGGTCAAGGTACAACTCCAAGTCGTCCTGTTACCGAAGATCACGGCTATTCGAATAGATAAACTTCCCTGCAGGGGTGCACCACATAACCCAACACGCTCGATCCCATTTGGTCGGACACACTTTTCTGGGTCATGCCCAGCCGCGGAAGATCAACACGTCGCAGCCCCACGTAGGCACAACAGAGAGGTCAGCACGCCGGTCTAAATCCTATGGCGCAGGGGTCTCGAGGGCTACCGGAAAGAAGTAACGGAGGAGGAACACAAATAGATAATAGAGCAATCAAAGCAACACAAAGCATAACACGGCAGTTCGCGGTGCTGGGGGTGACCTAACGCAGGGATAGGTAATGCCAGCGAAGGGGCGAACATCCGGGAAAGTATTCCCAGTGTTTGACGTTTTCAGGCAGATGAAACAGAGGTGGATTGTTGCATGTTCGCTATTCTAGGGACGTGTGTTGGACGAACGGAATACGTATTCGGATTCGTCTCGTCGTTATGAGCAACTTTCATATATAAAATATTTTAATCTGACTTACAGTTTATTTTCTATTAATTTTCAAAATTTTAACATATTTTCTATGATTTCTGGATTTATTTCAATTTTTTTAAAAATAACTAATTACTAGGTGCATCCGGTGCAGTGCACACATAGGTGCACCAGTGGCTGACCTGCGGGTCCCTGTTGACCTGGGTCAACTGCCCAGTCAGCTGGTCAACTGGGTTAGTTGACTAGTCAATTGGGGTCGTGGGCCCCATTGTCAGTGGCATAGGGGGGCACGCCCCGCCACTTCAACGTGGGATGCGTGGGCGCATCTGCAGCGGGCGCCGGCGGCTGAAGGCGGCTCGGGGAGCGGCGGCCGGCGGCAGTAGAGGGCACCAGTGAGCTGCCCACGCTCGCGCGCGTCTGGTGGGCGAACGATGGCCGCCGGGTTGCCGGTAGGTGGACGTCGGCGTCGCCGTTCGAGGAGGTAGCGGGGGCGGTGGCCGGCGCTGGTGCAGGGGGGCAGCGAGCGGCGCGGGGTGCAGGCGAGGGTTGCCGCGGCCGCAGGGGCGAGGCGCGCCCCGGGCGTGCGCGATCTTGAGTGAAAGCAGCAGGGGGGCTGGCCAGAGCTGGGGCTGCCGGAGTAGGCGCCGACGATGGGTGAAGCGAACGCCGACATTCGGGTGAAGAAGGAATGACAACATCAACACGCAAACGAGCGGAGTAAGGAGCTAGCGAGGGCCTAAGCGTCGCGACAAGGCTACGGTCGCGCGTGCATGGCCATTCTGTCACTAGAGCTACGCCGACGACCAAAGGAGGCGGCAGCGCGCTCGGCCATGGTGGAGACGACGGCTACGGCCATGGACCTACGAGGGGAAGAGGGCGGAGGGGACGGGGAGCTCACAGCTGGCCTGCAGGTGCGCACAGCGTGCTCGTGGGTGTCTCGTGTTGGAAATATGCCCTAGAGGCAATAATAAAAGGATTATTATTATATTTCCTTGTTCATGATAATTGTCTTTTATTCATGCTATAATTGTGTTATCCGGAAATCGTAATACATGTTTGAATACATAGACACCAACATGTCCCTAGTAAGTCTCTAGTTGACTAGCTCGTTGATCAACAGATAGTCATGGTTTCCTGACTATGGACATTGGATGTCATTGATAACGAGATCACATCATTAGGAGAATGATGTGATGGACAAGACCCAATCCTAAGCATAGCACAAGATCATATAGTTCGTTTGCTAGAGCTTTTCCAATGTCAAGTATCTTTTCCTTAGACCATGAGATCGTGTAACTCCCGGATACCGTAGGAGTGCTTTGGGTGTACCAAACGTCACAACGTAACTGGGTGACTATAAAGGTATACTACGGGTACCTCCGAAAGTATCTGTTGGGTTGACACGGATCGAGACTGGGATTTGTCACTCTGTATGATGGAGAGGTATCACTGGGCCCACTCGGTAATGCATCATCATAATGAGCTCAATGTGATCAAAGTGTTTGATCACGGGATCATGCATTACGGTACGAGTAAAGTGACTTGCCGGTAACGAGATTGAATGAGGAATTGGGATACCGACGATCGAATCTTGGGCAAGTAAAATACCGATTGACAAAGGGAATCGTATACGGGGTTGCTTGAATCCTCGACATCGTGGTTCATCCGATGAGATCATCGAGGAGCATGCGGGAGCCAACATGGGTATCCAGACCCCGCTGCTGGTTATTGGCCAGAGAGCTGTCTCGGTCATGTCTGCGTGTCTCCCGAACCCGTAGGGTCTACACACTTAAGGTTCGGTGACGCTAGGGTTGTATAGAGATAAGTATGCAGTAATCCGAAAGTTGTTCGGAGTCCCGGATGAGATCCCGGACGTCACGAGGAGTTCCGGAATGGTCCGGAGGTAAAGAATTATATATAGGAAGTGCACTTTCGGCCATCGGGAGAATTCGGGGTCACCGGTATTGTACCGGGACCACCGGATGGGTCCCGGGGGTCCATCGGGTGGGGCCACCCATCCCGGAGGGCCCCATGGGCTGAAGTGGGGAGGGGAACCAGCCCATAGTGGGCTGGTGCGCCCCCCTTGGCCCCCCTGCGCCTAGGGTTGGAAACCCTAGGGTGGGGGGTGCCCCACTTGCCTTGGGGGGCACTCCACCCCCTTGGCCGCCGCCCCCCAGGAGATCCCATCTCCCAGGGCCGGCGCCCCCCTGGGGGCCTATATAAAGGGGGGAGGGAGGGCAACCGCACCCTGAAGTCTTGGCGCCTCCCTCTCCCCTGCTACACCTCTCCCTCTCGCAGAAGCTCGGCGAAGCCTGCTGCGGTGACTGTTGCATCCACCACCACGCCGTCGTGCTGCTGGATCTTCATCAACCTCTCCTTCCCCCTTGCTGGATCAAGAAGGAGGATACGTCACGCTGACCGTACGTGTGTTGAATGCGGAGGTGCCGTCCGTTCGGCGCTAGGATCTCCGGTGATTTGGATCACGACGAGTACGACTCCCTCAACCCCGTTTCTTGAACGCTTCCGCTCGCGATCTACAAAGGTATGTAGATGCACTCCGATCACTCATTGCTAGATGAACTCATAGATAGATCTTGGTGAAACCGTAGAAATTTTTTATTTTCTGCAACGTTCCCCAACAGTGGCATCATGGGCTAGGTCTATGTGTAGTTCTTTGCACGAGTAGAACACAATTTGTTGTGGGCTTAGATGTTGTCAACTTTCTTGCCGCTACTAGTCTTATTTTGCTTCAGCGGTATTGTGGGATGAAGCGGCCCGTACCGACCTTACACGTACACTTACGTGAGACAGGTTCCACCGACTGACATGCACTAGTTGCATAAGGTGTCTAGCGGGTGTCTATCTCTCCCACTTTAGTTGGAGCGGATTCGACGAAAAGGGTCCTTATGAAGGGTAAATAGAAGTTGACAGATCACGTTGTGGCTTTCATGTAGGTAAGAAAACGTTCTTGCTAGAACCCTATTGCAGCCACGTAAAAACTTGCAACAACAATTAGAGGACGTCTAACTTGTTTTTGTAGCAAGTGTTTTGTGATGTGATATGGCCAAAGTTGTGATGAATGATGAATGATATATATGTGATGTATGAGATCATGTTCTTGTAATAGGAATCATGACTTGCATGTCGATGAGTATGACAACCGGCAAGAGCCATAGGAGTTGTCTTTATTTTTTGTATGACCTGCGTGTCATTGAGAAACGCCATGTAAATTACTTTACTTTATTGCTAAACGTGTTAGCCATAGTAGTAGAAGTAATAGTTGGCGAGCAACTTCATGGAGACACGATGATGGAGATCATGGTGTCATGCCGGTGACAAGATGATCATGGAGCCCCAAGATGGAGATCAAAGGAGCTATGTGATATTGGCCATATCATGTCACTATTATTTGATTGCATGTGATGTTTATCATGTTTTTGCATCTTGTTTACTTAGAACGACGGTAGTAAATAAGATGATCCCTCATAATAATTTCAAGAAAGTGTTCCCCCTAACTGTGCGCCGTTGCGACAGTTCGTTGTTTCGAAGCACCACGTGAAGATCGGGTGTGATAGATTCCAACGTTCACATACAACGGGTGTAAGACAGATTTACACATGCAAACACTTAGGTTAACTTGACGAGCCTAGCATGTACAGACATGGCCTCGGAACACAAGAGACCGAAAGGTCGAACATGAGTCGTATGAAAGATACGATCAACATGGAGATGTTCACCGATGACGACTGGTCCGTCTCACGTGATGATCGGACACGACCTAGTCGAGTCGGATCATGTTTCACTTAGGTGACTAGAGGGATGTCTAATCTGAGTGGGAGTTCATTAAATAATTTGATTAGATGAACTTAATTATCATGAACTTAGTCTGAAAACTTTGCATAAATGTCTTGTAGATCAAATGGCCAATGCTCATGTCAACATGAACTTCAACGCATTCCTAGAGAAAACCAAGCTGAAAGATGATGACAGCAACTATACGGACTGGGTCCGGAACCTGAGGATCATCCTCATAGCTGCCAGGAAACAATATGTCCTAGAAGCACCGCTAGGTGAAGCACCCATCCCAGAGAACCAAGACGTTATGAACGCTTGGCAGCAGCGTGCTGATGATTACTCCCTCGTTCAGTGCGGCATGCTTTACAGCTTAGAACCGGGGCTCCAAAAGCGTTTTGAGCAACACGGAGCATATGAGATGTTCGAAGAGCTGAAAATGGTTTTCCAAGCTCATGCCCGGGTCGAGAGATATGAAGTCTCCGACAAGTTTTACAGTTGTAAAATGGAGGAAAATAGTTTTGTCAGTGAGCACATACTCAAAATGTCTGGGTTGCACAACCGCTTGTCCCAGCTGGACATTAACCTCCCGAACGAGGCGGTCATTGACAGAATCCTTCAGTCGCTCCCACCTAGCTACAAGAGCTTTGTGATGAACTACAATATGCAGGGGATGGAAAAGACCATTCCCGAAGTATTTTCAATGCTGAAATCAGCGGAGGTAGAAATCAAAAAGGAACATCAAGTGTTGATGGTCAATAAAACCACCAAGTTCAAGAAAGGCAAGGGTAAGAAGAACTTCAAGAAGGACGGCAAGGATGTTGCCACGCCCGGTAAGCCAGTTGCCGGGAAGAAGTCAAAGAATGGACCCAAGCCTGAGACTGAGTGCTTTTATTGCAAAGGAAAGGGTCACTGGAAGCGGAACTGCCCCAAATACTTAGCGGACAAGAAGGCCGGCAACACTAAAGGTATATGTGATATACATGTAATTGATGTGTACCTTACCAGTGCTCGTAGTAGCTCCTGGGTATTTGATACCGGTGCCGTTGCTCATATTTGTAACTCAAAGCAGGAGCTGCGGAATAAGCGGAGACTGGCGAAGGACGAGGTGACGATGCGCGTCGGGAATGGTTCCAAGGTCGATGTGATCGCCGTCGGCATGCTACCTCTACATTTACCTACGGAATTAGTTTTAAACCTCAATAATTGTTATTTAGTGCCAAGTTTGAGCATGAACATTGTATGAGGATCTCGTTTAATACGAGATGGCTAATCATTTAAATCCAAGAATAATGGTTGTTCTATTTATATGAGAGATATGTTTTATGGTCATGCTCCGATGGTCAATGGTTTATTCTTAATGAATCTCGAACGTGATGTTACACATATTCATAGTGTGAATACCAAAAGATGTAAAGTTGATAACGATAGTCCCACATACTTGTGGCACTGCCGCCTTGGTCACATTGGTGTCAAGCGCATGAAGAAGCTCCATGCTGATGGACTTTTAGAGTCTCTCGATTATGAATCATTTGACACATGCGAACCATGCCTCATGGGCAAAATGACCAAGACTCCGTTCTCCGGAACAATGGAGCGAGCAACCAACTTATTGGAAATCATACATACTGATGTGTGCGGTCCAATGAGCGTTGAGGCTCGCGGAGGATATCGTTATGTTCTCACTCTCACTGATGACTTGAGTAGATATGGGTATGTCTACTTGATGAAACACAAGTCTAAGACCTTTGAAAAGTTCAAGGAATTTCAGAATGTGGTAGAAAATCAACGTGATCGAAAAATAAAGTTCTTACAATCAGATCATGGAGGAGAATATTTAAGTCACGAATTTGGCACACACTTAAGGAAATGTGGAATAGTTTCACAACTCACGCCGCCTGGAACACCTCAACGTAACGGTGTGTCCGAACGTCGTAATCGCACTCTATTGGATATGGTGCGATCTATGATGTCTCTTACTGATTTACCGCTATCATTTTGGGGATACGCTCTAGAGACAGCTACATTCACTTTAAATAGGGCACCGTCTAAATCCGTTGAGACGACACTGTATGAATTATGGTTTGGAAAGAAACCTAAGCTGTCGTTTCTAAAAGTTTGGGGATGAGATGCTTATGTCAAGGAACTTCAACCTGAAAAGCTCGAACCCAAGTCGGAAAAATGCGTCTTCATAGGATACCCTAAGGAAACCATTGGGTATACCTTCTACCTTAGATCCGAAGGCAAGATCTTTGTTGCCAAGAACGGATCCTTTCTAGAGAAAGAGTTTCTCTCGAAAGAAGTAAGTGGGAGGAAAGTAGAACTCGATGGCGTACTACCTCTTGAACCGGAAAGTAGTGCAGCTCAGGAAAATGTTCCTGTGGTGCCTACATCCACTGAAGAGGAAATTAATGATGATGATCAAGGTACTTCGAATCAAGTTGCTGCTAAACTTTGTAGGTCCACAAGGACACGTTCCACACCAGAGTGGTATGGCAACCCTGTCCTGGAAATCATGTTGTTAGAAAACGATGAACCTTCGAACTATGAAGAAGCGATGGCGGGCCCAGATTCCAACAAATGGCTTGAAGCCATGCAATCCGAGATAGGATCCATGTATGAAAACAAAGTATGGACTTTGACAGACTTGCCCGATGATCGGCGAGCGATAGAAAACAAATGGATCTTTAAGAAGAAGACGGACGTGGATGGTAATGTTACCATCTATAAAGCTCGACTTGTCGCTAAGGGTTATCGGCAAGTTCAAGGGGTTGACTACGATGAGACTTTCTCTCCCGTAGCGAAGCTGAAGTCCGTCCGAATCATGTTAGCAATTTCCGCATACTATGATTATGAGATATGGCAAATGGACGTCAAAACGGCATTCCTTAACGGTTATCTTAAGGAAGAACTGTATATGATGCAGCCGGAAGGTTTTGTCGACCCTAAGAGTGCTAACAAGGTATCAAGCTCCAGCGATCCATTTATGGGCTGGTGCAAGCATCTCGGAGTTGGAACATTCGCTTTGATGAGATGATCAAAGCGTTTGGGTTTATGCATACTTATGGAGAAGCCTGTGTTTACAAGAAAGTGAGTGGGAGCTCTGTAGCATTTCTCATATTATATGTAGATGACATACATTTGATGGGAAATGATATAGAACTTTTGGACAGCATTAAGGCCTACTTGAATAAGAGTTTTTCAATGAAGGACCTTGGAGAAGCTGCTTATATATTAGGCATCAAGATCTATAGAGATAGATCAAGACGCCTCATAGGTCTTTCACAAAGCACATACCTTGATAAGATATTGAACAAGTTCAATATGGATCAGTCTAAGAAGGGGTTCTTGCCTATGTTGCAAGGTGTGAAATTGAGCTCAGCTCAATGCCCGACCACGGCAGAAGATATAGAAGAGGTGAGTGTCATCCCCTATGCCTCAGCCATATGGTCTATTATGTATGCCATGCTGTGTACCAGACCTGATGTAAACCTTGCCGTAAGTTTGGTAGGAAGGTACCAAAGTAATCCCGGCAAGGAACACTGGACAACGGTCAAGAATATCCTGAAGTACCTGAAAAGGACTAAGGACATGTTTCTCATTTATGGAGGTGACTAAGAGCTCGTCGTAAAGGGTTACGTCAACGCTAGCTTCGACACAGATCTGGATGACTCTAAGTCACAAACCGGATACGTGTATATGTTGAATGGTGGAGCAGTAAGTTGGTGCAGCTGCAAGCAGAGCGTCGTGGCGGGATCTACATGTGAAGCGGAGTACATGGCAGCCTCGGAGGCAGCACATGAAGCAATTTGGGTGAAGGAGTTCATCACCGACCTAGGAGTCATACCCAATGCATCGGGGCCGATCAAACTCTTCTGTGACAATACTAGAGCTATTGCACTTGCCAAGGAGCCCAGGTTTCACTAGAAGACCAGGCACATCAAGCGTCGCTTCAACTCCATTCGTGAAAATGTTCAAGATGGAGACATAGAAATTTGCAAAGTGCATACGGATCTGAATGTCGCAGATCCGTTGACTAAACCTCTTCCGCGAGCAAAACATGATCAACACCAGAACTCTATGGGTGTTCGATTCATCACAATGTAACTAGATTATTGACTCTAGTTTAAGTGGGAGACTGTTGGAAATATGCCCTAGAGGCAATAATAAAAGGATTATTATTATATTTCCTTGTTCATGATAATTGTCTTTTATTCATGCTATAATTGTGTTATCCGGAAATCGTAATACATGTGTGAATACAATGACACCAACATGTCCCTAGTAAGCCTCTAGTTGACTAGCTCGTTGATCAACAGATACTCATGGTTTCCTGATTATGGACATTGGATGTCATTGATAACGAGATCACATCATTAGGAGAATGATGTGATGGACAAGACCCAATCCTAAGCATAGCACAAGATCGTATAGTTCGTTTGCTAGGGCTTTTCCAATGTCAAGTATCTTTTCCTTAGACCATGAGATCGTGTAACTCCCGGATACCGTAGGAGTGCTTTGGGTGCACCAAATGTCACAACGTAACTGGGTGACTATAAAGGTATACTACGGGTATCTCCGAAAGTATCTGTTGGGTTGACACGGATCGAGACTGGGATTTGTCACTCCGTATGACGGAGAGGTATCACTGGGCCCACTCGGTAATGCATCATCATAATGAGCTCAATGTGATCAAAGTGTTTGATCACGGGATCATGCATTACGGTATGAGTAAAGTGACTTGCCGGTAACGAGATTGAACGAGGTATTGGGATACCGACGATCGAATCTCGGGCAAGTAAAATACCGATTGACAAAGGGAATAATATACGGGGTTACTTGAATCCTCGACATCGTGGTTCATCCGATGAGATCATCGAGGATCATGCGGGAGCCAACATGGGTATCCAGATCCCGCTGTTGGTTATTGGCCAGAGAGCTGTCTCGGTCATGTCTGCGTGTCTCCCAAACCCGTAGGGTCTACACACTTAAGGTTCGGTGACGCTAGGGTTGTATAGAGATAAGTATTCAGTAATCCGAAAGTTGATCGGAGTCCCGGATGAGATCTCGGACGTCACGAGGAGTTCCGGAATGGTCCGGAGGTAAAGAATTATATATAGGAAGTGCAGTTTCGGCCATCAGGAGAATTCGGGGTCACCGGTATTGTACCGGGACCACCGGATGGGTCCCGGGGGTCCACCGGGTGGGGCCACCCATCCCGGAGGGCCCCATGGGCTGAAGTGGGGAGGGTAACCAGCCCATAGTGGGCTGGTGCGCCCCCCCTTGGCCCCCCCTGCGCCTAGGGTTGGAAACCCTAGGGTGGGGGGCGCCCCACTTGCCTTGGGGGGCACTCCACCCCCCTTGGCCGCCGCCCCCCAGGAGATCCCATCTCCCAGGGCCGGCACCCCCAGGGGGCCTATATAAAGGGGGGAGGGAGGGCAGCCGCACCCTGAAGTCTTGGCGCCTCCCTCTCCCCTGCTACACCTCTCCTTCTCGCAGAAGCTCGGCGAAGCCCTGCTGCGGTGACTGTTGCATCCACCACCACGCCGTCGTGCTGCTGGATCTTCATCAACCTCTCCTTCCCCCTTGCTGGATCAAGAAGGAGGAGACGTCACGCTGACCGTACGTGTGTTGAACGCGGAGGTGCCGTCTGTTTGGCGCTAGGATCTCCGGTGATTTGGATCACGACGAGTACGACTCCTTCAACCCTGTTTCTTGAATGCTTCCGCTCGCGATCTACAAAGGTATGTAGATGCACTCCGATCACTCGTTGCTAGATGAACTCATAGATAGATCTTGGTGAAACCGTAGAAATTTTTTATTTTCTGCACCGTTCCCCAACAGCTCGGTGTGGCCGGAATTCGACATCGGCGACGATGGAGGTCCCGGGTTGAAGAAGGGGTCGTCGGCGTCGATGCAGGCGCTCCGGACGGGCGCTAGGTGGCGGAGTAGAAGCAGAGGACAGTGGAGGTGCTGCAGGGCTGGTCGGAGGTACTCGGGGAAGGCGGTGTCCGCGACTACGCGGCGGCCATGGCCACAGTGGCGCTTGGCGAGGAGTGGGTCGAGCAGCGTCTCAGAGAGAAGGGGAAGTGGAAGAGAGGGGAGTTGGGGCGCTAGGGTTTGATAGAGGGGGCAGCGGGGTATCCTTATCCACGCTCAGGGCCGACGGATGGTCGACGCGTGGAGATCGGCGCGGGAACGCGCGAGCTCCAGCCCGATGGGGAGGACCAGGAGGTTGAAGAAAGGCCGAGCGACTTGGGCTGGGCCGTACTGTGCTGGGCAGGCCGTTAGGTGCACAGTGCACTTCGGCCTTTTACTTTCTTTTCTCTTACCTTTTGAATTCTGTGTTTTCTTTTATTTATTACTATTATAAATTTTATTTAAAAGCAAATTACTTCTATGAAATATGAGACTTGGCCCATATTTAGAGATGCACATATTTACAGTGCCACCAAGTTTGGGAATGAGTTAAAGTAGTTAGCATTTTTTTGATAAATTAAAAAGCAATTAAAATATTGTTTTGGCCCTTGTTTTAATTATTTAGGGTATTTTAATATTTTTATTAAAAGTTGGTTTCACCATCACAATTACATATGATCTATCCGATACCTTTAGAACATTTTAGTTTCAATGTTTGAAAACATTTGTCATTTGCCTTTATTTTAAACTTGAATTCTGAATCGGTTTTGAACTAATGCGAGATTAACAACAGCAACCGAGGTGACGTGGCATCATCAGCAGAGGTTCAGTGTAGCTTAATTATCTGGGCGTCACATCCCTGCATGAAGAGAATATTATGTTTCCCTGGTGATCTCTAAGTACCATACTAGAACCAGCACGACCATCCCCTGTCCAAGATCCGTCAGTGTTTAGCTTAGTCCAACCTACAGGTGGGGGCACCACTTGGTAGAATTTTGCACTGGCAACGCATTTGAATGTCGTACTGGTCGGACATATGAGATAACTGCTTTCCCTTTAACCGGATTACAATCAGAGTTTTGCTCAATTGCTAAGAGTGAATCAAGATAACTGCATAAGGATCTTCTAGAGGCTTCCCAAGGTGGTAGATCCTTGTTATGAACTACCTTGTTACGGTTGTGCCAAATACGCCAAAGCGTCATAAGCAGCATGCACCGGTCTAAATCACCCAATGGGTACAGAGCATAGGGCATTGAGGGTGTGATGTTGCTAGCTTGTTGCTGTTGGCGGCACCATAGATCGTGATCCAACTATCTGTGAGTGCGTCCCAGTATATAGCTCACATCCTATATATCTAAGGGAGTTATACCAGGTAATTTATTTATCTCAATATGCAATCATGTCATCTCATCATACAAATATGAATAGGATAAGGTCTACCTCAACATTCAGTCATGCATAGGGGAAAAAATCCACCACAACACTCGATCATGCATGAAAAAAAATCCATTCAATTATTCCACTTATATTTGATAAAAAAATTACAACAATACATAATCAAATATAATGTCATATGTATTTCTATTTTTTGTTCTTATATTATCAACCAATTCCCATCGCAACGAGTGGGGTTTTCTTTATGTTTTTGCCACCCAATAACCATTTTGCGCCAGTCATTCTATCATTGTTATGATTTTCCTCTGATACTTATCCAACTGGGGCAGTGAAAGATCATAAATAGTTTTTTAGGGGGAAAATGTTGCCACTTTATTCAATGTTTACAGCTCCTTCCAGAGCAATCTCGGAGCTCGCACACTCCGGAGATCATAAATAGTTATGCATTAAAGTCATGTCTTATGAAAGGAAATGGTGAAAAAGTAATGAATGCGTATTTTTGAAACTTGGAAATGTGATTATTTAAATATTTTTTATGAAAAGGGCCATAAACAAACCTCCACCAACAGAGTTCATCCTGGGTCAGGAGGACAAGCCCAGCACAACCCCAGGATGAAAAACCTCTAAGCACAGCTGATTATTTTAAATGGTACATCATGTTAATCAACATTCATGGTTTTCCTACTTGACGTTGGATTATCTGGTCTGCTGTGAAGAAAACAATTTCAGTTCTTGAGAGAGAATGTAAAGAACTGCATAAGTATAAAAAGTTGAAGTCAGAAGTGTGTTTTGTAAACTAGACATGGATGCATAATGACAATCCGTCTGAGTTGGGGATAGGTGGTGGGGTGTCAGTTTTATGGAAAATGAGCACATATATCCTGATGTATAAAGGGTTACGCTAGTATATAGAAACCCACATACCAATCATGCATTTTTGGGCGGAGAACTGAAGAAACCAAGAGACAGAATTTTTGCAATCCCCATTTTCCAGATAATGGTGACCGTTACAAGCAAGTAGGCCGACACACAACTCAATAAACTTTGGAGTTCATTCTTTTGGCAACCTCCGATGTGGTGCGGGCGAGGAGACAGGAGAATCCTATTTGGCGCTTATGCGCCCATTTGCAAAGGGGCGCATGCAGGGCGCGGCTAGTTGGGCCCGGCCCATCTTCCCCTTTCTTTCTAGAAAACCTGATAAAAAAGGGAGTGTCGGTGTCAAAACCGGCGGATCTCCGGTAGGGGGTCCCGAACTGTGCGTCTAGGCGGATGGTAACAGGAGACAAGGGACACACTGTTTTACCCAGGTTCGGGCCCTCTTAATGGAGGTAAAACCCTACGTCCTGCTTGATTAATATTGATGATATGGGTAGTACAAGAGTAGATCTACCACGAGATCAAGGAGGCTAAACCCTAGAAGCTAGCCTATGGTATGATTGTTGTATGTTGGAGTTGTTGTCCTATGGACTAAAACCCTCTGGTTTATATATACACCGGAGAGGGTTAGGGTTACACAAAGTCGGTTACAATGGTAGGAGATCTAAATATCCGCATCGCCAAGCTTGCCTTCCACGCTAAGGAAAGTCCCATCCGGACACGGGACGAAGTCTTCAATCTTGTATCTTCATAGTCGAGGAGTCCGGCTGAAGGTATAGTTCGGCTATCCGAACACCCCCTAATCCAGGACTCCCTCAGTAGCCCCTGAACCAGGCTTCAATGACGACGAGTCCGGTGCGCAGATTGTCTTCGGCATTGCACGGCGGGTTCCTCCTCCAAGTTCTTCATAAAATATTGTAAACACCAAGAGTAGTGTCTGGCTCTGCAAAATAAGTTTCCACATATTTCCATAGAGAGAATAATATTAACACAAATCTAATCTGCTAATGTATTCCATAGCGTGACATCACACTACGGCCAAGCCTTTATTCAAATCGTTTTCACTTCTCCACCTCAGCGCGTTTTGCGAGGCGGTTTCCTTGGCACGTCTTGTCAAAGCAGAGATCGTGTCCCCTTTATTTACGGGATTCTCATCAATACGGACGTGGGTAACCCAATCGTGCCTGTTTAGCATGTTTTCTCGATTAAAGGCGAGTCCCAAACGGTCACGGGGAGGGCTCTTGGTATTCAACCTCTTATAAAGAGACCAAGGCCTTACTCCTTTTTTCCAACCTCAAACGAGTTCACCCATCGCCTCAAGTTCCAACACCCTAGGCCCCAGATTCTAGGCGCTTCGGACCATCGACAATGTCCGGTTCCGACCTTCAAGGTCGATGGATGCCCTCCTCCGTCACGGAGGAGGGCGTGCTAAAGTTGAGAGAGGCTAAGTTCTTGACCGGCGAAATTCTGCATAGGTTGCCTACTCAAGGGCAGGCGGTTCCCAGTCCCCAGCCTGATGAGAGCGTGGTGTTCAAATCTCACTTCCTTCGGGGGTTAGGCTTCCCAATGGATCCCTTTGTGAGGGGGCTGCTATTCTATTATGGGCTGGAATTTCACGACTTAGCTCCGGAGTCCATCCTCCATATTTCCTCATTCGTCGTCGTGTGTGAAGCGTTCCTCCGTGTTACCCCTCACTTCGGATTATGGCTTACGACCTTTAAAGTGGAGCCGAAGATGATCGAGGGACGGCATGCCGAGTGCGGAGGCGCTGTTATAAGTAAGAATGCTGATGCTCCCTGGCCCGAGGGCTATTTTCAAGAGGAGCTCGGCTTATGGCAACGGGAGTGGTGCCGCCTGCTTTTCGCTCGGGTCCCCCACATCTTCTAGAGTCATGGGTCAATAAGGGCCTAGACTGGGGCCGTGCCTTTGTTGCAGGGCCGCGTCATGGATCTCTTGGAAAGAGACCTCAGCCTGGTCAAAGTGACGCAGGTCATGCTGATCCGCCGAACCCTGCCCGGCAAACGTCGCTCCCTTTGTCTATGGGAGTTTAATCCGGAGGGACCACGAGCTCTCCAGCACTTTATGGGCGCGACGCCCGTGGAGATGTATAAACTGTTCTTCGGATCACAAGCAATGTGTCCGGATTTGACCGAGGACGCAGGTCTAAGCTGCAATCGCCCAGATACTGAAGTAAGTAGCCTCATGCCCGGACTTGTTATCCATATATTTGTCATAAACTTGCCCCTTAAAAGAGTTGTGCCTTTTAAACAGGAGTGGATAGCGAAAGCAAAGCTGATAAGGTGTCCGGCTCCCCTCCCTGAGACCAGGCCGGATTTTGTCCTGGTCAGGATGTTGAAGGTCGTGCCTCTGGAGGAAAGCAAGGGAGGGGACAAGGTAGCTACGGCCTCCTCGAAGGAGGCTGTTCGGAGGGAAGGGACCGAATGTCGCTCTCATCCGGGGAAGAAAAGGACTGCCTTTGAACACCCGGAGGCTATAGCTTCCAAGCGGGGGGAAAATCCTCGCCAGAGGGTCCTACGCCCGGGGATACCTCGGCCGAACTATGCCCTCAAAGGGGCCAGCCCTCCAGTGAGCCGTAAGTAGAGAAAGATTGTATATTTAAGAGAAAGGTCCTTACTTTAAACCTGAGAAGATTAACCAAAATTTTACCTTGTAGTTCGGACCTCAACCATTCTCAGCAGAGCTCGTCTTCGGGGGACCTTCTTCCGGAGATGATGGAGAGCGGGACGCCTCCCCTTGTCGTACCGCCTAGCGAGGCAGGCGACCCTGAGGTGTCGTCGCGGAGGGTTGCTCCGAATCCGGCAGGGGCGAAAGATAGCTATGTGGCCCCCCAAGGTTCTCCGCGTCCGGCCTTCGAAAGAGGCCATAGGATAAGTCCGACACCGTCTGGTGCTCGGGCGGAGGAGCTGAAGAATCTGCTGGTGCGAGCTTCTATCTCAGTGATTGAAAGGATTTCGTCCGTGCAAAGCGGATTGCACGAGGCCGTCAGAAGTTTACTGACGGGATTTGAGGTACATTAGATAATGTACACTTCTGTCAGTTGTGCATAAATAAGATGCGCCCTGTGTAGATAGTAGCCCCTGAGACTCTGTGCGTTGTCAGAAGTGACAGCGTGCAGAGGATCATAACCCTAGGTCTAAAATGTCGCCTTTAAATGTAGGTGGCGAAGTGTCCGGAATCGAGCCGAACTGATGATTTTGCCAAACTAAAGTGGCAACTTGACGTGGCAGATGCCGACATCGCGCTCGTCAACAAGCGGCTTGATGAGGCTCAAGGTATGTAACTCCTTGGGCGGCACCTGGTAAGATGAGTTTGATGCCAATATCTTACAATGTGTGTGCTTGATGCAGATGGTGCGGCCGCCGTGGAGCGTCTTCGGGCGGAACTTGCCCGAGCTAAGGAACAAGCCAGAGAAAGGGATGCGGCTACCAAGAAGGCCCTTGAAGAGCTGAGAGCCAAACAGGCTGCTCACTGCCGAAGCAAGAAGGAGATGGCCGACATGGCCGTGAAGTTAAAGAGTGCTGCTGACCGTTGCGAGCTTCTTGAGAAAGAAGACCGGGCGAGGCAGACGGACTTAGAGAAGGCCGTTGCTGATGCCAAGGACACTTGCTCTGCAATGAGAGCTGCGAAGGAGGAGCTGCGCAAGGCCGGACAGATTGCGGCTAGGAAGCCCTTTATGCTGAGGAGGAAGTTTTGTGATCCGAAGTTTGCTCCGTTGGACCGGATGTGGAGTGTGGAGGACACCTATCTGGATTTGGCAGCAAGTGCTGCTGATGCGACCGAACACTTTCGAGATCAAGAAGATCGCGAAGTGGAAAAACTTTTCTGGTCGCAGTTCCACAATCCAGAGCGTCCACTGGTGGTGGACGATCATCTGGCTTAGTGGGACGAACTGAATAGGTTGTCCGGACTCGCCATGAAGTGTGTCATGGGTCATTTATGGCCGGGGAGATCGGAGCCGAAGAGTTATTTCAGCTTGGTGCAGTGATTCCTTGATGCGGTGCCACGTATCAATGCAATGAAGAGGTCGGCGTGCATAGAGGGCGCACGGATGGCTCTTGCCCGTGTCAAGACATACTGGGCGGAGATGGAGACCACCGTTGTTGCATCCCGAGATTTGAACAAAAGCCGAGTTCCCTCCGAGCACTATTTTCAGGAAGTATTTGAAGGCGCTCGTGTAATAGAGACGCAGTGCTCGAAGGATGCTATGTTCTGATAGCATATGTAATTATAAAGCAGTATTTTGATGAATTGTAGTAGGCTTTTATACTTGTGCCTTCAAGTATGTGGAACACCTCCTGTGCGGCCGTTTTAATATATATATATATATATATATATATATATATATATATATATATATATATATATATATATACTCTGAAAGATGGCAGTCGTTGGCTTCAGCCCCCACGCACATAGTGCGGGGGTGCTCGCAGAAGGCGCTTTTTCACACTTAATCCAACGTCTTGGTCCTACAAAGGAGGTGATGGCACAGCGAGCTAGACAACCGAACTATAATGCTTTAGCACTTTCACTTAGCCATAGGAGCTTGACAGTGGGACTCTTTAGATAGCCCTTGGTGGCGACTGCGCTCGCCCGAATTCGGGGCGCGTGTGTGCCTGGCCGGGAAACGACCCTTTCTTAATGCGGAGGAATCCTATAGATTCCGGAGAGTCATCGATTGGTTGACCAGTCTCACGCTATATCATGACAGTCGGTTTTCGGCTTTCTCTACTGAGGTGCTCGCCTGGCCGAACCGGGGCACAATCGCAGTAGTTCTCCTGGTGCCGCCTTAGACGATAGAGCGGAACGTAAGGCGGCCGAACACAGGAGCCGGGCAACCCAACATTGACCAAAATCATGATTTGGAGCTGATGCATATAAGGCCAAACTCGCGACGCTGAACACTCCTAAGGTATTCGGTCTTTATGAGAGCGGGCAAAGTAATGCTCTTAGGTATAAGCCCCTAGTGTCCAGGTACGCGCAAGAATTCTGACGTGGCCACATGCCAAGATGCCAGCCTCCTCCTTGGTTATAGAACCAGGGGATGTGTAGCAACAAGAGACAGTAAAGAAGGTTTATGCAGGGTCTTAATCTGAAAATAATCCTTGGAACGGGTCCCTACTGCATGTCTGCGCCTGTGTCTCCGTTGTGCCGTATCCTGGACGGACGCAGCACGATGTTCATCTGTAAGAGAGAGGAACTAAGTTGAAAAAAAGGCGTGCCGAACAAAAGTTGTATTAAATAAACAAATATAAAGTAAAATATGTAAAATTGAGCTTTATTGTCTCTTATGTATGCGGAGCCCCTAGGGCACGCCGGGCACGTCTATCCGTGCCCGTGGTCTTAATGACATGTTCGGATGTTCTGGCTGGTGAAGCCGTATTATGGGGCTGTTAAAGCGGCCGTACAATCCTCCGCTCGGGGGAGGAGCACTCAATTCTTCCCCTTCAAGGAGATGATGCCTCATGGACCGGGCATCTTAAGCGTGAGAGATGCATAATGCGGTATTGCGTTAAAGCGGGCGAAAGCTTCGCGCCCCGGCAGTGCTTGATAGCGACTTGAGAATGGGACGATGTGGAAAGTTAGCCTTTCGCAGCGGAAGTTATCGGTAGAGCCGAATATAACTTCGAGCCGGATAAAACCCATGCAATGGGTGTCCGAACCAGGCGCTACTCCTTGAAAGGAGGTTTTGCTGTGGCGGATTCTTGTTGGGTTTATCCCCATGTGACGGATTGTGTCCTGATATATCAGGTTTAGTCCACTCTCGCCGTCCATTAGGACATTTGAAAACTGGAGCCCGCCAATTATTGGATCGAGTACCAAGGCAGTCCAGCCTGCGTTCCTGGTACTTCTAGAATAATCCAGATGATCGAAGATGATTGGTTTGACAACCAGTGGCGGGACCCCTTTGGGATAGGTCGTGTGGCGCGTACCTTTATGGGCGCCGCACATTTTGTTACGTGAAATAGGTTTACTGTTTTGTTCTTGTGGGAAATTCTTCTGTTTCCTGGTGCTCTGCTTTTGGGGTTCGTCCTCGTCTTCGCTTGGTGTGTCGAGCCCCTTGTGTTCGGCGTTGAGTCTGCCGGATTGTTTGAAAACCCAACAATCTCTATGGGTATGGTTAGCAGGCTTCCCGGGAGTACTGTGTATTTGACATATCCTGTCCAAGATTTTGTTTAGGTTGGATAAATCATCTCTATTATCCTGGAGGGGCGGCTTTTTCTGATTCCGCCGTGAGCCTTTGAATCCGACGTTGACTGTCGTGCTCTTCGGACTGTTTTCCTTAGTCCGGCGACAATCCTTGTTGCGTCGCGGTTTTTCGTTTCCATCCCTAGTTTCGGATGTACTTGGGTCGCTGGTGCTACATCTTGCCAACTAGCTGTCCTCTCCTGCGCAAAAGCGGGTCATGAGGCTTGTTAATGCGGCCATTGTTCTTGGCTTTTCTTGGCCGAGGTGTCTGGCGAGCCACTCGTCTCGGACATTGTGCCTGAAAGCTGCTAGGGCTTCGGCGTCCGGACAGTCGACTATCTAATTCTTTTTAGTAAGAAATCTATTCCAGAACTGCCGAGCTGACTCTCCGGGCTGTTGTGTTATGTGACTGAGGTCGTCTGCATCCGGAGGACGGACATAAGTCCCTTGAAAATTTGCTTGGAAAGCGTCCTTGAGCTCTTCCCAACTTCCAATTGTGTTTTCAGGAAGGCTTTTAAGACAATGCCGGGCTGGTCCTTTAAGCTTTAGGGGTAAATATTTGATGGCGTTGAGGTCATCTCCTCTAGCCATATGTATGTGGAGGATGTAATCCTCTATCCAGACACCAGGGTCTGTTGTTCCATCATATGCCTCTATGTTTACGGGTTTGAAACCCGCTGGAAATTCATAATCCAGGACCTCATCGGTGAAACATAGGGGGTGTGCGGCGCCCCTGTATTTGGGTGTGCCGGATTCTGATAATGGCTTTATTGTATTGCTTACAAGAGCTTGTTTTCTTGGCCCGTAAATGGACCTGGCTGGGCCATCTTTTTGATGCGAATCCGTAAGTGGGTCGTGTGCCAGTTTAAGTGCGACGCCGCTTGCCGCTTTATGCTGGCCATGGGGTCATCTATCCGACCGTGTGGCTTTCTTACTTTTTGAGTGCGAGGGCTCTAAGGCCTCTTCGTCGAATTCAGGCAGTAGCTTTCGCTTCGGATAGCTTTTAGTGCGGCGACTATCGTCGTATTTGTCTGCGGTGTTGATTACTTTACTCCATCTGATCCCGAGTGCATCTTCTGCAGTTTTTAGCTTCCGCTTCTGCTTTTTCAGGCTGCGTGCGGTTGCAACGAGCCTCTTGTGGAGGTTCTTCTTCTCCGTGGGTTTATCCGGCGTAAGGTCGTCCGGAATGCCATTTTCGCTGGGGGAGGGATGTTTGGTTTCTTCATCCGGGCTGCCCTGTTCGGACGGTTGCTCTAGGGCATGCTCGTCGTCTGCTGGCTCATCCTGCTCTATGGCTGGGTCTGTATCGAGGCAGGGCTTGGGTCGGCGTTTACGCCGACGCTTTGATTGTTTTTCGAGGGATTGATCCTTCGTTCCATCCCCGTGTTCCTCGTTGTCGCTACCTTTAGGGGTATCCACCATGTAAACATCATGAGATGAGGTGGTTGTCCAATGCCCTATAGGCATTGGTTCATCTGTGTCTCCTGCATCGTCGTCCATGCCGTCGATGTCTTCGGAGTCGAAGTTGAGCACGTCGTTTAAATTATCGACGGTGGCTACCAAATGGGTGGTGGGTGGGTTTCGAATTTCTTCATCATCCGCATCCCATCCCTGTTGACCGTAGTCCGGCTAGGGCTCTCCTGATAAAGAGAGAGACTTTAGTGAGTTCAGGATGTCGCCGAAGGGCGAGTGCTGAAAGATGTCCGCGGCGGTAAACTCCATGATCGGCGCCCAATCGGATTCGATCGGCAGGGGCGTGGGGGGGTCGGAGTCCGGATACGAATCCGGATCCTCGGAGTCACGGGTCATGCAGAGTGCGGTGCTGGTGTTCGGCTCGATCGCCTTTGAGATCGCAACCCCTGAGGTGGCGTCCAACCGCTCATCCTCGATCGGCGCAGCAGGCTCCGAATTAAGGGTCGGAACCAACACGCGTGCGGCCTCCAGGACACTGTTCGGTGGCAGAGCTAGATCATGCCCATCGAGACAGTGCGGCGCGCTTGGCTGTGGCTTGAATCCGTCGAAGATCAAGTCCCCGCGGATGTCAGCCGTGTAGTTTAAACTTCGAAACCTGACCTGATGGCCAGGGGCGTAGCTTTCGATCTACTCCAGGCGGCCAAACGAATTGGCCCGCAGTGCGAAGCCGCCGAAGACGAAGATCTGTCCGGGGAGAAAAGTCTCACCCTGGACCACATCGTCGTTGATGATCAATGGAGCCATCGGGCCTAAAAGTGACGACACAGAGGAACTCTCAATGAAAGCACCAATGTCGGTGTCAAAACCGGCGGATCTCGGGTAGGGGGTCCCGAACTATGCGTCTAGGCAGATGGTAACAGGAGACAAGGACACAATGTTTTACCCAGGTTTGGGCCCTCTTAATGGAGGTAAAACCCTACGTCCTGCTTGATTAATATTGATGATATGGGTAGTACAAGAGTACATCTACCACGAGATCAAGGAGGCTAAACCCTAGAAGCTAGCCTATGGTATGATTGTTGTATGTTGGAGTTGTTGTCCTACAGACTAAAACCCTCCGGTTTATATAGACACCGGAGAGGGTTAGTGAGGGAGTCCTGGATTAGGGGGTGTTCAGATAGCCAAACTATATCTACAGCCGGACTCCAGGACTATGAAGATACAAGATTGAAGACTTCGTCCCGTGTCCGGAAGGTTCTTTCCTTGGCGTGGAAGGCAAGCTAGGCGTGCGGATATTCAAGATCTCCTACCAATGTAACCGACTCTGTGTAACCCTAACCCTATCCGGTGCCTATATAAACCGGAGGGTTGTAGTCCGTAGGACAAACACATCATAACCATCATCATACCCATAGGCTAGCTTCTAGGGTTTAGCCTCCTTGATCTCGTGGTAGATCTACTCTTGTACTACCCGTATCATCAATATTAATCTAGCAGGAGTAGGGTTTTACCTCCATCGAGAGGGCCCGAACCTGGGTAAAATAAAGTGTCCCTTGTCTCCTGTTACCATCCGACCTTGATGCACAGATCGGGACCCCCCTACCCAAGATCCGCCGGTTTTGACACCGACATTGGTGCTTTCATTGAGAGTTCCTGAAGGAAATATGCCCTAGAGGCAATAATAAAGTTATTATTTATTTCCTTATATCATGATAAATGTTTATTATTCATGCTAGAATTGTATTAACTGGAAACATAATACATGTGTGAATACATAAACAAGCAGAGTGTCACTAGTATGCCTCTACTTGACTAGCTCATTAATCAAAGATGGTTATGTTTCCTGGCCATGAACAAAGAGTTGTTATTTGATTAACGAGATCACATCATTAGTTGAATGATCTGATTGACATGACCCATTCCATTAGCATAGCACCCGATCGTTTAAGTATGTTGCTATTGCTTTTATCCATGACTTATACATGTTCCTTTAACTATGAGATTATGCAACTCCCGTTTACCGTAGGAACACTTTGTGTGCTACCAAACGTCACAACGTAACTGGGTGATTATAAAGGTGCTCTACAGGTGTCTCCGAAGGTACATGTTGGGTTGGCGTATTTCGAGATTAGGATTTGTCACTCCAATTGTCGGAGAGGTATCTCAGGGCCTTCTCGGTAATACACATCACATAAGCCTTGCAAGCATTGCAACCAATGAGTTAGTTGCGAGATGATGTATTACGGAACGAGAAAAGAGACTTGCCGGTAACGAGATTGAACTAGGTATTGGATACCGACGATCGAATCTCGGGCAAGTAACATACCGATGACAAAGGGAACAAACGTATGTTGTTATGCGGTCTGACCGATAAAGATCTTCGTAGAATATGTAGGAGCCAATATGGGCATCCAGGTCCCGCTATTGGTTATTGACTGGAGACATGTCTCGGTCATGTCTACATTGTTCTCGAACCCGTAGGGTCCGCACGCTTAAGGTTTCGATGACAGTTATATTATGAGTTTATGAGTTTTGATGTACCGAAGGAGTTCGGAGTCCCGGATGAGATCGGGGACGTGACGAGGAGTCTCGAAATGGTCGAGACATAAAGAATTATATATTGGATGCCTATGTTTGGACATCGGATGCATTCCGGGTGAAATCAGGATTTTACCGGAATACCGGGAGGGTTACCGGAACCCCCCGGAAGCATAATGGGCCAACATGGGCCTTGGAGGAAAGATGAGAGGGCAGCCCTAGGGGCTGCGCGCCTCCCCCCCCTTCCCTAGTCCTATTAGGACTAGGAGAGGTGGGCGCCCCCTCTCTCTCTTTCTCTCCCCCTTGGAGCAATCCTAGTCCAACTAGGATTGGGGGGGGAATCCTACTCCCAGAGGGAGTAGGACTCTCCTGGCGCACCAAACCTGGCCGGCCAGCCCCTCCCCCTTGGATCCTTTATATACGGGGGCAGGGGGCACCCCAAAGAGACACAAGTTGATCTACGGATCGTTCCTTAGCCATGTGCGGTGCCCCCTTCCACCAAATTCCACCTCGATCATATTGTTGCAGTGCTTAGGCGAAGCCCTGCGCCGGTAACACATCAAGATCGTCACCACGCCGTCGTGCTGACGGAACTCTTCCCCGACGCTTTGCTGGATCGGAGCCCGGGGATCGTCATCGAGCTGAACGTGTGCAGAACTCGGAGGTACCGTACGTTCGGTGCTTAGATCGGTTGGATCGCGAGGAGAACGTACGACTACTTCCTCTACGTACAACTACTTCCTCTACGTTGTGTCAACGCTTCCGCTTCGGTCTACGAGGGTACGTAGACAAACACTCTCCCCTCTCGTTGCTATGCATCACCATGATCTTGCGTGTGCGTAGGAAATTTTTTGAATTTACTGCGTTCCCCAACAGTGGCATCCGAGCCTAGGTTTTTATGGTATGATGTTATTTGCACGAGTAGAACACAAGTGAGTTGTGGACGATACAAGTCATACTGCCTACCAGCATGTCATACTTTGGTTCAGCGGTATTGTTGGATGAGACGATCCGGACCAACCTTACGCGTACGCTTACGCGAGACCGGTTCCCTCGACGTGCTTTGCACAGAGATGGCTTGCGGAAGACTGTCTCTCCAACTTTAGTTGAACCGAGTGTGGCTACGCCCGGTCCTTGAGAAGGTTAAAACGGAGTCTATTTGACAAACTATCGTTGTGGTTTTGATGCGTAGGTAAGATGAGTTCTTGCTTAAAGCCCGTAGCAGCCACGTAAAACTTGCAACAACAAAGTAGAGAACGTCTAACTTGTTTTTGCAGGGCATGTTGTGATGTGATATGGTCAAGACGTGATGCTAAATTTTATTGTATGAGATGATCATGTTTTGTAACCGAGTTATCGGCAACTGGCAGGAGCCATATGGTTGTCGCTTTATTGTATGCAATGCAATCGCGATGTAATGCTTTACTTTATTGCTAAACGGTAGTGATAGTCGTAGAAGCATAAGATTAGCGAGACGACAACGATGCTGCGATGAAGATCAAGGTGTCGCGCCGGTGACGATGGTGATCATGACGGTGCTTCGAAGATGGAGATCACAAGCACAAGATGATGATGGCCATATCATATCACTTATATTGATTGCATGTGATGTTTATCCTTTTTATGCATCTTATCTTGCTTTGATTGACGGTAGCATTATAAGATGATCTCTCAGTAAATTATCAAGAAGTGTTCTCCCTGAGTATGCACCGTTGCGAAAGTTCTTCGTGCTGAGACACCACGTGATGATCGGGTGTGATAGGCTCTACGTTCAAATACAACGGGTGCAAAACAGTTGCACACGCGGAATACCCAGGTTTAACTTGACGAGCCTAGCATATACAGATATGGCCTCGGAACACAGAGACCAAAAGGTCGAGCGTGAATCATATAGTAGATATGATCAACATAAATGATGTTCACCATTGAAACTACTCCATCTCACGTGATGATCGGACATGGTTTAGTTGATTTGGATCACGTGATCACTTAGAGGATTAGAGAGATGTCTATCTAAGTGGGAGTTCTTAAGTAATATGATTAATTGAACTTTAATTTATCATGAACTTAGTACCTGATAGTATCTTGCTTGTCTATGTTGTGTAGATAGATGGCTCGTGCTGTTGTTCCGTTGAATTTTAATGCGTTCCTTGAGAAAGCAAAGTTGAAAGATGATGGTAGCAATTACATGGACTGGGTCCATAACTTGAGGATTATCCTCATTGCTGCACAGAAGAATTACGTCCTGGAAGCACCGCTGGGTGCCAGGCCTGGTGCAAGAGCTACGCCAGATGTTATGAACGTCTGGCAAAGCAAAGCTGATGACTACTCTATAGTTTAGTGTGCCATGCTTTACGGCTTAGAACCGGGACTTCAACGACGTTTTGAACACCATGGAGCATATGAGATGTTCCAGGAGTCGAAGTTAATATTTCAAGCAAATGCCCGGATTGAGAGATATGAAGTCTCCAATAAGTTCTATAGCTGTAAAATGGAGGAGAATGGTTCTGTCAGTGAGCATATACTCAGAATGTCTGGGTATAACAATCACTTGATTCAACTGGGAGTTAATCTTCCAGATGATTGCGTCATTGACAGAATTCTCCAATCACTGCCACCAAGCTACAAGAGCTTCGTGATGAACTATAATATGCAAGGGATGACCAAAACTATGCCCGAGCTCTTCGCGATGCTAAAAGCCGCGGAGGTAGAAATCAAAAAGGAGCATCAAGTGTTGATGGTTAACAAAACCACTATTTTCAAGAAAAAGGGCAAAGGGAAGAAAAAGGGGAACTTCAAAAGGAACAGCAAGCAAGTTGCTACTCAAGAGAAGAAACCCAAGTCTGGACCTAAGCCTGAAACTGAGTGCTTCTATTGCAAGCAGACTGGTCACTGGAAGCGGAACTGCCCCAAGTATTTGGCGGATAAGAAGGATGGCAAGGTTAACAAAGGTATATGTGATATACATGTTATTGATGTGTACCTTACTAATTCTCGCAGTAGCACCTGGGTATTTGATACTGGTTCTGTTGCTAATATTTGCAACTCAAAACAGGGACTACGGATTAAGCGAAGATTGGCTAAGGACGAGGTGACGATGCGCGTGGGAAATGGTTCCAAAGTCGATGTGATCGCGGTCGGCACGCTACCTCTACATCTACCTTCGGGATTAATATTAGATCTAAATAATTGTTATTTAGTACCAGCGTTGAGCATGAACATTATATCTGGATCTTGTTTGATGCGAGACGGTTATTGATTTAAATCAGAGAATAATGGTTGTTCTATTTATATGAGTAATATCTTTTATGGTCATGCGCCATTAAAGAATGGTTTGTTCTTACTTAATCTCGATAATAGTAACACACATATTCATAATGTTGAAACCAAAAGATGCAGAGTTAATAATGATAGTGCAACTTATTTGTGGCACTGCCGTTTAGGTCATATCAGTGTAAAACGCATGAAGAAACTCCATACTGATGGACTTTTGGAGTCACTTGATTATGAATCACTTGGCACTTGCGAACCGTGCCTTATGGGCAAGATGACTAAAACACCGTTCTCCGGTACTGTGGAGAGAGCAACAGATTTATTGGAAATCATACATACCGATGTATGTGGGCCAATGAATGTTGAGGCTCGTGGCGGATATCGTTATTTTCTTACCTTCACTGATGATTTAAGCAGATATGGGTATATCTACTTAATGAAACACAAGTCTGAAACATTTGAAAAGTTCAAAGAATTTCAGAGTGAAGTGGAAAATCATCGTAACAAGAAAATAAAGTTTCTACGATATGATCGTGGAGGAGAATATTTGAGTTACGAGTTTGGTCTACATTTGAAACAATGCGGAATAGTTTCGCAACTCACGCCACCCGGAACACCACAACGTAATGGTGTGTCCGAACGTCGTAATCGTACTTTACTGGATATGGTGCGATCTATGATGTCTCTTACCGATTTACCGCTATCTTTTTGGGGTTATGCTCTAGAGACGGCCGCATTCACGTTAAATAGGGCACCATCAAAATCCGTTGAGACGACACCTTATGAACTGTGGTTTGGCAAGAAACCAAAGTTGTCATTTCTTAAAGTTTGGGGCTGCGATGCTTATGTGAAAAAGCTTCAACCTGATAAGCTCGAACCCAAATCGAAAAAATGTGTCTTCATAGGATACCCAAAGGAGACTATTGGGTATACCTTCTATCACAGATCCGAAGGCAAAATTTTTGTTGCTAAAGTCGGAAACTTTCTAGAGAAGGAGTTTCTCTCGAAAGAAGTGAGTGGGAGGAAAGTAGAACTTGATGAGATAACAGTATCTACTCCCTTATTGAGAAGTAGTACATCACAGAAATCTGTTTCTGTGACACCTACATCAAATAGGGAAGAAGCTAATGATAATGATCATGAAACTTCAGATCAAGTTTCTACTGAACTTCGTAGATCAACCAGAGTAAGATCCGCACCAGAGTGGTACGGTAATCCTATTTTGGAAGTCATGTTACTAGACCATTGTGAACCTACGAACTATGAAGAAGCGATGGTGAGCCCAGATTCCGCAAAGTGGCTTGAGGCCATGAAATCTGAGATGGGATCCATGTATGAAAACAAAGTGTGGACTTTGGTTGACTTGCCCGATGATCGGCAAGCAATTGAGAATAAATGGATTTTTAAGAAGAAGACTGACGCTGATGGTAATGTTACTGTCTATAAAGCTCGACTTGTTGCAAAGGGTTTTCGACAAGTTCAAGGAATTGACTACGATGAGACTTTCTCACCCGTAGCGATGCTTAAGTCTGTCCGAATCATGTTAGCAATTGCCGCATTTTATGATTATGAAATTTGGCAAATGGATGTCAAAACTGCATTCCTGAATGGATTTCTGGAAGAAGAGTTGTATATGATGCAACCAGAAGGTTTTGTCGATCCGAAGGGAGCTAACAAAGTGTGCAAGCTCCAGCGATCCATTTATGGACTGGTGCAAGCTTCTCGGAGTTGGAATAAACGCTTTGATAGTGTGATCAAAGCATATGGATTTATACAGACTTTTGGAGAAGCCTGTATTTACAAGAAAGTGAGTGGGAGCTCTGTAGCATTTCTGATATTATATGTGGATGACATATTGCTGATCGGAAATAATATAGAATTTCTGGATAGCATAAAGGGATACTTGAATAAGAGTTTTTCAATGAAAGACCTCGGTGAAGCTGCTTATATATTGGGCATTAAGATCTATAGAGATAGATCAAAACGCTTAATAGGACTTTCACAAAGCACATACCTTGACAAAGTTTTGAAAAAGTTCAAAATGGATCAGGCAAAGAAAGGGTTCTTGCCTGTGGCACAAGGTGTGAAGTTGAGTAAGACTCAATGCCCGACCACCGCAGAAGATAGAGAGGAAATGAAAATTGTTCCCTATGCTTCAGCCATAGGCTCTATCATGTATGCAATGCTGTGTACCAGACCTGATGTGTGCCTTGCTGTGAGTTTAGCAGGAAGGTACCAAAGTAATCCAGGAATGGATCACTGGACAGCGGTCAAGAACATCCTTAAGTACTTAAGAAGGACTAAGGATATGATTCTCATTTATGGAGGTGACAAAGAGCTCGTCGTAAACGGTTATGTCGATGCAAGCTTTGACACTGATCCGGACGATTCTAAATCGCAAACCGGATACGTATTTACATTAAACGGTGGAGCTGTCAGTTGGTGCAGTTCAAAACAAAGCGTCGTGGCGGGATCTACATGTGAAGCTGAGTACATAGCCGCTTCGGAAGCAGCTAATGAAGGAGTCTGGATGAAAGAGTTCATATCCGATCTAGGTGTTGTACCTAGCGTATCGGGTCCAATGAAAATCTTTTGTGACAATACTGGTGCAATTGCCTTGGCAAAGGAATCCAGATTTCACAAAAGAACCAAACACATCAAGAGACGCTTCAACACCATCCGGGATTTGGTCCAGGTGGGAGACATAGAGATATGCAAGATACATACGGAGCTGAATATTGCAGACCCGTTGACTAAGCCTCTTCCACGAGCAAAACATGATCAGCACCGAGACTCCATGGGTGTTAGAATCATTACTTTGTAATCTAGATTATTGACTCTAGTGCAAGTGGGAGACTGAAGGAAATATGCCCTAGAGGCAATAATAAAGTTATTATTTATTTCCTTATATCATGATAAATGTTTATTATTCATGCTAGAATTGTATTAACTGGAAACATAATACATGTGTGAATACATAAACAAGCAGAGTGTCACTAGTATGCCTCTACTTGACTAGCTCATTAATCAAAGATGGTTATGTTTCCTGGCCATGAACAAAGAGTTGTTATTTGATTAACGAGATCACATCATTAGTTGAATGATCTGATTGACATGACCCATTCCATTAGCATAGCACCCGATCGTTTAAGTATGTTGCTATTGCTTTTATCCATGACTTATACATGTTCCTTTAACTATGAGATTATGCAACTCCCGTTTACCGTAGGAACACTTTGTGTGCTACCAAACGTCACAACGTAACTGGGTGATTATAAAGGTGCTCTACAGGTGTCTCCGAAGGTACATGTTGGGTTGGCGTATTTCGAGATTAGGATTTGTCACTCCAATTGTCGGAGAGGTATCTCAGGGCCTTCTCGGTAATACACATCACATAAGCCTTGCAAGCATTGCAACCAATGAGTTAGTTGCGAGATGATGTATTACGGAACGAGAAAAGAGACTTGCCGGTAACGAGATTGAACTAGGTATTGGATACCGACGATCGAATCTCGGGCAAGTAACATACCGATGACAAAGGGAACAAACGTATGTTGTTATGCGGTCTGACCGATAAAGATCTTCGTAGAATATGTAGGAGCCAATATGGGCATCCAGGTCCCGCTATTGGTTATTGACTGGAGACATGTCTCGGTCATGTCTACATTGTTCTCGAACCCGTAGGGTCCGCACGCTTAAGGTTTCGATGACAGTTATATTATGAGTTTATGAGTTTTGATGTACCGAAGGAGTTCGGAGTCCCGGATGAGATCGGGGACGTGACGAGGAGTCTCGAAATGGTCGAGACATAAAGAATTATATATTGGATGCCTATGTTTGGACATCGGATGCATTCCGGGTGAAATCAGGATTTTACCGGAATACCGGGAGGGTTACCGGAACCCCTCGGAAGCATAATGGGCCAACATGGGCCTTGGAGGAAAGATGAGAGGGCAGCCCTAGGGGCTGCGCGCCTCCCCCCCTTCCCTAGTCCTATTAGGACTAGGAGAGGTGGGCGCCCCCTCTCTCTCTTTCTCTCCCCCTTGGAGCAATCCTAGTCCAACTAGGATTGGGGGGGGAATCCTACTCCCAGAGGGAGTAGGACTCTCCTGGCGCACCAAACCTGGCCGGCCAGCCCCTCCCCCTTGGATCCTTTATATACGGGGGCAGGGGGCACCCCAAAGAGACACAAGTTGATCTACGGATCGTTCCTTAGCCGTGTGCGGTGCCCCCTTCCACCAAATTCCACCTCGATCATATTGTTGCAGTGCTTAGGCGAAGCCCTGCGCCGGTAACACATCAAGATCGTCACCACGCCGTCGTGCTGACGGAACTCTTCCCCGACGCTTTGCTGGATCGGAGCCCGGGGATCGTCATCGAGCTGAATGTGTGCAGAACTCGGAGGTACCGTACGTTCGGTGCTTAGATCGGTTGGATCGCGAGGAGAACGTACGACTACTTCCTCTACGTACGACTACTTCCTCTACGTTGTGTCAACGCTTCCGCTTCGGTCTACGAGGGTACGTAGACAAACACTCTCCCCTCTCGTTGCTATGCATCACCATGATCTTGCGTGTGCGTAGGAAATTTTTTGAATTTACTGCGTTCCCCAACAGTTCCTCTGTGTCGTCGCCTCTAGGCCCGATGGCTCCTTTGATCATCAACAACAATGAGGTCCAGGGTGAGACTTTTCTCCCCGGACAGATCTTCATCTTCGGCGGCTTCGCTCTGCGGGCCAACTCACTTGGCCATATGGAGCAGATCGAAAGCCACGCCCCTGGCCATCAAGCCAGCTAGGAAGCTTAAACTACACGGTAGATACCCTCGGAGACCTGATCTTCGACGGATTCAAGCCACAGCCAAGCGCGCCGCACTATCTCAAGGGGCATGATATAGCTCTGCCTCCGAACAGTGTCCTAGAGGCCGCATACGCCCCGGCCCCGATCCTCGATCCGGAGCCCGCTGCGTTCTTTGAGGATGAACGGTTAGACGTCACCTCGGGGGCTGCGATCTTAAAAGCCATTGAGCCAAATGCAAGCCCCGCACTCCGCATGGCACATGACTCCAAGGAGCCGGACTCTTCTCCGAACTCCGAACCTCCCGCACCCCTGCCAATCGAATCAGATTGGGCGCCGGTAATGGAGTTCACCGCCGCGGACATCTTTCAGTATTCGCCTTTCGGTGATCTTCTGAAATCTCTCAAGTCTCTCTCTTTTTCAGGAGAGCCCAGGCCGAACTATGGCCTGCGAGGTTGGGATTCAGACGACGAAGAAATTCAAAGCCCACCCACCACCCACTTAATAGCCACTGTCGACTATTTAACCGACATGCTCGACTTCGGCTCCGAAGACTTCGACGGTATGGACGACGAAGACGGAGACGAACGGGAACCAGCGCCCATAGGGCACTGGACCTCCACCCCACTTAATGACGTATTCATGGTGGATACACCTGAAAAAACTCACAATGAGGAAGAAGGGGGCGAAAAGAAGGGTAAACCCTCCGAAAAGCACTCAAAGTGGCGACGTAAACGCCGAGCGAAGCCCCGCCTCGATCCAGACCCAGCCATAGAGCAGGACGAGCCGACAGATGACGAACGCATCCCAGAACAGCCGTCCGAACAGGGTAACACGGGCAGAGAGGACGAACAGTCCTCCCCCGGTCATAACAGAACTCCGGACGATACCACGCCGGATAAAATCATGGAGCAGAAGAATCTCCAAGAAAGGCTCATCGCCACAGCACGAAGCCTGAAGAAGTAGAAGCAAAAGCTAAAGACGGCGGAAGATGCACTCAAAACAAGATGGAGCAAAGTAATCAGGACCGCAGACAAATATGGCGGCAGCCGCCGCACCAAAAGCTATCCGAAGAGAAAGCTACTGCCCGAATTCGACCAGGAGGCCCTAGAGCCCCCACACTCGAAAAATAAAAAGGCTACACGGTCGAATAAACGACCTCTCGGCCACTACAATACGGCAAACGGCGCCGCACTCAATGCGGCATGCGACACAATCAAAGACTCGCATCATGGCCCAACCAGGTCCATTTACGGGCCAAGAAAGCAAGCTCTCGCAAGCAATGCAAAAAATCCACCATCAGAATCCGGCACACCCAAATTTAGGGGTGCCGCACACCCTCTATGTTTCACCGATGAGGTCCTGGAATATGAATTCCCAGAGGGATTTAAACCCGTTAACATAGAGGCGTACGATGGAACAACAGACCCGGGAGTCTGGATCGAGGATTATATCCTCCACATACATATGGCTAGAGGAGATGATCTCCACGCCATAAAATATTTACCCCTTAAGCTTAAAGGGCCAGCCCGGCACTGGCTTAAAAGCCTTCCCGAAAACACAATTGGAAGTTGGGAAGAGCTCGAGGACGCTTTCCGAGCAAATTTTCAAGGGACCTACATCCGTCCCCCGGACGCAGACGACCTCAGTCACATAACTCAGCAATCCGGAGAATCAGCTCGGCAGTTCTGGAACAGATTCCTCACTAAAAAGAATCAAATAGTGGATTGTCCGGACGCCGAAGCCCTAGCGGCTTTCAGGCACAATGTCCGAGACGAATGGCTCGCCAGACACCTCGGCCAGGAAAAGCCAAGAACAATGGCCGCACTCACAAGCCTCATGACCCGCTTTTGCGCAGGAGAGGACAGCTGGTTGGCACGATGCAGCCCCAGCGACCCAAGTACATCAGAAATCAGGGATGGAAACGGGAAACCACGGCGAAAGAAGGACCTTCGCCGAATCAAAAGAAAAAGTCCGAAGAGCACGACAGTCAATGCCGGATTCAAAGGCTCACGGCAAAATCAGACAAAATCACCCCCTCAGGATAATAGGGAAGATCCGTCCAATCTAAAGAGAATCATGGACAGGATATGTCAGATACACAGTACTCCTGGAAAGCCTGCTAATCATACCCACAGAGACTGTTGGGTTTTCAAACAATCCGGAAGGCTTAACGCCGAACACAAGGGGCTCAACACACCAAGTGAGGAAGAGGACGAACCCCAAAAGCAGAACACCAGGAAGCAAAAGAACTTCCCGCAAGAAGTCAAAACAGTGAACTCACTTCACATAACAAGGCATGAGGCACCCATAAAGGTCCGCACATTCAAGCCTATCCCTCAGGAGTCTGGCCACTGGTCACTAAAGCCAATCATTTTTGGTCAGCTAGATTATTCTCGCAATATCAAACACGCAGGCCGGACTACCCTTGTCGGTGTACTAAAGTAGGGGTACCTTAGTACCCCGAACTTGTGCACGGGCAGTAGCAGCGTCCCGCGGCAAGGCTTGCCAGGGGAGCGACAAGAGTCTCCACGGCCCTTTCTGGGCCGGACGAAGGCCAAGTGATCGGGCTTAGAAGACCAGGCCCCGGCAAGAGAAGCTTGCCGGGCCAAGGAGGCGAGGTCCGGCAAGAGGAGCTTGCCGGGCCAAGGCGACAAGGCCCCGGCAAGAGGAGCTTGCCGGGACGACTAAGCCGAAGCACCAAGGCCCCGGCGGGAGGAGCTCGCCGGGATGGCCAAACCAATGGCACCCCAAGAGAGGCCCGCCATGGCGCGCCGCGCGCCCCGGCAAGGCCTGACGAGCGGCAAGCTCTTAGGTGCGGCAAGACAACCACCGCGGCAAGCCACCTGCCGCGGCAAACCACCACCTCAGGCATGCGCTCCAGCTCACCTACCCACGCGTCACTCTGGAGCTTCCCCAGAGGCACGTGACGGGGCGCCGCGCAACCTGGGGCGCGCGATGGCATGCGACGTTGGCAGAGTCGCCCCCGTGGCAAGCGGAGGCGCCCCTAACGGTCCGCCTCGGCACTGTTCGGGCGATCCAGACGGGCATTTAATGCCTTTCTCCCCCGCCGTCAGAGTTAGGTGCGATAGCACTGTGCGGCCACTGTTCGCACAGTTCCTTGCCATTTTTACCCTCACCTGCGTCGCTACCTGTGGGAAACCCCTTAGCATATAAAAGGAGGCCCATGCGCACGTAGGAGGAGGGAGGACCCGAAAGGAGGACACCGAGTAGACCCTCGTCTACGTCTAGCTCCAACTTACTGTAGCTTCTTGCGCTCTAGAGCAAGAACTCGAATCAACCAGACAAGCAGCAGTAGGGTTTTACGCATCCGTGCGGCCAGAAGCTGGGTAAAATCGTTGTGTGTGTGTCGCCTCGATCTGCTCTTTGTGCAACCTCCGCCCCCCGCCGAACCGACAAAGGGGCTCCGTCCCCATAGGTGCTCGTGGAGGCCGATTTCCCCCGACATCTTTGGCGCGCCAGGTAGGGGCAGCGTCGAGGTTGTATGAACCAGATCCGGCGTCCGCGCGAGCCAGACTCTCATTGTTTGCGCCGGCATGGCTCCGAAAAAGAAAGCTCCGGAGGTGACCGGTCCGTCAGCGTCGAACCACCGCCCATAGAGCAGACGGGTGGTGGGGAGGACGCCAGCGGAGGAACGGGCGCCGTCGAACCAGCTCTTGGTCCCGCGATGTCCGAGCTTGCTCTGCGCCCCTCTCAGGAGGCGCGGAACCAGCAGCGTCATGGTACCCATGGTACCATACGCTCGCTGGGCCCGGACCGTGCTGGTGGGTCCCAAGGCGCTCAGGGCCAGCATGCGATCCAGCGTGCCGGAACGAGCGTCGCGCGGCTGCCTGGACCGGGTGCTGCTCCTTCTAACATAGTTAGGAGTTCGAGCACATCCCACTCCTCGCACCGTTCGCCGCCTCTGCCCGCCACCCCAGCGGAAGCTCTCGCGCGAGCTCAGCTACTCCTAGACTACCCTCCGACGGCGGACAAGCTCGACGACTGGAGGGCAACCATCCAGAGCCTCATCGGTTTCACCAACGGCGACACTCCGCGGCAGCACAGCGCGTCGCAGCCGCGACCAGTCACCCAGGCGAGAACCGATGGCGCCAAGAATGGCGGGGGTGCGACCACCGTGCACTCCCCGCCCCAGAAGCCGCGGTCGCCGACTCGCCGGGCTCACCTCGACAACGACTCCACCGCGTCGTCGAACCCGCGAACTCGCCGCGACCAACGCCAAGTCCTTCACGAACGAAGGGAAGAAGGCGCTCGAACCCGCATCGAGCGCAGAAGAGAGGCGCGGCGTCAATCAGACCAGCGCGTTGAGCCCTCTGGAGGCATGCACGCACCGGGGGAACCAGGCGAACTACCATATTCGGTAGGCTGCCCTGAGTTCACCCGTGAGCTGCGGCAAGTCCAGTGGCCCAGCACGAAGAACTTCAAGCCCGACGTGCCCGAGAAGTACGACGGCAAGTCACATCCGTCGGAGTTCCTCAGCATCTACACCATTGCGGTGCAGGCTGCAGGGGGACGGGACGACAAGATCCTTGCCAACTACTTCCCGCTGGTACTCAAGCCCAACGTCAGATCCTGGCTCATGCACTTGCCGGACGGCTCCATCTCCTCCTGGCCAGATCTATGCCATCAATTCATTGGCGCCTTCACGGGCGGCCACAAACCACACGGCCAGGCAAGCGACCTTCATCTGCTTGTTCAGAAGGAGGGGGAGCCTTTGCGCAAGTTCATCCAGAGGTTCAGCCGTGTGCACTACAACATCCCAGACGTCCACCCCGCCGCGGTGATCAGCGCGTTCCACCAGAACGTGCGCAACCGCAGGATGCGGGAGGAGATGGCGATGTGCAAAATCAAGGAGGTCAGCGAGCTTTACGCCCTGGCCGACAAGTGTGCACGCACTGAGGAGGGGAGGAAGCTCCCCGGAGAAAGTGTTGGAGAAGGAGAATCCGACAGTGAAGGTACCGCCCCGGCAAGGAGAGGCCGGCGGCGGAACGGTAAAAAGAAGAAAAACCCAAAGGTACTGGTTGTCGAGAAGTCCGGCAGCGAGGGCTCCGCCAAGAAAGCCCAGGCGGGAGGCCCCGGCAAGGAGGTTGTCGGGTGCGCCAACTGCCGGGCGGTGGCTGCTGCCGATAAGTGGGACGGTACCGACAAGAAGTACTGCAAGATCCACCGTACCAGGGGCCACGACCTCCAGAGTTGCAAGCAAGTCGAGCGACTCGTCGAGCTGCAGAAAGCCGAGTACGCACGTCGCGACGAGGAGAGAGCCCGAGCAGGCGGCGGGGGATCCGGCACGAAGCGTCCCGGCCCGGGGGAGCGCCGCGGCAAGGATAAGCAGCGGCAAGCAGACAGGCCTCCCCGGGGACGCCGACACCGGACGAAGAAATTCCAGAGACGAGCATCCCCGGCAAGGAAGCAACCAAAGAGTGGCTGATGTACTTTGATGGTGCCTTTTCGCTGGAAGGCGCCGGTGCCGGCGTGCTGCTCATCGCGCCCACCGGAGAGCACCTCAAGTACATCGTCCAGATGCACTTTCCCAAGGAGCAAGCAACCAACAATACGGCGGAGTATGAAGGTTTGCTCGCCGGTCTCAGGATCGCGGCGGAACTTGGGATCAAGAAGCTCATTGTCAGGGGTGACTCGCAGCTCGTCGTCCGCCAAGTGAACAAGGATTACCAGTGCCCGTTGATGGAGGCTTACGTTGATGAAGTGAGAAAGCTGGAAGAGCGCTTTGACGGCCTGCAAATGGAATACATTCCAAGAGCAGAGAACGACATCGCCGACGGCCTGTCAAAATGCGCCGCACTAAAGCTACCTGTGGAACCAGGGACTTTTGTGCTCAAGCTGACTCAGCCATCCGTGACACCATCGATTGGGCCAAGCAAGAAGAGAAAATCGGTCTCCGGTGACTATCTCCCGGCAGAGCTTCCCGAAGCCGCCGCCAAGAGAGTCCCCGAGATCGACGCCAAGGGTGCTGAGGAGCTGCCCGCTCCGGCAAGCCCCAGGGTTTGTCCCGACGAAGCAGGCGCTCCCGGCAAGCCATGCCCCGGCAAGCTTGCCGGGGAACGTCAAGCTCCGGCTGAGCCCCAAGTCCTCGCCGTAGAAGCTGATGTTCCCGCAGCTGCCGACATGCCTTTAGTCCTCGTCGTCGATCCACAGGCTCCGACGTGGGCACAACAGATCGTCCGTTTCCTCCAGACAGGAGAACTTCCCGAAGAACAAGAAGAAGCGGAAAGAGTAGCCCGGCAGTCCAGTATGTACCAGTTCGTCGACGGCGCACTGTACAGAAGAGGACGCAATGGGGTGAAATTGAAGTGCATTCACCGGGAAGACGGACAGGAGCTGTTGGCGGAGATACATGGAGGCATATGTGGACACCACATTGGTGCCAGAGCACTTGCCGGCAAAGCGTTCCGGCAAGGTTTCTTCTGGCCAACAGCCCTCCAGGATGCAACCGCACAAGTAACCAAGTGTGAAGCATGCCAGTTCCATTCCAAGAAGATACACCAGCCAGCTCAAGCTCTCCAGATGGTCCCTTTGTCCTGGCCCTTCTCGGTCCGGGGGCTCGATATCCTCGGCCCCTTCCCCCGAGCCGTCGGGGGCTTTGAGTACTTGTTCGTTGCCATCGACAAGTTCACAAAGTGGCCAGAAGTGGAACCGGTGAGGAAGGTGACAGCCCAGTCCGCGATCAAATTCTTCAGGTTGATTGTTTGCCGCTTCGGGGTCCCCAACAGGATCATCACCGACAACGGTACGCAGTTCACAAGCCACGCCTTCATGCAGTACACCCAAAACCTCGGCACCAAGGTCTGCTTCGCTTCTGTTGCTCATCCCCGGAGCAACGGTCAAGCGGAAAGGGCCAACGCCGAGGTACTGCGCGGGCTCAAGACCAGAAGTTTTGACAGGCTGCTCAAGCGCGGACGGAACTGGATCGAGGAGCTGCCGGCGGTTCTTTGGTCGGTCAGAACGACGCCAAATCGAGCCACCGGCCAGACACCATTTGCTCTAGTCTATGGAGCAGAAGCAGTTACCCCCACGGAACTCGTATACGGGTCACCTTGAGTGCTCGCTTATGATGAGCTTGAGCAAGAGCGGTTGCGTGAAGATGACGCACTGCTCCTCGAGGAGGATCGTCTCCAGGCTGCTGTGCGATCCGCTCGCTACCAACAAGCTCTGCGTCGCTATCATAGCCGCAAAGTTAAAGCCAGGAGCCTCGAGGAAGGCGACCTTGTTCTTCGGCGCGTTCAGTCGGCCAAGATACACAACAAGTTGACGCCGAAGTGGGAAGGCCCTTACCGGGTGAAACGAGTCACGAGGCCCGGCGCCGTCCGCCTCGAGACCGAAGGTGGTACTCCGGTGAGCAATTCCTGGAACATTGAGCATCTTCGCAAGTTTTACCCGTAAGGCGCGGTTGTCGGACCCCGTCCGACAACCAACTCTTTGTACAAAAGTCTTGCCGCAGTTGCATGTAATCCTTTGTACAAAGCCAGGCGCAGACCCTGGCAGCAATGAAGCGCTGGCGCCCCCAAGTTTTAGCATGCATGCTGAGTCGAGTCTCGTCCTTGGTTAGGGTTGGTAGTGCCTAACAGTCGCAAACCCCTAACTTGGAGGTCGAGTCCGCGTCTTTTTCCCGTCCTTTCCCTTTGGCTCGCAGGAGTTGCATACCCTTGCCGAGCCGCTCAAGGACGAAGACGGGGAGAAGGGCGAGCCAGCACCCGCGCCCCGGCAAGCCAGAGTTGCTGGGTGCTGCAACCTCAGATAAGTCTTTACATCCCTTATCATGCATTCTCTCGTGAGTCGCGGAATGCGAAAACCTTGCTTCCCCCTTAAAGCTGTCGTGCTCTCTTAAGCGACAAACCCCGGAGCGCGTTCCCGGAGCCCGCTTCTGATAGTAGCCGCGGCGGCAAGAGGAGGAAGCGAAGGGCCAGAACCCGCCTCCTCCCTGCCTCCGCCAAAAGCGTGAGGAGGGCCAAGGGGCGCGGGAAGACGGCAGGGCCTGTTGCCGGGCGGGGAAGTGTCTATCTTAACGATGCAAAGGGTTCGCTCCTTGCCGCGGGATGTACCCGCGAGACAAATGGTCCGGCAAACACTCCCTTTTCATTAAAAACATTCCACTCAGGTACAGCTCAGAGAGAATGAAAAACATGAAAGATGGGATTACAAGATTTAAACACAATTAAGGCCCGAGGGCTCACAAGATAAAAAGAGATAAGGTGCCCGTGATCCCTTTCTTGTCTCTCTCTCCTAAGGAGGTAGGGCAAGGAGGCGAGAAGGGCAAAAGGGGCGCCTAGACGAGCTACGGGTGGCAGAAGACGCCAAGAGAGCATCCGGGGCTCCGCCCGGGAGCTCCGGAGGCCGGATGGAGACGGCGACGCCGGAAGCGGAGCTCGAAAAGGAGGCTGCGGGATGTCAACACGCTGTCGAGGGCATCTAGCCCTCGTACTCCGAGTTGACGGCCTTGCCGCCGGCCTCTTCCGCAGCCTTGCCGATCCGGCCGCCCGAGAAGACGAAGCCCCGGTAAGAGGAGCTTGCCGGGCCGGAGAGAAGACCCCGGTGGTCGTCGCCGCACGTAGGGGTGGTGACGGCGTCTGGGGCGAAGCTGGAAGACGAGGCAGCGGCCTTGCCGCCCGCCCTCTTCCTCTTCCGCAGCCTCCCTACGCCAGCCGCCCAAGGAGACGACCCCGGGGAGTTCACAGCGCCAGCGACGCGGACGATGGGGGGTCGCCGGTGCCACGCGGAGCTGCGACCGGCACCTAGTCGGACCCGTCATCCCGGCGACCGCTCCCCTCGTCGTCGCTGTCGCTCCCCTCCTCGTCGCTCTCGCTCGAGGAGGAGCCTTCGCTGTCGGAGGAGCTATCCACGCAGCACCGGGCCCGGGTGCCGAGGTCCCCGAAGACCTTGACGGAGAGGAGATCACCCTCCATCAGCTTAAAATGGAGGGTGAACCCCTCCGTCAAGCTGTGGATCCGGGCGAACGACTTCCACCCTCGGCCAAGACACATCACGCCGGGGGCTCGGGATTCGACGTGGACTCGCGTACCACTTATCCCGCAGCCCCTCATGCGCAGTCTCAGCGTCTCGTGTTGCTCCGCTTCCAGGACATCCACGAAGGGATCCGGGAGGCGGAGGCGACGGCGAGGCGCCCGGCGCAGCCTGATGATGAACTCGCAGGGGTCGTCCCCGAGATGAACCGCCGGGAGGAACGGAGCCGCCGGCGGAGGCGAGGCCGGCGCACCGCCCCGCCCGCCTCGAGCGCCTCGGCCCCGTCCACGGCCTCGTCCACGGCCTCGCCCCCTCCCCCTTCCCCTTACGGTTGGCTCCGTCACCACGGGTGCAAGGGGAGGAGGGGCGCGCTGCCTGGCGGCAACCCTTGCCGCCACCGAAGAAGGACCAGGGTTCCCTTTCTCCATGACGGGTGGGGAGAGGGGACCAGGGATCTAAGAGAAGAAAGAAGGAAGGAGTGCGGACCCTCATCGCCCCCTTCCGCTCCTTATAAAGGGGCGGAGTGGGGGATCGGTCGCCCCGCCCAACCAATCAAAGCAGAGGAAGGGCAGGCGACGGGGCCGACCCTCTACTTCGACCCGCGTCGGCCCGGTTTCCTGCCTCCACCACCGCAACCCCAAGCGCATGGAGGACGCGTGGCGGGCGAACACGGCCAAGGCGACAGATGAGGCGACCTCTCTCCACCCTGTGGTCGTGGGGGCGGGCGCCCCGAAAGCCGCGCCTGGACCCCGTTCGTTCACCAAGCCGCGCCTCCACGTCCCCCCCCCCCCACTTGAAAGTAGGGGCGGACGTTTCGCCTTTCCAAATGAAGGAATCGTGCCCGACGTGACGCATGCCTGTGGGCCTCAAGCCCCGCGCACGCCACCCACGTCACGCACGCCTCGCACGCCTCGCCCCCCCCCCCCCCCACGACGCCGCGGTAAGCGCGCGCCACTTGGGGAGGGCGCGACGGGCACAGAATTAAGGAGCAGCGCAACCCAGGCCACGCGTGCCCGTGCACTGTTAGGGCTTGGCCCAACAACGCTCGGCACCGTGTATGGCCCAGACCCGGGGGCTCCTGTCGGTGTACTAAAGTAGGGTTACCTTAGTACCCCGAACTTGTGCACGGGCAGTAGCAGCGTCCCACAGAGACTGTTGGGTTTTCAAACAATCCGGAAGGCTTAACGCCGAACACAAGGGGCTCAACACACCAAGTGAGGAAGAGGACGAACCCCAAAAGCAGAACACCAGGAAGCAAAAGAACTTCCCGCAAGAAGTCAAAACAGTGAAATCACTTCACATAACAAGGCATGAGGCACCCATAAAGGTCCGCACATTCAAGCCTATCCCTCAGGAGTCTGGCCACTGGTCACTAAAGCCAATCATTTTTTATCAGCTAGATTATTCTCGCAATATCAAACACGCAGGCCGGACTGCCCTTGTCGGTGTACTAAAGTAGGGGTACCTTAGTACCCCAAACTTGTGCACGGGCAGTAGCAGCGTCCCGCGGCAAGGCTTGCCAGGGGAGCGACAAGAGCCTCCATGGCCCTTTCTGGGCCGGACGAAGGCCAAGTGATCGGGCTTAGAAGACCAGGCCCCGGCAAGAGGAGCTTGCCGGGCCAAGGAGGCGAGGTCCGGCAAGAGGAGCTTGCCGGGCCAAGGCGACAAGGCCCCGGCAAGAGGAGCTTGTCGGGACGACTAAGCCAAAGCACCAAGTGAAGGAAATATGCCCTAGAGGCAATAATAAAGTTATTATTTATTTCCTTATATCATGATAAATGTTTATTATTCATGCTAGAATTGTATTAACTGGAAACATAATACATGTGTGAATACATAGACAAACAGAGTGTCACTAGTATGCCTCTACTTGACTAGCTCATTAATCAAAGATGGTTATGTTTCCTAGCCATGAACAAAGAGTTGTTATTTGATTAACGAGATCACATCATTAGTTGAATGATCTGATTGACATGACCCATTCCATTAGCATAGCACCCGATCGTTTAGTATGTTGCTATTGCTTTTATCCATGACTTATACATGTTCCTTTAACTATGAGATTATGCAACTCCCGTTTACCGTAGGAACACTTTGTGTGCTACCAAACGTCACAACGTAACTGGGTGATTATAAAGGTGCTCTACAGGTGTCTCCGAAGGTACATATTGGGTTGGCGTATTTCGAGATTAGGATTTGTCACTCCGATTGTCGGAGAGGTATCTCAGGGCCTTCTCGGTAATGCACATCACATAAAGCCTTGCAAGCATTGCAACCAATGAGTTAGTTGCGAGATGATGTATTACGGAACGAGTAAAGAGACTTGCCGGTAACGAGATTGAACTAGGTATTGGATACCGACGATCGAATCTCGGGCAAGTAACATACCGATGACAAAGGGAACAACGTATGTTGTTATGCGGTCTGACCGATAAAGATCTTCGTAGAATATGTAGGAACCAATATGGGCATCCAGGTCCTGCTATTGGTTATTGACCGGAGACGTGTCTCGGTCATGTCTACATTGTTCTCGAACCGTAGGGTCCGCACGCTTAACGTTACGATGACAGTTATTATGAGTTTATGCATTTTGATGTACCGAAGGAGTTCGGAGTCCCGGATGTGATTACGGACATGACGAGGAGTCTCGAAATGGTCGAGACGTAAAGAATGATATATTGGAAGCCTATGTTTGGACATCTGATGCATTCCAGGTGAAATCAGGATTTTACCGGAATACCGGGAGGGTTACCGGAACCCCCCGGGGGCATAATATGCCAACATGGGCCTTGGAGGAGAGGTGAGAGGGCTGCCCTCATGGGCTGCGCGCCTCCCCCCTTCCCCTAGTCCTATTAGGACTAGGAGAGGTGGGCGCCCCCTCTCTCTCTCTCTCCCCCTTGGAGAATCCTAGTCCAACTAGGATTGGGGGGGGGGGGGAATCCTACTCCCAGAGGGAGTAGGACTCTCTGGCGCGCCAGGCTTGGCCGGCCAGCCCCTCCCCCTTGGCTCCTTTATATACGGGGGCAGGGAGCACCCCAGAGACACACAATTGATCATTGAGATCTTTCCTTAGCCGTGTGCGGTGCCCCCTTCCACCAAATTCCACCTCGGTCATATCGTTGCAGTGCTTAGGCGAAGCCCTGCGCCGGTAACACATCAAGATCGTCACCACGCCGTCGTGCTGACGGAACTCTTCCTCGATGCTTTGCTGGATCGGAGCCCGGGGATCGTCATCGAGCTGAACGTGTGCCAAGAACTCGGAGGTGCCGGAGTAACGGTGCTGTGATCGGTTGGATCGCGAGGAGAACGTACGACTACTTCCTCTACGTTGTGTCAACGCTTCCGCTTCAGTCTACGAGGGTACGTAGACAACACTCTCCCCTCTCGTTGCTATGCATCACCATGATCTTGCGTGTGCGTAGGAATTTTTTTGAAATTACTACGTTCCCCAACAGTGGCATCCGAGCCTAGGTTTTTATGGTTTGATGTTATTTGCACGAGTAGAACACAAGTGAGTTGTGGACGATACAAGTCATACTGCCTACCAGCATGTCATACTTTGGTTCAGCGGTATTGTTGGACGAGACGATCCGGACCAACCTTACGCGTACGCTTACGCGAGACCGGTTCCCTCGACGTGCTTTGCACATAGATGGCTTGCGGAAGACTGTCTCTCCAACTTTAGTTGAACCGAGTGTGGCTACGCCCGGTCCTTGAGAAGGTTAAAACGGAGTCTATTTGACAAACTATCGTTGTGGTTTTGATGCGTAGGTAAGATGAGTTCTTGCTTAAAGCCCGTAGCAGCCACGTAAAACTTGCAACAACAAAGTAGAGGACGTCTAACTTGTTTTTGCAGGGCATGTTGTGATGTGATATGGTCAAGACATGATGCTAAATTTTATTGTATGAGATGATCATGTTTTGTAACCGAGTTATTGGCAACTGGCAGGAGCCATATGGTTGTCGCTTTATTATATGCAATGCAATCGCGATGTAATGCTTTACTTTATTACTAAGCGGTAGTGATAGTCGTGGAAGCATAAGATTGGCGAGACGACAATGATGCTGCGATGAAGATCAAGGTGTCGCGCCGGTGACGATGGTGATCATGACGGTGCTTCGAAGATGGAGATCACAAGCACGAGATGATGATGGCCATATCATATCACTTATATTGATTGCATGTGATGTTTATCCTTTTATGCATCTTATCTTGCTTTGATTGATGGTAGCATTATAAGATGATCTCTCACTAAATTATCAAGAAGTGTTCTCCCTGAGTATGCACCGTTGCGAAAGTTCTTCGTGCTGAGACACCACGTGATGATCGGGTGTGATAGGCTCTACGTTCAAATACAACGGGTGCAAAACAGTTGCACACGCAGAATACTCAGGTTTAACTTGACGAGCCTAGCATATAACAGATATGGCCTCGGAACACGGAGACCGAAAGGTCGAGCGTGAATCATATAGTAGATATGATCAACATAGTGATGTTCACCATTGAAACTACTCCATCTCACGTGATGATCGGACATGGTTTAGTTGATTTGGATCGCGTGATCACTTAGAGGATTAGAGGGATGTCTATCTAAGTGGGAGTTCTTAAGAAATATGATTAATTGAACTTAAATTTATCATGAACTTAGTACCTGATAGTATCTTGCTTGTCTATGTTGTGTAGATAGATGGCTCGTGCTGTTGTTCCGTTGAATTTTAATGCGTTCCTTGAGAAAGCAAAGTTGAAAGATGATGGTAGCAATTACACGGACTGGGTCCGTAACTTGAGGATTATCCTCATTGCTGCACAGAAGAATTACGTCCTGGAAGCACCGCTGGGTGCCAGACCTGGTGCAAGAGCTACGCCAGATGTTGTGAACGTCTGGCAAAGCAAAGCTGATGACTACTCTATAGTTCAGTGTGCCATGCTTTACGGCTTAGAACCGGGACTTCAACGACGTTTTGAACACCATGGAGCATATGAGATGTCCAGGAGTTGAAGTTAATATTTCAAGCAAATGCCCGGATTGAGAGATATGAAGTCTCCAATAAGTTCTATAGCTGTAAAATGGAGGAGAACGGTTCTGTCAGTGAGCATATACTCAGAATGTCTGGGTATAACAATCACTTGATTCAACTGGGAGTTAATCTTCCGGATGATTGCGTCATTGACAGAATTCTCCAATCACTGCCACCAAGCTACAAGAGCTTCGTGATGAACTATAATATGCAAGGGATGACCAAAACTATGCCCGAGCTCTTCGCAATGCTGAAAGCCGCGGAGGTAGAAATCAAAAAGGAGCATCAAGTGTTGATGGTTAACAAAACCACTAGTTTCAAGAAAAAGGGCAAAGGGAAGAAAAAGGGGAACTTCAAAAAGAACAGCAAGCAGGTTGCTAATCAAGAGAAGAAACCCAAGTCTGGACCTAAGCCTAAAACTGAGTGCTTCTATTGCAAGCAGACTGGTCACTGGAAGCGGAACTGCCCCAAGTATTTGGCGGATAAGAAGGATGGCAAGGTTAACAAAGGTATATATGATATACATGTTATTGATGTGTACCTTACTAATTCTCGCAGTAGCACCTGGGTATTTGATACTGGTTCTGTTGCTAATATTTGCAACTCAAAACAGGGGCTACGGATTAAGCGAAGATTGGCTAAGGACGAGGTGACGATGCGCGTGGGAAATGGTTCCAAAGTCGATGTGATCGCGGTCGGCACGCTACCTCTACATCTACCTTCGGGATTAATATTAGATCTAAATAATTGTTATTTAGTACCAGCGTTGAGCATGAACATTATATCTGGATCTTGTTTGATGCGAAACGGTTATTCATTTAAATCAGAGAATAATGGTTGTTCTATTTATATGAGTAATATCTTTTATGGTCATGCACCATTAAAGAATGGTTTGTTCTTACTTAATCTCGATAGTAGTGATACACATATTCATAATGTTGAAGCCAAAAGATGCAGAGTTGATAATGATAGTGCAACTTATTTGTGGCACTGCCGTTTAGGTCATATTGGTGTAAAACGCATGAAGAAACTCCATACTGATGGACTTTTGGAGTCACTTGATTATGAATCACTTGGCACTTGCGAACCGTGCCTTATGGGCAAGATGACTAAAACACCGTTCTCCGGTACTGTGGAGAGAGCAACAGATTTATTGGAAATCATACATACTGATGTATGTGGTCCAATGAATGTTGAGGCTCGTGGCGGATATCGTTATTTTCTCACCTTCACTGATGATTTAAGCAGATATGGGTATATCTACTTAATGAAACACAAGTCTGAAACATTTGAAAAGTTCAAAGAATTTTAGAGTGAAGTGGAAAATCATCGTAACAAGAAAATAAAGTTTCTACGATCTGATCGTGGAGGAGAATATTTGAGTTACGAGTTTGGTCTACATTTGAAACAATGCGGAATAGTTTCGCAACTCACGCCACCCGGAACACCACAACGTAATGGTGTGTCCGAACGTCGTAATCGTACTTTACTGGATATGGTACGATCTATGATGTCTCTTACCGATTTACCGCTATCTTTTTGGGGTTATGCTTTAGAGACGGCCGCATTCACGTTAAATAGGGCACCATCAAAGTCCGTTGAGACGACGCCTTATGAACTGTGGTTTGGCAAGAAACCAAAGTTGTCGTTTCTTAAAGTTTGGGGCTACGATGCTTATGTGAAAAAGCTTCAACCTGATAAGCTCGAACCCAAATCGGAAAAATGTGTCTTCATAGGATACCCAAAGGAGACTATTGGGTATACCTTCTATCACAGATCCGAAGGCAAAATTTTTGTTGCTAAAGTCGGAAACTTTCTAGAGAAGGAGTTTCTCTCGAAAGAAGTGAGTGGGAGGAAAGTAGAACTTGATGAGATAACAGTATCTACTCCCTTATTGAGAAGTAGTACATCACAGAAATCTGTTTCTGTGACACCTACATCAAATAGAGAGGAAGCTAATGATAATGATCATGAAACTTCAGATCAAGTTTCTACTGAACTTCGTAGATCAACCAGAGTAAGATCCGCACCAGAGTGGTACGGTAATCCTATTTTGGAAGTCATGTTACTAGACCATGATGAACCTACGAGCTATGAAGAAGCGATGGTGAGCCCAGATTCCGCAAAGTGGCTTGAGGCCATGAAATCTGAGATGGGATCCATGTATGAGAACAAAGTGTGGACTTTGGTTGACTTGCCCGATGATCGGCAAGCAATTGAGAATAAATGGATTTTCAAGAAGAAGACTGACGCTGATGGTAATGTTACTGTCTATAAAGCTCGACTTGTTGCAAAAGGTTTTCGACAAGTTCAAGGGATTGACTACGATGAGACTTTCTCACCCGTAGCGATGCTTAAGTCTGTCCGAATCATGTTAGCAGTTGCCGCATTTTATGTTTATGAAATTTCGCAAATGGATGTCAAAACTGCATTCCTGAATGGATTTCTGGAAGAAGAGTTGTATATGATGCAACCAGAAGGTTTTGTCGATCCAAAGGGAGCTAACAAAGTGTGCAAGCTCCAGCGATCCATTTATGGACTGGTGCAAGCCTCTCGGAGTTGGAATAAACGCTTTGATAGTGTGATCAAATCATTTGGTTTTATACAGACTTTTGGAGAAGCCTGTATTTACAAGAAAGTGAGTGGGAGCTCTGTAGCATTTCTGATATTATATGTGGATGCCATATTACTGATCGGAAATAATATAGAATTTCTGGATAGCATAAAGGGATACTTGAATAAGAGTTTTTCAATGAAAGACCTCGGTGAAACTGCTTACATATTGGGCATTAAGATCTATAGAGATAGATCAAGACGCTTAAATAGGACTTTCACAAAGCACATACCTTGACAAAGTTTTGAAAAAGTTCAAAATGGATCAGGCAAAGAAAGGGTTCTTGCCTGTGGCACAAGGTGTGAAGTTGAGTAAGACTCAATGCCCGACCACCGCAGAAGATAGAGAGAAAATGAAAAATGTTCCCTATGCTTCAGCCATAGGCTCTATCATGTATGCAATGCTGTGTACCAGACCTGATGTGTGCCTTGTTGTAAGTTTAGCAGGCAGGTACCAAAGTAATCCAGGAGTGGATCACTGGACAGCGGTCAAGAACATCCTTAAGTACTTGAGAAGGACTAAGGATATGTTTCTCATTTATGGAGGTGACAAAGAGCTCGTCGTAAACGGTTACGTCGATGCAAGCTTTGACACTGATCCGGACGATTCTAAATCGCAAACCGGATACGTATTTACATTAAACGGTGGAGCTGTCAGTTGGTGCAGTTCTAAACAAAGCGTCGTGGCGGGATCTACATGTGAAGCAGAGTACATAGCCGCTTCGGAAGCAGCTAATGAAGGAGTCTGGATGAAGGAGTTCATATCCGATCTAGGTGTTGTACCTAGCGTATCGGGTCCAATGAAAATCTTTTGTGACAATACTGGTGCAATTGCCTTGGCAAAGGAATCCAGATTTCACAAAAGAACCAAACACATCAAAAGACGCTTCAACTCCATCCGGGATTTGGTCCAGGTGGGAGACATAGAGATATGCAAGATACATACGGATCTGAATGTTGCAGACCCGTTGACTAAGCCTCTTCCACGAGCAAAACATGATCAGCACCAAGACTCCATGGGTGTTAGAATCATTACTTTGTAATCTAGATTATTGACTCTAGTGCAAGTGGGAGACTGAAGGAAATATGCCCTAGAGGCAATAATAAAGTTATTATTTATTTCCTTATATCATGATAAATGTTTATTATTCATGCTAGAATTGTATTAACTGGAAACATAATACATGTGTGAATACATAGACAAACAGAGTGTCACTAGTATGCCTCTACTTGACTAGCTCATTAATCAAAGATGGTTATGTTTCCTAGCCATGAACAAAGAGTTGTTATTTGATTAACGAGATCACATCATTAGTTGAATGATCTGATTGACATGACCCATTCCATTAGCATAGCACCCGATCGTTTAGTATGTTGCTATTGCTTTTATCCATGACTTATACATGTTCCTTTAACTATGAGATTATGCAACTCCCGTTTACCGTAGGAACACTTTGTGTGCTACCAAACGTCACAACGTAACTGGGTGATTATAAAGGTGCTCTACAGGTGTCTCCGAAGGTACATATTGGGTTGGCGTATTTCGAGATTAGGATTTGTCACTCCGATTGTCGGAGAGGTATCTCAGGGCCTTCTCGGTAATGCACATCACATAAAGCCTTGCAAGCATTGCAACCAATGAGTTAGTTGCGAGATGATGTATTACGGAACGAGTAAAGAGACTTGCCGGTAACGAGATTGAACTAGGTATTGGATACCGACGATCGAATCTCGGGCAAGTAACATACCGATGACAAAGGGAACAACGTATGTTGTTATGCGGTCTGACCGATAAAGATCTTCGTAGAATATGTAGGAACCAATATGGGCATCCAGGTCCCGCTATTGGTTATTGACCGGAGACGTGTCTCGGTCATGTCTACATTGTTCTCGAACCGTAGGGTCCGCACGCTTAACGTTACGATGACAGTTATTATGAGTTTATGCATTTTGATGTACCGAAGGAGTTCGGAGTCCCGGATGTGATCACGGACATGACGAGGAGTCTCGAAATGGTCGAGACGTAAAGAATGATATATTGGAAGCCTATGTTTGGACATCTGATGCATTCCAGGTGAAATCAGGATTTTACCGGAATACCGGGAGGGTTACCGGAACCCCCCGGGGGCATAATGGGCCAACATGGGCCTTGGAGGAGAGGTGAGAGGGCTGCCCTCATGGGCTGCGCGCCTCCCCCCTTCCCCTAGTCCTATTAGGACTAGGAGAGGTGGGCGCCCCCTCTCTCTCTCTCCCCCTTGGAGAATCCTAGTCCAACTAGGATTGGGGGGGGGGAATCCTACTCCCAGAGGGAGTAGGACTCTCTGGCGTGCCAGGCTTGGCCGGCCAGCCCCTCCCCCTTGGCTCCTTTATATACAGGGGCAGGGAGCACCCCAGAGACACACAATTGATCATTAAGATCTTTCCTTAGCCGTGTGCGGTGTCCCCTTCCACCAAATTCCACCTCGGTCATATCGTTGCAGTGCTTAGGCGAAGCCCTGCGCCGGTAACACATCAAGATCGTCACCACGCTGTCGTGCTGACGGAACTCTTCCTCGACGCTTTGCTGGATCGGAGCCCGGGGATCGTCATCGAGCTGAACGTGTGCCAAGAACTCGGAGGTGCTGGAGTAACGGTGCTGTGATCGGTTGGATCGCGAGGAGAACGTACGACTACTTCCTCTACGTTGTGTCAATGCTTCCGCTTCAGTCTACGAGGGTACGTAGACAACACTCTCCCCTCTCGTTGCTATGCATCACCATGATCTTGCGTGTGCGTAGGAAATTTTTTGAAATTACTACGTTCCCCAACACCAAGGCCCCGGCGGGAGGAGCTCGCCGGGACGGCCAAACCAATGGCACCCCAAGAGAGGCCCGCCACGGCGCGCCGCGCGCCCCGGCAAGGCCTGACGAGCGGCAAGCTCTCAGGTGCGGCAAGACAACCACCGCGGCAAGCCACCTGCCGCGGCAAACCACCACCTCAGGCATGCGCTCCAGCTCACCTGCCCACGCGTCACTCTGGAGCTTCCCCAGAGGCACGTGACGGGGCGCCGCGCAACCTGGGGCGCGCGATGGCATGCGACGTTGGCAGAGTCGCCCCCGTGGCAAGCGGAGGCGCCCCTAACGGTCCGCCTCGGCACTGTTCGGGCGATCCAGACGGGCATTTAATGCCTTTGTCCCCCGCCGTCAGAGTTAGGTGCGATAGCACTGTGCGGCCACTGTTCGCACGGTTCCTTGCCATTTTTACCCTCACCTGCGTCGCTACCTGTGGGAAACCCCTTAGCATATAAAAGGAGGCCCATGCGCACGTAGGAGGAGGGAGGACCCGAAAGGAGGACACCGAGTAGACCCTCGTCTACGTCTAGCTCCAACTTACTGTAGCTTCTTGCGCTCTAGAGCAAGAACTCGAATCAACCAGACAAGCAGCAGTAGGGTTTTACGCATCCGTGCGGCCCGAAGCTGGGTAAAATCGTTGTGTGTGTGTCGCCTCGATCTGCTCTTTGTGCAACCTCCGCCCCCCGCCGAACCGACAAAGGGGCTCCGTCCCCATAGGTGCTCGTGGAGGCCGATTTCCCCCGACAGCCCTGATACTTAATCCAATAATAGACGGATTCCAGTTTACCAACGTCCTTATGGACGGTGGCAGTGGACTAAATCTGATATATCAGGATACAATTCACCGCATGGGCATAAACCCAGCACGAATCCGTCACAGCAAAACCTCCTTTCAAGGAGTAGCACCAGGCCCGGACACCCACTGTATGGGTTTTCTCCGGCTTGTGGTCATATTTGGCTCTGCCAATAACTTTCATTGCGAAAAGCTTATCTTCCACATAGTCCCGTTTTCAAGTCGCTATCAAGCACTAATGGGACGCGGAGCTTTCGCTCGCTTTAACGCAATACCGCATTATGCATCCCTCACGCTAAAGATGCCCGGTCCTCGAGGCATCATCTCTTTAAAGGGAGCATACTAAACTACATATCCTCCAAACGGACGATTGTGCGGCCGCTTAAACGGCCGCCCAACAAAATGGCCTCGCCAGCCAAAAGACTTTTTCGATGTAAGTCACAAAAGGCCGCGGACCCAGACTCAATGAGTTCGGCACAAGCCCATTTTCGTTATAGGCTTGGTACGCCTCACCAGGGGCTGTACGCAGAGACAATAAAACTCGACCGTATCTATTTCTCACTTCACATTTTATTTATTATTCTTTTTGATCCGCACGACCCATTTTTAATTTAGTTCTTTCCTTTTACAGATGAACGTCGTACGACGCCCGTCCAGGACACGGCACAGCGGAGACACAGGCGCAGACGTGCAGTAGGGACCCGCCCCAAAGGATTCTTCTTAGATTAAGACCCTGCGTAAACCTTTTTTACTGTCTCTTGCTGCTATACATCCCCTGGTTTACCTCACTATAACCATGGAGGAGACTGGCGTTTTGGCATGTGGCCACGCCAGAATTCTTGCTCATACCTGGACACAAGGGGCTTTTTTCTTTTTCAAGGGTGTTGTTTCACGCGCACCCACAAAGACCGAACACCTTAGGGAGTGTTCGGCGTCGCGAGTTTTGGCACTATATGCATCAGCTCCGAGTCATGATTTTGGTCACATGTTGGGTTGCCCGGCTCCTGAGTTCGGCCACCTTACGTTCCGTTCTGTCGGCTAAGGTTGCACCAGGAGAACTACTGCGATTGTGCCCCGGTTCGGCCGGGTGAGCACCTTAGTAGAGAAAGCCGAAAACCGACTGTCATGATGTAGCGCGAGACTGGTCGCCACTCGATGACTTATAGGAATTTATCGAATTCCTCCATTTTGACGAAGGGCCGCTTCCCGGTCAGGCCCATATGCGTCCCGAATTCGGGTAAACGCAGTCGCCATTAAAGGGCTACCTAAAGAGTCCCACTGTCAAGCTCCTATGGCTAAGTGAAAGTGTTAAAGCATTATAGTCCGGTTGCCTAGCCCGCGGCGCTATCACCTCCTTTGTAGGACCAAGACGTTGGGTTAAGTGTGAAAATGTGTTCTCCGCGCGCACCCCCGCACTATGTGCGTGGGGGCTGAAGCCAACGACTGCAATCTTTCAGAATTTATATATTAAAACGGCCGCACAGGAGGTGTTATTAATACTTGAAGGCACAAGTCTAAATTACGCCATTACAATTTATAAAAATATTGATCTACGATTACATATGCTGTCATAAAACAGCATCTTTCGAACACTGCGTCTCTATTATACGAGCGCCCGCGAGGACTTCCTCAAAATAGTGCTCGGAAGGAATTCGGCTTTTATCCGAATCACGGGACGCAACAACGGTGGGCTCCATATCTGCCCAGTATTTCTTGACACGGGCAAGAGCCAGCCGCGCGCCCTCTGTGCAAGCGGACCTCTTTAGAGCTTCAATCCGAGGCACCACGTCAAGAAATTGCTGCACCAAACTGAAATAGCTTCTCGGCTTCGATCTCCCCGGACACAGGCGGTCCATGGCAGACTTCATGGCGAGTCCGGACAACCTATTTAGCTCAGCCCATTGGGCCAGGCGATCATCCACTGATAGTGGACGCTCTGGATTAGTGAACTGCGACCAGAAGAGCTTTTCCACTTCATGATCTTTCTTATCTTGAAAGTACCTGGTCGCATCAGCGGCACTAGCCGACAAATCCAGATAGGTGTCCTCCATGCTCCACGCTCGGTCCAACGGGGCGAACTTCGGATCACAGAATTTTCTCTACAGCAGGAAGGGCTTTCCATCCGCAATTAGTCCGGCTTGACGCAGCTCTTCCCTTGACGCTCTCATACCAGAGCGGGCGTCCTTGGCGTCGGCGACGGCCTTCTCTAAATCCGTCTGCCGGGCTCGACCTTCCTCTTCAAGAAGTTTGCAACGGTCAATAGCACTTTTCAACTTCACGGTTGTATCAGCCATCTCCTCCTTGCTTCGGCAATGGGAAGCCTGTTCGGCTTTTAGCTCTTCACGGGCTCTTCCGGCAGCCGCATCGCTTTTTCTGGCTTTTTCCTTTGCTTTGGCGAGCTCGGCCCTAAGTCCTTCTACGGCCGCCGCACCATCTGCATCAAGCATACACAAGGTAAGATATTGACATAAAGCTCCTCTTACTAACAATCGCCAAATAAACTCAATACCTTGAGCATCATCAAGCCGCTTGTTAACAAGCACGATGTTGGCTTCTGCCTCATCGAGTTGTCGTTTCATTTCGGCAAAATCTCGAGTCCGGCTCGACTCCGGACAACCTGCCACCTACATACAAAGGTGCCACTTAAAGGACCTGGGATTAAGATCCTCTGCGCGCCGCTAATCTTTGCGGCACACAGAGTCTCAGGGGCTACTATCTATATAGGGCGCATGTTATTATGCGCAATTAACACTAATGTTCGTTATTCAAAACGTACCTCAAGGCCCGCCGGTAAACTCTTGACGGCCTCGTTTAGTCCGCTTTCCGCGGATGAAATCTTTTCAATCACCGTGTGCATCAACACACGATGCTCCTTTGAAACAGAGGCTCGGCCCAGCAGAACCTTCAGCTCCTCCGACCGAACACCAAATGGTGCCGGACTCGTCCCATGGCCTTCTTCGGAGGCCGGACACGGAGAACCCCGGGGGGCCGCATGATCACCTTCTGCCTCTGGCAGATTCGGAGAAATCCTCTGCGACGACACTTCGGCGTCGCCCGCCTTGCTAGGTGATGAAGGAGGAGGCGTTCCGCTCTCCATCATCTCCGGAAGAAGATCCCCTGATGACGAGCTCTGCCGAGAAGGGTCGAGGTCCGAACTACAAGGTAAGGTTTTGGTTAAAACTTCTCAGATATAAATTAAGGATTTCTCTTAAAAGAATGACTCTCTTTCTACTTACGGCTCATTGGAGGGCTGCTCCTTTTGAGGATTTAGTTCGGCCGAGGGGCTCCCCGGCGTCGGGTCCTCTGACGCGGATTCTTTCCCCCGCTTTGGAGCTACGGCTCCCGGGTCATCAGAGGCGGCCCTTTTCTTCCCCTTTGGAGAGGAGTTGTCGATTCCCCCCTTTGGGATGGCCCCTTTCGAAGAGGCCACGGTTTCCTTGTCCGCCCCTTCATTTTCCTCCAGAGGCGCCACCTCCAACATCCTGACTAGCACAGGATCTAGCCTGGTCTCGGGAAGGGGAGCCGAACACCGGACCAGCTTCGCCTTCGCTATCCACTCCTGCGTAAAAAAGGAGAAGTACTGTTAAAAAATAAGTCAATTGTACGAATAGAAGGTCCGCGCGCAAGGGCACCTACTTCTGTATCCGGGCGGTTGCGGCTTAAACCAGCATCCTCGGTCAAATCCGGACTCACTCCTTGTGGTCCGAAGAACAGTCTATACATCTCCGTAGGCGTCATGCCCATGAAATTTCGGAGAACTCGCGGCCCCTCTGGGTTGAACTCCCACAAGCGGAGGGGGCGACGTTGGCCGGGCAGTGTCCGGCGAATCAGCATAACTTGTGTCACCTTGACCAGGTTGAGGTCTCCTTTTAGGAGATCCTTTATGCGGCCCTGCAACAGAGGAACGTCTTTGGGCAAGCCCCGATCTAACCCTGTGTTGATCCACGATGTTAAACGTGGTGGGGGGCCCAAGCGAAAGGCGGGAGGCGCTACCCAAGTGGTGCCCCGAGGAGAGGTGATGTAGAACCACTCCTGTTGCCAGAAGCCGAGCTCCTCTTGAAAAGTGCCCTCGGGCCATGGAGCATCGGTATTCCTTTTTATAACAGCACCTCCGCACTCTACGTGACGCCCCTCGATTATCTTTGGTTCTACCTTGAAGGTCTTGAGCCATAATCCGAAGTGAGGAGTGATATGGAGAAACGCTTCACACACAACAATGAAGGAGGAGATATGGAGGATGGACTCCGGAGCTAGGTCATGGAATTCCATCCCATAATAAAACATCAGCCCCCTTACGAAAGGATCCGTTGGGAAGCCTAATCCCCGAAGGAAGTGGGAGATGAATACTACGCTCTCACCAGGCTGAGGGCTTGGGATCGCTTGTCCTTGAGCAGGCAACCTGTGCGGGATCTCGCTGGTCAGGAACCTAGCCTCCCTCAACCTTGATACGTCCTCCTCCGTAACGGAGGAGGGCATCCATTGGCCTTGAAGGCCGGAGCCGGACATTGTCGATGGTCCGGTGCGCCTAGAATCTAAAAGCCTGGGGTGTTGGAACTCGAGGCTATGGGCGAGCTTGTTTTGAGAACACAAGAGGGGAGCAAGGTCTCGGTCTCTTTATAAGAGGCAGAATATCAAGAGCCCTCCCCGTAACCGTCTTCGACTAGCCTTTAATCAAGGCAGGACGTGCTTAACGGGCACGGTTGGGTTACCCACGTCCGTATTAATGAGAATCCCGTTAAAGGGGGCACACGATCTCTGCTTCGACAAGACGTGCCAAGGAAACCGCCTCGTTGAACGTGCTGCGGTGGAACAACAAAAAATAATCCATACAGAAGGCTTGGTCGCAGTGTTATGACGCACTGCGGAATACGTCAGCAGATTTGATTTGTGTTTGTATTAATCTCTATATGGCAATACGTGGAAACTTGTTTTGCAGAGCCGGACACTATTATTTGGTGTTTATTATCTTCTTGAAGAATTTGGAGGAGGAACCCGCCTTGCAATGCCGAAGACAATTTGCGCGTCGGACTCGTCGTCATTGAAGCCTGGTTCAGGGGCTACTGAGGGAGTCCTGGATTAGGGGGTGTTCGGATAGCCGAACTATATCTTCAGCCGGACTCCAGGACTATGAAGATACAAGATTGAAGACTTCGTCCCGTGTCCGAAAGGTTCTTTCCTTGGCGTGGAAGGCAAGCTAGGCGTGCGGATATTCAAGATCTCCTACCAATGTAACCGACTCTGTGTAACCCTAACCCTATTCGTTGCCTATATAAACCGGAGGGTTGTAGTCCGTAGGACGAACACATCATAACCATCATCATACCCATAGGCTAGCTTCTAGGGTTTAGCCTCCTTGATCTCGTGGTAGATCTACTCTTGTACTACCCATATCATCAATATTAATCTAGCAGGAGTAGGGTTTTACCTCCATCGAGAGGGCCCGAACCTGGGTAAAATAAAGTGTCCCTTGTCTCCTGTTACCATCCGACCTTGACGCACAGATCAGGACCCCCCTACCCGAGATCCGCCGGTTTTGACACCGACAGTTAGGGTTACACAAAGTCCGTTACAATGGTAGGAGATCTAAATATCCGCATCGCCAAGCTTGCCTTCCACGCCAAGGAAAGTCCCATCCGGACACGGGACGAAGTCTTCAATCTTGTATCTTCATAGTCCAGGAGTCCGGCTGAAGGTATAGTTTGGCTATCCGAACACCCCCTAATCCAGGACTCCCTCAGGGAGCATTGCAACGGATTCGGACCTGAGACCAAGACTTTCACAGAGCAACGCAGCTACCATCATCATGTAACGCGCAATGCGGTTTCTTTCTCGATGCTTGTTAATGGTAACAGAACAAAGGAGTTTAAACCAACCCAAGGAATCAAGCAGGGAGATCCAATCTCCCCTTATTTATTTCTGTTGGCAGCGGAGGGTCTATCTTGCTTATTAAGGCCGAGGAGTAGCAATGAGCATGTGAAGGGCGTGGTGATTGCCCCAACAGCCCCTCCGGTTAATCATCTTTTATTCGTTGATGATTGTCTTCTTATTTTTAAGGCTAATACCGAGGGAGCAATTGTTATGAGAGACACCATTCAACAATATTGTGATGCATGGGGACAACGAATCAACCTGTCAAAATCAAGCATTTTCTTTGGTAAGGGTTTTCCGGAAGAGACTAAGAATGTGGTGAAAGGTATCCTCAAGGTCACCAATGAATCTATTTCAGAGAAATATTTGGGGCTGCCGACCGAGGTTGGCAAGTCAACGAACGGGGCCTTCAAGTACATTAAAGACAGATTATGGGGTAAGATTCAAGGGCGGATTGAAAAGTGCTTGGCGGCTGCTGGAAAGGAGGTGCTCATAAAGTCCGTTGCCCAGGCCATATCCACCTTCTCGATGTCATGTTTTCTGCTTCCAAGAGGGCTATGTCAAAACATTGATACTATGATCAGAAAATTTTATTGGGGAAGCAAGGACGGAGAAAAAAAAGCTGCCTAGGTATCATGTGATGTGCTTACAATGCCTAAATACATGGGTGGATTAGGCTTTCGTGATACTCACTTGTTCAATCTTTCAATGGTAGCAAAACAGGCTTGGCGCCTCACTCAAGACACGGGTTCCTTGAGTGCCCGCCTATTGAAAGCAGTTTACTACCCTTCCTGTGATGTACTTGATGCTGTTTTGGGGAATCATCCATCTAAAATTTGGCGAGCTATCATGGAAGGGAAAGAAGTTCTCAAACAGGGGCTTGTGAGGATAATTGGTGATGGCAGGTCCACTAGTATATGGAATCATAACTGGATCCCGAGAGACCACATGCTGTGTACAGTACATTCTAGGCCTCCAAATCCGCCGGAGTTGGTGTTTGAGCTTATTAATGGCGTTGAGAGGTGTTGGAATCGGGCGACAGTCTTGCATCATCTGTAGCCCATTGATGCCTGTGAGATCCTAAATATTCCCCTGTTAACTATTCCTTCCGAGGATTGTTGGGCATGGCAGTATGAACGAAATGGTCTTTTTTCAGTAAGATCATGTTACCGCATGTTCAAGGAGACAAAATGGAGGAGAGAGGACTGGCTAAACGGGAAATGAAGGAACTCGGATTTCAATCAAACAAGAAACAGTGGTGTAGGCTTTGGGGTGCAAGAATTCCAGCCAAACTGAAAAACTTTGTGTGGAGGCTCTCCCATAACTCTATACCGACAGAGGGAGTCAGACATCACAAACACATGGCAAAAAATGATGTATGCAAAATATGCAATGGTGTTGTGGATAGTTGGAAGCATGCCCTGATAGAATGTCAAATGGCGAAGTGTGTTTGGGCCATGGTTGATGAGGAGTTAGTCCAGCATATGGTAACAATTACCACTGATGATGCTCGATCATGGCTAGTGGAGCTACAAGGTACATAGAACGAAGAACAATTCATCAAGGTTGTGGTCACGCTGTGGTCGATATGGTGGGTGCGCAGGAAGGCCATACATGAAGAGCAGTACCAATCACCCCATTCAACACTCTGCTTCATAAATAGATTTATTGAGGATTTGTCTTTTATCCCTCAAAAGAAGCATTCTGTGCAATAGGTTAGCTCAAGAGCCAATGTACAGGCAAAGAAATGGCTACCACCCAGGTACGGTTGGGCGAAGGTGAGTGTTGATGCTGCAATTTCTCGAAATACCGAGAGGGGAGCTGTGGCTACTGTTTGCCGTGACTACACTGGCCTCTGTTGGAAATATGCCCTAGAGGCAATAATAAATAGGTTATTATTATATTTCCTTGTTCATGATAATCTTTTATTATCCATGCTAGAATTGTATTGATAAGAAACTCAGATACATGTGTGGATGCATAGACAACACCATGTCCCTAGTAAGCCTCTAGTTGACTAGCTCGTTGATCAATAGATGGTTACGGTTTCCTAACCATGGACATTGGATGTCATTGATAACGGGATCACATCATTAGAAGAATGATGTGATGGACAAGACCCAATCCCAAGCATAGCACAAGATCGTGTAGTTTGTATGCTAAAGCTTTTCTAATGTCAAGTATCGTTTCCTTAGACCATGAGATTGTGCAACTCCCGGATACCGTAGGAATACTTTGGGTGTGCCAAACATCACAACGTAACTGGGTGGCTATAAAGGTGCACTACGGGTATCTCCGAAAGTATCTGTTGGGTTGGCACGAATCGAGACTGGGATTTGTCACTCCGTGTGACGGAGAGGTATCTCTGGGCCCACTCGGTAGGACATCATCATAATGTGCACAATGTGATCAAGGAGTTGATCACGGGATGATGTGTTACGGAACGAGTAAAGAGACTTGCCGGTAACGAGATTGAACAAGGTATCAAGATACCGACGATCGAATCTCGGGCAAGTACAATACCGCTAGACAAAGGGAATTGAATACGGGATTGATTGAATCCATGACATTGTGGTTCCTACGATGAGATCATCGTGGAACATGTGGGATCCAACATGGGTATCCAGATCCCGCTGTTGGTTATTGGCCTGAGAGTTGTCTCGGTCAAGTCTACGTGTCTCCCGAACTCATAGGGTCTACACACTTGAGGTTCGATGACGCTAGGGTTATAAAGGAAGTTTGTATGTGGTTACCGAATGTTGTTCGGAGTCCCGGATGAGATCCCGGACGTCACGAGTAGTTCCGGAATGGTCCGAAGGTAAAGATTTATATATAGGAAGTATGGTTTTGGCCACCGGAAGTGTTCTGGGCATCACCGGTAGTGTACCGGGACTACCGGAGGGGTCCGGGGGTCCACCAAGTGGGGCCACAAGCCCCAGAAGGTTGCGTGGCCCAAGTGTGGGAGGGGACCAGCCCCAGGTGGGATGGTGCGCCCCCCCACCAAGGCCCAAGGCGCAGGGAGAGTGGGAGGGGGCAAACCCTAGGTCCAGATGGGCCTTTAGGCCCACCTAGTGGTGCGCCCCCCTCTCTCCCCCCTTGGCCGCCCCCTAGATGGGATCTAGGGCTGGCCGCCACCCCTAGGGGTGGAAACCTAGGTGGGGGCGCAGCCCCTCCCCTCCCCCTATATATACTTGAGGTTTTGGGGCTGCCCAACATGCAATTCGATCTCCCTCTTGGCGCAGCCCTGCTTCTCTCCCTCCTCCTCTCCCGCGGTGCTTAGCGAAGCCCTGCAGGATTGCCATGCTCCTCCACCACCACCACGTCGTTGTGCTGCTGCTGGACGGAGTCTTCCTCAACCTCTCCCTCTCTCCTTGCTGGATCAAGGCATGGGAGACGTCACCGGGTTGTACGTGTGTTGAACGCGGAGGTGCCGTCCGTTCGGCACTTGGTCATCGGTGATTTGGATCACGGCGAGTACGACTCGATCAACCCCATTCACTTGAACGCTTCCGCTTAGCGATCTACAAGGGTATGTAGATGCACTCTTCTTCCCCTCGTTGCTGGTTTCTCCATAGATAGATCTTGGTGACACATAGGAAAATTTTGAATTTCTGCTACGTTACCCTACAGTGGCATCATGAGCTAGGTCTATTGCGTAGATTCTTTGCACGAGTAGAACATAAAGTAGTTGTGGGCATTGATTTTGTTCAGTATGCTTACTGTTACTAGTCCAATCTTGATTCAGCGCATTGTGGGATGAAGCGGCCCGGACCGACCTTACACGTACACTTACGTGAGACAGGTTCCATCGACTGACATGCACTAGTTGCATAAGGTGGCTAGTGGGTGCCAGTCTCTCCCACTTTAGTCGGATCGGATTCGATGAAAAGGGTCCTTATGAAGGGTAAATAGCAATTGACATATCACGTTGTGGTTTTGCGTAGGTAAGAAACGTTCTTGCTAGAAACCCATAGCAGCCACGTAAAACATGCAAACAACAATTAGAGGATGTCTAACTTGTTTTTGCAGGGTATGCCATGTGATGTGATATGGCCAAAAGGATGTGATGAATGATATATGTGATGTATGAGATGATCATGTTCTTGTAATAGGAATCACGACTTGCATGTCGATGAATATGACAACCGGCAGGAGCCATAGGAGTTGTCTTAATTTATTTATGACCTGCGTGTCAAACGTAAACGTCATGTAATTACTTTACTTTATTGCTAACCATTAGCTGTAGTAGTAGAAGTAATAGTTGGCAAGACAACTTCATGAAGACACGATGATGGAGATCATGATGATGGAGATCATGGTGTCATGCCGGTGACGATGATGATCATGGAGCCCCGAAGATGGAGATCAAAAGGAGCAAAGTGATGATGGCCATATCATGTCACTATTTGATTGCATGTGATGTTTATCATGTTTTTGCATCTTATTTGCTTAGAACGACGGTAGTAAATAAGATGATCCCTCATTAAAATTTCAAGAAAGTGTTCTCCCTAACTGTGCACCGTTGCGAAGGTTCGTCGTTTCGAAGCACCACGTGATGATCGGGTGTGATAGATTCTTTTGTTCAAATACAACGGGTGTTGATGAGCCTAGCATGCACAGACATGGCCTCGGAACACATGCGAAACACTTAGGTTAACTTGACGAGCCTAGCATGTACAGACATGGCCTCGGAACACGGAGGACCGAAAGGTCGAACATGAGTCATATAGAAGATGCGATCAACATGAGATGTTCACCGATGATGACTAGTCCGTCTCACGTGATGATCGGACACGGCCTAGTTGACTCGGATCATGTAATCACTTAGATGACGAGAGGGATGTCTATCTGAGTGGGAGTTCATAAGATGAACTTAATTATCCTGAACATAGTCAAAAGATCTTTGCAAATTATGTCGTAAGCTCGTGCCTTAGTTCCATTGTTTTAGATATGTTCCTAGAGAAAATATAGTTGAAAGTTGATAGTAGCAATTATGCGGACAATAGAAGGCTTATGTCCTTAATGCAACACTCGGTGTGCTGGACCTCGAACGTGGTCTGTGGATGTTGCGAACATCTGACATACACGTTTTGAAGACTACATGATAGTTCGGTAATGTTAAATGGTTTAGAATTGAGGCACCGAAGACATTTTTGAAATGTCGCGGAACATATGAGATGTTTCGAGGGCTGAAATTGGGATTTCAGGCTCGTGCCCACGTCAAGAGGTATAAGACCTCCGACGAATTTTCTTAGCCTGCAAACTAAGGGAGAAAAGCTCAATCATTGAGCTTGTGCTCAGATTGTCTGAGTACAACAATCACTTGAATCGAGTGGGAGTTGATCTTCTAGATAAGATAGTGATGTTTCTCCAAAGTCATTGCCACCAAGCTGCTAGAGCTTCGTAATGAACTATAACATATCAGGGATAGATATGATGATCCTTGAAATATTCGTGATGTTTGACACCGCGAAAGTAGAAATCAAGAAGGAGCATCAATTGTTGATGGTTAGTGAAACCACTAGTTTCAAGAAGGGCAAGGGCAAGAAGGGATACTTCATGAAACGGCAAATCAGCTACTGCTCTAGTGGAGAAACCCATGGTTGAACCCAAACCCGAGACTGAGTGCTTCTGTAATAAGGGGAACAACCACTGGAGCAGAATTACCCTAGATACTTGGTAGATGAGAAGGCTGTCGATAGAAATATATTGGATATACATTATGTGAATGTGTACTTTACTAGTACTCCTAGTAGCATCAGGGTATTAGATACCGGTTCGGTTGCTAAGTGTTAGTAACTCGAAATAAAAGCTATGGAATAAACGGAGACTAGCTAAAGGTGAGCTGACGAGATGTGTTGGAAGTGTTTCCAAGGTTGATATGATCAAGCATCGCACGCTCCCTCTACCATCGAGATTGGTGTTAAACCTAAATAATTGTTATTTGGTATTTGCGTTGAGCATAGACATGATTGGATTATGTCTATCGCAATACGGTTATTCATTTAAGGAGAATAATGGTTACTCTATTTATTTGAATAATACCTTCAATGGTCTTGCACCTAAAATGAATGGTTTATTGAATCTCGATCATAGTGATGCACATGTTCATGCCAAAAGATATAAGATGGTAATGATTGTACCACCTACTTGTGGCACTGCCATGTAAGTCATATTGGTATATACACATGAAGAAACTCCATGCAGATGGACCGTTTGGACTCACTTGATTTTGAATCGCTTGAGACATGCAAATCATACCACATGGGCAAGATGACTGAAAGCTTCGGTTTCAGTAAAATGGAACAAGAAAGCAACTTGTTGGAAGTAACACATTTTGATGTGTGCAGTCCAATGAGTGCTGAGGCACGCAGTGGATATTGTTATGCTCTTACTTCACAGATGATTTGAGTAGATACTAAGCATATTTACTTGATGAAACACAAGTCTGAATTATTGAATGGTTCAAGTAATTTCAGAATGAAGTTGAAGATCGTCGTGACAAGAGGATAAAATCATAGAGATGAATATCTGAGTTGCGAGTTTGGTACACAATTGAGACATTGTGGAAATTGTTTCACGACTAGTACCGCCTGGAACACCATAGTGTGATGGTGTGTCCGGACATCATAACTGCACCCTATTGGATATGATGCATACCATGATGTCTCTTATCGAATTACCACTATCGTTCATGGGATAGGCATTAGAGACAACCGCACTCACTTTAAATAGGGCACCACGTAATTCCGATAAGATGACACCGTATAAACTATGGTTTAGAGAAACCTAAGCTGTCATTTCTTAAAAGTTTGGTGCTGCGAAGCTTATGTGAAAAAGTTTCAGGCTAATAAGCTCGAACCCAAAGCGGATAAATGCATCTTCATAGGACACCCAAAAACAGTTGGGTATACCTCCTGTCTCAGATCCGAAAGCAATAGGGATTGTTTCTTAAATCGGGTCCTTTCTCGAGGAAAAGTTTCTCTTGAAAGAATTGAGTGGGAGGATGGTGGAGACTTGATGAGGTTATTGAACCGCCACTTCAACTAGTGTGTAGCAGGGCACATGAGTTATTCCTATGGCACCTACACCAATTGAAGTGGAAGATTATGATAGTGATCATGAGACTTCGGATCAAGTCACTCCCAAACCTCGTAGGACGACAAGGATGCGTACTACTTCAGAGTGGTACGTAATCCTGTCTTGGAAGTCATGTTGGTAGCCAACAATGAACCTACGAGCTATGGAGAAGCGATGGTGGGCCCGGATTCCGATGAATGGCTCGAGGCCATAAAATCCGAGAGAGTATCCATGTATGAAAACAAAGTGTAGACTTTGGCAGAACGGTTCGAATAGGGCACCAGGTAATTCCGATAAGATGACACCGTATAAACTATGGTCTAGAGAAACCTAAGTTGTCATTTCTTAAAAGTTTGGGGCTGCGAAGCTTATGTGAAAAAGTTTCAGGCTGATAAGCTCGAACCCAAAGCGGATAAATGCATCTTCATAGGACACCCAAAAATAGTTGGGTATACCTCCTGTCTCAGATCCGAAAGCAATAGGGATTGTTTCTCAAATCGGGTCCTTTCTCGAGGAAAAGTTTCTCTCGAAAGAATTGAGCGGGAGGATGGTGGAGACTTGATGAGGTTATTGAACCATCACTTCAACTAGTGTGTAGCAGGGCACATGAGTTGTTCCTATGGCACCTACACCAATTGAAGTGGAAGCTTATGATAGTGATCATGAGACTTCGGATCAAGTCACTCCCAAACCTCGTAGGACGACAAGGATGCGTACTACTTCAGAGTGGTACGTAATCCTGTCTTGGAAGTCATGTTGCTAGATAACAATGAACCTACGAGCTATGGAGAAGCGATGGTGGGCCCGGATTCCGATGAATGGCTCGAGGCCATAAAATCCGAGAGAGGATCCATGTATGAAAACAAAGTGTAGACTTTGGCAAAACGGTTCGGTGGTCGTGAGGCTGTTGAGTACAGATGGATTTTAAAAGGAAGACGGACAATGATGGTAAATGTCACCATTAAGAAAGCTCTACTTGTCATTAAGATGTTTCCCGACAAGTTCAAGGAGTTGACTACGATGAGACTTTCTCACTCGTAGCGATGCTAAGAGTCTGTTGGAATTAGCAGGTACTGCATTATTTATGAAATCTTGCAGATAGGATGTCAAAATATTGTTTCCTTGTTCTTAAGGAAAGGTTGTATGTGATACAACCAGAAGATTTTGTCGATCCTGAAAGATGCTAACAAGTATGCAAAGCCCCAGCAATCCTTCTAAGGACTGGAGTAAGCATCTCGGAGTTGGAATGTACACTTTGATGAGATGATCAAAGATTTTGGGTTTATACAAAGTTTATGAGAAACTTGTATTTCCAAAGAAGTGAGTGGGAGCACTATAGAATTTCTGATGAGTATATGTTGTTGACATATTGTTGATCAGAAATGATGTAGAATTTCTGGAAAGCATATAGGGTTATTTGAAAAGTGTTTTTCAATGGAAAACCTGGATTAAGCTACTTGAGCATTGAGCATCAAGATCTATAAGGATAGATCAAAACGCTTAATGGTACTTTTCAAATGAGCACATACCTTAACATGATCTTGAAGGTGTTCAAGATGGATCAGTCAAAGAAGGAGTTCTTGCCTGAATTGTAAGGTATGAAGTTAAGACTTAAAGCTCGACCACGGCAGAACAAAGAGGAAGGATGAAGGTCGTCCCCTATGCATTTGTCATAGGCTCTATACAGTATGCCATGCTGAGTACCGCACCTGATGTGTGCCTTGCTACATGTCTGGCAAGAGGGTACAAAGGTGATCTAGGAGTAGGTCACCAGATAGCGGTCAAAATTATCCTTAGAGGAATAAGGATATGTTTCTCGGTTATGGAGGTGATAAAGAGTTCGACGTAAAGAGTTACATCGATGCAAGCTTAACACCTATCCGGATAGCTCTGAGTAGAGTAAACCGGATTCGTATAGTAGAACAATTGTTTGAAATATAGCGTAGTAGCGACATCTACAAGATGACGTAGAGATTTGCAAAGTACATACTGATCTGAATGTTGCAGACCCGTTGACTAAAACCTCTCTCACAGACATAACATGATCAAACCAAGAACTCATTGATTGTTAATCACATATTGATGTGAACTAGATTATTGACTCTAGTAAACTCTTTAGCTGTTGGTCACATGGCGATGTGACCTGTGAGTGTTAATCACATGGCGATGTGAACTAGATTATTGACTTTAGTGCAAGTGGGAGACTGTTGGAAATATGCCCTAGAGGCAATAATAAATAGGTTATTATTATATTTCCTTGTTCATGATAATCGTTTATTATCCATGCTAGAATTGTATTGATAAGAAACTCAGATACATGTGTGGATACATAGACAACACCATGTCCCTAGTAAGCCTCTAGTTGACTAGCTCGTTGATCAATAGATGGTTACGGTTTCCTAACCATGGACATTGGATGTCATTGATAACGGGATCACATCATTAGAAGAATGATGTGATGGACAAGACCCAATCCCAAGCATAGCACAAGATCGTGTAGTTTGTATGCTAAAGCTTTTCTAATGTCAAGTATCGTTTCCTTAGACCATGAGATTGTGCAACTCCCGGATACCGTAGGAATACTTTGGGTGTGCCAAACGTCACAACGTAACTGGGTGGCTATAAAGGTGCACTACGGGTATCTCCGAAAGTATCTGTTGGGTTGGCACGAATCGAGACTGGGATTTGTCACTCCGTGTGACGGAGAGGTATCTCTGGGCCCACTCGGTAGGACATCATCATAATGTGCACAATGTGATCAAGGAGTTGATCACGGGATGATGTGTTACGGAACGAGTAAAGAGACTTGCCGGTAACGAGATTGAACAAGGTATCAAGATACCGACGATCGAATCTCGGGCAAGTACAATACCGTTAGACAAAGGGAATTGAATACGGGATTGATTGAATCCATGACATCGTGGTTCATCCAATGAGATCATCGTGGAACATGTGGGAGCCAACATGGGTATCGAGATCCCGATGTTGGTTATTGGCCTAAGAGTTGTCTCGGTCATGTCGACGTGTCTCCCGAACCCGTAGGGTCTACACACTTAAGGTTCGATGATGCTAGGGTTATACAGGAAGTTTGTATGTGGTTACCGAATGTTGTTCGGAGTCCCAGATGAGATCCCGTACGTCACGAGGAGTTCCGGAATGGTCCGGAGGTAAAGATTTATATATAGGAAGTATGGTTTTGGCCACCGGAAGTGTTCTGGGTATCACCGGTAGTGTACCGGGACTACCGGAGGGGTCCGAGGGTCCACCAAGTGGGGCCACAAGCCCCAGAAGGTTGCGTGGGCCAAGTGTGAGAGGGGACCAGCCCCAGGTGGGCTGGTGCGCCCCCCACCAAGGCCCAAGGCGCAGGAAGAGTGGGAGGGGGCAAACCCTAGGTCCAGATGGGCCTTAAGGCCCACCTAGTGGTGCGCCCCCCCTCTCTCCCCCCTTGGCCGCCCCTTAGATGGGATCTAGGGCTGGCCGCCACCCCTAGGGGTGGAAACCTAGGTGGGGGCGCAGCCCCTCCCCTCCCCCTATATATACTTGAGGTTTTGGGGCTGCCCAACATGCAATTCGATCTCCCTCTTGGCGCAGCCCTGCTTCTCTCCCTCCTCCTCTCCCGCGGTGCTTAGCGAAGCCCTGCAGGATTGCCACGCTCCTCCACCACCACCACGCCGTTGTGCTGCTGCTGGACGGAGTCTTCCTCAACCTCTCCCTCTCTCCTTGCTGGATCAAGGCATGGGAGACGTCACCGGGCTGTACGTGTGTTGAACGCGGAGGTGCCGTCCGTTCGGCACTTGGTCATCGGTGATTTGGATCACGGCGAGTACGACTCCATCAACCCCGTTCACTTGAACGCTTCCGCTTAGCGATCTACAAGGGTATGTAGATGCACTCTTCTTCCCCTCGTTGCTGGTTTCTCCATAGATAGATCTTGGTGACACGTAGGAAAATTTTGAATTTCTGCTACGTTACCCTACAGTCTCTTCCTGGGAGCATCAGCGATGGTGGTGAATAACCTGCATCCAGAAACACTGGAGGCGATGGCCAGCAATGAGGGTCTCTGGTTGGCCCTCGATCTCAACTTACAGAAAGTCCAGATCGGCACAGACTGTATGGCTACTGTCATTCACATTGGAGAGCCTTTTCTAGGTCCAAGTAAAGTTATCGTGGAGGAGATCAAGATGAAGCTTCTGATGTTCCCAGAATCTGAAGTCATCCACGAGAGACGTGATCATAAATTCGAAGCGCATGTGCTTGCGAAAGCTGCTACTACTTTAGGCCCGGGACGCCATCTTTGGCTAACGGGAACCCCAGACATAATTTGTATTCCCATGACTGTTTGAGTTTTAATATACCAGCTTTCAGCCCTCAAAAAAAGTAACGCAGCTACTACACGAACACCAAGCCGCACGTAGCAATTGACTTCGTCTTGCTTGTTTTATTATTTTCTCCAGATCGCGATGCCTGCGTTTTTTTCTTTTTTTCTCTGTTTCTCTTTTGTTTCCTTTTTCTTTTGCAAATGCCCGAACTTTTCTTAATTTCCTTTTTTTAAGAATCGGTGAACTCAATTTTCAAATTTGCAAACTTTTTTTTAGAATTGATGAGCTTTTTTTCAAAATGGACGAACTTTTTTCAATTTTAATGAACCTTTTCAAATTAGAGAAATGAATTCAAAGTCGATGAACTTTTTTCGAATTCGATGAACTTTTTTAAAAACATGTATGACCTTTTTTCAAATTTGATGAACTTTTATTTAAATCAATGAACTTTTTTTCAAATTCATGAACTTTTTTATCAAAATAAGTGATCTTTCAAATCCATGAACCTTTTTCAAAAGTCAGTGAAATATTCTTGAATTCGTGATTTTTTTAATTCAAAATCAATGAACTTTTTTCATACACCCGTGAACTATTTTCAAATTCGAGATTTTTTTAATTCAAAATAGAGGAAAGTTTTTTTCAAATCAATTAACTTTTTCAAAATAATTTCTAAATGATGACCTTTTTACAACTCATGAACTTTTTACAATTTTATGCTTTTTTCAAATTAGTGAACTTGTTTTTCAAAATCATGAACCTTTTTTGAAATCATGAACTTTTTCCAATTGGTACGAACGTTTTTCAGTTTTTTTATTTTTTCAATTCAATGTTTTTGTGAATTCCTTCTCAAATTTATGTTTTACTTTATTCATTTTATAGTGGGTATAATGCTACTAGTATATGCTAATGTTTGCACTGAAGAAAGGGTTAACTAGATCCGTTTGCCCTGTCTACGTCGAGAACTCAAGCGTGGTCTAGTGGTTAGCGCGCTGTGCGGTTGACTTTGGCTGCTGGGGTTCGACTCCCACTTCCCCTCGCCCGTTACAACGCGCTGCGAGCGCCAGTAGCGCTAACGGGCGCTTAAAGCGTTGAGTAGGAGCTCCCGAGGAGACATCCTCTTTAGCGCTACACGCGCCAGGGAGATCCAGAGCGCTGATGCGGAATTCGTGCGGACGCAGCCCATTAGGACGCTACCTCTTATACCGCTCGTTCGGTCAGCTCTACTATTGCTCACTAGATAGTCCCCGCGCGTTGCCGTGGCACAGCTGTATATCTCTATGTGTAATCATCGATGTCATAGAACTATAAAAAAACATATAACCGCATGACAAATGTGGTAGTCAAACCAAAAAAACTCCCACCATCAAGCAAGTGTAGGAAATAATCAGCCCACGTAAGGAAATGAGATCAGCCAACTCTTTTTGACATGTTGATGGGATTTAAAGCTCCACTTACATGCATGCGCCCGTAAGTTTTTGCATGCTTCCATGCGGCTTAGTGCGGAGCTTCTCAATGTTTAGATCAGACAACTATTATGGACTGATTTAGTTAATCTAAGGGCTACATTAATTTTGATGATGTGGCTCAAGGAGAAGGTAGAGAATTTTTAATAGTGGGGGCTAGCTATTTAGATATAATAGTTTTGCTGGTTTTCGCTTTAGCGTTCGCAACGACCATTAGCTGTTGACCAGGCCATTGACCATTGACTTCTCTGAAAAGTTAATGAGATTTGAAAAAACTCAAATTCGAAAAGAAATCCTTAGTTTGGAAAAAGCTCACAAATTTGAAAAGCTTCATAAATTTAGAAAAAAGTTCACACAAATGAAAATTTTCACGAATTTGTAAAGTTCACAAAAGTTTGGAAAAAGTTCACAAATTTGGGAAAAGGCGCATGATTTTTACAAAGAGTTCATGAATTTGAAAATTTCACGATTTGGAAAAAGTTCACGAAAATTAAAAAGTTTCAAAAGCAAATTTAAAAATAAGTCAAAAACTAAAAAGAAGTTTGCAAAAATTGGAAAAAAGTTCAAGAATTTGAGTGTTCACACATTTGATAAATACTAAAAAGGAAAGGAAAAAAACAAAAGAAAGAATTATTGGCCAACGCGGAACGCATAACCACCTAAAAACCACTATAGTGTGTTATATGGGCCAGACCGTTAGTTCCTAGGGGGGTGCGCTAGTTGCCAAATGGCCTTTATTTGACGCTTAAATCATCAAATAGGGTTTTGGGTTAGCAAGGTGCCTCATGGCTTGGAAGAGGTTATGTAGGCTTTTTGACTATGGTGGGCTAGGTATTGTTGATCTAAAAAATAGGCGGGCTCTCTAATACAAATGGTTGTGGCTGGGGTGGACAGATGTGGAGAGGCACTGAAAGTTTCAGATCTCCCTCTTCTCATTGATGAGCATGTTGTTTCTCCGTTCCAAGCTTCAACAAAAAAAATGAGATTTGGAATGGAACTAAGATTCTATTATGGGATTGTCGGAGTAATGGGCCACGTGTAGGCTAACCCGAGACCCAGAACCTTTCAAGACATCGGGGCAGGCTTCGCCCCTCAAAGATCCCAAGACAAAGGGCTGACTCTGGGAGTCGGCTGCAGCATCACCGACTACCCACTCACGGCCGAATCCCAGAGACGGCTATGACATAAGCCGACTCCCAGTTGGTGAAGCCGACTATGGGGAGTCGGCCAGTAACTTCACCGCCCTCCGCCTTCGAGAAGAAGGACGAGACAGGGGATGGTCGGAGTACGGCCCTCCCCCACCCTGATTACCAGGGGCAGGTATGGCCACAGTATGTCGTACCGGAGGAAATCTTCGCCCGGCGCGGCACTGTTGCCATGCTGGCCCTGACATTCGCCCCGACGGCGAAACCCTGTTCCCACGATGGCCCGCCCGTACGGCCCAGAGACGGCGGGTCCTGCTAGTCAGCGGGGGAACGAAAGACGGCGAGAGCACCCGAAGACGGACCTCGTGGGAGTCGGCCTCTGAGAGTCGGCCCGCACCTCCCACGGGGCCCACACGCCATTAACCAGATAAGACGGGGAGTGGCGACAGTGATCGCCCGCCAGGCGGCGGCACTGTTGCCACGACCCCACGACCAAGCCAGCGTCATCCAAGGCGCGGCTACAGTGACCAAGTGAGTCGACAGGGCCCACCAGCGGCGGGCCCCAGGAGTCGGCGGAGAAGACAACGACCTGAGAGACAGACGGCTGGGACCCGCGCCTAGCCGGATTACCATTGTACCCCCGGGGGGTAGGCCTATATAAACCCCCCGGAGCACCCATGCAAAGGGTTGGATCCTTTTACCACTAGACCAGAAGCATAGAAGGGAGAGAGCTAGCCTTGCCCTCTCCTACCTCCAGAACACAGCTCGAGGAGCAACTTTGTACACATATCACCATAGTGATCATGCGGAGACCCCGCAGAGCAGCAGTAGGGGTATTATCTCCTCGGAGAGCCCTGAAGCTGGGTAAGATTCGCCGGCGTGCATGTCTACGCCTCATCCCGCTTCCAGGCACCGGCGACGTTCTACTCGCCCCCACCATGATAAGCCATCCTTTGGCATATGTCGCATCCAACCCCCGACATTTGGCGCCCACCGTGGGGCGAGGTGCACCGTCGTCCGGAGATCTGTTCTGGACGGGAACCCTTTTCCTCCCTGGCGAGCGCTGCCAGCCCGGCACACCAGAGGGAGTTTGCGCCGACGCGCTGCACGACGCTGAGACCGCCTGCGAAGCCATCTGCCTCGTCGAGCTTGTCGGCGAGGTTAGCCTCTCCGACGAGCCTGCATCCGACGCAGGCACCGGCGGCCCCGAGAGCCTCCTCGCCTGCCTCCTCGACGAACTCCACGTTGTCGGCGAGCCCGCCGCTGACCTGGAGTCCATAGGCTCCACTGACCCGATGCTGGTCGACTCCGACACTGCGTCGCTCGACGCCTTTCCCACCAACGTGGTGGTCTACGACGAGCCGCTCCCTCACGCGGAGAGCGGCGGAAGCACCGTCACAGAGGTACTCGTCATCGGCCATGGTGAGCACTCCGATGGAAGAACTCACGACCCGCTTGATGCGGCAATGCAAGACCTGGATGCGCCCATTCCAGAGGACGCCGACGCCGAGACGTTGGAGGCACGCCGCCTCCAGCTCATCGAAGGTGCGAAGAAGTTGGCAAGCATGAGACACTTGTCAGAAGCCTACCAACGTGAGATGGATCGTGCTGTGGGCGGCTCGCCAGCCCCAGCGGGGCCTAGCCGCCTAGGCGCGGTCCCGCAACGCGGCGCGGACATCGCCAGCATGTTCGGGGCCAATCGCCCCGTATACGCCACGCCCGACGAGAACATTCGAGCTGCACAGGCGGCAGCGGATGAGTTGGACAACCTCGAGGGCAAAGAGCGCCGACTGATGATGGAGCGAGTCCAGCGACTCCTCGACGCGGCTGGCGCGCAGAACGCGGCCGGTTGCCGAATCGAGGGGCCGCAGCAACAGAACGACGACCTGCCACCCCGCTGAGATCAAGGCGCGACGTCTCGGACGCCGACTGGCAGCGTCCGCGGAAGAAAAGACAAGGAGCCGGCTGCGAGCCGTAGTTGGACTCACATCACCATCGAGCGCGACCAAGACGGCCGCCCGAGAGCAGTGGAGCGGCGAGACGACTATGTGCCTTCTCCACCCCGCAGAGAAAGACGAGTCTCCCCGCCGCCCGTTGAGCATCCAACTCTCGGAGGCCGCCTCGGCCGCTGAGAGGGAGTCGGAGAGAATGATGCCCGCCACCGAATCGACCGACTCCACCGATCCCTGGCGGTGGAAGAAGAAGACGAGTTGGGGCCGCCGTGCTTCGGCCCCCGCATCCGAGATGAGCCTTTCCCCAAAGGGTTCACTCTCCCTAGAGACACTCCCAAGTACACCGGCTCCGTGAAGCCGGAAGACTGGCTGGTTGACTACTCCACTGCCGTCAGCATAGCAAACGGCAACAAGCGTGTTGCCGTGAAGTACGTTCCACTCATGCTCCAGGGCACGGCCCGGACATGGTTGAACAGCCTGAAACCCCGCAACATCAACAACTGGGTCGACTTCACCGAAGCTTTCGTCCGCAACTTCACGAGCACGTACAAGCGACCTCCCAAGCCTCGCCGGCTCTCTTTGTGCGTGCAAGGCCCCAACGAATCGACTCGCGACTACCTCACGCGTTGGGCCGAACTCCGAAACTCCTGCGAGGGCGTGCACGAGGTGCAGGCCATCGAGTACTTCACCGCCGGGTGTAGAGAAGGCACCCTCCTCAAGCATAAGCTCCTCTGTGATGAGCCAGAGACCCTGGACGAGCTGCTGATCATAGCAGACAAGTACGCCACATCCGACTCTTCTATGAAGACGGAGATCCAAGTCAGCACGGCCGGCAAAGTGGCCCCTCAAGCTCCCAGAACTCCGGCTGGAGACACCAGTCGGCGGCAACAGCAGAACGATCACAAGCGCAAGGCCCCGCAGCCGGCTTCCAGTAGCCGGCAGGTCGCAACAGTCAAAGCTCAATAGCCGGAGGGACAGCCTCCACCCAAGCGGCAGAAGGGCGGCAAGTCCAATTGGTTGCCGGCTTTCTCCTACGAGCAGACTCTAGATGGTCCCTGCAAGTTCCACAGCGGCACGAAGCCGTCGAACTACACCACCAGAAAATGCCACTGGCTCATCAGGATTGCCAAGGGAGACGGCCTGGTGCCTCCACCGCATGCTGGGCAGCCGCCTCCGCCTCCACCCCAGCAGCCGGCTGTTAGGCCAGTCGGCGCAGTACAAGACGAGTACCCGGAAGAGCATGGAGCCTACGTGGTGTTCACCAGTGTGGCGGTTGACAGGCGCAGCAGGCGGCTGCAGCAGCAAGAAGTTAACGCAGTAGCATCGGATACTCCAGAGTTCATGCACTGGTCCGAGAAGCCTATCAGTTGGAGCAGAGCTGATTACCCAGAGGTGATGCCGAATCCAGGTTCCTATGCCTTGGTCCTGGAAGCCACCTTTGCCACTGATAGGCGGGCAGCTCGCTTCTCGCGAGTTCTGATAGATGGAGGTAGCAGTATCAACATCCTGTATAAGGATACAATGGAGAAGCTGGGAATCAAGCAAAGACAGCTCCAGAGCAGCCGGACCATATTCCATGGGATTGTCCCTGGCCTTTCCTGCTCCCCAATCGGCAAGATTCTGATAGACGTCCTTTTTGGAGATAAGGAACATTTCTGCCGAGAGCCAGTCTGGTTTGAAGTGGTGGACCTCGAAAGCCCATACCATGCGCTGCTTGGCCGACCTGCTTTGGCCAAGTTCATGGCGGTCCCCCACTACGCCTACCTCAAGATAAAGATGTCGAGTTCCAAGGGAATTCTGACTGTGCCCGGCGACTACAGGAAGTCGTCCGCTTGCGCGGCCGAGAGCGGTCGGCTGGCCGAGTCCCTGGTCATTGCAGCAGAGAAGCGGCTTCTTGATTGGGTTGTGGCGATGGCCGGCAAGCAGCCTGAGATGTCGCCCAACCCCAAGGAGTCGGAAGCTGAGGGCTCGTTCAAGCCAGCAAAGGAAACGAACAAGATACCCTTGGACCCAGAGCACCCGGAGAGGTACGCTGTCATAGGTGCAAACCTTGACAGCAAATAGGAAGGCGAGCTCGTCGATTTACTCCGTGAGAATCGGGACATCTTCGCATGGCCCCCCAAAGACATGCCAGGTGTACCGACGGAATTCGCCGAGCACAAGTTACATGTCCGGTCTGATGTGAAGCCCGTCAGGCAGCCCTTGCGCCGCCTGTCAAAAGAGAAAAGAAGAGTTGTTGGTGAAGAGATAGCCCGGCTCCTTGCAGCCGGCTTTATCATGGAAGTATTTTTCCCAGAGTGGCTAGCAAACCCGGTCTTAGTACTGAAGAAGAACAAGCAGTGGCGAATGTGTATTGACTACACAAGCCTCAACAAAGCCTGCCCCAAGGACCCGTTTGCTTTGCCAAGGATCGATCAGGTGATAGACTCCATAGCCGGATGCGAGCTGTTGAGCTTCTTAGATGCCTATTCAGGATATCACCAGATCAAGCTGAACCCGGCAGACAGATTAAAGACCGCCTTCATCGCGCCGTTTGGAGCCTTCTGCTACCTGACCATGACGTTCGGCTTGAGGAATGCCGGCGCCACCTTTCAGCGTTGCATGCAGAAGTGCCTCCTCAAGCAACTCGGCAGAAATGCCCACGTTTACGTGGATGATGTGGTGGTGAAGACGGAAAAGCGCGGAACTCTGCCGGAAGACCTCAAGGAGACCTTTGAGAACCTGCGCCGATTCCAGATCAAGCTTAACCCCGAGAAGTGCGTTTTCGGAGTACCAGCCGGCCAGCTACTCGGCTTCCTGGTCTCTGAACGCGACGTAGAGTGCAACCCTGTGAAGATCAAGGCCATCGAGAGGATGGAGGTACCTAGCCGACTATTGGATGTGCAGAAGTTCACTGGCTGTCTGGCATCCATCAGCCGTTTCATCAGTCGGCTGGGCGAGAAAGCCCTCCCTTTGTACCAGCTCATGAAGAAGACCAATTTTTTCGAGTGGAACCACAAGGCGGATGAGGCCTTTCTGCAGCTGAAGAAGATGTTGGTTACTCCCCCTGTGTTGGCGGCTCCGACTCCCAAAGAGCCCATGCTCCTGTACATCGCCGCCACCAGCCGAGTAGTCAGCACAGTCATTGTAGTAGAGCGCAAGGAGGAAGGCAAGGCACTACCAGTCCAGAGACCGGTGTATTACCTGAGTGAAGTAATGTCGACCTCCAAGAAAAACTACCCCCACTACCAGAAGATGTGTTACGGTGTGCACTTTGCCGCCAAGAAGCTGAAGCCTTACTTCCAAGAACATCCAATCACCGTGGTCTGCACGACCCCATTAGCAGAAATCATTGGAAGCTGAGATGCGTCCGGCCGAGTGGCCAAGTGGGCCATAGATTTGGCGCCCTACACAATCTACTATCAACCCCGCACCGCCATCAAGTCACAAGCACTGGCCGACTTCCTCGTCGACTGGACCGAGACCCAGTACCTGCCGCCAGCGCCCGACTCCACCCATTGGCGGATGCATTTCGACGGCTCCAAGATGCGCACCGGCTTGGGAGCCGGCGTTGTCCTCACCTCTCCTAAAGGCGACAAGCTCCAGTATGCACTGCAGATCCATTTCGCCGCCTCCAACAACGTCGCTGAATATGAGGCGCTCATTCACGGGCTCCGGCTTGCCAAAGAACTTGGCATTCGCCGGATCCTGTGTTATGGCGACTCCGACTTGGTGGTCCAGCAATCATCTGGCGACTGGGACGCCAAGGACGCAAACATGGCAAGCTACCGCTTCCTCGTGCAGCAACTCAGCGGATATTTCGAGGGGTGCGAGTTCCTCCACGTGCCAAGAAACGACAACAACCTAGCAGATACTTTGGCACGAATCGGCTCCACTCGCCAAGCAATACCATCTGGCGTCGCTCTTCAGCGCCTCCTCAAGCCATCCATCAAGCCTTCACCAGAGTCAGACTCCATTTTTGTGCCAGTTCCTCCAGATGAAGTCGGATCCGGCTCCAAAGCCCAAACAGACGGCGCAAAAACCCTCGCAGACGACTCCAAGAATGCCGCAGTCAAAGCCGGCCCGGGGACTTCAGAACTAGGCCCGAGGACTGCGGCGACCAGAGAAGAGACTCCAGAACTCGGCTCGGGGACTGCACCAGTCGGCCCGAGGACTTCACTGATCCAGCAAGCGGCCGCGGACTCCAGCCCAGCCGCCCTCGTCCAAGTCGCGGTTCTGGCAGTCGAAGAGATAGCAGCACCCTCGTGGGCCCAGCCCATCCTCAAATTCTTAGTGAACAAGGAGCTACCAACTGATGAAACCTTAGCTCGGCAAATACAACGCCGAGCGGCAGCATACACCATAATCAACAGAGAGCTGGTCAGGCGCAGCGTCACTGGTGTCTACCAACGCTGCGTCGAGCCAGAGCAAGGCCAAGAAATTCTTAGAGACATCCATCAAGGCGAGTGCGGTCACCATGCGGCCTCGAGGGCACTCGTCGCCAAAGCTTTCCGGCATGGGTTTTTCTGGCCAACTGCCCACGAAGAGGCCAAAGAGTTGGTCCAGAAATGCAAGCGATGCCAGAAGTTCCGCTCCAAGCCACATCAACCGGCTTCAGCACTCAAGACTATCCCCATCGCCTGGCCCTTTGCAGTTTGGGGCCTGGATATGGTGGGACCCTTCAAGACAGCACGAGGCGGCCTAACTCATCTACTTGTCGCGGTGGATAAGTTCACCAAGTGGATAGAAGTGAAGCCTATCAAGAAGTTGAATGGTCCGACTGCCGTGACTTTCATCTCAGACATCACAATTCGGTATGGCATACCGCACAGCATCATCACCGACAACGGCACCAACTTTGCCAAAGGCGCCTTGGCCCGTTTCTGCGTGACGCAGGGCATCCGACTGGACTTAGCGTCCATTGCCCATCTGCAGTCAAACGGGCAGGTGGAGCGGGCGAATGGCCTCATCCTGTCCGGCATCAAGCCTCGGTTGGTCGAACCACTGGAGCGTTTGACCGGCTGTTGGCTCGACGAGTTGCCAGCCGTCCTCTGGAGTCTGCGCATGACTCCAAACAAGTCGACCGGCTTCACACCCTTCTTCCTCGTCTATGGTGCTGAAGCCGTCATCCCAACGGATATAGAGTTCGACTCCCCGCGAGTCACGATGTACATTGCGGAGGAGGCAGAAGAAGCACGACAAGACGGCGTCGATCTGCTGGAAGAGGGCCGGCTGTTGGCACTCAGCTGGTCCAGCATCTACCAGCAGAGCCTACGACGCTACTACAACAGGAAGGTCAGGCCGAGATCCTTCCAAGAGGGCGACCTTGTGCCCCGGCTGATCCAGCGAACAGCCGGCCAGCACAAGTTGTCGGCACCTTGGGAAGGCCCCTTCATCATCAGCAAGGTGCTAGGCAACGACTCCTACTGCCTGATCGACGCTCATAAGCCCCGAGCACGGAAGAGGGACGACTCCGGCAAAGAGACGGAGCGACCATGGAACGCGAATCTTCTTCGAAGATTTTACAATTAAAGCAGTATGTACCATGCTACCCCTTTGTATTGAAGTACCAAGACTCTGGGTCCCCCGAGACGGACTCGGGGACTGCCCCTTTTGTTATCTGTATGATAAGTATTATGCTTCCGAGTATGCTACTCTTTGTTATGCCGCTTGGCACCGGGCTCGACTAGTCGGCCCGGGGACTCGCCATCTCGCGCTATGAAAATGCTTCCTGCAGTCGGACAAGTAGTGTGTGGTGCCTAAGCCGTCTCCTGTTAGAAGCCGCAGCTCGCAGAGCAACTGCCCAGTGGGCAGGAGTAAGGAAGAATGGGCGCCCACACGAAAAATGGCTAAGGACTCAAAGCACAAACATAGCTCGAGCCGGCTTTCCAGCAGTTCCTCGCAAAACCGACTCCGAGTAGTCGGCTTGCTATTTTCTATCCGACTTGCTAAAGAAACTCTAGAATGGCTGAGTACTTGCCCTCCCAAAAGTAGACAAGTATTTGATCCAGCGGCAGTCCGCGGAGCGGCTGTCCGACTGGCAAAGACGACATCTAAGGGAAGGCGGCAAAGGGAAAAAGCCAAAAGAGCAATAAGCAAGAAATGATAGAACCCAGATAAATATTTACATCACAAAGGCCATTGGCCGAATCCTCGAACGGAAGTTCAAAATACACCCCGCGGGTGGAATTGTGCGAATTAACAAAGTTCTTCGAGAAACTACTAAGCAGATAAATAAGACAAGGCGGCGGCCTATGAAGTAGCAGACGGGTTCGGGGGCTCGGAGGAGATGGCAGTGTCAGACGTTGGGGCGGCCGGCTGGGCAGACTCGGCTTGATCACCTCCAGTGGCAGTCGACGCAGTTGGGCGCGGCTCGTTGTTGGAGGCACGGTCGAGCTGAGGCTGATCGCCCGCTCCGACTTCTGGCGCCTCCATCTCGTCTCCGACCTCCACCCCGCCTCCCTCCTCGACACTGGAGCCGATCGCCTCCGTCGAGTCCTCGCCGTAGTTCGGGTTCATCCCAAACCACTCCGGCGGCGCCTCCTCGCCGTTGTCAGCTCGCTCAGGAACGAAGACATTGGGGTCGACGTACTCGGCGATCGCCGCGGCGCGCTTGACAAAGCCGTCCTTCATGGCTGCCAGCTCCGGCTGGGCCTCAGCCCGGAGCGTGGCCAGCTGGTCCAGGCTCAGGTCTGGATACCACGCCTTGACGAACTCCAAGGCACAACGCGCTCCGGCATGTGCCGAGGAGCCTTTCCAAGCCTCCAGACGGCCCGCTGTGACCTCCAGCCAGTTGGCAGTTTGGCTAGGACTGCGCAGAATCGGCATCTCTGGCCACAAGGCAGCAATCGCCTGCGTGCCGGCACGTTGAAGCCGGCGCAGCATCCGGTGAGCCGGCCGCAGGCGAGCCTCGATGCTCATAAGCTGTTCATCAAGAGTCCGGGGGGCGTTGGCGGCAACCTCCTCGCCGGCCGCCCTCCGCGCCTCGCGATCAGCCTCGATGGCTTGAACGGCAGTTTGCGCATGGCCTGGGAAGAAGTCTACCAAGACGGCCCGACCCACAGTTAGAAAAAGAAGCAAGTTAGAAAAAGCAAGAGTCGGCCCGACCCACAGTCGGCTGCTCAAAGAAAGCGAGTAAAGAAAACTTACCATCAACGATATCTTCAATCTCATGGAAGCCGGAGGTCAGCATCGCCTCCTTATCGATCCAGGAGGAGCGTTCGGCTTCGAACTCAGCTTGGAGACCAGTCTCTCTCTCCTTCGCCTCCTCCTGCGCCTTCTTGAGCAGCTCCTTCTGCTCCGCCAGCTGCGCTGCCAGCAGGTCGCATTCTGTGGCGAGCTTGCCACATTCCGCCTCCTTGGCGCGCAAGGCGGTGTTGGCTTGGCCCAGCTGCTGCTGAAGAACGGCGTTGGCCTCTGAAGAAAGAAGAAAAAGGACATAAGTCATCAGAAAAGGTCGCCAAGAAGATCCAGCCCGACTGCGCAGCAGTCGGCCCGAATCTCGGGGACTATAGCCCGCGGGTGCGCCAGCGCGCCCCCGCGAAGAAGGAAACTCACTCCGGCTCTCCGACAAGTCGGCAGTTCGCTTGCCCAGCTCTTCAACATTATGGTTGAAGACGGTGACCCGGAGGTTGTGGTAGTCCTACGATAAGCATTTCAAAAAGAATAAGCATTTGGAACGCGCCAATAGAAGTTCCAACCCGCCTGCTCAGCAGCCGGTTCGGAACTCGGGGACTACACCCAGTGGGTGCGCTGGCGCGCCCCCATAGAGAAGAGCAAGAAAAACAAAGCCAGAAGAAACATACCTGGACGGCCGCACACGACGCCAGATGCGCCTTGGTGCAGTTCTGGAGGGCGTCGCTTTCGGCTCGCAGCTTCGCCTGGACGTCCAAGAGCGCCTGGTTCAGCGGGCCTGTACCACCTCCTCGCACCCACCCGACGGGCGCGACGCTCATCGCCTCGACATCTGGGGCGGCCAAGCTGGCTGCTCCGGTCTCCAGAGGGCGTGACGCTGAAGTCGCCTTCTCCAGATGGCGGTGCGTCGGCGAGGCGACTTGGAGAAGCAAGTTCGCCGTGGCTTCGTCCGTAGTCGGCGGCACCGGCGGGTCCACCGGCTGCTTATCCCTCACGCTTCCCGATGGCAGCAGGGGCGGTGGTGGTGGCACCACCGTGTCCAGACCGGGGGTCTCGCCGCTCTCCCTCTCCACAATGGGGTGCTCCCCGCCGACTTCCCCAGACTGCTCCATATAATCCGGAGGCTGCGCCAAGTTCAGTGGGACGACGAACAGCGCCGACTGGCGGCGCGCGGCCTCTTCGGCCCGCTCTTTGGCCGCGGCCGCCTTCTCGGCCTCCACCTTCTCCCGGCGGGCGGCTTCGTCCTCGTCGCGCTTCTCCTGCGCGTTTCGTTCCGTCACTTCCCGGAGGTCGGCAGCAGGGTCAATACGCCGAGTCGTGGCGGACGACTCCACCGACCCCCTGATGGAGGCGGCGGCGACCCTCCCGAGGGTGAGAGGAGCTCTGGAACAAAGAAGACATGTAAGGACCCAGATAAAGCAAGACAAAGAGCAGAAACACTTACCCAGAGGTTAGCGGTGGCTTCTTTGCTTCCTTACGGAAGCGATGGGCCCTCGCGACCGCCTCTTCCCACTTGGTCGCGGCGGCCGCCCCCTTAAACTTCTTCTCCCGGCCTCCGAGGGAACTCGGCCCGGCCCGGCGCTTCCTCGCGCCGTCTTGCCTCGATGGATGGCGCGGGGCGACTTCCCCGTCTTCGCCGGCTGGCCAGTCGGCGAAGGTGGCCGAGGGCCCGGGGCCGCCTTCCTCTCCTTCGCCGCCTCCTTCGGCGTCGGCCTCCATCGCCGCTGCCCCCAGGTCGGGGTCGTCGATGTCGCTCTCCGCGCGATCGGGGCGAACTGGCGGGGCGGCCCCATGGCGCCGGACGAGGGATGAATGAGAGGATTCTGAGTCAAAAATAAAAAGTAATAAAGATCAAGAGTCGGATTCGGCTGTAAAGAAGAAGAAGAAGAAGAACTTACCACTGGCGGAGGGTTGGCGCGCGAGTACGGCTCCATGCCGAACTGCCAATCCTCCGAGAGGCCGCAGTTCGCGATGTAGTTCACCGTGTTCGCCACCTCCGCGTGGGGCATGTCGTTGGTGCACATCCGACCGGGGTCCCGGTGGCCGCTCATCTGACAGATCAGATGAGGCCGGCTTTGGAGCGGGAGGACTCGGCGCGCCACGAAGGCGGCCAGCAAGTCGGCCCCGGTCAGACCGGCCAACTGCGTCAGCACTCAAAGTCGCGCCACGGCGGCGGCCCCAGCCGGAGTCAGCGACCTGGCGCGGTATGACCAGCTGGGCTGCCTCCCAGCCGGCACGCCGGCTGCGTACGGCGGCAGATTAACCCAGTCGCCGTCTGGGGCGACGTTCTTCACAAAGAAGTAAGAGCGCTGCCACATCTTCCCCGACTTGATTAGTTGGATGGCGGGGAACGGGTTGTCGGCCGTCGTCCTCCGTATCGCAATGAAGGCACCGCACTGGGCTGGCACGCCGGCGACATGCGTGCCGAGCTTGGACTGAAAGAACTCTTCCCACAGCTCGATGGTGGGGAGAACGCCGAGGAAGCCCTCGCACAGAGCAGTGAAAGCCACCAGCAGCACCACCGTGTTTGGGGTGAGGTGGTGCGGCTGGAGGCCATGAAACTCCAAGAACGATCAGAAGAACCCGCTCGCCGGCAGCCCCAGGCCGTGCATGAGGTGGGAGCGGAACATGAGCTGCTCGCCCTCCCCCGACGCCGGCGTCACCTCCGTCGGCGGCGGAGCACGGGCCTGCACGAGGTGCGCACCGGGGAGGCGACGCGTCTTGCGGAGGAAATCGATCATGTCGTCGTCGATCTTAGAACCGTCCCACACGCCGGAGCGCACGACGGCGGCGGGCGCGGCGGCGGAGGAAGAGCTCATCGCTGCAAGCGGGGCGCAGTTCGGCGCAGCAGCGGTAGGAGAAAGAAGGAAGAAGAAAGAAGCAAAGGAAGTAGAGGAGAGCGGGCGCACGTGCTTCGCCGCCCCGCTCCCTCCGCCTACTTATAGACCGGCGGGCTGAGGAGCCGAGGGGGCATCGTGGGATTAACTGCGCCCACGCCCCCACGATCCCCGCGATTTACGACGGAAGTTACCACGCGCATTTACTGCGCTGAGAAGCTCAACCGCCCGCATGGCCACAACGGATCCGCTCGAAGGCCGAGGCGCGGTAATGGCGGGCCCCACCCATGGGCCTGTCCCGTCGCGCGCGTGGGATGGCAGACTGGCCCGGCCACGTGGCGTCCCTTGGCAGGTCCGCGGCGGGCGGCGGCCGTGTAGCTTATCAAGCACGCCGTCTGAATCCCGCCAAGACTTTCAAACTCTTTGAAGAGCAAGACCACCTTCGACGAGTCCGGCTTCCAATAGTCGGCTTGTCAGAGACGGCCTGAATAAGATCACCTCCCTGTGGACCACTCAGAGGAAGACGGCAGGCAAGCCTCAGATCCATCCACTCAGAGGAAGAAACTGTTGAGGCTCCTCGACATGTCTCCCTCGGCGCCTCACCAGCTTCGGGGACTACTGTCGGAGTAATGGGCCATGGGTAGGCTAACCCGAGACCCATAACCTTTCAAGACATCGGGGCAGGCTTCGCCCCTCAAAGATCCCAAGACAAAGGGCTGACTCTGGGAGTCGGCTGCAGCATCACCGACTACCCACTCACGGCCGAATCCCAGAGACGGCTATGACATAAGCCGACTCCCAGTTGGTGAAGTCCACTATGGGGAGTCGGCCAGTAACTTCACCGCCCTCCGCCTTCGGGAAGAAGGACGAGACAGGGGATGGCCGGAGTACGGCCCTCCCCCACCCTGATTACCAGGGGCAGGTATGGCCACATTACGTCGTACCGGAGGAAATCTCCGCCCGGCGCGACACTGTTGCCATGCTGGCCCTGACGTTCGCCCCGACGGTGAAACCCTGTTCCCACGATGGCCCGCTCGTACGGCCCAGAGATGGCGGGTCCCGCTAGTCAGCGGGGGAACAAAAGACGGCGAGAGCACCCGAAGACGGACCTCGTGGGAGTCGGCCTCTGAGAGTCGGCCCGCACCTCCCACGGGGCCCACACGCCAATAACCAGATAAGACGGGGAGTGGAGACAGTGATCGCCCGCCAGGCGGCGGCACTGTTGCCACGACCCCACGACTAAGCCAGCGTCATCCAAGGCGCGGCTACAGTGACCAAGTCAGTCGACGGGGCCCACCAGCGGCGGGCCCCAGGAGTCGGCGGAGAAGACGGCGACCTGAGAGACAGACGGCTGGGACCCGCGCCCAGCCGGATTACCATTGTAGCCCCGGGGGGTAGGCCTATATAAACCCCTCGGAGCACCCATGCAAAGGGTTGGATCCTTTTACCACTAGACCAGAAGCATAGAAGGGAGAGAGCTAGCCTTGCCCTCTCCTACCTCCAGAACACAGCTCGAGGAGCAACTTTGTACACATATCACCATAGTGATCATGCGGAGACCCCGCAGAGCAGCAGTAGGGGTATTATCTCCTCGGAGAGCCCTGAAGCTGGGTAAGATTCGTCGGCGTGCATGTTTACGCCTCATCCCGCTTCCAGGCACCGGCGACGTTCTACTCGCCCCCACCATGATAAGCCATCCTTTGACATATGTCGCATCTAACCCCCGACAGGGATGATAATTGGTTGGGTTACAGTGCTCCGAGGTAGTTGTTCTCGGACCTGTTTTCTCACAGGAAGGAAAAAAGAAGCACTCACTCTGTGATGGCCTAATGCAGAATGCGTGGATCTCTGCGATCAAGCCCAAGCCAGGCCTGAAAGTATTGCAGGACTACCTTCAGCTTTGGAATGCCACGTAGGATATAATGTTGTCGCAAAGACGTGATGAGATTGATTGGAGATGGACAGTAGATGGCTCCTACTCTTTGGAATCTGCTTACAACATCCAATTCGTTGGCAATTCTCCATCCAACCTTAAAGCCCTTACATCTGGAAGGCCCCGGTGCCGCCAAAGGTGAAGCTCTCTGCCTGGCTATGCGTCCAAGAGGAATCGTCTTACCAAGCGTGGCAAGAAGCATGCCCCTCTTTGCCCCCTGTGTTCCAGCGCTCTAGAGACGGCGTTGCACATCTTCATGCAATGCCCTTTCTCCATAGGGTTGTGGTACAGGGCCTTCGGCCTCTTTAGTATTCCTCAGAACCTTGCTCTCATGGTGGATACGGTCTCACTCAGAGGTTTACGGGAGCAGGGCTATGCTGCGGTTGCCACCTAGGCGCACATGGAGAGACGGCCGGCCGCTGCAACCACTGCTTCGTGGTTCATATGGATTGAGCGGAGCGCTCAGGTATTCAGGGCTACTATGCAAACTACTAACGACATAATATATAAAATCAGAGATGAGCCGTCAGAATGAAGATTTGACAAGATTAGAGGGGCTTCAATTCTTTTGCCATCGGGTACATAATGGAGATGATCAAAGGTCATAAACTTCTGCACGTGACTTGTTGCGCGAGCTGCGACCAGTAAGATGCAAACTTCTCCATAGATTTTCACATGTTTGGTTTTTCTTTCTTTACCCTTTGTAGCCTATGTGGTTTAACCATGCAATTATGTAAGATAATTTTCTCCTTATTACACATGCATGAAAGCACCGCTTTGCTGCTCTTTGTCACAAAATTGTTTTTGTTTTCATCCATATCCATGGAGAAACACACATGAGTTCAATGCGATTGCCGGAGTGCCTATTGTGATGAAGAGCTGCAACCAAGTCCTGAAATAATAGATGCTAAGAATATTCACTCCAGATTCCAGAAGCCCGCTAAAAATATTTCAACTCTTAGTCTCCCCGGTTGTAGTTCAGGTGCATGCGATTAGTACCAGTTGTTTTATTTTCTTGAACCAATTAGTATGGTACTCTTTCGGTTCCAAAATAGTGTCTTAAAGTTTAGTCCAAAATTATACTTCCTCCGATCCATATTATTTAAACGACGAGTAATATGAATGGGAGGGAATATTAAAGTTAAGGTATTTGTTTTGAGAAGGATGAAGTAGTTAAACAAAGTTAAAAACTTGTTCTCGACGTTTCCAAAGGAAAGAAGCGGTCAGTTATGCACTTCAGTGCTCCGGGGGACAGACAGATGTTGCGCTTGGAAGTACGTTAAACAAAAACATATGCAAACGGTTATGTGGAGCATAAAATCGGAATATCGGGAGGAATATCTTCCGATCCGCCGAATGTGACGCAGTTCATGGCGAATGGCTGACGGTTCGTTATTGAACCAACGAAAAGTCCACATCACGTCTCCCGTTACGCGGCACCCACTACCAGTCCAACGTATATAGCGGCGGCAGACCGGAGGCGCTTCCGGCACAAGAAATCACCTGCGACGGAGGCGCTTCCAGCGCAACCGGTTCGCCGTTCGCTCACCGCCACACTCTTTTTCTCCTCTGCCTTATCAAGTTATCATCTTCCCGTACGTCCACCTACATTCCACAGACCGATGGAGATAAACCACACGAATTTCCTGGCACGGTAGGCACAGTCCAGCTAGCTAGCGATCGACCATGGCAATCGCACTGGCAGCCTTCCTGCTGCTGCCGCTCTTCTCCCTCGGCGCCGTCTTCGTCCTCCGTGCGTGGAGACTCGTCGACAAGAAGGCGGCGGCGCAGCGGGAGAAGAACTCGCCGAGGACCCGGCCGTACCCGTTGCTCGGCCACCTGCCGCAGTTCCTGGCCAACCGGCACCGCATACTGGACTGGCTCACCGAGGTGCTCGCGCGCCAGCCCACCTGCACGCTCGTGTTCCGCCGGCCGGGCGGCATCCGGGGCGTCATCACCGCCAACCCGGCGAATCTGGAGCACATCATGCGCGCCAGCTTCGACAACTACCCCAAGGGCCCGCACTTCGCGTCGCTGCTCCACGACTTCCTCGGCCGGGGCATCTTCAACGCCGACGGCGAGCCGTGGCGCGCGCAGCGGAAGGCGGCCAGTTACGAGTTCAACACGCGCTCGCTGCGCCTCTTCGTGGCGCGAAGCGTGCACAGCGAGCTCCACGGCAGGCTCCTCCCGCTGCTGCGCCGTGCCGCCGGCTCCGGCCGCCACCTCGACCTACAGGACACGCTCGAGCGGTACGCGTTCGACAATATCTGCCGCGTCGCCTTCGACCACGACCCCCGCCAGCTCCCGGACGGGGACGGAGACGACGGCGACGCTTGCCCGGAGGTCGAGGGCACGGGGTCCGCGAGCAGCAGGTTCGCCGACGCGTTCCGGGACGCGGCCAATCTCAGCGCGGGCAGGTTCCGGTACGCCGTCCCAGGATTCTGGAAGATAAAGAAGGCGTTCAACCTGGGTTCCGAGCGGCGGCTGCGCGAGTCCATCGCCATAGTGCATGGCTTCGCCGATCGCATCATCCGGTCGCGGCGGGAGGAGATGAGCATGGGATGCGAGAAGCACGACCTCCTGTCGCGGTTCATGGTGAGCCAGGGCGAGAGCTACACCGAGAGGGCCCTCCGGGACGTGGTGATCAGCTTCCTGCTCGCCGGACGGGAGACGACATCCTCCGCGCTCACCTGGTTCTTCTGGCTGCTGTCCTCGCGCCCGGACGTGGAGCGCCGCATCCGCGACGACGTCGCCGCCGTGCGCGCCCGCCGAGCGATCGGCGACCTCGGCAGAGCCGGGTTTGACCTCGACGAGCTGAGGGAGATGCACTACGTGCACGCGGCCATCACGGAGTCAATGCGACTGTACCCGCCGGTGCCGGTGAACTCGCTGCAAGCGAAGGCCGCGGACGTTCTTCCGGACGGCACGGCGGTGGGGGCGGGGTGGTTCGTGGCGTACAACTCGTACGCAATGGGGCGTATGGAGTCCGTGTGGGGCAAGGACGCGCTCGCATACCGGCCGGAGCGGTGGCTGGACCCGGCGGAGGGGACGTTCCGGCCGGAGAGCCCGTTCCGGTACATGGCGTTCCACGCGGGGCCAAGAATTTGCCTCGGAAAGGAAATGGCGTATATCCAGATGAAGTCTATCGTGGCATGCGTGCTGGAGGAGTTCGAATTGGCGGTGGACGGCGCGTACCGGCCGCGGCAGGTGGCCTCGCTGACGTTGCGGATGGCGGACGGGCTCCCGGTGACGGTGAAGGCCGGAGCGAATTGAGTAAGATGACGGAAAATCTGCTTTGAATGATAACCGTGTAGAAGAATGCCAGTGAGTGAAAGATGGATTCACCGGGCCGGATGGTTATATAGGGCGTTTCTATTTGGTCTGTTGGTCCATGATGTAGACTAGAAGGGTGGGGCGGGCTTTATTGTGCCGTTGTCATTATTAAGATTCTAAAAAAAGTACTCACTCTGTTTCAAAAATATAAGGTGTATTATTTTTGGAAAGTCAAATCTCTTTAAGTTTGATCAAATTTCTAGAGAAATATATGAAAAATCTATAATATCAAATCAGTGTCATTAGATTCATCATGAAATGAATTTCCATATTATTTCTTTGGTTTAATTAATATTGTGGATGTCGATATTTTTGGCTCTGAACTTGGTCAAAGTTAATAAAATTTCACATTCCAAAATACTAATAACCCTTATATATTGGAATTGATGTAATATTTAGTTTAGCAGAGGAGGGAGATGATGCAGTGTGTTTTATGTTTATTTATAATGTGGTTATTTGGTGGGCCTTTTGCAGTGTGATTCTATGTTATCCGCTAATCAACCCATATTTATATGAGGAAATTTCTGCATATGTGGCTGCATGTATTATGTTGGTGCTATAATATCACATGGTGACATTTCTTTTTTCTAGGTGGTGAAAGAGTGCACAGGGTTGATATGTTTTTTATAGGTCAATTGCTGCTGGCTAATTTGAAAAATTGTTGGCCCAATAAAAATCATAGACCAAATCCAAAATTAAATACCTCAAACGAACGAAAGAGCTTCAGAATGAGGGAACACGTTGATTAAAATAATTAAATGAGAGAGCTCCTTGAGAAATTGTTGACCCAGTCAAAATCGGGCGAGCTAGTTCTAAATTGAAGACCTTAATTAATAGTGAGACCTAAAAAACTAGGAAGCATAGTGTATAATATAAAATAATTAAATGAGAGAGTTTTGAGAAATTGTTGACTCGGTCAAAATCGGATGAATCAATTGCAATTGAAGACCTCAATTGATTACGGGTCCTTAAAAACTAGGAAGCTTAGTGTTATAGAGGATTTTGTGATGGATTTTCGTGCTTTGACTCCCAAAGACTTTCATGGATTTAGTGCCATGGAAAAACAGTGATGGAGCCAGGATTTGCACATAGGGAGACCAAATCAAGTTGATAAAATAAATATCCAATGCAAAAGAGTACGATATACTAATATTACAACAAGGTTTTGCTTGGGCGCTATAGAAACATCATTACATTTGAATTAGTTCAATTTTGCCTCTATGCTTCCAATAGATCATGTTTTCCAATAGTTTCATCAGGAGGTATTTTAGTTGCTAATTACTCCCTCTGTAAACTAATATAAGAGCGTTTAGAACACTACTTTAGTGTTCTAAACGCTCTTATATTAGTTTATAGAGGGAGTATCTTTGAGTGTATATTACCATGCAATTGTGAAGCAAGTTGTCTCAAATTCTATTGCAAATACGTGTCTTTGAATTTTAATAGTTGAAAAAAAGTCGCTTTGCGCTCGCCATTGAGACTCGGAGAATTATATCTAGTCGCAACAACATGCTTAAAACATGAATTAATCTTAATGATGTTTGGCTGCGCCTTTCTCTTCATAGACTTTGAACTGCGTCTCCAAAATAGCTATATTGCATAAATTCACAATATAAAATCTTTGCGTCATTGACATGAACTAGTAGCTGATAATTTGCATCAAAATGATTCCTAGAGCACGTACAAGATCGAAAATCTTCAGATCATCACAAATCACACAATCAATAATTCAAACATGAAGTATAAGTTTTACACAGTCACCAATTCACATAGTCCAACTTTATAGATAAATTCATCTAGCAACGGGCACCAGTTCACATAGATAAACACCCACAGGGGTGGGATACATGAATAAACTGTACAGCACATGCAACAATAACATAAAAATACGACACACCGGCCATCAACCTACACACAAAAGAACAACCAACTCACAGCCAACTACTCCCTCTATTCCATAATATAGTGCGCCTGCGTTTTTCAAGATTTAAGTTTGATCATAAATTTAACTAACATAAAAAACTGCGGCAGACACACTACATTGTGAAATGGAAGAAGTACATCCTAAGGCACATGAACTTGATCAGGACTATAGATGGGTATCGTCGTAGCCCGGAGACGAGAGATCAATAGCTCCGTAGCCTTTTTGTCTCCAGCTTTAGTCAATGGTTTCCACTAATGTAAAAAGGTAAGAAGTTTGCAAAGGCAGTCGGGCTTGTTAGGAAAAGAACGTCCAATCATCAATTATTTCTAGTCGTCCACATCACCCAGCACATGGCAGAAAAAACAAACCAAATTAAGGTCCCGAAGAGAGGACGTAATTCAGCAAACGAAGTGGGAGCCCAAAACACACCTAGTCATGAATGGATGCAACTCGAAAACAAAGTAGCCGAATCACACATGAACAAGATGTGGTCAGTGTCTTCCCACACAGCAGAAAGCGCAGAAAACTCACACGTTGGCCCATTTCGTTTGCGAATTTGGTCCAAGGCCGGCAACCTACCACACATGGCTTGTCACATGAAAAAATTCAGCTTCAAGGATTCCGGCATGCCAAATATCCTTAAACTTGTTGGTAATAGTACCCTCAACATTTCAATAAGTCTAGAGTACATCGACTTAACCGTAAAGGACGCAGATGAAGAATGGGGCCAGGTCATCAAGTCATCCATCTTCGAAAGCACAATGACGATGATAGCGAGACGATTCCACTCTTACAACTCTACAGGAGACAAAACCCGACGGAACTCAAGGTCCCAATAATTGTGAGAGATCTCCAAGATGCAAATCCCCGGGGAGGCACAATAGGAGAAAAGCACAGGGAAGGAAGAGCTTAAAGGAGCATCACCATGTCATTAGTCCAGCCAAAAACAAACAGACGCGCCATCCCAACAACAAACATAACATGTGAGCAAATTCATCACAAATTTTAATGAATTGTCGTCAGAATTAGGAGCCCCCAACTGCAGAAGCAAACAGAGGGCTACAGTTAGGAAAGTATTTGGCTTCAAGAATATCAAACGATAGCACCCCAGGAACAGTATTAAGAATTGTCCTCCACCACCATCTCTTTAAAACAGAGAAGCAAAAAATTATCATAAATCATTATTTTCAACCAGAATGATCGGAACGTTTTGCATACTGTGAGCATTTCCGATGTTCATGAAACTTCTCCATGAATCAATGGTTTAGAGGCCAGAAATATGTACATGCTAAAATACATTAGATTTGGTGAGAATTTATCCTTCGGAAAAAAAACTTTGATAAGAGTACGTACCATGTGGAGGTTGCAGCTCTAGTTGAAGTTACATGCATGCGTGTTGATGCCTTGCACGCCTTAGAGCATCTCCAACGCCAACTCTCAAACCGTTCGCATGCGTCCGGACCTTGCTGTCCGGACGTGTTGTGCCGTTCAACGTGGGTCTGTATTTGTCCGCTGAGCGGTTCGAACGCACTTTCTCTCGCAAAGTGGAAGTAAAGTTGGGAGGGGGGCTTTGCAGGAGTTCGGACAGCAGCCACGTAGGACTCGACACTCCTGGCCCACTAACACCTGTCCTGGTCTCATTTTCTTCCAATTTGCCCCTGCTTTGCATCCCACCTCCTCCTCCTCCGATAGTTTCTTTATACCTCTCCAGCCGGCACACAGGCATTGCCGAACCTCTGCAACCAATCAAAGTTTCAAAAAGGCACGCAGAAGCATGGGACGATGGCCCAATGCCTCGCGTAGGCCATATGCCTCGGGAAGGTGTGGGCGCTCTTACGCGGAGCTCCTTTTTCTATTCTACATGATTAGGTGCGTGGACTTTGCGCTTAAGCGCGTGCTGCGCCGTGGAAAAGCAATGTATAGGGAGCAGCCTGAGAACAAAAGTAGCAGCACGGGTGGCATGAGAGAGGGAACCGACCAAAACTAGACATCATTTGTTAGGGTTAGGTCTGGGTGCTCTCCTAGCGATGTTGGATCTCAGCTCACGCCGCCAACTGCTAGACTCGCGCCACCGGGTCTTCTTATCCTCTTCTCATCGGTAGCCACCTCAAACTCCTCTTCCTCCTCCTCCCGCTTCCAGCCACATCGAGTTCCGTCTCGGCCTTGCTCCGCCAAACAAGTGAGTAGGTGAGCCTTGGTTGGTTCCTCCTCTCCTGATCCCCCCTCGACCTCCCTTGTTCTCTGCAAGGGCTGGTGCTTTGCTGCTGCTGGGGATGCGGTGCTCTTCTGTTGCTGGGGCTTGGGGATAAACCTGGGCATTCGTCGGGCCGGGCTTTCCAGAGCCGGACCTCAATATCCCAAGCCCGAGCCTGGCTCGAAACATGTGAACAGTGTAATTTTTTAATTAAAATGATTAATTTGGGGATATTTAAATGATATATTATACCTATATTTCTAATAAAATAGTCATTTATGCCATGTTCAGACTTTTTTGGGGCTTTCAGGCTGGGCTTTGGGCAGAAAAGCTGAGCCCGAGCCCGGCCCGGATGTCGAGCTTTCGGGCCGGGCTGTCCATGCCCAGGTGTACTTGGGGATGGTGCTCTGCTGCTGCTGGGGCTTGGGGTTGGTGCTCCGCTGCCATTGGCGGCCGGGGTTAGTGCTCTGTTCTCAGCTGTTGGGGCATTTTTCCGAACCTAATAGTAGTGCTCAAAGCCTCAAAGTATGCTTATGTGTGCTCAAAGTTTTGATGTTAGTGTTAGTAGTGGTACAGTAGTGTTAGTACTTATTACTATCTACTGTACTAGCTGTTGTTGCTGCTGTTAGTGACTTAGTTTTAATACTTTGTACTTTTGTAGTTAGTAGTTTACATTCTAACCTCTTTCTTTAGGATTGCTGTAGTCTCCAGCCTTTGTCTAAGCTTAGCTGTTAGTGATTATAGGTATATATTGGATGGCGTTTGGGTCGGGTGACGCGGAGGGCGACACGTTTGGGTCGGGCGTCGGGAAGGGCGATGCGGCGGGCGCCGCGGCAGAGGCGGTCGGCTGGACGGCGGTGCGGCCTGCTGCGGGGCGGCCGCGGTGGGGCGTGCTGCCCGAGGGGCGGCCCCTTGCTCCGCCCTTCTCCGGCAGCCGGTTCTGGGCACTGGAGGGGATCGACTCCGACAACGACGACGACGAGGTATGTACTCAGGTAAGTGATGGTGGTTTCGGTGGTTCGCCGAGGCCCAGTGCTGGGTGCTCGGTGGGTGATTTCATCGCCCGTGCGGAGGAGCTCGGGGGCTCCTTCGTGGCCGGCCGGCGGCGTGCTTTTGCTCCTGGAGGGCAGGGAGGTCGCCGCCTGGCGGCCCGGATCTGGCGTCCGCTGAAGGGGGTGGATGCGGGCCCCAAGGGCCGCTCGTGCGCCATTCCGAAGGCGGGTCGCCGGGATCTGGTGCTGGCGGAGCTCCCTCAGGCTCCTACGTGCTCGTCGGAGCCGACAGGGGCTGGCGACGGCGGCGGCGGGGCTGGCCGGGCAGGGGACTCACGGAACCTGGCTAGGGTTTCCGGGGCACCGGCGGCTGGGCATGTTTCGTTGTTGGGCCAGTATGACTGGCCCAGTCTGCCAGGGGGTGGGCTGGGGGGCCCTGCGTTGGGCCTGCAGGTTCCAGCGCCAGCGGGGCCGTTGGGCCCAGCGTCGCACTCCGCTGCTTCCGAGCCAGGAGGGGGGCATGGGCTCTCCACTGTGTCGGGGCCAGCCCAGACAGGCCAGGTGGCCTGCTGCGAGCCTGCGCCTTGGCCCGGGCCCATCGCGAAGGAGAAGCCGCGGTCGCCAGCCCCTATATATAGGTGGTTGTGGGTGCCAAAAGGAACCCTAGATCTGTCGCTAGGGTTTCCTGCTTCCCCTTCGCAGGTGCGGCGCTTCGGGCATCTTGCTCGTCGTCTGCACCGCTCCGTCCCTCCCCCTCCCCTTTCTTGCTCATACGCCACTGCGGTGCGGATGGGCTCCCGCCGTGGTGACAAGCCACCCATGTCGCCTCCGATTCCGGCGGCGGAGCGCCAGCGCGAGAAGGATCTGCGGGCGAAGGCGCTCGCCAAGGTGCCTGCGACCCCTGCGGACGACGGGGGCTGGGGGCCGCCGCCTCCATGGTGGCTCGCTAAGCAGGAACGGAAGAAGCAAGAGGAGCACGAGCGCAAGAAGAAGAAGAAGGAGGAGTACCGGCGGCGGGGGCTCGAGCAGAAGAAGGAGCTCAAGAGGAAGGAGTCCCAGCTCCCTCCGGGCGGTGAGCGGGGCGGGGACCCGCAGGCCAAGAAGCCGAAGCACAAGGGGGCCGGCTCGGCGCCGCTGCTGCTGGCGGCTGGCCCCGAGGCTTCTAGGGGGTCGGCTGACGCCCCGATCCCCGTGGAAGAGGCCGACGGGCCGGAGTGTTTCAAATGCGGCAGGGTGGGGCACTATCAAAACATGTGCTCCTTCAAACCCCTGTGCGTCGTCTGCCACGAGGAGGGCCATGTGTCGGCTTACTGTCCCACGCGGGGGAGGCCCCTGGTGCTGCAGATCATGGGCAACGCGATCCCTGGTGAGGGCTTCTTCTGCCTCCCATTCGTGGACACGGAGGGTGAGGAGGTCCACGCTCCTCTCGTGTCGGACACGGCGATCATTTCGGCGGCGACCGGCAAGTTGTCCATCCCCATATTGGAGGCGGAACTCCCCCACCTCTTCGAAGGGGAGTGGGACTGGCAGGTGTCGGCCGTTGGAGTCGATCAGTTCTCGGTCGTCTTCCCCGACAAGGCCATGCTGCGGATGACGACCCGCAGCGGCAAGCTCTACTTCTCCCTCCACGACATCATGGCGGACATCAAGGAGGCTCGCCCGGAGGAGCCCAAAGCCGAGCTCATGTCGGACACTTGGGTCAAGCTGTGGGGTGTGCCGCCCAAGCACCGTCACGTGGATCGCCTCATGGCCGCCAAAGTGATGATTGGGCGTCCTATGGAGGTGGATACGGCGTCGCTGTCAGGCCTGGGACCGGTGCGGATGCGTTTCGCATGCCGTGCCCCGGCCAAGCTCAAGGGATACGTGCATGTTTGGTTCAACAGTGAGGGATTCACCTTCCGCCTGGAGGCCGAGACGGGCGCTCTGTAGGGTGCGACTCCCACTCCCCCTCCCCCTCCGCCAACCAATCACGACAAGGGCCAGGAAGACAAGGACAAGGACAAGGACAAGGACCACGGCATGAGCATGGGGGATGACTCCATCGACACGGCAACTTGGGACAAACTGGGTCTCAAGGACAAGGACGCGCGGCTCAGGACCAGGAGGAGTGCCAAGTGGTGGTAGGCAGCAATGAGACTGGTTTCAACCAGTATGGATCCAACATGACCATGGGCCTCGACATCGACAAGGGGGTCTCGGCGTCCTGTGACTCGGAGGGTCGCTCGAGGCTGGTCTCCCCGGTGGTTGCGAAGGTTGGCGCGCCTCGGGCCGCGGCAGGCTCTCCCAAGGTGGTGACCGGCCTCGGCGAGGGCGGGATGAAGCTCCAGAAGAAGACGGCGGGCCGCAAACCACTTGCGGTGGCGCCGACGAGCCCCCCCCCCCCCCCCCCCCGCGGCCTGTGCGAGCGCGGCGGTCCCGCAGCGGCCGGTGGTGATGGCGCTGGCCTCCCCTGGAGGTCCGGCTGGGGGCACCTCGTCGGTCATCCCCCCCCCCCGACTCGGATGCTCTTCGGGTGGAGGTGTCCAAGGTGGCGCCCATCCCCACGGCCAGGCGGTCCAAGGCGGTGGCGTCCCCGGCGACTCAGGAGAGGGCGAGCTCTCGTCCGAAGGGTGCCAAGGGCAACATGCCATCCCTCCAGCGGGCCCAGCTCCTTCACGCGCAGAAGAATCTCGAAATTGAAGGTAACCCCATGCCCCGCTTTACGATCTTTGAAGATTATTCAGATGCGTGCTTGGGTGGTATCTTAGCGGATAGTGGCGTGGCGATGTCTGACGCGGGGGAAGCGCACGAGGTGTTGTCTCTCATTCGCGCAAAGGAAATCGCGCAGGCGGCGCTGGCCCGCGTTGCGCCAGCAGCAGATGAAGCAGGGGCTTCTCTGGTGCCAGTTGCGCGGCCCGATCAGGAGGACCAAGTAGCAGGGGCTGCGCCGTCCTCCTCCAACCATCGTCCTGCTAAGACACGGCGCGTGGCCAAAGCGGTTACCGCTCGCGGTATACGCCTACGCAATCGCATCATATAATGCGTTTCATCTTCTGGAACATCCGAGGCTTCGGCCACGCTGGGAGGCGGACCTAGTTAAAAGAGTTCATTAGGAACGAGGAAATCGACGTGGTCGGCTTGCAAGAGACAATCAAGGCCGAGTTCAACCATCGAGACCTGCTTGCTGTCGACCCGTTGGAGCGTTTTGTTTGGCATTGGGTGCCTGCGGTAGGTCACTCGGGGGGCTTGTTGCTAGGAGTTAACCTAGTTTGCCTAGAGGTGGTGGCTTGGGACGCCGGCCGCTTCTTCCTGTCGGCACACGTGCGACACCGCGCCACTCCTCACGAGTGGGTGGTGATTGTCGTGTATGGTCCGGCCGATCACTCGCTTTCACTCGAGTTCTTGGAAGAACTTCAGACCAAGGTGATGGCCTTAGGCGCGAGCAACCTACCTCTGCTAGTGGGTGGTGATTTCAACTTGATCCGTTCGGGAGCGGACAAGAATAACGGTATTATTAACTAGACAAGGGTGGCCATGTTTAATAATGCTATCGCATCCATGGCCCTTAGGGAAGTGGCCCGCGTGGGGGCTCGATACACCTGGACTAACAAACAGCTAACGCCGGTGCGATCGGTCTTGGACAGGGTTTTTATGTCCTCGGAGTGGGAGGTGTTGTTCCCCATGTGCTCTCTGCACGCCGAAACCAGGATTGGGTCGGACCACGTCCCCCTCATTCTTTCCTCGGGGGAGGAAAGGCTAAAACGCAGCCCGCGCTTTTTCTTTGAAACCGCGTGGCTGGAGTCTCCGGACTTTGAGCAAATCTTCCTTTCGAAATGGGAGAATTGTGTCGCTCGAATCGGGCGCGTGCGCGGTCCGATGGAGTTCTGGATTGCCGCAGGGGCGGGCATGCGTGTGGCTCTCAAAGGGTGGGGAGCTAACCAGGGTCGCGAGGATAAGCTGGTAAGAGCGCGCCTGACCGAGGAGCTCGCCCAGCTGGACGCTGCGGCAGATGTGCGGATCTTTTCCGAGCAGGACTGGGCCCAGCGCTACGCGCTTGAAGCCCAAGTCGAGTCCCTCCATAGGGCCGAGGAGGAGTACTGGCGCAGGCGCAGTGGAATAAAGTGGACACTCAAGGGTGATGCGAACACGCAATATTTCCACGCATACGCAAATGGCCGACGCCGTAAGTGCGCCATCCTGAGACTTCAATCGGAGCAGAGGCTCCTATTGCGGCAACAGGATATCGTCCGGCACATCTACGAGTTTTACATCCAACTTATGGGTTCCAGGGAGGAATCCAGGGCTCGACTTAGGGCGGATGTGTGGGACCCTGCGCTGCGGGTCACGGACGAGGAAAATGAGAACCTGAGCTTGGCCTTCCTCCCTGAGAAGATTGACAAGGCGATGATGGGTATGAAATCTGCGCCCGGGCCGGATGGGTGGCTGGTGGCGATGTTTAAGCGGTTTTGGCAAGTGCTTAAAAATCCCATTTTCGACGTGTGCAATGGTTTTATGCGTGGTACGGTAGATATATCTCGCCTGAACTTTGGGGTTCTCTCTCTGATCCCCAAGGTCCCGGGTGCGGATCACATTAGACTTTTTCGCCCTATCGCTTTGATTAATGTTCCGTTTAAAGTTTGTGCTAAGGCTTGTTCTACTCGCATGTCTCCGATAGCCCATCATATTATTAGTAGAACCCAGTCGGCTTTCATTCGTGGCCGTAACATCTTGGAGGGGCCGTTGGTCCTTCAAGAAATAATCCACTCCCTAAAACGCGCTCGACAACCCGCGATTCTCCTCAAACTTGACTTTGAGAAGGCGAACGACCGTGTAAACTGGGAGTTTCTCCGACAAGTCCTCCTGGATCGAGGATTCTCGTCGGTTTGGGTTCACCGCATGATGCAGTTGGTCTCGGGAGGCCAGACGGCGATTGCGGTGAATGGAGAAGTAGGGAACTTCTTCCGCAACAAGCGTGGGCTGCGTCAAGGGGACCCAGCCTCGCCGTTGCTTTTTAACTTTGTGGCGGACGCCTTAGGCGCCATGCTAGACAGAGCTCGTCTGGCCGGCCACATCAGGGGAGTGGTGGACAACCTAATCCCGGGAGGAGTGTCTCACTTGCAATACGCGGACGACACACTTCTCCTATTCGAGCCAGATACACACATTATCGCTTCGGTCAAGGCTATACTGTTGTGCTTTGGACTCATGTCGGGGCTTAAAATAAACTTCCACAAAAGTGAAGTGGTGTCCATAGGGATGGACGCGACCGAAGTCAACGGGTCGCCAACTTGCTTAACTGCAAACTTGGCCAGTTCCCGTTTACATATCTCGGTCTTCCCATTGCGGCGAAGAAGTGTAAAATCTCCGACTGGGAACCCCTCTCCTCCAAGGTTGCGAATAGGGTTTGCCCGTGGAGGGGCCGTTTTATGTCTTCAGGGGCAAGACTAATCCTAACCAACTCCAGCCTCTCTTCTTTGCCCATGTTTGCCATGGGCCTGTTCTTGCTGGCGGACGGGGTACACTCTAAGTTTGACACCCGCGGTCCCGTTTCTTTAGGGAAGGAGCGGGACCGAAACGGAAATACCATATGGTTAAATGGCAGGCCGTGTGTCGTCCTAAAGCCCAGGGGGGTCTTGGGATCATCAACTCCAAGTTGATGAACATCGCACTAATGTGCAAGTGGATCTGGAAAATGACTCAGGGCGAGACTGGCCTCTGGATCGACCTCCTCCATGCAAAATATTTCCCGCATGGGAATTTTTTTGACGCGGCTCCCCATGGGTCTCCTTTCTGGAACTCCATTCAATCCCTCAAACCCTTCTTTTCCAGGGGTGCAAAGTTTGCGGTTAACAATGGACGCTCTACGCGTCTCTGGCTTGATCTTTGGATTGGCCAACGACCCTTATGGGAGGAGTTTCGCCAACTCTATTCCATAGCGGTCGAGCCCGAGCAACGGGTTGCCTCGGCTCTCCGCGCCTCCCCCTGCATTAACTTCAAGCGCGAGTTAACGGGGCCGGAGTTGGCGGATTGGGATCGCCTTCAGGCGCTGCTTGCGGACGTCCGATTGTCGGATTCTGCAGATTCGATCTCATGGAGGCTCTCGAGCTCTGGCAAATTCTCTGTCAACTCCCTGTACAGAGAGCTTTCCCGCGGCCAGATCCCGTCGGTGGCCACGGGGCTTTGGAAGGCTAAAATCCCGCTCAAAATCAAGGTCTTCCTCTGGCAACTCTGCCAAGATCGCCTTCCTACCTCTATTAACCTCGCGAAACGCAATGGCGCCGCCTCCGGCCCTTGTGCGCTGTGTGGGGTGCCGGAAGATGCTGACCACGCTTTCTTCCGGTGCTCTCTGGCTCGTTTTGCCTGGAGCGCGGTCCGTGCAGCCGCGGAAGTGGATTGGGATCCACGCTCCCGATCTAAGCTCGTGTCTTCCTTATCTCTGCTTCAAGGCACGTCTCGTAGGGTCATGTGGACTTGTGCGGCGGCTATGCTATGGGCTATTTGGAATATCCGTAACAAGTTTACTATTGAGGGTGTGTTTCCCTTGCATCCCGCTGACGTCATCTTCAAATGCATCATGTTCTTGCAGCAATGGGCCCCGCTGGGAAGACAACAGGATGCTGATCTCCACCGCCAAGCTATCCGCCGTCTTCGCGCCGTCTACTCCGAGTCACGGGCTCTGCCGTCTGCTCAGTTGGCTACCGCATAGGGTTGGGCAGTCCCTTTTGGTCCTCGTACCTTTGGAGCCTACGTGCTCGTCGTTTGGGCTGTTATTGCCTTGTACCGCAACTCTTAGCTCATCTAGCGGTCTTTCCCTTAAACTATCGCCTCTTTAGGCGACTTATGTTGGTCCTGTGGTTGTGATACTCTGCCTAAGTTTGTGGGCTTTATTAATTTAAAGCCAGACGTCCCTGACGTCTATGTTCTAAAAAAAAAGTTTAAATTCTAATACTATCTTAGATAGCAATTTGCTCTTTGTTGCCGGTCTTCGTACAATTGTGTAGGAAATGCCTAATTGCGCCTAATCACGCCTAAGCTATAAAAGCGTAGGTAGGTGGCCAAACGCATAATTAACGCCTATAGCCTTTTCAAACTTTGCAACTAGCACTGACGCACCATGCTCGGTAGGCTTTCGGTCAAATGTCACTGAGCTTATTTTGGAACGTCATGTCATTTTTTCAGAGTACAAATAATGTCGGGGTACTCGATCATGGAGGATGAGCTGTGTGGTTGTCCGTATCCATGGATTTCGTAGGCGGGAGCAAAGGAGGGCTCTTCTAGCAGCGCATGCATGTTTCGTTTCACGCGCGAAAGCACATTGCGCGCTACGACAATCACATCATTCAACAACGCAATGTGAGGTCGTTATCCTATCGATGGTACGCCATCCACACCACCATCATCAAGTTTTGTGGCGGGGTTCATATGCTGGAGGCAAGATGACAATTACGCGTGACAGCCGAGGAAATCGTAAGTTTTGTTTCTTCTTACTCAACTTGTTGATTGATTGAATCGTTCATTCAATGTTGTTCTATACATTGTGTAGCCCGTACGCACTACCGTGATGTACAACAGAATAGAAGGACATGCTGGACAGCTATTTACGCACATACATTGTTGGATGAAGCTGAAGGGGCAGTGTATGTGTGGGATGATATGATTCGTTCATGAAAAACTTATTGGACATTCGATTAATCTCGTTGAATTTGAACTATTATTGTACTAAACTTATTTGCATGCTATGTATAAATGATTTGTGCTATTTTCTCCCCGAACTATGATGAAATCCGTCGTATTTGCATGAGTTTTGTCCGGTTACTTCAAACTCGGCATGAAATATATGCGGGCAGTGTTGGATGGCCGCATCCCGCATCCATGTCGGTGAACTGATCCTCCCTATCCACGGACGACGGATGAGAAAATTTACTGGCCAGTGTTGAAGATGCCCTTACCTACTACCTCCGTCTGGATTTATTAAGGCCCATTGTATTTTGTATCCAACTTTAACCATATATTTTACTAAAAAAGAGTAAAGTATATGCTAAAAAAAAGCATATTGTTGGATTTGTATTTGAAAGAGTTTTTATGATATAATTTTTATGATAGATAATTATATCTTATTAGTTAAATTTATAATCAAACTTTAATTTAAAATAAAAGGGGCCTAAGGCCAACTTCACTGCGCGACCCTATCCTGTCCGGCCCCGTCCGTTTGGGGTAAAACGGACAAAGGAGGCGGCCCAGCGCGCGACGGCCCGGACCCATCTTGTCCGTTTCGTGTCCGGGACGACCCATTTCGAGCGCAAACTTGCGCCGGGTTTGGGCCGCGGCGGACACCAAACGGACGCGCGCTCGTCCGCGTCGGGATCGCGTGGCAGGCGACCACCTACCTCCCACCCGCCCACATCAATGCGCACGAGCGGGCGGCCCCACCTGTCATCCGCACGCCGAATGGTCGCCGTCCTTCTTTAAGTGGGAAGCGTGGACGGGTCGTCGTCCACGCTGCCCCACGCCACCCCGCGGCCTCCTCGAACCCCGACAGCGCCGAAACCCTAGCCGAAGCCCTCCATTGTCCTCGAGCTCGCCGGCCGCCCACCTCGCCATGGGCTTCTGGAACCGCAAGGGCAAGCACGACCGTGAGGCCGGCTCCTCCTCGGGGCGCTGCCGCGGCTCCGTGAAGAAGGAGCAGCCCGCGTCTCTACCCGTGTCTCGGCCGTGCTCCTCCCGTCGAGCCCCAGCCCCGGCCCCCTTCACCATCAACCCTAGGCCCGCCGCGCGAGCGCGACCGGCAGTACCTCGCGGCGGACGTGTGCCGGAGGTACTCGGAGACGAGGACGCCGGTCCCGTGGAGTGACGTCCACCTCCCCAACGGATGGCACCTCAGCGCCGACCGGGTCCCGATCCCTCCTGTGCCGACGAGCGGCCGCGCGCGCCGCGATGAGATCGAGCGCCGCCGCCGCCTCCTCCCCGACGACCTGTTCTACGACGACAGGTACGGCCCAGATTCCAACCTCTGGGACACGTGGCTCCGGGATGAGCACGACACGCGCCGCGCGTCATACTTCGCCGGCACGGTGTCGGGGCCGCGGCGGCCACGTCGAGAGGTGCATGGGCGTACGCGCGTGCGCGGCCTCACGCCCACGCCGTCGCCTTCCCCGTCTTCGTCACCACCTCCACCTCCTCGCATAACAGCGGAGGAGGAGGCCCGGATCGTGCAGCGTGTCATGGACGACTCCATGTACACCCACGACGAGCGCCAATGGGACGGCTTGGAGGAGGCGATGGCACTCTCTGCCACCGGCGACGTCGCCTTCCCCGAGCTGCAAATGGTGGCCGAGAAGGAGGAGGAGAGGAGGGAGGAGGCGATGGAGGAGGACCCGCCGGCCGCGTTCCAACAGCTGCTGGGCCAGGGGTGGGGCTGGTCCTGCACTGCTCCGGAGATGGCCGCCGGTGTGGGCGTGAACTGGTGCCCCACTCCGCCGCGGTCACCGAAGCGGGAGGCGTCACCACGGGAGGAGGTGGTGCAGGCACCTCCGGCCGTCCAGCCCGCCCCGTCCACCACGCACCGCCGGCCCACCTGTGAACGCCGCCGGCCTACGTCGACCTCGTCAGCGACGACGACGACACCGGCGGCCAGTGAAGACGGCGACGGCCACGGCACCGACGGGCACGACCCATCTGACAAAGGCGGACACGGCGAACCCATCGGCGCCCCAAAGGAACAAAATCGGCCCAATCCGGACGTCCACTTGGGGTCGTGCGGTGGAGTTGGCCTAATAAGCTCGACGGAGGGAGTATATGGGCTGCATGCATAAACGTCCAGCGTCGAGACAAATATCTCCTCCGATCCGTCGAATGTGACGCAGTTCAGTGGAAATGGCGGCAGATTCGTTCCGTACGGCAGACCGGCGGCACGTGTGCGGTCAGCACAAGAACTCACCAGTGGCGGAGGTGCTTCCAGACCGGCCGGCTCGCTCACCACCACGCTCTTTTCCTCCTCCGCCTTATCTTCTTCCCCTTCACCTACACTCCACAAAACCAAACCAAGCGATGGAGATAAACCCCACGAATTTCCTCACACGGTAGGTAGAATCCAGCTAGCCGCCATGGCAATCGCACTGGCAGCCTTCCTCCTGATACCGCTCTTCTCCCTCGGCGCAGTCTTCGTCCTCCGTGCGTGGCGACTTGGCAAGAAGGCGCCGGCGCAGCGCACGCCGAGGACGCGGCCGTACCCGCTGCTCGGCCACCTGCCACAGTTCCTGGCGAACCGCCACCGCGTGCTGGACTGGCTCACGGAGGTGCTCGCGCTCCAGCCCACCTGCACGCTCGTCTTCCGCCGGCCCGGCGGCGTCCGAGGCGTCATCACCGCGAACCCGACCAACCTGGAGCACATCATGCGCGCCAGCTTCGATAACTATCCCAAGGGCCCGCGCTTCGCGGCGCTGCTCCACGACTTCCTCGGCCGGGGCATCTTCAACGCCGACGGCGAGGCGTGGCGCGCGCAGCGGAAGGCGGCCAGCTACGAGTTCAACACGCGCTCGCTCCGCGTCTTCGTTGCCCAAAGCGTGCACAGCGAGCTCCACGGCAGGCTCCTCCCGCTCCTGCGCCGTGCCGCCGGCTCCGGCCGCCAGCTCGACCTCCAGGACACGCTCGAGCGGTACGCGTTCGATAATATCTGCCGCGTCGCCTTCGACCACGACCCCGGCCAGCTCCCGGACGGAGACGACGGCTGCGGCGCTCACCCAGAAGTCGAGAGCGCGGCGACGACCGCGAGCAGCAGCTTCGCCGACGCGTTCCGGGACGCGGCCAATCTCAGCGCGGGCAGGTTCCAGTACGCCGTCCCAGGATTCTGGATGATCAAGAGGGCGCTTAACGTGGGCTCCGAGCGGCGGCTGCGCCAGTCAATTGCCATGGTGCACGGCTTCGCCGATCGCATCATACGGTCGCGGCGGGAGGAGATGATCATGGGCTGCGAGAAGCACGACCTGCTGTCGCGGTTCATGGCGAGCCAGAGCGAGAGCTACAGCGAGACGGCCCTCCGGGACATAGTGATCAGCTTCCTCCTCGCTGGGCGGGAAACGACGTCCTCGGCGCTCAGCTGGTTCTTCTGGCTGCTGTCCTCGCGCCCGGACGTGGAGCGCCGCATCCGCGACGAGGTCGCCGCCGTGCGCGCCCGCCGAGCGATCGGCGATCTCGGCCGAGCCGGGTTCGATCTCGACGAGCTGAGGGAGATGCACTACGTGCACGCGGCCATCACGGAGTCGATGCGGCTGTACCCGCCGGTGCCGGTGAACTTTCTGCGGGCAGAGGCCGCCGACGTCCTGCCGGACGGCACGGCGGTGGGGGCAGGTTGGTTCGTGGCGTACAACTCGTACGCGATGGGGAGGATGGAGCCCGTGTGGGGCGAGGAAGCGCGGGCGTACCGGCCGGAGCGGTGGCTGGACCCGGCGGAGGGGACGTTCCAGCCGGACAGCCCGTTCCGCTACATAGCGTTCCACGCGGGACCGAGGATTTGCCTCGGGAAGGAGATGGCCTACATCCAGATGAAGTCCATCGTGGCATGCGTGCTGGAAGAGTTCGAGCTCGCGGTGGACGGCGCATACCGGCCGCGGCAGGTGACCTCGCTGACGTTGCGGATGGCGGACGGGCTCCCGGTGAGGGTGAAGGCTAGAGTGAATTGAGTACAAGAAGATGGAGGGAAATTTTGTTTTAAATATGGTAACCGTATAGAAGAACGTCAGTGAGTGAAAGATGGATTCCAGAATACACACAATTGTCTTTTTCTTAGGAGGGGGTGGTTTTTCTGCGCCCACAGACATTGCACATGATGCACCCATGACCGGAAACATAGCAAAAATAAAATAAAATTCAAAAAGATCTGAAGCTCGATGGCTTCGATTATGACCAAATGTTTTAGGTGCTTGTAAAATTTCGAGTTCAAATGACATCCGAGGAGCTCTCTCCAAAGAACAAATTTTGTGCCCATGCGTATATGCACTTTCAAGCAGAATTTGTATTTCGTTTGTACAAAGATCATTTAATGTTATTTGGCCACCAAGCTTTGCAAGCACCTAAAACATTTGTTCATAATCAATGCCTTGAAGTTTTAGACTTATTTTTTACTTTTTATTTTACTGTTTGTTGTGGGTACAATGAGCTTGGTGTAGCCACTACTTTCTTTTTTCTTAGCTAGATATCATTTGAACTGTTGTTCCCTTAGGAACCCGGCTTCCATTTGGGAGAGAAAAGCGTATGGGGAAAAGACTAAATATTCAATGACACATCCAGAATTTTAACAATAGAAAAGAATTAAGTCGGCTAAAATAAGTAAGAAGTGGAGCGCAAATTGTTTGCTAAAGTCTTATAGAATCATATTCATCAGACACAGGTAAAAAATATGCCCAAACTGGCGTACAAATAGTTCTAACACAGTCTTCGATGAAATAGAAGATGATAAAAATAATTCAGATATGTCATTTCAACACCAATACCACTAAAGGAAAGCCTAAACCGTGGAGCAACAACCTGCGCCCTAAAGTTGAAAGTTGGACACGCATCTTCAATGTCGATCTTCATCTAACCAAGAAAAGCCAGGTGCCTTGAGGAGAATGAGGAGAACCCCTGATAAAGGGAATGTCGAAGGAGAACGAGGAGAACCACGAATGGGTCTGCTCGCTAACCCGACTTCGGATAGAACGATGATACCTCTCCCCAAGTATTATAAACACACCCAGTGCACCGCGGCCATGATACATGATGCACGCCGAACTCCGTCGTCAGTGCACCCAAAACTGAATTGTAATCTACCGAGAATGGAACAAGATGACATAGTCCCAGCATAACTAACTGACAGTAAGCCTAACCAACTCATGCCGAACAACAGAGTTCATCATCATCCATCTCAATACATTAGCAATTGATATTTTTGATTTCACGAAGTATTTATCTCAAGCGTGATTGTGGATACTAGTTGTACCGGCTACATGTTTGTCAAATTATCGGGTTTGCCCCAGTTTCTCCATCCACCATTTACAAAGTTGTGACCCCTCTGTTGTTGTTGTAGGTAGGGTTGTGTTGGATGAAGAGCATCCACATTCAAATATCACGTTGTAAGCATAATGGAAACACACCAAATGATGGTGAATTCTAGAATCAGACGTCTTTTTTGACACATAGAATCGGTTGTTTTGCTAAAGAAGGAGGAGATTAAGGAGGAAGTACAAGGGGAAATGAGAGATGACACTTCAGGCGTCTGAACATCGATGCCTTGTCTCTCGGCTCCGTTGTGCTTAATTCTAACGCCACACACACACATGTGGGCTTAATAGTGCTGGGAAACACAGTAGAAAGCGAGAAAAAACCGCCCTACGATCACCGCGGAACACTATAAAGATGAGATTTGGACCGCATCGTTAGCACCTTTGTAGTTCGTTCTTGGAGTCCCTCGAACCGTAGATGAACAATTCCGCGAACCGCCCACGAAGAGTGCGTCGAATGTAAGACCGAAAGCACGACCTCTCCAAAGATTGCAACCGTACGGTCTTCACGATCTGGCAGTGCTTCGCCATCCAGAGCTAATCGTCGCTTGAGAATTAGAGGGAGGAGATTAGAACCACACTAGACTTCTAATTATGAGGATTAGAGAAACTAGATCTAACTCTAATTGGAACTAGACTAGAGAGCTAGAGGATGCTGCAAAACTTGTATATCTCAAAAGTGTCCAAAACCTCTAGTATATATAGGTTAGAGGGGGCGCCACACAATGGGGGGAATGACTCCTCCCTTGCGCTGGCCTAGGGGAGGGGAATCCCTCCCCAATTCTGCCTCCCCTGCCTGGGAGAGGGGGGCGCCTCCCCTATTGGGCCCTTGTGGCCCAATTCTCACTAAAAAAAAGACACATCCGTGACATTTTGGGCCGAACGAATTTTTTTCCTGTCATACTTCTGACACTTCTATGACGATAATTGTGACAAAACCCGGTATCATCATAGATGTGGTGGGCTCCTACTTCTATGACAAAAAATCATGACAGAAAATGGGCTTTTCGTCCTGGGCGGGCCGGAGACGCAGCTGCATGACATTATTTGGGTCGTCCATGACAGAAAAAACCGTGGTAGAAGCGAGGGCGAGGAAAATATCGGGGAGTTCCCGGTTATGGTGGGTGGTCGGGGGCCGAGCAATGCACGTTTCTCTCGTACGTACGCGTGTGTGTGCGAGGCGTTGTGCTCTAACTGAATCCGAGCGAGGCGATGGGATCTAACTGAACCCGAGCGATTGCACTGCAGGCTACGCGTTACTGAACCCGAGCGATCGATCGATCCCTTGCTGTTAACTGAACCCGAGTGATTCCTTCGCTACTGCTGCTAACTGAAGCCGATCGACGCTGCCTCTGGATGAACAGTGAGCATTGTTGGGGGGGGGTTGGATGAACAGTTTCCGGTGAGGGGTTGGATGAACAGGACCCCGTGGTAGTAGAGGCCGTTGCCGCTGGATGAACAGTACCCCGATCGATCGAGCCGGTGGATGAACAGGACCCCGTGGATGCCTGGATGAACATGACCCCGTGGAGGGCTGGATGAACATGATGACCCCGTGGAAGGCTGGATAAACAGTAGCCGGTAGAGGGCTGGATGAACAGTAGCCCGTGGAGGGGTGGTTGAACAGGACCCCGTGGAGAGGGCTGGTTGAATAGTAGCCGGTGGAGGAGCACACGGTGGAGGCTGGATGAACATGAGCCCATGGATGAACAGTCGGAGGTGGGCTGGAGGAGGTTGACGGTGGATGAACAGTAGCCCGTGGAGGCAGTCGACGGTGGAGATGAACAGTATCCTGTGGAGTCCTGTTTTGCGGTACGCCACACCCCTCCCGATGAAAAGGACCCCCGTTTCGACCGTAGCGCTCCAACACAAGTCTGTTTCCTCCGTTTTGCGGTACGTCACACCCCTCCCGATCAACAGAACCTCGTTTCCATCGCAGGAGGTCCATTTCCTTCGTTTTGCGGTACGCCAGACCCCTCCCGATGAACAGGATCCCGTTTTGAACGTGGCCGGTAGAACACAAGGCCGTTTCCTCCGTTCTGCGGTATGCCAGGCCTCGTTTCCATCGGCTGTTCTGTCCAAGCCGGTTGGCTCCCGATGAACAGCATGCGTTCCGTTGCCTCCCAATGAACACGACGCATTCCGTTGCCTCCCCATGAACACGACGACGACGCAGTTTCTCCGTTCTGACCCAGCCATGTCCATGAGCCCTGGCCGTACGTATGCGCGAGTAGGCGTTCGAGACCCCGCCCGTATGTACGTACGTGGCCGTATTTTCTTTCTTGCACCCTGGCCACTGTACGTACGTGTACATGCTACGTGTGCGCCTCTACTACGAGCGCGCCTCTACATCGACTAGTATGTACATACATGTTCGTGACCAGAATGATAATGCTACATACGCTTTGACCAGGTGGGTCCGGACTGTCAGGCACTTCCTTCCGTGCGAAGATGTAGCTGGTGGGTCCCAACAGTCAGGGGGGTGAATCATTTTTTTTGCCCGTAATATGGACGCACTTTCTTGCGTGCGAAGATGTAGTTGGTGGGTCCCAACAGTCAGGGGGAGAAAACATTATTTTCAGGGTAAAAAGGATGCAGTTGCATGCATGCGTACATGGGCGTGGTGACTATCAGCCTCTCACGTAAAGTCATCTTCCAATGACTCTCAGTTGTTGACCACGTTGACCACACCGTGCCGAGCGCACCAAGGCCGGTGGACAACGGCGAGGCCCTAGACTGGAACGACCCGAAGATGGGGAAGGCGCAGCAGTGGAGTCGCAGATGAAGAGGAGTGGGAAACTTGACTGGTTCGGGTGCGCGGCAGCACTGCCGCCCACGGGAGACAGGAGCAAGAACAGAGGTTGAAGAAGGAGCACAGTTGTTGGATTAACATCCAACGGTCCAGCTGCTAGAATCATTTGTTAATTAAGTTGACAAAGCCTTGCGTACATGTCTGCTTAGTAGGTCCACAAGTCAGCCACCAAATCTGCCGGGTCCCAGCTGTCATCGGGAGGAATGGTTTTTTTCGCATAACAAGGAGGCACTTCCTTCCGTGCGAAGATACAGCCGGTGGGTCGCATCTGTTATGGGGAGGAATCAGCTTAATAAGGAGGAACTTTCCTTGCGTGCGACCATGGACCTCATGGGTCCCAGCCGTCAGGCTGTCCACGTACAGTCCTCTTCAGATCCATGCGCGCGGCAAGAACAACGGCAGGTGCTACAAGAGAGGCGGGTAGAGGATGCCCACACCACCATTGAACGACGCCGGGAAGCGTGCTGTCAATCCGACGAGTGCAACTGTCCAGTTGTTGATGAGCCTGCTGTTGGAAATATGCCCTAGAGGCAATAATAAATTGATTATCATTATATTTCCTTGTTCATGATAATCGTTTATTATCCATGCTAGAATTGTATTGATAGGAAACTCAGATACATGTGTGGATACATAGACAACACCATGTCCCTAGTAAGCCTCTAGTTGACTAGCTCGTTGATCAATAGATTGTTACGGTTTCCTGACCATGGACATTGGATGTCATTGATAACGGGATCACATCATTAGAAGAATGATGTGATGGACAAGACCCAATCCTAAGCCTAGCACAAGATCATGTAGTTCATATGCTAAAGCTTTTCTAATGTCAAGTATCGTTTCCTTAGACCATGAGATTGTGCAACTCCCGGATACCGTAGGAGTGCTTTGGGTGTGCCAAACGTCACAACGTAACTGGGTGGCTATAAAGGTACACTACAGGTATCTCCGAAAGTGTCTGTTGGGTGGCACAAATCGAGACTGGGATTTGTCACTCCGTGTAAACGGAGAGGTATCTCTGGGCCCACTCGGTAGGACATCATCATAATGTGCACAATGTGATCAAGGAGTTGATCACGGGATGATGTGTTGCGGAACGAGTAAAAAGAGACTTGCCGGTAACGAGATTGAACAAGGTATCGGAATACCGATGATCGAATCTCGGGCAAGTATCGTACCGATAGACAAAGGGAATTGTATACGGGATTGATTAAGTCCTTGACATCGTGGTTCATCCGATGAGATCATCATGGAACATGTGGGAGCCAACATGGGTATCCAGATCCCGCTGTTGGTTATTGACCGGAGAACATCTCGGTCATGTCTGCATGTCTCCCGAACCCGTAGGGTCTACACACTTAAGGTTCGATGACGCTAGGGTTATAAAGGAAGCTTGTATGTGGTTACCGAATGTTGTTCGGAGTCCCGGATTAGATCCCGGACGTCATGACGAGTTCCGGCATGATCCGGAGGTAAAGATTTATATATAGGAAGTCCTATTTCGGCCATCGGGACAAGTTTCGGGGTCATCGGTATTGTATCGGGACCACCGGAGGGGTCCCGGGGGCCCACCGGGTGGGGCCACCCATCCCGGAGGGTCCCATGGGCTGAAGTGGGAAGGGATCCAGCCCAAAGTGGGATGGGGCGCCACTTCCCTTATGGCCCATGCGCCTAGGGTGAAGGGGGAACCCTAAGGAAGAGTCCCAAGGAGGGAAGGCACCTCCTAGGTGCCTTGGGGGGGAGGGAAACCTCCCCTGGCCACCGCCCCCTAGGAGATTGGATCTCCTAGGGCTGGCGCACCCCCCCTTGGGATCCCTATATACAGTGGGGGTAGAGGGCCTCTTGACATACACCTTTTGCCTTTGGTGCAGCCCCTCCCTCTCTCCCAAGTTCTTCTCCTCTCCCGTGGTGCTTGGCGAAGCCCTGCAGGATTGCCACGCTCCTCCACCACCACCACGCCGTTGTGCTGCTGCTGGATGGAGTCTTCCTCAACCTCTCCCTCTCTCCTTGCTGGATCAAGGCGTGGGAAACGTCATCGGGCTGTACGTGTGTTGAACGCGGAGGTGCCGTCCGTTCGGCACTAGGATCATCGGTGATTTGGATCACGACGAGTACGACTCCATTAACCCCGTTCACTTGAACGCTTCCGCTTAGCGATCTACAAGGGTATGTAGATGCACTCTCCTTCCCTCATTGCTAGATTACTCCATAGATTGATCTTGGTGTTGCGTAGAAAATTTTGAATTTCTGCTACGTTCCCCAACAGTGGTATCAGAGCCAGGTTTATTGCGTAGATTCTTTGCACGAGTAGAACACAAAGTAGTTGTGGGCGTTGATTTTGTTCAATATGCTTACCGTTACTAGTCAATCTTGATTCGGCGGCATTGTGGGATGAAGCGGCCCGGACCGACCTTACACGTACACTTACGTGAGACAGGTTCCACCAACTGACATGCACTAGATGCATAAGGTGGCTAGCGGGTGCCAGTCTCTCCCACTTTAGTCGGATCGGATTCGATGAAAAGGGTCCTTATGAAGGGTAAATAGCAATTGACATATCACGTTGTGGTTTTGCGTAGGTAAGAAACGTTCTTGCTAGAAACCCATAGCAGCCACGTAAAACATGCAAACAACAATTAGAGGACGTCTAACTTGTTTTTGCAGGGTATGCCTTGTGATGTGATATGGCCAAAGGATGTGATGTATGATATATGTGATGTATGAGATGATCATGTTCTTGTAATAGGAATCACGACTTGCATGTCGATGAGTATGACAACCGGCAGGAGCCATAGGAGTTGTCTTTAATTTATTTATGACCTGCGTGTCAACATAAACGTCATGTAATTACTTTACTTCATTGCTAAAGCGTTAGCCATAGTAGTAGAAGTAATAGTTGACGTGACAACTTCATGAAGACACGATGATGGAGATCATGATGATGGAGATCATGGTGTCATGCCGGTGACGACGATGATCATGGAGCCCCGAAGATGGAGATCAAAAGGAGCAAAGTGATGATGGCCATATCATGTCACTATTTGATTGCATGTGATGTTTATCATGTTTATACATCTTATTTGCTTAGAACGACGGTAGTAAATAAGATGATCCCTCATTAAAATTTCAAGAAAGTGTTCCCCCTAACTGTGCACCGTTGCGAAAGTTCGTCGTTTCGAAGCACCACGTGATGATCGGGTGTGATAGATTCTTACGTTCACATACAACGGGTGTAAGCCAGATTTACACACGCGAAACACTTAGGTTGACTTGACGAGCCTAGCATGTACAGACATGGCCTCGGAACACAAGAGACCGAAAGGTCGAGCATGAGTCGTATGGTAGATACGATCAACATGAAGATGTTCACCGATGATGACTAGTCCGTCTCACGTGATGATCGGACACGGCCTAGTTGACTCGGATCATGTAATCACTTGGATGACTAGAGGGATGTCTATCTGAGTGGGAGTTCATAAGATGAACTTAATTATCCTGAACATAGTCAAAAGATCTTTGCAAATTATGTCGTAAGCTCGCGCTTTAGTTCTACTGTTTTAGATATGTTCCTAGAGAAAATATAGTTGAAAGTTGATAGTAGCAATTATGCGGACAGTAGAAAGCTTGTGTCCTTAATGCACCGCTCGGTGTGCTGGACCTCGAACGTGGTCTGTGGATGTTGCGAACATTTGACATACATATTTTGATAACTACGTGATAGTTCAGTTAAACGGTTTAGAGTTGAGGCACCAAAGACGTTTTTGAAATGTCGCGGAACATATGAGATGTTTCGAGGGCTAAAATTGGGATTTCAGGCTCGTGCCCACGTCAAGAGGTATAAGACCTCCGACAACTTTCTTGGCCTGCAAACTAAGGGAGAAAAGCTCAATCGTTGAGCTTGTGCTCAGATTGTCTGAGTACAACAATCACTTGAATCGAATGGGAGTTGATCTTCCAGATAAGATAGTGATGTTTCTCCAAAGTTATTGCCACCAAGCTGCTAGAGCTTCGTGATGAACTATAACATATCAGGGATAGATATGATGATCCTTGAAATATTCGCGATGTTTGACACCGCGAAAGTAGAAATCAAGAAGGAGCATCAATTGTTGATGGTTAGTGAAACCACTAGTTTCAAGAAGGGCAAGGGCAAGAAGGGATACTTCATGAAACGGCAAATTAGCTGCTGCTCTAGTGGAGAAACCCAAGGTTGAACCCAAACCCGAGACTGAGTGCTTCTGTAATAAGGGGAACAGCCACTGGAGCAGAATTACCCTAGATACTTGGTAGATGAGAAGGCTGTCAATAGAAGTATATTGATATACATTATGTGAATGTGTACTTTACTAGTACTCCTAGTAGCATCAGGGTATTAGATACCGGTTCGATTGCTAAGTGTTAGTAACTCGAAATAAAAGCTACGGAATAAACGGAGACTAGCTAAAGGTGAGCTGACGAGATGTGTTGGAAGTGCTTCCAAGGTTGATATGATCAAGCATCGCACGCTCCCTCTTCCATCGAGATTGGTGTTAAACCTAAATAATTGTTATTTGGTGTTTGCGTTGAGCATAGACATGATTGGATTATGTCTATCGCAATACGGTTATTAATTTAAAGAGAATAATGGTTACTCTATTTATTTGAATAATACCTTCAATGGTCTTGCACCTAAAATGAATGGTTTATTGAATCTCGATCATAGTGATACACATGTTCATGCCAAAAGATATAAGATAGTAATGATAGTACCACTTACTCGTGGCACTGCCATGTAAGTCATATTGGTATAAAACGCATGAAGAAGCTCCATGTTGATGGATCTTTGGACTCACTCATTTTTGAAAGGATTGAGACATGTGAACCATGTCTATTGGTATATACGCATGAAGAAACTCCATGCAGATGGACCGTTTGGACTCACTTGATTTTGAATCACTTGAGACATGCAGATCATACCACATGGGCAAGATGACTGAAAGCTTCGGTTTCAGTAGAATGGAACAAGAAAGCAACTTGTTGGAAGTAACACATTCTGATGTGTGCAGTCCAATGAGTGCTGAGGCACGCAGTGGATATCGTTATGCTCTTACTTCACAGATGATTTGAGTAGATACTGAGCATATTTACTTGATGAAACACAAGTCTGAATTATTGAATGGTTCAAGTAATTTCAGAGTGAAGTTAAATATCGTCGTGACAAGAGGATAAAATATCTATGATATGATCATAGAGATGAATATCTGAGTTGCGAGTTTGGTACACAATTGAGACATTGTGGAAATTGTTTCACGACTAGTACCGCCTGGAACACCATAGTGTGATGGTGTGTCTGAACATCATAACTGCACCCTATTGGATATGATGCATACCATGATGTCTCTTATCGAATTACCACTATCGTTCATGGGTTAGGCATTAGAGACAACCGCACTCACTTTAAATAGGACACCACGCAAATCCGTCGAGACAACACCGTATGAACTATGGTTTAGAGAAACCTAAGCTGTTGTTTCTTAAAAGTTTGGGGTCACGACGCTTATGTGAAAAAGTTTCAGGCTGATAAGCTCGAACCCAAAGCGGATAAATGCATCTTCATAGGACACCCAAAACAGTTGGGTATACCTCCTATCTCAGATCCGAAAGCAATAGGGATTGTTTCTAGAATCGGGTCCTTTCTCGAGGAAAAGTTTCTCTCGAAAGAATTGAGTGGGAGGATGGTGGAGACTTGATGAGGTTATTGAACCGTCACTTCAACTAGTGTACAGCAGGGCACAAAGAGTTGTTCCTATGGCACCTACACCAATTGAAGTGGAAGCTTATGATAGTGATCATGAGACTTCGAATCAAGTCACTCCCAAACCTCGTAGGATTACAAGGATGCGTGCTATTTCAGAGTGGTACGTAATCCTGTCTTGGAAGTCATGTTGCTAGACAACAATGAACCTACGAGCTATGGAGAAGCGATGGTGGGCCCGGATTCCGATGAATGGCTCGAGGCCATAAAAATCCGAGAGAGGATCCATGTATGAAAACAAAGTGTAGACTTTGGCAGAACAGCTCGATGGTCGTAAGGCTGTTGAGTACAGATGGATTTTAAAAGGAAGACGGACAATGATGGTAAATGTCACCATTAAGAAAGCTCGACTTGTCATTAAGATGTTTTCCGACAAGTTCAAGGAGTTGACTGCGATGAGACTTTCTCACTCGTAGCGATGCTAAGAGTCTGTTGGAATTATGTTAGCGATTACTGCATTATTTATGAAACTGTGCAGATAGGATGTCAAAACATTGTTTCCTCGACGATTTTCTTGAGGAAAGGTTGTATGTGATACAACCAGAAGATTTTTTGTCAATCCTGAAAGATGCTAACAAGTATGCAAAGCTCCAGCAATCCTTCTAAGGCCTGGAGTAAGCATCTCAGAGTTGGAATGTACACTTTGATGAGATGATCAAAGATTTGGGTTTATGCAAAGTTTATGAGAAACTTGTATTTCCAAAGAAGTGAGTGGGAGCACTATAGAATTTCTGATGAGTGTATGTTGTTGACATATTGTTGATCAGAAATGATGTAGAATTTCTGGAAAGCATATAGGGTTATTTGAAAAGTGTTTTTCAATGGAAAACCTGGATTAAGCTACTTGAACATTGAGCATCAAGATCTATAAGAATAGATCAAAATCGCTTAATAGTACTTTCAAACGAACACATACCATGACAAGATTTTGAAGTAGTTCAAAATAGATCAGCAAAGAAGGAGTTCTCGGCTGTGTTACAAGGTGTGAGTATTGAGCAAGACTCAAGACATGACCAAGGCAGAATAGAGAGAAAGGACGAAGGTCGTCCCCTATGATTTAGTCGTAGGCTCTAAAGTATGCTATGTTATGTACCGCACCTGAAGTGTGCCAAACCATGAGTCAGTCAAGGGGTACAAGTGTGATCTAGAAATGGATCACAGGACAGCGGTCAAAGTTATCCTTAGTAACTAGTGGACTAAGGAATTTTCTCGATTATGGAGGTGGTAAAAGAGTTCGTCGTAAAGGGTTACGCCGATGCAAGCTTTGACACTAATCCAGATTATTCTGAGTAGTAAACTGGATTCGTATAGTAGAACAGTTATTTGGAATAGCACCAAATAGAGCGTGGTAACTGCATCTAGGAGATGACATAGATGTTTGTAAAGCACACACGGATCTGAAAGGTTCAGACCCGTTGACTATAACCTCTCTCACAAGCATAACATGATCAAACCCAGAACTCCTGGGTGTTAGTCACATAGGGATGTGACCTTGAGTGTTAATCACATATCAATGTGAACTAGATTATTGACTCTAGTGCAAGTGGGAGACTGTTGGAAATATGCCCTAGAGGCAATAATAAATTGATTATTATTATATTTCCTTGTTCATGATAATCGTTTATTATCCATGCTAGAATAGTATTGATAAGAAACTCAGATACATGTGTGGATACATAGACAACACCATGTCCCTAGTAAGCCTCTAGTTGACTAGCTCGTTGATCAATAGATGGTTACGGTTTCCTGACCATGGACATTGGATGTCATTGATAACGGGATCACATCATTAGAAGAATGATGTGATGGACAAGACCCAATCCTAAGCCTAGCACAAGATCATGTAGTTCATATGCTAAAGCTTTTCTAATGTCAAGTATCGTTTCCTTAGACCATGAGATTGTGTAACTCCCGGATACCGTAGGAGTGCTTTGGGTGTGCCAAACGTCACAACGTAACTGGGTGGCTATAAAGGTACACTACAGGTATCTCCGAAAGTGTCTGTTGGGTGGCACGAATCGAGACTGGGATTTGTCACTCCGTGTAAACGGAGAGGTATCTCTGGGCCCACTCGGTAGGACATCATCATAATGTGCACAATGTGATCAAGGAGTTGATCACGGGATGATGTGTTGCGGAACGAGTAAAAAGAGACTTGCCGGTAACGAGATTGAACAAGGTATCGGAATACCGACGATCGAATCTCGGGCAAGTATCGTACCGATAGACAAAGGGAATTGTATACGGGATTGATTAAGTCCTTGACATCGTGGTTCATCCGATGAGATCATCGTGGAACATGTGGGAGCCAACATGGGTATCCAGATCCCGCTGTTGGTTATTGACCGGGGAACATCTCGGTCATGTCTGCATGTCTCCCGAACCCGTAGGGTCTACACACTTAAGGTTCGATGACGCTAGGGTTATAAAGGAAGCTTGTATGTGGTTACCGAATGTTGTTTGGAGTCCCGGATGAGATCCCGGACGTCACGAGGAGTTCCGAAATGATCCGGAGGTAAAGATTTATATATAGAAGTCCTATTTCGGCCATCGAGACAAGTTTCGGGGTCATCGGTATTGTATCGGGACCACCGGAGGGGTCCCGGGGGCCCACCGGGTGGGGCCACCCATCCTGGAGGGTCCCATGGGCTGAAGTGGGAAGGGATCCAGCCCAAAGTGGGATGGGGCGCCACTTCCCTTATGGCCCATGCGCCTAGGGTGAAGGGGGAACCCTAAGGAAGAGTCCCAAGGAGGGAAGGCACCTCCTAGGTGCCTTGGGGGGGAGGGAAACCTCCCCTGGCCGCCGCCCCCTAGGAGATTGGATCTCCTAGGGCTGGCGCACCCCCCCTTGGGATCCCTATATATAGTGGGGGTAGAGGGCCTCTTGACATACACCTTTTGCCTTTGGTGCAGCCCCTCCCTCTCTCCCAAGTTCTTCTCCTCTCCCGTGGTGCTTGGCGAAGCCCTGCAGGATTGCCACGCTCCTCCACCACCACCACGCCGTTGTGCTGCTGCTGGATGGACTCTTCCTCAACCTCTCCCTCTCTCCTTGCTGGATCAAGGCATGGGAAACGTCATCGGGCTGTACGTGTGTTGAACGCGGAGGTGCCGTCCGTTCGGCACTAGGATCATCGGTGATTTGGATCACGACGAGTACGACTCCATTAACCCCGTTCACTTGAACGCTTCCGCTTAGCGATCTACAAGGGTATGTAGATGCACTCTCCTTCCCTCGTTGCTAGATTACTCCATAGATTGATCTTGGTGCTGCGTAGAAAATTTTGAATGTCTGCTACGTTCCCCAACAACTGCAACTGTTGTTAGTGGGTGGAGGGATGGCCTGGCCATCGGCGGGGTAGCGTTTCGCTGAGGCGCGCAAAACAATGCCGCTGGACGCCGGAGGCTGGAGCAAGCGGTCCCGACAGCGCTGGGGGAAGAAGACGGGAGATTGAAGAAGAATGTCGGCCGTTGGATGTAAATCCAACGCCTTCTTAGGCTTCGACCTACTGGCCCACATGTCAGCCAGTCCATTTGTTTTTTAGTCCATTTGGTGGGCTGGATGAAACAATGATGTAGCATCTATGCATCCTGTTTATATATATGGTAGAATTTAAAGCCCATTTGCATTTTTCTCAAAATCCACGGACTTGCTGGGCTGGGTGAAAATATCATGGTGGGCTGGACGGAGAAATGTTATAAAAACATAAACACATGATTGCACGTCTATTACTGCATTGGTCAGTAAAATCTTTACAAGCTTATGTACGCAATCACTAGGAGTTAACTTGCCAAGTTATATATAAACAACTATTATTATTATTTTGTAAGAACTTTCAACTTACGAAATAAAATATCATTTTAATTTGATTAGTTAATAGGACGTGGGGTATTATTATTTTTTAGGCTAGACGTGGGACAGTTGAGTTGGTTCTAGGGAAAAATACTGGGAGAAAACTCAGTTTACATCGAAAAACAAAGTGGGAGAAAATTCAGATATAGGATTAATGAAAACGAAAATTAAAGGAAGTTGGAAGGTCTATAACATGGTTGGACGAATGACTGGTTTAACGGAACCTTATGTTTTGCATTCTTATAGAAAACACAGGTTCAGTTTTGCATTCTTATAGAAAAATAGAACTGAACTATGCGTCGTCTTGAAAAAACAAACATAACTTGGGCTGCTGATGTTATAGACAAGCTAGGTTGGGAGGCCCAGAGGCCGCTTGATACCTGTTGGATCCAAAAAATGTTGAAACATGTCGTGGGATGCCCATGTTAAACAACAAAACCTAGGCCATGGACCTGGTGGGCCCGGGACTGTCAGCCTCTCGAAGAACAGTTGTCTCCCGATTCCTCTTGTTTTGCTGACAATGTTGGGAACGACTGATGGCGGCGCCGCGGCGAGAGCACCAAGGCGGAGGACGGCGTCAAGACCTCGGACCGAACGAATCGGAGCGAGGGAAGATGCGGGCGGAGGGGAGTACGTGGGTTGACTTGTTCGGGTGCAGGGTGGGCCGGTGGAGCCGCCGCCGCCGGACAATGTGTGGGAGTAGAGGGATGGCCTGACCAACGCCATAGGCTATGATGGCCAGCCGCTGTATAGGAAGAGGACGAAAGATTGAACAAAATAAAGAAATACAAATGGATAGGTGGCTGGTCCCATATGTGTGTGTACGAGACGTGCTGGGTCCACCTGAGAAGGGGAATATGTTGGGAGGAAGGAGATTCAAAGCACGGCAGCCGAGCGAACTGGTTTTTTTTAAATAGACAAGTGAACTAGTTACATACATGAGCAAATAGACACTAAAAAGAGCAAACAGGTTAATGGGTTCTTAAAAGAAATATTTCGGACAAAACAGATAATTACGACACATAGGCTAATGCATGAAATACTCAAATGATAAAGGTGCTTATAAACAGATAAAGTACAACATCTAGACCTTCCTGGCACGCTTGATCATGACGTTGCGGTTGTCCGTGTACTCGTCGGTTACGGGAAGCAGACACGCCCTCATGTCCTAGATCCGCCTGTACATGTCGTAGCATGCATATGCGTCCTTGGCTGCGTAGGTTATGTAGGCTAGATTAAGAGGTACCTCCCACGTGTTCAGGTCCTTGGTATCGTTGTCTTCTTTCATGTTGGCGTATCAGGGGTCGATGATGGTCTCGGCAAGGTCAACCACGGAGTCCTTCTCCTGCCCGTTGCCGATGATCTTGTATTGCTTCTGGATGTCGACAAGCTTGTTGCACCAGATGGCCGAATCGTCGCGTTCTTCCTTCTCTCCACCGTAGCGAAGGTGCAGTTGGCGCTGCCGATGAAACGGGAGAATACTCCAGAACCTCTGATGGCCCTACAATAGTGGTAGATGAGAACCTCATCCCGCACACATACCTGCGCGACAGCGATCCGCTGGTCCCTGTCAGGAGATGAATGGATGGGCACAAGGTCTAGTCCTGCGACCTTGTGCTTTCTCGTCCTGTAGGTACTGCTTGAACTCGGGGAGGCAGAGCTTCACCGAGTCCGGATCATTGGTGTACATCACATTCAACTTGGTGCAGCCATAGGACTGAACGGCAAACTCAAAGGGAACTCCTTGCTGAAGTCCATATCCAGCAGGCTCACCCCTCGGATCGCCATTGAAGTCTCTTCAAGTGAACGAGTGGGTAGGCGGTGACAGCAGTTCGTTTTTCAGCTCTTGGGGAACTGGATTCAACAGTAAACTGAGTGTGTACAGGCGACAACAGTTACTACCCCTCCCTCGCCCGCTGCACGCCCGGCAGAAGATGCACCCTCGGTGCATTCAAACGCCTCCGTTAAGAAACCTACTCCAGGCACACGTCGGTTCACGAGCGGGTCTATATTGGTAGTGTAATAACAAGAGTTAGTAGTCACTTTACTTAAATTTAGTTAGCTTTAATAGAAATTTATATTTAAAACAAGCAATGCATTGGCTCGTTCTATCAGTGCCACATGATCAACATGCACAACAATTAGAATTATTATTGTAGCGATCCGACCTCAGACGGTCAAATCTCTGTGTATAAGTGTCATCCCTGGATCGGTAATGCTAACACACACAATACTTGAAGGATTTATAACAGAGTTCAATCACACACATATGACATCGAATGTCTCAAAAGAGAACTTATTACAATAATATGGCTTAAGGCCATCTAAATAAGATAACAGCGGAAGCATCGAAGGTAAATGAGTCCATCAACTCCAGCGGCATAGCTGAGTGCACGACAACGACCTAGCGCACCTTACTCTTCGTCTGAAAAGTCTGCAACATAATACATTGCAGCCCGAAACGGGTCAGCACATGGAATATGCTGGCAAAATAACACTGTAGAGCAATGAACAAAGCAACAGCTAACACTACATGCATATATGGCTGGTGGAGGCTCTATGGTTAACACTTTTGCGTAAAGCCAATTCTCTACTGCAAAGGAATATATTTTATTTAACTAACAAGTTGGTTGAAAAACATTGAGAATGGAAACCCCATCTCAATCCCAATTAAATAGTAATTAACAACCCAACAAAATTAATTAAGAGTGATGAGATCAAATCAATAATTCAAGAACCAGATACTCAAGATGTCCATAACCGGGGACACGGCTAACCATGATTAGTTTGTACACTCTGCAGAGGTTTCCACACTTTTCCCCACAAGACTCGATCTTCTCCGTTCTATTTCTCACACTGCATGGTGTTTGAGAAACGGAAGACCGAGACACAGTCTTTCCGAAGAGGCCTCCTTAACCGATAGATAGGCCGGTACACCTACAATCCCCTACATCTTCTAGCCCATCATGGAAAGGATTCCCACAACATACTCAACTATGCCAGAGCCCATAATGGCTTGTGGCTGCACATGGAAGTTTCTAGCATGAATAATATTATGATCCCTTTGAGACTGGATAGCGAACCATAGGATGATCACACGGATTCCCCGGGATCTCCTTGGATAACACTGGATTTTCCCAGGTGCCCACACCCAATCCACCCAGATGTGTATTAAAGTAGCCACCTTAAGTTAACCATTAATTATCAACTCTCACATTTGTCATGGGTACAGTCAACCAATCCATGTCTACGAGCATAGCATAACAATAAGCATAACAAAGTAACTCCCAAGGTTTGAAATAAAAGACAATAGGTTCTACCTCATCATCTACTTCCCAATACCCACATGTTAATCAGAACCTACTCATGCAATGTTTGAGGACTGAAACTAATGCATAAAAACTAGGTAATAAGGGGTATGATCAAAGTGTTACTTGCCTTGCTAACGATCAGGAAACCCTAGTGACTCGTAGTAGCACGCTTCGCACTCCAGAAACTCTATCTATCGCAAACAAACAATAGCATAGATAAGCACTCAAGCTAGATGCAAGGATAAAACTCAGATGAAAAAGTCCAAACTGAAAGTTCAACTGAAGAGTTTTGATTTGCAAAAAGAATCAATCAAATCGGAGCTACGAAACTCAAACTCCAATCAAAAGAAGTTAGAAGTCAAATATGCTTGCAACCAAATTTTAATTTCATCAAAACCATGTTCAAGTTGATTATCTGAAAAGAGGGGTTCAAGACGATGATTTTGGCGTTGGTTTCACTGGATTGGGATAAGCGAGCAAAAAGTTGCGAGGGTTTGAAGATCAGGGGCTAATCTGCGATAGAAATAATCGCGGATAGGTCCCTGGCCAAAAATAAAAACAGAAGAAAAACGCTAACGAATGAACGTTCACTATCAGGGACAAACGGGCGAATACGTTCACTAACAGTGACGTTCGAGTGAACGTTCGCTAATTAGCGAACACGAAAAAAACGATCTAACCGATCTAAATCGAAAAACCTAAAAAATCCGGCGACGGTTCGGCGGTTTTACCGGTTCAACAAAAAACCGGCGGGTCAGGCGGCGGCGAGATTCGGCGAGTCCGGCGAGTGGCGACGGCGGCGCGGGGCGGCGGCTATATAAATGCCCGGGGGGGCGCGGCTTGGAGGAGGGGCCGGCGCGGGGTGGAGTCCGATTCGGACTCCTCCTCGGTGTCTGTGCCTCGCACGGCGGAAGCAACGCGGCTTCGGCCCGGCTCGGCTGGGCCTTCGGTCCAGTCGGACGAGAAACTTTTTTTTTAATAAATTCCGCCGAAGAAAATCCTAATAAAATAAAAAAAATTCTAAAAATGCCAAAAACAATTTTCGTCGTCTAAATAAAATATTTAGAACGAAGTGAACATTTTTCTGGCCTAAAATGCAATTTTCAAAAATGCATATTTTTCTAATTCAAATAAAATCCAAATAAAATATTTATTTGATTTAAAAAAATTCCTCCAATATTCCTCTCTTTTGAAGAAGTCAGATTATCTTCTCTCATTTATTTGTAATATTAGAATTATTTGGAGAGAAAAATATTAAAACCAAATTGATCCTCTTTTCAAATCTGAGTAAATTTCAAATATGAAAAAAAATGAAATCCCCAACTCTCTCCGTGGGTCCTTGAGTTGCTTAGGATTTCTAGGATCACAACCAAAATGCAAATATAATATGATATGCATATGATGACCTATGTATAACATCCAAATTGAAAATTGGGATGTTACAAACCTACCCCCCTTAAGGTCAATCTTGCCCTCGAGATTCGGGTTGGCTAGAAAATAGGTGTGGGTGGTCTTTCCGTAGGTCTTATTCTCGTTCCCAGGTGGCTTCATCCTCGGTATGGTGGCTCCACTGGAGTTTGCAAAACTTGATAACCTTGCTGAGCGTAACTCGGCTGGCAAACTCGAGAATCTTGACGGGTTTCTCCTTGTAGGTTAGGTCACTATCCAACTGAATTGCTTCCAGGGGCACTGTATCTCTCAGAAGAATATCGACCATCTCTGCATGGCACTTCTTCAACTGGGAAACGTGAAACACATCATGAACTCCTGACAATCCTTCGGGTAACTCCAACTTGTAGGCCACTTCTCCCATACGCTCCAAAACTCGGTATGGTCCTACAAATCTCGGGGCTAACTTTCCCTTAACTCCAAAACATTTAACTCCTCGGAGCGGTGACACACGAAGATATGCTCTGTCTACGATTTCGTAGACTACCTCCTTGCGTTTGGAGTCTGTATAACTCTTCTGCCTGGAATAAGGTACCTTCATTCTATCTCGAATCAACGTGACCTTCTCTTCAGACTCCTTAATTAGATCTAGTCCAAACAACTGATGGTCTCCAACTTCATCCCACATTAACGGTGTCCCACACCTTCTTCCATACAAAGCTTCGAAAGGTGCCATCTTCAAACTAGATTGATAACTGTTGTTGTATGAGAACTCCGCGTAAGGCAAATTATCATCCCAACTAGATCCATAATCTAGTGCACAAGCTCTCAACATGTCCTCCAGAATCTGATTGACTCTCTCGGTCTGTCCATCTGTCTGCGGATGAAAGGCTGTACTGAACTCTAGCCTGGTAACCAAAGTCTAGTGCAACTGATGCCAAAACCTCAAAGTAAACTATGTTCCTCTATTTGATACGATGGTCCTCGGAACTCCGTGCAGACATACGATCCTGGTCATATATCTTGGCCAACTTCGCACTCGTCTAAGTGGTTTTCACGGGGATAAAGTGAGCTACCTTGGTCAAGCGATCAACTACTACCCAGATAGATCATATCACGATCGGGTCCTGGGTAATCCGGTGATGAAATCCATGCCAAGCTTGTCCCACTTCCATTCGAGTATCGGCATAGGCTGCAGTAATCCAGCTGGCTTTTGATGTTCTGCCTTCACTCTCTGACATACATCACATACTGCTACATACTCAGCAATATCCTTCTTCATACCTGTCCACCAGAAATGCTCTTTCAAATCCAAATACATCTTGGTGTTTCCAGGGTGTATTGAGTATGGCGAATCATGGGCCTCCTCAAGTATTAACTTCCTGATCTTTGCATTATTGGGTACATATACACGATCCACAAACCATAAGGTTTCATGCTCATCCTCTCGAAATCCCTTGGCTTTTCCCTTGCTCATCTTCTCCTTTATCTCGGCAATTTCCTTGTCATCCTTTTGAGCTTCTCGAATCCTTCCCAATAATGTTGACTGAACTTCCATTGCTGCAACAAAACCTGTTGGAACTATCTCCAAACGAAGTTCCTTGAGATCGTCAACTAACTCCTGCGGTAATCCTCCGCTTACGAGGGCATTGACATAATTCTTCCGGCTCAAAGCGTCTGGTACGACATTGGCCTTTCCTGGATGATAATGCAGCTTCATATCATAATCCTTTATAAGCTCCAACCATCTCCTCTACCTGAGATTCAGCTCCTTCTGAGTGAAAATGTACTTCAAACTCTTGTGATCCGTGTACACATCACAACAATTTCCAATAAGAAAATGTCTCCAGGTCTTGAGCGCATGCACCACGACTTCTAACTCCAAATCGTGCGCGGCATAATTCAACTCATGCGGTCGAAGCTGGCGTGAGGCATATGGAACAACTCTTCCATCCTGCATAAGTACACCTGGAAATCCTTACGTATATCCGGAAGAATTAGCACTGGGGATGTAACCAAACGTTTCTTCAACTCCTGAAAACTAGCCTCACATTCTTCCTTCCATTTGAACTTGGTGTCCTTCTTCAACAACTCCATCGTGGGCTTCGCAATCTTGGAAAAAATCTCAATGAATCTCCGGTAATATCCCGCGAGTCCAAGAAAACTGCGGATCTCCACAACTGAGGTGGGTGCCAACCTACACAGTGACTGACTGAACCTTGGTAGGGTCTACTGCTATACCTTCTCCTGATATAACATGTCCAAGGAATCCAACTTCCTTTAACCAAAACTCACATTTTCTGAATTTGGCATACAACTGATGTTCCCTGAGCTTCTCAAGAACTAAATGCAAATGCTCCTTGTGCTCCTCTTCATTCTTCGAGTATACCCAAATATCATCAATGAACACCAAAACAAACTTATCCAAGAACTCCATGAGCATCTTATTCATCATACTCATGAAATAGGCAGGGGCATTAGTCAATCCAAATGACATAACCGTGTACTCATATAGCTCGTACCTTGTGGTAAAAGCTGTCTTGGGAATATCCTGTTCTCGGATCTTCAGCTGGTGGTATCCTGATCGCAGATCAATCATGGAGAATACTTTAGCTCCTTGTAGCTGGTCAAACAAATCATTGATCATCGGTAGTGGGTATTTGTTGTTGATCGTCACTTCATTCAACACACGATAATCTACAACCATTCTCAAAGATCCGTCCTTCTTCTCAACCAAGAGCACTGGGGATCCCCACGGTGACGAACTTGGTCGAATGTAACCTTTCTCCAATAACTCCTTAATCTGCTTCTTAATCTCCTCTAGATCATTTGCGAGCATCCGGTACGGTCTCTTTGATATTGGTCCGGTGCCTGGCAATAGCTCTATCAAAAATTCCATATCTCGATCTGGCGGCATGCCTGGTAGTTCCTCTGGAAATACATCCGGGTAATCCTTCACAACAGGCACTTCCTCCTGAACAACTCCTGAGAGCGAGTTGACTTGGGTCCTCTTCGGCGCATGCCGAGACACATACTTAATCTATTTACCCTCTGGGGTGGTGAGCAGAATTGACTCACTGGCGCAATCGATGTTTCCTCCATACATCGATAGCCAATCCATGCCTAGTATCACATCCAATCCTTGTGACTCCAGAATTATTAGGTCTGAGGGGAAAACATGCCTACCTATGGTCAATGGCATCTGAAAACATCCTCTGCTTGCCATATACTCAGCTCCTGGTGAGCTTACTAACATAGGTGTCTTAAGAACTTTGGTGGGCATTTTATACTTATCCACAAACCCCCTCAAAATGTATGAATGCGATGCACCAATATCAAAAAGAACGATTGCAGTAAATGACTTAATCAAAAACTTACCTATAACTGCATCTAGCTGCTCTTCAACCTCCTCCACGTTAACGTGGTTCACCTGTCCCCTGTTGAAAGGGTTGGGCTTCTTCCCAGAGCTTCCATTTCCACTGCCATTCTTCAACTCATAACAATCGTTGGCGTAGTGCCCAGTCTTCCCGCACTTGTAACAGGTGACATGACTCAGATCCTTCTTAGTGGGTGTTGCTGGGTTGGAACGGTTCTGGTTCCTGCTTGCTCCATTCCCATTTCCATTCTTCGGGCCACTGTGGTTATGTGAACTTCCTCCATTGTGAGTGTGGCCTCCATGGTTATGGGTATATCCTCCCGAGTTCGGGGTAAAATGGGGCTTCTGCTGAGCTCCAGAATAATACTTCCCTTGTCCATACTTTCTTTTGCGGCTCTCTATCTGCTGATGCTCCCCTTCAATCATAAGAGCCCTGTCTACCAACTCCTGGTAGTTAGTAAATGTTGCTACCATCAACTGCATGCTTAGCTCATCATTCAGCCCTTCCATAAACTTCTCCTGCTTCGCGGCATCTGTGGCCACATCATCCGGGGCATAGCGAGCTAACTTGCTGAACTCATTTATGTACTGCCCCATAGTATGATTTCCCTGGCGTAAGTTGTGAAACTCACGCTTCTTCATGCTCATAGCTCCAGTTGAGACATGTGCAGTGCGGAAAGCTTGCTGTCGGTGTCAAAACCGGCGGATCTCGGGTAGGGGGTCCCGAACTGTGCGTCTAGGCCGATGGTAACAGGAGACAAGGGACACGAAGTTTTACCCAGTTTCGGGCCCTCTCGATGGAGATAAAACCCTACGTCCTGCTTGATTAATATTGATGATATGGGTAGTACAAGAGTAGATCTACCACGAGATCAAGGAGGCTAAACCCTAGAAGCTAGCCTATGGTATGGTTGTTGTATATTGGAGTTGTTGTCCTACGGACTAAAACCCTCCGGTTTATATAGACACCGGAGAGGGTTAGGGTTACACAAAGTCGGTTACAATGGTAGGAGATCTAAATATCTGCATCGCCAAGCTTGCCTTCCACGCCAAGGAAAGTCCCATTCGGACACGGGACAAAGTCTTAAATCTTGTATCTTCATAGTCCAGGAGTCCGGCTGAAGGTATAGTCCGGCCATCCGAACACCCGCTAATCCAGGACTCCCTCAGTAGCCCCTGAACCAGGCTTCAATGACGACGAGTCCGGCGCGCAGATTGTCTTCGGCATTGCAAGGCGGGTTCCTCCTCCAAGTTCTTCATAAAAGATTGTAAACACCAAGAATAGTGTCCGGTTCTGCAAAACAAGTTTCCACATATTGCCATAGAGAGAATACAATTAACACAAATCTAATCTGCTGACGTATTCTGTAGCGTGACATCACACTGCGGCCAAGCCTTTATTCGAATTGTTTTCACTTCTCCACCTCAGCGTGTTTTGCGAGGCGGTTTCCTTGGCACGTCTTGTCAAAGCAGAGATCGTGTTCCCCATTTACGGGATTCTCATCAATACGGGCGTGGGTAACCCAACCGCGCCATTTATCACGGTGCTTGGGAGGCAAGCGAGTTTTACTAGGCTGGTGGGGACGCATAGCCGCACACGCCCATATAAGGGGATATGGATCCACCTTTTTACCTACGCCTTCTTCCTCCTTTGCCTATCCATCTTCTGCGCACTCAAGCTCCAGCGCCCAAGCCCGCACTTCCCACCTCAACCTTCTCCAGCAATGTCCGGAGCGGGAGGCAAGTGGATGGTCTCCTCCGTCACGGAGGGCCATGTCAAAAAGCTGAGGAAGGCCGGATACTTGTCCAAAGACATCGCGCACCAGCTCCCCGAAAAGGGGCAGCTTCTCCCCACCCAGAGCCCCATGAGAGGGTTGTATTCCTTCCCCACTTCCACCGCCGATTGGGCTTTCCTCTCCACCCATTTGTCCGGGGGCTCATGTTCTACTATGGCCTGGATTTCCACGATCTGGCCCCGAGCTTCATCCTCAACATCTCGGCGTTTATCGTCGTGTGCGAGGCCTTCCTCCGAATCCGCCCCCATTTCGGCCTTTGGCTCAACGTCAAGCCGAAGGTGGTGCGCGGCAGCCAAGCGGAGTGCGGAGGCGTCATGGCGGGCAAGATGGCCAACGTCCTATGGCTCGAGGGCTCCTTTGTGGAGACCTTGAAGGGGTGGCAGTCAGGGTGGTTTTACATCACCGAGCCGCGCGACCCGGAATGGATCGCAGCCCCTGAGTTCCGGTCCGGACCCCTATGTGGCTCACGTCCTGGAAAGGGACGAGCCTGTCATGGGGCGACGAGGGAGAGGTGACCGGACTGCAAACATGCATCCAGTCCCAGGTGAACAAGCGACTCAAGCTTGTCAATATAGTCCAGGTTATGCTCGTCCGCCGGATCCTCCCGTGTCAACAACTGGACTTCAATCTGTGGGAGTTCGACCCGACGCAGCACCAAACCCTGAATAGGCTCTTCGATACGACGTACGAAGACGCCTGGAAGGTGCTTTTCAAAGGCGTCGAGGCTCCTGCATCCGCATCCGAAGATCGCGGATTCAGCACGCAGCGTCAAGCTAGTGCGGTGAGTTATCTTTACCTTTTATAGGACATTTGTTTCTCATAGTTTGACTCTATGCGGGATCTAAACTCCCTTACCTTTGACAGGAATGGCAGGTGAAGTCCAGACCAATTAACTTTCCGGCTCCTTTGCCCGAAGACCCAACAGACGCTCGTTTATCGAAGCTGCTGGCTCCGGCGCCTTATGTGGTGCCGGAGAAGAAGGCCAAGAAGAAGAAGGCCACGGGGACTCGAAAGAGTTCCCGTCATGTGGTGGTGTCAGATTCGTCGTCCGACGAATCCGAGACGCACTCCTCCCGTGAAGACGACGAGGAGGAAGAAGAACCCTCTCCCCCTCCAGCGGGGGGAGGAAAGAAGAGGAAGGCCGCCCCAGCAGGGGAGGCCGAAGGGTCCAGGAAGAGGAAGATCCCTCCACCGGACTACTCAACCGACGCCGACGAGAGGACGAAGAGGAGTGGCCGGACAGGACCAAGCGTCCGACGAAATCGTGAGTATTTGGATACCAGAGTAACTCATAATATCCCTGTTGTTGCACAACTCTTCCCTAATGTCGAATGTAATTATGCAGGCCGCCCCGGGCCGGACTCGACGAGTCGTCGAGCGGCTCCCTGGATTCATCGGACGTGAACTCCGTTTCGCCCGCTGTCTCCCCCCGCACTACGGACGACGCCGAAGTGGCGTCGCTACAAGCTCCGGGGCAAGAGGAGATGGTCCTGGAGGAGCCACGAGGTGACCTCCCGGACTCCAGGAGTAAAGGGGACAAGACCCCCCAGGGCTCCAAGTCCAGCTTTGAGCCGGACACCGCGCCGGAATCCTCAATAGTTTGCCTTCTGAGCCGGCAGCCTCCGTCTAGCTGGAGGTGCCGGACAATCTGCTGGAGGTGCTTAACGGCGCCTCCGTCTAGCTGGAGGTGCCGGACAATCTGCTGGAGGTGCTTAACGGCGCCTCCATCGACGAGGAGCACCGTATTATTATGAGTATGGTGATCCAGAAGGTTCAGTCCGCCAAGAGCGGACTGACTGAAGCTTGTGCCAGCCTTCTAACAGGCTTCGAGGTAAGTAAAATATGTAAAAATATTACCGTATAGATAGTAGCCCCTGATGCTCTGTTTGGCGTTTGGAAAGAAAAGCCGAATAGAGGATCAATTAAATTTCGCAGGAGTCTAACAAAAAAGAGTCAATATGCATATGCAGGCTTCGCTGCTGGCCACCGCCGCACTGACTGCGGAGGTGGGTGCCCTGAAGAAGGGCCTCGAGCGGACCGAGCAAGAACTCGGCCTTGCCAAGCGGCAGCTCGAGGAGAAAGAAGGTAAGAGATACCTTATAGAAAAATATATACAAAAAAGATGCAATTGCAAAAATAACATGATTGTACTGCTTATTGTAGGGGCCACGACTGAGGTGGCGACCCTCAAGCAGGCGCTGTCCGAGGCCGAAAAGAGAGCGGCCACGGAGCGCACCGAGCGAGAGAAATTTGAGGCCCAGATTAGCGAGGTGCAGTAAGAGCTTCAGGCTCTCATGAGAAAACATGAGAGTTTGGAGCTTGACTCGAAGACGCGAGCGTCCGAGCTCGCGGCGGCCCTTAAAACTGCCGAGTCTGCCAAGGCCGAATCCCAGAAGGCCCTCCAAGAGTTGGAGGCGGTGAAAAAGATAGCGGCGGGTAAGGCATTCTTTATGCAAAGCAGACATATAAAAGTAAACTACTTGTTACTTACCCGAATCCGGAGTTCTCCAGGGGCATTCGCGGATCTTCCCCGCAGCGTATCTGATGCCGCCGCATTCTACCGAGCCGAGGAAGGCAGCTCGACGGAGAAGGTGTTCTGGTATCAGCACGCTGAGGCCGGACACCCTGTGCCCTTGAGCGACTAGCTGAAGCAGCTGGTCGAGCTCCACAAGGCGGCCGAACAGGCCCTGAAGGGCTTCATAGTTTGGCTGTGGCCTGGAGAGGCCCTGCCTGGGAGCTACTTCGGGATGGTGCGGCGGCTGGTAGAGGTCTGTCCGAGGCTCGAGGTCATCAAGCGCTCCGTCTGCATCGAAGGTGCCCGTAGGGCCTTGCCCATGCAAAGGTGCACTGGGGTAAGCTGGACGGTGAGAAGCTTGTGAGGGACGGGCCGCCGCCGGGGAAGGAGCATTGCAAGCCCGAGAACTATTACAAGGATGTTCTTGCTGGTGCCCGCCTTATGGCGGATGAATGTACCAAGGATGTAATTTTTGAATGAACTCGCTTGTGTTATCCTGTGCTCTGAAAACTTGTTCATATGCGCTAAGCAGTGCTTGTTGAATTTAAAATATTACTTTCTGTGCGGCCGTTTGTCAAAAATTGAGAGATGGCTAGTCGTCGGCTTCTGCCCCCATGCCCCTAGTGCTGGGGTGTTCGGGATAAACCTGAGCGCTCTTTTTCCCATGATTGGGTCCGTCGAGGGAGGCGCTCAGCACAACGAACAAGGCAATCGGACTATAATGCTTGAACACTCTCACTTAGCCATAGAACTCTATAATTTTAAATTTCGGCGAAGCCCCTAGTATTCGGAAGACCGAGTTAGGGGCGCTATCCATGCCTTGGCCGGACAAAGCCGGTTCCTCGCTCGAAGCGGCATAAGTCTTTAAGGACTCGAAAAACCTCTCGAACAGCGACCGGTCTCTCGCCTCATCATGACAGTCAGTTTTAGCTTTCTCTACTGAGGTGCTCAGCCCAGCTCAACTGGGGCACAATTGTAGTAGTTCTCCTAGTGCTACCTTAGCCGATATAGCGGAACGTAAGGCACCAAAACATAGGAGCCGGGCAAACCCAACTATTGACCCAAATCATGATTCGGAGCCGATGCATATAGTGCTATAAGTTCGGGGTGCCGCACTTGTGAAAGTGTTCGGTCTTCTCACACCATATTAAGGGGTACTGAAGCCCCTGGCGTATTTGCCGTACCACGGTGTACGGGTGCAACATGTTATTAATAAACATATATATATAAAAAGAGGGTAATGCAAAAAATAGACAAAAGTTATGCATTGTTTATAGAAAAACTGCTATCAAAGCAGAACGATACAAATAGTGCGATAAGCAAAATAAATTGGACTATTTAACATGTCCTGGCCAGGGGCAGGCCGCGGAATTGTATTCAAAACAGGTATACTGCTCATAATAGAGACCGCCTGGGAGTTCCATAATGCGGCATGGCTTGTCTGCTTTCCTGGATCTTGCATCGTTTGTGCGGCAGTTGAATTGCCGAACAGGTCGTCCGAAGTATGGAGTCCTGAAAGTAAGAGAAAATTTCTAAAAAAGAATCCGGCAGCCCCTAGTACGGTTTAAGCTGTGTTTTGGGTGTGCCGTAATGGTGCCCCTCCCCTTGTGCCCATGGTATTTCAAGAGCGTAGTTATGTACGCGAAGCACTGGTTTTGCTATATCGCGAGGGCTAGGGTTGGGGCCGCATTGCTACGCTAGCTCGGAATGTGCCAGGCGGTCTTGTTGTAGGTTAATCCGAGCGCGCTTGACAGTGTCCGGCTTTTTAAGGGCCGGACTGGAGAACTGCCTAGAGAGGCTGCTTTGTGCTTCTACTGCGAGCGCTGTTGTGTGCTCCTCCGTTCGGAGGGAGCGTTCGGTGTTTCCGTTGACCGTGATTACTCCTCGAGGGCCTGGCATCTTGAGCTTGAGGTATGCATAGTGCGGTACCGCATTGAACTTTGCGAATGCGGTTTGCTCGAGCAGTGCGTGATAGCCACTGCGGATCGGGACTATGTCGAAGATTAACTCCTCGCTTCGGAAGTTATCCGGAGATCCGAAGACCACTTCAAGTGTGACCGAACCTGTACAGTTGGCCTCTACACCTGGTATGGCGCCTTTAAAGGTCGTTTTGGTGGGCTTGATCCTCGAGGGATCTATGCCCATTTTCCGCACTGTATCCTGGTAAAGCAGGTTCAGGCTGCTGCCGCCGTTCATAAGGACACTTGTGAGATGAAATCCGTCAATGATTGGGTCAAGAACCAATGCGGCGAACCCGCCATGACGGATGCTAGTGGGGTGGTCCCTTCGATCGAAGGTGATCGGGCAGGAGGACCACGGGTTGAACTTTGGGGCGACTGGCTCCAGCGCGCATACGTCCCGTAACGCACGCTTCCACTCCCTTTTGGGAATGTGGGTTGCGTATATCATGTTCACCGTCCACACTTGTGGGGGAAAACTCTTCTGTCCACTGTTGTTCAGCGGCCTGGGCTCCTCCTCATCGTCGCTATGCAGCCCCTTGTCTCTGTTTTCGGCAAGTAACTTGCCTGCCTGCTTGAACACCCAACAATCTCTGTTGGTGTGATTGGCTAGCTTTTTGGGGGTGCCATGTATCTGACACAAGCGGTCGAGTATTCGGTCCAAACTGGACGGGCCCTGAGTATTTCTTTTGAATGGATTTTTCCGCTGACCGGATCTGTAGCCTCGGAATCTGGCATTTACTGTCGTATCCTCGTTGCTGTCGCTGTTAACGCGGCGCTTTTGCTTGTTCCGGCGTGACCTGCCGCTTTTGTCCTTGGTATCTGAATTACCAAGGTTCTTGGTTAAGTTGTTGCTGCGAGCTAGCCAGCTGTCTTCTCCCGCGCAAAAGCCGGTCATGAGTGTCGTAAGGGCTGCCATAGATTTCGGCTTTTCCTGTCCCAGGTTCCGGGCGAGCCACTCATCACGGATATTATGCTTGAAGGCCGCCAGGGCCTCTGCGTCCGGACAGTCGACTATTTGGTTTTTCTTTGTTAGGAACCACGTCCAGAATTGCCTGGCCGATTCTTTTGGCTGCTGAATTATGTGGCTTAGGTCATCGGCGTCCGGTGGTCGCACATAGGTACCCTGGAAATTGTCGAGGAATGCGGCTTCCAGGTCCTCCCAAGAACCGATTGAATCTGCTGGCAAGCTGTTAAGCCAATGCCGGGTCGGTCCCTTAAGTTTGAGCGGGAGGTATTTGATGGTGTGTAGATCATCGCCGCGGGCCATGTGGATATGAAGGAGATAGTGCTCGATCCATACCGCAGGATCTGTTGTGCCATCGTATGATTCAATGTTTACGGGTTTGAAGCCCTCAGGGATTTTATGATCCATTACTTCATCTGTGAAGCATAGTGGGTGTGCGGCGCCTCTATACTGGGCTATATCACGACGCAGCTCACAGGAGCTTTGTCTATTGTGTTCGGCCCGACCGGATTTATTGTATCTGGAGTGAAGATCACTGTCACGTGCCGTGGGGTGCCCGCGTGATCCATAGATCGATCTTTTTTGCCTTGCCTTGTCCTCCAGTATGTCTCACAGGTCTGGCGCGTTTTCCCGTGCCTTAGCTTGTTTTGAGCGACATCGGGGCATGGCTTTAGTGGAGGGCCTAGTGGCCTCTCTGTCACGGCCAGGAGGTGGCCGGTCGGCCATGTCACGCGCTGGTGATGTAGGTGCTTCCTCCTCTAATCGGGGTAGCAGCCTGCGTTTTTGGTAACGCTTGGAGGGGCGTTCGAGTTCATACTCTTCGACCGCAAGGACTTCAGTCCATCTGTCAGCTAGCAAATCTTGATCAGCTCTAAGCTGTTCTTGCTTTTTCTTGAGGCTGCTTGCCGTGGCTAAAAGCCTGCGTTTAAAACACTCTTTTTCGGTGGGATCTGATGGCACGATGAATTCGTCGTCGTCGAGGCTTGCCTCGTCTTCGGAGGGAGGCATATAATTGTCATCCTCAACCTCTCGGTCTGCCGCTCTCTCATGAGGGCTGGCTTCTCCATCCTCCTGTGCCGAATCTTGTTGGAGGGGGTGTTCTTCGGCGCTATCCGGAGTAGTATTATCTCTTGTGCCGGAATCACCGTTTTTTGCTTTGGCGGGATTTAGAGCGGCACCGTTGACGTCGGCGCTTGGGATATTTCTTAGAAGTGTCATCCCCCGCTGTTCCATCGCCTTATCCATCTTTTGGAGTGTCCACCATATATATGTCATATGAAGAGGTGGCCTTCCAGCGCCCTACATGTGTTGGTTCTTGTTCGTCTCCTGCATTGTCGTCCATACCGTCGATGTCTTCGGAGTCGAAGTCGAGCACGTTGATTAAATCGTCGACAGTGGCTACGAAGTGGGTGGTGGGTGGGCTATGAATTTCTTCATCGTCCGTATCCCAACCTTGCTGACCGTAGTCCGGCCAGGACTCTCCTGATAAAGAGAGAGATTTTAGCGAATTCAGGATGTCGCCGAAGGGCGAGTGCTGAAAGATGTCCGCGGCGGTGAACTCCATTATCGGCGCCCAATCGGATTGATCGGCAGGGGCGCTAGGGGCTCGGAGTCCGGAGAGGAATCTGGCTCCTCGGGGTCACGGGCCATGTAGAGTGCGGGGCTGGTGTTTGGCTCGATCGCCTTTGAGATCGCAGCCCCTGAGGTGGCGTCCAACCGCTCATCCTCGATCGGCGCAGCAGGCTCCGAATTAAGGGTCGGAGCTGACACGCGTGTGGCCTCCAGGACACTGTTCGGCGGCAGAGCTAGATCATGCCCATCGAGATAGTGCGGCGCGCTTGGCTGTGGCTCGAATCCGTCGAAGATCAAGTCCCTGCGGATGTCAGCCATGTAGTTCAAACTTCCAAACCTGACCTGATGGCCAGGGGCGTAGCTTTCGATCTGCTCCAGATGGCCAAGCGAATTAGCCCGCAGTGCGAAGCCGGCGAAGACGAAGATCTGTCCGGGGAGAAAAGTCTCACCCTGGACCGCATCGTTGTTGATGATGAAAGGAGCCATCGGGCCTAAAAGTGACGACACAAAGGAACTCTCAATGAAAGCACCAATGTCGGTGACAAAACCGGCGGATCTCGGGTAGGGGGTCCCGAACTGTGCGTCTAGGCGGATGGTAACAGGAGACAAGGGACACGAAGTTTTACCCAGGTTCGGGCCCTCTAGATGGAGGTAAAACCCTACGTCCTGCTTGATTAATATTGATGATATGGGTAGTACAAGAGTAGATCTACCACGAGATCAAGGAGGCTAAACCCTAGAAGCTAGCCTATGGTATGGTTGTTGTATATTGGAGTTGTTGTCCTACGGACTAAAACCCTCCGGTTTATATAGACACCGGAGAGGGTTAGGGTTACACAAACTCGGTTACAATGGTAGGAGATCTAAATATCCGCATCGCCAAGCTTGCCTTCCACGCCAAGGAAAGTCCCATCCGGACACGGGACGAAGTCTTCAATCTTGTATCTTCATAGTCCAGGAGTCCGGCTGAAGGTATAGTCCGGCCATCCGGACACCCCCTAATCCAGGACTCCCTCACTTGCTGAAACTGATCTCAAGTAACATTGGCTATTGGGAAAGTGGTTGTGTAATTCTCCCACTAAGAGGCTGCGGGTCCATCCAGTTGGTGTGCGGCAAAGCGCACCTTCTCGGCATCTGTGCAACCTGCGGTGATAAACTCCCTTCCAATCCTGCATAGCCAGTCATCAGCAACAATCGGCTCGGTGCTACTGGAAAACACCGGCGGATTCAACCTCAGAAAATGGGCTAAGTTGTCAACTGGAGGTGGTGGCGGTGGGTGGTTGTTGTTGTTGTTGCCCTGGTTCTTGACTAGCAACTGCATCAAGGCATTCTAATGTTGGATCAACTGAGTGGGCTCCGGTGGGAATACAAATCCGGGGTCACGTCTCGGAGGCATATGATGGGTTTAGAGGGGAGAGATTAGAATAGAATGAGATCTAAAGAGAAATCACTGCCCATATGCACATGAGACAAACACATTCATTTTACACCACTCAATTCAAACAAGGGCATACAATCGATCTAGCTACCGTTACAAAATACTCGGACTACTACTATATACATGGGGAATACTACTAATAATATGGTGGTCATCTAGAAATTTTGATTGGTGGAAGACTCCATGATATCCGCTCCATCTTCGTCTTCGTAATCATCATCACTACTGTCGGGGTTGGAGTCGGTGTCGTCGATGATGATGTAGTCTTTAGAACGGATGTCCTCCTCAGGTGCGGGGTCTCCCATGAATACTCGTAGCTTCTTCTTCAGGTCTTCATTCTTCTCCAGCAGCACTACGATTTCCTCCTCATATCCATCACGTGTAGGCTTGAGTTCCTCTTCAAGCTCCACATTCCTGGTCATCACCTTCTTCAGATCTATCATGCTGGCAGACATTAGGTTCTCCTGGTGGCGAATGTGCTGGTTTAACTCCTGGATGTAAGCCGCAATGGACTTGTCCCTCCTGGTGCTGATCATCTCCCATTTCTCATCTCGGCGCCCACATATCTGGTAGATGGTGTCCTTAAGATCCTTGTTGTAAACTTCGCCGATGCGTCCCATGGCGATGTGGGCTGCCATGCTCTTTCCTGGACTCCAGGTTGGTGCATCAAAGGAAAACTCTATGGGCTCGGTAACTAGCGCAAATGTCCTTCCTGGAACATGAACTCAAATCATCCAACACTCCTCTTCTGGTAAAGTGGTGGTGTAGGTCCCGGTGAAGCTTGGTATTCCGATGTTCAGGTACCTAGTGACTTCCTTCAAGTGTCGTCCAAATGGTGTGTCTTCATCCATTTGAGCAAACTTGTTCCTTGGGTCTGCCATCCATAGAGTGGAAAATGGAGGAGAATAAAAAATGAGTAGAGAAGAGTGACCTATGGCTTATCTTAGTGGTCGCGTCCTACAGTAAGTGTGTGCTCTGGTACCATCTTGTAGGGATCCGACCTCAGATGGTCAAATCTCTGTGTATAAGTGTCATCCCTGGATCGGTAATGCTGACACACACAGTACTTGAAGGATTTATAACAGAGTTCAATCACACACTTATTACATCGAATGTCTCAAAAGAGAACTTATTACAATAATATGGCTTAAGGCCATCTAAATAAGATAACAGCGGAACACTACTAGGAAAAGGCCTGCTAGTGGCGCACCTATTATGGCTACTAATGGCGCACTACAGGTGCGCCACTAGCATCACATCATTAGAATTTTTTACTAATGGCGCACCACAGGTGAGCCATTAATATCTGGTATACTAATGGCGCATCATGCAGTGCGCCATTAGTATATCCCATAGGTGCGCCATTACTAATGGCACACCACATAGAAGTGCGTCATTACTAACAATTTTTTTAAAATTTGTTTTCAGGAAAAAAATACAAATTTTTTTCAATTTTTTTTCGTTTTTTCTTAATCTCGGGTCACTATGGCTTAATCTCGGATCAATATGCTTAACCTCAAGTCAAATCGCACTCTATGGTCAAACTTCCCGGAAGGTCACCCATCCTCACACTACTCTAGCCCAAGCATGCTTAACTTCGCAGTTCTATCCAACCCCAGCACCAGCTCACTTCACACGCACTTGTTGATATATCTATCATATCAATCCTATTAAACATTGTTGATGTCTAGGAATTTGTTCATGTTCATGAGTGTGATGTAATTTTGAAAAAATATTTCAAACTTCCCGGTCATATTACGTATCATATTTTGAAAAAAATCCAATTTTTTTTTGAAACAATCTTTTTTGTTACTAGTGGCGCACCTAGTAAATGGTGCGCCACTAGTAAGTTTGAATTCTTTTTCATTTCCCCCCTCTAGATCTTAAAAGCCCCGTATCTTTCGTTCTGTTAGGTTTTTGGGGATTTCGAAGATGTTGAACAAAGTTCCCCCGGTTCAATTCAGATGTAACTTTTCGAGTAGATGATTTTTCATATAAAAAACTTTTTAATCCGAGTTCGTATGCAAAAGTTATGCCCATTTTACTAAATTCCATAGAGATTTTGCAAATAAAGTCGAAATTCATATTTGTAAATTTCACAACAACTAGAACACATATCACATGGGAAACTTTTTTTTTTTTTTTTGACATTTCTATCATTTTCTTTTATTTTTTTAAAACTGAAAAGGCGGTCCAGGGGGTGTGCATTTAGCACTAGGTTACTAATGGCACACCTGATGTGTGGTGCGCCATTAGTAGTTTTGAAAAAAAAATGTTAGTAATGGCGCACCAGTGGACAGTGCGCCATTACTACGGTGGGTGTGGTGCGCCATTACTATGTCAACTAGTAATGGCGCACTATCCCATGGTGCGCAATTACTAACAATTTTTTTTATTTTTTTCAAAACTACTAATGGCGCACCACACACCAGGTGCGCCATTAGTAATATATTACTAATGGCACACATGTATCTGGTGCGCCACTGCTATATAGTAGTGGCGCACCACATACACGGTGCACCATTAATGTCCATATCATCTATAGCCTTTTTCCTAGTAGTGGAAGCATCAATGGTAAATGAGTCCATCAATTCCAACGGCATAGCTGAGTGCACGACAACGACTTAGCGCACCTTACTCTTCGTCTGAAAAGTCTGGCACATAATACGTTGCAGCCCGAAACGGGTCAGCACATGGAATATGCTGGCAAAATAACACTATAGAGCAATGAACAATGCAACAGCTAACACTACATGCATATATGGCTGGTGGAGACTCTAAGGTTAACACTTTTGCGTAAAGCCAATTTTTTCCTACGGCAAAGGAATATATTTTATTTAACTAACAAGTTGGTTGAAAAACATTGAGAATGGAAACCCCATCTCAATCCCAATTAAACAGTAATTAACAACCCAACAAAATTAATTAAGAGTGATGAGATCAAATCAATAATTCAAGCACCAGATACTCAAGATGTCCATAATCGGGGACACAGCTAACCATGATTAGTTTGTACACTCTACAGAGGTTTGCGCATTTTTCCCCAAGACTCGATCTCCTCCGTTGTATTTCTCGCACTGCATGGTGTTTGAGAAATGGATGACCGAGATACAGTCTTTCCGAAGAGGTCCCCTTAACCGATAGATAGGTCGGTACACCTACAATCCCCTACATCTGCTAGCCCATCATGGAAAGGATTCCCACAATATACTAAACTATGCCAGAGCCCATAATGGCTTGTCGCTGCACACGAATGTTTCTATCATGAATAATCTTATCATCCCTTTGAGCCTGGCTGGCGAACCATAGGATGATCACACGGATTCCCCGGGATCTCCTTGGACAACACTAGATTTCCCCAGGTGCCCACAACCAATCCACCCAGATGTGTATTAAAGTAGCCACCTTAAGTTAACCATTAATTATCAACTCTCACATTTTTCATGGATATACTCAACCAATCCACGTCTACGAGCATAGCATAGCAATAAGCATAACATAGAAGTAACTCCCAAGGTTTGAAATAAAAGACAATAGGTTCTACCTCATCATCTACTTCCCAATACCCACATGTTAATCAGATCCTACTCTTGCAATGTTTGAGGACTGAAACTAATGCATAAAAACTAGGTAATAAGGGGTATGATCAAAGTGTTACTTGCCTTACTGACGATCAGAAAACCCTAGTGACTCGTGGTACCACGCTTCGCACTTCGGAAACTCTATCGCAAACAAACAATAGAATACATAAGCACTCAAGCATAGATGCAAGGATAAAACTCAGATGAAAAAGTCCAAACTGAAAGTTCAACTAAAGAGCTTCGATTTGCAAAAAGAATCAATCAAATCGGAGCTACGAAACTCAAACTACGATCAAAAGAAGTTCAAATTCAAATCTGCTTGCAACCAAATTTTAATTTCATCAAAACCATGTTCAAGTTGATTATATGAAAAGAGGGGTTCTATACGATGATTTTGGCGTTGGTTTCACTAGATTTGGATAAGCGAGCAAAAAGTTGCGAGGGTTTGAAGACGAGGGGCTAATCTGCAATAAAAATAATCACGGATAGGTCCCTGGCCGAAAATAAAAATAAAAGAAAAAGCTTCGCTATCAGGGACAAACGGGCGAATACGTTCGCTAATAGTGGCATTTGAGTGAACGTTCGTTAATTAGCGAACTCGAAAAAAAACCGATCTAACCGATCTAAATCGAAAAACCTAAAAAAATCCGGCAGCGGTTCGGGCGGTTTTACCGGTTCAACCAAAAAACCGGCGGGTCGGGCGGCGGCGAGATCCGGCGAGTGGCGACGGTGGCGCGGAGCGGCGGCTATATAAAGGCCAGGGGGGCGCGGCTTGGAGGAGGGGCCGGCGCGGGGTGGAGTCCGGCTCGGACTCCTCCTCGGCGTTCGTGCCTCGCACAGCGGCGGCGGGATGAAGGCGGCGGCGAGGCGGCTTTGGCCCGGCTCGGCTGGGCCTTCGGCCCAGTCGGGCGAGAAACTTTTTTTAAAGTAAATTCCGCCAAAGAAAAATCCTAATAAAATAAAAAATAAAAAATGCCAAAAACAATTTTCACCGTCTAAATAAAGTATTTAGAACGAAGTGAACATTTTTCTGGCCTAAAAATGCAATTTTCAATAATGCATATTTTTTAATTCAAATAAAATAGCAAATAAAATCCAAATGAAGTAGTATTTATTTGATTTAAAAAAAATCCTCCAATATTCCTCTCTTTTGAAGAAGATATATTATCTTCTCTCATTTATTTTTAATATTAGAATTATTTGGAGAGAAAAATATTAAAACCAAATTGATCCTCTTTTCAAATTTGAATAAAATTCAAATATGAAAGTAAATGAAATCCCCAACTCTCTCCATGGGTCCTTGAGTTGCTTAGGATTTCTAGGATCACAACTAAAATGCCAATAAAATATGATATGCATATGTTGACCTATGTATAACATCCAAATTGAAAATTGGGATGTTACAAACCTACCCCCCTTAAGATGAATCTCGCCCTCGAGATTCGGGTTGGTTAGGAAATAGGTGTGGGCAGTCTTTCCATAGGTCTTATTCTCGTTCCCAGGTGGCTTCATCCTCGGTATGGTGGCTCCACTGAACTTTGCAAAACTTGATAACCTTGCTGCGCGTAACTCGGCTGGCAAACTCGAGAATTTGACGGGTTTCTCCTCGTAGGTTAGGTCACTATCCAACTGAATTGCTTCTAGGGGCACTGTATCTCTCAGAGGAATATCGGCCATCTCTGCATGGCACTTCTTTAACTGGGAAACGTGAAACACATCATGAACTCCTGACAATCCTTCGGGTAACTCTAACTTTTAGGCCACTTCTCCCATACGCTCCAATACTCGGTATGGTCCTACAGATCTCGGGGCTAACTTTTCCTTAACTCCAAAACATTTAACTGCTCGGAGCGGTGACACACAAATATATGCTCTGTCTCCGATTTCGTAGACTACCTCCTTGCATGGACTGAGCTACCTTCAGTCTATCTCGAATCTACTTGACCTTCTCTTCAGACTCCTTAATTAGATTTGGTCCAAACAACTGAAGGTCTCCAACTTCATCCCACATTAACGGTGTCCTGCACCTTCTTCCATACAAAGCTTCGAAAGGTGCCATCTTCAAACTTGATTGATAACTGTTGTTGTATGAGAACTCCACGTAAGGCAAATTATCATCCCAACTAGATCCATAATCTAGTGCACAAGCTCTCAACATGTCCTCCAGAATCTGATTGACTCTCTCGATCAGTCCATCTGTCTGCGGATGAAAGGTTGTACTGAACTCTAGCCTGGTACCCAAAGTCTGGTGCAACTGATGCCAAAACTTTGAAGTAAATTGTGTTCCTCTATCTGATACGATGGTCCTCAGAACTCCGTGCAGACATACGATCCTGGTCATATATCTTGGCCAACATCGCACTTGTGTAAGTGGTTTTCACAGGGATAAAGTGACCTACCTTGGTCAAGCGATCAACTACTACCCAAATAGAATCATATCCCGATCGGAATTGCCTTGGCAAAGGAACCAGATTTCACAAGAGAACCAAGCACATCAAGAGACGCTTCAATTCCATCTACGATCATGTCAAGGAGGGAGACATAGAGATTTGCAAGATACATACGGATTTGAATGTTGCAGACCCGTTGACTAAGCCTCTCTCACGAGCAAAACATGATCAGCACCAAGACTCCATGGGTGTTAGAATCCTTACTGTGTAATCTAGATTATTGACACTGGTGCAAGTGGGAGACTAAAGGAAATATGCCCTAGGGACAATAAGAAAGTTGTTATATATATATATATCCTTATAGCATCATAAATTTTTAGTATTCAGGCTAGAATTGTATTAACCGGAAACTTAGTACATGTGTGAATACATAGACAAACATAGTGTCACTAGTATGCCTCTACTTGACTAGCTCGTTGAATCAAAGATGGTTAAGTTTCCTAGACATAGACATGAGTTGTCATTTGCTTAACAGGATCACATCATTAGAGAATGATGTGATTGACTTGACCCATTCCGTTAGCTTAGCACTTGATCGTTTAGTTTGTTGCTATTTCTTTCTTCATGACTTATACATGTTCCTATGACTATGAGATTATGCAACTCCTGAATACCGGAGGAACACTTAGTGCGTTATCAAACGTCACAACGTAACTGGGTGATTATAAATATGCTCTACAGGTGTCTCCAATGGTGTTTGTTGAGTTGGCATAGATCGAGATTAGGATTTGTCACTCCGATTGTCGGAGAGGTATCTCTAGGCCCTCTCGATAATGCACATCACTATAAGCCTTGCAAGCAATGTGACTAATGAGTTAGTTGCGGGATGATGCATTATAGAACGAGTAAAGAAACTTGCCGGTAACGAGATTGAACTAGGTATTGAGATACCGACGATCGAATCTCGGGCAAGTAACATACCGATGACAAAGGGAACAACATATGTTGTTATGTGGTTTGACCGACAAAGATATTCGTAGAATATGTAGGAACCGATATGAGCATCCAGGTTCCGCTATTGGTTATTGACCGGAGATGAGTCTCGGTCATGTCTACATAGTTCTCGAACCCGTAGGGTCCGCACGCTTAACGTTCGGTATTATGAGTTTATGTGTTTTGATGTACCGAAGGTAGTTCGGAGTCCCGGATGTGATCACGGACATGATGAGGAGTCTCGAAATGGTCGAGACATAAAGATTGATATATTGGACGACTATGTTTGGACTTCGGAATGGTTCCGGGTGAGTTCAGGCAATTACCGGAGTATCGGGGGTTACCGGAACCCCCCGGGGAGTCAAATGGGCCATATGGGCCTTAGTGGAGAGAGAGAGGGGCGGCCAGGGCAGGTCGTGCGCCCCCTCCCCCTTGGGTCCAAATTGGACTAGGATAGGAGGGCGGCGCCGCCCTTTCCTTCTCCCTCTCTCCTCCTTCCTTCCTCTCCTACTCCAACTACAAAAGGAGGGGAATCCTACTCCCGGTGGGAGTAGGACTCCCCTTGGGGCGCGCCATGAGAGGGCCGGCCCTCCCCCTCCACTCCTTAATATACGGGGGAGGGGGCACCCCATGGACACACAAGTTGACAGTTGTCTTAGCCATGTGCGGTGCCCCCTCCACAGGTTCCACCTTGGTCATATCGTTGTAGTGCTTAGGCGAAGCCCTGCATCGGTAACTTCATCATCACCGTCATCATGCCGCCGTGCTGACGAAGCTCTCCCTCGACACTCAGCTGGATCAAGAGTTCGTGGGACGTCACTGAGCCGAATGTGTGCAGATAGCGGAGGTGTCGTACTTTCGGTACTAGGATCGGTTGGATCGTGAAGACGTACGACTACATCAACCGCGTTGTCATAATGCTTCCGCTTCCGGTCTACGTGGGTACGTGGACAACACTCTCCCCTCTCGTTGCTATGCATCACCTTGATAGATCTTGCGTGTGCGTAGGAATTTTTTTGAAATTACTGCGTTCCCCAACAGTGGCATCCGAGCCAGGTCTATGGGTAGATGTTATATGCACGAGTAGAACACAAAGGTTTGTGGGCGATAATAGTCATACTGCTTACCAGCATGTCATACTTTGATTCAGCAGTATTGTTGGATGAAGCGGCCCGGACCGACATTACGCGTACGCTCACGCGAGACTGTTTCTACCGACGTGCTTTGCACACAGGTGGCTGACGGGTGTCAGTTTCTCCAACTTTAGTTGAATCGGGTGTGACTACGCCCGGTCCTTGTTGAAGGTTAAAACAGCACACTTGCCGAAAAATCGTTGTGGTTTTGATGCGTATGTAAGAATGGTTCTTGCTCAGCCCGTAGCAGCCATGTAAAACTTGCAACAACAAAGTAGAGGACGTCTAACTTGTTTTTGCAGGGCATGTTCTGATGTGATATGGTCAAGACTTGATGCTAAATTTTATTGTATGAGATGATCATGTTTTGTAACACAGTTATCAGCAACTGGCAGGAGCCATATGGTTGTCGCTTTATTGTATGAAATGCAATCGCCATGTAATTGCTTTACTTTATCACTAAGCGGTAGCAATAGTCGTAGAAGCAATAGTTGGTGAGACGACAATGATGCTACGATGGATATCAAGGTGTCGCGCTGGTGACGATGGTGATCATGACGGTGCTTTGGAGATGGAAATCAAAGGCACAAGATGATGATGGCCATATCATATCATTTATATTGATTGCATGTGATGTTTATCGTTTATGCATCTTATTTTTCTTAGTTCGGCGGTAGCATTATAAGATGATCTTTCACTAATTTCAAGGTACAAGTGTTCTCCCTGAGTATGCACCGTTGCAAAAGTCCGTCGTGCCGAGACACCACGTGATGATCGGGTGGGATAAGCTCTACGTTCACATACAATGGGTGCAAGCCAGTTTTGCACACGCGAATACTCGGGTTAAACTTGACGAGCCTAGCATATGCAGATATGGCCTCAGAACACTGAGACCGAAAGGTCGAGCGTGAATCATATAGTAGATATGATCAACATAGTGATGTTCACCATTGAAAACTACTCCATCTCACGTGATGATCGGACATGGTTTAGTTGATTTCGATCACGTGATCACTTAGATGATTAGAGGGATGTCTATCTAAGTGGGAGTTCTTAAGTAATATGATTAATTGAACTTTAATTTATCATGAACTTAGTACCTGATAGTATTTTATGTCTATGTTGTTGTAGATCAATGGCCCGTGCTACTGTTCCTTTGAATTTTAATGCGTTCATAGAGAAAGCTAAGTTGAAAGATGATGGTAGCAACTACACAGACTGGGTCCGTAACTTGAGTATTATCCGCATTGCGGCGCAGAAGAATTACGTCCTGGAAGCACCGCTAGGTGCAAGACCCGCTGCAAGAGCAACGCCGGACGTTGTGAACGCCTGGTAGAGCAAAGCTGATGACTACTCGATAGTTTAGTGTGCCATGCTTTACGGCTTAGAACCGGGACTTCAACGACGTTTTGAACATCATGGAGCATATGAGATGTTCCAGGAGTTGAAGTTAATATTTCAAGCAAATGCCCGGATTGAGAGATATGAAGTCTCCAATAATTTCTATAGTTGAAAAATGGAGGAGAATAGTTCTGTCAGTGAGCATATACTCAAAATGTCTGGGTATCATAATCACTTGACTCAGATGGGAGTTAATCTTCCGGTTGATAGTGTCATTGACAGAGTTCTTCAATCACTGCCACCAAGCTACAAAAGCTTCGTGATGAACTATAACATGCAAGGGATGGATAAGACGATTCCCGAGCTCTTCGCAATGCTAAAGGGTGTAGAGGTAGAAATCAAGAAGGAGCATCAAGTGTTGATGGTCAACAAGCCCTCCAGTTTCAAGAAAAAGGGTAAAGGTAAGAAGGGGAACTTCAAGAAGAACGACAAGCAAGTTTCTGCTCAAGTGAAGAGGCACATGTCTGGACCTATGCCTGAGACTGAGTGCTTCTATTGCAAAGGGACTGGTCACTGGAAGCGGAACTGCCCCAAGTATTTGGCGGATAAGAAGGATGGCAAGGTGAACAAAGGTATATGTGCTATACATGTTATTGATGTGTACCTTACTAATACTCACACTAGTACCTGGGTATTTGATACTGGTTCTGTTGCTAATATTTGCAACTCGAAACAGGGACTACAGATTAAGCGAAGATTGGCTAAGGACGAGGTGACGATGCGCGTGGGAAATGGTTCCAAAGTCGATGTGATCGTCGTCGGCACGCTACCTCTACATCTACCTTCGGGATTAGTTTTAGACCTGAATAATTATTATTTGGTGCCAGCGTTAAGCATGAACATTATATCTGGATCTTGTTTGATGCGAGACGGTTATTCATTTAAATCCAAGAATAATGGTTGTTGTATTTATATGAGTAATATCTTTTATGGTCATGCACCCTTGAAGAGTGGTCTATTTTTGTTGAATCTCGATAGTAGTGACACACATATTCATAATATTGAAGCCAAAAGATGCAGAGTTGATAATGATAGTGCAACTTATTTGTGGCACTGCCATTTGGGTCATATTGGAGTAAAGCGCACGAAGAAACTCCATTCTGATGGACTTTTGGAATCACTTGATTATGAATCACTTCGAACTTGCGAACCATGCCTCATGGGCAAGATGACTAAAACTCCTTTCTCCGGAACAATGGAGCGAGCAACAGATTTGTTGGAAATCATACATACTGATGTATTTGGTCCAATGAATATTGAGGCTCGCGGCGGATATCGTTATTTTATGACCTTCACAGATGATTTGAGCAGATATGGGTATATCTATTTGATGAAACATAAGTCTGAAACATTTGAAAAGTTCAAAGAATTTCAGAGTGAAGTGGAAAATCATCGTAACAAGAAAATAAAGTTTCTGCGATCTGATCACGGAGGAGAATATTTGTGTTACGAGTTTGGTCTTCATTTGAAACAATGCGGAATAGTTTCACAACTCACGCCACCTAGAACACCATAGTGTAATGGTGTATCCGAACATCGTAACCGCACTTTATTAGATATGGTGAGATTTATGATGTCTCTTACTGATTTACCGTTATCGTTTTGGGGTTATGCTTTAGACACGGCTGCATTCACGTTAAATAGGGCACCATCTAAATCCATTGAGACGACACCTTATGAACTGTGGTTTGGCAACAAACCCAAATTGTCATTTATTAAAGTTTGGGGTTGCGATGCTTATGTGAAAAAGCTTCAACCTGATAAGCTCGAATCCAAATTGGAGAAATGTGTCTTTATATATAGGATACCCAAAGGAGACTGTTGGGTACACCTTCTATCATAGATCCGAAGGCAAGACATATGTTGCTAAGAATGGATCCTTTATAGAGAAGGAGTTTCTCACGAAAGAAGTGAGTGGGAGGAAAGTAGAACTTGATGAGGTAACTGTACCTACTCCCTTATTGGAAAGTAGTTCATCACAGAAATCAGTTCCTGTGACTACTACAACAATTAGTGAGGAAGCTAATGATGATGATCATGTAACTTCAGATCAAGTTACTACTGAACCTTGTAGGTCAACCAGAGTAAGATCCGCACTAGAGTGGTACGGTAATCCGGTTCTGGAGGTCATGTTACTCGACCATGACGAACCTACGAACTATGAGGAAGCGATGATGAGCCCAGATTCCGTGAAATGGCTTGAGGCCATGAAATCTGAGATGGGATCCATGTATGAGAACAAAGTGTGGACTTTGGTTGACTTGCCCGATGATCGGCAAGACATAGAGAATAAATGGATCTTCAAGAAGAAGACTGACGCTGACGGTAATGGTACTGTCTACAAAGCTCGACTTGTTGCGAAAGGTTTTCGACAAGTCCGTCCGAATCATGTTAGCAATTGTTGCATTTTATGATTATGAAATTTGGCAAATGGATGTAAAGACTGCATTCCCGAATGGATTTCTGGAAGAAGAGTTGTATATGATGCAACCCGAAGGTTTTATCAATCCAAAGGATGCTAACAAAGTGTGCAAGCTCTAGCGATCCATTTATGGACTAGTGCAAGCATCTCGAGTTGGAATAAACGTTTTGATAGTGTGATCAAAGCATATGGTTTTATACAGACTTTTGGAGAAGCCTGTATTTACTAGAAAGTGAGTGGGAGCTCTGTAGCATTTCTAATATTATATGTGGATGACATATTATTGATTGGAAATGATATAGAATTTCTTGATAGCATAAAAGGATACTTGAACAAGAGTATTTCAATGAAAGACCTCGGTGAAGCTGCTTATATGTTGGGCATCAAGACCTATAGAGATAGATCAAGACGCTTAATTGGACTTTCACAAAACACATACCTTGATAAAGTTTTGAAGAAGTTCAAAATGGCTCCAGCAAAGAAAGGGTTCTTGCCTGTGTTACAAGGTGTGAAGTTGAGTCAGACTCAATGCCCGACCACCGTAGAAGATAGAGAGAAAATGAAAGTCATTTCCTATGCTTCAGCCATAGGTTCTATCATGTATGCAATATTGTGTACCAGACCTGATGTGTGCCTTGCTATTAGTTTAGTAGGGAGGTACCAAAGTAATCCAAGTGGATCACTGGAGAGCGGTCAAGAACATCCTGAAATACCTGAAAAGGACCAAGGATATGTTTCTCGTTTATGGAGGCGACAAAGAGCTCATCTTAAATGGTTACGTCGATGCAAGCTTTGACACTGATCCGGATGACTCTAAGTCACAAACCGGATACATATTTATATTGAACGATGGAGTTGTCAGTTGGTGCAGTTCTAAGCAAAGCGTCGTGGCTAGATCTACGTGTAAAGCGGAGTACATAGCTGCTTCGGAAGCAGCAAATGAAGGAGTCTGGATGAAGGAGTTCATATCCGATCTAGGTGTCATACCTAGTGCATCGGGTCCAATGAAAATCTTTTGTGACAATACTGGTGCAATTGCCTTGGCAAAGGAAACCAGATTTCACAAGAGAACCAAGCACATCAAGAGACGCTTCAATTCCATCCGCGATCACGTCAAGGAGGGAGACATAGAGATTTGCAAGATACATACGGATCTGAATGTTGCAGGCCCGTTAAGCCTCTCTCACGAGAAAAACATGATCAACACCAAGACTCCATGGGTGTTAGAATCATTATTGTGTAATCTAGATTATTGACTAGTGCAAGTGGGAGACTGAAGGAAATATGCCCTAGAGGCAATAATAAAGTTGTTATTTATATTTCCTTATATCATGATAAATATTTATTATTCATGCTAGAATTGCATTAACTGGAAACTTAGTACATGTGTGAATACATAGACAAACAGAGTGTCACTACTATGCCTCTACTTGACTAGCTCGTTGAATCAAAGATGGTTAAGTTTCCTAGCCATAGACATGAGTTGTCATTTGATTAATAGGATCACATCATTAGAGAATGATGTGATTGACTTGACCCATTCCGTTAGCTTAGCACTTGATCGTTTAGTTTGTTGTTATTGCTCTCTTCATGACTTATACATGTTCCTATGACTATGAGATTATGCAACTCCTGAATACCGGATGACTTAGTGTGCTATCAAACATCACAACATAACTGGGTGATTATAAAGATGCTCTACACCTGTCTCCAATGGTGTTTGTTGAGTTGGCATAGATCGAGATTAGGATTTGTCACTCCGATTTTCGGAGAGGTATCTCTGGGCCCTCTCGGTAATGTACATCACTATAAGCCTTGCAAGCAATGTGACTAATGAGTTAGTTGCGGGATGATGCATTACAGAACGAGTAAAGAGACTTGTCGGTAACGAGATTGAACTAGGTATTTAGATACCGACGATCGAATCTCGGGCAAGTAACATACCGATGACAAAGGGAACAACATATGTTGTTATGCGGTTTGGCCGATAAATATCTTCGTAGAATGTGTAGGAACCAATATGAGCATCCAGGTTCCGCTATTGGTTATTGACCGAAGATGAGTCTCGGTCATGTCTACATAGTTCTCGAACCCGTAGGGTCCGCACGCTTAACATTCGGTGACGATCGGTATTATGAGTTTATGTGTTTTGAGGTACCGAAGGTTGTTCGGAGTCCCGGATATGATCATGGACATGATGAGGAGTCTCAAAATGGCCGAGACATAAATATTGATATATTGGACGACTATGTTTGGACTTCGGAATGGTTCCGGTGAGTTCAGGCAATTACCCGAGTACCGGGGGTTACCGGAACCCCACGGGGAGTCTAATGGGCCATATGGGCCTTAGTGGAGAGAGAGGGGCAGCTAGGGCAGGCCGCGCACCCCTCCCCCTTGGGTCTGAATTGGACTAGGGAAGGGGGGGCTACGCCCCCTTTTCTTCTCCCTCTCTCCCCCTTCCTTCCTCTCCTACTCCAACTAGGGAATTGGGAATCCTACTCCCGGTGGGAGTAGGACTCCCCTTGGGGCGCGCCATGAGAGGGCCGGTGTCGGTGTCAAAACCAGCGGATCTTGGGTAGGGGGTCCTGAACTGTGCGTCTAGGCGGATGGTAACAGGAGACAAGGGACACGATGTTTTTACCCAGGTTCGGGCCCTCTCGATGGAGGTAAAACCCTACTCCTGCTTGATTGATCTTGATGATATGAGTACTACAAGAGTTGATCTACCATGAGATCAGAGAGGCTAAACCCTAGAAGCTAGCCTATGGTATGATTGTTCTTGGTCCAACGGACTAAACCCTTCAGTTTATATAGACACCGGAAGGGGCTAGGGTTGCACATAGTCGGTTACAAGGAAGGAGATCTACATATCCGTATTGCCAAGCTATCCTTCCACGCCAAGGAGAGTCCCATCCAGACACGGGACGAAGTCTTCAATCTTGTATCTTCATAGTCCAACAGTCCGGCCTAAGGTTTTAGTCCGGCTGTCCGGATGCCCCCTAATCCAGGACTCCCTCGGTAGCCCCTGAACCAGGCTTCAATGACGATGAGTCCGGCGCGCAGATTGTCTTCGGCATTGCAAGGCGGGTCCCTCCTCCGAACACTTAATAGAAAATTTTGAACACGAGGATCGTGTCCGGCTCTGCAAAACAGTTTCCACATACCACCGTAGAGAGAATAATATTTCCACAAATCTAATCTGCTGACGTATTCTGTAGTGTGACATCACACCACAGCCAAGCCTTTATTCGAATCGTTTTTTACAGCCAACCTTAGCGCGTTTCGCGAGGCGGTTTCCTTGGCACGTCTTGTCGAAGCAGAGATCGTGTTCCCTTTATTTACGGGATTCTCATTAACACGCTCGTGGGTAACCCAACCACGCCATTGATTACGGCGCTTGGGGGATAAGAGGGTTTTACCAGGCTGGTGGGGACGTATAGTTTCGTTTGCCCATATAAAGGGATAAGGATTCACCTTTTTCTACCCACGCCTTCGTCCTCCTTGCTCATCCATTCTTGCGTACTCAAGCTCCAGCGCCCAAGTCCACATCTTCCTCCTCAACCTTCTCCAGTCATGTCCGGAGCGGGAGGCAAGTGGATGGTCTCCTCCGTCACCGAGGGACACATCAAGAAGCTGAGGGGAGCCGGATACCTGTCTGAGGATATCGCACACCGGCTCCCAGATAAGGGGCAGCTCATCCCCACCCCCAGGCCCCATGAGAGGGTAGTATTCCTTACCCATTTCCTCTGCGGACTGGGATTTCCCCTTCACCCATTCGTCCGGGGGCTCATGTTCTACTACGGCCTGGATTTTCACGATCTGGCCCCGAACTTCATCCTCAACATATCGGCGTTCATCGTCGTGTGTGAGGCCTTCCTCCGCATCAAGCCCCACTTTGGCTTATGGCTGAAGACCTTCAATGTCAAACCGAAGGTGGTGGGCGGCCAGCAGGCGGAGTGCGAAGGCGCCATGGTGGGCAAAATGCCCAACATCACATGGCTCGAGGGCTCCTATGTGGAGACCATAAAGGGGTAGCAATCGGGGTGGTTCTACATCACCGAGCCACGCGGCACCACATGGCGGCGGCCCCCGAATTCCGATCCAAAATCCCCACGCGGCTCACCTCCTGGAAAGAGAAGGGCCTGCCCTGGGGTAGTCCGGTAGAGCTGACCGAACTCCAGACCTGCATCCAAAACATGGTAAACAAGAAGCTCAGGCTTGTCAACGTAGTCCAGGTCATGCTCATCCGCCGGATCCTTCCGTGTCAACAACGGGCATTCAACTTGTGGGAGTTCGTCCCGGCCCAGCACCGGACTCTGAGCGAGCTCTTCGACACGACGCACGAAGACGCCTGGAAGGCGCTGTTTAAGAGTGCTGAGGCTCCCCCTCCCCTCACCAAGGATCGCGGGCTCAGCACGCAGCGTCAAGCCGGCGCGGTAAGTTATTTTTTACCATTTATAAGGTATTCATTCTCCATAGTTTGACTATGTGCGGGATCTGAGCTCCCATGCCTTTGACAGGACTGGGTAGAGACATCCGGGCAAATCGACTGCCCGGCCCCTCTGCCCGAAGACCCTGCGAACGCTCTCCTGACGGAGATGCTAACTCCACCTCCTTACGAGGTGCCAGAGAAAAAGATCAAGAAGAAGGCCACGGGAACCCGAAAGAGTTCTCGGTGCCAGGTGTTATCGGACTCATCGTCCGATGACTCCGAGACGCACTCCTCCCGTGGAAACGAGGAGGAGGCAGATAAAGGTTCTTCCCCTCTAGCCGGGGAAGAAAAGAAAAGGAAGGCCGCCCCAACCGGGGAGGCCGGAGGCTCCAAGAGGGGAAGGACTCTCCCTCCGGACTGTTCCACCAACGCCGCCGACAGCGAAGACGAGTGGCCACCCACGGCCAAGCCCCTGGCGAAGTCGTAAGTATTCAGACGCTAGAGTAACTCATAGCATACCTTTATTGCACAACTTTTCTTAACGCCGAATATAATCATGCAGTCCGCCCCGAGCCTGCGTCGACATATCGTCGAGCGGTTCCTTGGGTTCGTCGGATGTGAATAGCTTTTCACTTCCGACCACCTCCTCTCCTCGCCCTACGGACAATGCCGAGGTATTGTCTCAAGGGGTTCCAAACCGAGGGGAGGTAGTCCTGGGGGCGCCTCAAGGCGACATCCCGGACTCCAGGCGCAAAGGGAGCAAGGCTCCCAAGGGCTCCAAGTCTGGCCCTCAGCCGAACATCACGCCGGAACCTCCAGTGGTTCCGGACTCCGTCAGGCGACCCCCTTGCAAGAGGGGCAAGCCACCCGTGCCGGTGAGCTCCGTCCATCCGAAGGCACCGGACAATTTGACGGAAGTGCTTGGAAGCGCTTACATCAACGAGGAGCACCACACTATTATGAGTGCAGTGATCAAGAAGGTTCAGTCCGCCAAGAGCGGACTGACTGAAGCCTGTGCCAGCCTTCTAACAGGCTTTGAGGTATGTATTTAATATATGAAAATATTATCGCATAGACAGTAGCCCCTGATGCTCTGTTTGGTGTTCAGGAAGAAAAGCCGAATAGAGGATCGAATAATATCTGCAGGAGTCTAATACAAGTATGTCTATATGCATATGCAGGCTTCGTTGCTGACCTCTGCCGCACTGACTGCGGAGGTCGCCGCACCGAAGCAAAACCTCGAGCGGTCCGAGGAAGAGCTCGGCCTTGCCAAGAGGCAGCTCGAGGAGAACAAAGGTAAGTAATACCTTGTGTGTATATATATATATACATATATATATATATATAAGATGTGGTTGCTAAAAATGACAGGATCATCATGGATATACCAGGGGCCACGACCGAGGTGGCGACCCTGAAGCAAGCGTCATCCGAGGCAGAAAACAAAGCGGCCACGGAGCGCACCGAGCGGGAGGTGCAGCAAGAGCTCATGGGACACGAGGCACGAGGCACGGGTGGGCGAGGTGCAGCAAGAGCTCCAGGCTCTCGTGAAAAAGCACGAGACTTTGGAGCTTGACTCGAAGACGCGAGAGTCCAAGCTTGCCACGGCCCTTGAGAGCGCCAAGCATGCCAAGGCCGAAGCCCAAAGGGCCCTCCAGGAAATTGAGGCGATGAAGAAGATAGCGGCGGGTAAGGCATTCATTATGCAAAGCAAGCATGTGAAAGTAAATTACTTGTTACTTACCCGAGTCCGGAGCTCTCCAGGAGCATTCGCAGATTTGCCCCACAGCGTGTCAGATGCCGCAAAGCACTGCCGAGCCGAGGAAGGGAGCTCTACGTAGAAGGTGTTCTGGTCTCAGTATACTAAGGCAGAACACCCTGTGCCCTTAAGCGACCAGCTGAAGCAATTGGTCGAGCTCCGTAAGGCGGCCGAACAGGCCATGAAGGGTCTTATAGTCCGGCTGTGGCCAGGAGAGGCCACGCCAGGGAGCTACTTCGGGCTGGTGAGGAGGCTTGTGGATGCCTGTCCTAGGCTTGAGGTCATCAAGCGCTCCGTCTGCATCGAGGGTGCCCGCAGGGCGCTTGCCCGTGTTAAAGTACACTGGGGCAAGATGGACGCTGAGAAGCTGGTGAAGGACGGACCACCGCAGGGCAAGGAGCATCGCCACCCTGAAATGTACTATGAGGGCATCCTAAAGGATGCCCGCCTTGTGGCGGATGAGGGTTCCAAAGATGTAATTTTTGAGTGAACTTGCTCGTGTGATCCTGTACTGATGAAAACTTGTTTCATATGCGCTATGCAATGCTTGTTTGAATTTAAAATATTACCTTCTGTACGGCTGTTTATTAAATCTGAGAGATGGCTAGTCGCCGGCTTCTGCCCCCATGCCACGAGTGCTGGGGTGTTCGGGATAAATCTGAGCACTCTTTTTCCCATTCTTGGGTCCTTCGAGGGAGGTGCTCAGCACAACGAACAAGGCAATCAGACTATAATGCTTTATCACTCTCACTTAGCCAGAGAATTCTATAATTTTAAATTTTGGCGAAGCCCCTCGTGTTCGGAAGGCCGAATTCAGGGCGCTATACACGCCTAAGCCGGACAAAGCCAACTCCTCGCTCTAAGCGGCATAAGTCTTTAGGGACTCGAGACCTCTCGAACAGCGACCAGCTCTCGCCTTATCATGACAGTCAGTTTTAGCTTTCTCTACTGAGGTGCTTAGCCCAGCTGAACCGGGGCACAATCGCAGTAGTTCTCCCAGTGCTACCTTAGCCGATATAGCGGAACGTAAGGTACCAAAACATGGGAGCCGGGCAAACCCAACTATTGACTCAAGACATGATTCGGAGCTGATGCATATAATGCTATAAGTTCGGGGTGCCGCACTTGTGAAAGTGTTCGGACTTCTCACGCCATATTATGAGGTACTTAAGCCCCTGGCGTATTGGCCGTACCAGAGTGTACGGTTGCTGGACGTCATGAATGAACATATATGCACAAAAGGAGAAGGAATAGATAATGCAGTAATAGACTAGTGCTATGCATTGTTTATTCAAAAAAGGTGCATTAAAGCAGAACGATACAAGTAGTGTGATGAGCAAAAAATGGGACTATTTGACATGTCCCCTCCAAGGGCAAGCTGCGGAATGGTATTTAAAACAGGTATTTCGCTCGTTATAGAGACCACCTGGGAGTTCCATGGTGCGACGCAGCTTTCTGCCTCCCTGGTTGTTGTATTGTGTGTTCGGCAATTATACTGCCGGACAGGGCTTCTAGAGAGTAAAGTCCTGAAAGACAGAAAAAATAACAAAGTAGGAAGCCCCTAGTGCGGTTGAGCCGCGTTTTGGGGCATGCCGTAGTCGTGCCCCTCCCCCTATGCCCATGGTATTTTCAGTGTGTAATTATGTACACGTGGCACGGATTTCGCTGTTTGGCTGGGGCTGGGGTTGGGGCCGCATTGCTATGCGAGCTCGGGACGTGCCAGGCAGTCTTGTTGCAGGTTACTCCGGGCGCGCTTGACAGCGTCCGGACGTTTGATCGCCGGACTGGAGAATTGCATTGAGAGGCTGCTTTGTGCTTCTGCTGCGAGGGCCGCAGTGTGCTCCTCCGTTCGGAGAGAGCGTTCTGTGTTTCCATTGACTGTGATGACCCCCCGAGGTCCTGGCATCTTGAGCTTGAGGTATGCGTAGTGCAGCACCGCATTGAATTTTGCGAATGGGGTTCTCCCGAGCAGTGCATGATAGCCACTGCGGAACGGGACTATATCGAAGATTAACTCCTTGCTTCAGAAATTATCCGGGGATCCGAAGACCACTTCTAGTGTGACTGAGCCTGTGCAATGGGCCTCTACACCTGGTATGATGCCTTTAAAGGTCGTTTTTGTGGGTTTAATCCTTGAGGGATCCATGCCCATTTTGCACACTGTGTCCTGATAAAGGAGGTTCGGGCTGATGCCGCCGTCCATAAGGACTCGAGTGAGGTGAAATCCGTCGATGATTGGGTCTAGGACCAACGCGGTGAATCCACCATGACGGATACTAGTGGGATGGTCCCTGCGATCGAAAGTGATCGGACAGGAGGACCATGTGTTGAACTTTGGGGCGACTGGCTCCAACGCATATACGTCCCTGAGCGCACACTTCCGCTCCTTCTTGGGGATGTGGGTTGAGTATATCATGTTCATCGTCTGCACTTGTTGGGGGAACCTCTTCTGTCCTCCGGTGTTTGGTGGTTGGGGCTATTCTTCATCGTTGCTATGTAGCCCCTTGTCCTTGTTTTTGGCATTAACTTGCCGGCCTGCTTGAACACCCAACAATCCCTGTTGGTGTGGTTGGCTGGCTTGTCGGGGGTGCCGTGTATTTGGCACGAGCGATCGAGTATACTGTCCAAACTAGACGGGCCCGGAGTACTTCTTTTGAATGGATTTTTCCGCTGACCGGGCTTGGAGCCTCTGAATCCGGCATTGACTGTCGTATCCTTTGTATTGTCGCTGTTCATGCGGCGCTTGTGTTTGTTGCGACGTGACCTGCCATTGCTGTCCTTGGTATCCGAAGTACCAGGGTTCTTTGATATGTTATTAATGCGAGCCAGCCAGCTGTCTTCTCCCGTGCAAAAGTGGGTCATGAGTGTCGTGAGGGCTGCCATAGATTTCGGCTTTTCCTGGCCAAGGTGCCGCGCAATCCACTCATCGCGGATGTTATGCTTGAAAGCTGCTAGGGCCTCTGCATCCGGACAGTCGACGATTTGATTTTTCTTGGTTAGGAACCGTGTCCAGAATTGCCTGGCGGATTCCTCTGGCTGCTGAATTATATGGCTTAGGTCATCGGCATCTGGTGGTCGCACATAAGTGCCCTGGAAGTTGTCGAGGAATACGGCTTCCAGGTCTTCCCAGCAGCCAATGGATTCTGCTGGTAGGCTGTTAAGCCAATGCCGAGCTGGTCCTTTAAGCTTGAGTGGGAGGTATTTGATGGCGTGTAGATCGTCACCACGGGCCATGTGGATATGCATGAGGTAGTCCTCAATCCATACCGCAGGATCTGTTGTACCATCATATGATTCGATATTTACGGGTTTGAAACCCTCTGGGATTTGATGATCCATTACTTCATCTGTGAAGCATAGGGGGTGTGCGGCGCCTCTGTACTGGGCTATATCACAATGCAGCTTGAATGAGTCTTGTCTGTTGTGTTCGGCCCGGCCGAATTTGCTTTTACTGTATCCGGCGTGACGGTTATCGTCTCTCGTAGTGGGGCGCCCTCGCGATCCGTAGATCGATCTTGCTTGCTTTGCTTTATCCTCCAATACGTCTCGCAGGTCTAGCGTATTTCCCCGTTCCTTGACATTTTTCTTTGAGTGGAGTCGGGGTGCAGCCTGAGCTTTTGGCTGAAATGCCTCTCTGTCGCGGCCACGAGGTGGTCGATCAGCCGCGTCATACGCTGGGGATGTAGGTTTTAATGCTTCCTCCTCTGATCGGGGTAGCGATCTGCGCTTTGGGTAGCTCTTGGAGGGGCGTTCGAGTTTGTATTCCTCGGTCGCAAGGACTTCAGTCCATCTCTCAGCTAGCAAGTCTTGATCAGGTCTAAGCTGCTGTTGCTTTTTCTTAAGGCTATTTGCCGTGGCCATAAGCCGACGCTTGAAGTGCTCTTGCTCGATGGGATCCCCAGGCACAACAAATTCGTCATCGTCGAGGCTTGCCTTGTCTTCGGATGGAGGCATGTAATTATCATTCTCTGCCTCTCCATCTGCCGCTCTCTCGAGAGGGCTGGCTTCTCCGTCCTCCTGCGCTGAATCTTGCTGCAGGGAGTTGTCGTTGTCTTCGGCACTGTCTGGAGTGTTATTATCTCCTGTGCCGATATCACTGTTTTTGCATTGGCGAGACTTAGAACGGCGCCGCTGACGCCGACGCTTGGGTGGCTTCTTGGAGGGGTCATCCTCCGTTGTCCCGTCGCCACTGCCTTCTTTGGGTGTGTCCACCATATATATATCATATGATGAGGTGGCTTTCCAGTGCCTTGTAGGCAGTGGTTCCTGTTCGTCTCCTGCATCGTCGTCCATACCGTCAATGTCTTCGGAGTCGAAGTTGAGCATGTCGGTTAAATCATCGACAGTGGCTACTAAGTGGGTGGTGGGTGGGCGGCGAATTTCTTCGTCATCCGCATCCCAATCCTACCGGACATAGTTCGTCCAGGTTTCTCCTGACAAGGAGAGGGACCTTAGTGAGTTCGGTATGTCACCGAAGGGCGAGTGCTGAAAGATATCTGCGGAGGTGAACTCCATGATCGGCGCCCAGTCGGATTCGATTGGCACGGGCGCAGGCAGTTCGGAGTCCGTGGCCGGAGAAGAATCCGGCGACTTGGATTCATGGCCCTCATGAAGGGTAAGGTCGGTATTCGGCTCGATTGCCGCTGAGACTGCGGCCTCCGGTGCGGGGTCTAGCCACCCGTCCACGGATGGCGCCATTGGCTCCGAATTGAAGGTTGGAGCGGTTGCCGGTGTGATCTCCTGAACACTGTCCGACGGTAGAGCTAAATCATGCCCGTCGTGACAGTGCGACGCACTCGGGAGGGGCTCGAATCCGGTGAAGATCAAGTCTCCGCGGATGTCGGCTATGTAGTTTAAGCTTCCAAACCTAACCTGGTGGCCAGGGGTGTAACTCTCGATCTGCTCCAGATGGCCAAGCGAGTTGGCCCGCAGTACGAAGCCGCCGAATACGAAGATCTGTCCGGGGAGAAAAGTCTTACCCTGGACTGCATCGCTATCAATGATTGAAGGAGCCATCAAGCCTAATGATGACGACACAGAGGAACTCTCAATGAAAGCACCAATGTCGGTGTCAAAACCGGCGAATCTCAGGTAGGGGGTCCCGAACTGTGCGTCTAGGCGGATGGTAACAGGAGACAAGGGACACGATGTTTTTACCCAGGTTCAGGCCCTCTCGATGGAGGTAAAACCCTACTCCTGCTTGATTGCTCTTGATGATATGAGTATTACAAGAGTTGATCTACCACGAGATGAGAGAGGCTAAACCCTGGAAGCTAGCCTATGGTATGATTGTTCTTGGTCCTACGGACTAAACCCTCCGGTTTATATAGACACTGGAAGGGGCTAGGGTTACACAGAGTCGGTTACAAGGAAGGAGATCTACATATCCGTATTGCCAAGCTTGCCTTCCACGCCAAGGAGAGTCCCATCCGGACACGGGACGAAGTCTTCAATCTTGTGTCTTCATAGTCCAACAGTCCGGCCAAAGGTTATAGTCCGGCTGTCCGGGTACCCCCTAATCCAGGAGTCCCTCAGCCGGCCCTCCCCCTCCTCCACTCCTTTATATACGGGGGAGGGGGTACCCCATGGACACACAAGTTGACAGTTGTCTTAGCCGTGTGCGGTGCCCCCTCCACAGATTCCACCTCGGTCATATTGTTGTAGTGCTTAGGCGAAGCCCTGCATCGGTAACTTCATCATCACCGTCATCACGCCGTCGTGCTGACGAAGCTCTCCCTTGACACTCACCTGGATCGAGAGTTCGTGGGACGTCACCGAGCCGAACGTGTGTAGATCACGGAGGTGTCGTACTTTCGGTACTAGCATCAGTCGAATCGTGAAGACGTATGACTACATCAACCGCGTTGTCATAACGCTTCCGCTTTCAGTCTACGTGGGTACGTGGACAACACTCTCCCCTCTCGTTGCTATGCATCACCTAGATAGATCTTGCGTGTGCGTAGGAATTATTTTGAAATTACTGCATTCCCCAACAATGCGATGGTCCTTAGCCAGATGGATCAGATCTCCGGCTGGGCGAGGTTGCAGGACGAGGCTACCAGCGTCATCCGGCAACTAGGGGAGGGCAATGCGAAGTTCCAGGCTGAGCGTGACCTGCTGAGGGCTTAGATCGCCGGAAGGGCGAAGCAGGTGGAGGAGACCGCTGCCTTGTTGCAGAGGATAGGCGTCATCGTCAAGAAACTTATGGACGAGAATGCCATGCTCCGCATCGAGCGCAACAGGCTGGTGGAGGAATTTGTGGATGCTGCCAACCAGCGTATTAAGGACATGAAACTGATGAAAGAGATCATCGCCGCTCGCTGCGAGAACTAGTCTCCGCGACCTGCAGTGCATAAAGAAAGTAGAGATCAGCGAGCCAGATCGTTGTATGCGTCTTCCTTCTTCTTTTGCCCTTGTGTATTTCGGGCATAGCCGCATGTGGCTTTTTTTAATTATCTTCCTAATTATGTAAGACAACTATTATCCACTCTCGTCGTCCTTATATATATTCATCAGTCTTGCTATAAGTTGCAGTAGATGCTATACAGGTCCGTCGGATCTTACATCAAGATCCGTGCAAAATTTTATTTTTTCTCTCTTAAATCTCAGTCAAGTGAGACATTGCCACGCCATTAAACAGAGGCTCAGGCGCCATTAATGGAGACCTTGGGATAGAGGTGGACGACAGATGGAGGTTAAAGGGCTCTCCTCCCGATAAGCACGCGCAGGGGTCTGATCGCACGCCTCCCGTACTCAAATAGCTACCCTGCATGACGTCCGCTAGCTAATAAAAAAGGGACGCGTGGCGGTACGTAAATGGTAAATAGAGCGCCCATGGTTTCAATAATACTTGTGTTTCCGATTGTAACGTGACAGCACTTGTTCCAAAAAGACTTTGTTGATTGTTAATGTGTGTGCCTTCGCAAATCGGACAGCAAAATTACCACAGCATGTTGGTGCCATGTCATGACACCAAGCCAAGTTTCATGATTTTCATGCATGTTTTGGATTTACAGGAATTAAAAAACCAAGTTTCTCAATGTTTCCAGCCGAGCCACGACGCCCAGATATTTGAATTTCATTCCCATTTCTTGCATGGGACCTAGAAATTTACCCGAGGACACACATGTGATTTTTCAACCAGCTTTGGTGCACTGGAGCATGTGCTTGTATTTCAAATTTGAATTATGCACACAAAGGTGACACGTTCCCTCTTAGAACCACGAGCCTTCTTGAGAGAAGCTCCAGTTTGCAAGAAACTTATACCAAAACTTGTTCCTATTCTACCAAAAAATTTACCACAGCATGGTAGTACCATGACATGACACCATTCCAAGTTTCATGATTTTCAGGTGTGTTTTGGATTTACAAGAATTTTAAAACCAAGCTTCTCATTGTTCTCGGCCGAGCCACGATGCCCAGATGTTTGAATTTCATTCCCATTTCTTGCATGGGACCTACAAATTCACTCGAGGACACACATGTGATTTTTCAACCAACTTTGGTGCATGGGAGCATGTGCTTGTAGTTCAAATTTGGATTATGCACATTAAATGACCGAAAAATCAATTAATTTATAAAAAAGGCCTAACGAACCTGGAATAATTCCAAAAATTAACAGGGCACTCATGTAGTTCTATGTTGCCTCTGTAAAGAAACTCAAGGGGGGCAGCGTATATTGTTTCGCACTCAAAGGTGACACGTTCCCTCTCAGAACCACGAGCCTTCTTGAGAGAAGCCCCGGTTTGCAAGAAGCTTATACCAAAATTTGTTCCTATTCGGCCATTTTTTTACCATGGCATGGTAGTACCATGACATCACACCATGCCAAGTTTCACGATTTTCAGGCGTGTTTTGGATTTACAATAATTTTAAAACCAAGTTTCTCAATGTTCTCGGCCGAGCCACGATGCCCAGATGTTTGAATTTCATTCCCATTTCTTGCATGGGACCTAGAAATTCACCCGAGGACACACATGTGATTTTTCAACCAACTTTGGTGCACGAGAGCATGTGCTTGTAGTTCAGATTTGAATTATGCACACTAAATGATCAGAAACTCAATTAATGTATAAAAAAGGCCAAACGAACCCGAAATAATTCCAAAATTTAACAGGGCACTCATGTAGTTCTATGTTTCCTCTGTAAAGAAACTCAAGGGGGGCAGCGTATATCGTTTCACACTCAAAGGTGACACGTTCCCTCTCAGAACCACGAGCCTTATTGAGAGAAGCTCTAGTTTGCAAGAAGCCTATACCAAATCTTGTTCCAAATCGGCCCAATTTTTTACCACAGCATGTTAGTGCCATGACATGACATCATGCCAAGTTTCACGATTTCCAAGCGAGTTTTGGATTTACATGAATTTAAAAACCAAGTTTCTCGATGTCCTCAGCCGAGTCACGATGCCCAGATGTTTGAATTTCATTCCCATTTCTTGCATGGGACCTAGAAATTCACCCAAGGACACACATGTGATTTTTCAACCAACTTTTGTGCACCGGAACATGTGCTTGCAGTTCAAATTTGGATTATGCACATTAAATGTCCAGAAACTCAATTAATGTATAAAAAAGGCCAAACGAACCCAGAATAATTCCAAAATTTAACAAGGCACTCATATAGTTCTATGTTGCATCTGTAAAGAAAATCTGGGGGGAGGAAGCGTATATTGTTTTGCACACAAAGGTGACATGTTCCCTCTCGGGACCACGAGGCTTGTTGAGAGAATCTACGGTTTTACAAGAAGCTTATACCAAAACTTGTCCCAATTCAGCCAAGAATTATATACATAAGAAAACAGGGTTTAGATTATCCCGAACATCTCGCCACATAGACCAATGTACTCTGATTTGAATTCAACATAAAATGGATACAAATATTTGAATTGGAGATCGTATGTTACATGTAGTTTATAGTGAAATATGATTACTGCTATATGCATGTTTTTTGTTATCAAGATAATATTTAAATGATTGTATAACTTGACAACAATTGTATTCAAATAAGGAAAATTGATTCAAATTTAGTCCATATGGTAGACGACAATATATATGTTCATAGGGTGGAGTAAAATTTTCATATATGATGGAGGACCGCAAGGTCACCTAACGATATATTCGAATTCAACATAACATAGATTCAAAAATTGAAATTCGAGATCCTCGCATTTGTAATCATATAAAAAGGGACATGACTCTTTCTTTTGGTGGGAATTGATTTGTTTTTTGTTGTTGTTGAGGGAAGTGCGACTCGATTTGGTACTGTACAGGGTAATCTTGTTCTCCCGATTTTTTTACATTTTTCTTGTAGTTTTTTCAATGACAATTGTAGCAATATAGTAAAAGGGGACATGTCTCTCTTGTGTCTTGTATGAATTGTTTTTTTTGTACACGTTCAGTTCATTCTGCCGAACAAGGAATTCGCGCCTTGTTATCCTGAAATTTTAAGCTCGAGTATCTTTTGCCTCATCTGCTTTTAAACTCCTACCTCTTCAACCCGCGCAGCGCCTTATTCTCCCGAAATTTCGACGTGCGCGAAAACTCCCTCCTCATCTGAAATCGGTCCCGCAGCCCAGAAATGTGAAATTCCCCTTCTACCCCTCAGTCGGAAATGCCGGCTCGACGTCGCGATGTCAAAACCGGTGGGCGTACGATGGTAACTTACCCTACATTTTTGACAAGCGCGTCCCTAAGCCATGGCTCCCTCTTACCTTCCCCTTCGTCCCCCATTCGTACACCGAGGCCGCCAAAACCCACGAAACCCCATGCTCCTCGGTCGGCCTTCCGACCGCCGCCCAGCCAGAGACTCTTCCCCGACGACGTCGTCCACCGCAACAGCTCGCCGTCCCTCATCCACCGCACCGGATGAGGATCCATCGTCGATATCATCGTCCCGCTAGATCAGCCACCCTGTCCTCCACCTCCAAGGAGCTGCCCCGACGTTTGTCTCGTCTATCGCGCCACCTACATCCCCACGGCACCGTCTTGACCTACCCCACCGAAACTGCAACACCATCACCAATTCCTCCGATGAAGCCGAGGCCAACTCGGCGCCGCCAAGGAGGTTCTGCAGTCACCGCTGCATTTTATCTTTTATTCGATCTCACGGGGCTGCCGGTTCTCGATACCGAGCAGCCATGGCGGGTCTCCATCGACGGCGCCGTCGCCGGCCACTTCATCCACGACGTCTCTCCCCCATGTCGTTGCTTCCTCGGCGGCCACTTCGTGTTGCTGCTCTGCTCTGCTATTGCTGCCGGTCGCGCTACTGCTCTGCTCTTGCTCTCATTCGTGCTGCTTCTCTGCTCTTACTCTCGCTCACGCTGCTGCTGCACGACCTCCGGCAGCTACAGGAGTTGCTGCTTTAGCACTCGCTTGCGGTTCTGCTGCACGACTTGCTCTCTGCTAGTGCATTCCCTGCTCGAGCGTTGATGACCCACAAGTATAGGGGATCTATTGTAGTCCTTTCGATAAGTACGAGTGTCGAACCCAACGAGGAGCAGAAGGAAATGACAAGCGGTTTTCAGTAAGGTATACTCTGCAAGCACTGAAATTATCGGTAACAAATAGTTTTGTGATAAGATAGTTTGTAACGGGTAACAAGAAATGAAAGTAAATAAGGTGCAGCAGGATGGCCCAATCCTTTTTGTAGCAAAGGACAAGCCTGGACAAACTCTTATATAGAGAAAACCACTCCCGAGGACACATGGGAATTATCGTCAAGCTGGTTTTCATCACACTCATATGATTCGCGTTCGTTACTTTGATAATTTGGTATGTGGGTGGACCGGTGCTTAGGTGATGTCCTTTATTGGACAAGCATCCCACTTATGATTAACCCCTATTGCAAGCATCCGCAACTACAAAAGAAGTATTAAGGTAAACCTAACCATAGCATGAAACATATGGATCCAAATCAACCCCTTACGAAGCAACTCATAAACTAGTGTTTAAGCTTCTGTCACTCTAGCAACCCATCATCTACTTATTACTTCTCAATGTCTTCCTCTAGGCCCAAACAATGGTGAAGTATCATGTAGTCGACGTTCACATAACACCACTAGAAGAGAGACAACATACATCTCATCAAAATATCGAACGAATACCAAATTCACATGACTACTAATAGCAAGACTTCTCCCATGTCCATAGGAACAAAAGTAACTACTCACAAATCATATTCATGTTCATAATTAGAGGGGTATTAATATGCATAAAGGATCTGGACATATGATCTTCCACCAAATAAACCAACTAGCATCAACTACAAGGAGTAATCAACACTACTAGCAACCCACAGGTACCAATCTGAGGCTTTGGGACAAAGATTGGATACAAGAGATGAACTAGGGTTTTAGAGGAGATGGTGCTGGTGAAGATGTTGATGGAGATTAACCCCCTCCCGATGAGAGGATCATTGGTGATGACGATGGTGATGATTTCCCCCTCCTGGAGTGATGTTTCTCCAGAAGAACAGCTCCACCAGAGCCCTAGATTGGTTCCGCCAAGGTTCCGCCTCGTGGCAGCAGAGTTTCTTCCCGAAAGCTTGCTTATCATTTTTTCTCGGACGAAAGACTTCATATAGCAGAAGATGGGCACCGGAGGCCTGCCAGGGGGGCCCACGAGGCAGGGGGCACGCCCAGGGGGTAGGGCGCGCCCCCACCCTCGTGGCCAGGGTGTGGGCCCCCTCTGGTACTTTCTTTTGCCAGTATTTTTTATTAATTCGAAAAATAACTCCCGAGAAGTTTCAGGACTTTTGGAGCTGTGCAGAATAGGTCTCTAATATTTGCTCCTTTTCCAGCCCAGAATTCCAGTTGCTGGCATTCTCCCTCTTCATGTAAACCTTGTAAAATGAGAGAGAATAGGCATAAGTATTGTGACATAACGTGTAATAAAAACCCATAACTCAATAAATATCGATATAAAAGCATGATGCAAAATGGACGTATCAACTCCCCCAAGCTTAGACCTCGCTTGTCCTCAAGCGGAAGCCGATATCGAAAAATATGTCCACATGTTTAGAGATAGAGGTGTCGATAAAAATAAAATACGGACATGAGGGCATCATGATCATTCTTATAACAGCAACATATATATATTGTCATATGATCTCTTATGCTCAAGTAATAATCTATTCACAATGTAAAGTATGAATCAGAAACTTCATTGAGAACCAACAAACTATAATCTCGGTCATTGAAGCAATTGAAATTTATCATAACATCGGAAAGAGTCAAAATAAGAGCTTTTCAGCAAGTCCACATACTCAACTATCATTTAGTCTTTCATAATTGCTAACGCTCACGCAATACTTATGGGTATGGAGTTTTAATCCTACACAGAGAAAGATAGAGCCTTATAGTGTTGTCTCCCAACCTTTTACCTAAAGGGTAATGTCAACAATAATAATTCATGCTAACTTACATCGGGTTGGATATATGAAAGTGCGTTATATTGACTAGAGAGGGGTGAATAGGCGATTTTTATGAAATTCTTCACTGAGGAATTTGCTTGTGAGGAAATTCCTTAGCGAAGAACTACTAGCAGCGGAGTAAGTACTCAGATGAAAACATAAGAGAATACACGCATAGTCGTCATGATGAAATGAAGACAAACACAGAGTACAGAAAGCGTAAACACAGGATAACACTAGATGAAGACAAACAGACTGAAGAAATTGAAGTGAGGAAATTGAGAAAGTCTTCAGTCAAAGTCTTCAAACACAGATATGATAAACAAGCAGCACAATACTGAGGAAATGAAAGAGTTGATGAAATGGAACCAGTAAGCTTGGTGAAGACAATGATTTGGTAGACCAGTTCCAACTGCTGCCTCAGTTGTACATCTGGTTGGAGCGGCTGAGTATTTAAACTCGAGGACACACAGTCCCCGACACCCAGTCCTGAGCACGCAGCTCGGGACACCCAGTCTTCACCGTATTCTCCTTGAACTAAGGACACACAGTCCTCGTCCAATCACTCGTGGTAAGTCTTCAGGTGACTTCCGAACCTTGACAAACTCGGTCACTCGGCGATCCACAATTCCTCTTGGATGCTCTAGACCATGATGCCTAACCGTCTGGAAGAAGCACAGTCTTCAAAGGTAACAAGCATCGGATCCACACAGGATCAATCTCTTCAGTGATGCTCAATCACTTTGGGTTTGGGTTTGGATTTTCCTCACTTGATGATTTTCGCTCAAAGTCCTCGGAGGATGGGATGCTCTCAAATGACAAGTGTCAGTTTATCGCGGAGTAGCCAACCAGCTAGTGGTTGTAGGGGGCGGCTATTTATAGCCTAGGGAGCAGCCCGACATGATAATACATAAATGCCCTTCAATGATATGACCGTTGGATGGATAAGATATTTTGGGACAGCTAGCGCGTAGCACAGCAACGGTCGGAAATTTGAGGTACAAATTCCTCAGGGCTATCATGTTCCTCAATGTGTAGGCCATTCGCACTGGCGAATTCCTAACTCCTCAGTCAGAGCAAAGTCCTAAGTGACTAGAAGAACTGCGTCTCTGTCACTGAAGAAATTGACTGAACTGTATGAGATTTCCAATGGCTTCACTCGAAGGGATTGGTAGGTGTAGGATTTGAGTTGAGCATCAAGTGAAAATTTTCTCCTTAGTATTTCCTCGACCCACTTTAACAGTACGGTGTTTCCTATGACTCAAGAAAGAGAAAATGATACTACGAAAACAAAAGTCTTCACGCTTCATGTTCCTCAAATGATAACCAAGTCTTCAAGGTCACACCAATTTCTTCACTTTCAAAGTCTTCGGAAAGTCTTCAGAAATTCTTCAGAATAACAAAGTCTTCAGTCGAAGAACTTCATTTTTAGGGGTCGACTTTCTCTGTAAATATCAAACTCCTCATAGACTTATAGACCTGTGTGCACTCATAAACACGTTAGATCCTTAACCTATAAGTCTTCAATACACCAAAATCACTAAGGGGCACTAGATGCACTTACAATCTCCCCCTTTTTGGTGATTGATGACAATATAGGTTAAGTTTTCAACGGGGACAAATATATGAAGTGTAAATACTGATATTGAGGAATTTGATTACAAGATATAGAAGAACTCCCCCTGAAGATGTGCATAGTGAGGAATTTGCTTTTGAAGCAATGCACATTTGAAGAGTTGAATCATGGAGATCTCCCCCTATATCTTGTAATTCATACACGCATTTGATATATAATATGAAGAATTTGAAATGCATGATGAAATATGGTGCCTGATGTAATTCAGCATGCGTGCAATAATATTAACGAGGAATAAGCATGCCGAATAGTGCATCAAAAGTATCAGAGCACAGTGCAACAAAAGTATCAGAGCACCATCGGGTTTAAGATTACAACTCGATCCAATAAAGTTTTAGAAGAATGAGAATTGTAACTTAGCAAAAAAAACGATATAATAGACCAATAGACCCGCTTGAAGACTAACTCAAATTTCTCCCCCTTTGTCATCAAATGACCAAAAGGATCGAAACTGAGGACTAACGCTCTTGAGGATAATCATGATGATGAAGGAGAGCCAGCGTTGTTGGGGTCGGTTGTTGAAGTAGGTCATGCCGCAGTGTCGTCCAAGTCTTCATTTTCATCAGTCTCACGTGATGAAGAATATAAGCTGGCCACCAAAGAAGGAACCTTGACCTTCTTGAATTTATTCGGAGGAGGTGCAGACCAGTCAAATGCTTCTTTGAGACCCATGTTCTTCAAATCATCAGCACTGTAAACTTGAGACAGAACAGCCCAGGTGCGATTGAGGGTTTCATGAAGGTAGTAGTGGTTTTTCTTCACTGCATTATGTGTTGCATTCATGTTGTGAAGAATTGAACCAAACTGACGCTTGACCCATTTGTGATTGCGATCAACCTTCTGATGAAGACTGAGGAGTAACTCACGATCAGTCATCACCCTGGGTGTTGTGGCTTGAGGATTTGGATTGGCATTGTTGGCAGCAGAGTCATGTGTGGCAGAGTCATCATTGGTGGAGTAAGATGCAGCCTTGCGAAATTGACCATCCAATGGACGAATGCCTTCATCTATCACAGCAGTTGCCTTGCCCTTTCCATCAGCTGAGGAAAATGTCCTTTTGAGGACTTCAATAGGAGGCAAGTAGCTGGAGTGGTTCAAAGTGTCAGCTTTGTAATTGAGTGAAGAACTTGTCCTGATGAATCTCATAATCCATGGCGCATAAGGCTTCAGCTCAAATGATGACATGGCAATATTGGCCAGAGTCCTCATGAAGAAATCATGGAAGTTGACGGGAACGCCATGACAGATGTTGAAAAGCATATTCTTCATGATGCCAACGACTTCTTCATCATTTGAGTCGTGGCCTTTGATAGGACTCATTGTCTTCGACAGAATGCGATAGACAGTCCACGGCACATACAACAATTCCTTGACGAGGAAATTGGTTCGAGGGGCCTGCCCTGGCTTCAAAGGCTTCATCAGCACTTGCATATAGTGATTTGAAAGCTTAGGTTCGTTGTAAACACAACGTGCATCTTCAAGGGGAGGACTTAGAGGAAGGGCATGAAGCAATTCAGACGCGGGTGCCTTGTAATGTGTGTTCTCAGCCATCCAGTTCAGAACCCATGAATTCACATCTTCAGAGTTGCCGGTGATGTGCAGCGTTGCGTAGAACTGAAGAATGTGTTCTTCATTCCAATCACAGATGTCAGTGCAGAAATTGAGTAGCCCAGCGTCGTGAAGAACACTGAGGACTGGCGTGAAGCATGGCAAAGACTCCATATCCACGTGAGGAATATGTGCATGGTCGAAGACTTTGTCTTTGTTGAACAACATTGAGGAATAGAAGTTGGCTTGACTAGCTGTCCAGAAACGCCTCTTCCTTATGCGAGCAGAGTCATAAGGGTTGTAATCTGTGAAGAATACATGCTCGCCAAAGAAGTCTTCAGCCTTGAACTTTTGTTTCCTTGAGAACGGATCCTTTGGCTTTGGCAGAGGAGTGTCAGTGAGTTGCATCACTACCTCGGGAATCGCGATCTCAGGTTCTTCAGGCTGAGGAATTTCTGGTTCCTCCTCAGGTGCAGTCACATTTTCAGCAGCAGCAGTAGTTTCTTCAGCACTAGTGGCTGGAATTTCTTCATGCACAGATGCAGTGGGATGAGTTTCTTCAGAGCCCATCGGAACAGTTGGTGCAGGGGAGTGAGGAATTTGCTGCAGTGGGATGAAGAGTGGAGAATTGGGATGCTGACTTTCCCAAAAGTCATCATTCATCACTGGAGTTGTGCTTCCAATGTCCACATCTTCATCTTCCAATTCTTCAACACCAGCCTCTTCAGCAGTAAACTGAGGCATTGGTGATGAGACCACTGGGGTTGAAGGGATTCCATCCACTTCAATTTCTTCATCAATCTGCTCTGAGGAAGCAGCAGATTGAGTTAATTCATCTGATCCACTTGGGATCTCATAGTCTTCACCAAAAGGAACAAGGTCCTTTGATGGCATGGTTGAGATCGGAACAGCATCAATAGGATTGTCAAACAAGCTGGTCATCGGCTTCATCTTCTTTGGAGCTGAAGATTCTGAAGCTTTTGATGCTTTCCTTTTCTTCACTGCAGCTCGCTCTGCAGCCTTGGTCTTCTTCACATCTGATGCAGATGGAAGGATAGGAATTGGTGTAGGCGCAGGTGGAGCTGAGGAATCTGGTTGAATTTCCTCAGGCGCAACTGATGCAGTTGCCCTGACTTTTTCAGTTTCTTCAGGCGCGCCACTAGTAGATGCCCTGGCAATTTCTTCAGCGGCTGGAATGGAGTCATCAGCCCTGGAACTAGCATTTTCTTAAGCAGCCTGAAAATCATCAGCGGTGCTGGCATGTTCTTCAGTTGGCTGTGCTGAAGGTTCAACTTGAGGAATTTCTTGTTGCGATGGGGCTGCAACATTTGTGAATTTCTCAGTCAGTTTTACAAACCTGACTTTTGCTCCTTTCCAGTCAGCATAGTATGCATCAAATTCATCGCTGAGGGTTTTGATGTCAGCCTGCATCTTGATGAGTTCTTCAGGTTTCATCATGACAACATTTTTCCTCAGCAGTTTCTCTTTCCTGTACTGTGATTTCTTGATCTGCCTGGCCCTATCATACTTCCATTTTTCTTCTTGAATGAAATGTGTCAGCATGTGACTTTGGCCAGGTGTCAACTTGAAGTCAGGCATAGGTGTGTTGGGATCCTTATGCCAGAGCTCAATGTAATCGAGGATCGCCCTTGGATCCAGTAGCAGTGGCATAGGTGTGCCTTTGGCTCTAGCGGCCCTTTCTTGTCGGTCTCTGATGATTTCTGCAAGTTCTTCTTCATCAGCTTCATCTTCGTCAGATGGTACATTGAAGACTACCTGCTTCTTCTTAGGACTTGGGCGAGTACCGCGTCCAGCAGTAGCCTTTTTCTTCAGCAGAGAGGGTCCAACTGAGGAACTTGGTGCAGCTGAGGAACTTGCTGAGACACCAGAGGCAATAGAGATGCCTACAGTCCTTTGGCACGTGGCAGGATGCGCAGGTGCTGAGGACTTTGTCGGAACAGCCGAGGACTTGGTCGGAAGTGCTGAGGATTTCGGAGGAGCAGGGGCAGCTTGAGGAATTTGCCTTGAAGATTTTGAGGTTTCTGGCCGTGAGGGCGCAGCTGAGGGTGAAGCACTTGACTTTCGAGCGGGCTTCTTAGGCATAGATTTCTTCAGTTTGACAGAGGCCTCAGTGGGAGCAGCAGCAGCAGAATCTTCATTGAATTTCTTCACTGCTTCTCTGGCTTGCTTGGCCAACTTGGCTTGGCGCTTTGCCCATTCCTCAGGAAAGTCCTCACCGCGTTTGACGCTAGTGGGATCAGCCACTTGGCCAGGTGCCAATGAGGCTCTTGGGCATGGAGGGTTTAGAGCGAATTTCTTCATGTACTTTGGAGTAACATATCTGTACTCCCTCCATTCTCTTGCCCATCTCCGTTCAATCCTCTGAATGCGCACCTTGCGCTGATTTTTATCTTCTTTGCCAAACTTGGCTTCATCAGGCGTGTAGTAATCTTTATAAATGTCCACAGGGATTTCAAAAGCAGTCATGACCTCGGGCTTCTTTCCTCCTTTCTATGGCCTTTTACCGTCAGCCATTTTCTTCAGTTGAGGAATTTGAACAATCGAATTCTTTGAAGAAGTGTGCAACTTTTCTTCAAGGAATGCTGCAAATGAGTTAAGTTGATGAGAACCTAGTGATTCAGCAGCGGACATGTGTACTTGTGAACAGAGTATAGTTGCGAGGAATTTGGAGAGGTCATATGCGTTCTCAGAGGGTTTTTCAAAAAGAACAAGTTTGAGGAATTTGACCAGATGCGTCTTGAAGAATTTCACTAAGCGCACTATATCTTAGGTTCCAGAGTTGTATAGATCGAAGATCCACACAATTGAGGAATCTTGAAGAAAATGATGCTTAGGGAAATGAATCAAGAACAGATGACATGTGAGGTGTTTTGTGTGTGAGGATTTGAAGAATAAAACACCTTTGAAGATTTTGTAGAAAAATTTTGAATCAAAGAGGGCAGTAAAAGTAACTTTTAATTACCCTGAATGAAGAACGCGATGAACAGAGAGGTGAAACAGTGAAGTTTGTCGATGTAGATCTTCCACGCCCTAACTTGGCGGAGGAAGACGTTTACGGCGGCGGCGGAGGTGAAGATTTCTGCGGTCGGCGCGAGTACGCGGCGACGAGGTCGAGGCAGTGAAGCTCTTCCTCACCGGCAACGATGGAGTAGCGGCGGCGCTAGGGTTTGAGAAGCTCGAGCGGGAGAGAGAGATCGAGCGGAGTAAAAGAAGTGAGGAAGGGGCGAGGGGTATTTATAGAGGCAGTGAAAAAACTGTTCGCCCGAAGATTTAGGACGAACGTGCCCCTGACCATTCTCCTTCTCACGACATGTGTCACCCACGTACTGTGTAGTGGAGATCGTGTAAGATCGTGGGTGAATAGAATAATGCATCGTGGGATGCGGAACGATTTGAGCGGCAAAACCGAAAATTTGGATAATTAGTTTTAACGTTCCGTTCGCAATTTCTTCAGCTGACAAGGACACAATGAAGATTTTGAATGAGTTTCAAATAGAACGCACATGAAGAATTTGTGAATAGATTGGATTGACTATAGCATAGAGGGGAAGGGTCCGATCACATTCACTTAGCAGAAAAATCAACTTGAAGAAATAGCTATAAGTGAATGCTGTAGAGGACATAAACTCATATATATATATATATAGCCAATGAAGAAAAATGACGGCACAAGTGAAGATTTTGCAAGTTGAAGAATTTGAACAACTGAGGAATTTCAAAACTGAGGAAAAACTCAAATTTAAGATTTTCAACTTTTGTGGTGGCGTGACCCACCGTATAAGAATGATGATTTCAGACATCGCGTACAATTGTCGTAGGGTTCTGAGAATCAAATTCTTCATTAATTTCTTCACACTTAGAGTGTTATTGTTCATTGATTGAAGAAAAACATTTCTTCATGTGTTGCACATCTAAGTCATCAATTTTGCATAAGTGTTAGGATGTGTGCCTTTTCAAAGTACATTCGAAGACTCTAAGATATTTAGCTCACACCACAACTTGCTAAATCTCTTCTCATCCAAGGGCTTAGTGAAGATATCAGCTAACTGTTCTTCAGTCTTCACATGCTCAATAGAAATGTCGCGCTTCAACACATGGTCACGAAGAATATGATGATGAATCTGAATGTGCTTTGTCTTCGAGTGCTGAACTGGGTTGTGAGCAATCTTGATGGCACTCTCATTGTCACAGAGGAGAGGCACATTCTTCACGTTGACGCCATAGTCCTTGAGTGTTTGCTTCATCCATAGCAGTTGAGCACAGCAAGAACCAGCAGCAATGTACTCAGCTTCAGCAGTAGACAGTGATACATAGTTATGTTTCTTCGAGGACCAACAGACCAAGGATCTTCCGAGGAAATGACAAGTACCAGATGTTAACTTGCGGTCCACATGGTCACCAGCATAGTCAGAGTTAGAATATCCAATGAGATCAAAATCCGAGCCCTTGGGATACCATAATCCTAGTGTTGGTGTGTGAGCTAGATATCGTAGAATATGCTTCACAGCCTTATGGTGTGATTCCTTCGGTGCAGCTTGAAATCGTGCACACATGCAAACACTAAGCATTATATCTGGCCTAGATGCATATAAGTACAATAAAGAGCCAATCATGGAGCGGTATACCTTATGATCGAAGTCAATACCATTTTCATCAGTGCATACATGACCATTTGTGGGCATAGGAATTTTGATGCCTTTGCAATCTTGCATGCCGAATTTCTTCAGGACATCCTTGAGGTATTTCTCCTGAGATATGAATATGCCATTGCGCTGTTGACGAATTTGAAGACCTAAGAAGAATTTCAACTCTCCCATCATAGACATTTGATATTCTTCACTCATCATATAGGCAAATTCATCACTATAACGTTGGTCAGTACAGATGATATCATCAACATATATTTGGCACACAAACAGTTCACCATCATAAGACTTAGTAAAAAGAGTGGGATCGAGTGAACCGGGTGTGAAGCCTTTCTTCATGAAGAATTCCTTCAATGTATCATACCACGCCCGTGGGGCCTGCTTGAGGCCATAGAGGGCCTTGTTAAGTCTGAAGACTTTGTCAGGATGTTTTGGGTCTTCAAAACCTGGGGGTTGAGCAACATATACTTCTTCCTCAAGCTTACCATTGAGGAATGCACTTTTCACATCCATTTGATATAAGATGATATCATGATGTTTAGCATAGGCAAGCAAAATGCGAATAGCCTCAAGTCTAGCAACAGGCGCAAAAGTTTCATCGAAATCAACTCCTTCAACCTGTGTGTAGCCTTGAGCTACTAGTCGTGCCTTATTCCTCACCACAACACCATTTTCATCTTGCTTGTTGTGGTAGATCCACTTTGTGCCAATGATGTTATGCTTGCGAGGATCGGGACGATTGACTAGTTCCCAGACGTTGTTGAGCTTGAACTAATGTAATTCTTCTTGCATGGCCTGAATCCACTCAGGCTCCATAAATGCTTCATCTACCTTAGTGGGCTCTGTGATAGAGACAAAAGCAAAGTGCCCACAAAAGTTAGATAAATGTGAAGCTTTTGAGCGTGTGAGAGGACCTGGTGCTCTAATGTCATTGATGATCTTCTCAACTTGCACTTCTTTTGCAACGCGAGGATGAGCTGGTTGTCGTTGAGGAATTTGATCAGCATTTTCTTCAGCATCAGTTTCCTCAGCATTTTCTTCAGGTGCATCAGCTCGACGTTCTTCATGTTCTGGAATGAATTCTTCAGCAGATTCTTCAGTAGGAATGACATCTTCTGTAGCCTTGTGCTTGATAGAATCCTCAGGTGCTGGTTCATCTAACACAGAAGGTAGGTGCTCTCTTTGCGAGCCATTAGTTTCATCGAACCGCACATCTACAGTTTCAACAATCTTGTGAAGAACATTGTTGAAGACTCTGTAGGTGTGCGAGTCCTTTCCGTAACCAAGCATAAAACCTTCATGTGCTTTTGGTGCAAATTTAGAGTTGTGATGAGGATCTCTAATCCAGCATTTAGCACCGAAGACTTTGAAATAACTCACATTGGGTTTCTTGTCAGTGAGGAGTTCATAGGCAGTCTTCTTGAAGAATTTGTGAAGATATACTCTGTTGATGATGTGGCACGCAGTATCAATTGCATCAACCCAGAAACGACGAGGGGTTTTGTACTCATCGAGCATAGTGCAAGCCATCTCAACAAGAGTCCTGTTCTTGCGCTCCACGACGCCATTCTGTTGAGGAGTATAAGGAGAGGATAACTCATGAGTAATACCAAGTTCATCAAGATATTCATTGAGACCCGAATTCTTGAAGTTAGTGCCATTGTCACTTCTGATGTGCTTGATCTTCACACCAAAGTTGGTTGAAGCCCTCGAGGAAAATCGTTTGAAGACTTCCTGCACTTCATGTTTGTAAGAGACAAGGTGTACCCATGTGTAACGAGAGTAATCATCAACAATAACAAAGCCATATTGAGATGCTTCATTTGAAACAGAGGAATAGTGATTAGGACCGAAGAGATCCATGTGAAGCAATTCGAATGGTCGAGTAGTGGTCATGATGGTCTTTGCTGGATGCTTGGCCTTGGTCATCTTTCCAGCTTCACAGGCACCGCATAAGTGATCCTTGAGGAATTTGACATTCTCAATGCTAATAACATGCTTCTTCTTTGCAAGCGTGTGCAAATTCATCATGCCTGCATGACCAAGTCGTCGATGCCATAGCCATCCTTCTAAAGCTTTTGCAAGTAGGCACACGGCTGGTTGTGAATCTGCAGAGAAATCAACAATATACAAGTCTCCTCTCCTAAAGCCTTCGAAGACTTTGGAATTGTCAGCTTCCATAATCACAACACAACGATACTTGCCAAAGACAACAACCATATCAAGATCACAAAGCATTGAGACACACATAAGGTTGTATCCTAAGGACTCAACAAGCATGACTTTGTCGATGTGTCGATCCTTTGTGATAGCAACTTTACCTAGACCCAATACCTGACTTTTGCTTTTATCAGCGAAGATGATATGCTTCAGATGCGATGACGATAAGGGAGCATCCATCAACAGATTCCTGTCACCAGTCATGTGATTTGTACATCCACTGTCAAGTACCCACTCAGTGGCTTTGGGTTGATCATCCTGCAGATGAATTAGTGCAACTTACGAACTCATATACTTCAGCAGTGAAGAATATGATATCACAATTCATCAGATCAATCTCATCAAGTAGTAAGACAAATAAAGCAGTAGGAGGACGTGTGAAATGAAAGTTCATTTCATCATGGTTAGCCTGCGTCCTTTCAGGCACTTTGTCAGGTCCCCAGCAAATTCTTCAGACGTTACAGTACGTCTGGAGACCTGACCCTGCATAAGAGATTAGTTCTTTTTCTTCACCACCCACATCTGAAGGGGTGGCAAAGAGTTCATCACTCTGCAAGCTCCATATGAGAATGGTGGCATAGCGGCCAAACCATTACGTTTCACATAAGAGGGGTTAGGGTAAGCATATGAATAAGCAGAGAAATTCTTCGAGGACTTATGAACATAATAATTTGAAGAATAATGCTCATATTCATAGCCCTTGGCTCTTCCCTGCGAAACAGAGTTGCTAGCACGATGATGTTCATATGAGGACTTTGATCCATGTGAGGAATTTGATCCCCTTGAGGAATTTGGTCCGTATGAGGACTTGGATCCATATGAAGAATTTGGTCCATATGAAGAATTTGATCTGGGGTTCCTATTCTTCACAGGTGGTGTCATGAGGAAATTCACCTGAAGACTTTCAAGGCACCTTTTGGGAACCCAGATTTTCTTCCTAGGGCAACCATTCCTGCAATTAGTGCCAACATATCTAGCAAATACTTCACCATTCTGATTTTTGAACAGTTTATAGTTGGAGTCAAATGACTCATCAGAAGAATGAGAAGATTCACATGTATAGCCAGATAAATTAGATGGATCAACTGGAGGTCCCTTTGCAGCAACCCATGAGGTTTTGGGGTACTGCTCAGGCTTCCAATATGTACCATCAGCATTGAGTTTCCTCTCAAAGGCAATACCCTCTTTCCTAGGGTTCCTGTTGAGGATCTGCTTTTTAAGCACATCACAAAGAGTCTGATGCCCTTTGAGGCTTTTGTACATGCATGTCATGTACAATTCCTTCAGCCCTGCATCGTCAGTGATACTAGCAATGTCCTCAGATGAGGAATTAGTGATAGCAGAGACAGGTGAAGAATTTGTAACATTAGAAGCATTTGAACATTCAGGTGAAGAATTAGCAGATTCTTGTTCAATGCATTTTAAACATGGAGGAATAAATTCTTCCTAAGCGGCACTGATTTGTTGAGCAAGCAATGAATCACGCTCCTTCTGAAGATCTTCATAACTCACCCTTAGCTTCTCATGGTCAGATAAGAGAGAGTTAAGCTGATCTTGAAGGGAGTCATACTTAGAATGAAGTCTCTGAAGACTTTCAGCTAAAGCTTTTGACTGATCCATTTCTTCACCCAACATATCATCGCTCTTACTAAGCATGTTGTGAGCCTTTTCCAAGGCCTTTTGTTGTTTAGTGGCAATGCAAACAAGCTTAGTATAACTAGGTCCAAAATCATCATCAGATTCATCATCACTAGACTCGGATGAGGAACATTCGGTTACCTTGGCACCGTTTGCCATGAGGCATGGTGCAGAAGATGATGATTCTGGTTCGGAAGTCATCGTTTTGAGAGATTCCTTGAAATCTTCAAACCAGGGATCATGACAAGTACAATGACCCTCATAGACATCAGAGATTCAGTCCCAGATAAGCTTCGCATTGCAAAGATGCATGACGCGCCTGAATTCATCTCTGGACAGGCAAGAACAGATGATATCCTTTGCCATGATGTCAAGTCGAGTGTACTTGTGAATATCATCAGCGTTCGCCATCTTGCATAGATCGGTAAGACCAATCTCAATGACGGTCCACAGTTTGTTGTTCATCGTCATGAGGCGCTTCTTCATCATGGCCTTCCACTTAGGATATTAATGGCCATCAAAGATGGGGCATGCCACTTTCTTCATACCTGCGGTCGACATAACTAAAACTCCAGGCGGTTAAACCAAAATCACACAGAACAAGGGAGAACCTTGCTCTAATACCAATTGAAAGTGCGTTATATCGACTAGAGGGGGGTGAATAGGCGATTTTTATGAAATTCTTCACTGAGGAATTTGCTTGTGAGGAAATTCCTTAGCGAAGAACTACTAGCAGCGGAATAAGTACTCAGATGAAAACATAAGAGAATACACGCATAGTCATCATGATGAAATGAAGACAAACACAGAGTACAGAAAGCGTAAACATAGGATAACACTAGATGAAGACAAACAGATTGAAGAAATTGAACTGAGGAAATTGAGAAAGTCTTCAGTCAAAGTCTTCAAACACAGATATGATAAACAAGCAGCACAGTACTGAGGAAATGAAAGAGTTGATGAAATGGAACCAGTAAGCTTGGTGAAGACAATGATTTGGTAGACCAGTTCCAACTGCTGTCTCAGTTGTACATCTGGTTGGAGCGGCTGAGTATTTAAACTCGAGGACACACAGTCCCGGACACCCAGTCCTGAGCACGCAGCTCGGGACACCCAGTCTTCACCGTATTCTCCTTGAACTAAGGACACACAGTCCTCGTCCAATCACTCGTGGTAAGTCTTCAGGTGACTTCCGAACCTTGACAAACTCGGTCACTCGGCGATCCACAATTCCTCTTGGATGCTCTAGACCATGACGCCTAACCGTCTGGAAGAGGCACAGTCTTCAAAGGTAACAAGCGTCGGATCCACGCAAGATCAATCTCTTCAGTGATGCTCAATCACTTTGGGTTTGTAGGTGTTTGGGTTTGGGTTTGGATTTTCCTCACTTGATGATTTTCGCTCAAAGTCCTCGGAGGATGGGATGCTCTCAAATGACAAGTGTCAGTTTCTCGCGGAGCAGCCAACTAGCTAGTGGTTGTAGGGGGCGGCTATTTATAGCCTAGGGAGCAGCCCGACATGATAATACATAAATGCCCTTCAATGATATGACCGTTGGATGGATAAGATATTTTGGGACAGCTAGCGCGTAGCACAGCAACGGTCGGAAATTTGAGGTACAAATTCCTCCGGGCTATCATGTTCCTCAATGTGTAGGCCATTCGCACTGGCGAATTCCTAACTCCTCAGTCAGAGCAAAGCCCTCAGTGACTAGAAGAACTGCGTCTCTGTCACTGAAGAAATTGACTGAACTGTATGAGATTTCCAATGGCTTCACTCGAAGGGATTGGTAGGTGTAGGATTTGAGTTGAGCATCAAGTGAAAATTTTCTCCTTAGTATTTCCTCGACCCACTTTAACAGTACGGTGTTTCCTATGACTCAAGAAAGAGAAAATGATACTAGGAAAACAAAAGTCTTCACGCTTCATGTTCCTCAAATGATAACCAAGTCTTCAAGGTCACACCAATTTCTTCACTTTCAAAGTCTTCGGAAAGTCTTCAGAAATTCTTCAGAATAACAAAGTCTTCAGTCGAAGAACTTCATTTTTAGGGGTCGACTTTCTCTGTAAATATCAAACTCCTCATAGACTTATAGACCTGTGTGCACTCATAAACACGTTAGATCCTTAACCTATAAGTCTTCAATACACCAAAATCACTAAGGGGCACTAGATGCACTTACAATATATATATATATATATATATATATATATATATATATATATATATATATATATATATATATATATCTTTCCAACACAATGTGCTTGCCAAAGGATAAAATGTAAAAAGGGAAAGGTGAAAATCACCATGACTCTTGCATAAGGTATAAGACAAAAGTAAAAGATAGGACCTTCGCAGAGGGAAGCAGAGGTTGTCATGTGCTTTTATGGTTGGATGCACGAAATCTTAATGCAAAAGAACATCACTTTATATTGCCACTTGTGATATGGACCTTTATTATGCAGTCTGTCGCTTTTATTTCTTCCACATCACAAGATCGTATAAAGCTTATTTTCTCCACACTAATAAATCATACATATTTAGGAGCAATTTTTATTGCATGCAACAATGACAACTTACTTGAAGGATCTTACTCAATCCATAGGTAGATATGGTGGACTCTCATGGCAAAACTGGGTTCAAGGATATTCGGAAGCACAAGTAGTATCTCTACTCGGTGCAAAGAATTTGGCTAGCATGAGGGGGAAAGGAAAGCTCAACATGTTGGATGATCCATGACAATATAATTTATTTCGGATATAAGAAAACATAACCCATTATGTTGTCTTCCTTGTCCAACATCAACTGTTTAGCATGTCATATTTTAATGAGTGCTCACAATCATAAAAGATGTCCAAGATAGTGTATTTATATGTGAAAACCTCTCTTTCTTTGTTACTTCCTGTTAATTGCAATGATGACCAAAACTATGTTTGTCAACTCTCAACAACTTTTATTCATCATACTCTTTGTATGTGAAGTCATTACTCTCCATAAGATCAATATGATCTCTTTATTTCTTTTTATTCTTTCTCTTTCTTTTATTTTTATTCCCTCAAGATCATATCAAGATAATCAAGCCCTTGACTCAACACTAATCTTTATTATATATAGCTCACGGACTCGATTACATAGAAGGATCATAAAGCAAAACTCAAAACTAGATCATACTAAAACTTTATTCTACTATATCAAGATATTGCCAAAAGGATCGAACTAAGAAAATAGTAAAGATAGGAGTGTGATGGTGATACGATACCGGGGCACCTCCCCCAAGCTTGGCAGTTGCCAAGGGGAGTGCCCATACCCATGTGATTATATCTCTTTTGCTGGTGTAGGAGATGGTGGTGATGATGGATAGTCTCACATCGAACGTAGGAGATCCTCCAATTTGCGAATAATGCCCTTGAGTGTGGTGATATGCTCCTTCAACAAAATATTTTCACGTGTGAGATACTTATTTTGTATGTGAGCTAACTCAATCATCATGAAAGCTTCAATCTCCGTTGGGGTAAGAATTGTGATGAGGTTGGAGGATGTCTTCATCTTCTGCTGCCGGAACCTGGTCCTCCATGGCCTTCTTGATCCCATCATCCTTGTTGATCTCCCCGGGTTCTTCTCTCTTCAGCTCTGTCTTCATTAGTCAAGCATCGTTGTCACCATTGTTGGAGGAGGGGGACGACATGATGCCTGGCCTTGACAACTCTGGTAGAAAACAGCTCAAAACGAAAACAGAGGATATTTGCGTGGTACGGTGATTAAAACATTTGGGAGATTATATAATGAATTTTTACCGACCAAAAGAATTATCGTGCAAGAAAACGGAGTCCAGAGAGCACACGAGGTGCCCACGAGGCAGGGGGCGTGCCCTCCACCCTCGTGGAAGCCTCGTGTCCTTCCCGGACTACTTCTTATTTTTCTATTTTCTTAAATATTCCAAAACGGGGAACAATTGCCATTAGAACTATTTTGGAGTCGGTTTACTTACCGTACCACATACCTATTCCTTCTCGGAGTCTGAAGCGTTCTGGAAAGCGTCCCTTTTGTATTCTTCCGGGGTTACGGTTTCAATAACATTGGTTTCAACATTTATAGGGTTACCTGAGATATAATGTTTGATTCTTTGACCGTTCACCACCTTCGGATTTGTGCCTTCGAAGTTGTTGATTTTTATGGCACCAGGACGATAGACCTCCTCGATAACATAAGGACCTTCCCATTTAGAGAGAAGTTTTCCTGCAAAGAGTCTTAAACGAGAGTTGAATAGCAACACATAATCACCTATATTAAACTCACGCTTTTGTATCCCTTTGCCATGCCATCTTTTAGCTTTTTCTTTAAACAGTTTGGCATTCTCATAGGCCCGGGTTCTCCATTCATCAAGTGAGCTAATGTCAAATAACCTCTTCTCACCGGCAAACTTGAAATCATAAATGAGCTCTTTAATGGCCCAATATGCCTTATATTCTAGCTCGAGGGGTAAGTGACATGCTTTTCCATAAACCGTTTTATACGGAGACCTACCCATAGGATTTTTATATGCAGTTCTATATGCTCATAATGCATCATCAAGTTTCTTGGACCAATTCTTTCTAGATCTATTAACAGTCTTTTGCAAAATTAATTTGAGCTCTCTATTACTCAATTCTACTTGACCACTTGACTATGGGTGATATGGAGATGCAAATCTATGATTAACATCATACTTAGCAAGCATTTTACGAAAGGCACCATGAATAAATTGTGAACCACCATCAGTTATTAAATATCTAGGGACTCCAAACCTTGGAAAAATAACTTCTTTAAGCATCTTAATAGAGGTGTTATGATCAGCACTATGAGTTGGAATAGCTTCTACCGACTTAGTAACGTAATCAACAGCAACTAAAATATGTGTATACCCATTAGAGGAAGGAAACGGTCCCATATAATCAAAGCCCCAAACATCAAATGGCTCAATGACAAGTGAATAATTCATAGGCATTTCTTGACGTCTACTAATATTACCAATTCTTTGACATTCATGACAAGATAAGACAAACTTACGGGCGTCTTTGAAGAGAGTAGGCCAATAAAAACCGGATTGCAATACCTTATGTGCAGTTCTATCTCCAGGGTGATGTCCTCCATAAGCTTCGGAGTGACACTTGTGTAGGATCTGTTCATGCTCATGCTCAGTTATACAACGTCTAATGACACCATCTACTCCTTCTTTATAAAGGTGTGGGCCATCCCAGAAGTAATGTCTTAAATCATAGAAAAACATTTTCTTTTGCTGGTGTGTGAAACTAGGTGGTATAAATTTAGCAACATTGTAATTAGCATAATCAGCATACCATGGAGCAGTACGAGAAGCATTAATAACATTTAATTGTTCATCAGGGAAGCTATCATCAATAGGTAGTGGGTCATCAAGAACATTCTCTAACCTAGACAAGTTGTCTGCAACGGGGTTCTCAACTCCTTTTCTATCAATAATATGCAAATCAAATTCTTGTAGCAAGAGAACCCATCTAATAAGTCTAGGTTTAGCATCTTTCTTTTCCATAAGATATTTAATAGCAGCATGATCAGTGTGAACAGTTACTTTGGAATCAACAATATAAGGTCTGAACTTATCACAAGCAAATACAACTGCTGAAAATTCTTTTTCAGTAGTAGCATAATTTCTTTGGGCACTGTCTAGAGTTTTACTAGCATATTGGGTAACATTTGATTTCTTATAAACTCTTTGTCCTAGAACAGCGCCTACAGCATAATCGCTAGCATCACACATAATTTCAAAGGGTAAAATCCAATCAGGTGGCTGAACAATAGGTGCAAAAATCAATGCTTTCTTGAGTATTTCAAATGCTTCTACACAATCATCATTAAAGAAAAAAGGAATATCTTTTTGTAAGAGATTAGTTAGAGGCCTGGAAATCTTAGAGAAGTCCTTAATGAACCTCCTATAAAAACTGGCATGACCAAGGAAACTTCTTATACCTTTAATGTCCTTGGGACATGGCATCTTTTCAATAGCATCAACTTTAGCTTTATCAACTTAAATACCTTTTTCAGAAATTTTATGCCCCAAGACAATTCCTTCATTTACCATAAAGTGGCACTTCTCCCAATTCAAGACAAGGTTAGTTTCTTCACATCTCTACAAAACTCGATCAATGTTGCTCAAGCAATCATCAAAAGAAGTTCCATAAACGGAGAAATCATCCATGAAAACCTCAACAATACTTTCACCAAAATCATAAAATATAGCCATCATGCATCTTTGAAAGGTAGGAGGTGCATTGCATAAACCAAAAGGCATACATCTATAAGCAAAGGTACCGAAAGGGCAAGTAAAAGTGGTATTTTCTTGATCCTCTTTTGACACGGGTATTTGAGAGAAACCAGAATAACCATCTAGAAAGCAAAAATGTGTATGTTTGGAAAATCTTTCTAGCATTTGATCAATAAAAGGTAAAGGGTAATGATCTTTTTAGTAGCTTTATTTAATTTGCGAAAATCAATTACCATTCTATAACCTGTAATAATTCTTTGTGGGATCAATTCATCTTTATCATTAGGAACAACAGTAATACCTCCCTTCTTAGGGACACAATGGACAGGACTTACCCACCGACTATCTGCAACAGGATAAATTATACCTGCCTCCAGAAGCTTTAGTATTTCTTTTCTTACCACTTCTTTCATCTTAGGATTTAATCGTCGTTGGTGATCAACAACCGGTTTAGAGTCTTTCTCCAATTTAATTTTGTGTTGGCATAGAGTGGGACTAATGTCCTTAAGATCATCGAGAGTATATCCAATAGCAGCATGGTGCTTCTTCAGAGTTTTCAATTATTTCTTTTCTTCATGCTCTGAAAGGTTAGCACTAATAATAACAGGATATGTCATCTTTTCATCAAGATAAGCATATTTAAGAGTATCAGGTAATGGTTTAAGCTCAAACACGGGATCACCCTTGGGTGGAGGAGGATCCCCTAGGATTTCTACAGGCAAGTTGTGTTTCAAAATAGATCCCTGTTTAAAGAATACTTCATCTATTTCCCTTCTTTCATTCACAAAAATATCATTTTCATGGTCTAGCAAATATTGTTCTAAAGGATCATTAGGAGGCACGACAATAGAAGCAATACCAATAATTTCATCTTTACTAGGCAATTCCTCATCACGGGGTTATCTACAAAATTTAGCAAAGTTAAACTCATGAGATATATCCCCCAAGCCAATAGTAACAACATCCTTTTTGCAGTCTATCTTAGCATTAACAATATTCAAGAAGGGTCTACCAAATATGATGGGACAAAAGCTATCTTGTGGGGAACCAAGAACAAGAAAATTAGCAGGATATTTAACTTTCCCACACAAGACTTCAACATCTCTAACAATCCCAACTGGTGAAATAGTGTCTCTATTAGCAAGCTTAATTGTAACATCAATTTCCTCTAACTCAGCAGGTGCAATATCATGCATAATTTCTTTGTATAAGGAATGAGGTATTGCACTTGCACTAGCACCCATATCACATAAGCCATGCTAGCAATGATCTCCTATTTTAACAGAAATAACAGGCATGCCTACAACAGGTCTATGTTTATTTTTAGTATCAGGTCTAGCAATTCTAGCAGCTTCATTACAGAAGTAAATAACATGCCCATCAATATTATCAGCCAAGAGATCTTTAACCATAGCAATACTAGGTTCAACTTTAATTTGCTCAAGGGGTTTGGGTGTCCTAATATTACTTTTGTTGACCACAGTTGAAGCTTTAGCATGATCCTTTATTCTAACAGGGAAAGGTGGTTTCTCAATATAAACAGTAGGAACGACAGGATCATCATAAGTGATAGTATTTTCTTCAACTTTAATAGGTGCAACTAATTTTTCTTCAATGGGGAGGATTATATTTAAACCACTTCTCCTTAGGGAGATCAACATGAGTAGCAAAGGATTCACATAAAGAAGATACAATCGCAGAGTCAAGTCCATATTTAGTGCTAAATTCACGGAAAACATCGGTATCCATAAAATATTTAACACAATCAAACTTAGGTTTTATACCTGACTCCCTACCTTCGTCAAGGTCCCAATCTTCAGAGTTGCGTTTAATTATTTCCATTAAATCCCATTTGAATTCAATAGTCTTCATCATAAAAGAGCCAGTGTAAGAAGTATCGAGCATGGAGCGATTATTGAGAGAAAGCCGAGCATAAAGTTTTTGAATAATCAATTCTCTTGAGAGCTAATGATTGGGGCATGAATATAACATTGACTTAAGCCTCCCCCAAGCTTGAGCGATGCTTTCTCCTTCGCGAGGCCAAAAATTATATATATAATTACGATCACGATGAACAAGATGCATAGGATAAAACTTCTGATGAAATTCCAATTTCAATCGGTTGTAGTTCCATGATCCCATATCATCACATAGCCTCAAACATGTCAATGGCTCTCCCTTCAAAGATAAAGGGAAGAACTTCTTCTTGATAACATCCTCGGGCATACGTGCAAGCTTAAATAATCCATAAACTTCATCCACATAGATTAAGTGCAAATTGGGATGTAATGTTCCATCACCTGTAAAAGGATTAGCTAGCAGTTTCTTTATTATACCCAAAGGAATTTCAAAGTAAACATTTTCAGTAGGTTCAGTAGGTTAAGGAGCAACTCTTTGCCATACTGTTCGGGGTGAAGATACCTCGAACAAGCCCCTCAGAGGATTACTTTCCATAGTAACAAGTGACAGTAAATTTTAGCACACTATATAAATTTTTCCTTACCAAACTCCACCTACCAAATGAGCTTCACTCCCCGGCAACGGCGCCAGAAAAGAGTCTTGATGACCCACAAGTATAGGGATCTATCATAGTCCTTTCGATAAGTAAGAGTGTCGAACCCGATGAAGAGCAGAAGGAAATGGCAAGCGGTTTTCAGTAAGGTATTCTTTGCAAGCACTGAAATTATCGGTAAGAGAAAGTTTTGTGATAAGATAGTTTGTAACGGGTAACAAGTAATGAAAGTAAATAAGGTGCAGAAAGATGGCCCAATCCTTTTTGTAGCAAAGTACAAGCCTGGACAAACTCTTATATAGAGAAAAGCGCTCCCGAGGACACATGGGAATTATCGTCAAGCTCATCACGCTCATATGATTCGCGTTCGTTACTTTGATAATTTGGTATGTGGGTGGACCGGTGCTTAGGTGTTGTCCTTTCTTGGACAAGCATCCCACTTATGATTAACCCCTATTGCAAGCATCCGCAACTACAAAAGAAGTATTAAGGTAAACCTAACCATAGCATGAAACATATGGATCCAAATCGGCCCCTTACGAAGCAACTCATAAACTAGGGTTTAAGCTTCTGTCACTCTAACAACCCATCATCTATTTATTACTTCCCAATGCCTTCCTCTAGGCCCAAACAATGGTGAAGTGTCATGTAGTCGACGTTCACATAACACCACTAGAGGAGAGACAACATACATCTCATCAAAATATCGAACGAATACCAAATTCACATGACTACTTATAGCAAGACTTCTCCCATGTCCTCAGGAACAAAAGTAAATACTCGCAAATTATATTCATGTTCATAATTAGAGGGGTATTAATATGCATAAAGGATCTGAACATATGATCTTCCACCAAATAAACCAACTAGCATCAGCTACAAGGAGTAATCAACACTACTAGCAACCCGCAGGTACCAATCTCAGGCTTTGGGACAAAGATTGGATACAAGAGATGAACTAGGGTTTTAGAGGAGATGGTGCTGGTGAAGATGTTGATGGAGATTGACCCCCTCCCGATGAGAGGATCGTTGGTGATGACAATGGCGATGATTTCCCCCTCCCGGAGGGATGTTTCCCCGGCAGAACAGCTCCGCCAGAGCCCTAGATTGGTTCTGCCAAGGTTCCACCTCGTGGCGGCGGAGTTTCTTCCCAAAAGCTTGCTTATCATTTTTTCTCGGACGAAAGACTTCATATAGCAGAAGATGGGCACCGGAGGCCTGCCAGGGGGCCCACGAGGCAGGGGGCGCGCCCAGGGGGCAGGGCGCGCCCCCACCCTCGTGGCCAGGGTGTGGGCCCCCTCTGGTACTTTCTTTCGCCAGTATTTTTTATTAATTACAAAAAATAACTTCTATGAAGTTTTAGGACTTTTGGAGCTGTGCAGAATAGGTCTCTAATATTTGCTCCTTTTCCAGCCCAGAATTCCAGCTGCCGGTATTCTCCCTCTTCATGTAAACCTTGTAAAATAAGAGAGAATAGGCATAAGTATTGTGACATAACGTGTAATAACAGTCCATAACTCAATAAATATCGATATAAAAGCATGATGCAAAATGGACGTATCAAGCGTCTGCTGATTTAGATCACTGCTTCTCTGCTACTAGTGCTTGAACGCTCTAAACATCTATTGCAATGCTCTTCTACTAGTTCAATATGTTTCGACAGTAAAATTCAGTTTCGACTGTAAAGTTCAGTTTCTTCAGTTAAGTTCAGAGTAAACAGTATTTACAGCATCTGTCGGAGCGGCCGTGGCGCGGCTGATGCGTTTTACATCTAGCACTTTTTGGTGATGTATTTTACATCATCTATTGCAGATGATATTTGAGTCCCACTTCAGATTAACGTTGTCTGTCTTGTCCTGCTCCAGCCTCGCCGCCGTACACCTCATCGAAGCTGCTCCAACGACGGAACCGTCCATCACAGCGGAGCAGTACCCTCGGCGCTGTTTCCAGAGGCCTCAGATCTTCTTCCCTGCCTCCGACAGTCGCACCAGCATCACCACCCTCCACGTCCAACCCAATGATGCTGAGGTCGACAAGGCTATGCCAAAGAGGTTGTACAGTCGTTGCATCACTTTGTTACTCTGCATTCATGTCGATCCCTCAGGGATCCTTTGCTATGGAACTACTATGGTACTACTATTCATGCATTTGGTTAGGAGTGGAGCAAAGCGAAACTGGAGGATTTTTTTCCTTTGGTGGCTCTTTCAAAGAAAAATCGTAGGAATTTTAATATCCAGTTGGACGTCCTTTTCAAATTAATATGCATGAAGAACAGGACTAATTGCATTACTAGCATAATAAGATTCTTATTTTTTTTCATTTTCACGTGGTTTGACTTTAATTTGACCATGTTTCTCCATTCCTGTGTTCTTCCGATTCATGTGAACCAAACACCGAGGTTCACAGAAATCTTATGTTTCCAAATGCTCTATTTTGCACGTGCATACCTATCCTATTCATGTGTTTTTCCTGTCCCTGCGTTTATAGAATCCTCCAATTCTAAGGAGCCCTTGCAGATTTACTTCATTTTCAGATATGCGTCAAAGAAAAATCTGTGTGTTATGTCCTGCTCCTGCCGTGCCATCGTCCACCCCACCTGAGGTGCACCATCGACAGAAGCGTTCACTGCAGCAAAGATTCCCGCTGCAAACTTTCTTTCGCCGCCTCAGATCATCTTCCCCGTTGCCGGCAGCCACGCCAACTGCATTACCATCATCGACTGAGCAGATGAACCTGAGGACTACACAGTTATGTAAGAGAGGTCGCAGTCTTTCATGTTTGCTTACGTTATACATTGGTTATTATTACATGCTACTTTATCATTCAAAGTTGAGTTTTAAAATGCCTGTGGGTCTCATATCGAGGCATCAACGAATAGTATCTGTCTACTATCTTGTTCATCTGGGGTCTTCTATGTGGTTCATGTTGGGTGGGCAACAAACAGTAGATGACCCATTGTCTATCTTTTTAAACTGAAGCTATAATCTACCTACTATCATTAGTTTTGGATCTATCCACTTGTTTGCTACCATCAGTCTTGATTTCTGCTTACACCCCTTAGGCCTTACAAAATCTAACTAATTTTTTATTATGCATGTCAGTTATTGTACACAATCGTAATGAACATGTAGAGAAAAAGAGAAGACCGTTGCGTGGAAATACAATGTCATGCAGATGTCGCTCCATTGTGGGCGAAGTGCCCCCCCTCCCCTCCCGCCATTCCAGATTGTATTCCAGAGGAAGATAACTATTCAGATGGGGATTCAGAGGGAGCCGACCACTCCTATTTACCACCTGAGGTGTTTGCTCTAACCTGGCATGCTGATGTTGGTCATATCATGCATGTGGCGCCTCGCATTGCTTACATTATTCGTCTTATATGTCATCAGCTTAGTTTAGATCTGATTTTTGTGAATGCCACCTGTTTGGTTTCTATATCATACTCCCACCATTCCTAAATATTTTTCTTTTTAGAGATTTCAACAAGTGACTACATACGGAGCAAAATGAGTGAATTTGCACTGTAAAATATATCTATATACGTCTGTATGTAGTAGTCCATTTGAAATCTCTAAAAAGACAGATATTTAGGAATGGAGGGAGTATATGGGAATTATGCAATGCCATGTTTTTCCGCCAGTTATCATATATGTGAATTATGCACCGCCATGTAGCCAGGCATCATATATGTGAATTATCTCATGCCATCTTTTTTTTCATTACGTATTCCATTTAGTCGACAATCTGTGTATATGGAACTACTCTTCATGTGTATCAGCCATTTGAGCCGGTTATGGAAAAATCAGGAGTGAAAACAAGGTCTTCAGAGCAGGCAATGGTACCTGTTGAAGCATATATCTCGATGGTTACAGGAGCTCCTCAGAGGAGGATTCAGAGACAGATGACCAGTCGTATTCCCCTCCCCCCCCCCGAGGTGCATGCTCTAACTTGGCAAGGTTATATTGCTCATATCATGCATATGGTGTCTTGCATTGCCATGCCATCTGCTTAGATTAGACATGCTTTGTGTGAATGCCTCCTGTTTGCTTTCTATATCAGATATGTGAATTATGCAATGTCATGTTTTTCAACCAGTTATTATATATGTGAATTATGCACCGCCATGTAGCCAGGCATCATATATGTGAATTATCTCATGCCATCTTTTTTTAATTACGTATTCCATTTGTCGACAATCTGTGTATATTGAACTACTCTTCATGTGTATCAGCCATTTGAGCCGGTTATGGAAAAATCAGGAGTGAAAACAAGGTCTTCAGAGCAGGCAATGGTACCTGTTGAAGCATATATCTCGATGGTTATAGGGAGCTCCTCAGAGGAGGATTCAGAGACAGATGACTAGTCCTATATCCCACCTGAGGTGTATGCTCTAAGTTGCAATGTTTATATTTCTCATATCATGCATATGGTGTCTTGCATTGCTTAGTTTAGACATCATATGCACAATATTGAATTCCATCTGCTTAGTTTAGAGATCATACATGCGAGTGCCAGCTGCTTAGTATATGAATCAATTATGTCAATTATATCATGCCATTCTGTATACTTAGACAACATTTATGTGAATTATTTCATCCCAACCTATTTTAGAAAGACATCATATAGTTTTGTCAAGTCATCCTATTTAGATACTCATCATATGTTGAATTATGCCATTATATCCTGTTAAGTTATCCATCATATATCTGAAACTGTGTCATGCTATCATGTTTAGTTGGGCATCATATATGTGAATTTGTGTCATGCTGTCCTGTTTGCTTAGACAACATATATGTGAATTACCACATCTGTCTATCATACAATGTCTGTACGTTCAATTTCTTTTCTTGTTTATGAGCCATTTGAATTGGAGCGGGTGATGGCAGTATCTAAGGGAGCAAAAACCCGTTCTTCACAAAGACAGTACTACCCGTCGATGCAGATAGAACCATGGTTGTACTGGCCCACAAACTTGCCCCACCACACATAATCAAGACTCTTCGAGATTGCACACTTACACCGTTGGGCAGAGAACCAGCTACAACCCATCTAACCCCAACCCCAGCGGATAGTAACCTACTTCTAGTTGACAAAGCACCATGTCCACCTCAGAGTACCCCCACACAAGCAGTTTGTAAAGCAACTGCAGTGCCCAAAGCACGAAGACCACCACAGCGAACCCAAACTCCACGTTTAAAGCAGAAGAGCAACTGTTCTCAGGTAAGATTCCGTAGCTATGGTCCATACTCCTTTGCTGTTGCATCACTGTATTTACTCATACCAACTACTTTCGAATATAAAGGATCCAATTGAAACTCCAATGGCGCAACAGGTATATTTTAAACCTATTTCTTTAACTGGATTGTTGTTCTAACTTCTTGCTCTATGTTGATTTCAGTTTCTATTGTATAAACAGTTATGTTCTCATGTGATGCACATTACAAGTGTTGCCAATGTTGTGTAGTTTCTCACACTTATATTCTGTCTATGCCGCAGTGTCTTCAAAATATATGAGTTGAACTGTGTCTCTATCTTGATTTGGCAATGTAAACTAGAATGATATGGACAATACAGTGACCATAGTACATAGATATATGTTTGTTTAATGTTGTTATCCTGTCCACCTTACTACTGAACCTGTTTACCAAAATGAGTTTGGTATACTACATGCTAAACCTGTGATGTGTCTGCTTGTTTCTATTGTAGTATGCGAACAGAATATTGGATAAGAGCACCGCACTATGCAATGGTAGAGAAAGTAATGCAGATAAGGTTCAAGATAGTGAGACAACCCTGTTGGTCTCCAAGAAAGGTGATAAAAACAATCTTGTAGACAGTGAGAAAACCCCACAGTTCTGCGTTGATGTAGTGTTCGAGTTACTAGCTAGTACTGCTGGCACAAGCTCTTCGACCTCGCTGCCTGAATCACTTCGGCTTCTTCAGTCTCAGCTACAAGCTGGAAGGCATCAGTCAGCTGTGCTGCGGTAAGAAGCCGAAGGACTGAGGAAGTCCCTGCAGAATTTAGATGCATACTTTCTTGTGCAACAGTAAGCGCTGGAGGATTTAAGCGCCAAACAAGAGAAAGTTAATAAGCTTGCTAAGCATCTTGCCAGCATTATGGGTACCCAGAATATTGTTTCTTGAGCTCTTCTAAAGTGGTTTCAGTTCTGGACTTGTTTTGTTGCGGCGTTTATTTGCATTGGTCGCCAACTTTCACGACCAGTGTATGTGATATGCTGCTTTGTTCCCTATATTTGCACTGGTAGCGGACTTTGATGCCCAGTGGATGTAATATGTGTAATAGCCATGCTAGCCTAGCGTAAGTTGCTTGCTTATTTAGTTCCTTGTTGTCTTGTTTATTTGTTTGCTTGTAGTCAGTGCAGTTCTTTTTCCGCGGTTTGCTAGTGGCCGCAATAACCTATTTTTTAAAACTAGGCCACAATAACCATGGGCTACATATTTGCTGTAGTTACCATGGGCCTCCTACGGGCCGTAGAAACAATGGGCCTTCTACGGGCCGTAGCATCAATGGGCTTCTACGTGTCGTATGATCGATAGGCCAAACAAGGGCCAATAACAGACCGCATTATGGGTCGTAAACGGGCTAGATTTGGAATCATCTGTTCATGGGCCGACAATAACGGGCCATCGCTAAACGACCGTATTGGATGATGCTATGAAAACGGCCCAACAGATTAACGGGCTGCAAACGGGCTGATTGTAACCGCGGGCTGAATTTGGCCCACAAGCAGAAAAGGCCAATAACGGGCCGTAAGTAACCGAATGATGGGAATGAGCCCAAGAATAAATGGGCCCTGAGAAGGCCGAAAGATAACACGGGTTGGAAACGGCCCAATGGAATAATGGGCCGTTAATGGGTATAAAGGGGTACACTGTTCATTGCGGGCCAGGTTCATCACGGGCCGTTAATGGGCCAAGAGTTACAAATGGCCTTGTATGGGCCGAGAGACATCATGGGCCATACATGGGCCGGAAGTTACAACGGGTTGAAATCATATTGGACGGCCCAGATGAAGCTATTGGGCTTAATTCCGATAGGCCGTAATGGGTCGGGAGTTAGCGGGTCGTAAATGGGCTATAGAGGAACATGCTTTCCGTGGGCCGGCCCGTTACCTTTTGACCAAGTCAAACGGGCCGGCCTTTTCACCGAAGTGGGCCTCTGTTGGGCCGTGCCACGTGTCGACGTATCATAGGCGCCTCATGTCCAATGAATGATGACATCTGTCCCAACGATGAGCCACCACGTGTTTCCTCCAGCCAATGAGAATTTTACACGTGGAAAATCCTCATTGGTCCGGGCTGTTAGCAGGTTATCGGATCTAAAACCGGACCCGATAGCTTAACGGCAACCCGTTACGGTGGATGCCACGTGTCGGTCGCCCTTGACGGAAGCACTTCCATGACGCGCGATTTATCGTCATGGAAGTGGACACTTACGTGATGATAATTTTGGTAATGTCATGGAACACTTCTACGACAGCACAGGTATGACTATCTGATTCTGTCATAAAATCGTCATGGATGTACATGCATGACAGAAAAGGTGACCTACTGTGACAAACACGTATCATCACGGAAGTGTCTTTTTTTGTAGTGTCTCCTTCCACCACTTGGCCTTTTAAGACCCGTTGATATTAAATTAAATATAAAAGTCTCATAAAATTACTAGAGCCTTTTATTATTAATTTAACATCACCAAAAACATTTTTCACCTATGTATTATTTATTGGAAATTCCCGGCATTGCCCGATAAACTCTGAAACCCTTCCGGTGACCCCGGAACACTTCCTGTTCCTCTCGAAACTATTTCGAATATTAATGAAACTATTTCACAGATATATTCTCATTATTACCGTCCTACTGACACTCAGCAGATTGTGATTACCTTAAGCTTGTGTCCCAGTAGGTTCGGTAAAACATAGACATGAGCAAAACTCCTTTCGTTCATTGACCGATAGCGGAACCATGGACGTTCGTATCGATCCCTATGAGTACACGAATGACATTCGAGTGAACTTTTGGTTATCATGTGTGGTTCTCTTTGCTTCGCGATACTTTAACAAACCCAAGGTGAGATATATCAGTATCCTCTTGAGTCATACACATGCTCACTATACCAGTCTCCTCGTTACCGGTTTTGTTCTTCTTTCTCGTTGATATGTACCGGCATCCTCATGACATAGTCACCTATGTCAGGCCAGATGATGATGATTGTCGTCACACCGAGAGGGACTTAAGAATATCTCTCCACCGTCGGAGGAGCAAATTCCTCTCTCGAGCTATCTAGTCCCTTATCAAACTTTAGGATGAACCTGTAAGTTGTCGTTATGATCACCGTGTTACAAATTACGTTTGAGCAACCCCAAAGTTAATTGTACGGTAAGAAGTGACTACGATACTCTCATGGTCTAAGAAACTAAATCACACGTTAACACTTCATGTTATAATGATTGACTTATGACGATATTATCTCAAAGTATAACAAACAAGTTTGGATCGATTCAATATGATCATTCCTCTAACGTCATATTCTCAATGTTGTTTTGAGACTATCGTTACACTTAACGATATCTTGAGATTCGAAAAATGTGATTACTTAACAACACTTAAACTAGTCTTAGAGGCGATACTAGGAATCTTTTTTTACCGATTGTCATCCCACACATGCATATGAGTTTTTCACTAAATCACATATTCTAGGATCATAGAAGTTATAAGATAGAATATAAAACTGTTAATTATGAACAGAGAAATATAATAATACAATATTATTGCCTCTAGGGCATATTTCCAACAAATAGGTACAAAGTTACAAGGCCGTTTAGCCCATGACGGCACACACATGCCCAACTCTTCAGAAGAGCATCCTCTAGTGACTCCTTGCTATTTATACCGCATCAACCAGTGATGAAGAAGATGATGCTATCTGCCTATATTCTCTACCTTGCCTTCTTGATAACTAAAGCAGGAAAAAATATCTCGTCTTCTCATTATCTCAACAATATGTAATGTGCAGAATAACACTAATAGTTCAATCACCACGGGATGAGGGGTGGTCACAGTACACCAATCTGTTGAATTAAGCAATGAGTGACACACAATCAGCCAATCAAGCATCGGGAGGGGTGGCGTTGGGATGACTTTACAGTTACGTTTAAGCGGTGGCAGAGAGGATTGAAGATGAAAAAATTGGCACTATACCGCCTGCTGGAGTCGAGGTTGCTTCGTTGTAGCACAGTCTCGCCATTGCCCGGGGCCGCCACCAGGTCTCGTCAATGGATTATATGATGAGGCCGCGAGGGGGGAGATTATTCCAACCGTCGGAGGCGAGAGTGCATCGACACATCCTGCACCCCTGCTTGCTTAGGATGGGCCCTATCTCTGATGAGGAATAGATGAAGGTTGTGGGGAGTCAGGAATGGGACGCTGTAATGGGTTCAAGCTAAAATAATGGTGGTGACTATGCCATTGTTGGTTGGCAGGTTTTGATTTATTTTCATAGTTGACAGGTTGACATGCCGGTAGTGTATAAGGTCATCTCCTACTCGGCGCTTATGGCGTGCTATTTGTAGGAAGCGCTCATGTATGTTCTGCATGGCCCCAAAAAAAGTTTGGCCCCGGTCTCTGAATCTGCGAGAAACTTTTGTTTAATTTTTTTTACCCAGTCCATTTTCTCGAAACTTCAAGACTGTTTTTTCAGCCTATTTTTCCTATGTGTTTTGGCCAGGGTTTTTTCGTTTTTTACTTTTTTGTCTTTAAAAAAGTAATAATCTTTTTTTCGAATTTTTAAACATTTTTTAGAATTAGTGCACTTTTTAAAAATTCACGGACTTCTTTAACTTCTAGAAAAAGATGAAATGCACGAACTTTCTCTACTTCGCAAACCTTTTTTAACTTTGTGAAGCTTTTCAAGCGTGTAATCTTTTTTCAAGATCGTTAAATTTTCCCAGGTTAGCTGATTTATAATTTCGTGATTTTTTATCAATTTAAATCTTTTACTAAATTCATGAACCTTTTCAAATTCATGAACATTTTTTCACATGCATGATTTTTTAAAAATTCCAGGAAACTTTCCAAAATTTTAAACCTTTTCAAAATTCACTATTTTCTTTACCATTTAAAAAAATAACCGAGAAAACTGGACACTTTTTACTTGATAAAAATACTGGACACTTGATAAAAATAACAAGCGAGTCGAAGCTAGCTATAAAAAAGCAGCGAGGCTAAGCAAGAGCGAGCAAAGGAAGAAACAAACAAGGAGGCTGCTGAGCGAGCGGAGGGCAATGTACTGGGTCAAATCCCGCGTGGACGCCCCTATGCGCTGCTGCGCCAACTGGCGCACAAGGCGTCGAAGAGGGAAAATCATACGAAATGATTTCTTAGTTAAGGATTACACCTTGCAAAGATCACTTTCACCTTCTCGGACACAGACAAGTGGCACACGTAGATTATTTTTTCCAAACATTCTATCTCTTAAATTGTGCATCCAAATCCCGAACCATTTTAACCGTTATATTTCTCGCGTCGAGATCTTCGAGATTGGATTCCATGTTAATAGATTTCGACGGAACTTTTCACACAAAAAAAACCCTAGGAAAAATCGAAGAGAAAAACCGAGCTGGAAGCATAGTACTTCTTCATTTTATTTCGTTTTCGAGAAGCACAATTATGATTCTCACGGAAGCAAATCTATGCATCCATGAGAAGCAAATATGTGTTTCTCGTGGAAGCATGGATTTTCTTTCCTTTCTAAGAAGCACAATCGCGGAAGCAAATTTACGCCTTATGTGCTTCTTCTGGAAGCACATTTTTATTTCATTCAAATAAGCACGGAGCAAATCTATGCCTTCATGAGAAGCAAATATGTCCTTCTCGTGAAAGCTAATTTTTTTCACTTTTCGAGTTGTGCTTCTCGCGAAAGCAAATCTGTGTTTCTTGTGGAAGCACAACTTTTTGCAAAAAAAAATCATGATTTTTTCTGCAAAGCCTAGGGAAACCCGGGCAAAAACCTAAAAGCCTAAAAAGCACAAAAAAAAGGTCTAAAACCCAAAAACGAGTAAAAAGTAAAAAAAAACACAAAGGGAGCATCCAACACGTGACATGTGGCAGAGCCTGCACGCACCACTTGGCATATCTAAGTGCACTAAAAGTGACCTCTGAAGTCCCCCGCAAGTGGTAATCTCCCGTTAGTTGCTCTCATCCTACGAAAATCACTAATTAACTCAGTTATAGCGAGAAATGGATTGTAATCGCCTAAAGGGAGCTAGTAAAAGGTCGGCACAGTTACTTCTTCACTACATTAGTTAGTTTGCTACGGTGGCTCATTGTTTGTATTTTTTTTCCTTTTTTTTGTTTTCTAACATTATTTACAATTTTGAAATGAAAAGCACCATATTTTCTTAAAAAATTAAATCAAGAATTTAAAAAATGTCAACGTAGTAATCTTTTTGTTAGCATGACTAAATTTTTTTTGATAGATCTAGAAAATATTTGTGACATTTCGAAAATGTTCACAGATGTAAAAAATGTTTATGCAATGTATAAAAAATGTTCATATAATTCAAAAATGTTAAGCGTGTACGAAAAATGTTACAGATATATAAGAAAACTGTATGATGCGTAAGAAAAAATTTAATAAAAAAATAAATGTTAATCATATATAAAAAAATTGACATGAAAACATTTATTTTTTTGTATGTTTTGATGTCACAAATATATGTTTTGATGTCGATTATTTTCATACACATTTGTACACTTTTATATACATTTGTGAACATTTTCACCATCGGATTAGTCGCGTCGAGATCTTCAGAACTAGATCTCATGTTGATAGGTTTCGACGAATTTTTTTTCCGAATGTAATCTAGACAAAAAAAACTGAACCAGAAGCACGTTTTTCCCTTTCCGACCGTGCCTCTCACGGAAGCAAATCCGTACCTCCACGGAAAATAAATCCATGCCTCTCACAGAAGAGAAAAAACATCGCGTTCCCTTTCTGAGAGGCATAGCCTTGCCTCTCGCAGAAGTAAATCCATGTCTCCACGAGAAGTAAATTGTGTCTCTCACGGAAGGGAAAGAAAAAGAGAACACATTTTTCCCCCTTTTGCGAGAGAGCGAGAGGCACGGCCGTTGAGAGCGCTCCTAGTGATGCGCTCCCAGCCCACCCCACCCCAAGTAACCCTTGGGAGGGCTCCCATGTAAATGACGCCCGCAATGCTGATGGCATCCCTGCCGGCGCCCCTGTTTGGGCCGGCACATGGCGACCTTCACTTAAGTTGTTTCTTTTCTTTTCTTATTTTTAAATATTTTTCGTTTTTCTTTTTCTACTTTCCAACTTTTCTTTCTTTTTTCATGTGTATTATACAAAAGTTCATTGTGTATTAAGAGTTCACCATGCACTATAAAATATGCATTCTATATTAAGAAAATGTTCAGATACCACGAATGTTCACCGTGTATTTGAAATTTGCTAAACCTATATTACACAATTTTAAATGTGTATTCGGAAATTGTTCAAGTACATTGCAAAAATTTCAATGCGTATTTAAAAATCAACTGGCATATATATTCATATTTAAAAAAATGTTAGAAATAAAAACCGAGCAAAAAAAGGGGGTGATAATGTGAACCGGATGCTACAGTACCATTTAGCTGCAGTGAATCGGATACTACAGTGACGGACCACTACCGTGATGAGTCTACACATTGTATGGAAAAAATAGACGTTGAAACACATATTCAAAAATGTTAATTATATATTTATAAAATGTTAAACTAATATAAAAAATGTTACTGGTGTTTATAAAAAATGTATGATGTGTATGGAAAAATGTGGGCACACAAAATATACTCCCTCCGTCCCAAAAAAATGTGGACACTTATTTTGTGACGGAGGTAGTATGTTTAAAAAGAATTCAGCCATATATTTAAAAATGTTAAACCTATATAGGAATAATATTGTTGATGGATACAAAATATATATGTATATATAACGTGTATGAAAAAAAGAGACATAACAATATATGTTTCAAAAAATGTTAACCCTGTTTTTTTTAAAAAAAATAGTGGTATTTAATAAAATTTAAATACTATACATAAAAATGGAAAAGCTTGAAGCGAGGGTAGCATACATCTCACTGACGCGAAATATAGGTCCTGTCACTCTTGTGTATAAGGCACTTCTCTTGCCAGGGGAGGCCGAAGAATGTCCAGATTGTGAATGTATGGGCCGAGACAAAGGCTAAGAGAAATGCCTCCTTCTCTGGTCCAAAAACAAATTTCTTCGTTCTCGAGGTAACCTTCCGAAGTTATACATGATTGTCTGAAAAACATAATTGTCTCAAAAAAAAGTTACTTTTAAAATTGAACTTTGATTATTAATTTAATTAATAAAACATGTGTCAATGGTATAATTTTTATCACGCATAACCCGCATTAGTTGGTCAAATTGATGATCAAAGTTAAATTTTCAAATGCGCGCATGATTTATTCATTAGATGAAGGGAGTATGTGCTAAAAAAATACAGTTTATGTTAGAGAGATAAACTGTGCAGCTCGTGTCATAGGCGGCTGCATAGGCGACTAGGAAACCCTAGACGCCACCCATGTTCTCTCCCTCTCGCCACCGTCTTGGAACGTCACTGGTCAAATCCCGCGTGGCGTCAGTGGGGAGCTCTTTTTCGGGGACATCCCATTGTGGAGGATTGGAGGGTTGTTATGACGTGGCGAAGGAGATGCGGTTTCGAGTGATCTGCATGAGGCCGTGCTCGACGACGGTGTTAGTGAAGCTGACGGTGGCTGACGGGATCTAGCGCGACAATCTTCAATAGCGAGCTGCCTTGGCTAGGTTACCTGAAAGAGGGCGTCGTCAAACAGGTTTGGGCACTGACAAGCTAGACATCATATGCATACCTGTCGTGCAACAACATGGGTGATTTTTTTTCCAGACTTTGTTTAGAAAGTCTTCATGCTTGGTTTGGGGAAGAGAGGAGGGGGCGATGTCCCAGTGTAGGAATAATGTCCTCCCCGCTCTTTCCCTATTCTGTTGGTGTTCTTCCGCCGACGGAGGGTGTGCGGAGCCGTGTCTTTGATGGGTCCTCCGGTATTTGGTCGTTTTAGGTTTTCGGTGGATCCGTCTGAATTCAGCCAACTTGCATGGTCTTTGGAGTTTCTACAAGCCCTTATCTGTGTTTTCTTCTCGGGGCGGTGATTTTCTTCACAGATCGCGGCCGCCTGCGTTTTTTGGTCTGCATCGATGACTTTCCGAACACTCTTTCTACAAGATCCAGGGTTTATTAAAGTTAGCTTCGTCGAGGCGGAGGTCTATGGGCGGCTTCGAGCTATACTCACGACACCAAGAATGCATTTTCTTTTAGTAAGGGCTAAAATCACTTTTTTACCCCATATTGTAGTGTGGATCTTGAAAGATAGGAAAGATCTCCTCTCAAGCCGTACATACAACTTTCATCAAATACGCCTCCCCGTCGAGGAGGCCTGAAAGGTGGTGATTTACCCTATGGCAGATCTCAGCGGTTCGAGTCTGTTTATCTCCAGCCTATGAACTTAGCAAACACTATGATAGCAATGGCACCAAAAATTGCCAATCCAACAGTTCGATCTATGATTTCACATTCATCGACGTTGATAAGATGCTCACGACACGTCATCGATGGATGTAGAAGGAAGAAGACTTCGACACTTCCAAGTATTTGATTACAATTTTATCTTTTTGTGCACATGTGAATGTAAGGACTCGTGATACTTAATGTCTGGCTTTACGCCTTTTCACAAAAGACAAAGAGAATTGTGCAGCTCATATCCTAGCTCATAGTTTCTTGCTCCTCCCGACCTCATATAATATATGTTTTTGTGAATTCTCACATACAATAGTACTTTACTCTCCTCAACGGAAGAAATGGCGGCCCTCCCGTAGGTTGCTGGAGAAGACATTTAATAAGTGTAACAAAATACTAAAATTGCTTTTGGAGCTCGGCCTCCAAATTCCAAGTTCAAATTTTATCAAATTTCATATTTTTAGGTTTCAAAAGATTTTAAAAAAATACAGATATGCATGAAGGCATAACACAAATGTGTGTAAATTTTCAGGGCAAAATACGTTGAAATGAGGACTGTGCAAAAAACAAACTGAAACTGTTTAACACATGATACTATTCATCCTCCCATGTCATGAATTTGTCTTTTTTGTACATATCGCATTTTAAGGCACTTCATGCTTAAAATTTACACACATACACATGACATCCTTGTTTATCTTCACAATTTGTTTCAGATTTTTTTGAAAGCGAAAAGTTTGATTTTTGATTTTTTTTTTAAAATCGAGCTCCGGTGAGCTCGGTCACCAAAACGACGGAGGAAAACGTAAGACACTGATTAAATCAAGAACTTGAGGACTCTGTGTCTCCGTGACCGGATCACGGGCACTCACAAGCGCTCGATTGCTGCTCCTTCTATATGCCTAATTTATTTATTTTTTGCGGGAATGCCATATGCCCATATATGTGTACATGTGACTAAACTAAGCTCTCTTATTGTTGTACGATTAGCAAGTCTGAGCTAACCATCTCTTTCTCGGCCATGCTTTGCTTCCAACTTTCCCTTCTCCCGATAAAGAACACACGCACTCCCTGCTGCTTTGTGCGTTCCCTCTGCCTGTTGCCCCCATCGAAACGGGCTTTGCGTTGCCCGCAAGGCTTCCACTGTTTCGATTCCATTTCGACAACAAGACAAAGTCGCCCTGCATCTGCTAAGTATGCAGGCCTGCAAGTGTGTCCACTGAGCAGAACCAGGACACTGCTAACCCAGTTAATTAGGCTACCTGCAGCGACACTGCAAGAAAGAAAAGGGGGCTAGGAACTAGGGAGCAATCAGAATCAATCATCAACCAAAATATTGCCGACACAGAAGCGTCTGCTAGTTCCATCACACGGCGCACGTTCACTGTGCCCAACGAACGTTTCCTTCTTTTGTACTGAAAGATTATTGTTAGTCTGTGTGTACTGGTTGTTAATTAGTTCTGCCCACTGCTTGAAATAACAGTGTGCTTAAACAATAATAATCACTTGGTGATGGGCTAACTGGCCATTTGTCTATTCTGTCAGCGATGACTACTGAAACCGCCTCTCAGGAGGAGCAAATGCGGCGGGTGTCAGGGGTGAGTCAGCCTGCGATTTGGGCCGTTCCGTCCTGAAGAGGGCAAAGCGGATGGTGATCTAGCTAGGTAGTTGCGGTTTGTGGGGGAGTAACCTCGATTCCAAACTACTACTGCATGATCATATTCATACGTGGGTTTGGACGTGCTTCGTTTTCGGCATTAGGCAGTGCGTTTCTTTCACCGTTTGATCAAGTAAAGCAGGGAGATGCCTGCGTCTAATGGCGCATTTGAGTTTGACAGGCACGATACGGTCAGCAGTACAATGTCCAGGGTTCAGCTGACGTGCACACATCAGCACATAGTCAAACTATGTGATGTATATATGTACCGCGAGTGAAGGACTGGGCCGCATCTGTCGGTGGTAACAGCAGTTCATTTAAGAAGAAGGTCAGCTGTTGATGGTCAATAGGAATTTCAGCTTCTACAAGAATTTGCTTGTTGGAAAATGGCACTAGATGCTTAAATTTGCCGGTAAAAAACTCACTCGACTGATAGGCTCAAGGTGGGGAATCAATATATTAAGCTCTCTAAAGTAGTAGCTATTACAATCAATTACAGGAGCGGTGCTCGAATGGGCAGTGTTGTCGCTGGTGTGGTCGCTGCCCTGCGGGCCCGGCGTGTCAGGTGCGCCGACTGAAGAAAATATGTCCTAGAGACAATAATAAAGTTGTTATTTATATTTCCTTATATCATGATAAATGTTTATTATTCATGCTAGAATTGTATTAACCGGAAACTTAGTACATGTGTGAATACATAGACAAACAGAGTGTCACTAGTATGCCTCTACTTGACTAGCTCGTTGAATCAAATATGGTTAAGTTTCCTAGCCATAGACATGAGTTGTCATTTGATTAACGGAAGACTTGACCCATTCCGTTAGCTTAGCACTTGATCATTTAGTATGTTGCTATTGCTTTCTTCATGACTTATACATGTTCCTACGACTATGAGATTATGCAACCCCCGAATACCGGAGGAACACCTTGTGTTCTATCAAACGTCATAACGTAACTAGGTGATTATAAAGATGCTCTACATTTGTCTTCGAAGGTGTTTGTTGGGTTGGCATAGAACGAGATTAGGATTTGTCACTCTGAGTATCGGAGAAGTATCTTTGGGCCCTCTCGGTAATGCACATCACTATAAGCCTTACAAGCAATGTAACTAATGAGTTAGTTGCGGGATGATGCATTACGGAACGAGAAAAGAGACTTGCCGGTAACAAGACTGAACTAGGTATTGAGATACCGACGATTGAATCTCGGGCAAGTAACATATCGATGACAAAGGGAACAATGTATGTTGTTACGCGGTTTGACCGATAAAGATCTTTGTAGAATATGTAGGAGCCAATATGAGCATTCAGGTTCCGCTGTTGGTTATTGACCGGAGATGAGTCCCGTAGGGTCCGCACGCTAACGTTCGGTGACTATTGGTATTATGAGTTTATGTGTTTTGATGTACCGAAGGTTTTTTGGAGTCCCGGATGAGATCAGGGACATGACGAGGAGTCTCGAAATGTTCGAGACGTAAAGATCGATATATTGGAAGGCTATATTCGGACATCGGAAAGGTTCTGAGTGGTTCGGGTATTTATCGGAGTACCGGAGAGCTACGGGAATTCGGCGGCGAGTATATGGGCCTTATTGGGCTTTAGGGGAGAGAGAGAGGGGCTGCCTAGGGCAGGCCCCCCCCAAGGCCTAGTCCGAATTGGACTAAGGGGAGGGGCGCCGCCCCCTCCTTCCTTCTCTTCTCTCTTCCCCTTCCTTCTCTCCTACTCCTACTACCTGGAAGGGGGAATCCTACTCCCGGTGGGAGTAGGACTCCCCAAGGCACGCCATAGTAGAGGGCCGTCCCTCCCCTCCTCCACTCCTTTATATACGGGGGAGGAGGGCACCCCATAGACACACAAGTTGATCATTGATCTCTTAGCTGTGTGCGGTGCCCCCCTCCACCATAATCCACCTCGGTCATATCGTAGTGGTGCTTAGGCGAAGCCCTGCGTCGGTAGCTTCATCATCACCGTCATCACGCTGTTGTGCTGACGGAACTCTCCCTCAAAGCTCTACTGGATCGTGAGTTCGTGGGACGTCACCGAGCTGAACGTGTGCAGATCGCGGAGGTGTCGTATGTTCGGTACCAGGATCTATCGATCGTGAAGACGTACGAATACATCAACCGCGTTGTCATAACGCTTCCGCTTACGGTCTACGAGGGTACGTGGACGACACTCTCCCCTCTCGTTGCTATGCATTGATACGTCTCCAACGTATCTATAATTTTTTATTGCTCCATACTATATTATCTACTGTTTTGGACAATATTGGGCTTTATTATCCACTTTTATATTATTTTTGGGACTAACCTATTAACCGGAGGCCCATCCCAGAATTGTTGTTTTTTTGCCTATTTCAGAGTTTCGAAGAAACGGAATATCAAATGGAGTCCAAGCGGAATGAAACCTTCGGGAACGTGATTTTCTCATCGAATATGATCCAGGAGACTTGGACCTCACATCAAGAAAGAAAGGAGGGAGGCACGAGGTAGGGGGCGCGCCCATCCCCCAGGGCACGCCCTCCACCCTCGTGGGCCCCCTGTTGCCCCACCGACGTACTCCTTCCTCCTATATATACCTACGTACCCCCAAACGATCAAATACGGAGCCGAAAACCTAATTCCACCGCCGCAACCTTATGTACCCACGAGATCCCATCTTGGGGCCTGTTCCGAAGCTCCGCCGGAGGGGGCATCCACCACGGAGGGCTTCTACATCATCATAGCCCCTCCGATGAAGTGTGAGTAGTTTACCTCAGACCTTCGGGTCTATAGTTAGTAGCTAGATGGCTTCTTCTCTCTTTTTGGATCTCAATACAATGTTCTCCCGCTCTCTCGTGGAGATCTATTCGATGTAATATTTTTTTGCAGTGTGTTTGTTGAGACCGAAGAATTGTGGGTTTATGATCAAGATTATCTACGAACAATATTTGAATCTTCTCTGAATTCTTTTATGTATGATTGGTTATCTTTGCAAGTTTTTTCGAATTATCAGTTTGGTTTGGCCTACTAGATTGATCTTTCTTGCAATGGGAGAAGTGCTTAGCTTTGGGTTTAATCTTGTGGTGTCCTTTCCCAGTGATAGTAGGGGCAACAAGGCACGTATTGTATTGTTGCCATCGAGGATAACAAGATGGATTTTTATCATATTGCATGAATTTATCCCTCTACATCATGTCATCTTGCTTAAGGCATTACTCTGTTTTCTTGAACTTAATACTCTAGATGCATGCTGGATAGCGGTCGATGAGTGGAGTAATAGTAGTAGATGCAGGCAGGAGTCGGTCTACTTGTCTCGGACGTGATGCCTATATACATGATCATACCTAGATAGTCTCACAACTATGCTCAATTCTGTCAATTGCTCAACAGTAATTTGTTCACCCACCGTAAAATACTTATGCTCTTGAGAGAAGCCACTAGTGAAATCTATGGCCCCAGGGTCTATCTTCATCATATTAATCTTCCATCACTTTATTATTGCCTTTGCTTTTTTACTTTGCTTTTATTTTACTTTGCATCTTTATCACAAAAATACCAAAAATATTATCTATCAGATCTCACTCTCGTAAGTGACCATGAAGGGATTGACAACCCCTTATCGCGTTGGTTGCGAGGAGTTATTTGCTTTGTGTAGGTACGAGGGACTCGCGCGTAGCCTCCTACTGGATTGATACCTTGGTACTCAAAAACTGAGGGAAATACTTACGCTACTTTGCTACATCATCCTTTCCTCTTCAAGGAAATCCAACGCAGTGCTCAAGAGGTAGCAAGAAGAATTTCTGGCGCCGTTGCCGGGGAGTCTACGCAAAAGTCAACATACCAAGTACCCATCACAATCCCTTATCTCCCGCATTACATTGTTTTGCCATTTGCCTCTCGTTTTCCTCTCCCCCACTTCACCCTTGCCATTTTATTCGCCCTCTCTTTTCCATTTGCCTTTTTCTCGCTTGCCTTTTGTTTGCTTGTGTGTTGGATTGCTTACTTGTCACTATGGCTCAAGATAATACCAAATTGTGTGACTTTACCAATACCAACAATAATGATTTCCTTAGCACTCCGATTGCTCCTCTTACCAATATTGAATCTTGTGAAATCAATACTGCTTTGTTGAATCTTGTTATGAAAGATCAATTCGTCGGCCTTCCTAGTGAAGATGCCGCTACTCATCTAAATAGCTTTGTTGATTTGTGTGATATGCAAAAGAATAAAGATGTTGATAATGATATTGTTAAATTGAACCTATTTCTTTTTCGCTTAGAGATCGTGCTAAAGCTTGGTTTTCGTCTTTGCCTAAAAATAGTATCGATTCTTGGAACAAGTGCAAATATGCCTTTATCTCTAAGTATTTTCCTCCCGCTAAGATCATCTCTCTTAGAAACGATATTATGAATTTTAAGCAACTTGATCATGAACATGTTGCACAAGCTTGGGAGAGGATGAAATTAATGATAAGTAATTGCCCTACTCATGTTTTAAATTTGTGGATGATTATACAAAACTTTTATGTCGGATTGAATTTTGCTTCTAGAAATCTTTTGGATTCGGCCGCGGGAGGCACTTTTATGGAAATCACTTTAGGAGAAGCTACTAAACTCCTAGATAATATTATGGTTAATTATTCTCAATGGCACACTGAAAGATCTACTAATAAAAAAGTGGCGATATAAGAAATTAATGTTTTGAGTGGAAAGATGGATGAACTTACGAAATTATTTGATACTAAGAGTGTTTCTTCTCATCCTAATGATATGTCTTTGTCTACTTTGATTGAGAATAATAATGAATCTATGGATGTGAATTTTGTTGGTAGGAATAATTTTGGTAACAACGCGTATAGAGGGAACTTTAATCCTAGGCCTTATCCTAGTAATCCCTCTAATAATTATGGTAATTCCTACAACAATTTTTATGTAAATTTTAATAAGATGTCCTCTGAATTTGAGACTAGTGTTAAAGAGTTTATGAATTCGCAAAAGAATTTTAATGCTTTGCTTGAAGAAAAATTGCTTAAAGTTGATGACTTGGCTAGGAATGTTGATAGAATTTCTCTTGAGGTTGATTCTTTAAAGCTTAGATCTATTCCTCCTAAGCATGATATCAATGAGTATCTCAAAGCCATGAGAATTTCCATTGATGAGTGCAAGGAAAGAACCGCTAGGATGCATGCTACGAAAGATGCCTTTATTAAACCGTGTTCTTCCAATTTCCATGAAAATAAAGATGAAGATCTAAAAGTTATTGATGTGTCCCCTATTAAATCTTTGTTTTGCAATATGAATCTTGACAATGATGGGATTGAATATGATCCACCCTTACCTAGAAGGCATTCCAAAAATTCAGAGTTTTTAGATCTTGATGCTAAAATTGATAAAAGTGGGATTGAAGAAATTAAAACCCTAGATGTTGCTAAACCCACTATTTTGGATTTCAAGGAATTTAATTTTGTAAGTTGCTCTTTAATTGATTGTATTTCCTTGTTGCAATTCGTGCTAAATTCTGCTCATGCTTATAGTCAAAATAAAGCCTTTACTAAACATATCGTTGATGCCTTCATGCAATCTTATGAAGAAAAGCTTGAGTTGGAAGTTTCTATCCCTAGAAAACTTTATGATGAGTGGGAACCTACTATTAAAATTAAAATTAAAGATCATGAGTTTTATGCTTTGTGTGATTTGGGTGCTAGCGTTTCCACTATTCCCAAAACTTTGTGTGATTTGATAGATTTCCGTGATTTTGATGATTGCTCTCTGAACTTGCACCTTGCGGATTCCACTATTAAGAAACCTATGGGAAGAATTAATGATGTTCTTATTGTTACAAATAGGAATTATGTGCTCGTAGATTTTATCGTTCTTGATATAGATTGCAATCCTTCATGCCCTATTATTCTTGGTAGACCTTTCCTTAGAACGGTTGGTGCAATTATTGATATGAAGGAAGGGATTATTAGATTCCAATTTCCATTAAAGAAAGGCATGGAACACTTCCATACGAAGAAAATAAAATTACCATATGAATCTATCATGAGAGACACTTATGGATTGCCTACCAAAGATGGCAATACCTAGATCTATCCTTACTTTTATGCCTAGCTAGGGGCGTTAAACGATAGCGCTTGTTGGGAGGCAACCCAATTTTATTTTTAGTTTTTTGCTTTTTGCTTCTGTTTAGGAATAAATCTTTGTTCTAGCCTCTGGTTAGATGTGTTTTTATGTTTTAATTAGTGTTTGTGCCAAGTTAAACCTATAGGATCTTCTTGTATGATAGTTATTTGATCTTGCAGAAATTTCTAGAAACTTTCTGTTCACCAAAACAATTGTTAAAAATCACCAGAACGTGATAAAATACTGATTCCAATTGCTGCTGATCAATAAACAAATTGCCTAGGTCTTCTTATTTTGGTAGATTTTCTAGAGTTCCATAAGTTTGCGTTAGTTACAGATTACTACAGACTGTTCTGTTTCTGACAGATTCTGTTTTTCGTGTGTTGTTTGCTTATTTTGATGTATCTATGGCTAGTAAAATAGTTTATAAACCATAGAGAAGTTGGAATACAGTAGGTTTAACACCAATATAAATAAAGAATAAGTTCATTACAGTACCTTGAAGTGTCTTTTGTTTTCTTTCGCTAACAGAGCTCACGAGAATTCTGTTGAGTTTTGTGTTGTGAAGTTTTCAAGTTTTGGGTGAAATCTTTTGATGGATTATGGAACAAGGAGTGGCAAGAGCCTAAGCTTGGGGATGCCCATGGCACCCCCAAGATAATCTAAGGACACCAAAAAGCTAAAGCTTGGGATGCCCCGGAAGGCATCCCCTCTTTCGTCTACTTCCATCGGTAACTTTACTTGGAGCTATATTTTTATTCACCACATGATATGTTTTTTGCTTGGAGTGTCTTGTATGATTTGAGTCTTTGTTTGTTATTTTGCCTCAATCATCCATGCTATACACACCTTTTGAGAGAGCCATACATGATTTGGAATTTGTTAGAATACTCTATATGCTTCACTTATATCTTTTGAGCTATATAGTTTTGCTCTGGTGCTTCACTTATACTTTTAGAGCACGGTGGTGGATTTTTTTATAGAAACTATTAATATCTCATGCTTCACTTAGATTATTTTGAGAGTCTTAAATAGCATGATAATTTTCTTAAAAATCTTAATATGCTTGGTATTCAAGATTCGTAAAACTTTCTTTTGAGTGCGTTGAATACTAAGAAAAGTTTGATGTTTGATAATTGTTTTGAGATATGAAGATGGTGATATTAGAGTCATGCTAGTTGAGTAGTTGTGAATGTGAGAAATATGTGTTAAAGTTTGTGATTCCCGTAGCATGCACGTATGGTGAACCGTTATGTGATGAAGTCGGAGGACGAGCGATGGTCTTTTCCTACCAATCTATCCCCCTAGGAGCATGCGCGTAATACTTTGCTTTGATAACTTATAGATTTTTGCAACAAGTATATGAGTTCTTTATGACTAATGTTGAGTCCATGGATGATACATCTCCGTCGAATCTACTTTTCCAAACACTTTTGCCTTTGTTTTGGACTCTAACTTGTATGATTTGAATGGAACTAACCCGGACTGACGCTGTTTTCAGCAGAATTACCATGATGTTGTTTTATGTGCAGAAAACAAATATTCTCGGAAAGTCCTGAAACTCCACGGAACACCTTAGAAAAACAATAAAAAATCCTCGCCAAAGATGAAGACCAGGGGGCCCACACCCTGTCCACGAGGGTGGGGGGCGCCCCCCCCTCTAGGGCGCGCCCCCTACCTCGTGGGCCCCTGGATGCCCTCCGACGCCAATTCCAACTTTATATATTGGCTTTCGGGGAGAAAAAAATCAAAGAGAAGAAATTATCGCGTTTTACGGTACGGAGCCGCCACCAAGCCCTAAAACCTCTCGGGAGGGCTGATCCGGAGTCCGTTCGGGGCTCCGGAGAGGGGGATTCGTTGCCGTCGTCATCATCAACCATCCTCCATCACCAATTTCATGATGCTCACCGCCGTGCGTGAGTAATTGCATCATAGGCTTGATGGACGGTGATGGGTTGGATGAGATTTATCATGTAATCGAGTTAATTTTGTTAGGGTTTAATCCCTAGTATCCACTATGTTCTAAGATTGATGTTGCTATGACTTTGCTATGCTTAATGCTTGTCACTAGGGCCCGAGTGCCATGATTTCAGATCTGAACCTATTATGTTTTCATGAATATATGTGAGTTCTTGATCCTATCTTGCAAGTCTATAGTCACCTACTATGTGTTATGATCCGGCAACCCCGAAGTGACAATAATCGGGACCACTCCTGGTGATGACCTTAGTTTGAGGAGTTCATGTATTCACTATGTGATAATGCTTTGTTCCGGTTCTCTATTAAAAGAAGGCCTTAATATTCCTTAGTTTCCAATAGGACCCCGCTGCCACGAGAGGGTAGGACAAAAGATGTCATGCAAGTTCTTTTCTATAAGCACGTATGACTATATACGGAATACATGCCTACATTACATTGATGAATTGGAGCTAGTTCTGTGTCACCCTATGTTATGACTGATACATGATGAACCACATCCGGCATAATTATCCATCACCAATCTGGTGCCTACGAGTTTTCCATATACTGGTTCTCGCTTATTTACTTTTCCGCTGCTACTGTTACAATCACTACAAAATACCAAAAACATTACTTTTGCTGTCTTTACTTTTGTTGCGGCTACCACCACTATCATATTACTTTGCTACAGATACTAAGTTTCCAGGTGTGGTTGAATTGACAACTCAGCTGCTAATACTTGAGAATATTCTTTGGCTCCCCTTGTGTCAAATCAATAAATTTGGGTTGAATACTCTACCCTCGAAAGCTGTTGCGATCCCCTATACTTGTGGGTTATCAAGACTAATTTCTAGCGCCGTTGTCGGGGAGCATAGCTCTATTCTTTGAGTCACTTGGGATTTATATGTGCTGGACACTATGAAGAACTTGAAAGACGCTAAGACAACAATTTATCCCTCAACTACGAGGGGAGGTAAGGAACTGCCATCTAGCTCTGCACTTGATTCACCTTCTGTTATGAGTAAGCTTGCGACACCTAAACCTGCTTTTGCTATTCTTTCCGATATGTCGCATGTTATTGATGATGCCACTTCTGCGATGCACGATACTGATGATGAAACTGCTTCTATGCCTGATACTACTGTGCCCCTTGGTGAATTTCTTGATGAACAAATTGCTAGGGCTAGAGAAAAAGAAATTATTGAATCTGAATACGATGATGAAAGTGATGATGAAAATATGCCTGTTATTCCTGAGGGTTATCTTTTTGATATGGAATCTTCTGTCGCTATTTTAGCTTGTAAAGATAGATATGAGCTAAAAAGGTTATTAGCTAAGTGGAACAAAGAATCACTTAGAGATAAAATGAAACCTGACCCTGCTTTTGCTACTTCACCTATATGTGTTCCTGATAAGGATTATGAATTCTCTGTTGATCCAGATATAATTACTTTGGTTGAATCTGATCCTTTTTATGGCTATGAATCTGAAGCTGTTGTGGCACATCTTACAAAGTTAAATAATATAGCCGCCCTGTTCACTAATGATGAGAGATCGCGTTACTTTTATATACTGAAAATATTTCCGTTCTCATTAAAGGGTGATGCTAAGATATGGTTTAATTCTCTTGATCCTGGTTGTGTGCGTAGTCCCCAGGATATGATGTATTACTTCTCTGCTAAATATTTCCCTGCTCATAAGAAACAAGCTGCTTTAAGGGAAATATACAACTTTGTGCAAATTAAAGAAGAGAGTCTCCCACAAGCTTGGGGGAGGCTTCTCAAGTTACTTAACGCTTTGCCTGATCATCCTCTTAAGAAACCTGAAATACTTGATATCTTTTATAATGGACTAACCGATGCTTCCAGAGATTACCTGGATAGTTGTGCTGGTTCTCTTTTCAGGGAAAGAACGCCGGATGAAGCTGGAATTCTATTGAATAATATGTTGACAAATGAAAATAATTGGGCACCTCCTGAGCCAGCCCCTGAGCCAGCTCCTGCTCCAATTACTGAGCCTATTCCTAAACCAACTCCGAAGAAGAGAGGTGTTCTATTTCTCAGTCCCAAAGATATGCAAGAGGCAAAGAAATCTATGAAATAAAAAGGTATTAAAGCTGAAGACGTTAAGAATTTACCTCCTATTGAAGAAATACATGGTCTTAATTTACCGCATGTTGAAGAAACATATGATCTCAATCACTTATTTACGGAAGAACCTCCTGACCCTGATAACCCGACACAAGTAGTAAAGGTAAATTCTCTATATAGATTTGATGAAGGTGATATCCCTCACTATAAGTCTGCTAGGCAATGCTTTGAAGAGTTTGATAATTTTATTGTCAAACAAGAAAATTTCAATGCTTATTTTGGTAGACAATTAAAATATGGTTCTGATATGATTAAATACTTGGGTGATTATATGGCTAATATTAGAGGTGAACTTAAACTTGTTAGCAAACATGCTTCTATGGTTACCACTCAAGTATAACAAGTACTTAAAGCTCAAAAAGAAGTACTTGATGAAATGAATAGTAAGAAAAATGATTATGCTGTTAGAGTGGCTACTAGAACTGGTAGAATGACTCAGGAACCTTTGTATCCTGAAGGCCACCCTAAGAGAATCGAGCAAGATTCTCAGAGAAATAGTATTGATGCACCTAGTTCTTCCAAGAAGAAGAAAAAGAAAAATGATAGAACTGTGCACACTTCTAGTGAACCTATTGCTGAACCACCTGATAATCCAAATGATATCTCTATGTGTGATGCTGAAACACAATCTGGTAATGAACATGAACCTAATGAAAATGTTAATGATGATGTTCACCATGATGCTCAACCTAGTAATGATAATGATGTAGAAATTGAACCTGCTGTTGATCTTGATAACCCACAATCAAAGAGTCAACGTTATGATAAAAGAGACTTTGTTGCTAGGAAACATGGTAAAGAAAGAGAACCTTGGGTTCAGAAACCCATGCCTTTTCCTCCCAAGCCATCCAAGAAAAAGGATGATGAGGATTTTGAGCGCTTTGCTGAAATGATTAGACCTATCTTCTTGCGTATGCGATTGACTGATGTGCTCAAAACAAATCCTTATGCTAAATATATGAAATATATCATTACTAATAAAAGAAAGATACCGGAAGCTGAAATTTCCACCATGCTTGCTAACTATACTTTTAAGGGTGGAATACCAAAGAAACTTGGAGATCCCGGAGTACCTACTATACCTTGCTCCATTAAAAGAAATTATATTAAAGCTGCTTTATGTGATCTTGGAGCCGGTGTTAGTGTTATGCCTCTCTCTTTATATCGTAGACTTGACTTGAATAAGTTGACACCTACTGAAATATCTTTGCAAATGGATGATAAATCAACTGCTATACCTGTCGGTATTTGTGAGGATGTACCTGTTGTGGTTGCAAACGTTACTATTTTAACGGACTTTGTTATTCTTGATATTCCCGAGGATGATAGTATGCCTATTATTCTTGGAAGACCTTTTCTTAATACTGCAGGGGCTGTTATTGATTGCAACAAAGGCAATGTCACTTTTCATGTTAATGGTAATGAGCATACGGTACACTTCCCGAGGAAACAACCTCAAGTCCACAGTATCAACTCTATTGGAAAAATTACATCGATTATATTTGGAGGTTTTGAATTTCCTCTTCGTACTGTCAAAAAGAAATATGATATACTTATTATTGGGGATGTGCATATCCCCGTTGAGGTAACCTAGTGTTATTCGAAATTTCTCCGGTTTCATGATTATCGGAATGGGTTTGTTAACAAGACTTGATCAACCTTGTTAGTGGATTCTTTTTGATGAGCATGAGATGGATGAAAATGGAAGCACAACCTTCTGTACCCTCTTTATATTTTCTGTTCTTTAGTAGAAATAAAGTAAAAATAGTGTTTTTCTGTCTGTTTCCCGTCTTATCTGTGCAGTATAAAAATATCCTGAAAATAAAAGTCCTCAGAATGCCATGCCAATTTAATATGATTTTTTCGGGAATATTTAAGGATTTACTGTGCAAAAATTACCATGGGAGGAGTTGCCACCTGGCCACGAGGGTGGAGGGCGCGCCCCCCTCTCGAGGGCGCGCCCCCTGCCTCATGGGCCCACGGTGGCCCTCCTCCACTTATCCCAGCACCCATCTTCTTCCTCTACCTCACACAAACCCGAAAAACCAATTCAAGCACGAGTTCCAGCCACTTTTGCTGTGATTTTCGATCTCCTTGCTCAAAGCATCTCTCGCAAAATTGCTTGGGGAGATTGTTCCTTGGTATGTGACTCCTCCATTGGTCCAATTAGTTTTTGTTCTAGTGCTCTATTCTTTGCAAATTTGTGCTGCATAGGTGACCATGTTCTTGAAGCTTGCATGCCAAATTTATATGGTTCCAAGCAGTTCTAATGCTTGATATAGGCTCTAGGCACTTGTAGGAGTAGTTGCTATCAGTTTTATTGAAGTTGGTTCACTTTTGTTTGAAGTTACTAAAAATTTCAGAATTTTTCAGAGAAAAGCAATATGCTTAGGAAGATGTTCCAAGGTGGTTCTTTAAGGAAGCAAGGACCCATAATTGCTATGCGTGATGCTGACGAGGATCCACCAAGAGACGCTCCGGTACGGCCTTGCGAATGGCCGTCGGAAAATTTTATGGACCGTGCGGGAATTAAAAAGAGTTCAAAGCATATTTGCGCAATGCCGGTCTTGAGGATTTTGAGGCTAACAAATGCCCATAGTATCATGATCTCACAAGTTCGTTTGTGAGGAGGTTTGAGTATTCATCTTCGTGTAATTCTCCTTCAGTCATGTTTGATCTTTATGATAAATCTTATAGAATGGACTTAGAGGATTTCAGTCTTGCTTGCAAACTTCCATCATGGGGCAGTATTAGGGATCCCCCTAAATCTGAATTTAGAGACTTTCTTGCTAGTATAACTATAGGGGAATCTAGAGATATAACGCAGGCTACCATAGGGAGCATTCATTTTCCTCCTATACATTATTTTGCTCTCTTCATCGGTAGATGCATAAATGCTAAGGATGAAGCATGTCACATGTGTGTCCCTGACCTCAGCATTCTTAGGAGTGTTGTGTTAGGAGACCAATCTTATCATATGGGAGCCATTGTAACTCGTAGGTTGCATCATAATAGACATAATGGAGATTTCTTTGGAGGAATTTATGCAACCCGCTTAGCTAATTTTCTCGAAATAGACATCCGAGAGGGTGATACGGAGTTGCTTCCTGCATATTTAGATTATAACTCTATGGCTTCGCACCAGTTTGTCGAGAGGTCTGAATCACCTCTCCTATATCGTTTTATTTTTAAAAAATGGCACGTTGTCCGTATTACTCTCCCTGCTCCTGCCTTCTTTGATTTTCAGACGAAACGAAGATATACTATTACTAGAGAGGAGGCAGATGATTACGAGAGGAGAGCGGAAGCAGCCCGACTCCACGCTGTAGCCCAGCAAGCAATAACTGCTGTATCACAGTACGACCCCAGCTACACTTACGGGTATCCGCCAGGCTATCCCTGGCCATAAACCAACTTAGGCCCAAAGCTTAAGCTTGGGGGAGTACGTATTTCTCATCGACATTACATTTATGTTCACACACACTCATTGCTAGATGTCGATGCTCATACTCTTTCACTGTAATATACATGCTAGTTTATTTTCTTTTTCCTGCTTTCTTCTTGTGTGTTTGTTAAACCTTAAGAAAAACAAAAAAAAAGTAGTAGTTACCTTTCTTGCTGTAGTAGTAATTAAAAAGAAAACCCAAAAAAATATTTCCCGTTCTTCTTTTGCTTGTTGGGAGCTTTCCCGTGTAAATAGTTTTTATTTCTTTTCTTTTCTTTGGGGGTCAGTAGGAGAAGACCATGATTAAATTGTTGAATTGGCTCTTATATGCATTATTGTTGATTTAACCTAGAGCCCATATTGCCTTGTCTTCTCCTGTTTATTGAATGCTCGCAGATTCCAGCTTAGTCCAATGCACGTGCACTCTTATTATTATTCACACCGTTCGGTCGTGCAAGTGAAAGGCAATTATGATGATATATGATGAACTGACTGAGATGGGAAAAGCTGGTATGAACTCGACCTCTTTTGTTGTTGTAAATATGATGAGTCATTCGTTCTTGATTCAACTTATTATGAATAAACATGTTTGCAATGACAATTAGAGATCATAGTTGCTTGTGCCATGCTTGATTAGCTATGAGTTCTAATGATTTACCTTGCGTGCCAACATGCTATTGAAATGGTTATGATGTGGTATGATGGGGTGGTATCCTCCTTTGAATGATTTAAGTGACTTGACTTGGCACATGTTCACGCATGTAGTTGAAACAAATCAAGATAGCCTTCACGATATTTATGTTCATGGTGGATTATATCCTACTCATGCTTGCATCCAATGTTTATTAATTTTAATGCATGTACATGGCTGTTGTCGCTCTCTAGTTGGTCGCCTCCCAGTCTTTTGCTAGCCTTCACCTGTACTAAGCGGGAATACTGCTTGTGCATCCAATCCCTTAAACCCCAAAATTATTCCAGATGAGTCCACTATACCTTCCTATATGCGGTATCTACCTGCCGTTCCAAGTAAATTTGTATGTGCCAAACTCTAAACCTTCAAATAAACATTCTGTTTTGTATGCTCGAATAGCTCATGTATCAACGAAGGTTGTCCTTATCTTCCGTGTTAGGCGGGTTATTCTCAAGAGGAGTGGACTCCGCTCCTCACTCACGAGAAAATGGATGGTCACCGGGATGCCCAGTCCCATGCTTTATGCAAACTAAATCAAAATTAATTGCAAACAAAACCCCCCTGGGACCTGATGTATGTTGGAGACACCCGTTGTTTCGAGCAAGTCATGGATTGATGCTTGTTGGTGGAGGGGGAGTATAAACTTTACCATTCTGTTTGGGAACCGCCTATAATGTGTTTAGCATGGAAGATATCGCCATATCTTAGTTGCTACGTTGACAATGAAAGTATACCGCTCAAAATATAATTTAACTCTATTTCAAAACCGAGCTCTGGCACCTCTACAAATCCCTGCTTCCCTCTGCGAAGGGCCTATCCATTTACTTTTATGTTGAGTCATCACCCTCTTATTAAAAAGCACTAGCTGGAGAGCACAACTGTCATTTGCATTCATCACTATTAATCTATGTTGGGTATGACTATGATTGGATCTCTTTTACCATGAATTACAATGTCTAGTTAGTCCTTGATCTTTAAAGGTGCTCTGCATTTATGTTTTGCGGTCTCAGAAAGGGCTAGCGAGATACCATTTTGTTATATCATATTATGATTGTTTTGAGAAAGTGTTGTCATTCAAGATTTATTATTATGACTTGCTAGTTGATTATGCTATTGATATGAATAATTATGAGACCTGAGAATTATTGCAAATGTGGTTAGTTATGATATATGCTGAAAACTTGAATGCTGGCTTGACATAGTTACAACAACAAGAGCAAACAGAGTTTGTAAAAGTTTTTCTTTTTCTCTTTCAGTTTGTCAACTGAATTGCTTGAGGACAAGCAAGGGTTTGAGCTTGGGGGAGTTGATACGTCTCAGTTGTATCTACTTTTCCAAACACTTTTGCCCTTGTTTTGGACTCTAACTTGTATGATTTGAATGGAACCAACCCGGACTGACGCTGTTTTCAGCAGAATTACCATGATGTTGTTTTATGTGCAGAAAACAAATATTCTCGGAAAGTCCTGAAACTCCACGGAACACCTTAGAAAAAACAATAAAAAATCCTCGCCAAAGATGAAGACCAGGGGGCCCACACCCTGTCCACGAGGGTGGGGGTGCCCCCCCTCTAGGGCGTGCCCCCTACCTCATGGGCCCCCTGATGCCCTCCGACGCCAACTCCAACTCTATATATTGGCTTTCGGGGAGAAAAAAATCAGAGAGAAGAAATCATCGCGTTTTACGATACGGAGCCGCCGCCAAGCCCTATAACCTCTCGGGAGGGCTGATCTGGAGTCCGTTCGGGGCTCCGGAGAGGGGGATTCATCGCCGTCATCATCATCAACCATCCTCCATCACCAATTTCATGATGCTCACCGCCGTGCGTGAGTAATTGCATCGTAGGCTTGCTGGACGGTGATGGGTTGGATGGGATTTATCATGTAATCGAGTTAGTTTTGTTAGGGTTTGATCCCTAATATCCACTATGTTCTGAGATTGATGTTGCTATGACTTTGCTATGCTTAATGCTTGTCACTAGGGCCTGAGTGCCATGATTTCAGATCTGAACCTATTATGTTTTCATGAATATATGTGAGTTCTTGATCCTATCTTGCAAGTCTATAGTCACCTACTATGTGTTATGATCCGGCAACCCCGAAGTGACAATAATCGGGACCACTCCTGGTGATGACCTTAGTTTGAGGAGTTCATGTATTCACTATGTGCTAATGCTTTGTTCCGGTTCTCTATTAAAAGGAGGCCTTAATATCCCTTAGTTTCCAATAGGACCCCGCTTCCACGGGAGGGTAGGACAAAAGATGTCATGCAAGTTCTTTTCCATAAGCACGTATGACTATATACGGAATACATGCCTACATTACATTGATGAATTGGAGCTAGTTCTGTGTCACCCTATGTTATGACTGATACATGATGAACCGCTTCCGGCATAATTATCCATCACCAATCCGGTGCCTACGAGTTTTGAAGGAAATATGCCCTAGAGGCAATAATAAAGTTATTATTTATTTCCTTACATATCATGATAAATGTTTATTATTCATGCTAGAATTGTATTAACCGGAAACATAATACATGTGTGAATACATAGACAAACAGAGTGTCACTAGTATGCCTCTACTAGACTAGCTCGTTAATCAAAGATGGTTATGTTTCCTAACCATGAACAAAGAGTTGTTATTTGATTAACGAGGTCACATCATTAGTTGAATGATCTGATTGACATGACCCATTATATTAGCTTAGCACCCGATCGTTTAGTATGTTGCTATTGCTTTATCCATGACTTATACATGTTCCTATGACTATGAGATTATGCAAATCCCGTTTGCCGGAGGAACACTTTGGGTACTACCAAACGTCACAATGTAACTGGGTGATTATAAAGGAGTACTACAGGTGTCTCCAATGGTAGATGTTGGGTTGGCGTATTTCGAGATTAGGATTTGTCACTCCGATCGTCGGAGAGGTATCTCTGGGCCCTCTCGGTAATGCACATCACTTAAGCCTTGCAAGCATTGTAACTAATGAGTTAGTTGCGGGATGATGTATTACGGAACGAGTAAAGAGACTTGCCGGTAACGAGATTGAACTAAGTATTGGATACTGACGATCGAATCTCGGGCAAGTAACATACCGATGACAAAGGGAACAACGTATGTTGTTATGCGGTCTGACCGATAAAGATCTTCGTAGAATATGTAGGAGCCAATATGGGCATCCATGTCCCGCTATTGGTTATTGACCGGAGATGTGTCTCGGTCATGTCTACATTGTTCTCGAACCGTAGGGTCCGCACGCTTAACGTTTCGATGACAGTTATTATGAGTTTATGCATTTTGATGTACCGAAGGTTGTTCGGAGTCCCGGATGTGATCACGGACATGACGAGGAGTCTCGAAATGGTCGAGACGTAAAGATTGATATATTGGAAGCCTATGTTTGGACATCGGAAGTGTTCTGGGTGAAATCGGGATTTTACCGGAATACCGGGAGGGTTACCGGAACCCCCCGGGAGCCAAATGGGCCAACATGGGCCTTGGTGGAAAGGTGAAAGGGCTGCCCTCATGGGCTGCGCGCCTCCGCCCCTTCCCCTAGTCCTATTAGGACTAGGGAAGGTGGCCGGCCAGCCCCTCTCTCTTTCCCCACTTGGGGAGTCCTATTAGGAATAGGATTGGAGGGGAGTCCTACTCCCAGCGGGAGTAGGACTCCTCCTATGGCTGCCGCACCCCTCCCCCTCTAGACACACAATTGATCATTGAGATCTTTCCTTAGCCATGTGCGGTGCCCCCTGCCACCAAATTCCACCTCGGTCATATTGTCACAGTGCTTAGGCAAAGCCCTGCGTCAGTAGTACATCAAGATCATCACCACGCCGTCGTGCTGACGGAACTCTTCCTCGACGCTTTGCTGGATCGGAGCCTGAGGATCATCATCGAGCTGAACGTGTGCTAAGAACTCGGAGGTGCCGGAGTAACGGTGCTTGGATCGGTCGGACCGGGAAGAAGACGTACGACTACTTCCTCTACGTTGTGTCAAACGCTTCCGTTGCGATCTACAAGGGTATGTAGATCATACTCTCCCCTCGTTGCTATGCATCACCATGATCTTGCGTGTGCGTAGGAATTTTTTTAAATTACTACGTTCCCCAACAGTGGCATCCGAGCCAGGTTTTATGGTTTGATGTTATTTGCATGAGTAGAACACAAGTGAGTTGTGGGCGATATAAGTCATACTGCCTACCAGCATGTCATACTTTGGTTCGGCGGTATTGTTGGACGAGACGATCCGGACCAACCTTACGCGTACTCTTACGCGAGACCGGTTCCCTCGACGTGCTTTGCACATAGATGGCTTGCGGAAGACTGTCTCTCCAACTTTAGTTGAACCGAGTGTGGCTACGCCCGGTCCTTGAGAAGGTTAAAACGGAGTCTATTTGACAAACTATCGTTGTGGTTTTGATGCGTAGGTAAGATAAGTTCTTGCTTAAAGCCCGTAGCAGCCACATAAAACTTGCAACAACAAAGTAGAGGACGTCTAACTTGTTTTTGCAGGGCATGTTGTGATGTGATATGGTCAAGACATGATGCTAAATTTTATTGTATGAGATGATCATGTTTTGTAACCGAGTTATCGGCAACTGGCAGGAGCCATATGGTTGTCGCTTTATTGTATGCAATACAATCGCGATGTAATGCTTTACTTTATTACTAAGCGGTAGTGATAGTCGTGGAAGCATAAGATTGGCGAGATGACAATGATGCTACGATGGAGATCAAGGGGTCGCGCCGGTGACGATGGTGATCATGACGGTGCTTCGGAGATGGAGATCACAAGCACAAGATGATGATGACCATATCATATCACTTATATTGATTGCATGTGATGTTTATCTTTTTATGCATCTTATCTTGCTTTGATTGACGGTAGCATTATAAGATGATCTCTCAATAAATTATCAAGAAGTGTTCTCCCTGAGTATGCACCGTTGCAAAAGTTCTTCGTGCTGAGACACCACGTGATGATCGGGTGTGATAGGCTCTACGTTCAAATACAACGGGTGCAAAACAGTTGCACACGCGGAATACTCAGGTTATACTTGACGAGCTATGCATATAAGATATGACCTCGGAACACGGAGACCGAAAGGTCGAGCGTGAATCATATAGTAGATATGATCAACATAATGATGTTCACCATTGAAACTACTCCATCTCACGTGATGATCGGACATGGTTTAGTTGATTTGGATCACGTGATCACTTAGAGGATTAGAGAGATGTCTATCTAAGTGGGAGTTCTTAAGTAATATGATTAATTGAACTTAAATTTATCATGAACTCAGTCCTGGTAGTATTAGCATATCTATGTTGTAGATCAATAGCTCGCGTTGTTGCTTCCCTATGTTTATTTTGATATGTTCCTAGAGAAAATTGTGTTGAAAGATGTTAGTAGCAATGATGCGGATTGGATCCGTGATCTAAGGTTTATCCTCATTGCTGCACAGAAGAATTATGTCCTTGATGCACCGCTAGGTGACAGACCTATTGCAGGAGCAGATGCAGACGTTATGAACGTTTGGCTAGCTCAATATGATGACTACTTAATAGTTTAGTGCACCATGCTTAACGGCTTAGAATCGGGACTTCAAAGACGTTTTGAACGTCATGGACCATATGAGATGTTCCAGGAGTTGAAGTTAATATTTCAAGCAAATACCCGAGTTGAGAGAGATGAAGTCTCCAACAAGTTCTATAGCTAAAAGATGGAGGAGAATCGCTCAACTAGTGAGCATGTGCTCAGATTGTCTGGGTACTACAATTGCTTGAATCAAGTGGGAGTTTATCTTCCAGATAAGATAGTGATTGACAGAATTCACTAGTCACCATCACCAAGTTAGTAGAACTTCGTGATGAACTATAGTATGCAAGGGATGACAAAAACAATTCCCAAGCTCTTCGTGATGCTGAAATCGACGAAGGTAGAAATCAAGAAAAACATCAAGTGTTGATGGTTGACGAGACCACTAGCTTCAAGAAAAGGGCAAAGGGAAGAAGAGGAACTTCAAGAAGAATGGCAAGCGAGTTGCTGTTCAAGTGAAGAAGCTCAAGTCTGGTCCTAAGCTTGAGACTAATTGCTTCTACTGCAAAGGGACTGGTCACTGGAAGCGGAACTACCCCAAGTGATTGGTGGACATGAAGGATGGCAAAGTGAACATAAGTATATTTGATATACATGATTATTGATGTGTACTTTACTAGTGTTTATAGCAACCGCTCATTATTTGATACTGGTTCAGTTGCTAAGAGTAGTAACTCGAAACGGGAGTTGCAAAATAAACAGAGACTAGTTAAGGGTGAAGTGACGATGTGTGTTGGAAGTGGTTCCAAGATTGATAGGATCATCATCGCACACTCCCTATACTTTCGGGATTAGTGTGGAACCTAAATAACTGTTATTTGGTGTTGAGCATGAATATGATTTGATCATGTTTATTGCAATACGGTTATTCATTTAAGTAAGAGAATAAATTGTTGTTCTGTTTACATGAATAAAACCTTCTATGGTCATACACACCAACAAAATGGTTTGTTGGATCTCGATCATAGTGATACACATATTCATAATATTGAAGCCAAAAAGATGCAAAGTTAATAATGATAGTGAAACTTATCTGTGGCACTGCCATTTAGGTCATATTGGTGTAAAGCGCGTGAAGAAACTCCATGCTGATGGAATTTTGGAATCACTTGATTATGAATCACTTGATGCTTGCGAACCATGCCTCATGGGAAAGATGACTGAGACTCCGTTCTCCGGAACAATGGAGCGAGCAAATGACTTGTTGGAAATCATACATACCGATGTATGTGGTCCGATGAAGATTAAGGCTCGCGACAAGTATCATTATTTTCTGACCTTCACAGATGTTTTGAGCAGATATGGGTATATCTACTTGATGAAACATAAGTCTGAAATATTTGAAAAGTTCAAAGAATTTCAAAGTGAAGTGGAAAATCATCGTGACAAGAAAATAAAGTTTCTACGATCTGATCGCGGAGACAAATATTTGAGTTACGAGTTTGGTCTTCAGTTAAAACAATGTGAAATAGTTTCACTACTCACGCCACCTGGAACACCACAGCATAATGGTGCGTCCGAACGTCATAACTGTACTTTATTGGATATAGTACAATCTATGATGTCTCTTACCGATCTACCACTATCGTTTTTGGGGTTATGCATTAAAGACAACTGCATTCACGTTAAAAAGGGCACCATCTAAGTCCGTTGAGACGACACAATCTGAACTATGGTTTGGCAAGAAACCAAAGTTGTCGTTTCTTAAAGTTTGGGGTTGCGATGCTTATGTGAAAAAGTTTCAACATGATAAGCTCAAACCCAAATCGGAGAAATATGTCTTCATAGGATACCCAAAGAGTCAGTTGGGTACACCTTCTATCACAGATCCAAAGGCAAGACATTCGTTGCTAAGAATGGATCCTTTCTAGAAAAGGAGTTTCTCTCGAAAGAAGTGAGTGGGAGGAAAGTAGAAAACTTGATAAGGTAATTGTACCTTCTCCCTTATTGGAAAGGAGTTCATCACAGAAATCTGTTCTTGTGAGTACTACACCAATTAGTGAGGAAGCTAATGATGATGATCATGTAACTTCAGATCAAGTTACTACCGAATCTCGTAGGTAAACCAGAGTGAGATCCGCACCAGAGTGGTACGGTAATCCTGTTCTAAAAGTCATGTTACTTGACCATGACGAACCTACGAACTATGAGGAAGCGATGATGAGCCCAGATTCCGCGAAATGGTTTGAGGCCATGAAATCTGAGATGGGATCCATGTATGAGAACAAAGTATGGACTTTGGTTGACTTGCCCGATGATCGGCAAGCAATTGAGAATAAATGGATCTTCAAGAGGAAGATGGACGCTGATAGTATTATTACTATCTACAAAGCTAGAATTGTCGCAAAAGGTTTTCGACAAGTTCAAGGTGTTGACTACGATAAGAGTTTCTCACTCGTATCTATGCTTAAGTCTGTCTGAATCATGTTAGCAATTGCCGCATTTATGAAATCTGGCAAATGGATAAACAAAACTGCATTCCTGAATGGATTTCTGGAAGAAGAGTTGTATATGATGCAACCGGAAGGTTTTGTCGATCCAAAGGGAGCTAACAAAGTGTGCAAGCTCCAGCGATCCATTTATGGACTGGTGCAAGCATCTCGGAGTTGGAATAAACGCTTTGATAGTGTGATCAAAGCATTTGGTTTTATACAGACTTTCGGAGAAGCCCGTATTTACAAGAAAGTGAGTGGGAGCTCTGTAGCATTTCTAATATTATATGTGGATGACATATTACTAATTGGAAATGATATAGAATTTCTGGATAGCATAAAGGGATACTTGAATAAAAGTTTTTCAATGAAAGACCTCCGAGAAGCTGCTTACATATTAGGCATCAAGATCTATAGAGATAGATCAAGACGCTTAATTGGACTTTCACAAAGCACATACCTCGACAAAGTTTTGAAGAAGTTCAAAATGGATCAAGCAAAGAAAGGGTTCTTGCCTGTGTTACAAGGTGTGAAGTTGAGTAAGACTCAATGCCCGACCACTGCAGAAGATAGAGAGAAAATGAAAGATGTTCCCTATGCTTCAGCCATAGGCTCTATCATGTATGCAATGCTGTGTACCAGATCCATTGTATACCCTACACTGAGTTAAGCAAGGGAGTACAATGGTGATCTAGGAGTAGATCACTAGACAGCGGTCAAAAATTATCCTTAGTGGAATAAGGATATGTTTCTCGATTATGGACGTGACAGAAAGGTTCGCCGTAAAGGGTTACGTCGATGCAAGTTTTGACACTGATCTGGATGACTCTAAGTCTCGATCTAGATACATATTGAAAGTGGGAGCAATTAGCTAGAGTAGCTCTGTGCGGAGCATTATAGACATAGAATTCGCAAAATACTACGGATCTGTATGTGACAGACCCGTTGACTAAAATTATCTCACAAGCAAAACATGATCACACCTTGGTACTCTTTGGGTGTTAATCACATAGCGATGTGAACTAGATTACTGACTCTAGTAAACCCTTTGGGTGTTGGTCACATATCGATGTGAACTATGGGTGTTAATCACATGGTGATGTGAACTATTGCTGGTAAATCACATGGCGATGTGAACTAGATTATTGACTCTAGTGCAAGTGGGAGACTGAAGGAAATATGCCCTAGAGGCAATAATAAAGTTATTATTTATTTCCTTACATATCATGATAAATGTTTATTATTCATGCTAGAATTGTATTAACCGGAAACATAATACATGTGTGAATACATAGACAAACAGAGTGTCACTAGTATGCCTCTACTAGACTAGCTCGTTAATCAAAGATGGTTATGTTTCCTAACCATGAACAAAGAGTTGTTATTTGATTAACGAGGTCACATCATTAGTTGAATGATCCGATTGACATGACCCATTATATTAGCTTAGCACCCGATCGTTTAGTATGTTGTTATTGCTTTATCCATGACTTATACATGTTCCTATGACTATGAGATTATGCAACTCCCGTTTACCGGAGGAACACTTTGGGTACTACCAAACGTCACAACGTAACTGGGTGATTATAAAGGAGTACTACAGGTGTCTCCAATGGTAGATGTTGGGTTGGCGTATTTCAAGATTAGGATTTGTCACTCCGATCGTCGGAGAGGTATCTCTGGGCCCTCTCGGTAATGCACATCACTTAAGCCTTGCAAGCATTGCAACTAATGAGTTAGTTGCGGGATGATGTATTACGAAACGAGTAAAGAGACTTGCCGGTAACGAGATTGAACTAAGTATTGGATACTGACGATCGAATCTCGGGCAAGTAACATACCGATGACAAAGGGAACAACGTATGTTGTTATGCGGTCTGACCGATAAAGATCTTCGTAGAATATGTAGGAGCCAATATGGGCATCCAGGTCCCGCTATTGGTTATTGACCGGAGATGTGTCTCGGTCATGTCTACATTGTTCTCGAACCGTAGGGTCCGCACGCTTAACGTTACGATGACAGTTATTATGAGTTTATGCATTTTGATGTACCGAAGGTTGTTCGGAGTCCCGGATGTGATCACGGACATGACGAGGAGTCTCGAAATGGTCGAGACGTAAAGATTGATATATTGGAAGCCTATGTTTGGACATCGGAAGTGTTCTGGGTGAAATCGGGATTTTACTGGAATACCGGGAGGGTTACCGGAACCCCCCGGGAGCCAAATGGGCCAACATGGGCCTTGGTGGAAAGGTGAAAGGGCTGCCCTCATGGGATGCGCGCCTCCCCCCCTTCCCCTAGTCCTATTAGGACTAGGGAAGGTGGCCGGCCAGCCCCTCTCTCTTTCCCCACTTGGGGAGTCCTATTAGGAATAGGATTGGAGGGGAGTCCTACTCCCAGCGGGAGTAGGACTCCTCCTATGGCTGCCGCACCCCTCCCCCTTTGCCCCTTTATATACGGGGGCAGGGGGCACCTCTAGACACACAATTGATCATTGAGATCTTTCCTTAGCCGTGTGCGGTGCCCCCTGCCACCAAATTCCACCTCGGTCATATTGTCACAGTGCTTAGGCAAAGCCCTGCGTCAGTAGTACATCAAGATCGTCACCACGCCGTCGTGCTGACGGAACTCTTCCTTGATGCTTTGCTAGATCGGAGCCCGAGGATCATCATCGAGCTGAACGTGTGCTAAGAACTCGGAGGTGCCGGAGTAACGGTGCTTGGATCGGTCGGACCGGGAAGAAGACGTACGACTACTTCCTCTACGTTGTGTCAAACGCTTCCGTTGCGATCTACAAGGGTATGTAGATCATACTCTCCCCTCGTTGCTATGCATCACCATGATCTTGCGTGTGCGTAGGAATTTTTTTGAAATTACTATGTTCCCCAACAAGTTTTCCATATACTGGTTCTCGCTTATTTACTTTTCCACTGCTACTATTACAATCACTACAAAATACCAAAAACATTACTTTTGCTGTCTTTAATTTTGTTGCCGCAACCACCACTATCATATTACTTTGCTACTAAACACTTTGCTACAGATACTAAGTTTCCAGGTGTGGTTGAATTGACAACTCAGCTGCTAATACTTGAGAATATTCTTTGGCTCCCCATGTGTCGAATCAATAAATTTGGGTTGAATACTCTACCCTCGAAAGCTGTTGCAATCCCGTATACTTGTGGGTTATCAATGGATTATACACACTTTTCTTCCTTCCACCATTGCTAGCCTCTCTAATACCGCGCACTTTTCGCCGGTATCATACACCCAACATATACCTTCCTCAAAACAGCCACCATACCTACCTATCATGGCATTTCCATAGCCATTCCGAGATATATTGCCTTGCAACTTTCCACCGTTCTGTTTATTATGACACGCTCCATCATTGTCATATTGCTAGCATGATGATGTAGTTGACATCGTATTTGTGGCAAAGCCACCGTTCATAATTCTTTCATACATGTCACTCTTGATTCATTGCATATCCCGGTACACCGCGGAGACATTCATATAGAGTCATATTATGTTCTAAGTATCTAGTTGTAATTGTTGTGTTGTAAGAAAATAAAAGTGTGATGATCATCATTTTTAGAGCATTGTCCCAAGTGAGGAAAATGATGATGGAGACTATGATTCCCCCACAAGTTGGGATGAGACTCCGGACGAAAAAAAGAGGCCATAAAAAAAGAGAAAAGGCCCAAATAAAAAAATGAGAGAAAAAGAGAGAAGGGACAATGTTACTATCCTTTTACCACACTTGTGCTTCAAAGTAGAACCATGATCTTCATGATAGAGAGTCTCTCATTTTGTCACTTTCATATACTAGTGGGAATTTTTCATTATAGAACTTAGCTTGTATATTCCAATGATGGGCTTCCTCAAAATACCCTAGGTCTTCGTGAGCAAGCGAGTTGGATGCACACCCACTTAGTTTCTTTTGTTGAGCTTTCGTATACCTATAACTCTAGTGCATCCGTTGCATGGCAATCCCTACTCACTCACATTAATATCTATTGATGGGCATCTCCATAGCCCGTTGATACGCCTAGTTGATGTGAGACTATCTTCTCCCTTTTTGTCTTCTCCACAACCACCATTCTATTCCACATATAGTGCTATATCCATGGCTCACGCTCATGTATTGCGTGAAGATTGAAAAAGTTTTGAGAATGTCAAAAGTATGAAACAATTGCTTGGCTTGTCATCAGGGTTGTGCATGATTTAAATACTTTGTGTGGTGAAGATAGAGCATAACCAGACTATATGATTTTGTAGGGATAAATTTCTTTGGCCATGTTATTTTGAGAAGACATGATTGCTTTATTAGTATGCTTGAAGTATTATTATTTTTATGTCAATATTAAACTTTTGTCTTGAATCTTTCAGATCTTAATATTCATACCACAATTAAGAAGAATTACATTGAAATTATGCCAAGTAGCACTCCGCATCAAAAATTCTGTTTTTATCATTTACCTACTCGAGGACGAGCATGAATTAAGCTTGGGGATGCCTGATACGTCTCCAACGTATCTATAATTTTTGAATGCTCCATGCTATATTATCTACTGTTTTGGACAATATTGGACTTTACTATCCACTTCTATATTATTTTTGGGACTAACCTACTAACCGGAGGCCCAGCCCAGAATTGCTGTTTTTTTTGCCTATTTCAGAGTTTCGAGGAAACGGAATATCAAACGGAGTCAAAACGGAATGAAACCTTCGAGAATGTGATTTTCTCACCGAATTTGATCCAGGAGACTTGGACCCCACGTCAAGAAAGAAAGGAGGGAGGCATGAGGTAGGGGGCGCTCCCACCCCCCAGGGCGCGCCCTCCACCCTCATGGGCCCCCTGTTGCTCCATCGACGTACTCCTTCCTCCTATATATACCTACGTACCCCCAAACAATCAGATACGGAGCCGAAAACCTAATTCCACCGCCTCAACCTTCTGTACCCACGAGATCCCATCTTGGGGCCTGTTCCGGAGCTCCGCCGGAGGGGGCATCCACCATGGAGAGCTTCTACATCATCATAGCCCCTCCGATGAAGTGTGTGTAGTTTACCTCAGACCTTCGGGTCCATAGTTAGTAGCTCGATGGCTTCTTCTCTCTTTTTCGATCTCAATACAATGTTCTCCCCCTCTCTCGTGGAGATCTATTCGATGTAATCTTCTTTTTGCGGTGTGTTTGTTGAGAACGATGAATTGTGGGTTTATGATCAAGATTATCTACAAACAATATTTGAATCTTCTCTGAATTCTTTTATGTATGATTGGTTATCTTTGCAAGCCTCTTCGAATTATCAGTTTGGTTTGGCCTACTAGATTGATCTTTCTTGCAATGGGAGAAGTGCTTAGCTTTGGGTTCAATCTTGCGGTGTCCTTTCCTAGTGAAATTAGGGGCAGCAAGGCACATATTGTATTGTTGCCATCGAGGATAACAAGATGAGTTTTTTATCATATTGCATGAATTTATCCCTCTACATCATGTCATCTTGCTTAAGGCGTTACTCTGTTTTCTTGAACTTAATACTCTAGATGCATGCTGGATAGCGGTCGATGAGTGGAGTAATAGTAGTAGATGCAGGCAGGAGTCGGTCTACTTGTCTCGGACGTGATGCCTATATACATGATCATACCTAGATAGTCTCATAACTATGCTCAATTCTGTCAATTGCTCAACAGTAATTTGTTCACCCACCGTAAAATACTTATGCTCTTGAGAGAAGCCACTAGTGAAATCTATGGCCCCCGGGTCTATCTTCATCATATTAATCTTCCATCACTTTATTATTGCCTTTGCTTTTATTTTACTTTGCATCTTTATCACAAAAATACCAAAAATATTATCTATCAGATCTCACTCTCGTAAGTGACCATGAAGGGATTGACAACCCCTTATCGCGTTGGTTGCGAGGAATTATTTGCTTTCTGCAGGTACGAGGGACTCGCGCGTAGCCTCCTACTGGATTGATACCTTGGTTCTCAAAACTGTGGGAAATACTTACGCTACTTTGCTGCATCATCCTATCCTCTTCAAGGAAATCCAATGCAGTGCTCAAGAGGTAGCATGCATCACCATGATCTTGCGTGTGCGTAGGAAATTTTGAAATTACTACGTTCCCCAACAGAGGCATCCGATCCAGGTTTATGCGTAGATGTTATATGCACGAGTAGAACACAAGTGAGTTGTGGGCGATACTAGTCATACTGCTTACCAGCATGTCATACTTTGATTCGGCGGTATTGTTGGATGAAGCGGCCCAGACCGACATTACGCGTACGCTTACGCGAGACTGGTTCTACCGACGTGCTTCACACACAGGTGGCTAGAGGGTGTCAGTTTGTCCAACTTTAGTTGAATCGAGTGTGGCTATGCCCGGGACTTGTGAAGGTTAAAACAACACATACTTGATGAAATATCGTTGTGGTTTTGATGCGTATGTAAGAACGGTTCTTGCTCAGCCCGTAGCAGCCACGTAAAACTTGCAACAACAAAGTAGAGGACGTCTAACTTGTTTTTGCAGGGCATGTTGTGATGTGATATGGTCAAGACATGATGCTAAATTTTATTGTATGAGATTATCATGTTTTGTAACGGAGTTATCGACAACTGGCAGGAGCCATATGGTTGTCTCTTTATTGTATAAAATGCAATCGACATGTAATTGCTTTACTTTATCACTAAGCGGTAGCGATAGTCGTAGAAGCAATAGTTGGTGAGACGACAAAGATGCTACGATGGAGATCAAGGTGTCGCGCCGGTGACGATGGTGATCATGATGGTGCTTTGGAGATGGAGATCAAAGGCACAAGATGATGATGGCCATATCATATCACTTATATTGATTGCATGTGATGTTTATCCATTATGCATCTTATTTTGCTTAGTACGATGGTAGCATTATAAGATGATCTCTTACTAAATTTCAAGGTACAAGTGTTCTCCCTGAGTACGCACCATTGCGAAAGTTCGTCGTGCCGAGACACCACGTGATGATCGGGTGTGATAAGCTCTACGTTCACATACAACGGGTGCAAGCCAGTTTTGCACACGCGGAATACTCAGGTTAAACTTGACGAGCCTAGCATATGCAGATATGGCCTCGGAACACTGGAGACCGAAAGGTCGAGCGTGAATCATATAGTAGATATGACCAACATAGTGATGTTCACCATTGAAAACTACTCCATCTCACGTGATGATTGGACATGGTTTAGTTGATATGGATCACGTGATTACTTAGATGATTAGAGGGATGTCTATCTAAGTGGGCGTTCTTAAGTAATATGATTAATTGAACTTTAATTTATCATGAACTTAGTCCTGGTAGTATTAGCATATCTATGTTGTAGATCAATAGCTCGTGTTTAGCCCCCTGTTTTATTTTTGATATGTTCCTAGAGAAAACTAAGTTGAAAGATGTTCGTAGCAATGATGCGGATTGGATCCGTGATCTGAGGATTATCCTCATTGCTGCACAGAAGAATTATGTTCTTGATGCACCGCTAGGTGACAGACCGATTGCAGGAGCAAATGTAGACGTTATGAACGTTTGGCAAGCTCGATATGATGACTACTTGATAGTTTAGTGCATCATGCTTTACGGCTTAGAATCGGGGCTTCAAAGACGTTTTTGAAATGCCACAGAGCATATGAGATGTTCCAAGAGTTGAAATTAGTATTTCAGACTCATGCCCATGTCGAAAGGTATGAGACCTTTGATAAGTACTTTGCCTACAAGATGGAGGAGAATAGCTTAGCTAGTGAGCATGTGCTCAGAATGTCTGAGTACCACAATCACTTGAATCAAGTGGGAGTTAATCTTCCAGATAAGATAGTGATTGACAAAGTTCTCTAGTCACTATCACCAAGTTACTAGAACTTCATGATGAACTATAATATGCAAGGGATAACGAAAATGATTCCCAAGCTCTTCGTGATGCTGAAATCGACGAAGGTTGAAATCAAGAAATGCATCAAGTGTTGATGGTTGACAAGACCACTAGTTTCAAGAAAAGGGCAAAGGGAAGAAGGGGAACTTCAAAAATAATGGGAAGCAAGTTGCTGCTCCCGTGAAGAAGCCCAAAGCTAGACCCAAGCCTGAAACTGGGTGCTTCTACTGCAAAGGAAATGGTCATTGGAAGTGGAAATGGTCATTGGAAGTGGAACTGCCCTAGATATTTGGCAGATAAGAAGGATGGCAAAGTGAACAAAGGTATATTGGATACACATGTTATTGATGTGTACTTTACTAGTGTTTATAGCAACCCCTCGGCATTTGATACTGGTTCGGTTGCTAAGAGTAGTAACTCGAAACGGGAGTTGCAGAATGAACAGAAACTAGTTAAGGGCGAGGTGACGATGTGTGTTGGAAGTAGTTCCAAGATTGATATGATCATCATCGCACACTCCCTATACTTTCAGGATTAGTGTTGAACCTAAATAAGTGTTATTTGGTGTTTGCGTTGAGCATGAATATGATTTAATAATGTTTATTGCAATACGGTTATTCATTTAAGTTAGAGAATAATTGTTGTTCTGTTTACATGAATAAAACCTTCTGTGGTCATACACCCAATGAAAATGGTTTGTTGGATCTCGATCGTAGTGATACACATATTCATAATATTAAAGCCAAAAGATGCAAAGTTAATAATGATAGTGCAACTTATTTCTGGCACTGCCGTTTAGGTCCTATTGGTGTAAAGCGCATGAAGAAACTCCATGCTGATGGGATTTTGGAATCACTTGATTCTTGCCAACCATGCCTTATGGGCAAGATAACTAACACTCCATTCTCTGGAACAATGGAGCGAGCAACTGACTTATTGGAAATAATACAAACTGATGTATGTGATCTGATGAGTGTTGAGGCTCGCAGTGGGTATCGTTATTTTTTGACCTTCACAGATGATTTGAGCAGATATGGGTATATCTACTTGATGAAACATAAGTCTGAAACATTTGAAAAGTTCATATAATTTTAGAGTGAAGTGGAAAATCATCATAACAAGAAAATAAAGTTTCTACGATGTGATCGTGGAGGAGAATATTTGAGTTACGAGTTTGGTCTTCATTTGAAACAATGCGGAATAGTTTCGCGAATCACGCCACCTGGAACACCACAGCGTAATGGTGTGTCCCAACATCGTAACCGTACTTTATTAGATATATATGGTGCAATCTATGATGTCTCTTACCGATTTACCACTATTGTTTTGGGGTTATGCATTAGAGACAACTACATTCACGTTAAATAGGGCACCATCTAAATCCGTTGTGACGACACCATATGAACTGTGGTTTGGCAAGAAACCAAAGTTGTCGTTTCTTAAAGTTTCGGGTTGCGATGCTTATGTGAAAAAGTTTCATCTTGATAAGCTCAAAACCCAAATTGGAGAATTATGTCTTCATAGGATACCCAAAGGAGATAGTTGGGTACACCTTCTATCACAGATCTAAAGGCAAGACATTTGTTGCTAAGAATGGATCCTTTCTAGAGAAGGAGTTTCTCTCAAAAGAAGTGAGTGGGAGGAAAGTAGAACTTGATGAGGTAACTGTACCTGCTCCCTTATTGGAAACTAGTTCACCACAGAAATCTGATCCTGTGACTCCTACACCAATTAGTGAGGAAGCTAATGATGATGATCATGGAACTTCAGATCAAGTTACTACCAAACCTCGTAGGTCAACCAGAGTGAGATCCGCACCAGAGTGGTACGGTAATCCTGTTCTGGAGGTCATGTTATTTGACCATGATGAACCTACGAACTATGAGGAAGCGATGATGAGGCCAGATTCCGCGAAATGGCTTGAGGCCATGAAATCTGAGATGGAATCCATGTATGAGAACAAAGTGTGGACTTTGGTTGACTTGCCCGATGATCAGCAAGCCATAGAAAATAAATGGATCTTCAAGAGGAAGACGGACGTTGATAGTAGTGTTACTATCTACAAAGCTAGACTTGTTGAAAAAGGTTTTGACAAAGTTCAAGGTGTTGACTACGATGAGATTTTCTCACTCATAGCGATGCTTAAGTCTGTCCGAATCATGTTAGCAAATTGCCACATTTTATGAAATCTGGCAAATGGATATCAAAACTACATTCCTTAATGGATTTCTTAAAGAAGAGTTGTATATGATGCAACAAGAAGGTTTTGTCAATCCTAAAGGTGCTAACAAAGTGTGCAAGCTTCAGCGATCCATCTATGGACTGGTGCAAGCATCTCGGAGTTGGAATATACGCTTTGATGGGTTGATCAAAGCATATAGTTTTATACAGACTTGCGATGAAGCCTGTATTTACAAGAAAGTGAGTGGGAGCACTACAGCCTTTCTGATAAGTATATGTGAATGACATATTGTTGATCAGAAATGATGTAGAATTTTCTAGAAAGCATAAAGGAGTGTTTGAAAGGAGTTTTTCAAAGAAAGACCTCGGTGAAGCTGCTTACATATTGAGCATCAAGATCTATAGAGATAGATCAAGACGCTTGATAAGTTTTTTCAATGAGTACATACCTTGACAAGATTTTGAAGTAGTTCAGAATGGAACAATCAAAGAAAGAGTTCTTGCCTGTGTTACAAGGTGTGAAATTGAGTAAGACTCAAAGCCCGACCACGACAGAAGATAGAAAGAGAATTAAAGTCATTCCGTATGCCTCAGCCATAGGTTCTATAAAGTATGCCATGTTGTGTACCAGATCTATTGTATACCCTACATTGAGTTTGGCAAGGGAGTACAATCGTGATCTAGGAGTAGATCACTGAACAGGTCAAAATTATCCTTAAGTGGAATAAGGATATGTTTATCAATTATGGAGGTGACAAAAGGTTCGTCGTAAAGGGTTACGTTGATGCAAGTTTTGACACTGATCCAGATGACTCTAAGTCTCAATCTGGATACATATTGAAAGTGGGAGCAATTAGCTAAAGTAGCTCCGTCCGGAGCATTGTAGACATAGAAATTTGCAAAATACATACGGATCTGAATTTGGTAGACCCGTTGACTAAACTTCTCTTACAAGCAAAACATGATCACGCCTTAGTACTCTTTGGTTGTTAATCACATGGCGATGTGAACTAGATTACTGACTCTAGTAAACCCTTTGAGTGTTGGCCACATGGCGATGTGAACTATGGATATTAATCACATAGTGATGTGAACTATTGGTGTTAAACAACATGGCAATGTGAACTAGATTATTGACTCTAGTGCAAGTGGGAGACTGAAGGAAATATGCCATAGAGGCAATAATAAATTGTTATTTATATTTTCTTATATCATGATAAATGTTTATTATTCATGCTAGAATTGTATTAACCGGGAACTTAGTACATGTGTGAATACATAGGCAAACAGAGTGTCACTAGTATGCCTCTACTTGACTAGCTCGTTGAATCAAAGATGGTTAAGTTTCCTAGCCATAGACATGAGTTGTCATTTTATTAACGGGATCACATCATTAGAGAATGATGTGATTGACTTGATGATACGTCTCCGTCGTATCTATAATTTTTTATTGTTCCATGCCAATATTATTCACTTTCATATACTTTTTGGCAACTTTTTATATTATTTTTGGGACTAACATATTGATCCAGTGCCCAGTGCCAGTTCCTGTCTATTGCATGTTTTATGTTTCGCAGAATATCCATATCAAACGGAGTCCAAACGGGATAAAAACGGACGGAGCTTATTTTTGGAAAATATGGAAAATTCCAGAAGAAAAATCCATGCGAGACGGTGCCCGAGGTGGTCACGAGGCAGGGGGGCGCGCCCCTCCCCTGGGCGCGCCGCCTACCCTCGTGAGCCCACCGTAAGGCGGTTGATGCTCTTCTTTTGCCGCAAGAAAGATAATATTCGGAAAAAAATCACAGAAAAGGTTTCAGGCCAATCGGAGTTACAGATCTCCATATATATGCGAAACGGTGAAACAGAGCCAGAACGGAACGCAGAAACAGAGAGATAGATCCAATCTCGGAGGGGCTCTCGCCCCTCCCAAGCCATGGGAGCCAAGGAACAGAGGGGAAACCCTCCTCCCATCTAGGGAGGAGGTCAAGGAAGAAGAAGAAGGAGGGGGGCTCTCTCCCCATCGCTTCCGGTGGCACCGGAACGCCGCCGGGGGCCATCATCATCACCGCGATCTTCACCAACACCACCGTCATCTTCACCTACGTCTCCATCACCTTCCCCCCTCTATCTACAGCGGTCCACTCTCCCACAACCCGCTGTACCCAATACTCGAACATGGTGCTTTATGCTTCATATTATTATCCAATGATGTGTTGCCATCCTATGATGTCTGAGTAGATTTCTATTGTCCTATCGGTGATTGATGAATTGCTATGATTGGTTTGAGTTGCATATTTTATTGGTGCTGTCCTATTGTGCCCTCCGTGTCGCGCAAGCGTGAGGGATTCCCGCTGCAGGGTTTGCAATATGTTTATGATTTGCTTATGGTGGGTGGCGTGAGTGACAGAAACACAGACCCGAGTAAGTAGGTTGTTTGCGTATGGGATAAAGGGGACTTGATACTTTAATGATATGGTTGGGTTTTTACCTTAATGAATCTTTAGTAGTTGCGGATGCTTGCTAGAGTTCCAATCATAAGTGCATATGATCCGAGTAGAGAAAGTATGTTAGCATATGCCTCTCCCTCAAATAGAATTGCAATAACGATTATCGGTCTAGTAACATAGTCAGCTGCCTAGGGACAATTCCACAACTCCTATCACCACTTTTCCATACTCGCTATATTTACTTTAGTTGTGTCTTTACCTTAACAACCCCTAGTTTTATTTTCGTGCTCTTTACTTTCTTGCAAGCCTATCCAAAAACACCTACAAAGTACTTCTAGTTTTATACTTGTTCTAGGTAAAGCGAACGTCAAGCGTGCGTAGAGTTGTATCGGTGGTCGATAGAACTTGAGGGAATATTTGTTCTACCTTTAGCTCCTCGTTGGGTTCGACACTCTTACTTATCGAAAGAGGCTACAATTGATCCCCTATACTTGTGGGTTATCAAGACCTTTTTCTGGCGCCGTTACCGGGGAGCAATAGCGTGGGGTGAACATTCTCGTGTGTGCTTGTTTGCTTTATCACTAAGTAATTTTTATTTGTTGTTCTTAGTTGTTTTCTATCTTTAGTTATGGGTAGGAAACGCAAAATACTAAAAAAATTATTTGTACCTACTGCGCCAATGGTTGAAGAACCACTCAAAATCTATCACACTATTGAAGCTTTTTACTTGGATCATCTTCGATCCCTTTGTGCTCGTGCTAAAACCCCAACTAGCTTAGTTGAGGGAAAATCTTTAGATGAGCATGCTTGTTATGTGCGACACCGTATATCTAAAAAAGGGAAACTATTATGGGGTCAAATTCAACGTTTGCAATGCTATGCTTGGAATTTATGCTATTATTATGATTTTACTTGTTGTTCTGAAAACCCTAAGAAACACCTTCCCTACCAATGTGAGTTTATTGATAATGGAATCTTATCCTCGTATGCTAAGGGTGTTTATAATTACTATGATGTTCAACAAATTGAAGAATTTGTTGCTTTTAAGGGTGCTTACGAAATTGCTTCTTTGATTGAAAAGTATGGTGCTACTCTTTACGAATCTGAAAATTTTGCCATACTTAAATATTTCTATGATAATTATGCTTCTAATCCTTATGTTAAACCATATATTGAGAACTACTCCACTGTCCAAGAAGAGACTAATATTTTGCAGGAATCTATGGAAGAAGAAATTGATGAAACTATGAGCTCATTGGATGAAAAAGATGAGGAGGAGAGCGAAGAACAAAAGGAGGAAGAGCGGATTGATCACCCGTTCCCACCTTCTAATGAGAGTAACCCTCCAACTCATACATTATTTAATTACCCTTCGTGCTTACCGAAGGATGATTGCTATGATGATTGTTATGATCCCGTTGATTCTTTTGAAATATCCCTTTTTGATGATGCTTGCTATGCTTGTGGCCAAGATGCCAATATAAATTATGCTTATGTAGATGAAATTGCTATGGTTCCTTATGTTAAACATGAAATTGTTGCTATTGCACCCACGCATGATAGTCCTATTATCTTTTTGAACTCTCCCGACTACACTATATCGGAGAAGTTTGCACTTATTAAGGATTACATTGATGGGTTGCCTTTTACCGTTGCACATGATAATTTTGATAGATATAATATGCATGTGCTTGCTGCTCCTACTTGCAATTATTATGCGAGAGGAACTATATCTCCACCTCTCTATGTTTCCAATACAATAAAATTGCAAGAAACTGTTTATACTATGCATTGGCCATTACTTTGTATGCATGAATTGTTCTTTTATGACATACCGATGCATAGGAAGAGAGTTAGACTTCGTCATTACATGATATATATTACTTTGTTCTCACTACTAAATTACAAATCATTGCTAATTAAAATTGGCTTTGATATACCTTGGGATCCGGGTGGATTCATTACTTGAGCACTATATGCCTAGCTTAATGGCTTTAAAGAAAGCGCTGCCAGGGAGACAGCCCGGAAGTTTTAGAGAGTCATTTATTTCTGTTGAGTGCTTTCATATAGTTTAAAAACAACAAAAATAAAGAGGGGAACCCAAAACTTTTTCAAAAAGGAAAGTGAAAGTGAGAAAGACAAGCATTGTTGAAGTGGGAGAGCTCCTTGAACTTTGTTCATGCTCACGACAACTTTGTGAATCTTAATTACAGAAAATTTTCAACAAAAATAATTATCCCCTTGTACAATTCCATTGTATTATAAAAATAATGTGCCAAGGTTTGCCTTTAGGATGTTTACAATGCTTGTTGGTTTGTGCGGTGCAGGACAGAAACTTTGGCTGTAGTGCGTGAATTTTAATTTTTTACTGGAACGTCAAATGGTTCTGATTCTTTTTGCACTGTCTTGCTGTACAAATTGTTTATTTTTCCTAATTTTGGAAGAATTCTTCAAGTACCAGAAGTATGGTGAATGTTCAGATTGCTACAGACTGTTCTGTTTTAGACAGATTCTGTTTTTGATGCATAGTTTGCTTGTTTTGATGAAACTATATATTTATATCAGTGGATTAAGCCATGAAAAATTTATAATACAGTAGACACAATGCAAGAACAAAATATGAATTGGTTTGCAACAGTACTTAGAGTGGTGATTTGCTTTATTATACTAACGGATCTTACCGAGTTTTCTGTTGAAGTTTTGTGTGGATGAAGTGTTTGATTGAGAAGGTTTCGATGTGAGAAGAAGGAAGAGAGGAAAGAACTCAAGATTGGGGATGCCCGAGGCACCCCAAGTAAATATTCAAGGAGACTCAAGCGTCTAAGCTTGGGGATGCTGGGGAGGCATCCCCTCTTTCTTCAACAAATATCGGTGTGTTTTCAGATTCGTTTAGTTCATGCGATATGTGCAAGTCTTGGAGCGTCTTTTGCAATTAGGTTTTTATTTTTTTCTGATGCACCATGCTGGTATGAGATGGTCCTTGGTTGATTTATAGAATGCTCATTACACTTCACTTATATCTTTCGAGCATGGCTTTATAGAATGCTTCATGTGCTTCACTTATATCATTTGAAGTTTGGATGGCCTGTTTCTCTTTACATATACAACCGCCATTTGTAGAATGCTCTTTTGCTTCACTTATATTTGTTAGAGTTTGGGCATATTTTTTGTAAAAAGAGTTAAACTCTCTTGCTTCACTTATATCTATTTAGAGAGATGACAGGAATTGGTCATTCACATGGTTAGTCATAAAATCCTACATAAACTTGTAGATCGCTGAATATGATATGTTTGATTCCTTGCAATAGTTTTGCGATATAAAGATGGTGATATTAGAGTTATGCTAGTGGGTGGTTGTGGATTGTAGAGACACTTGTGTTGAGGTTTGCAAGTCCCGTAGCATGCACGTATGGTAACCGTTGTGTGACAAATTTGAAGCATGGGGTGTTTCTTTGATTGTCTTCCTTACGAGTGGCGGTCGGGGACGAGCGATGGTCTTTTCCTACCAATCTATCCCCCTAGGGGCTTGCGTAGTAGTACTTTGCTTTGAGGGCTAATAAACTTTTGCAATAAGTATATGAGTTCTTTATGACTAATGTGAGTCCATGGATTATACACACTTTTACCTTTCCATCATTGCTAGCCTCTTCGGTACCGTGCATTGCCCTTTCTCACCTCGAGAGTTGGTGCAAACTTCGCCGGTGCATCCAAACCCCGTGATACGATACGCTCTGTCACACATAAGCCTCATTATATCTTCCTCAAAACAGCCACCATACCTACCTATTATGGCATTTCCATAGCCATTCCGAGATATATTGCCATGCAACTTCCATCATCATCATATACATGACTTGAGCATTCATTGTCATATTGCTTTGCATGATTGTAAGATAGCTAGCATGATGTTTTCATGGCTTGTCCGTTTTTTGATGTCATTGCTACTCTAGATCATTGCACATCCCGGTACACCGCCGGAGGCATTCATATAGAGTCATACCTTTGTTCTAGTATCGAGTTGTAATATTGAGTTGTAAGTAAATAAAAGTGTGATGATCATCATTATTAGAGCATTGCCCCAGTGAGGAAAGGATGATGGAGACTATGATTCCCCCACAAGTCGGGATGAGACTCCAGACGAAAGAAAAGAAAGGCAAAAAAAAGAGAAGGCAAAAAAAAAGAGAAAATAAAAAAATGAGAGAAAAAGAGAGAAGGGGCAATGTTACTATCCTTTTACCACACTTGTGCTTCAAAGTAGCACCATGTTCTTCATATAGAGAGTCTCTTGAGTTATCACTTTCATATACTAGTGGGAATTTTCATTATAGAACTTGGCTTGTATATTCCAACGATGGGCTTCCTCAAATGCCCTAGGTCTTCATGAGCAAGCAAGTTGGATGCACACCCACTTAGTTTCTTTTGTTGAGCTTTCATACACTTATAGCTCTTAGTGCATTCGTTGCATGGCAATCCCTACTCCTCGCATTGACATCAATTGATGGGCATCTCCATAGCCCGTTGATTAGCCGCGTCGATGTGAGACTTTCTCCTTTTTTGTCTTCTCCACATAACCTCCATCATTATATTCTATTCCACCTATAGTGCTATATCCATGGCTTGCGCTCATGTACTGAGTGAGGGTTGAAAAAGCTGAAGCGCGTTAAAAAGTATGAACCAATTGCTCGGCTTGTCATCGGGGTTGTGCATGATGGGGGCATTTTGTGTGACGAAAATGAAGCATGGCCAAACTGTATGATTTTGTAGGGATAAGCTTCCTTTGGCCTTGTTGTTTTGCAATGACATGATTGCTTTATTGGTACGCTCGAAGTATTATTGTTTTTATGTCAAATGATAGACTATTGCTTTGAATCACTCGTGTCTTAATATTCATGCCATGATTAGACATATGATCAAGATTATGCTAGGTAGCATTCCACATCAAAAATTATTCTTTTTTATCATTTACCTACTCGAGGACGAGCAGGATTTAAGCTTGGGGATGCTGATACGTCTCCATTGTATCTATAATTTTTTATTGTTCCATGCCAATATTATTCACTTTCATATAGTTTTTGGCAACTTTTTATATTATTTTTAGGACTAACATATTGATCCAGTGCCCAGTGCCAGTTCCTGTCTGTTGCATGTTTTATGTTTCGCAGAATATCCATATCAAACGGAGTCCAAACGGGATAAAAATGGACGGAGCTTATTTTTGAAAATATGGAAAATTCCAGAAGAAAAATCCACGGGAGACGGTGCCCGAGGTGGTCATGAGGCAGGGGGGCGCGCCCCTCCCCCCTGGGCGCGCCGCCTACCCTCGTGAGCCCACCGTAAGGCAGTTGATGCTCTTCTTTTGCCGCAAGAAAGATAATATTCGGAAAAAAATCACAGAAAAGGTTTCAGGCCAATCGGAGTTACGGATCTCCATATATATGCGAAACGGTGAAACAAAGCCAGAACAGAACGCAGAAACAGAGAGATAGATCCAATCTCGGAGGGGCTCTCGCCCCTCCCAAGCCATGGGAGCCAAGGAACAGAGGGGAAACCCTCCTCCCATCTAGGGAGGAGGTCAAGGAAGAAGAAGAAGGAGGGGGGGCTCTCTCCCCCTCGCTTCCGGTGGCGCCAGAACGCCGCCGGGGGCCATCATCATCACCGCGATCTTCACCAACACCACCGTCATCTTCACCAACGTCTCCATCACCTTCCCCCCTCTATCTACAGCGGTCCACTCTCCCGCAACCCGCTGTACCCTCTACTTGAACATGGTGCTTTATGCTTCATATTATTATACAATGATGTGTTGCCATCCTATGATGTCTGAGTAGATTTCTATTGTCCTATCGGTGATTGATGAATTGCTATGATTGGTTTGAGTTGCATATTTTATTGGTGCTGTCCTATTGTGCCCTCCGTGTCGCGCAAGCGTGAGGGATTCCCGCTGTAGGGTTTGCAATATGTTTATGATTTGCTTATGGTGGGTGGCGTGAGTGACAGAAACACAGACCCGAGTAAGTAGGTTGTTTGCGTATGGGATAAAGGGGACTTGATACTTTAATGATATGGTTGGGTTTTTACCTTAATGAATCTTTAGTAGTTGCGGATGCTTGCTAGAGTTCCAATCATAAGTGCATATGATCCAAGTAGAGAAAGTATGTTAGCTTATGCCTCTCCCTCAAATAGAATTGCGATAACGATTATCGGTCTAGTAACATAGTCAATTGCCTAGGGACAATTCCACAACTCCTATCACCACTTTTCCATACTCGCTATATTTACTTTAGTTGTGTCTTTACCTTAACAGCCCCTAGTTTTATTTTCGTGCTCTTTACTTTCTTGCAAGCCTATCCAAAAACACCTACAAAGTACTTCTAGTTTTATACTTGTTCTAGGTAAAGCGAACGTCAAGCGTGCCTAGAATTGTATCGGTGGTCGATAGAACTTGAGGGAATATTTGTTCTACCTTTAGCTCCTCGTTGGGTTCGACACTCTTACTTATCGAAAGAGGCTACAATTGATCCCCTATACTTGTGGGTTATCACTTGACCCATTCCGTTAGCTTAGCACTTGATCGTTTAGTATGTTGCTATTGCTTTCTTCATGACTTATACATGTTCCTATGAGTATGAGATTATGCAACTACCGAATATCGGAGGAACACCTTGTGTGCTATCAAATGTCACAACGTAACGGGGTGATTATAAAGATGCTCTACAGGTGTCTCTGAAGGTGTTTGTTGGGTTGGCATAGATCGAGATTAGGATTTGTCACTCCAAGTATCGGAGAGGTATCTCTGGGCCCTCTCGGTAATTCACATCACTATAAGACTTGCAAGCAATATAACTAATGAGTTAGTTGCGGGATGATGCATTACGGAACGAGTAAAGAGACTTGCCAGTAACGAGATTGAACTAGGTATTGAGATACCGATGATCGAATCTCGGGCAAGTAACATACCGATGACAAAGGGAACAACGTATGTTGTTATGCGGTTTGATCGATAAAGATCTTCGTAGAATATGTAGGAGCCAATATGAGCATCCAGGTTCCGCTGTTGGTTATTGACCGGAGTTGAGTCTTGGTCATGTCTACATAGTTCTCGAACCCGTAGGGTCCGCACACTTAACGTTCGGTGACGATCGGTATTATGAGTTTATGTGTTTTGATGTACCGAAGGTTTTTCGGAGACCCGGATGAGATTAGGGACATGGAGAGGAGTCTCGAAATGTTCGAGACGTAAAGATCAATATATTGGAAGGCTATATTCGTACATCGGAAAGGTTCTTAGTGGTTCGGGTATTTATCGGAGTACCGGAGAGTTACGGGAATTCGCCGGGGAGTATATCGGCCTTATTGGGCTTTAGGGGGGAGTGAGAGGGGCTGCCTAGGTCAGGCCGCACGCCCCCAAGGCCTAGTCTGAATTGTACTAAGGGGAGGGGCGACGCCCCCTCCTTCCTTCTCTTCTCCCTTCCCCTTCCTTCTCTCCTACTCCTACTACTTGGAAGGGGGGAATCCTACTCTCGGTGGGAGTAGGACTCCCTAGGGCGCGCCATAGTAGAGGGACGGCCCTCCCCTCCTCCACTCCTTTATATACGGGGTAGGGGGCACCCCATAGACACACAAGTTGGTCATTGATCTCTTAGCCGTGTGCGGTGCCCCCCTCCACCATAATCCACCTCGGTCATATCGTAGCGGTGCTTAGGCGAAGCCTTGTGTCGGTAGCTTCATCATCACCGTGAGTTCGTGGGACGTCACCGAGCTGAACGTGTGCAGATGGCGGAGGTGCCGTAGTTCGGTACTAGGATCGGTCGATCGTGAAGACGTACGACTACATCAACCGCGTTGTCATAACGATGCCGCTTACGGTCTACGAGGGTACGTGGACGACACTCTCCCCTCTTGTTGCTATGCATCACCATGATCTTGCGTGCGCGTAGGAATTTTTTGAAATTACTACGTTCCCCAACACTGACATCCCCTCCCTCTTTAGTCGAGGCTTGACCCCAAGCCTCTGCATGCGGAAATCTGGCCTGAAGACTGCTCCTGTGCTCCCAAGTGGTGCCCAGGTGTGAAGAGTTGGAGCACTGTATCTTGACCTGTTCACGCATGCTGTCCCTCCCTTTGCGCCAGCAGGTCTGAAGGATGGCCACTGGAATCGCCAAATCGTCAGAGCAATGTGGAAGCTAAGATTCAACCGTCTTACTTGGAAGAAGTGCTTGTCGAAGGAGCGAGACGTGGAACACTGGGTGTACTGTTGCCTGGGCTAGAAGTACTAGTTTGTAAGCCACATCATTGATCTTGGCGATGATGGAGAAAGGCCCGTAATACTTGTATGCAAGTTTGTGATTAGCTCGCGGCGCCACAGATGATTGAATGTACGGCTGCAATTTGAGGAACACCCAGTCGCCCACTTGAAAAGTTCTGAAAGAACCCTTCTTACCAGCTTGCACTTTCATTAGTTGTCATGCTCTATTGAGGTGTTGTTGCAGGAGCTCTTGCACTGTGGCACGCTCGTCCAGCCAAGCTTGAAGTGCTGGAACCGAGCAGGTATTATCAGCTGTAATTCCCCAATGGCGCGGCTCATATCCAAACATGGCTTTGAAAGGTGTCATGCCGATCGATGAATGATGGTTGTTGTTGTACCAGAACTATGCTAATGGGATCCAGAAGCTCCATCTCTGTGGGCACGCCTGGGTGAAACAACGGAGGAAGGTTTCGACGCATTAGTTAACACGTTCAGTTTGCCCGTCAGTTTGGGATGGTTTGTTGTACTGAGTCGCAGTTCTGTTCCTGCTCCTCTGAAAAGCTCTTGCCAGAAGTGACTAGTGAAAACTGGGTCTCGGTTAGAGAAGATTGCGCCAGGTAGGCCATGGATTTTGTAAATCTGGTGCAGATAGAGCTGAGCCACTGATGCTGCTGTGTAAGGGTAAGCTAATGGCAGGAAGTATGCAAACTTTTTTATTTTGTCCACAATGACTAAGAGGCAGCTGAACTTACTGTACTGAGGAAGACCATCAACAAAGTCCATGGATACCATATCCCATGGCTGTTTGGGAATTGGGAGAGGTAAGAGCAGTCCTGGCGAGGTTGCGCCATATGGCTTGGCCTGTTGGCACACCTGGCAGCAGCGCACGTATTGTCGTATGTGTGCTTTCATCTTGGGCCATGCAAACAGGCGTCGGGCGCATCGATATGTGACAGGGAACCCTGAGTGGCCACCAACAGGACTGTCGTGGAATGCCGAGATGATTCTCTGTTGGATTTGTGTGTTACCTCCGAGCCAGATTCTATCACGAAAATGGATGATACCTTGCTGCAGGGAAAAACGTTTCTTGGGATCTTCCTTGAGTGCCAACTGTTCCAGCAGTCGCGAAGCTTGTGGGTTGTTGATATAGCTGGTGACCACGTCCTCGAGCCACGCTGGACGGCAAGAAGTGATGCCGGCAAGCATGTCAGTTGGATTCGCCCTGGACAAAGCATCAGCACCCGCATTTTCAATGCCTTTTTTGTAATGAATGCGGTAGCATAGTCCCAAAAGTTTGGTGAATGCCTTTTTTTGCCACGGTGTGGTCACCCTTTGTTCTTCCAAGTGAACTAAGCTTCATTGATCTGTCAGGATGACGAATTCAGCGTGTTGCAGATATGGACGCCATTGGTCGAACACCACAATGATTGCTAAGTACTCTCTTTCGTATGTTGACAAGCCTTGGTATCGTGGGCTGGGGGCTTTGCTCATAAAGGCTATTGGGTGACCTTTTTGCTGCAGAATAGCTCCGATGCCTCGTTCACTTGCGTCTGTTTCCACTATGAACGGCTGCTGAAAGTTGGGCAGCGTGAGTACCGGGGCTGATATGAGCTGTTGTTTGAGCACTTGGAAAGTTGTGTCAGTGGTTGAAGTCCAAAGGAATGGAGTCCCTTTCTTGAGCAGATTGAATAAAGGCTTCACTATCACTCCAAAGTTTCTGACAAAGCGGCGGTAATAGCCCGCGAGCCGCAGAAAACTGAGCACCCCTTTGAAATCTATTGGAGCTGACCAGTTGGCAACTGCAGTGATTTTAGACGGGGCGGCAGAAACTCCCTGAGCACTGATGGTGTGTCCTAGATATGAAATTTGTTGCTGTCCGAAAGCGCACTTGCTGAGCTTGACATACCAGCTGTCTCTTCGGAGCAGAGTCAGGACTTGACGCAAATGATCGAAATGTGCTTGAAGTGTAGCGCTAAAAACCAATATGTCGTCGAAAAATGATACCACACAGACGCGGTTGACTGGTTTCATCTTTTTTCTTGACTAGTATCACTTGCGAAGAAAAAGGGTTGGTGCTCCTCTGAATGATCCCCGATCTGAGTAGATCTTCCACTTGTTTCTCAATCTCTGACCTGAGTTCTGGCTTGTGTCTGTACGGTCGCCCATTCACTGGTTGTGCTCCTGGGATAAGAGGAATTCTATGGTCGCAGGCACGTCGGGCAAGTAGACCAGTTGGCTCGGCAAAGACATCGGAGAACTCATCGATCACCTTTTGAATGCAGTCAGGTATTGGGGTAGATGTTTCACCGTCAGGAACGACCACACACAAATGAATGATGTGGGAGATGGACCCTTGGCTGCAGAGCCCTTGCAGTTGCACATAGTAGATTGATTCACAACAAGTTGATGATGCATCTTCGCCCGTAAGACGGAGGGGCCCTGCTGGGGTGGGTATCTCCAGGAAATGTGCACGCCAGTCGACAACCATAGGGCTGTGCTCCTCGAGCTAGTCCATTCCCAAAATTGCATCATATGTCCCGAGTGTGAGCACTTTCAGATCTGTAAAGAACTCGTGGCCTTGTGTGTACCAGGCGCAGTTTGGAACAGAAGTAGAACAGATCAGCTCACCCCATCGGCCACATGGACACGTCCAGGCTTGCGCAGGCTCTGTATGCTGGAGAGAGACTTTGCAAGCTGAGCATCGACGAACGAATTGGAGTTGCCAGAATCAACCAACATGCGTACCTCGCGCCCTTGGATCTAGGCACGCAATTGGAATGCCTTGGCCGAGACGCCCCCAGTCACAGCAGACAGAGAAATTGCCATGGCCATGTCACTTGCCTCGCCCGTCTCTGGCAGTTGAGTGTCGTTGAAGTTGTCGATGCCGAACAGGTCCAGAAGTTCTTCAGCGACATGCAGTTGAACCGAAGTGGGGCAAACATGGTCGTGTCCCCACTTCTCGCCACACTTGAAACAGAGACCGTGAGCTCGCCGATATTCCCGCAGCGTCTTAAGCTTGGATGCCTCGGAGCGCGCTGCGTAGGTACCGCGGTGATCGATGGCGACTGTAGGCGTTGGATGGCGCACCGGTGATGCTGGCAATGGCAGCGGCACTCCCGCGCGCAGTGGTGGTTCTGGAATTCATACGGGAGTCGCACGCACGCCGTCGGCCACTTCCTCTTGCAGCAACGCCAGGGCACACGTCGTGTCCAGATCAGGGGGCGTTGTACCATCACCACTGCCCGTATATCATTCCTCAGACCCTCGACAAAACGAGTTAGAAAATAGTAAGGATGCATGGTATCGGAATAAGAACTTAAATGATTGATGATCAACTCAAATTTCTCAATGTAATCAGCAACTAAAGTAGTTTGGTTGATTGTGTAAAACTGTCGTATGAGCATCTGATGACGGTCACGGCCAAAACGAGTGCTCAAAAGGGATGTGAAGGAGTCCCAATCGAATTCATGCAGCCGTTTCTGTATTGACTGAAGCCAAATGGCCGCTGGCCCCGAGAAGTTGAGCGCAGCCATGGCCACCCAAAATGATGCAGCTATCCCAGACATGCTAAAGTATTGCTCACAAAGGGTTTTCCAGAGATTGGGATTTTCGCCCGAAAATTGGGGGGAAAATGATGGGCGGGTGCGCCTGATCCAGTCCGGTGAGCATCTGACTAGCATCGGTAAAGGGAGACGGTGGAACTGGAGAGATTGGAAACGCTGTCTGACCTTTGGCCAGGGGCGGGGGCGGCGTGACCAAGGACGCCGCCGGGTGCCCCCATTGGAGATGGAACGCGTCGTGTCCATCGGGCCCGTGTTGGTCGGTCGCTGCGCCTACCACAGTGCCGAGGTGGTCACCGGGCTACAGCAGCGTGGAGGGGCGCGACTGCTGCTCCTCCTGGTCCATCGGTGGTGATGGTGGCGCCGCCTGTAGGGCAACCACTGCATCGGTCAAATCTGCAACGCGCCACTCGAGATCGGGGCGCCAACTGAGCAGATCGTCGATCTTCATCGCCATGGACTATTGTGCCTTGGTGAGGCCATCGATGGCGGCCTCGATCTTGGTCTCGAAGCACGCGAGGAAGGCGGATACGCTCGAATTCATGGCTTCGCATGCTTGACGAAGACCGCGCGTCTCGATGAGATGCGCCAGGGCGGAGCGGGGAAAGGTGGTGGTTGGTGTCTTTGATACCAGATGATAGGCTCAAGGTGGGGAATCGATATATTAAGCTCTCTGAAGTAGTAGCTATTACAATCAATTACAGGAGCGGTGCTCGAATGGAGGAACAGGGGCGCACTAGGGTTCGGGGGGGGGAGATAGATAGCCGCCGTCGGGTCGTTCTTGATCCACTGGATGCGTTCCTCTTCCGCTGCCTCTTCCTTAAGTATTTGACGAGGGCTCAGTTAGTCCATTCTGGCCCGTGGACTCATGGGTTGGGCCGCCTTGGTCTGGTGGGCCGCTGGGCAGTGCTGTCGCTGGTGTGGTCGCTGCCCTGTGGGCCCGGCGTGTCAGGTGCGCCGACATCGACACTCGACATTTGTTGGAACTCGGAGAGGTTCGGACACCCAATCCTAAAATGAAAAGCCCGATCCCAAGTTCCCAGCCCGGTTCAAAGCCTGGACAGCAAGTACTCCTCCGTGAATAAGTGTACATCTACATTTCTTTTAAAGTTAAAGTTTAAAATTTTGATCAATTTTATAGAGAAAAGTAGCAGCACTTTATGGCACTAAATTAGTATCACTAGATTCGTTTTGAAATACACTTTCATTAACATACCAATTTGATGTCATATATGCTATTACTCATTTTTATAAAGTTGGTCATTTAGAAAAAAATTGACTTAGGACAAAACGTAGAAGTACACTTATTCACAACATATACTTGAAAGTTCAATACATTAATCTTTTGAATAAAAAATTCAACACTAGCAATTTTATTAATAGAAGAGAACACAAGTGTGCCGAATTTATGTACACATGAAAAAAAATAAAGGACCGGATGTCAGCGGCCAATACCATCCCAACTTTTTAACACAATACAAACTTAGATGCTCATACTCTCACCAATATGAACACACACGCACACACCTACCTGTATGAGCATCTCCAAGAGATTGAGCCGGCACATCATCTTGAGATTGATAAAATCGCCGCATACACCTTCGTAGTTGACGAGAACGTCCCCTTCCATCGGACGCACATCGCCGGAAAGCCTAAAATAAATCCAGAAAAGTGCAACTACCAATGACAAATTTAGGACTTGAACCCTGATAGGTTGGTTCCGCCAAAAAGAACCAAACCATCTGAGCTACACTCAATTTGCATACGAAGCCCAACTTATCAAAGGTGCTTCATAAGAAAAGCGAGTCAGCTGAGACCTCCAAAAAATCAGATCGGCCCCAATGTTGCTCTTAGCGACTCGGGCAACGCCTCTAGGTCGGAGCCACCAACTCCCTCTCCTTCATGCATCCTCCCCTCGTCGATGCTTGTGTGCCCCTCGACAAAGCCCTCACCATGGGTGGCGGCGAGGCGACACGTTGGATTCTTCTGATCTCGGCAATGACCATCATGGTTGCACATTTGAAGGCAGTGGCAATTCTGTTGGGTCTGCACGGTGCTAAGGTAGGGGGCCTAGAGGAGGCTTTGCCGAATGTGATAGGCGGGCCTATGTGCGGCTGCACGTCAAGAGGCAAGGCGACAAGAGTGGTCGAGGCTGGCATAATTGAAGCTCTTTGAGATCTGGTTTAGATAGCGAAAATTCCCTACCTTTTTCTTAGGGAGTGAGTTTGAGTTATCGAACCCACGAGAGGATGTGCACTATAACAAAGGCACCCACAAGTTATTGTTAGCAAATTAAATTTTAGCTTTTTAACTGGACCTTCAACAACTTTTAGGGGGTGTAAACACTAGTATTAAAACAGTCATGTGTATGAGGTCTTACTCTCACAACCTTATATTTGCGCTCGGGGTCTTAATGATATTAATTTGTGATCTGGAAGACAACCTTTATGATGTGCTTGCGATGCAAAGATGTGAGGATGTGTATATTCGGCCGATCTGGCTGAGATATTCGGCAATCTCAGGAAGTTCAACATGAGGCTTAATCCCGAGATGTGCATATTCGCGGTCCTAGCGGGAAAGCTACTCAGTTATATCGTTTCTGAGTGCGGAATTGAAGGCAACCCTGATAAAATTGAGGCCATACTCAAAATGGATCATATCGAGTGCGTAAAGGATGTTCAAAGGCTTACCGAGTGTGTTGCGGCTCTCGGTCATTTCATATCGCGACTCAGGGAGATAATGTCACATTAGCTCGATAGCTGACATGATATAAATATGCATAATAATACTATTATATGTTTGAAAACGAGGATAATTTATTACCATATATGCTTTGTATGTGATAAGCAAACATGGATGATTAATCAAGTGCATAGAAAGATTAGGCCTTAATATAGTATGTGGTGAGGTCATGTGGTTATTGACCAAAGTTTGAAAGAACCACATAAATCATTCAAACTACTTCGAAGAAAAAAAATATTATATTTTTATTCTAATAGTTTTTTGTAGTGTTTTATTTGTTGTGGTGGTCTCCTACTCGAAGAAATCGCCATAGACCTAGGGCAGATCTACTGGGGAGAGGAGAGCCAACCCTCTGAAATTGCGAAATAATTTTTCTTGTATATTTAAAACTAAATATCTAACAAGTCATGTAATTTGAATATAATTTGTCGAGATTAGGACGATGTTTAGATCAAATTATACTCTGTGTAGTGTATTTTTTCATAGGTTTTGAATTGTGGCACCCCTAAATATGATATTCTAGGTCCACCACTGCCTTAGATTGTAGAGCCCGAGGTCAACTTGAGATCGTTACAAGCTGAGTACAAGCCATTTATGCGACTTGGGCTTGAACTCTAACCTGTTTGAGCTCATTCGAATTTTAGCATGAACCTAGTCTAACTCGCTCCAACTCGACTCATTTTGCAGTGTTAGTTGCGTACTCGAGATGATGTGAATATCTTGAAATGTAAAAGATTGACCCCTTTTTTATGGATGCCCTTTATGACATTCCAAAGGATAAGGTATTTTTCATAAAACAAATGAAAGGCTAAACCTAACAACACTATCGTTTAGGCGGGATTTAATTGGCCCCCGACTTGTGTCATGACATAATCTTTTATCCTGGCTGGATTCGATTAACCTAACACAAGCCCGGGATGTGTTTCGCTAGAACCTTACTACACCAGGGTCTTTCACTGTAGACTCTATGCACCGTGCGCTCACACATTCTGAGGTGCCAGTGAGTAATCATCAAAAAAATTGGAACTAAAAGTGAAATTTTTCATGTGGTATCTTCTTAGGGTAGTTATGTTAACCAAAAACAACCTCGCAAGACGCAGCTGGCAAGGGAGTAAGAAGTGTTGTTTTTATACTCATGACGAGGCAATCAAACAACTCGGTTTTCAATGCAAGTTTGCACGTTCTATGTGGTCAGTCATCCGGACATCGTCAAATTTGTATCCACCCAAAAACGTTGCTAATATTTTTTGTCATTGGTTGGACTGTATTTCAAATAGGTTCAAAACGCTAATAAGGATGGGAGTGTACGCTTGAATTTGGTCGCTTTGGCTATATAGAAAAGATTTGGTTTTTAATGAAAAAAGTGCATCTCCTCTGCAGGTTATTTTTCGATGTACGCACTCGTTACGTACGTGGTCTATGTTACAGTGACAGGAGGACCAACCGTTCTTCAAGGTGATGTGTATGCGATTGGAGTAGGTGGCTACAGAGGTTTTTTTCCCAACATGAGTGACAACATAATCTTCAGATCGATCCGTCACCTCCCTCGACTTTGGCATAGTGTCGGTCTAGAAGACTACTGTTGCCGATTTGTCGGTTTTTATTACATGAATTTTTGTCATATATTGGGCCGTGTACATCCTAGTGCTTTGTATCCGCTTGATGCTATATTTTAAGATATAAAATCACCTTTATAAAAAAAACAGCACTAATGTTTAATTAAGGATGATCTTTATCTATTTGTCAACTCATTTATCCTCTCATTTTTTACGCTCTCCTCTTCCGAGTCTTCTCCCTTGAGATGGGTTCATTGCACGCCGGTGCCATCCATAGAACGAATTAATTTTTTGCTTGAACGGCTATACATACAACGGATTGTTTTGCGTCGTCAACTCTCCACATGCAGTTTAATTCCCCTGAACGTGTTTGTCCATTCTTTTATTCATTGCTCAGTGCAACGTCTAGAGAGAAAACCGTTTAAATCACACATTGACGCCCCTTCGGCCGATCGGTTCCAAAAAGTAAAATAGTGTAAGAAAAACTTGAGCCAACGTCTAAAACTTTTCTTCAAGGACCACTCCAATCTTGAAAATAAAAAATTCGAACCAACGTCTATGTTGCAACTCGCAAGCATTAGTTTAGTAACAACAATTTTAAAAACCAGCACAAGGCCCAGACCACCTCCTCCCTACCCCTTGACCTATGGCAGATATATCAAATCGAAAACCTTAGCCGGCCGGCGGATATCACATCATTGCAACCAAACGGGAATTTCACAGCTCACTCTTGTGACCCATATGCGCAAAGATCATGCGTGTCCGGTCCAGGTCACCTCTTCACGTGGATGCGCCGGGGATGTGCTGTGCGGTGCGCCACCAGTGCCATGGAACGGGAAGCGAGCACAGCGAAAGAATTCTGAGGCGGAGAGGGGCCATTTCTGTCACCCGACTCCATTATATGTCGCAGATTTCAGGTCTACATTGGGTGAGCAGCTAAGTACGTGCAGGCAGTGGCCAACATTATGGCCTCCTTTGGTTTGTAGGAATTTCATAGGATTTCTATAGGATAGGATTTGCAAAGGAAAAATTCCTTTAAAATCCTTTGATTTGTAGGAATGAATTCCTATTTCTATGTAGGATAGGAATCAATCCTTCACATTTTAGAGGAAAAAAACATTAGCTAAGACTCAATGAAAAAATTCCTATCCTATGCATCAAATGACATCTCTTTTTCTATAGGAATTGAGATGCATGTCATCCCACTTCCTATGATCTTCCTATTCCTGTAATATTCCTATCCTATGAACCAAAGTAGGCCTATATGGGGCTGGCTGGCTGGCTCGGGGAAACAAGTCAAAAGGTCGACCTAGCTTGCTTTTATCTCCCCTTGGTCCTCGGACTAGTAGCAACTCTGAGCAGCAAACTTTTTGATAATTGGTCTCCTTTTTTTCCTTTCTCTGTTTCTAATCGTAAGCATGTCACAATAGTGCCATGCATTTGTAATTCAGTTTTGAACGGCTACCACGTGTTGAACTCAAAAGCTTTTGAAATGGAAGTGGAATCAACATCGATGGAGACTCCAAACCGGATTAACTAATCCAGGAGGATGAGGGCAGGAGAATCTCACGAAGCATTTCCAGCAGGAGGTGGCCGAGGCAAAATAAAAATAAAATAAAAAATCGGACATGGCTTTTGAGCTGTATGCCAGGAGAGAAGCGGCGCGCGCTGCTCCACTGCCCCGCCGACAGAGCTGGCCGAGCAGCGCACACTGGCCAGCCTAGCTCTTGGCTTCGTGTAATTCTTATTGCTGCTGCTCACCACATATACCATTACTAGTAGTAGTATAAATTATAAAACACTGCACAATTGCGTCAGTTTATTACTACGTACTACACATGGATGTTGACGCGGCAAGGTATTCCAGCTGGTTTGACACGCGACGGCTAGTCTGTACTGTCGGTTCGCCGGCGTACAGTACCCGTACAAAACCGGGCTACAGACTGGCAATCTGAATTCAGCCAGCCACAAACGGTGCAGACGACGACGACGATGTCTTGTTGTCGCACTGCTCGCCGAGTTTGACGATCCCGTCAGCGTCATCGAACTGCACACGTATAAACGCTACGCTATGTACATGACCCTCGAGTCCCTCTCCGTGGCCGTGTTACTTCGAAAGCACTCTCCGACGTCTCCTCCGACCTACCACACCATACCAAGACCAGTAGCCGTAGCCGGGTTTCGTCCGTTCACTCACAGGCCGAGTGCTAGACGCCACAGGCGGAGCCATCGATCGAGCGGCGAGGTGACAGGCAAAAGGAGGCTCATCACGCTAGGAAAATGGGCAGCCCAACAACCATTAACAACCGAGATCGGCCGATTAGACGAGGTGAAAGTGAGGGAGGCTCGGGAGCTGGCAAAGTAAAGCGTTGGCAGCGAAAGCCTAGCTACCGCGAGCAAATCACTGGGTGTTTTAAATAAGCAAGCAAGCAAGCATTACAACAGCTGGTGCTTAGGTACAGTACAGGCATCATCCATGTGTTACTTTCCAAGAATCAAACGCTTACAGTAGTGACTGACATGTGCTATAGAACAGAATCAAAGCCCGTGAGAAAAAGAAAAAGGGGCCAAAAAGGAGAAGAAGAAAAGAAGAAAAAATGAAGACATGCACAAGTTGCTGATGAGCGACGACAAGATCCATGCAAAGAACTAAGCAATTTCCTTTTCTCCAACTGATGAATTTCCGTTCGCTATGGAGGACGAACGGGGTTGCGCGATCGATCAATGCCGGTCGGTTATAGGGAGGGCTCGTCGCCCTCGGGGGCGGGGGCGGCGGGGGAGCCGTCCGTGGTCGCGTGGTGGGCGGAGGAGGAGGCGGAGCGCCGGATCTCGTCGATGCGGGCGGCGGCGTCGGACATGCTGGGCCTCCGGTCGGGGTGCTGCGCGGAGCAGTCGATGGCGAGCTGGAGCAGCTGCACCATCTCCTCCTCCACGCTCTGGTACCTGAGGAGCTCCTGGTCGAACACCTCGGCGGTCCACTCCTCCCGGACGACGGACTGCACCCAGCGCGGCAGGTCCAGGCCCTCCTCGTTGACGACGGCGTGCGTGGGCGCCTTGCCGGTGAGCAGCTCCAGCAGCAGCACGCCGAAGCTGTAGACGTCGGCCTTCTGCGAGACGCGCCGGATGTCGGTCACCTCCGGCGCGCGGTAGCCGGAGACGCGGGTCGGGGAGAAGGAGGGGCCGACGAGCGTGGGCAGGCCGTGGTCCGACACCCGGGCCTCGTAGCTCTTGGTGAGCAGCACGTTGGAGGACTTGATGTTGCCGTGCGACGCCGTCGGGCCCGTGGAGTGGATGTGCGCCACGCCGCGCGCCGTCGACAGTGCGATCGCCGACCGCGCCTCCCAGTCCAGCGGCGTCCGCCCCGACGACCGGTTCCCTGCACGCACGCACACCATCATATGAATATTGTTAACACAGCACATATCTCATCACAGTTAATTAGTTACCGCGCCGGCGTGCGTGCACGGTGCAACACGGTTGTTTCTTTCTTTTCGGCTTCCGTTGGTTTTACGTTTCATGTGCATGTGCATGGCATGTGTTCTTATCTACTCCGTCCGGGCTCACGAATGATGCTTTTAAATCTGTGTGCGCGTACGTACGCCGGCCATTATTGGCGCGGGGAGGGGAGGAATCCCGAGGGTCGGAGCAGTGGCGCCAACTAAATGTCACATGGACGCATATCAAGTTCATCAACCACCCTGCCCCGGGACGCCTTCCCCGATCACATGCGCAACTTGCCAAGGAAATTTTACTCATCTGCAACTAATAACTCCGTGTACGCGCTCGCATAGTCGTATCGGACAATGCTACTGGATTTCAAAACGAGCCTCCATGGACCACGAGCTTAAGCTAGGCAAGTTGGTCGCAAATGCCGGGTCGTGCCAAGGGCGGTCATGGCTGTCACGTTGCTCGCTGCCTTAAACTAGTGGATTAGATCCCACGCAACTCGGCTGGCAAACGCTGAACCCGACAACTCTACTACTGTAGTCGTACATGCTACTATACTAGCGTACAAATTGCGGTTCCAGCGTATGAAATGTACACCTTGGCAATGGCAGAGCCATAAAGAAACCGGGCCATGGACGCGGCGGGGTAGGTCAGGCGGAGGGAGTACTACTGGTTAAAACGGAATGGATCGGGCGAAAGGGACGCGCCACCGCGTTGGACTTTTTTACACGCCGGCGACGGAATATCGCCAGGCTGTTCGGATCGATCCACCGACAGGGCGGCAGCGGCGATAACGAACCGGCCCGGCGCGAGCCTGTAAAAAGTTACCGTACTGTGAAAGAGAAGTTTCAAAATTTTGTTACCGTGGAGGAGGGCGGAGAGGCTGCCCATGGACATGTAGTCGTAGACGAGCAGCTTCTCGTCCTTGCTGAAGTAGTAGGCGCGGAGGGGCACCACCAGCTCGTGCTGCACGGCGCCGATGGCCGCGATCCGCTCGCGGAACTCCGGCTCGGGGAGGTCCACGTCCTTGAGCCGCTTCACGGCCACCGCCGCGCCGCTCTCCATCACCGCCTTGTACGCCGTCCCGAACGCGCCCTTGCCCAGCACCTCCGCCGACGCGCGCAGCAGGTCCTCCAGGTCGAACGGCGGGGCCGCCGCCATCGGCCCGAAGTAGATCAGCTTCTTCGACCCGGCGGTCGACCCTCCTCCTCCTGACTTGGCGGCGACGGCGGCTGCAGCGGCCGCGGCGGCCGGCACCGCTGCGGCGCCGCCGTGGACGCCGTTGCCGTTCTGCCCCTTGGGCTCCCCGTCCAGCGGGCCCATGCCCAGGTCCCGCCCCTTCTCCACCGCCGCCGTAGAAGACCTCGGCGCGCTGCTGGACTTCTTCTTCCGGCAGAGGAAGAAGAGCAGGGCGAGCAGCAGCAGCAGGCCGAGCACGCACGCGATGGCAATGCCGGCGATGGCGCCGCCGGAGAGCTTCTTCTTCTTCTTGCCGCCACCGACGTCGGCGGCGGCGCCGCCGGCGCCTGGCTGGCCCTCCGGCGACCCGGCCGGCGTCTCCGCGGTCTCGCCGGGGCAGAGGCCGAGCGGGCCGCCGCAGAGCCCGGTGCCGAGGAAGGAGTCCTTGGGCATCTTGCGGAGCTTGCGGGGGATGGAGCCGTTGAGCTTGTTGTAGGAGACGTTGAACTGCTCCAATGTGGGCAGGTCCAGCTTGGGGATCTCGCCGGAGAAGTCGTTGCTGTCGAGGATGAGCGAGCCGAGGCGGTTGAGCTTGTTGAAGTCGGGCGAGATCTCGCCCGAGAACTTGTTCTGCCCGATGTTGAGCCGCACCAGGTTCTTGAGCGTGTAGAGCGCCGCGGGGACCTCGCCGGAGAAGGCGTTGTGCTGGAAGTACATGGCGCGGAGCTCGGTCATGCGGGCGACGTCGTCGGGGATGGGCCCCGTGAGCGCGTTCCAGCGGAGGGAGAGCGTGCGGAGCGCGGTGAGGTTGCCGAGCACGCCCGAGGGGAGCGCGCCCATGAGCCCGGCGCCGGGGAGGCGGAGCTCGACGACGCGGCCGTTCTCGCACGCCACGCCCTGCCACTGGCACGTCTGCGTGCTGCTGTTCCACGCCGGCAGCGCGGACCGGCCCACCGCCTTGCGCAGCGCCTCCAGCGCCTGCGCGTCCGTGTTGAGGTCGTCGGAGCGGTACGCCGGGAGCACCGACACAAGCACCAGCACCGCAAGTGCCAGCCCCGGCATTGCCGCCATCGCCGGCGGCGCGGGGTGGGAGAGGGCGGGAGGGAGGTGGGCGGCGAGAGGCTTCTTGCTGTGTCAGCTCAAGGAGGGCACTGGCATGGCCATGGAGACGGACACTCTCTCTGCGTGGTGGTAGTACTGGCAGCAGTAGAAATAGAGTGGGCATGGGCAGGGGCAGGGGCAGGGGCAGGGGAATCTTGAATTATAATGGAAGGTTTGGTTAGCGCAAGGAGCTGGAGCGGCGGGCCTGATTGGCGCAAATGGGCTTGATTGCTTTAATGATAGATTAACCCCGGTGGCGCTTACTGGAGCCTGGTTGGAGAATTCCCGCTTTCCTCTTTTTCTAATCCAAAGCTCGCTCGGAGGGGAGAGAAAGGCGGATTAGCAGGTGGAGTCTTTTGAGGCCCGATGAGATGAAAGGCTGGACGCGGGACCAGCACCAGCCGGGGCAAAAGACACGAGAAAAATAATACTGCTGCAGTGCTAGTAATAATATATTTCCATGATGAATTGTTTAGGAAATCGTGAGCTAGACAGATGAACCGCGCTCGCTTTCACCCGGAATTCCATCGGGAGAAATTCCTACCCACCGCGCTGGAGATTCTTTTGGGGTTGAGTGAATTCCAAGCTTCCAACCATGGGCAAAAGGTTTGCGAGTACTGCTGTTTACTGCTGCTGGCCACTCGGCCAGTGCCAGAGCCAGTGGTAGTACCCGAGCATCGCATGTTATCCAGTTCACGGGCATTTATCGGCCAGTTCCCCGGGCAAGGCACACGAGCACGGTCTTCTGCTGGTGTACATAAACTTGAATTTTGGGCAACACGTACGTACGTACGTACCCACCCAGTGCCTGAAAACGCAGCAGTAAAACTCGGCAGGTTCACGGTTATGTGAAAAAGGCAAATTTAACTGGGCAGGTTCAGGATCGCACGCTTGGCAGGCTTTTTGGTTCCGGTCAAGGACTCGCCGGCCGAGCCGCATCATCACGCTCGAGACTCGGCTACTGGAGAAAAAAGAAATAAAGAATGGTGGCCAGTGTCCGGCTGATCGGGCCAGCTTGTTCGTGTCCCGGGAGAACGAGAGCGACGGGCTCTGGCAAATGATGATGGTGTGGCCCAAGGAAGTGTGGCGCCTCTTTTTTTATTGTTGTTGGTTTGGCAATGATCGATCGAGGGTGCGTACGGTAGGTCTTTCCAGGCAGCAGGTATCGTATCGGGTACAACGAACTCCCTTGTTGTTGTTTCATCGGTTGGAAATTGTGAGATGGGCTCCGCCCCGCCCACCAACTAGATTCCTTTTCTCCGCCCAAGCAAATCGGTCCAGCCCAATCGTATCCCAAGCTTGCTGATGATGCATTGACCGACTGTGGCTAGGTTTCACTAGGGGCTTCCGTTTTCGTTTCTTCCATCTCTACTACTACGACCTTTCTTCCTTCAAGATCGTACTACTAGTCTACTACTATATGCAGGTTGGTTGAAGCTCAAACAATTTCAACACAGTGCTAATAATGAGGAAGAACCCAGACTGCAATGGATTCCATAGAATAACTACAGACAGGGCTGAAAGACATCGGCCCTGTTTGGATACTCTAACACAGTTAGAGTTAGAGTTATTTTCTAATCCACTCTAACCCAAATAAGCACCTCTTCATCGGGATAGTTGGGTTAGATGGAACTAAGCCACTCTAACCCTTCATGTTTGGATACTTTTGGGTTATTTGAGCTCCCAACTAATCCAAACTAGCTCTAACCCCATGATCCAAACAGGGCCATCGAGGAGGAGACAAAAAATAATAGATGAAGAGCAAGTCAGCAACCAAAGGGGCGACAATGATACTAGTTTCTAATCTCAGAATATTGACCAAACCCTCTTAGAAACAGCTTTCTGTAAATGATAATCCTTCAAAAGTAAATGATAATCCTTCAGAAATGTGAAGCTGTGTAAATCAGATGATTTCGTATTGCATTTTGAAAAGGACAAATAACAGTAGACGCTGTTGCAGACGCACCTGCTTACCATGCTGGGTTTCGTACCAAGATTCAGAAAGACAACATATGCTACAGGATGGTTTACCTACTTACCATGCTGAACTGGTCATAAAAAATGCTGGAACTTGTTGACAGCGATGAGATAGATGTTGCAGTTGTCATCTGGAAGCTGAGCAATGTCGCATACGACGTGGTTCTCTCCTCTTCTACCAAGGGAGGTTTGGTCCCGGGAGATGCAGCGACTGAAACTGGGCAGAGAGATGATATCTGACGCTTATAATCGGCTGATAAACTCAAGCAAATGCCTTTCATTCATGCCTTTGTATTCCACCAAAACCAACATAACTTCGCAAACTCAAAATGGAGCCCTTGTTTATCTTCATATCCAAAAATATTTGCTGAATCGAGCCTGCAAGACTCATCCATTGACACTGACACAATACCAGCAACTATAGCAGAATCGTTCAGCTTCACACCATCTCCAAGGAATTAAACACCTTCCAAGATCCATCAATGTAGAGGCCACCCAACTGGGTAACTCTGCACCTGAAGTCAACCGAGAGCAAAATATTGCCGACACATAATGAGGCCGAGGCACCTCTTTGTGAAGTTGACTGATCCTACACGACGGCAGCTATGCTATTTCCAAAGAGCGGACCAGACGAATGGGTTTTCCCACTTGTCACAATCGCAGAGTTAAACAGAAAAAATGAATCGGCAGAATATTGAAGGTTTTGACTCAGCTACTTCTCTGGATTGAGAGATGTGCCTCGTACTGATTCTGAAAGCATGCTTGCATGATTGTCAAATATGCCTCCCAAGCTTCTCATTAGTGGCAACAATTATCATGAGCCTCTCCTCTTGACTGAGCACTTATTATCTGACAATGCAAGGGGCTGTCGGTCAAGAAATCCTGCCATACTTTTTGAGTGTATGACATATGGGTCTTATTTCTCATAAAAAGAATTTTGCCTAAGGTGTGGCTAGAACTAAACACCATCTAACTTGAAGTAAAGGCAATGTGTGGCAAAGTGTGGCTAGAAATCAAACAGACCCAAAGTGATGTATTTGCTAAGCCCTTTTTAGTCACTAATTGGCAGTAAAACCTGAATGTTGACATGAACTTCAGGGTGCTTCTTTCTTGTTGAACCCTTTCCTTTGTAATGTTGTTTGTGTCAACTGAAGCTTCAATTCTGTTGTCTATCTCACACTAACAGTAATCACAATGAATCTACAATATGGTTTCTCTCTAGTACCTGATATTTGCATTCTGACTTGTTTCGTTATCTTCAGATGTCTATTATCAAGTCCACTGGGAAAGCAGAGAGACATGACAGTGGAAACACAGGAATAACTTGACACTATTTCCCAAGATAAGAACTACTCTTAGATTACTAATTTTTCCAGCATGAAATGAAAACACTGGAAAGATATATGTTGGATTCGGTGACTAGAATTTCATATAAATATATCTACAGCGTACTACAAACATAAGGATACACCATATGTTAGGAAAAGTTACAGTTTACTTTTTACAGCAGACTTGAGAATGTTTTTCTATTCACTCCATTGCCAGAAAGGATAAATCCTTCATGAATAACTGAAGGAACCCTTCACACCATCCAAGTTTTCTCCAAGGGATACCCTGAAAAGAACAGAAACAAAAAACACAAGTTAGGACAACGGAACAAGAGCAGCTAACCAAACTAAAATGCCATCTTCTATATTAGGTGGAGTGGAGTGGCGAGTGTGGATGTGAAAGTTTGAATGTAGCATCCATAGTGGATTGGGCTCTTTACCCATCTTTTACCTTTAATATATGATACGCATGCTGTGCGTATTCGAGAAAAAAAATTAAAATGCCAGAGAATCAATGGTCAACTAGTAAAAAATGATGCAATGACAATATGGATACAATTACAGTATAAAAATGAGATTATTTTTTCAGACCTATACAACAAACTGAATAATAAAAGTAGCAGCATGTAAACTCTAATGTAAATTAACCAAAACACCTCAGTCCAAAATAAAGTGATTTCTGTTTTCTTTTTCTGGATGTAATTTCTCAGTAAATAACAAATTATCATGGGAATCAAAGTGATATTCTGGGAAGTACAGGTATTTACAATGTGAGGAGCACCAGTAACTAATGTTTTCTTTTTTGTTCTGGAGAAGTAAAACTGCGAGATATAGCAACAAGAATTAGAAACCCAATGGACCCAGCAGGTTACCCTTGATGAACAGTTATACTAGCCCACATTAGGATGAGTCGAGTTGTGAGTTGACAAAATTAAACACACAGTAATGTAGACCGTAGAATCCAAGAGACAGCTGAGTAGAATACATAAGGACTGAACCTTTGTTCGACTGCAGATCATGGAGGTTGGGAATGTGGGTGATGACACTTGAGCAGACTAACATAATGATTTGCTTGGTAGGAATAAAATGTCCTGAGTGCTGCTGTGCTTGCTGTTTGTGAGCGTTATTTGGCGCAATGTAATCTCCCTTGCTCAACTATCACTTAAACAGACAGCATGCAGTAAAAGATATGAGATGGATGCAACGTAATCTCCCTTACTGAATTATCCATTTGGCTAACATGTTATGGCAGGCTTCATGGAATCATGGTCAGGCTTTTAACACAGGCCATAACTAACTGGTCCACCATAAGTACATGAAGTCTAATCACTAGACGCTAAACATATAACTAAGACTGTCCTTCATAAGGAACTACATGAAAAGATATAGTTATACGAAATTGGAATGTGGTGAGAATTGCTAAGAACTCTACTTGTCTATGAGACTTCTTCCCACCCTCTCCTAAATACACCATCTGACAGGAGACATTACTCAAAAAATATTTTGTTCCTTTTCCACACTCTACACCCAAACAGAGAGCAAAACAATGCAATCCTTTACGATGCTAGGTAGATACGTACAATTCAGCGTATATCCAGAAACATTAAAGCTACACATCGAATATATTTCCTGCCGTCTTACTTGTGCATGCAGTACTTGTACTCATGGCTGCGGACATAGTCTAGCTCCCCTTCCTCAAGCTGCCACAACACAGTAAAAATCACTTCATCAGAATTCAAAGCAAACATGAAGCAGCCTTCCACATCGCGCCTCCACTCACCGGATCGCCGCCGTATATGAGGTTGTAGCACTCCGGCGAGAGGCAGCGCAGCACGCAGTTCTCCTTCTCCGTGGCGGAGGACCTGCACGCGAATCCCCACAGCCCGCTGCGCGGAGCCAAGAGAAGAAACAGCCGTCAGAAACAAGCATCAGATGCATTCCCATCGAGCGCGAGCAGCACACACGGCGGGCACGTACTTCTCGACGTCGGTGTAGCAGGCGGCCTTGTTCTCGCGGATCTCCTTGTCCTGCAACACGGAATTGGAGGGTGAGACGGGTGGGCGGCAGGGAGAAGCGTGGGGAAAAGTCAGGCGAGGAGACGTACGGTGATGGGGCGGCCAGAGGACTTGGCGGCGGCGGCGGTGGGGGAGATGAGGAGAGCGAGGAGGAGCAGGAGGCAGCCGCAGGCGGGTGGGGTCCGCCGCCGCTGAATCCGGTGGAGCGGTGGACGCGGACGCATGGCGGCTGATGGATCCGGTCGGCAGCGGTAGCGGCCGGGGAGACGAATGCGGTGGCGTCTGTCTCTGCCCCGTGTGGACCAACCAATCAAGTGGAACACATTACAAATGCTAGTAGTACCATATTTCAATCTCTTTCAAATATTTGAAACAGGTTTAAAAAACTTCCACCGCATTTGTCACGAGCTTCTTCAAACAATTTTGATAAACATATTTCAATCTATTTTGCATGTAACTTGTTTCATTCTTTGAGCCAACAACTTCTTTAAAATTGTGGGTATTTTCCATCACATACTGTAACCTGTTCAAGTCATGAGCACCAGTCTAGAAGTACTGGTACAAAATGTGCTGTTCTATGCTCACTGATGTTACTCTGGCCCCTGCTTCTTCCCGGCTTCCCACACAAAAACAAAACTGGCAGGGTGCAAACAATATGATCGCCGATCTGTCAGAGGAACAGATTTGTGCAACCGGATTCCGATCCATTACACTATTAATAACATCCAACAAACAGCGCTACCGAACTTCACTCTCCATCTTCAGCTTTAGTTGTGCGATCATCCCCCTTCGGGCAAAACCTGAATTTGCCCCTCCCGCTCATCACGAAGATGAGTGCTGCGATCATGAAGCATCCATCTAACAATGGGGCAGCACGATGAACTCCGCATTGATAAGTCCACCGTGGAATAAGAGGTTGTGCAGTGATCGAAGCAAACCTCTGATCCCCTTCATCAGCCCTGGCATGGTATGAATGCCACTGTTAAATTTGAACAAAAATGACCTATAGTTCTACAGAATTAAGGGATGCTTATTAGTCAAAATACTAAGCTTCTGTCCTTTTGGCTATGCACTAGAAGAATCACCAGTTGGCTTGGCACTACAATGTGGCTAATAAGATACTATATGTACCTGAACAGATTCCTGACAGACCCCCAAATCGATGTTTTCTTCCTTGCCGAAGAATGATGGCTTCCGTCTCTCAAGTTTCCTCGGTCTATAGTTTCTGATTAAGCCAAAAGGTTAGGCAGCAAAAAGATGCTAACTGCAATTAACTCGGAAACAGTACGATGTACCATCACTAGGAACTGAAATGCCCTGGGTTCCCTTTAGTGCGGCAAGATCCTCAACAAGTGAACGTGCCTGGTCACTGCATAAATAATAAATACAATGAGAAAGTAACACAACAAAAGTGACTGGTGGTTAACAATGGAAAAACTAACAAGCAATGCTACTGATTTTCCGTTCAGCCTCCCTGAAGGACCACTATGAGTAGCAGCAGCCTTACAGTTGCCAACCGGTAATGCCAACAAAGAGCAAACAAGAAACGGAGGACAGGAAGAGATGAAATATAAGAACTGTCATGTGATGGTTGTTGTCTGTTGAGCCCTGCAATCAAGCATGTCCAATTTGGTTCACTTTTTGAACAAGAAATCAGATAGTTCTTAAAACTTTTGGAAATTAATATTTAAGTGATGGTTTTGGTAATAGCTAAAGTTTGATAAGATATCAACTCATCAGAGAGTAAACACAAGTCAGCAGCTCGCATGCTGTTAGAAAACACTGGCAATTCACACCTGATATTCCTTGGGATCTTCACCTTTATCACAAAGTTGTGATCGCCTCTATGGTTAGGCCTCTTAATGTCCGGAGCTCCCAGTTGCGCAAACTTCAACTTCTCCCCAGGCTGAGTTCCAGGAGGAATATAAAGATCCTTCAATCCCTCTATTGTCTCAACCTGAAATAACAAGATTGCTTTCTCGATTAAGCTTAAGTGGGAGCCTTTCTAGCACAAAACGAGAATGTTTGCAGCGTGATGGAATTAACAAAGGATATACTTCAGTTATTGACAACATGTAAGTTTTGTGTGATCTAACTTGAGGACAACAATTACGTGTCAAAAAAGGTTTCAAGCTTTCGAGTTTTGACAGCTCACCTTCACCGTTGTTCCTAAAATTGCATCAGTGTAATCAATCGTGACATCCGAGCACAGATCGAGACCTTCTCTGTGGATGCCTTGTTTTTCTTCAACACGAACAAATATATACAAGTCACCACTTACACCCCTGCATGATAAGATAGAAATGGATAACAATAATAATAACAATATATTTTCCCAGTAAGTGGACCCTAACAAACTTAAGTACTTAACTGAAATGCGAGTAATGTTACATTCAGACCGTATTACTCTACTTAAAGTATACAAATTGACAAGTATAAGCACTTTGTCAATTGTCAGAAATTTGAATATGGACAGCCTAGGTATAGCTTTTACCAAGTAACATGTCTAAATTAAACATGCAGAAAACTACATAAGGGGTTCATAAATTTACATAATTATGTATTAATTTCCCAGTGCTTGCCTTTGCTTATCAACACTACCTCCTCCGGTAAGTCGAACGGCTGAGCCATCTTCAATACCTCCCGGTATGTCTACTTTTATACTTCGTTCAACTTGGACTTTGCCTGAACCATAACAGCTTGTGCAATGATCAGTAATTATCTTCCCACTGCCATCACAGTTTAAGCAAGAAGATATCTGCAGAATGTAACAGCAAGATGTAGTAATTTAAAGTGTCATACATCAAAAGATACTAAATAAAGTGTATAATTCTGAACTTCAGGAAAGAGAGGACTTTGCTAAGCATGCCAGCCACGAGCAATAGTAAACAGTGATAAACAGACTAAATTATGCGGTAAGTGCACCGCAAAATGGAATATGACATATCAAACATTTACAAAAATTATTGCAAGTAAGATTTTGTTGTTCATACACTAATAATCGTTTATGCATGTTCAGCAGACAAGAGTATCTCAGGCTAGTTAACTGAGCAGAATCTAATACTTGATATACGGTGTTTTCTACGATAGATATCTCTTCTCCCATATTCAATGAAATAATACAAAGTCCAACAGTAACTCCCACATTCATGAACAGTAACCCTAGTGGCCCAACAGAAAAACAGAATTCTAGAGAGACAAACTTCATTTAACAGACAATTTGTATATTGTAGGCTCTAATGAAGGTGCACAAAATTTGCAAAAGCCATGCAGTAAGTAAACTCAGTAAGCCAGTCTGAAACACAAGTTACACAATGACAGGAAACACAACATTCCAGTAGAATGTCTAGGTCACCTGAGATACTATACCAAAAGGTGTCCTCTGAGATTTCATCGACCTGCCTTGACCTCTGCATTGTGCACATTCCGTTATGCTATTGCTAGATTTAGCTCCAGATCCATGGCAAGCGGCACATGTTTCATGTCGAGAAATACTGATCTCCCGTTTGCCTCCAAGGATTGATTCTTCAAAAGGAAGGAGAAGATCATAGCTGCAATACAGATAAAAGGGCGTAAACAGCTATCAAAGAATTAATTTTCCCTGCTCTAATGGGACGCCTGAAATTATTTACCGAATATCAAGTCCCCTGTTATCGTTGACATTTGAACTGTAATGAAATCGCCCTGGACCCATGCTATCTCCAAAGAACTTGTTAGAACTACCAAAGAATGCATTGAAGAGTTCATATGGATCAACCTGCAAAAGAAAACAAAAGGCCGAAGATCATGTCACATTAGCTTTATTCGATTGAGGCCTTCCATGTAAAGTGGCTTGTTAGTTAGGATGCAGGATGCACACAACATACAGCTATTTGTAAGATAATCGCACATAAATGAGAATCGCATGCTGTTGCTCTTTTTTTCTTCATTGCATTGCATCCTATGGTTAACTTTGTACTCTGTTGGATAGATTCTCTAGCTTAATTTTTCAGTTAGGTTTTTACTTGGCGTTTATCTGTATATTCTTTCCACGGGTCTCTTGTAAATACTATTGTACATATCCTGTAAACCCATTTCATTATTAATAATATATATACTGTCAGCGCCTCCTCTACAGTTTTCTGTCAAAAAAACTCTGGTTTGTTTACTTCAGCTGTTAACGCAATTATTATACCCCCCCCCCCCCCCAAAATCCATATTAATTGTCGCTGATTTAGTACAACTTTTATATGGATCAGAGAGAATGGCAGAGTTCGCTAGTCTTTCAGAAAAAAATGAGAATCACATGCCAATGTGTATAATAGAGAATATAGAATGTCCGCGGAGGGTAAAGTGAGAAACAATTTTACAATTCAGCCCACAATAATTTCACGGTCGAGCCTATCAAACTGCTATTACATTAATTGTTAAACATGAAATCCAATTTAGACAACAATTGTTGCTGTAAGTTGAAGAACATAATTAGGACGAGAAAACAACATCTAGTAGTAGAAAATAAACTTATACCCTAAATTAGGAAAATAGCTGATTGAAAGCAAAACCATCACTTGGGTTTTGAATAAGTAAATACCCCATGTGCACTGAAATCTCCACCTCCATAATCTGCATGAAGTCCTGTTTCTCCAAACCGATCATACAAAGATCTTTTCTCTTTGTCTGACAGAACCTAAAAGAAAAGTGTAGTCATCTGATAACATTGTCAAACATCACAGTTTGGAAGTATATGGTCATCTAAGACTCTTTGATTAAAGCACAACTATAATATAGTATATTACTTAGATTTTGATTCAATGATGTTGTTGATAAACAAGGAACCAGTAAGTACAAGGGTCACTGTTAAGTGTTAACCCCTTGACACAGTGGATTAGCAGTGTAGTAACTAGCAAGGGTAACGCACAAACTAAAGGTTAGGAATAGTTTCAACCTGGCCCTCATTAGATCAAGTTTCATCTCTAGCAGAGAAAGGAAAATAAAAAAAGAAATTAATAGTACATCTGCACAGTAAAAGAAAACAACAGAGACGCAGAAAACATAGCATTGTAAGTAATAGGTTTTTTAGTGGCTTCATGAAATTGCTGCAACTATTCCAGTATAGCATATCTCCAAGATGCAGAGAATATAACTTCATCGGGCTACAGTGCACATAAAGTGCAGCACACTGGGAAAAATTGGGTCTCTTTACTACAAAGAGTAAAATAATGACTAGTCTAACACTCAGCATATCCCTAGCACTTCAGCAGAGACCAGAGAGCAGACGATACCTCGTATGCTGCACTTATCTCCTTAAATTTTTCTTCTGCCCCAGGGCTCTTGTTCATATCTGGGTGGTACTGAAATACAAAACAAACCAAGAAAGGGTTTTCTTCATCTGTATCTCACTAGCTCCAGCACCAATTATACATGGGGCGATGGAATCTTGGAAATCAACACCCCATGTGATAAATACGAGTAGGGTCTACCTGAAGAGAACACCGAAAAATGCACAATTGGGATTTAATTTGTAAATTGTACTACATATGTATAGCTAGGTAATCTTCAACACAAAGAGCAACAATATGCAGGATTATCATCTTACAAATTGCTAAAACCCAGTATCTTGCTTCACGCATTCCTTTTAACAAAACTATATGTATTTGAAAATTAAGACGAAACCACAAAAAATAAGTTCCAAATTAAATCTAGTATAGTTTTTCAGAATCCAGTGAAGGATAGAACGTCGCTATCATATTACTTCATCGATGGTACATTATTGATGTAGTTATCGTGTGAAGCTTAATTTACACCTGCCTTATCCACAACGCTGGCACTAGCCTAGTTCGTCGCCAGTGAATTATTACTAATTAATTCTGTCCTCTCTACTGCTACATCTTTATGAGAACTTACTTTTACCAGGCCAAATGGAGGGGTCAAAAGGCGAAGGAGGTGGAGCATACCGGCTTCAAGCTGTGGTACACGGGGACGGCTGCAAACAGAAATGGCATAGGCATCTTGATCAACAAGAGCCTCAAGGATGGAGTGGTAGACGTCAAGAGATGTGGGGACTGGATTATCCTGGTCAAGCTAGTAGCTGGGGACTTAGTTCTCAATGTTATCAGCGCGTATGCCCCGCAAGTAGGCCACAATGAGAACACCAAGAGGGAGTTCTGGGAAGGCCTGGAGGGCATGGTTAGGAGTGTACAGATTGGCGAGAAGCTTTTCATAGGAGGAGACCTCAATGGCCACATGGGTACATCTAACACAGGTTTTGAAGGGGTGCATGGGGGCTTTGGCAATGGCATCAAGAATCAAGAAGGAGAAGATGTCTTGAACTTTGCTCTAGCCTACAACATGATCGTAGCTAACACCCTCTTTAAAAAGAGAGAATCACATCTGGTGACTTTTAGTAGTGGCCAACACTCTAGCCAGATTGATTTCATCCTCTCGAGAAGAGAAGATAGGCGTGCGTGCCTAGATTGTAAGGTGATACCTGGAGAGAGAGTTGTCCCTCAGCATAAGCTGGTGGTTGTTGACTTCCGCTTTCGGATCCGTGTCCAGCGGGATAAGCATGCCAAAGTCGCTAGAACGAAGTGGTGGAAGCTCAAGGGAGAGGTAGCTCAGGCGTTCAAGGAGAGGGTCATTAAGGAGGGCCCTTGGGAGGAAGGAGGGGATGCGGACAATGTGTGGATGAAGATGGCGACTTGCATTCGTAAGGTGGCCTCGGAGGAGTTTGGAGTGTCCAGGGGAAGGAGAAGTGAAGCCAAGGATACCTGATGGTGGAATGATGATGTCCAGAAGGCAATTAAGGAGAAGAAAGTTTGTTCAGACGCCTATACCTGGATAGGAGTGCAGACAACATAGAGAAGTTGGCGAAGAAGGCCGCAAAGCGAGCTGTCAGTGAAGCAAGGGGTCAGGCGTATGAGGGCCTCTACCAATGGCTAGGCACGAAGGAAGGCGAAAGGGACATCTATAAGATGGCCAAGATCCGCGAGAGGAAGACGAGGGATGTTGGCCAAGTCAAATGCATCAAGGACGGAGCAGACCAACTCCTGGTGAAGGACGAGGAGATTAAGCATAGATGGCGGGAGTTCTTCGACAAGCTGTTCAATGGGGAGAATCAGAGTTCTACCATTGAACTACACGACTCATTTGATGAGACCGGCGTGCGTTTTGTGTGGCGAATCCAGGAGTCTGAGGTCAAGGAGGCTTTAAGAAGGATGAAAGGAGGCAAGGCGATGGGCCCTGATTGTATCCCCATTGAGGTGTGGAAAGGCCTCGGGGACATAGCGATAGTATGGCTAACCAAGCTTTTCAACCTCATTTTTTGGGCAAACAAGATGCCAGAAGAATGGAGACGGAGTATATTAGTACCAATCTTCAAGAACAAGGGAGATGTTCAGAGTTGTACTAATTACTGTGGAATTAAGCTGATGAGCCATACAATGAAGCTATGGGAGAGAGTCATTGAGCACCGCTTAAGAAGAATGACAAGTGTGACCAAAAATCAGTTTGGTTTCATGTCTGGGAGGTCGATCATGGAAGCCATTTTCTTGGTACGACAACTTATGGAGAGATACAGGGAGCAAAAGAAGGACTTGCATATGGTGTTCATTGACTTGGAGAAGGCCTATGATAAGATACCGCGAAATGTCATGTGGTGGGCCTTGGAGAAACACAAAGTCCCAGCGAAGTACATTACCCTCATCAAGGACATGTACAATAATGTTGTGACAAGTGTTCGAACAAGTGATGTCGACACTGATGACTTCCCGAATAAGATAGGACTGCATCAGGGGTCAACATTGAGCCCTTATCTTTTTGCCTTGGTGATGGATGAGGTCACAAGGGATATACAAGGAGATATCCCATGGTGTATGCTCTTTGCGGATGATGTGGTGCTAGTTGACGATAGTCAGACGGGGGTAAATAGGAAGTTAGAGTTATGGAGACAAACCTTGGAATTGGAAGGGTTTAGACTTAGTAGAACTAAAACCGAGTACATGATGTGTGGTTTCAGTACTACTAGGCGCGAGGAGGAGGTTAGCCTTGATGGGCATGTGGTGCCTCAAAAGGACACCTTTCGATATTTGGGGTCAATGTTGCAGAAGGATGGGGGCACTGATGAAGATGTGAACCATCGAATCAAAGCCGGATGGATGAAGTGCACCAAGCTTCTGGCATTCTCTGTGACAAGAGAGTGCCACAAAAGCTAAAAGGCAAGTTCTACAGGACGGTGGTTCGACCCGCAATGTTGTATGGCGCTGAGTGTTGGCCGACTAGAAGGCGACATGTTCAACATTAGGTGTGGCGGAGATGCGTATATTGAGATGGATGTGTGGCCACACAAGGAAGGATCGAGTCCGGAATGATGATATACGAGATAGAGTTGGGGTAGCACCAATTGAAGAGAAGCTTGTTCAACATCGTCTGAGATGGTTTGGGCATATTCAGCGCAGGCCTCCAGAAGCTCCGGTGCATAACGGACGGCTAAAGCGTGCGGAGAATGTCAAGAGAGGTCGGGGTAGACCGAATTTGACATGAAAGGAGTCCGTAAAGAGAGATCTGAAGGATTGGAGTATCACCAAAGAACTAACTATGGACAGGGGTGCGGGGAAGCTTGCTATCCATGTGCCCGAACCATGAGTTGGTCGCGAGATCCTATGCGTTTCACCTCTAGCCTACCCCAACTTGTTTGGGACTAAAGGCTTTGTTTCTTTGTTGTTGTTACTTTTGACCAGGCCAAATCCCAACAATTCAGAAAATGTTCATGCTGTAACATTGCAGTACTGTCGCCGCGACCCAGCTTTCTGAAATGTTACCTCATTTTCAATACAAGATCAAAGTAGTGAAATAGACGTGCTAATAATTCCCCAGGTTGGCACTGGAGAATTATGCAAGTGGCTCAACTCAATCATACCACATTATCTCTCTTACTCTCTACTCCCTCTACACACATAATACAGACAGACAAACTGGACTGTTATAACAGAATAGCAGCAGCAGCCGAGAGCAGATGGGCATGGGAGAGGAAGGAAGAGAGCGGTACCTTGCGCGCAAGGGTGCGGTAGGCGCTCTTGACCTCCTTCAGGGTGGCGTCGCGGCGGACGTTCAGCGTGGCGTAGTAGTCCTTCCCTCCGCGCGCGGCCGCAGCCGCCGCGGGCGGTCGCCTCCCGAACGCGGAGGGGAGATGGGTTCGAGCGCGGGCACGACGGGGCACTAGGCGGGGACGGAAGTGGAGCACGCCGGAAGTGGAAGGCCGTGGCAGCGACGGGCGGAGGGAGGAGGTGGGGTTGCGCGTCGGATTTGGGTTCGCGGGGAGGTAAAGCGCGGCGGCCATTGAACGGGGCGGTGGCTGCCCGCGCACTGTACGAGTCCGGTTGCGGTGAAACTCGCAACGCACTGTGGCTTTCACACCGCGACTCAAACTTATTCTTTTTCCTTTTAAAAAATACCAACCACGCCGGTGCGTTGCAACGGAATATAAATATTCCAATATGTTAGTTTGTGATTTACCTGTCAATAATAATATAATTATGTAAATAAATATTCATCAAATTCTGCACGTGAATTACCTTATATTTTGATTAAAATTTTGATAAGTAAATTAAAGTGCAATTGGTTCAGAAGGTAAATAAATTAAGGTGATTGATTATCATATACATTAAAGGATGGATGAAGGGGTGGTGTGAAGAAAAGTGAAAAGAAAACCTTACGTTCTTTTTAAGTGCTTAGTAGAGATTGACCCGTTACTCAAATCATGGGTACTACAAAATGACTCTAGACAATCACAATTGCTATTTCTAATAAGAGGATGTCTAACGGCCCCTTTTCCGCAATAAATTCCTGATATTTCTCTCATTTTTTTCCATATATTGAGGGAGTTGAGCAAGAAAAAAAAACAACTACTACTACCATAGCCGGACCACTGTCAGACCGTCGCGCATCGTGCCAAACCGCCGCACCCGCTCGTCGTCGGATCACCGTTGTCGCTGCTGCATGGGATCGCCACCACCACCGTCGGCAATAGCCGCCACCACCAAGGGTCGAACCGCCACCACCACCCGTTGTGCCATCGCCTTGATCGTCAACCGCTGCCACCACCGATCGCACGCGACCTCCGCCAGCACCCACCGCGGCACCACCAATCACTGGCGACTACCGCCACCACCCGCGTCGTCTGTCGTGCCACCACCAAGTGGGACCTATAGGTGAGGTTAGGTATTAGGGAAGACTTATTGTTGATCTGCTGGAGCGTTCATCCCCAATCACAAGAGAAAGTGTTATTGGAGAGCCCCAATAGGTATTTTGTGAGAGTAGTTTTGTCTGGTGAGATGTTCGAGATGCTCTAAGTTTCCTAAAAGTTTTTCGTGTTTCAGTAGATTCGCAGGGGGGCACTTAGAGAGCCAAGACGAAATGACATGTGGGTGTGCGGGGTTGTAGAGTGGTGGCATCTCGACAGTTTAGACGGCGGTTGTGTTTTTGACGAGCGTGCGAAAGAGGGAGTGGGTTTAGGGTGATGGTCGGGGTGGAGGTGATGATTCAGCCGATTCACAAGGGGGAACCACCCCAAGCCAGAAAATGGCCAGGGTGGCAATGCTCTGGCCGTGGGGGTTGATTAGGCCAATGGCGGAGGGCAGATGGATAGATGGAGGTGGCGTTGACAAATTCATGTTCGAAAGAACTTTTCAATTCGACCAACCAAACGTGGGTTACATTTAATATTATATTAAAAAAATACCGTTGATTCATATTCGAATTTTTTTCGATGGTATAAGTTTTAGGTCACAAAAATATGGGCGGCCCTACGCGTCGGCCGGCGGATAAAAAGAAAATATCCGCCGCCTCGCTAACCATTGGATCGACACATTAATGGCCGTCCGATATACCCGCGTAAGCAGCCGCTTCTTTGCAATAAAATTGGTGTTACAGAAGACCTTGCAACAGCAAGCTTGTTGCAATCACCCGAGCCTATACGTTTTTATTTTTTGCAATAAAGGTCTTGTTGCAGGAATTTTTGCAATAAAGGTCTTGTTGCAGAAACTTTCACAACGAAGGTCTTGTTGCACAAATTTTCGCAGTGTGTTTTTTTTGCAACAGAAGTCTTGTTGCACTTTTTTTGCAACAAAGCTTTTGTTGCAGAAAATGTAAAGTTCAATAGCATCCTTTTGCAACATGGCTTGTGTTCCAAAAAAAAATCTGCAACTAGGGTAATGTTGCAGAATTTTTTTGCAAACAAAGATCGTGACATGATGGAGAAGATTTTGGCGGCAGGAGGAGCTTGAGGTGGTGGCGCCATGGCCGGCCACGGCCGAGCTGGCCGTTGGCGTCAGATGGCAGCCGCCTGTGTTCCAGGCGCCTCGCCAGTCATGGTTGTGGTGCGCGTGGTGGTGCCGCTCGCAGCTTCAATGCCCCAGGCACGCCGCTCGCCGCCGTTATCATGGCCGGTGGCTGGACTTGGGAAGTCCACCCTTGCCCACCGTCGTTCGTGGTTTGTAGAAGATGACCGATGCAAGCGGCTGCAGAATAAAGGGGAGAAATGAATGGAAGGAAGAGATTGGAGAAAAGATAAGGTTAGGAAGAGAGATGTTGGTGGACCATGGAGACACGTGTTGTTTAGGGGAGGCGGACGACGCATTGGAGTTTTCTGCCGGCTGAAGGGCATCTTCCCTAAAACTATATATTATTAATCTAATTTACGATCAAAGTTGGATTTGGAAATACGTGTGCGTTTTTATTCATTGGAATGGAGGGAGCTGGTAATAAAACCCATCCTCCAATTTTAAATTTTTATGAGCCAGGTTGGAACAATGAGAGAACAAAGGTAGCCACTGAACAACCACAGGCTGATACGAGTCTTCAAAACAAAATATTCAGCCATGGTCAGATCACCAAACGATTAGAAGCTACTCCTATACGTGTCAATTTTTTGAATCACAGGCGACACCACAAACTCAATGTACAACAGAAATCAGATATGGAAAACTGACGGGGATACAACCCCGTGCATCTGCGTCTCACGGTGTCCACAGTCTCCACTTCTCTGCCTCTCACAGTATCGACTCTGCTGCTTCTCCTGTGGAGATCGCCCAATATATCTTCTATGGTCATCTTCTTACATTATCCCTGTCCTAACGATCAACTCCTGATTTTGTTCATGCACAACAACAACAAAAAAAGCTCCTGATCTTCTTCGTTCATATTCAATCATCCCTACGCCTGCTCTTGCTCTGCTGCTTGCCATAGTCACGATTGTTGCGTCTACTATAGCTTTGATCACTAGATCTATCGTAACTGATGTGGTCATCGCGCCTCCGACCCCCTTCCTCACTAGTATGGAGTTTCTCCCTGTTGTTCCTATCACGATCACGCTTGTGTGGTACCTCTGATCGCCAATCGCCCAATTTCTGGGCCTTTCTTCGATCACCAGTCCGACGATCTTGCTTATTACCAGCACTAGCACTGTCCTCATCAAAGACTAAATCATAACTTCGACGGTTACTGCCACATCGCTGAGTGTTTTTATCTTTCAGAACATAATCTCGGTCCTTGTTTTTCTTCTCAGCACCCTTATCTATATCTCGGGCTCGGTAATCAGGGGCATGACGCTTGAAGCACCCATCTTTACTTGCATTCCGCGTGCCCTGTCTGAACTGACGCCACAGCTTTGAAACGCTCTGACTAAAATCAACTTGAATCCTCCGGTCATCAATCAGACAATTTTGCATATCTCTGTGTGCACGCTCGCAGGCTTCCTTTGCCTCGAACTCAACAAAAGCATAGCACAAGCTGTCACCAGTCTTGTAGTCACGGATTGTTTCGGCCGATGTCACGGTTCCGAAGCGAGAAAAGATTGTATACAGATCCTCATCCTGTGTCACTGGGTTGAGTTGACAAACAAACAAGACATTGTCTGGCGGCTTGACCTCGGCATCTGGAATGTCTCCAATACTCGCAAGGATCACGGCATTCGTATGCGCTTCTTTAGAGCGGATCATCTCCTCAAGCTGCACAGGGTCCACTGTTTCATCGAGAGGGACCCAAGTATCCTCTAAGCGCTCCTCTGCAATCTCGTCGATCGGCTTTCCAATGGGAGAATTTGGAGGAACAAGTTCAGCAAGCTGGGCAGGATCATCCTCAGGGTCATACAACACATAAGTATGTTTAATCCTTATGTCCTTGAATGGTCTCCCATCGCCATCAACATATGATTCGCCAGTGTGTCAAGACCTTCACCTTCGGCAACTATCCCGAACACAGTGTGTTTATCATCAAGGTATTCCACGCCGTCCCGCAGCGTGATGTAGAACTGCGAGGCGTTGCGGTTTTTGCCGGCGCTCGCCATGGCGACGGTGCCAATGTTTGAATGCCTCAGTTCGGGATGGATCTCGTCGTCGAAAAACCGAGCCTGGTCACCGTGGAGGAACTTGTACACGGAATCGCCGCCGGTGCCGGTCCCGGTCGGATCCCCGGTCTGCGCCACGAAATCCTTGGCCACGTTGTGGAACAGGCACCCGTTGTAGTACTTCATCTTGCAGAGCTTGAGGAAGTTATAGGCGGTGCGGGGGCACTGATCAGTGTGCAGATCCACCACGAGATCGCCCACGCTGGTGACGATCAAGACCGACATATCCGCGTACTCCCTAGCCACCGGCTGTAATGGGGCAGCGACCTGTACCGGGACGGAGCCGCGGTGGTGAGTGTGGCCGGCGACCTCGACCTTTTGAGGCGTGAACAGGGTAGATCAGGTGGCCGGTGGGTAACCCAGAGTCGCCGCCGGCGCCTCGCCTGATTAGGGGTCGGGTATTATGGCAATGCCGAGATGCAAAAGGCTCCGCGAGTCCTCCGAATCCTGCGAGGAGTTCGAACCGAATTAGAGATGAATCCGTCTCCTTATATTGTTGGACAACACGAGATAGGGGGAGGCAGGAAGAGAGCAAGCACCTTGCGTTGCGCGGGAGGGTGGCGTCGCGGCGGACGGTCAGCGTAGCGTAGTGGTCCTTCCGTCGGCGCTTGGGCGCGGCCGCCGCGGGTGCGGACGAGGAGAACGGAGGACTGGAAGGCGGCGGCGGCGGCGGGCGGAGAGAGGAGGCAGGGTTAGGCGTCAGCCATCAGGTTCGGCCATTGAACAAGGCGGTTACGACGAACCGACCTGAGCTGGTACTCTGAGTTGGTCTCCAACGACCGACTTTGAGAAAATCAAGAACATATGTTTGATTTTTTTGTTAGCATCAGTACAGACACAAGCGTTCATATACACGCGCATACACTCACCCCTATAAACGCACACACGCACTCCATACCCTTATGAGCATCTTCGAGAGACTGAGCCGGCATATCATCTTGAGATTTACGAAGTCACCGTAGGCGCCTCATCGTCGACGGGAATGTCTCCTCCCACTGAAAGCGCATCGCCGGAAATCCTGAAATAAATCTAGAAATAATGCGAGCACCAGGATTTGAATCCTGGTGGGTTGGGGATACCACTGTCCACCTAACCAACTCAACCACAGGTTTTTGTTGGGACACAAGGAAAACGCAAATGATTTGCATGCCAATTTATATTGAGCGAGGATGGCAAGTATGACGAATCCATCTTAATTTTTTTTGCTAGGATTTGTCGTGTTTACCAACTAAAATTATCATTCTCACGAACTACCTAAAAAACGTTCGATTTGCCACCTCCACCCCCCTCAGTGAACGTCACCTGGATAGCATTACTGAAAACATTATAATTAGACCCAATTTTTTCCAAAAGAAGTCACTCAATCAGAGCTCCAACGTTTTGGATTTGAGTAGGTTGAAGAAAGACATACAACATTGGCAAGAATGACAACCCAAACGCAACCCAAAAGTCCGGGTTGACCAGCAACCCGCATACCCAACCCATAGGTGGGGTGGATATGGGATGCCCGGATGCGTCCACCACGTAGGATCTGGCTAACTATGGTCCACCCCGACCCCATATATATTCATCCCTATTACCATTCCGGAACAAATCCTAGCCACTCCACTCCACTCTGTCCTGAAGCTCCTGTTTGGTGATCTCCAGCCCTCACCGACACGGCGGTTAATGGATGTGACTGTGAGATCTTCCGATCCGTCGACTAAAACCTCGTCCCATGCGGGGACGAGGAGGAGATGGTCGTTTGCATGGCTCTCCGCCGCTCCCAGGAGGAGTGCGCCTGCTAATTCTTGAGCTTGTGTTGGTTTTTTCCTTGAAGAGGAAAGAGTGATGCATCAATGTAGAGATAAGTATTTCCCTCAGTTAAGAACCAAGGTATCAATCCACTAGGAGAAGAACGCGCAAATCACCAATACCTGCACAAACAATCAAACACTTGCACCTAGTGCGATAAAGGGGTTGTCAATCCCTTCACGGTCACTTACAAAGGTGAGATCTGATAGAGATAGATAAATAAAAGATAAAATATTTTGGGGTTTTTTTGGTTTATAGATCTGAAAATAAAATATAGTAGATCGGAAACTAATATGATGGAAAATAGACCCGGGGGCCATAGCTTTCACTAGAGGCTTCTCTTTGGAAGGCAAATAATACGGTGGGTGAACAAATTACTGTCGACCAATTGATAGAAAAGCGCAAAGTTATGACGATATCCAAGGCAATGATTATGAAATATAGGCATCACGTTCGTGTCAAGTAGACCGACTCCTGCCTGCATCTACTACTATTACTCCACACATCAACCGTTATCCATCATGCATCTAGAGTATTAAGTTCATAAAGAACAGAGTAACGCCTTAAGTAAGATGACATGATGTAGAGGAATAAACTCATGAAATATGATGTAAACCCCATCTTTTTATCCTCAATGACAACAATTCAATACGTGTCTCGCTACCCCTATTTTGTCACTGGGTGAAATCACGCAAGATTGAACCCAAAGCTAAGCACCTCTCCCATTGCAAGAAAAACCAATCTAGTTGCCAAACCAAACCGATAGTTCGAAGAGAAATACAAAGATATCAAATCACGCATTAAGAATTCAGAGAAGATTCAAATAATATTCATAGATAAGCTGATCATAAATCGACAATTCATCGGATCTCAACAAACACACCTCAAAAGAAGATTACATCAGATAGATTTATGTCTACTACAGAACCTTCTTCTTGTAGACATTGTTGGGCCTCCGAATGCACAGGTTTGTAGGACAGTAGCAAATTTCCCTCAAGTGGATGACCTAAGGTTTATCAATCTGTGGGAGGCATAGGATGAAGATGGTCTCTCTCAAACAACCCTGCAACCAAATAGCAAAGAGTCTCTTGTGTCCCCAACACACCTGTCGGTGTCAAAACCGGCGGATCTCGGGTAGGGGGTCCCAAGCTATGTGTCATGGATCGATGGGTAACAGGAGACAGGGGACACGATGTTTACCCAGGTTCGGGCCCTCTCTATGGAAGTAATACCCTACTTCCTTCTTGATTGATCTTGATGAATATAAGTATTACAAGAGTTGATCTACCACGAGATCGTAATGGCTAAACCCTAGAAGTCTAGCCTGTATGATTATGATTGTTGTTCTCTTTATCGACTAGCCTGGCCTCGGTTTATATAATGCACCATAGACCTAGGATAACAAGAGTCCTAGCTGAATACGTCGGTGGGGAGGAGTCCTTGTCTTGATCACCAAGTCTTGTGAAATCTTCCTTGTATGCAGCAGCTATCCAGATTGGCCCATGAGTATACGGCCATGGGGGTCCTTGGCCCAATCTAACAGATCGGGAGATGACGTGGTGAGTACCCCCTAGTCCAGGACACCGTCAGTAGCCCCCTGAACCGGTCTTCAAGTTAGGGACGCTCCTCGATTCTTTCGAACCGTTCTTCATCTTCGGTCGTCGGTCTTGAAAACTGGTTCAACAAATTTTCCCATCATCTGTCTTGAGGATTGCCGAGCTAAATCTGACGGGTATCCGAGGAGCCCTTTAAGTCTTCGGCCTTTATCAATGCCTTGTTATTTTTATGCCACGCCTCGGGTCTGAAGTTGTTCCCGTGCGGCGGTGTCCTCTTGCATCCGAGCCCCAGCGCCGGACTGCATTAGAGGTATCCTTTGCAGCCAAGCACCAACGCTGGACTGTGTCCAAGCTCCAACGCCGGACAGTATCCGAGCTCCAACGCCGGACTATATCCGAGGTGTCATAGATCACCTTGGTTCAAAAAAGTTGAAGGAGTTTAGCCGAGCTTAATGCCGGAAATGCCCTCTATGGAGCTAGCCACTGGCGCCCGAGCTTTATGCCGGACTGCTTCTGAGGTGGTGCACCACCCGACCGCGGGCTGATTTTTTTGTGAATATTTTTTATTGGTGCAATTTATTCTCTGCCGAGATATATAGCCGGTATATGTATATCCAGTAACCCTCAAGGTGTGTGTCGGTCTAAAACCCGAGATGCGCCTGAATGAAAACATAAAGTTGTTGATCCTAGTAGCCCCTGAGACTCAGGTTGATTTTGCGAAGTCGGCCTGAGGATCAACTCCTAGCTCGGCAGCATACATAGGAATAGAAACACAATGTAATATATTAGAAATAATAATGATCAGCGAACGTGCGCCTGAGAGAGGGTCGTGAGAAGTCGCCGTGATATATTAGCTTGATGCCAGATAGGTCCAGATGGTACTTACTGTTGTCCAAAGATGCACTTTCCCATAGTTCGATCAAGCCGAACACTGAGCCCTTTGAATTTTCTACATTGAATAGGCAATGCAGTAGCCCCCGAGACACTAGTCGGGTGGCAACACCAGATCAGGGGATCGATGTGCCCCTTTAATATTTGTAAACAATGAGCGCAAAGCCCAGTAGCCCCCGAGCCTTAATGTGGGCATGAGTGGCCGAATTAAGGATCGATATCCAGAGTAAAATCACATATTATGTGTAATGATTCTATGTATCCAAGTACTTTACATCATTATTTTGACTCCATTGTGACCGTTTATGAGTTGAAAGTGGCCCATCGTCGGCTTCTACCCCTTTGTAGATACTACGCAGGGTGTTTCCGCAATAACAAGAGAACCCTTAGCCGACGTCTCGGTGCCCGAAGGAGGTTGTGTTAGCGGAAACGAGGCAATCAGATATGCGGGCTTTATAACTTTCGCTTAGTCATAGGAGCTTTAAACTGGGGAAGCTAGTTATGAGCCCCCGGTTAGTGTTCGGCGACATCCGAGGTCAAGCCGTAAACACTTCGGCCAATGTTATGAACGTCTCATCATTTAACATAGTCATCGGATCGCTGGCCAGTTTACACTTATTGTGACAGTCAGTTTTTGGTTTTCTCCACTAAGGTGCTTAACCATGCGAGCTGGAAGAACAATCGCAGTGGTTCTCCCTTTGCACACCTAGCCGAACAAAGTGGAACGTAGGAGGCAAGCACAGGAGCCGGGCAACCCAACTATTGACCAAAGACACAATTCGAAACCAATGCATATATAGTAGTGTCCGAGAATGTTTTTGCCGAATCTCTAAAGGTGTCTGGCGTTGCACTACGAGACTAATGCTGGATTCACACAAATAGTTTAAAAGTGTCATAGGCTTGGAAAACTAAAAAACGTCAGTGAAAACCTGACGTCCGAACAAGATCAAGTGTTCGGTGCCAATCTGAAAATTGGACTTTAGAAAAAAAGTGCTTCTGTCGTTCTTTAACATGACACATCCTATCTCAAGACTTCAAGCGGGTCAGCCTACGGCTTCAACCTCCTATCCCGAAGGCAGAGTACTTCTCATTAGGACAGTTTAGCAAACTAAACTCTAGCGGCTTTGAGAGAGAAATTAGGCTCCCCGGCTAGTGACCACACACTCGTGTCGAAGAAAGGAGGGATAAATAATAATAATAATAATAATAATAATAATAATAATAATAATAATAATAATAATAACAACAACAACAACAACAACAACAACAACAACTTTGCAACGACTAAGAAGAAGAACACTTATTATAAAACGGCTCACATAAATTTAAGAGCCCCCAAGTGACTTGGGTAAAAGAATTTTATGTATAATGATTGCATATACCAAAGTACTTATATCATATCTGTGTTCACCCGAACTTTATACGCGTCTTAACCGACCGTCAGCTTCTCCTTCTTCGGTCAAGGGCCGAAAAGTGTTATGTACTCCACCTGTCGAGAATATCGACGGTGTTTCCGATAATTAGGCAATCAGGCCATAAGGCTGTAACAGACAAAGCGCGCTCAGGGAACTTATGTTATATTACTGACGAAGTGTAAGAAGCATCTTTGAAGAAAATAGTACCCCCATCGATACCTTTCTTCGGTGCTCATTGTTACTATGAGACTTGTGCAATAGATTTTTGTACTCATGAGTTCCGTTGTGTGCCGACCATAATTGAAAACAATAAGAGCGCTAGCTTTCGGCTTCACCCAGTCCGAGGTCCGGCTCGGGTGACCCGATCATGACAATCGCAGAGGTGCTCCCTTTACTCCCTAGCCGAACAATCGGGAACGTAGGGGTAAACACAAGAGCGAGGCAACGCAGCTTGCAAATCGCTTAAGTCAATATGGTGCATATTGTGGCGTAATACACGAACAAGGAACGAAGTCGTACAAGTATAATCATATGCAAGAGGAAAAGCTTCATAAATGAAGCCCCCAAGTAAATAGTGTATTTGAATTTGTGTGTCACAAACAAAGTTTTGACAAGGAGATTTTTTACAAGCAATTTTATTCCAAAAAAGTATAATGCTTGGTCGAACCGAACACAAGTTAAAAATTTAAAACTTTGAGCATGAAGGCAACTTAGCTGGTTAATGTGTTCGGTATTGATGATGCAGTCCGAGCTGATGCGGGACAAGGTTCCATCCCCAAGCCGGTCCCGAGGTGGCGGAGCAAAGAGCTCGGCACTCCGAAGTGGTGACATAACACGGTCAACACAGGCCGGCAGAGTGATGCCGAAGTCCACGACATGGGGTAATGAAGTGTTGACGAAGCCCCCCGTCCAGCCGAGGTGACGTTGTATGTCAGTACACCGAGTTGGCGATACTGCCCAACCCGGATCATTTTCCTATGCACAAAAAATAGTGCGACCGGAGATAATAGTAATAATAAAAAATAAATAATCGTTGCATAATAAATAATTTATGCAAAGTGAGTAATAAAATAAATATGGCATGGCACCGAAGTCAATGTCGATGCAGGGCGTCGGCGTGACGCGGTAAAGGCGTGTCAAAGCCTGCATTCACAGGTCGGTCTGAGTTCCGGATGCGGCTATGTACGGAAACTGATCGAACCACCATGCGGCCTCGTTAATGTGGCCACCATTTGATAGACTTGCGTACATATGATGGGCAAACCAGAGTAATAATTCCTTGGGAAAAATGAACCCAAACAAGCAAAAAACATTAGGATTAATAGCACCTGGTTTATTTGTTGTAGCAATCCGAAGAAAGGTGATTCGCAAAATTGGGACTCGATCCGCACACCCATTGCCTGATGGGCGATAAAGCGATGACATGGCGATGCTGGCGAAGGTTGGCTTCGCCGAGGCAAAGCCCTCGGTCCAGCTAATGTGACGGAGCTGGTCGGCTAGTGACGCCGAAGTCTCCGGAGTAGGTTGATGAAGAGATGGCGAAGCCCCCGGTCCAGCCAAGATGTCGAAGCCTCGATGTCAGCCGATGAGTCGAAGTAGGTCGGCGTGATGGACACCGGCTTGAAGGAGCAACAGTGCGGCCCTACCGATGCAGGTCGTGACGTGGTCAATGCCGGCTTGATGAAGTGACCGTGCGGCGATGCCGGTGTGCCCGCTCTGTGTAATCCGTGGGGAAGCGATGTTGGTGATGATTTATTCTTCACGATGTCGAACTCTTGTTCAGCTTGCCGAGATGATGATCCGAAGAAGTTGAGCTCGGCTCAGCAAAACGACGACGTGTCTAGCGCAGGTCAGCAGCCTTGGAGCAGTATTGCCGGACTGGTTTGACACCAGCATGATGATGAAGACGACCTCAGAGGAGGCTTAAAATTTTATGGGCACGTGTTTAAAAACGACGCACAATACCCTAGAAGAAAATTCCTTTAAAAAGGTTGTCCAATATCACGTTCATAAAGAAACATGAATTCGGGTCGGATCCGTATTCCCGCAGAAAACAGATCCCAAAATTGGTCCACTCATCGGAAGGCTCCCGGAGTTTGAACCATCGGATCGAGCTGAAATTTGGAGGGGTGGCAGATATGGGAATTACGCAGTAGATGAATGGTTGGATCTTCCAAAGGACCTCTGAGCTGGGCTCTGGAGACCACGCCCTAAACTCGTCCAGATTCCCGTTCAGATTTGATAGGGCTCCGGTATATCGTAGATCGTCAGAGATTCCTCCATTGGAACTCGAGGAAATTTAGCATGGTTGTTGTAGACGTAATTCCGCACTATTCCACTAAAGCAATCGTCAAACCGATGCTCGAGGAGATGGTGACGGCGGTTACAAGTTCGTTGTCCAGAAAAACAGCACGGCCGCCCGAGGGCAATGTTGACGTTGAGCCCTCGAGCTCCATGGATGATTCCTCTATGATCATGAAAGTGCAACTATCCCTAGGTGGTTTTGGTAATTCATAACAACATATAGCTCATTGAGCTAATGCTATTCCAAGACAATTATTTCAGGAAAGCTCAATGATTGGCATGGCATGGATGGTGAAAGTGGAACCCTCAAAATGCTAAGGACAAAGGATTGGCTCAAGCTCAAAAGCTCAAGACTCTTCATTTTACATTTTAGTGATCCAAGATCACACTGAGTCCATAGGAAAAGCCAATACTATCAAGGAGGGATGAGGTGTTGCTTAATGAGCCTTTTGCTTCATGTGCTTAATGATATGCTCCAAAATCCTCAGCTACTTTCCCATATCCACAAATGACCTAAACCCAAAGCCAAACTCGGTCCTACCGATTCTTTCTATCCGGTGCCACCGAGTTTCACATGTCATAAGCCACTGCCAAACCCTAGCAAATCGGTTCTACCGATAGGGATCTCGGTCTCACCGAGATGGGGTTGCAATCTCTCTATTTCCTTTTCGTAACTTTTCGGTCTCACCGAAAGAGCGGATCGGTCCCACCGAGATTGCAATGTAAACTCTCTGTTTCCCTTTTGTAACTTTTCGGTCACACCGAAAGATCAAATCGGTCCCACCGAGTTTACCTGACCAACTCTCTGGTTAGCCTATTACCAAATCGGTCTCACCGAGTTTGTGTAATCGGTCTCACCGAGATTACGTTATGCCCTAACCCTAACCATATCGGTCCTACCGAGTTGCATGTCAGTCCCACCGAAAATCTCTAACGGTCACTAGGTTTACTATTTCGGTCCGACCAAGTTTATTGATTCGGTCCCATCGAGATTGGTAAATTGTGTGTAACGGTTGGATTTTGTGTGGAGGCTATATATACCCCTCCACCTCCTCTTCATTCGTGGAGAGAGCCATCAGAACACATCTACACTTCCAACTCATATGTTCTGAGAGAGAACCACCTACCCTTGTGTTGAGGCCAAGATATTCCATTCCTACCATATGAATCTTGATCTCTAGCCTTCCCCAAGTTGCTTTCCACTCAAATCTTCTTTCCACCAAATCCAAATCCTATGAGAGAGAGTTGAGTGTTGGGGAGACTATCATTTGAAGCACAAGAGCAAGGAGTTCATCATCAACACACCATTTGTTACTTCTTGGAGAGTGGTGTCTCCTAGATTGGCTAGGTGTCACTTGGGAGCCTCCGACAAGATTGTGGAGTTGAACCAAGGAGTTTGTAAGGGCAAGGAGATCACCTACTTCGTGAAGATCTACCGCTAGTGAGGCAAGTCCTTTGTGGGCGATGGCCATGGTGGGATAGACAAGGTTGCTTCTTCGTGGACCCTTCGTGGGTGGAGCCCTCCGTGGACTCGCGCAACCGTTACCCTTCGTGGGTTGAAGTCTCCATCAACGTGGATGTAGGATAGCACCACCTATCCGAACCACGGGAAAAACATCCGTGTCTCCAATAGCGTTTGAATTCTCCAAACCCTTCCCTTTACATTCTTGCAAGTTGCATGCTTTACTTTCCGCTGCCTATATACTCTTGCATGCTTGCTTGAATTGTGTGATGATTGCTTGACTTGTCCTAAAGTTGCTAAAATCTGCCAAGAACTAAAATTGGGAAAAGGTTAAGTTTTTATTTGGTCAAGTAGTCTAATCACCCCCCTCTAGACATACTTGCGATCCTACAAGTGGTATCAGAGCTTTGGTCTCTATTTGCTTTGATTTCCATAGCTTTTGGTGGTCATAGCCTTGGTTTCACAACCTAGGAGAGTATGGCGTCTAGCGGGGGAAATTATCACCGTAGAGGTCCTTACTTTGATGGTACTAATTTTGCTAGTTGGAAGCATAAAATGAAAGTGCATATTCTTGGACATAACCCCGCCGTTTGGGCTATTGTGTGTGTTGGTTTGCAAGGTGACTTCTTTGATGGGAAAGAACCAAACCATGAAGCTACCGCGGATGAGTTGAAGATGCTACAATACAACGCTCAAGCTTGTGATATTCTCTTCAACGGATTGTGCCCCGAAGACTTCAACAAAATCAGCCGTCTTGAGAATGCAAAGGAAATTTGGGATACTTTGATTGATATGCACGAAGGTACCGACTCCGTCAAGGAATCCAATTGGATGTGCTTCAAAGTCAACTTGAAAGTTAAAAATGAAGGATGGTGAAGGTGTCGCTGAAATGTACTCTAGGCTTGCTCTCATCACAAACGAGATTCCCGGCTTAGGGAGTGAAGAGATGACCGATAGATTCATCATCAAGAAGATCCTATGAGCCTTGGATGGAAAATATGATACCGTGTGCACATTGATCCAAATGATGCCCAATTACAAAGATCTCAAGCCAATGGAGGTCATTGGAAGAATTGTTGCTCATGAGATGTCGCTCAAGGATAAAGAGGAACTTCACAACAAATCAAGTGGTGCCTACAAAGCCTCATGTGAAGCCCCCACATCATCAAGTGAGAAACAAAACTTCAATGAAGAATTGAGCTTAATGGTGAAGAACTTCAACAAGTTCTACAAGAGTAGAAGCAAAGATAAAAGCTCCAAATCAAGGTCCTACAATGACAAAAGATCTTCTAGTCGAGAGCGAAACTGCTACAATTGTGGAAGACCCGGACACTATTCCAATGAGTGTACGGCTCCCTACAAAAGAAGAGAGGATTCTCCAAAAAGAAGAAGCAAAAGAGAAGAATCACCATCAAGAGAGAGAAGGAGTAGATATGATCGTTATGAACGAAGATACTCACGGAGAAGCAAGGATTCGGAAAGGAAGGATAAATCATCAAGGAGCTACACAAAACGAAGACATCAAGCTCATGTTGGTGAATGGGTATCAGGCTCCGACTCCGACAACCACTCCGAGAGAAGTTATCACTCCGATTCCGAATATACTCAAGATGAAGGTGTTGCCGGTCTAGCACTTGTGTCAACCAACTCCTACGACATATTTGACTCACCAAATGAAGGAATTGGAAGATGCTTCATGGCCAAAGGTCCTAAGGTAACTCACCCTGAGTATGTTGATTTTAATAGTGATGAAGATGACTTGTTAGGTGATGATGATTTACTTGTTGACAACTCTAGTTATGAATACTATGATGAAACGTCAATTAATCATGCTAATCAAGATAAAGCGAATGACAATGATAAGGTGAAAATTGAGGCTCTAACTAAAGAACTAAACACTCTTAAGTTAGCTCATGAAACTATCTTCGAAGATCATCGAGAACTTTTAAGAGCTCATGAGAAGTTACGCTTTGAAAAGCTCAATCTTGAGCAAGAGCATGAGTTCTTAAAGGCAATCAATGATGATCTCCGCAAGAAAAGTTCTTCTTACATTGCCAAGCGTTTACTCTTATCCACTTACATGCCTCAAGTCAAGTCTAGTAACAAGAACAAGAAAGATTCTTCCTCTAGTAGTAACAATGATCATGTTAAATCCAATATTGTTGCTTCTAGTAGTTCTCTTGATTCCACTAATGATTCTCTTAGCCAAGTTACACTTGAGCAATAAAATAGCTTATTGAAGGGAATCATAGAGAAAGGAGTGTACAAAAGCCTTGCCGGAAGTAAGCAATTCGAGGAAATTGTACGCAAGCAAGGAAGGCACCGGAAGAATCAAGGTGTTGGTTTTGAATGAAAGATCAATGCCAATGGAGTTGAGTGGGAAGAAGATCAATACCCCAAGACAAAGTTTGTTCCACAACAAGAGAAGTATGATCCTACTTCTTTCAAGGGGACACAAACTCAAGATGATCTTCCACCACAAGACTACAAGCAAAAAGGCAAGGACAAGCTTCAAGAGGAAATTGATGCATTTGAAGAAGCTCCTAAGACCTTAGTCAAGTGGATTCCCAAGACTACTTCAAGTTCCACTTCATCAAGTACGACTACAACTCCAAGGATTCCCATCAAGATGGTGTGGATCCAAAAGAAGAAGAACTAGAGAGTTCTTGAGGGTGACTCCGCCAACATACTTCACTCTTATCATTTTTGGCAAGAACAAGTGCAATCAACTTCCACATCTTGCACTAGTTCAAGGAGTCACAAACCCTCTTGTTGGTAAGACAAGGGACAAGGTAACCTAAAAGCTTTCATAGACATCATCTTGTGTGTGCATCACTCTATGTCTATGGATATCCTTGTTTGTTCCTTGTGGGACTAACCCATGTAGGTATTGAAAGTGCGATTCACTCAAAAGGATAGCTCCAAGTGATCTACATCAACATTGAGCATCCACATCTTCAACATCTACATGAAGTCATCATCGACAAAACCCAAGGTTAGTTCATCCCTCTTAGGGGGAATATCACATCTAGGGGGAGCTTTACTCTAAGACTTGAGTTAAAGCAACTCTAATGATGTGAACACAACAATGCTTTATGTAAAAGTGGTAACCCCACTTGAGCTTAAACGATGAGTATGACCTATGATCAAGTGTTCTCATTTGACTCCTAAGTCAATATACTCATATATAGATGACCTAGTCATCGCCAATTGCTTGATAGATGCTAGAATTGGTTGTGCATGCTTTGTCACATATTTCAATTGCCATTTTATTGTGTGAGCATGTTGCTTGCATATTTTATTCATTCGAGGACATCCACTTGTTGTTTTGATTGTTTGGCTTTATTTTTCTTTTGCCAAGTGGATGGACAAGAATGCCTAAGAACCTTCTCTAGCTATCTATGCTTTTCTCATCTCAAACTCTATTCATGCTACATCACAAAATTGATCAAGTCAGATCTGAACCACTCTGTGTGAGGAGCACTCGGAGTCCCCGATTCGTCATAGACTTAAACTTCCAAAACCTCTTTATGATTCTCGGTCTGACCGATACCCCACTTTCGGTCTTACCGAGATCATTAAGTTGATCTATGTTTTCGATCTCGGTGCAACCGATTTGAACCATTCGGTCACACCGAGTTGCAATAACTGTATACAGTTTTGCATCTCGGTGCCACCGAGTTGTTCCACTCGGTCACACCGACAGGGTCGGGCTATATATAGACACGGGCAAAAATTTGGAAATTTCTCCGAACCCTTTCGCCCGCGCAATAGCTCGCTCTGCCTACGTGGTCTCCGGATCGTCTCCTCGCCGCCAGCCGCCTCTAGTCGATGGTCTCCGTTGCCGTCAACGGGATTCAACCCCGCCGTTGCCGCCGTAGCGAGTCTCCGTCGAACTAGGGTATGGACTCGATCTTTGTGCTATTCCCCAATCCGATTCCTAGCACATTGTGATCATATTGATTCTAGCCATGTTTGATATACTCCTATCCAGTAAATGAATTCGTAGAATAGGTTTGATTCGTAAATTTTAGGGTTAGGTTTCCGCCGAAACCATCTCGGACCCACCGAGTTGAAAAACTCGGTCCCACCGATTTGGCTTATGCCATTGCACAAGTGAGACTCGGTCTGACCGAGTATTGCTAATCGGTGTGACCAATTTTGGAACTTTGTGAAACCCTAGCAGTCTCGGTGCCACCGAACTGTGACTCGGTCTGACCGAGTTCACCAGTTTAGGTTCCAGAAACTGCTTCGGTATCACCGAGTTTAAAAATCGGTAGATCCGAAATGATTTCTGTGGGAAACTAAAACTAAGTTTTTGAATCATTCTTTTGCAAAAATCTCTGCATTTTGTGATGCTCATCCACTCTACCTCATCTATAAACTATTCACAGGTTCAGCAGTCAGCTTGTTCATCATGTCAGACCAGAGTGATAGCCAGAACATGTCAGAACAGCCAGTGCAGATGAGTGAGGGCACTAGTCCCTCCAGTTCTTCAGATGAAGGCAGCAGGAGCACCCCTAGCAACCTGCCAAAAGCTGCCACAAGACAAAGGAAGAAGAAAACCTCAGAATCAGAGGATGAGGACTATGTGGCAGAAGAAGAAGCAACTTCCAAGAAAGTTGTGCTCAAGACAGAGCACCAAGGCAGGCTTAAAGGTCAAAAGGCCAGCAGGCAGGCAGCCCATGCCAAAGGCCAGAGCCTCAACAAAGATTCCTGAGAAGCCTGCACCCAAAGAGTCAGTTGCTGCTGAAGGGAAGAAGGAAAGGAAAAGAGGCAGATGGTGCAAGAAAGTTGATCCCATGGCTGAATTTGAACAACATTCTTCTGATGAGGAAGAAGAAGAAGAGGTTGCTGCACCAGCACCTAAGGCACCCAAGCTAACGGGTGATGCTATAAGATCAGGGGCTACTGCATCTAAGCCCAAGGAAGCACCCAAGGCAGCCTCAAAGGCCAAGACAGCTCCAAAGAGAAATATAAGGAGCATCCCAGCAGCTGAGAAGAACAAGGCCCCAGTGCCTGACACTGCAGAAGAAGAGGAAGGCCAAGTTCTCAGAAAGTTGAAGCCCAAGATCCCAGACCACAATGATGCTCATCCTGTGGCTGAGGATATGAAGATCAGAAGAGACTCAGTGTCGTGGTTCTAAGTCTGACAGTGAGAATAGGGGGTAAGTATGGAGAGGCAAGATCCTAGCTATGGAGTAGTTGTATGCGCAAGGAGTTTTACGAGTTCGAGCCCTTCTCTGAGGAAGTAACAGCCCTACGTCTCGGAGCCCGGAGGCAGTCGACTGGATTATATGTGTGTGTGTTACAAAGTTGCGAACCCTTGTCCTAGTGGAGGGGGGTGGCTTATATAGAGTTCGCCAGGACCCCAGCCAGCCCATGTTACAAGGAGTTTAATGTACATAAAGAGAGGGGGTTACTGGTAACGCCTGTAATAAAGGACCGTGAAGGCCATAAAAGCTACTTATGAGGTGACCGTTTGTAGGCAGTGCCTTTAGGTCTTCTTATGGTCGAGTGGTTGCCTTCATGGTCGACTGCTTGTACTTCTGGTCGAGTACGCTTGTGTCCGTCGACTGGGCTGACCAGGTCGACTGACCTGTCGATACTTCTCGGAATGTCTTTCATTGTAGGAGTCATGTCCTTGATTGGGTACCTCAGGTATGATAAGTTACCCTACCCTAGGTACGTATCCTCGTCATTAGCCCCCGAATGGGTCAGGGGTTAAGTGAGAATGGGGTCGAGCCTACGCTTCCGACTCAACCTCCATGCTTCGGTTGCATCTGTCTTCGGATAAATGGAAGTTACGGTGGGACCTCATTCTTCAATTGCCTTGATCCATTCAGATGCCTGTCGAGTGGTTTCGGATTACCGTCGAGTGCGTTTACGTGACGAGTCCCTTGGGAGACTTAAGGAAACGGATCTTTTGTCTGACAACCCGTCCTGTCGATCGCGGATCTTGCGGGATTTGAAAATTGAGAAGCGCACCGGACGGAGAAAATCGCGCGAATCGGCTGGATAAGGCAAGGGCGCCTCGATCTCCGCGCCACCTTTTTCGCCACGTACTGCGCGCGCGCCTGTTGCGGGATCTGACTGGGAGGCGCAGGCCCACTGATCAGCCACTCGGGTGTGGCCTTATATAAAGCGATGATTCCGATTTTTTACTGTGCCCCCTCGTTCTTCCTCCCCCTTCCTCCGTAAGCTTCCGCCTCGCTCTCCGCCGCAACCTCGACACCGCCGCTCGGCCAAGACCTCGTTCAAGACGATGGGGACGGACAAGACGGCGGCGGCGGAACGGGCGAAGAAGGCCGTGGCGAAGGGCAAAGGGAAGAAATCCGGCCGAGGCGGGTCGTCCTCGCGGGCCACTCTGCCGTCCGGCTGGCTGCAGGGGGATTGGATGCCCTCCATCCTTACTCAGGCGGATATCGACGACATGGTGGAGGGGGGACTCATTCCCCACAAGGCCGCTCGCCTTCCTGGGAAGGAGACGGAGCCGAGACCTCGCGAGGGTGAGCGCGTCCTGATAGCCACCCATGTCGACCGGGGGTTTTCCCTGCCCCCGAGTCCTTTCTTTAGGGCTTTCCTGAACTTCTTCGGAGCGCAGCTCCACCATTTCACGCCCAACTCCATAGTCTATCTTGCTGCGTTCGTGTCTCTGTGTGAGTGTTTCTTAGGCTGTCGACCCCACTGGGGCCTCTTCAAGCATATCTTCACTTGCCGATCCCAGTCGGTTAAAAAGCTTAACCCGGACGGGGAGAGGACGCAGGTGATCCAGATGTGCGGGGGCCTTGGGATCCAGACGAGGGGTAAGAGTTGCTTTCCTCCCATGACACTTCCCGATTCCGTGCGTGGGTGGCAGTCGACTTGGTTCTACTGCAAGGACCAGCCGACTCCTGGACACTCGACCGGCCTTCCTCCTTTTACCTTGGACCGAGTGCAGAAACCCGCTTCTTTGAAAGTGGTTCCAGAGGAGAAGGCTCAGGTGAAGGTACTAGTCAGTCGAGTGGTTGAGTTGGTTCGGGAAGGCGTGACCGGCATGGACTTGCTCGAAGTCTTTCTCCAGCGACGAATCCAACCTCTCCAGGCTCGGGATCACTCGATGTGGTTGTATTCCGGGTCCGACGACTCCACTCGGATCCACCCGGAAGGGGTCGAGGCTTCTGTGCTGGAGAGCTGGCTGACCAGCATAACCGGGAATAAGGACAACCCCAGGGGTTCCAGGAGGATTGCTCCGCTTGATGGGATGATGGAGACAGACCAGGTACATTTTGCTTCTTCCGACTGAAATTTTCACTCCGTCTAGTAACTGGCTCACAGTAAGTCGACTGATCCTCGTTCTGCCTGTTGTTTCGCAGGAGATCAACGACATGTACTCGATGCCGAATGGGAACCAGGAGCAAGTATCTGAAGGAGGAGGGAGTGGAGGCGAAGGGAGTGAGAATGAAGTTGAAGTCGAGGGTGAAGTCGAGGAGTGGGAATCTGACGACGACGTAGAGGGGGAGGCCGGCGACGACTCGGGTGACGAAGATGAAGAGGTGGAGGTCGACCTTCCTCGACGCGAGAGACGCTCCAAGAACGCTCAGGATCCCGCCGTGGAGCGCGGTCAGTCGAGTGCTCCGGCGGGCCAGTCATCCAAGCGCCCTCGGACCGCGTCGCCCGCCCCAACTGAGAAGGCGCCCAAGCAGCCTAGAGCCATCCCGACCAAGCCACCCAAGGCCTTGCCCAAGATCAGGGTCGCCATCCCGGTCATCTCTGGGTAAGTGACTGTTTTCACCTTTCTTGAGTCGACTAGAACGGATTCTTGGTCGATTCACTTTCAAATTATTTGCTTGGAATCGTGCAGCGCCGCTACTTCCGAAACTTCCATCCAGAATGCTGATGAGACGATGGAGGACGCCGTCACTTCCAACTTAGGTATAATCTTTGACATGATCCGACTGTTTAACTGCTGAGTCGATTGGATATTCATTTCTGAACTTTTGTAGCTCCGACCAACATCATTGACCTTCCGGATGACGAGGAGGAGGCGGAGGTGCCGCTCAGGCCTTTTGGGAGGAGAGGCCGGAGGGCCCCGGTCGACAAGGCTCCTCAGACCGCGTCGACTGCCGAGGCGGTGGCCCAAGGGGGTGACAATACCGCCCGGACTACTGTGACTTTTGCTGAGCCACTGACGACTGCCCGGCCTTCGTCGTCGACTGTCCCTCCACTGGTCGACCCGCCCTCGTTCTTCGCCGCCTACCAGACCCCGGAGGATCAAGTAAGTGCTGCCAAGGAGGCTATACGTCAGGCGGGGCTCGTGATGGAGCAGACCAAAGCGGCTCGGGATGCTAGTCAAGCGGCCTATGACATCAGCTCGGCGTTGCAGCAGAACGTCCAGGTTAGTTGATCTTCACTTGCGTTGTACACCCACTGGGTGCCGTTGGTCCGAAATTTCTCATTGGTGGGGGCACGCTGAGTGCACCCACTGGGTGTAGTCCCCGAGGCCACGGCCGACTGCTGGCAGTCGACTGTGGTCTTTATACTGCCTTTCTGTAGTTGTACGTCTCCACTCGGTAGGGTTTTCTGAGAACGTTTTGGTCAGGCCATGTCAGACGATACTGTATCCGGTCGACTGCTGGCAGTCGCCCCCTTTTTTTTTTTGAAAACCAGTGGGGGCACGCTGAGTGCACCCACTGGGTGTAGTCCCCGAGGCTACTGTCGAATGTTTTGATTCGGCTGTAGTCTTAGAAGTGTTGTGTTCTTTCTTTCAGTCACTTGGGAGTAACTTATCTTTGATACCCTTTGTCGATTGACTCTTTGCAGAAGTCTTGTGAGCTTGTTGCTCAGCTCGCCGATCTGAAGAATAAGCAAATCCAGCTTAATCTTGACTTACAGTTTGCTCAGGAAAACGTGCAGAAGGCGAAGGATGAGGCAAAAGGTATGGCTGGTGAGGACTCGACGGCTGTCTCTGTCCTCCTGCCTGTTCTCAACTCTGTGCTCATTGTTGTTTCGCAGACGAACTGGAAAAGGCCCTGAAGAAGAAAGATCTTGACCTTGCGGAGGCACAAAAGGCGGCTGCGGAGAAGCTGAAGCTTGCTGAAGAGAAACTTGCTTCAGTCGACCAACTTGAGAGCGAGAACGCTAGGCTGAAGTCTGCTCTTGACTCGGCCAACAAGGAAGCGAGTCGACTGAAGACTGACAAGAGCACTCTGAACGACAAGCTCGGCCAGCTGGCGGGGAAGCACAAGGACTTGGGGGATTATCTTGGGGGTCTTGCCAAGAAGCTATACCTCATGCTTGAAGGTAACCCTCTTTGTGCGATTAATCTTGTTGTTGTCGACTCACCATTTGGTTACAGTTTTGACCTGTCGAAACTTCTTTCAGAATTCTGCCGAAACTTTGAGGAAGAGACCAGTCGAGTGGAGACCCGCTTGGACCCTATCAACTCTCCAGTGAAGGACGAAGTGGCCATGAATGTCTTTCGGTTGGAATCCCGTGTCGCTGGTGTGGTGGACTACCTGGCTCGACTGAAAGCTGCAGTGTCACGGATCGACTCTGCACTCTGGCCCAAGGAGACGCTTCAGAACGACCTTGAATCCCTGGTCGCTCGACTAAGTGAGGTTCCAGGTCGAGTGCAAGAATGGAAGAAGTCTTCCGCCAGGTGCGGTGCTGACGTGGCTCTGTCGCTGGTTCGCGTCCACTGCAAGGAGGCGCGCGAGGAGAAGCTGGCCGCTCTTCAGGTCGCTAATACCAGGAAGCATAACTTTCAGGACTTCATGGAGACCTTCATCGCTGCTGCCACTCGGATCTCTGATGGGATCGACTTGGACGAATTCGTTGCACCATCCAGTCCTCCGCCGGAGGAGTAAAAAACTGATGTTCTTTGCCTTAAATTTGCCTCGGAATGCCGAGTGGTTTATGTAACCGATAAACTCCGTCGAGCTTATAGCTCGAGTACTTTTATTTGCGATCTAGGATCTTTTGGTTTTGTCCGAACTTGGCTCGACGTTGAATGTCTTCGCGACTTGATCCGCCGATCTACTATTCGTTGTTCCCTCAGAGGCTGTCTGGTTTGCACGATGCTTATCGCCGCGATGGTGTCTGTCAACCTGGCTTAAGCGAGCATTGGGCTGCAGCTAAGTCCCCGAGTGGGAGGTTTGCTCTTCACTCGGTAGGAGTCCAATTACTTAGTCGAGTGCTCGGACTGCAGCTAAGCCCCCGAGTGGGAGGTTCGCTCTCCACTCGGTAGAATTTCAATTACTTAGGCGAGTACTTGGACTGCAGCTAAGCCCCCGAGTGGGAGGTTTGCTCTCCACTCGGTAGGATTTTTCAAACTTAGGCGAGTACATGGACTGCAGCTAAGCCCCCGGGTGGGAGGTTTGCTCCCACTCGGCAGGATTTTTTCAAACTTAGGCGAGTACATGGACTGCAGCTAAGCCCCCGGGTGGGAGGTTTGCTCCCACTCGGTAGGATTTTTTCAAACTTAGGCGAGTACTTGGACTGCAGCTAAGCCCCCGAGTGGGAGGTTTGCTCTCCACTCGGTAGGATTTTTTGAAACTTAGGCGAGTACATGGACTGCAGCTAAGCCCCCGGGTGGGAGGTTTGCTCCCACTCGGTAGGATTTTTTCAAACTTAGGCGAGTACTTGGACTGCAGCTAAGCCCCCGAGTGGGAGATTTGCTCTCCACTCGGTAGGATTTTTTCAAACTTAGGCGAGTACTTGGACTGCAGCTAAGCCCCCGGGTGGGAGGTTTGCTCCCACTCGGTAGGATTTTTTGAAACTTAGGCGAGTACATGGACTGCAGCTAAGCCCCCGAGTGGGAGGTTTGCTCTCCACTCGGTAGGATTTTTTTCAAACTTAGGCGAGTACATGGACTGCAGCTAAGCCCCCGAGTGGGAGGTTTGCTCTCACTCGGTAGGATTTTTTCAAACTTAGGCGAGTACTTGGACTGCAGCTAAGCCCCCGGGTGGGAGGTTTGCTCCCACTCGGTAGGATTTTTTGAAACTTAGGCGAGTACATGGACTGCAGCTAAGCCCCCGAGTGGGAGGTTTGCTCTCCACTCGGTAGGATTTTTTTCAAACTTAGGCGAGTACATGGACTGCAGCTAAGCCCCCGAGTGGGAGGTTTGCTCTCACTCGGTAGGATTTTTTCAAACTTAGGCGAAACGGATTCGCAGCTAAGCCCCCGAGTGGGAGGCTGGCTCTCCACTCGGTAGGATTTTTTTTTCAAACTTAGGCGAGTACATGGACTGCAGCTAAGCCCCCGAGTGGGAGGTTTGCTCTCCACTCGGTAGGATTTTTTCAAACTTAGGCGAAGCGGATTCGCAACTAAGTCACCCACTGGGGGAAATTTAGACAAACAGAAAAAGAAATAGCAGTCTTTTGCTTGAAACAAAAGAATTACAAAGGTACTTTTATTACATCTCAGTCGAGTGAGTTTTTTAAGTGTAAAAAGGACGGAGCAGGTCCGCGTTCCATGCTCGAGGCTCGTCGATCCGTCGATCGATGTTGTAGAGGTGATACGCTCCGTTGTGCAAGACTTTGGTGATGATGAAGGGGCCTTCCCAGGTCGGGGCAAGTTTGTGAGGTTTTTGCTGATCCACGCGGAGGACCAAATCTCCTTCCTGAAAGGCTCGACCCTTCACATTTCTGGCGTAAAACCGACGCAACTCTTGCTGGTAGATGGTCGAGCGGATTAGAGCCATCTCTCTTTCCTCCTCTAAGAGGTCGACTGCGTCTTGCCGGGCCTGTTCTGCTTCTGCTTCGGAATATAACTCAACTCGAGGCGCGTTGTGGAGCAAGTCGCTTGGCAAAACCGCTTCGGCTCCATAGACCAGAAAGAATGGCGTTCTTCTAGTCGACCGGTTAGGGGTGGTCCTCAGCCCCCATAGAACTGACGGAAGTTCGTCGACCCAGGCGCCTGCTGCGTGTTTGAGATCACGCATCAGTCGGGGTTTTAGTCCTTTGAGGATGAGGCCATTCGCGCGTTCGGCTTGTCCATTCGACTGAGGATGAGCAACTGAAGCGTAGTCGACTCGAGTGCCCTGAGAGGCGCAGAAGGCTTTGAATCTGTCATTATCAAAGTTTGATCCGTTATCCGTGATGATGCTGTGCGGAACTCCATATCTGAATATCAATCCCCTGATAAAACTGATGGCAGTGCTTGCGTCGAGGTCCTTTATGGGTTTGGCTTCTATCCACTTCGTGAACTTGTCGACTGCGACCAACAAGTGGGTGAAGCCACTCCTACCAGTTCTCAGTGGTCCGATCATATCTAGACCCCAGACAGCGAAAGGCCAGACGAGTGGAATGGTCTTCAAGGCGGAGGCGGGCTTGTGAGACATGTTGGAATAAAACTGGCACCCCTCGCACTTGTCGACTATATCCTTTGCCATTTCATTCGCCTTTGGCCAGTAGAAACCCGCTCGGTATGCTTTAGCTACGATGGTCCGAGAGGACGCGTGATGGCCGCAGGTCCCCGAGTGGATGTCCTCGAGAATTATCTGTCCTTCTTCAGGCGTGATGCACTTCTGACCAACTCCAGTCACGCTTTCTCTGTATAGCTGCCCTTTGATTACTGTAAAGGCTTTGGATCGACGGACGATCTGCCGAGCCTCTTCTTCATCTTCTGGGAGCTCTTTTCTTACGATATACGCAATGTACGGCACTGTCCAATCTGGAGTGGTGGTCATAACTTCCATAATCAGGTCGACCACAGCTGGTATCTCCACTTCGGTCGAGTCAGAGGCGCTTTTTGGTTGTGGAGGCTCTTCTGTGAAAGGATCTTCTTGCACTGATGGTGTGTGAATGTGCTCTAAACACACATCTTTAGGGATGGCCTCCCTTTTGGACCCTATCTTCGCCAAATCATCTGCAGCTTGATTTTTCAGTCGGGGTATATGATGGAGCTCCAACCCCTCGAATCGTTTCTCCAGCTTTCTCACTGCGCTGCAATATCCCGTCATGGATGGGCGTCGGACGTCCCACTCCTTCATCACTTGATTAACAACCAGATCTGAGTCGCCGTAGACCATGAGGCGACGGACGCCTAGCGAAATGGCCATACGTAATCCGTATAGAAGCGCTTCATACTCTGCCTCATTGTTGGAGGAATCAAAGTGAATATGGAGGACATACTTGAGCTTATCTCCTTGGGGGGAAACCAGTACAACCCCCGCACCGGATCCGTTCAGCATCTTGGAGCCATCAAAAAACATAGTCCAGTGCTCCGAGTGAACTTGAGTCGGAAGCTCTTGTTCGGTCCACTCGGCGAGGAAATCAGCTATTGCCTGGGACTTAATAGCTTTCTTTGCCTCGAACTTGATATCAAGAGGAAGAAGTTCAATTGCCCATTTCGCCACTCGACCGGTTGCATCTCTGTTATGAAGAATCTCTGATAATGGGGCGTCGCTGACGACTGTGATAGAGTGATCGGAGAAATAATGAGCAACCTTCTTCGTGGTCATGTAAATCCCGTAAACGAGCTTCTGATAGTGGGGATATCTTTGCTTCGACGGGGTCAGAACTTCAGAGAGATAATACACTGGGCGTTGAACTTTGAAGGTCTTTCCTTCCTCTTCCCGCTCGACCGTAAGAACGGTACTAACGACTTGTCCCGTGGCTGCTATGTAAAGCAACAATGGCTCTTTGCTGACAGGAGCAGCAAGCACCGGCTGGGTGGAGAGCAGAGCTTTTAGCTCTGCGAATGCTGCATCAGCTTCTGGAGTCCATTCGAACGTGTCTGACTTCTTCATCAGTCGGTAAAGAGGCAGCGCCTTTTCACCGAGCCTGGAGATGAATCGACTTAGAGCGGCCAAGCATCCAGTAAGTTTCTGGACGTCGTGCACACGCACGGGGCGTTTCATCCGGAGTATGGTGCCAACTTTTTCAGGGTTAGCGTCGATTCCTCGTTCGGAGACAAGGAAACCGAGTAACTTTCCTCCAGGGACTCCAAATGTGCACTTCGACGGATTGAGCTTGATATCATAACTCCTGAGATTGGCAAAAGTTTCAGCTAGGTCAGTCAGCAGGTCGGAACCTTTCCGTGACTTGACCACTATGTCATCCATGTATGCTTCTACATTCCGACTGATTTGAGTGATTAAGCACTTCTGAATCATTCTCATGAATGTAGCTCCGGCGTTCTTGAGACCGAAAGGCATGGTAACATAGCAGAAACACCCAAAAGGGGTGATGAAGGCTGTTTTTATTTCATTGGGTCCATACAGACGGATCTGATGGTATCCAGAGTAAGCATCTAAAAAAGATAACCTCTCGCATCCTGCAGTCGAGTCGACTATTTGGTCGATGCGAGGAAGAGGAGAATGATCTTTCGGGCAGGCCCGATTGATATGCTTGAAATCGATGCACATGCGCAACGATCTATCCTTCTTAGGGACCATCACGACATTAGCGAGCCACTCGGAGTGGTAGATCTCGCGAATGAATTCTGCTGCTAGGAGTCGGGCCACTTCTTCGCCAATGGCCTTTCTCTTCTGAACGGCGGACCGTCGGAGATGCTCCTTGACCGGTTTGGCCTTTGGGTCGACTCGGAGGCGGTGCTCGGCCAGTCCCCTGGGCACTCCTGGCATGTCAGCAGGCTTCCATGCAAAGATGTCCCAGTTCTCACGGAGGAACTGGACGAGCGCTTCTTCCTATTTGGGGTCGAGTGTAGTGGAGATGTTGGTCGGAGCCGCATTTGGATCGGTCGGGTGGATGTGGACTTGCTTGGTCTCACCGGTCGACTGAAATGCTGACTCCGTGGCGGGCTTCTTGGCTCGTAACAACTCACTCGGATCCGCAGTCTTTTGGTACTCTTGTATCTCTATCTTGGCCATCTGAGCGTCAGCAATTTTGGTGCCTTTCTGGAAGCACTCTTCTGCCTTCTTCCGATTGCCAACGATGGTGATTACACCTTTGGGGCCAGGCATCTTCATCTTGAGGTATACGTAGCATGGTCGAGCCATGAAGCGAGCATAGGCTGGCCTCCCAAGAATGGCGTGGTACGCACTCTGAAAATCCACGACCTCAAAGGTTAATTTTTCTTTCCGGAAATTCTTCGAGTCACCAAAGACGAGGTCGAGAGTGATTTGACCGAGTGACTCAGCTTTCTTCCCAGGAATGACTCCGTGGAAGCTCATGTTGCTGGGGCTGATCCGGGACATCGGAATGCCCATCCCCTTCAACGTCTCTGCATACAACAAGTTTAACCCACTGCCGCCGTCCATCAGAACCTTGGTCAGTCGAGTGCCTTCAACAATTGGGTCGACCACCAACGCTTGCCTCCCTGGGGTGGCAATATGAGTCGGATGATCGGACTGGTCGAAGGTGATGGCGGTTTGGGACCACTTCAGGTAATGGGGTGTCACCGGAGCGACCATGTTTACTTCGCGATTGATGACCTTCAGTTGACTCTTACTTTCGACATCAGCGAAAATCATCAGAGCGGAATTGATTTGGGGGTATTCTTCACCGCTGTCTTCTCTGTCTTCCACTTTGTCTGACTCTTTCCCTTTGTCTTTGGCTTGCTTCCCTTGGAACTGTTGCATCAGGAGTCGACATTGTCGAGTGGTATGCTTAGGGTAAATGAGATTTCCCTCTTCATCTTTCTTCGTGTGAATGTGGCATGGTAAGTCCATCACATCGTTCCCGTCCTGGTCTTTCACTTTCTTGGGGTTCCAAGGACCCTTGGGTTTCCCCTTAAACTTCCCTGAGGTCACAGCTAAGGCTTCCCCGGGGGCGACTGGCTCGGCCTTGCGCTTCTGTTTCCGACTGGAGTGTCCTCCGCCGGCCTCATTAGCGGATGCCTTATACTTGCCACTCCGGAGTCTATCTTCTTCTTCTCCGTTCGCGTACTTGGTGGCGATTTCCATCATTCGACTCAGGGTCATATCTCCGGTTCGACCAAACTTCAAAGTTAACTCCCTGTTTCTGACACCTTCCTTGAAGGCGCAAACTGCCTGATGATCGGATACATTCTCGACCGTGTGATTCAGAGTGATCCACCTCTGGATATAATCCCTCAGGGTTTCACTCGACTTCTGAACACATGACTGCAATTCTGTCAACCCCGCCGGTCGCTTGCAAGTCCCTTCGAATGTCCTGACAAACACCTGGGCTAGATCTTCCCAAGTATAAATACTGCTGGGAGCCAACTGATTCAACCACGCTCTGGCTGATCCTTCCAACATGAGGGGCAAATGCTTCATGGCCACCTCGTCATTGCCGCCTCCGATCTGAACAGCCACTCGGTAATCCTCGAGCCATGTGTCCGGCTTGGACTCTCCGGTGAACTTGCCGACACCAGCCGCCAACCTGAAGTTGGGAGGAATCACTGCAGCTCTGATTGCTCTGCTGAAACACTCGGGACCTGAGATGCGAACTCTGCTACTGGACGGGGCGCCTCTGTCACGGTCTTCTCGGTGAGCTCTATTTCGGTCGACTAGACCTTGAACGATGATGGATCTCGCATCAAAGCCCGGTTCCCTGGGGTCGACTGGGACCTTTCGTCCAGTACTGAACTGGCGTCTGTCTTCTTGCCGTCGAGGAATGTACGACCCGGCTCTTGGGGGAGGAGAAGGCACTCGACGTTGATCATTGCGATCGAATCGGTGCTCATATCGCTCGTGCCCTTGGTACTGATCCTCGTGCCGGCCTCTCTGTCCTTCACGCCTCGGGGGCGACCTCGGACTATGAGCCGACTGAATGGAATTCGCAGTGACAGATCGACTGTGAATCCTGTTGCGTGACTGAGACACGGCTGAATTCTGGTCACCCGCTGCACGAAGCAAATCTCTGATCTGCAACAGACCTCTCCCTGCCTCTGACTGTGAAGGCTGGATCGACTCCGCTATGCGAGCCGCAGCTGCCAAATTCTGAATCGGGGTACGGTATACCTGGGTCGGCGGCTGGAAGACGCGACGACGACTGGACTCGGGAGCGGGCGGTCGTGCGCGCTCGTCGAGTGCTCTCTGGAGATTCTCCAATCGGGTACGTTCAGCCAAATTGGCCAAGCGCGCCTCCTCTAGGGCTCGCGCCTCAGGGGTTTCTCCGACGATAGGAGTGTGAAGGGCGTCCATGTTCCGGCGACGGAGTTCCTCCCTCTGCACTGAGGTAAGGGGCTCGGGCCTGTACTCTTCGTGACCCCGCGCCGGAATCCCCCCCGCGGCAACCTCTTCGGAATGGGGGAATCCGGGGGGGCTACGTGGTCCGTCGACCATTAGCACTTCCGTCGCTGGGTCACTGCTGTCGCACTCGGACGCAGTCTCTACGGAGCCAGTCGACAGGTCGAACAGGCCGTAGAGTGACTCGTCGGGCTCGATTGCCGCGACTTGGGGGGTGGCTGACTGGCGGGCCAGTGCGTGCTTCACCCACCGCTGGAGTCTCGACCGACCGGTGCGCTTGCGCCGGTGGGAAGCTGATGACGATGACGGCGCAACGAATGCCGACCCGTACTGGGTCGACGGTTGCCGCAGGAGGACGCCGCGGACGCATGCGCGAAAATGCGTGGCTCCGCGGGCGGGAAGCGCGTCCACGTCGAGTGGAGCCTCCTGCAGCCAAGCAGAGTTGTCAACGACGAAGGAGAGAGCGCCGAGACGGATCTCGCGGCTCTCGACCATGACTCCGCTCGAAAACATGATGTGGGTTGAAAGAATCCCAACTCCTCCAACAAATCGCTAGAACACCTGTCCCACGGTGGGCGCCAACTGTCGTGGTTCTAAGTCTGACAGTGAGAATAGGGGGTAAGTATGGAGAGGCAAGATCCTAGCTATGGAGTAGTTGTATGCGCAAGGAGTTTTACGAGTTCGGGCCCTTCTCTGAGGAAGTAACAGCCCTACGTCTCGGAGCCCGGAGGCAGTCGACTGGATTATATGTGTGTGTGTTACAAAGTTGCGAACCCTTGTCCTAGTGGAGGGGGGTGGCTTATATAGAGTTCGCCAGGACCCCAGCCAGCCCACGTTACAAGGAGTTTAATGTACATAAAGAGAGGGGGTTACTGGTAACGCCTGTAATAAAGGACCATGAAGGACATAAAAGCTACTTATGAGGTGACCGTTTGTAGGCAGTGCCTTTAGGTCTTCTTATGGTCGAGTGGTTGCCTTCATGGTCGACTGCTTGTACTTCTGGTCGAGTACGCTTGTGTCCGTCGACTGGGCTGACCAGGTCGACTGACCTGTCGATACTTCTCGGAATGTCTTTCATTGTAGGAGTCATGTCCTTGATTGGGTACCTCAGGTATGATAAGTTACCCTACCCTAGGTACGTATCCTCGTCACTCAGGACTGAGAAAGTGGAGAGCAGAGGATCCATATGCTACCAGGAGGAGGACTGCTATTGACTACAGGTTCCACACTAAGGAACAGCAGGACTTCTATGAGACAGTCTTATTGGACAAGAAACCCATTGTGTGTGATATGAGATGGGTCGACTGGGAATACATCAAGGACAATGAAGAGCACTACCCTGGAGTGCAAGACAGCTTCAAGGCATGTGGAGTAGCTGACTTTGTTGGGCAGAAGCTCACAAAGTGGAATGAAGAGCTGATCATGCAGTTCTACTCCACAACACATTTTTATCCAGATGGCAAAATTGTATGGATGTCTGAAGGTACGAGGTACCAATCAACAGTTGCTGAGTGGGCACAGCTCATCAATGCCCTAGAGGAAAATGAGGACGACTTGGACATATATGCCAAGAAGAAGATGGACCACAACTCTATGTCAAATATGTACAAAGAGATCCCAAACAAGGCACTTGATACTTTCAAGTTTGGGTCAGTACACTATCTTCTGTCAGGATTGCCAACCATCAATTGGATACTGAGGCACACCTTGTTGCCCAAGTCAGGTGATCACAAGATGATCAGAGGCCATGCAATCAACTTGCTTCATATCTTTGATGTGCCACAAAAATTCAAAGTCATGAGCCTCATGGTAGAAACAATCAAGAGGACTGCAGCAGACCAGCAGAGGAGCTGTGGATATGCCCCTCAGATCCAGGAGCTGATTAACTCCAAGGTGGGCACAGGCATATACCTCTTGGACAAGGAACATTTGCCTATTCATCCAGATTTTAAAGATAATGAAGTTGTGATGAACAAGGATGAACCATCTTCAACCCATGCACAAGCACAAAAGGAGAAGGTAAGGAAGGAGAAAGCTGCAAAGATGCCAACTCAAGAGGAGGCATCTGAATATTTCTTGAAAACCAAGCAAGAGCAGCTCAGTTACTTGATTGCATCCACCCTGAGGATAGAGAAAGGACTGGCCACCCTCAATCAGAATCAGGAGAGCTTAGAGAGGATCGTAGAACAAAAGTTCTATGACTTGGTTGTCAAAGTGACAGAGATTCAGTCTGCAATGGAGCAACTTCAAGATGACATGCAGGAGAGGAAAGGGAAGACTACCACTGATGCATTTGCCAGAGTGCCACGAGCTCAGAGGTCCAGTGCAGTGCCAGTTCCTGACACAAGAGCCACTGCCTCAGCTCCAGCCACAGCACCAGCCCAACCAGCTCCAGCATCCACTTCAGCTCCAGCTCCAACCACGTCTACAGAAGCCTTCATCCTTGGAGTGATCCAGACTCCACCACCACCAGAAGATCAAGCCCGAGTGTCGATTTAGCTCTATGCATTTTTTAGGAACTTTTTGGTAACTTGTTGCCAAAGGGGGAGAAAAATGTATAGATCATAGGCTTCGAGAGAGAGAGAGAGTGTTGTTTTTCTCTCTTGCTTTATTTGGTGGTTTTTCAAAACATTGTTTGCTTTTGGTCGCGATACTTTGATATGCTTGAGAGACATTGATGATCATGTGTTTGATCATAAGCTACACTTATGCATGCTTGATATATCTTATCTATCTTATGTGATCATTCACTTTTCCTTGGTGATGAGTGCATGTATTTCATTATTATCATTTTGAGCGCTCCACCAAGATGTATGTGACATGGAAGAGTAACCCATAATTCTAACTCTTTGTGCATTTGCAGTCCAAAGCAAATTTTAAATATGCACAAATTTAGGGGGAGCTCTTACTTATCACATACTTCTCAAAGCGACGATATAATTCATTCTTATTATCATTTGTCGAAGCTTTGATCTATATGTTGTCATCAATTACCAAAACGGGGGAGATTGAAAGTGCAACTATCCCTAGGTGGTTTTGGTAATTCATAACAACATATAGCTCATTGAGCTAATGCTATTCCAAGATAATTATTTCAGGAAAGCTCAATGATTGGCATGGCATGGATGGTGAACGTGGAACCCTCAAAATGCTAAGGACAAAGGATTGGCTCAAGCTCAAAAGCTCAAGACTCTTCATTTTACATTTTCGTGATCCAAGATCACATTGAGTCCATAGGAAAAGCCAATACTATCAAGGAGGGATGAGGTGTTGCTTAATGAGCCTTTTGCTTCATGTGCTTAATGATATGCTCCAAAATCCTCAGCTACTTTCCCATATCCACAAATGACCTAAACCCAAAGCCAAACTAGGTCCTACCGATTTCTCTATCCGGTGCCACCGAGTTTCACATGTCATAAGCCACTGCCAAACCCTAGCAAATCGGTTCTACCGATAGGGATCTCGGTCTCACCAAGATGGGGTTGCAATCTCTCTGTTTCCTTTTCGTAACTTTTCGGTCTCACCGAAAGAGCGGATCGGTCCCACCAAGATTGCAATGTAAACTCTCTGTTTCCCTTTTGTAACTTTTCGGTCTCACCGAAAGAGCAAATCGGTCCCATCGAGTTTACCTGACCAACTCTCTGGTTAGCCTATTACCAAATCAGTCTCACCGAGTTTGTGTAATCGGTCTCACCGAGATTACGTTATGCCCTAACCCTAACCATATCGGTCCTACCGAGTTGCATGTCAGTCCCACCGAAAATCTCTAACGGTCACTAGGTTTACTATTTCGGTCCGACCGAGTTTGTTGATTCGGTCCCACCGAGATTGGTAAATTGTGTGTAACGGTTGGATTTTGTGTGGAGGCTATATATACCCCTCCACCTCCTCTTCATTCATGGAGAGAGCCATCAGAACACATCTACACTTCCAACTCATATGTTCTGAGAGAGAACCACCTACCCTTGTGTTGAGGCCAAGATATTCCATTCCTACCATATGAATCTTGATCTCTAGCCTTCCCCAAGTTGCTTTCCACTCAAATCTCCACCAAATCCAAATCCTGTGAGAGAGAGTTGAGTGTTGGGGAGACTATCATTTGAAGCACAGGAGCAAGGAGTTCATCATCAACACACCATTTGTTACTTCTTGGAGAGTGGTGTCTCCTAGATTGGCTAGGTGTCACTTGGGAGCCTCCGACAAGATTGTGGAGTTGAACCAAGGAGTTTGTAAGGGCAAGGAGATCACCTACTTCGTGAAGATCTACCGCTAGTGAGGCAAGTCCTTTGTGGGCGATGGCCATGGTGGGATAGACAAGGTTGCTTCTTCGTGGACCCTTCGTGGGTGGAGCCCTCCGTGGACTCGCGCAACCGTTACCCTTCGTGGGTTGAAGTCTCCATCAACGTGGATGTAGGATAGCACCACCTATCCGAACCACGGGAAAAACATCCGTGTCTCCAATAGCGTTTGAATTCTCCAAACCCTTCCCTTTACATTCTTGCAAGTTGCATGCTTTACTTTCTGCTGCCTATATACTCTTGCATGCTTGCTTGAATTGTGTGATGATTGCTTGACTTGTCCTAAAGTTGCTAAAATCTGCCAAGAACTAAAATTGGGAAAAGGTTAAGTTTTTATTTGGTCAAGTAGTCTAATCACCCCCTCTAGACATACTTCCGATCCTACAGATCATGATAGAGATCGGAGTTGATGTTGATGAAGGCCCCCGTCCGAACATGACGATCGGAGATGAAGCGCGGTCCTCGCTCGAGCCAAGGTGACCAGTCGAGCCAGCGATGAAGATGCCGGCGTCGCAGTCAACCTGCGGGCGAGCCATTGATCGTTTTGCCAATCACATAGTGTAACTCTCAATGAAATCACCAATGTCGGTGTCAAAATCGGCGGATCTCGGGTAGGGGGTCCCAAGCTATGTGTCATGAATCGATCGGTAACAGGAGACAGGGGACACGATGTTTACCCAGGTTCGGGCCCTCTCTATGGAGGTAATACCCTACTTCCTGCTTGATTGATCTTGATGAATATAAGTATTACAAGAGTTGATCTACCACGAGATCGTAGTGGCTAAACCCTAGAAGTCTAGCCTGTATGATTATGATTGTTGTTCTCTCTATCAACTAGCCTGGCCTCGGTTACATAATGCACCAGAGGCCTAGGATAACAAGAGTCCTAGCCGAATACGCCGGTGGGGAGGAGTCCTTATCTTGATCACCAAGTCTTGTGGAATCTTCCTTGTATGTGGCAGCTATCCGAACTGGCCCATGAGTATACGGCCATGGGGGTCCTCGGCCCAATCTAACAGATCGGGAGATGACGTGGTGAGTACCCCCTAGTCCAGGACACTGACAACACCCAGTACAATGGTAAATTGTATAGGTGCACTAGTTCGGCGAAGAGATGGTGATACAAGTGCAATATGGATGGTAGATATGTTGGAGATATGCCCTAGAGGCAATCATGTGATGATGATATTTCCATATGTATTCATGAGTCCTTTGTATTGTCCTTGAACATCATCAATGATATGTATCAATAAGTACGTGACTTGTTTGTGGAACTATGTATTGTATGATGATTGTTTTAATGGTCCCTAGTTGACAGGATTATGCGGACACATATCCTTGACTAGTATACGACTCGGTTGATGACTATGTTTCACAAGTCATGTGCATGGAGATGCTAAACCGATAGTATGGGCTCGGGGATGGAGATCACCGAGCCGGACAGACCCACTTTGAGACGCAGCGAGATATAGCCATCTGTTAGTCTCAAGTGCAATGTCTATGCCATGTCCTAGACCTGAGGTCCTCGCATGTTCTCGGGATGAGGATCGACTCACTTAGGGTCTTTCAATATAAAGGTAGCTTTCGGGTGAGTCGTGAGACATGCCGCGAGGCATGGTTGACCAAGATGGAATTTGCCCCTCCTATTTGGAGAGATGTTCTCTGGGCCCTCTCGAGTGATCAGATTCGGAAAGCATGGCCATGTGACTTGGGTTAAGTGTTAACCCAGTTCGGGAATCTGTATCATGGTTTTGAGAAAAGAGGTCGAGCTAACACAAGGGTGACAAGTACTTGCCTTGAGCTTGACAACAAATATCATGAGGCAAAAGGAATGTTGCATATGCCACATTGTTGAGGTTCGTCAAACGACTTTACGCCCACATGGGAGTTGGCACGTTCTGCTAGGAGCCGCTACCAACTATCGACTCTGGTCGTGTCCATGTGTACGTGAACCTATAGGGTCGCACACTTAAGGGGCTGCAGCCCATTCGGATTGGATCTGAGTGGAAAATGGATGTGGACTCCTAGTGGGCTCAAGTGTTGAGCCCACCTCGGAGGTCTATATAAAGGGGAGTGGGCACACCACTTAGGGTTGATAGGATTGAACCCTGATTAGCCACCGCCACTCCCCACGCCCATGCCGCGCGACCGGACCTAGCAGTCCACCGCTCGACGCTGCTCCCCGTACGTGTGGATACCTTGGAGGCATCGCATCTGCGGTGCTTGGACGAACCGTTCGAGGGAACCGCGAGGTGCCGTTTGCGGGAGATCACCGTTCACGGGTCTTCGCTGTTCGGGGGAGATCGGCAATGCGAGGATGAGACGACCCGGGAGATCGGCTACATGCATCACCAACTCTACTTCCGCTGCGGTGACTGCGCGTCTATTGGTAAACCCGATCCCGTGATCTATTTCCAGCAGCATGATCTTGGGTGTGCGGTAGAAAATTTTATTTGGCGCTAGCGTAGTGTACCGCGTGTTCCAACAAGATATAGGTTTTTGTAATATGAAAATATAAAAACAACAAGGTAACTAATGATAAAAGTGAGCGAAAACGGTATTGCAATGCTTCGTAACAAGGCCTAGGGTTCATACTTTCACTAGTGCAAGTTCTCTCAACAATAATAACATAATTGGATCATATAACAATCCCTCAACATGCAACAAATAGTCACTCCAAAGTCACTAATAGCGGAGAACAAACGAAGAAATTATTGTAGGGTACGAAACCACCTCAAAGTTATTCTTTCCGATCAATCCGTTGGGCTATTCCTATAAGTGTCACAAACAGCCCTAGGGTTCGTAGTAAAATAACACCTTAAGACACAAATCAACCAAAACCCTAATGTCACCTAGATACTCCAATGTCACCTCAAGTATCCGTGGGTATGATTATACGATATGCATCACACAATCTCAGATTCATCTATTCAACCAACACAAAGAACTTCAAAGAGTGCCCCAAAGTTTCTACCGGAGAGTCAAGACGAAAACGTGTGCCAACCCCTATGCATAAGTTCACAAGGTCACTGAACCTGCAAGTTGATCACTGTCGGCGTTCTGGGAACGGGGGTCCCCAGACTTGCCTGCCTGCGGCCTGCGGCGTGGCGCAAATGGGGGCCCAGCACGGCCCATCTTCATCAACACAAGACTCAAGACCCTCGCGAGGGGCCAAGCCTCGCGGGGCGGACGACACGGTGCTTCCTCAGGCGCGGCCTCCTCAGGATGGCTCACGAGGAGGCGGAGAGATCAAGGCAGGGTACCTTGCGAGGTGCCCATGACGCAAACCATGATGATCGAGGGTGCCAGGCGAGCGCCAGCCCACGCAGTGTCCTCCCTTTCCTCTTTGGTGCAAAGAGGGCAAGCGCAGGCGAGAGGATCAAGCAAAGGCACCCATTTCAGTGCAACGAGACCAAGACCAGTCCAACGGAGGGAAGGAGGTCACCATGGAGCCTAGAACGGCGTCACCACAGGGCCTTTGGCAGGCGAAGACCAACTTTAGTCAGGATAAGTGTACCAGATGTTCCCCTTCGAATTGGCCAATTGTTGGCGCCCTTCCCGCTCAAATATTTGGGAAGAGGCCCAGGGCCTTTGCCTATAAATAGGACTAGCCACCCCCAGGGTAGAGGCATCGAGAGATCGATCTAGCAATCTGGAAGAGAGGTCTGACCAAGCCTTTAGAGCAAGGAGAGAGAGAGAGAAGGGCGATCGAACTCCCCTAGCACTTCATCCCCCTAGCCAAGAACAGACCCTCGCGAGGCTGTTCTCCCTTGTACTGCTCATCATCATCAGCCCAAGAGGCAATCCACCCACCACAAACTAGAGTAGGGTATTACACCACAATGGTGGCCCGAACTAGTATAAACCCTGTGTCTCTTGTGTTGTTCTTTTTGTAGTTTAGATCCTTGCAAGACGGAGAGGTAGAGGGCATCATCTCCGAACGCACCCTAGAGTTCGAACCTTAAGGGTCTGCCGGAACCCGTGATCCGACATTTGGCGCGCCAGGTAGGGGTGCACCGGAATCTGTCTTCCATCGCTCCGCTCTCCTCCGACCGTCGCATCCATGTCTGACGCTCGTCGGGCCCGTGCCGAGCGCCGGGCCGCCATCGCTTCCCGCGTCGCCCAGACAGCTCCCGTCGGTGGGCATCCTCGTCGTTCCCCGACGCCCGCCGTCAACGCCGCCACCGGCCCGGCGGGGAACGAGCAGCACGCGTCGTCTCAGCACCCGTCCGTGCGGCGAGACGGCCGCACCGCTACTCCGTCGCTCACGCCAGCTGGCTCTTCGTCCCACGCGCTCCGCGCGCCCTTGGAGGCTCGAGCTGCACTCATCGCGGCAAACGAGCTCCTGCGCTACCGTCCCGTCGACAACGTCTACGAGGAGTGGCTCGACCGCGTCGCCGAGCTCGTCCGCGCCGCAGGGGGCTCTCCTGCACCGTCCGCTCCGCTGCGCCGCACCTCGCCCCGTGCAGGCCATGAAGCTCCGGGGGCATACCAGCCACCCCCACTCCAAGAAGACGCCATGGCTCCAAGGCGCATGGCCCCTGGGCGGAACCCTCTCCGTCAGGCGCCAGCCCAGCAAGAACGGAGCTGCCAAGAAGTCCCTCGACCGCAAGAGGCTGCCCGTGCGCTTCCTGCTCCGGCTCGCCGCGACCCTGCTCCAGCTCCGGCACGTCAAGACCCCGTGCTGCTCCTAGCTGCAGCGCAAGGGGACCCGCAAGGCCAAGCTCTCCCTCAACCGAAGCCTCCCGTGGCCACCGCAGGCTGCCGCGCCTACACCACCGAGCTGCGTAGCATCGCGTGTCCCGGCAAGTTCAAGCCAGACCCGCCTCCTCGCTACGACGTCACGACTGATCCCGCGGAGTTCCTCCAGCTCTATGAGCTGGGCACCGAAGCTGCCAGCGGGGATGAAAAGGTCATGGCGAACTGGTTCCCCATGGCGCTGAAGGAAGGAGCTCGCACCTGGCTCCTGAATCTGGCTCCAGGCACGATCTCCTCCTGGGACCAGATGCGCACCCGCTTCATCGCCAACTTCCAAGGTACTCGCGATCGGCCGCCCGCCGTGAGCGACATGCGCCGCATCAAGCAGCAACCTGGGGAAACCCTGCAAAAGTACATCCAGCGCTTCAACAGTGCGCGCCTCAAGATCCCCAAGGTGTCCGAGGAAGCCATCATCTCGGCCTTCTCCGATGGCGTGCACGACGTCAAGATGACGGAGGAGCTGGTGATGCATGAAGACCTCTGCACCTCCCTGGAGCTGTTCAACTTGGCGACCAAGTGCGCCAGGGCTGAGGAGGGACGTCTCTCCCTCCTCGAGCTGCCCGCCGCAGACCTAGAAGAGAAGAAGCCCAAGGCCAAGGACGTGAAGCGCAAGGGGGCTGCCGTACTCGCAGCAGAACCGGACACCAAGCGGGGCAAGGATCTGCCCGAATCCTCCAGGGGCAGCCAGTACTGTGTGTACCACGACCTCCACACCCACAACACCAACGAATGTCAAGAACTCCACGCAGTGCGAGAAGGAAGGATCGGCCGTCGCCCTGACCGCGCTGACCGGGGCTACGGCCGAGGAGGAGGAAGAAACCCAGGACGCTGGGAAGATCACGGCCCGCGCCAAGGGTGGCGCGACCAACCTCGCGAGGACCGCTGGCGGGACCTGCCTCGCGAGGGGGACTGGAGGGATCAGCCTCGTGAGGATCGCCTGCAGGGCAACGCAGACCTCCCTCCACTGCCACCTCAGCCAAGGAGGAACGAGGACCGCCATCAAGACGAGGGGGCCGGGGGCTTCCAGGAGCCGCGCGCAATCGCCTGCATCCTGGGAGGATCTCAAGCCCCAGCCTCCCAACGCATCTTCAAGCAGTTTGCCCGCGAAGTGAATGCAGTCCTCCCCAAGCTCGAAGCAAACGCGCCCCCTCAAGTAGTCGGCGTGCGCCATCACATTCAGCTCAGCAGATCAGCTCAAGTGCGCGGCCACAGCCGGAGTCCTCCCGATGCTTTGCTCCCCAGTCATCAGCAACATACTGGTCACCAGGACCCTCATCGATGGTGCAGTAGGGCTCAACGTCCTGTCCGTGGAAACATTCAACAACCTAAGTGCCATATGACCAGCTTCAGCCAACCAAGCCTTTCTCCGGAGTCACCGACGGTTCCACAATCCCGATCGGGCAGGTCCGCCTCCCTGTCACCTTCGGGGCCCGCAGCAACTACCGCACCGAGCTCATCGACTTTGACGTCGCCCACATCCGCCTGCCGTACAACGCCATCCTCGGGTACCCAGCACTGGCCAAGTTCATGGCCATAACTCACCACGGCTACAATGTCCTCAAGATGCCAGGGAGTGGCGGCGTCATCACGGTGCCATGTGAAGAGAAGGATGCAGTGTGTTCCCTGGAGCGAGCCTTTCAGGCCGCGTCGCTAGAAGACCCAGATCGCGGAAGTAGGAGGCTTCCCGAGACCACACCCAAGAAGAAGAAGACGTCGTCAGGCTCAACCCCTCAGGAAGCAGGCCCTTCAGGGCCCGTGCCTGCCCAGGGGGACCCTCCTTCCATCGCATAGGAAAGCGCACCCGGCGCCCTCCTCAGGCAGGGCTCGGGGGCTCTCACCTTGAGGGCCACCGACCTAGCCAGGGTCACGAGGGAGTCGCTTGGGCACCATGTGGAGGCGTGCTTCGAAGCATGTTTCCCTCGAGAAGGAACCAGGCAAGGAGGGTCAGACCAGCAGGAGTTCGTTAACAAGATCACTCAAGAGCTACATGAGTCAAGGATCATGAGAGGTTGCCGTCGTCCACCAGCTGTGGCTCCCCATCCAGGCGAGGATGGTGGGCTGCGCGCCTGCGTCGACGTACCAGGGCTCAATCCGATCGCCACGACGGAGCGCCTCTGGCCCTCACAAGTGGGGCATTGTGGAGGTCCACCCCACAACTATGTTCGCATGCCTTACGGCTTGCCGAGCATGGCTGCTGCGTACCAGCGCCTCATGAGGGGCATCATGGAGACTCAGGAAGACATGCGTTCCGCAGTCCTGGCGGAGATGGAGATGATTCGCGAGGAGCCACCAGTGCCTCCGGAGCCTGCCGAGGCCCCAGGGCCTGGGGGCTCGTGAGGATCGGCTTTCGCAGCCCACCGAGTCTGCTACACCAACACCACTTCGTCCGCATCAACCCCAGGTGACATCTTTCAAGCTTCATTCCCAGCGGGGAGCGCCCTCCCAGGGTTGCATCACTCCCAGGCCGCGTGGGTCCGCCCCTGTGGCGTGTATCCCTTTTTTATTTTTTGGTCATTAGCTTGCTTTGTTGGGGGCGCCCCTTGGGCTGCATCATCCCCAGGCCGCGCGGGCTAGGCCCAGCGGCGTGTATCTCCCTCGCGTTTATTTCCAACTATGCATTCGCCTATCATGCTTAATTACTTGATGCCTGTCCACGGCACCTCTTCTTCTCCATGTCGACCACTTGCGCGTTAAAGGGGGGTGCCTGAGCATCGCGACTCAGGGCTCTTACCGGTTCTCCAGCCCTCACCCTCTGGCCTTGTCCACGGCATCGCGACCTGGCATACCAGCGACGGCTGAGACAAGCTCGAGGGCTGGGACCCGAGGATGTATAGTGTCGGCATCTAACCCAATCTGCAGGAACACATTTCAAGACACGGCCCAGTGCCAGGCGCAGCCCGCCTAGGGGTAGGGCCTCGTGAGTCCCGCGCTGGCTCACGGGTGCCCAGATACACCTCACCTGCCCCAACCAGCTAGCTCCTGAGCGACTAATGGTCGACTAATGACTGTCATGGCAGCCCCTTCTTCTTTCTGTGATGAGTCTGCAAGATCCTTGTAGGGAATTGCGCTAGGCGAGGCCCTCGCGGAGTCCCATTCACCCTCGCCCACGCGAACCGCTTGTGCGTTAAAGGGGGGGTGCCTGAGCATCGCGACTCAGGGCTCTTACCGGCTCTCCAGCCCTCACCCTCTGGCCTTGTCCACGGCATCGCGACCTGGCATACCAGCGATGGCTGAGACCAGCTCGAGGGCTGGGACCCGAGGACGTAGAGCAGAAAGGGGAGCAGAGGCGAGGGAGAAGAGGCCAGCGAGGACCATGCTGAGCAACTCCGTTCTAACTACCCCACGGACCCGACGATGCGCTGGGGACGACCCCCGATTCTCCAGATAAGTCACCATCCAAAGCACTGGCTACCATGGCGTTACCCCCGCACCTAATGCAATTCCGCACTAGCGACGTCGCTTCCCTTTCTCACCAAGCGACGACTGCTTGGGCGCCAAAGGGGACCTCCTGAGCATCGCGACTCAGGGGCTCTTATCGGACCCCGAGTCGCTCACCTCCTGGCCTTGACCACGACATCGCGACCTGGCATACCAGCGACGGCTGACGCCGCCTTGGGACTAGGACCTGTCGATGCAGAGCACCGAGCCCTCGCGAGGTTCGAAAGGGAAGACTAAGCTACGACGGAATTAACGACTCGCACAGTTCCATAGCAAAAGTCACATATTAACAGAAAGGATCACAGCCACCTTACAAGCCCCCACGGGGCACAGTATGATTCCTTGCAGGAAACGGATCCTAAGGGATGCTATCTACACGCGCCCCTGCAGACGATGCCATCATCAACAATGGGCCATCAGGCACCGGCGCCAACCCCATCCAGATCAGAGTCGGCGGCGGCCGAGCGAGCCTGCCCTGCTCCGGGAGCGGCGCTGGCTCGCGGGCTCGTAGCTGTCGTCGCTCGTCTCCGGAGTCGCGAAGACCTCGCTGGGGTCGCTGGATCCTCCGGCGCTCCCGTCGCTTGTGGAACTGTCCAGGGGGCAGTCGGCGGGCCCAGCCGTCGCCATGGCAAGGTCCTGGCCGCCTCCCCCGGGGCAGCACTCCAGCCGGCGCCCGCTCTCGTCGAAGACCTTGAAGAACATCACCGAAGCGCCATCATACTCCAGGTGGATCGTGAGGGCGCCCCTTGCTCTACAACCTCGAGCAATCTTGCCCCAGCCGCGAGTCATGAAGACCTCACCCGAGGCGAGCATCGCGACCTCTGCCTTGGTCGCGGGGGTGCTGCAGTCGGCGTGCTGCAGCCACAACTCCAGGAGTCTTCCCTGTGGGAAGACGGAGGCGAAGAAGGGAGGAAAGCGAATCCATGTTCGCGGAGGCATGGCGGCGTGGAGCACGAGCTCGCGGGAGGAGCCCTCGGCATGGACTCCAGGCGGAACGACCCACACCTTCGTGACCCGGCGGCAACGGCGCCTGCCGCTGGGATCGACATCACCCCCTCCGAGGTCATCGGTGTGGGTAAACAAGGGAAGCGGAAACCCCGGCGGAGGCCGCTTGTACCAAGGCCTTGACACCACCTGGTGGTCTCCTTCGTCTCGGCTGTGAAGGGCAAGTCGCTTCTTCGGCGGGAGCGGGTCTGGCTCTTCTTGGAGAGCCTTTCCCTTCTCCACTGCAGAAAACCAGCGAATCGGGGCCATCACGTCAAGAAGGAGCAAGAATCAAGGCAAAGGAGAAGACAAGAAGATATGGACTGGAAGGGCACGCGCGGTGCCGTACTTATAAGCCGGCGGAGGCCAACCGTCGGCCACCACGATCACAGGTAATCATGACACGATTTGCATGCAGGGACTTGTCCAATCCGCGCGACCATCGAGGCATCATGGGGAAGCGGAAGCACCCACGTCCAATCGACCGCCGCGCGGCGCCCAAGGCCGCAGGCTGTTAGGGCCCGCGGCGCTTCACCCTTGCCATTTCGTCTCTCGGCACGGCCAAGTCCATGCGCGCCTTGGGCCCGGGGGCTACTGTCGGCGTTCTGGGAACGGGGGTCCCCAGACTTGCCTGCCTGCGGCCTGCGGCATGGCGCAAATGGGGGCCCAGCACGGCCCATCTTCATCAACACAAGACTCAAGACCCTCGCGAGGGGCCAAGCCTCGCGGGGCGAACGACACGGTGCTTCCTCAGGCGCGGCCTCCTCAGGATGGCTCACGAGGAGGCGGAGAGATCAAGGCAGGGTACCTCGCGAGGTGCCCATGACGCAAGCCATGACGATCGAGGGTGCCAGGCGGGCGCCAGCCCGCGCAGTGTCCTCCCTTTCCTCTTTGGTGCAAAGGGGGCAAGCGCAGGCGAGAGGATCAAGCAAAGGCACCCATTTCGGTGCAACGAGACCAAGACCAGTCCAACGGAGGGAAGGAGGTCACCATGGAGCCCAGAACGGCGTCACCACAGGGCCTTTGGCAGGCGAAGACCAACTTTAGTCAGGATAAGTGTACCAGATGTTCCCCTTCGAATTGGCCAATTGTTGGCGCCCTTCCCGCTCAAATATTTGGGAAGAGGCCCAGGGCCTTTGCCTATAAATAGGACTAGCCACCCCCAGGGTAGAGGCATCGAGAGATCGATCTAGCAATCTGGAAGATAGGTCTGACCAAGCCTTTAGAGCAAGGAGAGAGAGAGAGAAGGGCGATCGAACTCCCCCTAGCAGTTCATCCCCCTAGCCAAGAACAGACCCTCGCGAGGCTGTTCTCCCTTGTACTGCTCATCATCATCAGCCCAAGAGGCAATCCACCCACCACAAACTAGAGTAGGGTATTACACCACAATGGTGGCCCGAACTAGTATAAACCCTGTGTCTCTTGTGTTGTTCTTTCTGTAGTTTAGATCCTTGCGAGACGGAGAGGTAGAGGGCATCATCTCCGCGCGCACCCCAGAGTTCGAACCTTAAGGGTCTGCCGGAACCCGTGATCCGACAATCACCAAAACATACATCAAGTAGATCACGTGAATATCCCATTGTCACCACAGATAAGCACATGCAAGACATACATCAAGTGTTCTCAAATCCTTAAAGACTCAATCCGATAAGATAACTTCAAAGGGAAAACTCAATCCATTACAAGAGAGTAGGGGGGAGAAACATCATAAGATCCAACTATGATAGCAAAGCTCGTGGTACATCAAGTTCATGCCAAATCAAGAACACGAGAGAGAGAGATCAAACACATAGCTACTAGTACATACCCTCAGCCACGAGGGTGAACTACTCCCTCCTCGTCATGGAGAGCGCCGGGATGATGAAGATGGCCACCAGTGATGATTCCCCCCCCCTCCGACAGGGTGCCGGAACAAGGTCCCGATTGGTTTTTGGTGGCTAGAGAGGCTTGCGGCGGCGGAACTCCCGATCTAGGTTTATTTTCAGGGGTTTCTATATTTATAGGAATTTTTGGCGCCGGTCTCACGTCAGGGGGGTCTCCGAGTCATCCACAAGGCAGGGGGCACGCCCAGGGGGGTAGGGCGCGCCCTCCACCCTCATGGATGGCTTGGGGCTCTTCTGGCCCAACTATTTTACTCCGGGGGCTTCTTTTGGTCCATAAAAAATCATCAAAATTGGCACGTCAATTGGACACGGTTTGGTATTCCTTTTCTGTAAAACTCAAAAACAAGGAAAAAACAAAAACTGGCACTGGGCTCTAGGTTAATAGGTTAGTCCCAAAAATCATATAAAATAGCATATAAATGCATATAAAACATCCAAGATGGATAATATAATAGCATGGAACAATAAAAAATTATAGATACGTTGGACACGTATCATAGATCTCCAAGAACATCAAGGAGAACATGGTATTGAGAATCAAAGCGAGAGAAGAAGCCATCTAGCTACTATCTATGAACCCGTAGGTATGAGGTAAACTACTCACGCTTCATCAGAAGGGAAATAGAGTTGATGTAAATGCCCTCCGTGATCGAATCCCCATCCGGCAGGATGCCGAAAGAGGCCCCAAGAGTTGGGGAACATAGTATTTCAAAAAATTTCCCACGATCACGCAAGATCTATCTAGGATAAGCATAGCAACGAGCGGGTAGAGTGTGTCCACGTACCCTCGTAGACCAAAAGCGGAAGCGTTAAGTAACGCGGTTGATGTAGTCGAACATCTTCGCGATCCAAGCGATCAAGTACCAAACACACGGCACCTCCGCGATCTACACACGTTCAGCTCGGTGACGTCCCTCTAACTTCTAGATCCAGCTGAGGTCAAGGGAGAGTTTCGTCAGCACGACGGCATGTTGATAGTGATGATGAAGTTACCGGCGCAGGGCTTCGCCTAAGCACTACGACAATATGACCGAGGTGGAAATATGTGGAGGGGGGCACCCCACACGGCTAAGAATCAACTTGTGTGTCTATGGGGTGCCCCCTCCCCCGTATATCAAGGAGTGGAGGAGGGGGAGGGCCGGCCTCATGGGGCGCACCCAAGGGGGGGATTCCTACTCCTAGTAGAAGTAGGTTTCCCCCCTTCCCTAGTTGGAGTAGGAGAACAAGGAAGAGGGAGAGGGAGAGAAGGAAAGGCCCCCCCAATTCAGATTGGGCTTGGGCACTACTAGGGAAAACCTTATACACAGAATCTTAGCAGCAACGTGGCATAAAAAGAGGCGCTGCTGCTAAATAGTAGCAGCGCGGCTATGGAAAGCTCGCTACTGGTGCAAACTTAGCAGTAGCGCGTGATGCTTAAATCGCGCTGCTACAAAAATCCACCGATAGTACACAACGACATAAGTTTACCAGTAGCGCGGCGCCAGGAAGCGCGCTGCTGCTAATGCCATAGTAGTAGCGCGCTTTTTTGTCACTTCGCTGCTGCTAATTTTGAAATTGTGCACAGGGTTGGCCCGTTTAGCAGTAGCGCCTGACAAGAAAGCGCGCTGCTGCTACGCTCTTAGCAGCAGCGCGCTTCGCTCCCGCGCTACTGCTAAGACGCAGCACCCACCACCTTTTTCCACCTCCCCCTCCCCATCTCCTCTCCTCCCTTTCCCCTACCTCCCACATCCTCCCTCTCTCACTCTTCTTCTTCCTCAATACTTCTCCCCCCATTACTCTCCCTCTTCTACCTACCTTTCTCTCTCTTCATAACTCCTAGCTAAAACTACACCACCTCCATTAATTCATCTCCTTTCTCTTTTTCCTCCCCCCTCCACTAGTTGAAGTTGTCTCCTCCCAAATTAGCTAGCTAGGTAGATGTAGCATTTAGTTAAGTGACCTATTTACCCCCTAACTAGATCTTTCTTTGTCAAGAAGAGCTTTGTGCACTTTTGACCTCCCTACATCATCATCTCCACCGTGTGCTCGATCTCGAGATAGAGGTGTGATTAATATTTCATGCTTTTGCAAAATGGAAATATGTTTATGTGTGTGTGATATGTTTATGGAAATTGTGTGTGTGGCATGAGTTGACGCCAAATTGTGCTTTTGAGTTGCCTATGTTTTGCCGAAATGTCGATTTATTTCTGTTTCGGCGAATTCCGGGCAAACTCTAGATCTATATATGTCCTATTTTTAAGGAAGGTCATGCCGAATTTTTGTATGACTTTGATGAATGCACGCGTTTTTATAATCAATTTGTTTATTATTACCGTGCAGAGTTGACGATGGTCAGTGGAACGATGGTGGACAGGTGGTTGCGGTCGGCGGTGCAGGACATGAAGGAAAATAACCTGACAGAGGTTTTATGTCCGTGTCGAAAATGCAAAGGAATAGTTTAGCTTGACCCCCATGACGATGGTCATGTCGAAGCGCACCTGCTCATGACTGGTTTCATGGATGGCTATACTCGGTGGATACTTGAAGATGAGGATGACGATGTTGAGGATGCCGATGGGGCAGGCAATGATGACACGGGGCAAGACGAAGAGATGATCGATAATGGTGGCGGGGAAGAGGCCGGACATGGCGGCGGAGAAGGGGCCGGACATGGCGGCGGAGAGAACGACATGGACTCCACACAGCAGAGTTCGTCGGTACTAAGTTCAATCGTGCAGGACCCTCATGTTCAAGCATTGCTTCGCAAGGAGACGAGTACTGAGAGAGCTGCTTCTAGAGAGGAGGCTAAGTTGGAGCAACTGGTGGTAGACTCGAACACTCCATTGTATGATGGTTGCAATCCTGAGGTGACCCGCTTGAGTTTCACGCTCCAACTCCTGAAGACGAAGGCTAAAAACAAATGGACCGACACTAGCCTCGATGAGCATCTCAAGTACCTAAAGGATGTTCTTCCCAAGAGTAATCTATGTCCTAGTAGTGTTGATGAGGCCACGAAGATCGTGTGCCCTCTTGATCTGCCACACGTTAGATACCATGCATGCATCAATGATTGCATAATTTATCGGAAGGAGCACGCGGAAAAAACAAGTTGTCCGGTGTGCAATGCTTCTCGATACAAGAAGGCCGGGAAGAAATGTCCCCAGAAAGTGGTATGGTACTTACCGATCACTCCTCGTCTCCAAAGGTATTTTGTAGATCCCAAGGAAGCAAAGCTAATGCGCTGGCACGCGGAGAGGAAGAAGCCCGACGATGGAGATGATCCGAAGCTGAGACACGTCAATGATGGAAGCCAGTGGAGAGCGTTGAACAGCTTCTATCGGTATTTTGAATGTGATGCAAGGAACATCATGATCGGCGCGTGTACCGATGGCATGAATCCGTTTGGCAACCAGAGCACCAACCATAGCACATGGCCCGTGTTTGTATGGATGTACAACCTCCCCCTGGTTGTGCATGAAATCGAAGTACATTCACATGAGCATGCTTATTCAAGGGCCGAAACAACCAGGAAATAATATTAATTTGTATCTGGGGCTACTTCAGGAGGAGTTAGACACGTGATGGAAAACACCGGCCAAGACATGGGACGCCAGCAAAGGCGAGTATTTCAACATGAGAGCCGCACTGATCACGACAGTGCAGGACTATCTCGGTTACGGATATGTGGCAGGCCAGGTGTGCCATGGATATTGCGGATGCACGCCGTGCATGGATGATACGACGTCTCAGCAGCTAACGTCAAGGAAAGATGGCGGGTCTGGAAAAATCGTGTACATGGGGCATCGAAGATGGCTCGAACAGGACGACCCGTGGAGAAACCATGGAGATCTATTCAATGGTCATGCTGAGCATCAAGGACCTCCACGTAAGCGGAGCGGTGCTGAAATCGATGAGCTATTGAAAAACTGGAAGGAGTGCCTCGCGCCGGGAAAGACGACGAGAAAGGCGTCAGAGCCGCTGCTGAAGGTATGGAAGACGAGGTCTGTGTTCTGGGACTTGGAGTACTGGCACAAACTCGATACACCTCATTGCCTTGATCAAATGCATATCTGTAAGAATGTCCTTGAGAGCTTGCTCGCAACATTGATGAACATGCCGGATAAGACCAAGGATGGGCCGAAGGCCAGAAAAGACTTGCAAGATTTGAAAATCAGGGAAGATCTGCACATGCCGCCCCGTAAAATGTCAGACGAGACAGATACGGAGACAGAGGCACGGGAGAAGAAGGGCAAGAAAATAAAGAATGAGGATTATTGCCCCCTTCTTGCTTCACCTTAAGTCAGGCTGAGATCAATCAATTCTTTACGTGCCTTACCGGAGTCAAAGTTAGTTCCGGTTACTGTGGCAAGATAAGTAGATATATAGACACGGACAAGAAAAGGTTCAGCGGGATGAAGTCTCATGACTATCATGTGATGATGACGCAGATACTACCTGTTGCCCTTAGAGGGATAATGGACAAGCATGTCCGTGACACGCTTATTGGTTTCTGCAACTTTTTCGACGTCATCTCTCGTAAGTCGATCAGTGTGAAGCATCTCCGAAGGCTACAAGAAGAGATCGTTGTGATACTGAATGAGCTTGAGATGTACTTCCCGCCCGCGTTCTTTGACGTGATGGTGCATCTGTGTGTCCTTATTGTGGATGACATAATAGACCTGGGGCCGTCATTCCTGCACAACATGATGCCGTTTGAGAGGATGAATGGGATCATCAAAGGATTCATTCGTAACATGTCCCGTCCAGATGGAAGCATCGTCCAGGGCTATTTGACACAAGAGTGCATCTCTTTCTGTGAGAATTTTCTATATGGCGCAGACCAGCCGCCTGGTGTTAGTGTTGGTTTGCCCGTTAACAAGCATGATGGGAGGCTCGAAGGAGAAGGTCACTGCAACGGTCGCAGGGAACTACACGTGGCATACTCAGATCGACGCAGCGACTTTGACAGAGCAAACTTGGTAGTGCTACAACACCTAGACGAGGTAGATCCTTTCGTGGCACTGCACAAAGAAATTACCGCAAAGAAGTATTGTGACCGGGGGGTATGCAGGACGGACGCCGAAGTTATTAGAGAGCACAACTCCACTTTCCCGCATTGGTTCAAAGAGCATATTATTGCTAATCCCCCGGAGGAGGGCTCTAAGGACGGATTGCTCATATACGCCTTAGCACATGGCCCCTCACCCAACCTCGTAACCTATCAGGCATATGATATCAACGGATACACGTTCTACACGGAGGCCAAAGATATGGACAGTGATGATCAGAACTCAGGGGTGACGATGGAATGCATGACCGGCAACGACAACGGCGCAACTAAACGATTTTATGGAAGGGTCAAGGAGATCTGGGAGCTTGACTACTCTGGACTGCACAACACGACGATGTTCCGTGTCAGATGGGCTAAGAATGTCGAAAGAGAAAGCCGGATTTTCACTACCATGACTATACCCGACGCCAAGAGCGCTATCGTGAATGCTATCGCAAAAAACAAGCCATGGGTACACGCTAAGCACGTGACACAATGCTCCTTCATAACCGACCCATGCAATCCCAGTCGTGTTGTCGTGAGGAAAGGCAAAAGAAACATCATTGGAATGGATGGAGTCGCCAACGAGGAAGACTATGATCAGTACGGCAACCCAATGAGGGAAGATGACGATGATGATGAAGTATACGTCAAAAGAAGAATCAATACTACATTACCAAAGAAAAATCATACTCCATGGAAAAGGCAAAGTCACATTGAGGGGCTCAATTATTCTCCGACGAACAAGAAGGGAAAGAAGCTGACTCAAAAACGAAAACGTCAGCGCTGAGGAATCGGTCAAATGATGTAATATATATATGTTCCTATTTTGTATACACACTTAGCCATTATTATGCATGGGTCCAATGATGTAATATATATATGTTCCTATTTTGTATACACACTTATCCATTATTATGCAAGGGTCCAATGATGTAATATACATGTTCCTATTTTGCATACATATTTAACCGTCAAATGATGCAATATATATCACCGTCCCTTCATTCAGCGCTGAGGAAAAGAGAAAGGGAAACTGGTTATAGCAGTAGCGCTTTAGTGAAAAAGAGCTGCAACTAGTCAAGGTGGCAGTAGCGGTTTCTGTAGAAAACCGCTATAGCTGCCCGTAATAGTAGTAGCGCGCTTCGTGTAAACGCGCTACTGCTACGTCCACTTAACCAAAAATTCTCCCTCTCCCTGCTTCATCCCGCCTCTTTTCCCCCAAACCCCCACTCTCTTCCCCGGCCCCGTCGCACCGCCACGCCCGGCCCCGACCCCGGCGCGCTCGCCCCCGACCCCGGCGCGCTCGCCCCCGACCCCGCCGCGCCCGACCCAGGCGTGCTCGCCCCCAACCCGGCGCGCTCGCCCCCGACCCATCGGCCCTCGCCTCCCTCCTCTGCTTCCTCCCCTCCCAACCTCGGCCATCGTCGGGCCTGCCTCCTCGCCCCTGCACCCTCTGTAAACCACCCCCCCTCTCTCTCTCTGCTAGCTAGGGTTAATTTACTTAGGTTTTATTTATGTTAATTAGGTTATCTATTTAGTTATGAATTTAGATAGGTTTCAAAATTAGCTGAATTTATATGCAAATTTGAACTGGACATGTGATATGTGGATATGTCATTTTTGGTAAATGATCCGAGTGGCCTTTGTTACGTCGGAATGTTGATTCATTTCCGTTCCGGTCAATTTCAGGCGCTCGATATGTCCATTTTTTAGCAAAGTTCATGCCGAAATTTCCCATGAATAAAGGCATGATTTGTGCTACATAGTTGGCATATCGAGTGCTGGCACATATATATTTCGATTTTATGTCATTTCTCATTTATTCATACTTTTAGAAATAAATGAGGACACTTAATCATAGGAAACATGTCGAACAATGAAGAAACTGGGCCTTCTGACCAAGATGCATACGAGATGGATTATCAGGGTGAACAAGACTGCGTCGACTATTTGACTACTAAGCAAGGTTCGCAGGTCCGCCTCGATGTTGGTACTGACGCCGACATCGACACCGACGGCGACGCCGAGACCGATGGGGAAGGTACCGGCGGGGAAGGTACTGGCACCGATGCCGGTACCGAAAAGAGGAAGCATAAGAAGCAGAGGATACGAAAACGTAACAAACTAGGGATTGGACGACTTGTGATCACAAAGATGGCACCTGGCAAGTTTGAGCCGTTAGAGCCGGAAGAACCTCGCAAGTGCTATGGGAACCAAGTAGGATGCATCCTACGGGAATGCGCGAGCATCAACGACGATGACTTAAGGAGTAAAGAACATTTGACGCAGTTGCTCCTAACGAAGTTGCACAAGAGATTCAAGTTCCCCGACCGGGATGATAACATAGAACAACCGTGGGATGATCCGAAGATGAAAAATATTAACAATCACGCCATGGGCATGTTCAGTAATGATTTGGCCTCCTGGAAATCGAGGGTGAAACGAGCTATTGAGGCTGAGGAACCCCTGTCCAAGATTCTGGAGGAAAATCCGACACTTACGGAAGAGGAGTTTGAAAAGTTCAAGGACACTTGCGCTACCGAGGACGCCAAGGCTAAGGCTGCGAAATTCAAGAGCCTTCAGCAAAGGAACACGAGGAAGCGTCGCCTCGGAAGCCGTGGCTACCTCGGTAAAAGGCCCATATGGGATAAGGAGGACGCGGAACGTGAAGTGGCGGGTCTCCTAGACCCCTTCGCGAAGTTCACCAACCCCTTGGAGCGTGACTTCATCAGGGCCCGCTACAAGTGGGACAAGGAGAAAAATGTTTTTTACACGGACAAGATCACGAGGAAATTGATTAGACTACTGGAGAAGCAACACTAGCTTGCAGCCGAAAGCCCTACTTCTCCGATGAGGCCCAAGTGGGACACCCCTCTCAACCGGGCCTTGAACGAACTTAAGGGACTCCCTTTGGGCCAGCGGCTGCAATATGGTCGTGTGCACGGCGCTGGAGACGGCGCCACGTGGAAGGTGTTTTACAACGAGGGCCCGGAGGCCAAGAAGCAGAAAAAGAAGTTTAGTCAGGTGGACATCGACGCGAAGGTGAAGCTTGCAGTCGAGAAAAAAGCAGCTGAGGACGCGAAAAAAGCAGCCGAGGACAAATATGAGTTGTTACAGCAGGCAGTCAATGCAGCTGTAACTGCCTGCAGAAATGATTTTGCTACTAACTTGGTTCCAGTTATCATCAACTGGACGAAGGAAAATCCAGACAAGACGGTACATGATTTCCCGTTGCCCAGTTTCATCGGGAGCAACTCCATGAACAACAACATCATCGCACCATCACTTGCCCACGCAACCGGGCCTCCTCTCGCAGCCGCTCCCGCTCATAGCAGCCCGTCCTCAGTCTCTGGCGCGCTCGGTGGGCCTTCGTCTTTGGCTAAGCTCGATGCCATCACGGTAATTACATGTCGCACCACCATATATATATAATATTCCATTTTTGTTGCCTTTCGGATGTTTTACGCCACAGACATATGTGTTTGCAGGCGAAAGAAACCCCGTGCACCATACTCTACTTGATCAAAGGCCAGAAGGTGGACGTGGGAAAGGGGATGATAATGGACCCCTTGCAACCCACGTTCCACAATCAGCCGATCCCTGCTGGGCACTTCAGGGTTAGCTTGTCCAGTGTGAAATCGGGGCACGAGGATTTGCCTCCTCCAGTACAGCATGTGGGAGCGGATGACGAGACCCCGCCGCGGATTGGAAGCTGCAAGGGTTGGGTGCTGCTATGGCCGAAGAATCTTATTCGTCTGGAGCCGGCCGAGAGCACACCAATAACCACACATCAACAAGCATGTGCGAAGACCACCACCCCGCCTATGCAATTACCAGCTCCTGTAGTGCCGGATGAGAGCGGCGAACGACATGATGAAGGGGGTGCAATAGTGCCGGCTGATGTAATTTGTCCTGTAGAACAGAGAATGGATGATGAGATGGAGGTCGACCCTTTGGATTTCCTCAATACAAGCGTGGATGACTGTGACATAGAATTGATGAGTCAACCATATGACGAATCGGGCTATCAGCTTGCTAATGAGGATATGGATGATATGCCCGGTCAGGAAGGTCGTAGCAGGGATTGCAAAAAGTCTCTCTTCATGAAATCCTCACAGGACACACCTGAAGATGCCGCCTCAACACAGGCTCAACTATCCCGGCGCGAGGGTCGTACAGTACTTAGCCCGGGAACACCGGGGCAGGGGTTAAGGAAGGGTCTAGAAGGTGTGCCCAAGAAAAAGGAGAGAAAGAGATCGGGGAAGATAGCTGCCTCCAAACAAGCCAGAGCACATAGCAGCCAGACGATGCATTCTGAAGAGCGTGTACCCGTGAAAGGTGCGGCCATGTTCCATCTCACGGGCGAGCCGATGCTACCGCCAAAACCGCTGGAGGCACTATCAGGGGATCTCAGGAGACTGCACGACCATGTGTTGTCGACTGAGAAAAGCCTACTAGCCTCAAAGGATCCAGGATATCCAACATACGCGGCTCGTGTGCCTGAGGGGAAGTGCTACGTCGAGACACGGCCCGCGGAGGTGTTCTTCCTGCGGTTTGACCATATCTTTGAGATGTTTCTGACAAGGCGGCTCGATTTTACAATCGTCCGCCTTTTTGCGCTACATATGAGCTCCGTCATGAACAGTGAAGAACTCTCGCAAATCTGTGTGGCGGATCCGTACTACATGCACGAGTCTTTCTTGAGTCTCGGTGACTTTGAGCGTGAAACTGCTAGGGAGTACCTCCAAAACTTCATGGTACAGAATAAGGACCCGGAAATTGTCCTCATGCCTTATCATCCAAAGTAAGCCAGTTTCGAACAACCCTTTCATACATTTCAATCATTCCTTCTCTCTCTATGGGGAATAATTTGAGGTGTCTTTCCCCCCAGCAATGGGCGCGCCGTCCTTATCGTTCTTTATCCGCAAGTCTCCCACGCTGTGTATTTTGACCCTTCCAGAGACTACGAGAAAAAAGACTACACCCACATAATGAATATTCTAGATGATGCTCTCCAAGGCTTCAGCTTTAGAGGTGGCCACATGCAGATCAGGAAACAAAGGAACAAGAAGATGGGTTTCGCGCATAAAACTAACTTCTCATGCATCCATGTCCCAAAACCAAGCAAGAAGGATGGATTCTACATCCTCCATCTCATGATTCAGTTCAACACGGATCATCAAAAGCTTCGCATGAGAAGCAGAAATGATGATCATATCCACAAGTGGCTAGAATCTCATGGAGAAGCGGATTATAAACTTAGAGATGACTTCTTTCGCATCCAAAGCGACATTGCGACGATCATCATGAAAGAAGTCGTCGATGAGAAGGGGATGTTCCACCACGGCCCTATATCGCGAGCTGACGTCCGAACTCGCATAGGCATGCAACGTCTAGACCTCACGTCGTTCAAGAAGCTAGGGTCCATCCTCGATGATATGGAAGGATGGAACTTCTAGTGATTTATGATGCCGATGATGATGATATGTGTCGGTTGAACTTGTATACTATTTGTAGCGATGAAACTTTGTGATGTCCACGATCCCTGCCGAACTTGCGTAATGCTACTTTGTTAGTTTGCGTACGATGACCTGCGTACCTCTAGTTAATTAATTTGCATACTGTATGTTGCATCTAGTTGCTAACCCTTCCTTTTCAGTGTTCTCTAGTATATTTTGTTGCATATATATGATTGTACATCCTCTTCATGAACATGCATCTCTAACAGGTACCTAGTTTCTTGATGGCGAGATGGAACTGCTATGTCGTGTACAAAGGGAAGGTTCTGGGGGTGTACAATGAGTGGCATGAGTGTCAAGCGCAAGTGAATGGGTTCTCGGACGCCAGCCATACAGGCTTCAAAAGCAGACAAGAAGGATAAGCTAGTTACTTGAGGTTCACGCTAGCGCGAGAGAGGACTCGTAACTGCCATCTCATGTACTGCATAGTTCCGCTCTCACTCATAGTGATAGCTCTTCTCGTGTATACCTTTGTTTAGATGGATGACGTTGTAGTTGCAAGTATTCAAGACTTGCATGTATCGCTATTTTCGAGATGATGACAAGATACCACTTTGTGTTGGATGACGATTATGACGAGACTATTTGTATGTATATGCTATGATTACATTTGTGGTCTCGTAGGCATTTGTATGTGTATCATGATGACATTTGTATGTGCTAAAGATTCTTCTATAAAGCCTGTTCAAATACAAAACAAATATGCCGAAAAAAACAAAAAACTAATAAAATTAGCAGTAGCGAGTGGAGAAAAGTTAGCAGCAGCGTGGTTGTAGCAGTAGCGCGCACAGGGGAAGCGCGCTATAGCTATTAGCAGCAGCGAGCTTCCTTTAAGCGCGCTGCTGCTACACTTGTGTAGCAGTAGCGCTGGTAAACCCGCGCTACTGCTATACGTTAGCTGTAGCACCTTATTAGTAGCGCCGGCCCCCGCGCTACTAATAGGCCCAAAACCCGCGCTGCTATTAGGCTTTTCCCTAGTAGTGGGGGGGGGCACGCGCCTCCCACTTGGGCGCCTCCTCCTCTCTTCCACCATGGCCCACTAAGGCCCATGAACTCCCTGGGGGGTTCCGGTAACCCCCCGGTACTCCGGAAAATGCCAACTCATCCAAAACCTTTCCGGTGTTCAAACTAAAGGAAATATGCCCTAGAGGCAATAATAAAGTTGTTATTTATATTTTCTTATATCATGATAAATGCTTATTATTCATGCTAGAATTGTATTAACCGGAAACTTAGTACATGTGTGAATACATAGACAAAACAGAGTGTCCCTAGTATGCCTGTACTTGACTAGCTCGTTAATCAAAGATGGTTAAGTCTCCTAACTTTAGACATGTGTTGTCATTTGATGAACGAGGTCACATAATTAGAGAATGATGTGATGGACAAGACCCATCCGTTAGCTTAGCATAATGATCGTTAAGTTTTATTGCTATTGCTTTCTTCATGACTTATATACATATTCCTCTGACTATGAGATTATGCAACTCCCAAATACCGGAGGAACACCCTGTGTGCTACGAAACATCACAACATAACTGGGTGATTATAAAGATGCTCTACAGGTGTCTCCGAAGGTGTTTATTGGGTTGGCATAGATCGAGATTAGGATTTGTCACTCCGTGTATCAGAGAGGTATCACTGGGCCCTCTCGGTAATGCTCATCACTATAAGCCTTGCATGCAATGTGACTAATGAGTTAGTTGCGGGATGATGCATTACGGAACGAGTAAAGAGACTTTCCGGTAACGAGATTGAACTAGGTATGATGATACCGACGATCGAATCTCGGGCAAGTAACATACCGATGACAAAGGGAATGACGTATGTTGTTATGCGGTTTGATCGATAAAGATCTTCGTAGAATATGTAGGAGCCAATATGAGCATCCAGGTTCTGCTATTGTTTATTGACCGGAGATGTGTCTCGGTCATGTCTACATAGTTCTCGAACCCGTAGGGTCCGCACGCTTAACGTTCGATGACGATTTGTATTGTGAGTTATGTGATTTGATGACCGAAGTTTGTTCGGAGTCCCGGATGAGATCACGAACATGACGAGGAGTCTCGAAATGGTCGAGAGGTAAATATTGATATATTGGAAGGTAGTATTCGGACACTGGAAGGGTTCTGGAGTGTATCGGGTACATACCAGAGTACCGGAGGGGTTACTGGAACCCCCGGGGAAAGATATGGGCCTTATGGGCCATAGGAGGGAGGCTCACCAGCCCACAAGGGAGGAGGCCGAATTGGACTTGGGAAGGGGGCGCCACCCCCCTTTCCTTCTCCTACTCCCTCTCCTCCCCCTTTTCCCCCTCTAGTAGAAGGAAAGAACGGTGGGGCCGAATCCTACTAGGACTGGAGTCCTAGTAGGACTCCCCTCTCCCTGGCGCGCCCCTTGTTGGCCGGCCTCCTCCTCCCCTCCTTTATATACGGGGGCAGGGGGCACCCAAAGACACACCAAGTCTTCTCTTAGCCGTGTGCGGTTCCCCCCTCCACAGTTACACACATCGGTCATATTGTCGTAGTGCTTTGGCGAAGCCCTGTGCGGGTAACTTCATCATCACCGTCGCCACGCCATCGTCCTGACGGAACTCTCCCTCGGCCTCAACTGGATCAACAGTTCGAGGGGCGTCATCGAGCTAAACATGTGCTGATTGTGGAGGTGCCGTACGTTCGGTACTTGGATCGATTGGATCGCGAAGACGTTCGACTACATCAACCGCGTTACTAAACGCTTCCACTTTCGGTCTACAAGGGTACGTGGACACACTCACCTGCCTCGTTGCTATGCATCTCCTAGATAGATCTTGCATGATCGTAGGTAATTTTTTTTGAAATACTACGTTCCCCAAAAGTGCCATCCGAGCCAGGTCTATGCGTAGATGTTATATGCACGAGTAGAACACAATGAGTTGTGGGCGATAATAGTCATACTGCTTACCAGCTACGTCTTACTTTGATTCGGCGGTATTGTTGGATGAAGCAGCCCGGACCGATGATACGTCTCCAAAGTATCTATAATTTTTGATTGCTTCATGCTATATTATATTCTGTTTTGGATGATTAATGGGCTTTGTTATACACTTTTATATTATTTTTGGGACTAACCTATTAACCGGAGGCCCAGCCCAAATTGTTGTTTTTTTGCCTATTTCAGAGTTTCGCAGAAAAAGAATATCAAACGGAGTCCAAACGAAATGAAACCTTCGGGAATGTGATTTTCGGAACAAACGTGATCCAGAGGACTTGGAGTCTACGTCAAGAAATCAACCAGGAGAGCACGAGGCAGGGGGCGCGCCTACCCCCTGGGTGCGCCCTCCACCCTCGTGGGGCCCATGTTGCTCCACTGACGTACTTCTTCCTCCTATATATACCTACGTACCCCCAAACCAACAGAAGCATCCACGAAAACCTAATTCCACCGCCGCAACCTGCTGTACCCGTGAGATCCCATCTTGGTGTTGGGGAACGTAGTAATTTCAAAAATTTCCTACGCACACGCAAGATCATGGTGATGCATAGCAACGAGAGGGGAGAGTGTTGTCTACGTACCCTTGTAGACCGAAGCGGAAGCGTTGACACAACATAGAGGAAGTAGTCGTACATTCTCCTCGCGATCCGACCGATCACAACACCGTTACTCCGGCACCTCCGAGTTCTTGGCACACGTTCAGCTCGATGACGATCCCCGGGCTCCGATCCAGCAAAGCGTCGGGGAAGAGTTCCGTCAGCACGACGGCGTGGTGACGATCTTGATGTGTTACCGGCGCAGGGCTTCGCCTAAACACTGCAACGATATGACCGAGGTGGAATTTGGTGGAAGGGGGCACCGCACACGGCTAAGGAACGATCCGTAGATCAACTTGTGTGTCTATGGGGTGCCCCCTGCCCCCGTATATAAAGGAGCAAGGGAGGGGGTGGCCGGCCTAGGGTTAGGCGCGCCAGGGTGTGGAGTCCTACTAGGTTTCCAAGTCCTAGTAGGAGTCCACCAAGAGGGGAGGAAGGGAGAAGGAATAGGAGGAGAAGGAAAGGTGGCCGGCCCCCTTTTCCCTAGTCCAATTCGGACTAGAGGGGAGGGGGGGGGGCGCAACAGCCTTTTTTTTCCTCTTCCCACTAAAGCCCATCAAGGCCCATTACTTCTCCCGTAATCCCGTAACTCCCCGGTACCTCCGAAAATACCCGAACCACTCAGAACCCTTCCGATGTCCGAATATAGTCGTCCAATATATCGATCTTTACGTCTCGACCATTTCGAGACTCCTCGTCATGTCCCCGATCTCATCCGGGACTCCGAACTCCTTCGGTACATCAAAACTCATAAACTCATAATATAACTGTCATCGAAACCTTAAGCGTGCGGACCCTACAGTTCGAGAACAATGTAGACATGACCGAGACACGTCTCCGGTCAATAACCAATAGCGGGACCTGGATGCCCATATTGGCTCCTACATATTCTACGAAGATCTTCATCGGTCAGACCGCATAACAACATACATTGTTCCCTTTGTCATCGGTATGTTACTTGCCCGAGATTCGATCGTCGGTATCCAATACCTAGTTCAATCTCGTTACCGGCAAGTCTCTTTACTCGTTCCGTAATACATCATCTCACAACTAACACATTAGTTGCAATGCTTGCAAGGCTTATGTGATGTGCATTACCGAGAGGGCCCAGAGATACCTCTCCGACAATCGGAGTGACAAATCCTAATCTCGAAATACGCCAACCCAACATGTACCTTCGGAGACACCTGTAGAGCACCTTTATAATCACCCAGTTACGTTGTGACGTTTGGTAGCACACAAAGTGTTCCTACGGTAAACGGGAGTTGCATAATCTCATAGTTAAAGGAACATGTATAAGTCATGGATAAAAGCAATAGCAACATACTAAACGATCGGGTGCTATGCTAATGGAATGGGTCATGTCAATCAGATCATTCAACTAATGATGTGATCTCGTTAATCAAATAACAACTCTTTGTTCATGGTTAGGAAACATAACCATCTTTGATTAATGAGCTAGTCAAGTAGAGGCATACTAGTGACACTCTGTTTGTCTATGTATTCACACATGTATTATGTTTCCAGTTAATACAATTCTAGCATGAATAATAAACATTTATCATGATATAAGGAAATAAATAATAACTTTATTATTGCCTCTAGGGCATATTTCCTTCAGTCTCCCACTTGCACTAGAGTCAATAATCTAGATCACATCACCATGTGATTAACATCAATAGTTCACATCATCATGTGACTAACACCCATAGTTCACATCGCTATGTGACCGACACCCAAAGGGTTTACTAGATTCAGTAATCTAGTTTACATCGCTATGTAATTAACACCCAAAGAGTACTAAGGTGTGATCATGTTTTGCTTGTGAGAGAATCTTAGTCAACGGGTCTGCTACATTCAGATCCGCATGTACTTTGCAAATTTCTATGTCAACAATGCTCTGCATGGAGCTACTCTAGCTAATTGCTCCCACTTTCAATATGTATCCAGATTGAGACTTAGAGTCATCTGGATCAGTGTCAAAACTTGCATCGACGTAACTCTTTACGACGAACCTTTTTGTCACCTCCATAATCGAGAAACATATGCTTATTCCACTAAGGATAATTTTGACCGCCGTCCAGTGATCTACTCCTAGATCACTATTGTACTCCCGTGCCAATCTCAGGGTAGGGTATACAATAGGTCTGGTACACAGCATGGCATACTTTATAGAACCTATGGCCAAAGCATAGGGAATGACTTTCATTCTCTTTCTATCTTCTGCCGTGGTCTGACTTTGAGTCTTACTCAATTTCACACCTTGTAACACAGGCAAGAACTCTTTCTTTGACTGTTCCATTTTGAACTACTTCAAAATCTTGTCAAGGTATGTACTCATTGAAAAAACTTATCAAGCGTCTCGATCTATCTCTATAGATCTTGATGCTCGATATGTAAGTAGCTTCCCCGAGGTCTTTCTTTGAAAAACTCTTTTCAAACACTCCTTTATGCTTTGCAGAATAATTCTACATTATTTCCGATCAACAATATGTCATTCACATATACTTATCAGAAATGCTGTAGTGCTCCCACTCACTTTCTTGTAAATACAGGCTTCACCATAAGTCCGTATAAAACTATATGCTTTGATCAACTTATCAAAGCGTATATTCCAACTCTGAGATGCTTGCACCAGTCCATAGATGGATCGCTGGAGCTTGCTCACTTTATTAGCACCTTTATGGTCGACAAAACCTTCTGGTTGTATCATATACAACTCTCCATTAAGGAATGCAGTTTTGTTTATCCATTTGCCAGATTTCATAAAATGCGGCAATTGCTAACATGATTCGGACAGACTTAAGCATAGATACGAGTGAGAAACTCTCATCGCAGTCAATACTTGTCGAAAAACCTTTTTCGACAATTCTAGCTTTGTAGATAGTAACACTACTATCAGTGTCCGTCTTCCTCTTGAAGATCCATTTATTTTCTTTGGCTTGCCGATCATCGGGCAAATCCCTCAAAGTCCATACTTTGTTCTCATACATGGATCATATCTCAGATTTCATGGCCTCTAACCATTTCGCGGAATCTGGGCTCATCATCGCTTCCTCATAGTTCGCAAGTTCGTCATGGTCTAGTAACATGACTTCCAGAACAGGATTACCGTACCACTCTGGTGCAGATCTCACTCTGGTTTACTTACGAGATTCGGTAGTAACTTGATCTTGAAGTTACATGATCATCATCATTAGCTTCCTTACTAATTGGTGTAGTAGTCACAAGAACAGATTTCTGTGATGAACTACTTTCCAATAAGGGAGAAGGTACAATTACCTTATCAAGTTTTCTACTTTCCTCCCACTCACTTCTTTCGAAAGAAACTCTTTCTCTAGAAAGTTTCCGAACTTAGCAACAAAAGTCTTGCCTTCGGATCTGTGATAGAAGGTGTATCCAACAGTTTCCTTTGGATATCCTATGAAGACACATTTCTCCGATTTGGGTTCGAGCTTATCAGGTTGAAGCTTTTTCACATAAGCATCGCAGCCCCAAACTTTAAGAAACGACAACTTAGGTTTATTGCTAAACCATAGTTCATACGGTGTCGTCTCAACGGATTTAGATGGTGCCCCTTTTAACGTGAATGCAGCTGTCTCTAATGCATGATCCCAAAACGATATTGGTAAATCGGTAAGAAACATCATAGATTGTACTATATCTAATAAAGTACGGTTATGACGTTCGGACGCACCATTATGCTGCGGTGTTCCAGGTGGCATGAGTTTGTGAAACTATTCCACATTGTTTTAATTGAAGACCAAACTCGTAACTCAAATATTCGTCTCTGCGATCAGATCGTAGAAACTTTATTTTCTTGTCACGATGATTTTCCACTTCACTCTGAAATTCTTTGAATTCTTCAAATGTTTCAGACTTATGTTTCATCAAGTAGATATACCCATATCTGCTCAAATCATCTGTGAAGGTCAGAAAATAATGATACTTGTCGCGAGCCTTAATATTCATCGGACCACATACATCAGTATGTATGATTTCCAACAAATCTGTTGCTTGCTCCATTGTTCCGGAGAACGGTGTTTTAGTCATCTTGCCCATGAGGCACGGTTCGCAAGCATCAAGTGATTCATAATCAAGTGATTCCAAAAATCCATCAGCATGGAGTTTCTTCATGCGCTTTACACCAATATGACCTAAACGGCAGTGCCACAAATAAGTTGCACTATCATTATTAACTTTGCATCTTTTGGCTTCAATATTATGAATATGTGTATCACTATGATCGAGATCCAACAAACCATTTCGTTGGTGTGTATAACCATAGAAGGTTTTATTCATGTAAACAGAACAACAATTTATTCTCTTACTTAAATGAATAGCCGTATTGCAATAAACATGATCAAATCATATTTATGCTCAACGCTAACACCAAATAACACTTATTTAGTTTCAACACTAATCCCGAAAGTATAGGGAGTGTGTGATGATGATCATATCAATCTTGGAACCACTTCCAACACACATCGTCACCTTGCCCTTTAACTAGTCTTTGTTCATTCTGCAACTCCTGTTTCGAGTTACTAAATTTTAGCAACTGAACTAGTACCAAATACTGAGGGGTTGCTATGAACACTAGTAAAGTACACATCAATAACATGTATATCAAATATACTTATGTTCACTTTGCCATCCTTCTTATCCGCCAATCACTTGGGGTAGTTCTGCTTCCAGTGACCAGTCCCTTTGTAGTAGAAGCACTTAGTCTCAGGCTTAGGACCATACTTGGGCTTTTTCACTTGAGCAGCAACTTGCTTGCCGTTCTTCTTGAAGTTCCCCTTCTTTCCTTTTGCCCATTTCTTGAAACTAGTGATCTTGTCAACCATCAACACTTGATGTTTTTCTTTGATTTCTACCTTCGCCGATTTTAGCATCGCGAAGAGCTTGGGAATATTTTCCGTTATCCCTTGCATATTATAGTTCATCACGAAGTTCTACTAACTTGGTGATGGTGACTAGAGAATTCTGTCAATCACTATTTTATCTGGAAGATTAACTCCCACTTGATTCAAGCGATTGTAGTACTCAGACTATCTGAGCACATGCTCACTAGTTGAGTGATTCTCCTCCATCTTTTAGCTATAGAACTTGTTGGAGACTTCATATCTCTCAACTCGGGTATTTGCTTGAAATATTAACTTCAACTCCTGGAACATCTCATATGCTCCATGACGTTCAAAACGTCTTTGAAGTCCCGATTCTAAGTCGTTAAGCATGGTGCACTAAACTATTAAGTAGTCATCATATTGAGCTAGCCAAACGTTCATAACGTCTGCATCTGCTCCTGCAATAGGTCTGTCACCTAGCGGTGCATCAAGGACATAATTCTTCTGTGCAGCAATGAGGATAAACCTCAGATCACGGATCCAATCCGCATCATTGCTACTAACAATTTTTCAACACAATTTTCTCTAGGAACATATCAAAATAAACACAGGGAAGCAACAACGCGAGCTATTGATCTACAACATAATTTGCAAAATACTATCAGGACTAAGTTCATGATAATATTAAAGTTCAATTAATCATATTACTTAAGAACTCCCACTTAGATAGACATCCCTCTAATCTTCTAAGTGATCACGTGATCCAAATCAACTAAACCATGTCCGATCATCACGTGAGATGGAGTAGTTTCAATGGTGAACATCACTATGTTGATCATATCTACTATATGATTCACGCTCGACCTTTCGGTCTCCGTGTTCCGAGGCCATATCTGTTATATGCTAGGCTCGTCAAGTTAAACCTGAGTATTCCGCGTGTGCAACTGTTTTGCACCCGTTGTATTTGAACGTAGAGCCTATCACACCCGATCATCACGTGGTGTCTCAGCATGAAGAACTTTCGCAATGGTGCATACTCAGGGAGAACACTTCTTGATAATTTAGTGAGAGATCATCTTATAATGCTACCGTCAATCAAAGCAAGATAAGATGCATAAAAAGATAAACATCACATGCAATCAGTATAAGTGATATGATATGGCCATCATCATCTCGTGCTTGTGATCTCCATCTTCGAAGCACCGTCATGATCACCATCGTCACCGGCGCGACACCTTGATCTCCATCGTAGCATCGTTGTCGTCTCGCCAATCTTATGCTTCCACGACTATCACTACCGCTTAGTAATAAAGTAAAGCATTACATCGCGATTGCATTGCATACAATAAAGCGACAACCATATGGCTCCTGCCAGTTGCCGATAACTCGGTTACAAAACATGATCATCTCATACAATAAAATTTAGCATCATGTCTTGACCATATCACATCACAACATGCCCTGCAAAAACAAGTTAGACGTCCTCTACTTTGTTGTTGCAAGTTTTACGTGGCTGCTACGGGCTTAAGCAAGAACTCATCTTACCTACGCATCAAAACCACAATGATAGTTTGTCAAATAGACTCTGTTTTAACCTTCTCAAGGACCGGGCGTAGCCACACTCGGTTCAACTAAAGTTGGAGAGACAGTCTTCCGCAAGCCATCTATGTGCAAAGCACGTCGAGGGAACCGGTCTCGCGTAAGCGTACGCGTAAGGTTGGTCCGGATCGTCTCGTCCAACAATACCGCTGAACCAAAGTATGACATGCTGGTAGGCAGTATGACTTGTATCGCCCACAACTCACTTGTGTTCTACTCGTGCAAATAACATCAAACCATAAAACCTAGGCTCGGATGCCACTGTTGGGGAACGTAGTAATTTCAAAAATTTCCTACGCACACGCAAGATCATGGTGATGCATAGCAACGAGAGGGGAGAGTGTTGTCTACGTACCCTTGTAGACCGAAGCGGAAGCGTTGACACAACGTAGAGGAAGTAGTCGTACGTTCTCCTCGCGATCCGACCGATCACAGCACCGTTACTCCGGCACCTCCGAGTTTTTGGCACACGTTCAGCTCGATGACGATCCCCGGGCTCCGATCCAGCAAAGCGTCGGGGAAGAGTTCCGTCAGCACGACGGCGTGGTGACGATCTTGATGTGTTACCGGCGCAGGGCTTCGCCTAAACACTGCAACGATATGACCGAGGTGGAATTTGGTGGAAGGGGGCACCGCACACGGCTAAGGAACGATCCGTAGATCAACTTGTGTGTCTATGGGGTGCCCCCTGCCCCCGTATATAAAGGAGCAAGGGAGGGGGTGGCCGGCCTAGGGTTAGGCGCGCCAGGGTGTGGAGTCCTACTAGGTTTCCAAGTCCTAGTAGGAGTCCACCAAGAGGGGAGGAAGGAAGAAGGAATAGGAGGAGAAGGAAAGGTGGCCGGCCCCCTTTTCCCTAGTCCAATTCGGACTAGAGGGGAGGGGGGGCGCAGCAGCCTTTTTTTTCCTCTTCCCACTAAAGCCCATCAAGGCCCATTACTTCTCCCGTAATCCCGTAACTCCCCGGTACCTCCGAAAATACCCGAACCACTCAGAACCCTTCCGATGTCCGAATATAGTCGTCCAATATATCGATCTTTACGTCTCGACCATTTCGAGACTCCTCGTCATGTCCCCGATCTCATCCGGGACTCCGAACTCCTTCGGTACATCAAAACTCATAAACTCATAATATAACTGTCATCGAAACCTTAAGCGTGCGGACCCTACAGTTCGAGAACAATGTAGACATGACCGAGACACGTCTCCGGTCAATAACCAATAGCGGGACCTGGATGCCCATATTGGCTCCTACATATTCTACGAAGATCTTCATCGGTCAGACCGCATAACAACATACGTTGTTCCCTTTGTCATCGGTATGTTACTTGCTCGAGATTCGATCGTCGGTATCCAATACCTAGTTTAATCTCGTTACCGGCAAGTCTCTTTACTCGTTCCGTAATACATCATCTCACAACTAACACATTAGTTGCAATGCTTGCAAGGCTTATGTGATGTGCATTACCGAGAGGGCCCACAGATACCTCTCCGACAATCGGAGTGACAAATCCTAATCTCGAAATACGCCAACCCAACATGTACCTTCGGAGACACCTGTAGAGCACCTTTATAATCACCCAGTTACGTTGTGACGTTTGGTAGCACACAAAGTGTTCCTACGGTAAACGGGAGTTGCATAATCTCATAGTTAAAGGAACATGTATAAGTCATGGATAAAAGCAATAGCAACATACTAAATGATCGGGTGCTATGCTAATGGAATGGGTCATGTCAATCAGATCATTCAACTAATGATGTGATCTCGTTAATCAAATAACAACTCTTTGTTCATGGTTAGGAAACATAACCATCTTTGATTAATGAGCTAGTCAAGTAGAGGCATACTAGTGACACTCTGTTTGTCTATGTATTCACACATGTATTATGTTTCCAGTTAATACAATTCTAGCATGAATAATAAACATTTATCATGATATAAGGAAATAAATAATAACTTTATTATTGCCTCTAGGGCAGATTTCCTTCACTTGGGGCCTTTTCCGGCGTCCTGCCGGAGGGGGCATTGATCATGGAGGGCTTCTACATCAACACCATAGCCTCTCCGATGATGTGTGAGTAGTTTACCTCAGATCTTCGGGTCCATAGTTATTAGCTAGATGGCTTCTTCTCTCTCTTTGGATCTCAATACAAAGTTCTCCACAATTCTCGTGGAGATCTATTCGATGTAATCTTCTTTTGCGGTGTGTTTGTTGAGACCGATGAATTGTGGGTTTATGATCAAGTTTATCTATGAACAATATTTGAATCTTCTCTGAATTGTTTTATGTATGATTGGTTATCTTTGCAAGTATCTTCGAATTATCAGTTTGGTTTGGCCTACTAGATTGATTTTTCTTGCAATGGGAGAAGTGCTTAGCTTTGGGTTCAATCTTGTGGTGTCCTTTCCCAGTGACAGTAGGGGCAGCAAGGCACGTATTGTATTGTTGCCATCGAGGATAACAAGATGGGGTTTATATCATATTGCATGAATTTATCCCTCTACATCATGTCATCATACTTAAAGCATTACTCTATTCTTTTGAACATAATACTCCAGATGCACGCTGGATAGCGGTCGACGTGTGTAGTAATAGTAGTAGATGCAGGTAGGAGTCGGTCTACTTGTCACGGACATGATGCCTATATACATGATCATACCTAGATATTCTCATAACTATGCTCAATTCTATCAATTGCTCAACAGTAATTTGTTCACCCACCATAATACTTATGCTCTTGAGAGAAGCCACTAGTGAAACCTATGGCCCCCAGGTCTGTTTTCCATCATATTAATCTTCCAACACTTAGCTATTTTTATTGCCTTTTATTTTACTTTACATATTTGTTATAAAAATACCAAAAATATTATCTTATCATATCTATCAGATCTCACTTTCGTAAGTGACCGTGAAGGGATTGACAACCCCTTTATTGCGTTGGTTGTGAGGTTTTTATTTGTTTGTGTAGGTGCGAGGGACTTGAGTGTGGCCTCCTACTGGATTGATACCTTGGTTCTCAAAAATCGAGGGAAATACTTACGCTACTTTACTGCATCACCCTTTACTCTTCAAGGGAAAACCAATGCAGTGCTCAAGAGGTAGCAAGAAGAATTTCTGGCGCCGTTGCCGGGGAGTCTACGCAAAAGTCAACATACCAAGTACCCATCACAAACTCTTATCTCCCGCATTACATTATTTGCCATTTGCCTCTCTTTTTCCTCTCCCCCACTTCACCCTTGCCATTTTATTTGCCCTCTCTTTTTCCGTTCGCCTCTTTTTCCCGCTCGCTTTGTCGTCATGGCTAGTCCCTTATCTGCTCCTTTGTCCCCTGAGTTTGAAGTTCTTTAATTTAAACAAAGGCAAGGAGAAAGTTTAAAAGATGCTTGGTATAGGATGATGGAATCTTACCGTAGTTGCACCTTAGAGGTAAGTTTTAGAATTTTTCTTCGCAGTTTTTATGTTGGACTAAATATGTCCCATAGACAACTCTTGGATTGTGTTGCCAAAGGAAATTTTGTCGAAGTTGATCCCAGTGTTGCGCATGAAATCATAGAGGGGGTAGTGGGGACACTACCTCAACAAAAGATGTCACAACATACCCAGGAAGAGACACAAGTTTTTGAAAAATTTTGTGAAGTAACTAAGATCTTACCGAAGTCTCATGAACCTCTTAAGAGTATTAGTGGAAATATTCACCGCATGAATATGTTGATTACCCTTTGCAATAAGCGGTTGGATTCTTTAGATCTAAAAATTTCCGAATATTAAGGGAAACATAAAGAACCTCCCGTATTCGAGCATGATTCCGCTAAAAAATTGAAAGCCAAAGATGACAATACCTAGATCTATCTGTGTTTTTATGCCTAGCTAGGGGCGTTAAACGATAGCGCTTGTTGGGAGGCAACCCAATTTTATTTTTTGTTTTTTGCTTTTTGCTTCTGTTTAGTAATAAATAATCCATCTAGCTTCTATTTAGATGTGGTTTTGTGTTTTAATTAGTGTTTGTGCCAAGTTAAACCTATATGATCTTCTTGGATGATAGTTATTTGACCTTGCTGAAAATTCCAGAAACTTTCTGTTCACGAAAAAAATTATTAAAAATCACCAGAACATGATAAAATATTGATTCTAGTTGCAGTAGATCATTAAACAAATTGTCTAGGTCTTAATATTTTGGTAGATTGTTTGGAGTTCCAGAAGTTTGCGTTAGTTACAGATTACTACAGACTGTTCTATTTTTGACAGATTCTGTTTTTGTGTGTGTTGTTTGCTTATTTTGATGAATCTATGGCTAGTAAAATTATTTATAAACCATAGAGAAGTTGGAATATAGTAGGTTTAATACCAATATAAATAAAGAATGAGTTCATTACAGTTCCTTGAAGTGGTGTTTTGTTTCCTTTCGCTAATGGAGCTCACGAGATTTTCTGTTAAGTTTTGTGTTGTGAAGTTTTCAAGTTTTGGGTAAAAGATTTGATGGATTATGGAACAAGGAGTGGAAAGAGCCTAAGCTTGGGGATGCCCATGTCACCCCAAGATAATCTAAGGACACCAAAAAGCCAAAGCTTGGGGATGCCCCGGAAGGCATCCCCTCTTTCGTCTACTTCCATCGGTAACTTTACTTGGAGCTATATTTTTATTCACCACATGATATGTGTTTTGCTTGGAGCGTCTTGTATGATTTGAGTCTTTGATTTTTAGTCTACCACAATCACCTTTTCTGTACACACCTTTTGAGAGAGACACACATGATTCGGAATTTATTAGAATACTCTATGCGCTTCGCTTATATATTTTGAGCTATATAGTTTTTGCTCTAGTGCTTCACTTATATCTTTTAGAGCACGGCGGTGGTTTTGTTTTATAGAAACTATTATTCTCTCATGCTTCACTTATATTATTTTTGAGAGTTTTAAACAGCATGGTAACTTGCTTAAATTGGGAAATTAGTCCTAATATGCTAGGTATTCAAGATTAGTAAAAACTTTCTTATGAGTGTGTTGAATACTAAGAGAAGTTTGATGCTTGATGATTGTTTTGAGATATGGAGGTAGTGATATTAAAGTTGTGCTAGTTGAGTAGTTTTGAAATTGAGAAATACTTGTGTTGAAGTTTGCAAGTCCTGTAGCATGCACGTATGGTAAACGTTATGTAACAAATTTGAAACATAAGGTGTTCTTTGATTGTCTTCCTTATGAGTGGCGGTCGGGGACGAGCGACGGTCTTTTCCTACCAATCTATCCCCCTAGGAGCGTGCGCATAGTGCTTGGTTTTTGATGACTTGTAGATTTTTGCAATAAGTATGTGAGTTCTTTATGACTAATGTTGAGTCCATGGATTATACGCGCTCTTACCTTTCCATCATTGCTAGCCTCTTTGGTACCGTGAATTGCCCTTTCTCACATTGAGAGTTGGTGCAAACTTCGCCGGCGCATCCAAACCCCGTGATATGATACGCACAATCACACATAAAACTCCTTATATCTTCCTCAAAACAGCCACCATACCTAGCTATTATGACATTTCCATAGCCATTCTGAGATATATTTCCATGCAACTTTCCACCATTCCGTTTATCATGACACGGTCATCATTGTCATATTGCTTTGCATGATCATGTAGTTGACATCGTATTTGTTGCAAAGCCACCGTTCATAATCTTTCATACATGTCACTCTTGATTCATTGCCCATCCCAGTCCACCGCCGGAGGCATTCATATAGAAATTTGCATTCATATAAAAAAAGAGAAAGGTCAAATAAAAATAAAAGGAAGGCCCAAAAAAAGGGGCAATGCTACTATACTTTTTCCACACTTGTGCTTCAAAGTAGCACCATGATCTTCATGATAGAGAGTCTCTTGTTTTGTCACTTTCATATACTAGTGGGAATTTTTCATTATAGAACTTGCCTTGTATATTCAAACAATGGGCTTCCTCAAATGCCCTAGGTCTTCGTGAGCAAGCAAGTTGGATGCACACCCACTTAGTTTCTTTTGTAGAGCTTTCATGCATTTATAGCTCTAGTGCATCCGTTGCATGGCAATCCCTACTCCTTACATTAACATCAATCGATGGGCATCTCCATAGCCCGTTGATTAGCCGCGTTGATGTGAGACTTTCTCCTTTTTTGTCTTCTCCACATAACCCCCATCATTATATTCTATTCCACCCATAGTGCTATATCCACGGCTCACGCTCATGTATTGCGTGAAGGTTGAAAAAGTTTGAGATTACCAAAGTACGAAACAATTGCTTGGCTTGTCATCGCGGTTGTGCAAGATGAGAGCATTCTTGTGTGACGAAAATGGAGCATGACTAAACTATATGATTTTGTAGGGATGAACTTTCTTTGGCCATGTTATTTTGAGAAGACATAATTGCTTAGTTAGTATGCTTGAAGTATTATTGCTTTTATGTCAATATTAAACTTTTATTTTGAATCTTTTGGATCTAAATATTCATACCACAATTAAGAGGGTTACATTAAAGAATTATGCCAAGTAGCATTCCGCATCAAAAATTCTGGTTTTATCATTTACCTACTCGAGGACGAGCAGGAATTAAGCTTGGTGATGCTTGATACATCTCCAACGTATCTATAATTTTTTATTGCTTCATGATATATTATATTCTGTTTTGGATGATTAATGGGCTTTGTTATACACTTTTATATTATTTTTGGGACAAACCTATTAACCGGAGGCCCACCCCAAATTGATGTTTTTTGCCTATTTCAGAGTTTCGCAGAAAAAGAAGATCAAACGGAGTCCAAACGGAATGAAACCTTCGGGAACACGATTTTCGGAACAAACGTGATCCAGAGGACTTGGAGTCTACGTCAAGAAATCAACCAGGAGAGCACGAGGCAGGGGGCACGCCTACCCCCGGGGCGTGCCCTCCACCCTCGTGGGGCCCACGTTGCTCCACCGACGTACTTCTTCCTCCTATATATACCTACGTACCCCCAAACCAACAAAAGCATCCACGAAAACCTAATTCCACCACCGCAACCTTCTGTACCCGTGAGATCCCATCTTGGGGCCTTTTCCGGCGTCCTGCCGGAGGGGGCATTGATCACGGAGGGCTTCTACATCAACACCATAGCCTCTCCGATGATGTGTGAGTAGTTTACCTCAGACCTTCGGGTCCATAGTTATTAGCTAGATGGCTTCTTCTCTCTCTTTGGATCTCAATACAAAGTTCTCCACGATTCTCATGGAGATCTATTCGTTGTAATCTTCTTTTGCGGTGTGTTTGTTGAGACCGATGTATTGTGAGTTTATGATCAAGTTTATCTATGAACAATATTTGAATCTTCTCAGAATTCTTTTATGTATGATTGGTTATCTTTGCAAGTCTCTTCGAATTATCAGTTTGGTTTGGCCTACTAGATTGATCTTTCTTGCAATGGGAGAAGTGCTTAGCTTTGGGTTCAATCTTGCGGTGTCCTTTCCCAGTGAAAGTAGGGGCAGCAAGGCACGTATTGTATTGTTGCCATCAAGGATAACAAGATGGTGTTTATATCATATTGCATGAGTTTATCCCTCTACATCATGTCATCATACTTAAAGCATTACTCTGTTCTTTTGAACTTAATACTCTAGATGCATGCTGGATAATGGTCGATGTGTGGAGTAATAGTACTAGATGTAGGCAGGAGTCGGTCTACTTGTCACGGATGTGATGCCTATATACATGATCATACCTAGATACTCTCATAAATATGCTCAGTTCTATCAATTGCTCAACAGTAATTTGTTCACCCACCGTAATACTTATACTCTTGAGAGAAGCCACTAGTGAAACCTATAGCCCTCGGGTCTATTTTCCATCATATTAATCTTCAACACTTGGCTATTTTTCTTTCCTTTTATTTTACTTTGCATCTTTATTATAAAAATACCAAAAATATTATCTTATCATATCTATCAGATCTCACTTTCGTAAGTGACTGTGAAGGGATTGACAACCCCTTTATTGCGTTGGTTGCGAGGTTTTTATTTGTTTGTGTAGGTGCGAGGGACTTGAGCGTGGCCTCCTACTGGATTGATACCTTGGTTCTCAAAAAATGAGGGAAATACTTACGCTACTTTACTGCATCAACCTTTCCTCTTCAAGGGAAAACCAACGCAGTGCTCAAGAGGTAGCAACTGACATTACATGACCGCGTTCATGAGACTGGTTCTACCGACGTGCTTGGCAGACAGGTGGCTAGCGGGTGTCTGTTTCTCCAGCTTTAGTTGAATCGAGTTTGACTACGCCCGATCCTTGTTGAAGGTTAAAATAGCACACTTGACAAAAAATTGTTGTGGTTTTGATGCATAGGTAAGAACGGTTCTTGCTAGAAGCCCGTAGCAGCCACGTAAAACTCGCGACAACGAAGTAGAGGACGTCTAACTTGTTTTTGCAGGGCATGTTGTGATGTGATATTGTCAAGACGTGATGAGATATAAATTGTTGTATGAGATGATCACGTTTTGTTCAAGTTATCGGCAACTAGCAGGAGCCTTATGATTGTCTCTTTCTTGCTTAAGATGCAAGCGCCATATAATTGCTTTACTTTATCACTATGTGATAGCAATAGTTCCGAAAGCAATAGTTGGCGAGACAACCATGTGACGACACGTTGATAAAGATCAAGATGATGGAGATCATGGTGTCATGCCGGTGACGATGGAGATCATGATGGTACTTTGGAGATGGAGATCAAAGGCACAAGATGATGATGGCCATATCATGTCACATATTTTGATTGCATGTGATGTTTATCTTTTATGCATCTTATTTTGCTTTGTACGACGATAGCATTATGAGATGATCCCTTACTAAAATTTCAAGGTATAAGTCTTCTCCCTGAGTATGCACCGTTGCAATAGTTCTTCGTGCTGAGACACCGCGTGATGATTGGGTGTGATAAGCTCTACGTTCACATACAACAGGTGCAAGCCAATTTTGCACACGAGGAATACTCGGGTTAAACTTGACGAGCCAAGCATATGCAGATATGGCCTCAGAACACTGAGACCGAAAGGTCAAACGTGAATCATATAGTAGATATGATCAACATAGTGATGTTCACCATTGAAAGCTACTCTATCTCACGTGATGATCGGACATGGTTTAGTTGATATGGATCACGTGATCATTTAGATGACTAGAGGGATGTCTATCTAAGTGGGAGTTCTTAAGTAATATGATTAATTGAACTTAAATTTATCATGAACTTAGTCCTGATAGTATTTGCATATCTATGTTGTAGATCAATTGCTCGCGTATAGCTTCCCCATTTTATTTATGATATGTTCCTAGAGAAAACTAAGTTGAAAGTTGATAGTAGCAAAGATGTGACTAGGTCCGTGATCTGAGGATTATCCTCATTGCTGCACAGAAGAATTATGTCCTTGATGCACCGCTAGGTGACAAAACTATTGCAGGAGCAAATGCAAACGTTATGAACGTTTTACAACCTCGTATGATGACTACTTGATAGTTTAGTGCACCATGCTTTACGGCTTAGAACCGGGACTTCAAAAATGTTTTGAAATGCCATGGAGCATATGAGATGTTCCAAGAGTTGAAATTGGTATTTCAGACTCATGCCCGAGTCGAGACGTATGAGACCTCTGACAAGTATTTTTGCCTACAAAATGGAGGAGAATAGCTCAACCAATGAGCATGTGCTCAGAATGTCTGAGTACTACAATCGCTTGAATCAAGTGGGAGTTAATCTTCCAGATAAGATAGTGATTGACAGAGTTCTCTAGTCACTATCACCAAGTTACTAGAACTTCGTGATGAACTATAATATACAAGGGATGTTGAAAACGATTCCCCGAGCTCTTCGCGATGCTGAAATCAGCGAAGGTAGAAATCAAGAAAAGCATCAAGTATTGATTGTTGACAATACCACTAGTTTCAAGTAAAAGGGCAAGGGAAAGAAAGGGAACTTCAAGAAGAATGACAAGCAAGTTGCCACTCGCATGAAGAAGCCCAAAGGTAGACCCAATCCTGAAACTGAGTGCTTCTACTGCAAAGGAAATGGTCGCTGGAAGCGGAACTGCCCCAAATACTTGGCGGATAAGAAGGATGGCAAAGTGAACAAAATTATATATGGTATGCATGTTATTGATGTGTACTTTAATAGTATTCGTAGTAGCCCCTGGGTATTTGATACTGGTTCAGTTGCTATGATAAGTAACTTGAAACAGGAGTTACAAAATGAATAGAGACTAGTTGAGGGCGAGGTGACAATGTGTGTTGGAAGTAATTCCAAGGTTGATAAGAACACCATCGCACACTCCTTTTACCTTCGGGATTAGTGTTGAACCTAAAATAAATGTTATTTGGTGTTTGCGTTGAGCATAATATGATTGGATCATGTTTATTGCAATACGGTTATTCATTTAAGTCAAAGAATAATTGTTATTTTGTTTACATGAATAAACCCTTCTGTGGTCATACACCCAAGGTAAATGGTTTGTTGAATCTCGATCGTAGTAATACACATATTCATAATATTGATGCCAAAAGATGCAAAGTTGATAATGATAGTGCAACATACTAGTGGCACTGCCATTTAGGTCATATTGGTGTAAAGTGCATGAAGGAACTCCACGCGGATGGACTTTTGGAATCACTTGATTATGAATCATTTGATGCTTGCGAACCATGCTTCATGGGCAAGATGACTAAGACTCCGTTCTCCGGAACAATGGAGCAAGCCATTGACTTATTGGAAATAATACATACTGATGTATGTGGTCCGATGAGTGTTGAGGCTCGCGGCAGGTATCGTTATTTTCTGACCTTCACAGATGATTTGAGCCGATATGGGTATATCTACTTAATGAAACACAAGTCTGGAACATTTGAAAAGTTCAAAGAAATTCAGAGTGAAGTTAAGAATCATCGAAACAAGAAAATAAAGTTTCTACGATTTGATCGCGGAGGCAAATATTTGAGTTACGAGTTTGGCCTTCATTTAAAAACAATGTGGAATAGTTTCACAACTCATGCTACCTGGAACACCATGGAGTAATGGTGTGTCCGAACGTCGTAACCGTACTTTATTAGATATGGTGCGATCTATGATGTCTCTTACCGATTTACCACTATCGTTTTGGGGTTATGCATTAGAGACAGCTGCATTCATGTTAAATAGGGCACCATCTAATCCGTTGAGACGACACCATATGAACTATGGTTTAGCAAGAAACCTAAGCTGTCGTTTCTTAAAGTTTGAGGTGGCGATGCTTATGTGAAAAAGCTTCAACCTGATAATCTCGAACCCAAATCGGAGAAGTGCATCTTCATAGGATTCCCAATAGAAACTGTTGGGTACACCTTCTATCACAGACCCAAAGGCTAGATCTTTTTTTGCTAAGAATGGATCCTTTCTAGAGAAGGAGTTTCTCTCGAAAGAAGTGAGTGGGAGGAATGTAGAACTTGATGAAGTAATTGTACCTTCTCCCGAATTGGAAAGTAGTTCATCACAGAAATCAATTCGTGTGATTCCTACACCAATTAGTGAGGAAGCAAATGATGATGATCATGAAACTTCAGATCAAGTTACTATCTAACCTCGTAGGTCAACCAGAGTACGGTCCACACCAGAGTGGTACGGTAATCCTGTTCTAGAAGTCATGTTACTAGACCATGAAGAACCTATGAACTATGAGGAAGCGATGATGAGCCCAGATTCCGCAAAATGGCTTGAGGCCATAAAATCTGAGATAGGATCCATGTATGAAGAACAAAGTGTGGACTTTGGTTGACTTGCTCGATGATCGGCAAGCCATTAATAATAAATGGATCTTCACGAGGAAGATGGATGCTGATAGTAGTGTTACTATCTACAAAGCTCGAATTGTTGAAAAACAGTTTTTGACAAGTTCAAGGTGTTGACTACGATGATATTTTCTCACTTGTAGCGATGCTTAAGTCTGTCCGAATCATGTTAGCAATTGCCACATTTTATGAAATCTGGCAAATGGATGTCAAAACTACATTCCTTAATTGATTTCTTAAAAAAGGGTTGTATATGTTGCAATAAGAAGGTTTTGTCAATCCTAAAGGTGCTAACAAAGTATGCAAGCTCCACCGATCTATTTATGGACTAGTGCAAGCATCTCGGAGTTGGAATGTACGCTTTGATAGTGTGATCAAATCATATGGTTTTATACAGACTTTTGGAGAAGCCTGTAGTTACAAGAAAGTGAGTGGGAGCACTACAACCTTTCTGACAAGTATATGTGAATGACATATTGTTGATCGGAATGATGTAGAATTTTCTGGAAAGCATAAAGGAGTGTTTGAAATGAGTTTTTTGAAGAAAGACCTTGGTGAAGTTGCGTACGTATTGAGCATCAAGATCTATAGAGATATATCAAGACGCTTGATAAGATTTTTCAATGAGTACATACCTTGACAAGATTTTTGAAGGAGTTCAAAATGGAATAGTCAAAGAAGGAGTTCTTGCCTGTGTTGGAAGGTGTGAAGTTGTGTAAGACTCAAACCCGACCACAGCAGAAAATAGAAACAGAATGAAAGTCATTCCGCATGCCTCGGTCATAGGTTCTATAAAGTATGTTATGCTGTGTACCAGACCTATTGTATAACTCACCATGAGTTTGGCAAGAGGGTACAATAGTGATCCAGGAGTGGATCACTGGACAACAGTCAAAATTATCCTTAGTGGTATAAGGATATGTGAGGGAGTCCTGGATTAGGGGGTGTTCGGATAGCCGGACTATACCTTCGGCCGGACTCCTGGACTATGAAGATACAAGATTGAAGACTTCTCCCGTGTCTGGAAGGGACTTTCCTTGGCGTGGAAGGAAAGCTTGGCGATACAGATATGTAGATCTCCTACCATTGTAACCGACTCTGCGTAACCCTAGCCCTCTCTGGTGTCTATATAAACCAGAGGGTTTTAGTCCGTAGGACACGACAACAAGAACAAAAATCATACCATAGGCTAGCTTCTAGGGTTTAGCCTCCTTGATCTCGTGGTAGATCTACTCTTGTACTACCCATATCATCAATATTAATCAAGTAGGAGTAGGGTTTTACCTCCATCAAGAGGGCCCGAACCTGGGTAAAAACATCGTGTCCCTTGTCTCCTGTTACCATCCGCCTAGACGCACAGTTCGGGACCCCCTACCCGAGATCCGCCGGTTTTTACACCGACATTGGTGCTTTCATTGAGAGTTCCTCTATGTCATCACTTTTAGGCCCGATGGCTTCTCCGATCATCAGCAGCGATGCGGTCCAGGGTGAGACTTTTCTCCCCGGACAGATCTTCGTATTCGGCGGCTTTGCACTGCGGGCCAATTCGCTTGGTCATCTGGAGCAGATTGAAAGCTACGCCCCTGGCCATCAGGTCAGATTCAAAAGTCTGAACTACACGGCTGACATCCGTGGGGCCTTGATCTTCGACGGATTCGAGCCACAGCCGAGCGCGCCACACTGTCACAAAGGGCATGATTTAGCTCTATGCCGAACAGTGTCCTGGAGGCTGCGCCCGCATCAGCTCCGACCCTTAGTTCAGAGCCGATTGCGCCGATCGAGGACGGGTGGTTGGACGCCGCCTCGGAGGCTGAAATCTCTACGGCGATCAAGCCGAACACCAGCTTTGTCCCTGGCGAAGCCCGTGACTCCAAGGTGCCGAACTCCTCTCCAGACTTCGAGCCCCCCGCGCCCCTACCGATCGAATCCGATTGGGCACCGATTATGGAGTTCACCGCCGCGGACATCTTTCAGCACTCGCCCTTCGGCGATATTCTGAATTCACTAAAGTCTCTCTCTTTATCAGGAGAGCCCTGTTCGGACTACGGTCAGCAAGGTTGGGATGCGGATGATGAAGAAATTCAAAGCCCACCCACCACCCACTTTGTAGCCACTGTCGATGATTTAACCGACATGCTCGACTACGACTCCGAAGACATCGACGGTATGGACGCCGATGCAGGAGACGATCAGGAACCAACGCCTATAGGGCACTTGAAAGCCACCTCGTCATATGACATATACATGGTGGACACCCCAAAAGAAGGCGATGGTGATGGAACAACGGAGGATGACCCCTCCAAGAAACAACCTAAAGCGCCGACGTCAGCGGCGCCGCTCTAAATCCTGCCAAAGCAAAAACGGTGATTCCAGCATGGGAGATAATAACACTCCGGACAGTGCCGAAGAAAACCCGCTCCAGCAAAACTCAGCACAGGAGGATGGAGAATCCAGCCCTCATGAGAGAGCGGCAGACAGAGAGGTTGAGGACGATAATTATATGCCTCCCTCCAAAGACGAGGCAAGCCTTGACGATGACGAATTTGTCGTGCCTGAGGATCCTGTCAAACAAGAGCGCTTCAAACGCAGGCTTATGGCCACGGCGAGTAGCCTCAAGAAAAAACAGCTGCAGCTTAGAGCTGATCAAGACTTGCTAGCCGACAAATGGATGAAAGTCCTTGCGGCCGAAGAGCATGAACTCGAACGCCCCTCCAAAAGCTACCCAAAGCACAGGTTGCTACCCCGATTAGAGGAGGAAGCACCCACATCACCAGCGCATGATGCGGCGGACCGGCCACCTCATGGCCGAGACAGAGAGGCCTCTCGGCCCTCCGCTCAAGCCGCACCCCAGCGCCGCTTTAAAAATACCAAGGCATGGGGAATTGTGCCAGACCTGCGAGATATATTGGAGGATAAGGCAAAGCAAACAAGGTCGATCTACGGATCGCGTGGGCGCGCCACGACACGAGATGGTAATTGTCACGCCGAATACAGTAAATCCGGCCGGGCCGAACACAGTAGACAAAGCTCGTCTGAGCTACGTCGTGATATAGCTCAATACAGAGGTGCCGCACACCCACTATGCTTCATAGATGAAGTAATGGATCATCAAATCCCCGAGGGTTTCAAACCCGTGAACATCAAATCATACGATGGCACAACAGATCCCGCGGTATGGATCGAGGACTATCTCCTTCATATCCACATGGCCCGCGGTGATGACCTACACGCAATCAAATACCTCCCACTCAAGCTTAAAGGACCATCTTGGCATTGGCTTAACAGCTTGCCAGCAGAATCAATTGGTTGTTGGGAGGACCTGGAAGCTGCATTCCTCGACAATTTCCAGGGCACTTATGTGCGACCACCAGACACCGATGACCTAAGGCACATAATTCAGCAGCCAGAGGAATCGGCCAGGCAATTCTGGACACGGTTCCTAACCAAGAAAAATCAAATCGTCGACTGTCCAGACGCAGAGGCCCTAGCGGCCTTCAAGCATAATATCCGCGACGAGTGGCTTGCCCGACACCTTGGACAGGAAAAGCCAAAATCTATGGCAGCCCTCACGACACTCATGACCCGCTTTTGCGCGGGAGAAGACAGCTGGCTGGCTCGTAGCAATAACATAACCAAGAGCCCTGGTAATTCAGATACCAAGGACAACAGTGCCAGGTCGCGTCGCAACAAGCACAAGCGCCGCATTAACGGCGACAATGCTGAGGATACGACAGTTAATGCCGGATTCAGAGGCTCTAAACCCGGTCAGCGGAAAAAGCCATTCAAGATAAATAGTCCGGGCCCGTCCAGTTTGGACCGAATACTCGACCGCTCGTGCCAGATACATCGCACCCCCGAAAAGCCAGCCAATCACACCAACATGGATTGTTGGGTGTTCAAGCAGGCCGGCAAATTAAATACCAAAAACAGAGACCAGGGGCTACATAGCGACGACGAGGAGGAGCCCCGGCCACTGAACAGTAGTGGACAGCAGGGATTCCCCCCACAAGTGCGGACGGTGAACATGATATACGCAACCCACATCCCCAAGAGGGAGCGGAAGCGTGCGTTAAGGGACGTATACGTGATGGAGCCAGCAGCCCCGAAGTTCAACCCATGGTCCTCCTGCCTGATCACTTTTGATCGAAGGGACCACCCCACTAGCATCCGTCATGGCGGATTCGCCGCATTGGTTCTAGACCCAATTGTTGACGGATGTCACCTCACTAGAGTCCTTATGGACGGCGGCAGCAGCCTGAACCTGCTTTATCAGGATACAGTGCGGAAAATGGGCATCGATCCCTCGAGGATTAAACCCACTAAAACGACCTTTAAAAAGGCATCATACCAGGTGTAGAGGCCAACTGTACAGGCTCAGTCACACTTGAAGTGGTCTTCGGATCTCCAGATAATTTCCGAAGCGAGGAGTTAATCTTCGACATAGTCCCGTTCCGCAGTGGCTATCATGCACTGCTCGGGCGAACCGCATTTGCCAAGTTCAATGCTGTACCGCATTACGCATACCTTTGTTGGGGAACGTAGTAATTTCAAAAATTTCCTACGCACACGCAAGATCATGGTGATGCATAGCAACGAGAGGGGAGAGTGTTGTCTACATACCCTTGTAGACTGAAGCGGAAGCGTTGACTCAACGTAGAGGAAGTAGTCGTACGTTCTCCTCACGATCCGACCGATCATAGCACTGTTACTCTATCAGCGTCCGTCTTCCTCTTGAAGATCCATTTATTTTCTATGGCTTTGCCGATCATCGGGCAAATCCATCAAAGTCCATACTTTGTTCTCATACATGGATCATATCTCAGATTTCATGGCCTCAAACCATTTCGCGGAATCTGGGCTCATCATCGCTTCCTCATAGTTCGCAAGTTCGTCATGGTCTAGTAACATGACTTCCAGAACAAGATTACCGTACCACTCTGGTGCGGATATCACTCTGGTTTACCTACGAGATTCGGTAGTTACTTGATCTGAAGTTACATGATCATCATCATTAGCTTCCTCACTAATTGGTGTAGTAGTCACAAGAACAGATTTCTGTGATGAACTACTTCCCAATAAGGGAGAAGGTACAATTACCTTATCAAGTTTTCTACTTTCCTCCCACTCACTTCTTTCGAGAGAAACTCCTTCTCTAGAAAGGATCCATTCTTAGCAACAAAAGTCTTGCATTCTGATCTGTGATAGAAGGTGTACCCAACAGTCTCCTTTGGGTATCCTATGAAGACACATTTCTCCGATTTGGGTTTGAGCTTATCAGGATGAAAATTTTCACATAAGCATCGCAACCCCAAACTTTAAGAAACGACAACTTTGGTTTCTTGCCAAACCATAGTTCATATTGTGTCATCTCAACGGACTTTAGACGGTGCCCCTTTTAACGTGAATGCAGCTGTCTCTAATGCATGATCCCAAAATGATATTGGTAAATCGGTAAGAAACATCATAGATTGTACTATATCCAATAAAGTACGGTTATGACGTTCGGACACACCATTATGCTGTGGTGTTCCAGGTGGCATGAATTTGTGAAACTATTCCACATTGTTTTAATTGAAGACCAAACTCGTAACTCAAATATTTGTCTCCGCGATCAGATCGTAGAAACCTTATTTTCTTGTCACGATGATTTTCCACTTCACTCTAAAATTCTTTGAACTTTTCAAACGTTTCAGACTTATGTTTCATCAAGTAGATATACCCATATCTGCTCAAATCATCTGTGAAGGTTAGAAAATAATGATACTTGTCGCGAGCCTTAATATTCATCGGACCATATACATCAGTATGTATGATTTCCAACAAATCTGTTGCTTGCTTCATTGTTTCGGAGAACGGCGTTTTAGACATCTTGCCCAAGAGGCATGTTTCGCAAGCATCAAGTGATTCATAATCAAGTGATTCCAAAAGTCCATCAGCATGGAGTTTCTTCATGCGCTTTACACCAATATGACCTAAACGGCAGTGCCACAAATAAGTTGCACTATCATTATTAACTTTGCATCTTTTTGGCTTCAATATTATGAATATGTGTATCACTATGATCGAGATCCAACAAACCAATTTAGTTGGTGTGTATGACCATAGAAGGTTTTATTCATGTAAACAGAACAACAATTATTCTCTAACTTAAATGAATAACTGTACTGCAATTAACATGATCAAATCATATTCATGCTCAACGCAAACACCAAATAACGCTTATTTAATTTCAACACTAATCCCGAAAGTATAGGGAGTGTGTGATGATGATCATATCAATCTTGGAACCACTTCCAACACACATCGTCACCTTGCCCTTTAACTAGTCTTTGTTCATTCTGCAACTCCCGTTTCGAGTTACTAATTTTAGCAACTGAACTAGTACCAAATACTGAGGGGTTGCTATGAACACTAGTAAAGTACACATCAATAACATGTATATCAAATATACTTATGTTCATTTTGCCATCCTTCTTATCCGCCAATCACTTGGGGTAGTTCCGCTTCCAGTGACCAGTCCCTTTGCAGTAGAAGCACTTAGTCTCAGGCTTAGGACCAGACTTGGGCTTTTTCACTTGAGCAGCAAATTGCTTGCTGTTCTTCTTGAAGTTCCCCTTCTTTCCTTTTTGCCCTTTTCTTGAAACTAGTGATCTTGTCAACCATCAACACTTGATGTTTTTCTTTGATTCCTACCTTCGCCGATTTTAGCATCGCGAAGAGCTTGGGAATATTTTCCGTTATCCCTTGCATATTATAGTTCATCACGAAGTTCTACTAACTTGGTGATGGTGACTAGAGAATTCTGTCAATCACTATTTTATCTGGAAGATTAACTCCCACTTGATTCAAGCGATTGTAGTACTCAGACTATCTGAGCACATGCTCACTAGTTGAGCGATTCTCCTCCATCTTTTAGCTATAGAACTTGTTGGAGACTTCATATCTCTCAACTCGGCTATTTGCTTGAAATATTAACTTCAACTCCTGGAACATCTCGTATGGTCCATGACGTTGAAAACGTCTTTGAAGTCCCGATTCTTAAGCCGTTTAAGCATGGTGCACTAAACTATTAAGTAGTCATCATATTGAGCTAGCACAACGTTCATAACGTCTGCATCTGCTCCTGCAATAGGTCCGTCACCTAGCGGTGCATCAAGGACATAATTCTTCTGTGCAGCAATGAGGATAAACCTTAAATCACGGATCCAATCCGCATCATTGCTACTAACATTTTTCAACACAATTTTCTCTAGGAACATATCAAAATTAACACAGGGATGCAACAATGCGAGCTATTGTTCTACAACATAGATATGCTAATACTACCAGGACTAAGTTCATGATAAATTAAAGTTTAGTTAATCATATTACTTAAGAACTCCCACTTAGATAGACATCCCTCTAATCTTCTAAGTGATCACGTGATCCAAATCAACTAAACCATAACCGATCATCACGTGATATGGAGTAGTTTTGAATGGTGAACATCGTTATGTTGATCATATCTACTATATGATTCACGCTCGACCTTTCGGTCTCTGTGTTCCGAGGTCATATCTTATATGCATAGCTCGTCAAGTATAACCTGAGTATTCCGCGTGTGCAACTGTTTTGCACCCGTTGTATTTGAACGTAGAGCCTATCACACCCGATCATCACGTGGTGTCTCAGCACGAAGAACTTTTTCAACGGTGCATACTCAGGGAGAACACTTCTTGATAATTTAGTGAGAGATCATCTTATAATGCTACCGTCAATCAAAGCAAGATAAGATGCATAAAAAAGATAAACATCACATGCAATCAATATAAGTGATATGATATGGTCATCATCATCTTGTGCTTGTGATCTCCATCTCCGGAGCACCGTCATGATCACCATCGTCACCGGCGCGACACCTTGATCTCCATCGTAGCATCGTTGTCGTCTCGCCAATCTTATGCTTCCACGACTATCACTACCGCTTAGTAATAAAGTAAAGCATTACATCGCGATTGCATTGCATACAATAAAGCGACAACCATATGGCTCCTGCCAGTTGCCGATAACTCGGTTACAAAACATGATCATCTCATACAATAAAATTTAGCATCATGTCTTGACCATATCACATCACAACATGCCCTGCAAAAACAAGTTAGACGTCCTCTACTTTGTTGTTGCAAGTTTTACGTGGCTGCTACGGGCTTAAGCAAGAACTCATCTTACCTACGCATCAAAACCACAACGATAGTTTGTCAAATAGACTCCGTTTTAACCTTCTCAAGGACCGGGCGTAGCCACACTCGGTTCAACTAAAGTTGGAGAGACAGTCTTCCGCAAGCCATCTATGTGCAAAGCACGTCAGGGAACCGGTCTCGCGTAAGCGTACGCGTAAGGTTGGTCCGGATCGTCTCGTCCAACAATACCGCTGAACCAAAGTATGACATGCTGGTAGGCAGTATGACTTGTATCGTCCATCACTTACTTGTGTTCTACTCGTGCAAATAACATCAAACCATAAAAACCTAGGCTCGGATGCCATTGTTGGGGAACGTAGTAATTTTAAAAAATTTCCTACGCACACGCAAGATCATGGTGATGCATAGCAACGAGAGGGGAGAGTGTTGTCTACATACCCTTGTAGACTGAAGCGGAAGCGTTGACTCAACGTAGAGGAAGTAGTCGTATGTTGTCCTCACGATCCGACCGATCACAGCACCGTTACTCCGGCACCTCCGAGTTCTTGGCACACGTTCAGCTCAATGACGATCCCCGGGCTCCGATCCAGCAAAGCGTCGGGGAAGAGTTCCGTCAGCACGACGGCGTGGTGACGATCTTGATGTGTTACCGGCGCAGAGCTTCGCCTAAGCACCGCAACGATATGACCGAGGTGGAATTTGGTGGAAGGGGGCACCGCACACGGCTAAGGAACGATCCGTAGATCAACTTGTGTGTCTATGGGGTGCCCCCTGCCCCTGTATATAAAGGATGGAGGAGGAGGAGGCCGGCCAAGGCAAAGGTGCGGCCAGGATATGGATTCCTACTAGGACTCCAAGTCCTAGTAGGAGTCCACCAAAAGGGGAGGAAGGGAGAAGGAATAGGAGGAGAAGGAGAGGTGGCCGACCCCCTTTTCCCTAGTCCAATTCGGACTAGAGGGGAGGGGGGGGGGGCGCAGCAGCCTTTTTCCTCTTCCCACTAAAGCCCATCAAGGCCCATTACTTCTCCCGTAATCCCGTAACTCCCCGGTACCTTCGAAAATACCCGAACCACTCAGAACCCTTCCGATGTCCGAATATAGTCGTCCAATATATCGATCTTTACGTCTCGACCATTTCGAGACTCCTCGTCATGTCCCTGATCTCATCCGGGACTCCGAACTCCTTCGGTACATCAAAACTCATAAACTCATAATATAACTGTCATCGAAACCTTAAGCGTGCGGACCCTATGGTTCGAGAACAATGTAGACATGACCGAGACACGTCTCCGGTCAATAACTAATAGCGGGACCTGGATGCCCATATTGGCTCCTACATATTCTACGAAGATCTTTATCGGTCAGACCGCATAACAACATACGTTGTTCCCTTTGTCATCGGTATGTTACTTACCCGAGATTCGATCGTCGGTATCCAATACCTAGTTCAATCTCGTTACTGGCAAGTCTCTTTACTCGTTCCATAATACATCATCTCGCAACTAACTCATTAGTTGCAATGCTTGCAAGGCTTGAGTGATGTGCATTACCGAGAGGGCCCAGAGATACCTCTCCGACGATCGGAGTGACAAATCCTAATCTCGAAATACGCCAACCCAACATCTACCTTTGGAGACACCTGTAGTACTCCTTTATAATCACCCAGTTACGTTGTGACGTTTGGTAGCACCCAAAGTGTTCCTCCGGCAAACGGGAGTTGCATAATCTCATAGTCATAGGAACATGTATAAGTCATGGATAAAAGCAATAGCAACATACTAAACGATCGGGTGCTATGCTAATGGAATGGGTCATGTCAATCAGATCATTCAACTAATGATGTGACCTCGTTAATCAAATAACAACTCTTTGTTCATGGTTAGGAAACATAACCATCTTTGATTAACGAGCTAGTCAGGTAGAGGCATACTAGTGACACTCTGTTTGTCTATGTATTCACACATGTATTATGTTTCCGGTTAATACAATTCTAGCATGAATAATAAACATTTATCATGATATGTAAGGAAATAAATAATCACTTTATTATTGCCTCTAGGGCATATTTCCTTCAGTCTCCCACTTGCACTAGAGTCAATAATCTAGTTCACATCGCCATGTGATTTACCAGCAATAGTTCACATCACCATGTGATTAACACCCATAGTTCACATCGATATGTGACCAACACCCAAAGGGTTTACTAGAGTCAGTAATCTAGTTCACATCGCTTATGTGATTAACACCCAAAGAGTACTAAGGTGTGAACATGTTTTGCTTGTGAGATAATTTTAGTCCACGGGTCTGTCACATTCAGATCCGTAAGTATTTTGCAAATTTCTATGTCAACAATACTCTGCATGGAGCTACTTTAGCTAATTGCTCCCACTTTCAATATGTATCTAGATTGAGACTTAGAGTCATCTAGATTAGTGTCAAAACTTGCATCGACGTAATCTTTTACGACGAACCTTTTGTCACCTCCATAATCGAGAAACATATCCTTATTCCACTAAGGATAATTTTGACCGCTGTCCAGTGATCTACTCCTAGATCACTATTGTACTCCCTTGCCAAACTCAGTGGTAGGGTATGCAATAGATCTGGTACACAGCATGGCATACTTTATAGAACCTATGGCTGAGGCATAGGGAATGACTTTCATTCTCTTTCTATCTTCTGCCGTGGTCGGGCTTTGAGTCTTACTCAATTTCACACCTTATGACACAGGCAAGAACTCTTTCTTTGACTGTTCCATTTTGAACTACTTCAAAAACTTGTCAAGGTATGTACTCATTGAAAAAACTTATCAAGCGTCTTGATCTACCTCTATAGACCTTGATGCTCAATATGTAAGCAGCTTCACTGAAGTCTTTCTTTTGAAAAACTCCTTTCAAACATTCCTTTATGCTTTACAGAATAATTCTACATTATTTCCGATCAACAATATGTCATTCACATATACTTATCAGAAATGTTGTAGTGCTCCCACTCACTTTCTTGTAAATACAGGCTTCACCGCAAGTCTGTAAAAACTATATGCTTTGATCAACTTATTAAAGCGTATATTCCAACTCCGAGATGCTTGCACCAGTCCATAGATGGATCGCTGGAGCTTGCATATTTTGTTAACACCTTTAGGATTGACAACACCTTCTGGTTGCATCATATGCAACTCTTCTTTAATAAATCCATTAAGGAATGCAATTTTGTTTTTCCATTTGCCAGATTTCACAAAATGCGGCAATTGCTAACATGATTCGAACAGACTTAAGCATAGATACGAGTGGGAAACTCTCATCGTAGTCAACACCTTGAACTTATCGAAAACCCTTTTGCGACAATTCTAGCTTTGTAGATAGTAACACTACTATCAGCGTCCGTCTTCCTCTTGAAGATCCATTTATTTTCTATGGCTTTGCCGATCATCGGGAAAATCCATCAAAGTCCATACTTTGTTCTCATACATGGATCATATCTCAGATTTCATGGCCTCAAACCATTTCGCGGAATCTGGGCTCATCATCGCTTCCTCATAGTTCGCAAGTTCGTCATGGTCTAGTAACATGACTTCCAGAACAAGATTACCGTACATAACTACGCTCTGGAAGTACCATGGGCACAGGGGGAGGGGCACCATCACGGCACACCCAAAACACGGCTTAAACCGCACTAGGGGCTGCCGATTTCTTACTTTTATCTTACTTTCAGGACTCCATTCTTCGGAAGGCCTAACCGGCAGTACAATTGCCACACAAACAATGCAAGAACCAGGGAAGCAAAAAGCCACGTCACACTACGGAACTCTCAGGTGGCCTCTATAACGAGCAGTATACCTGTTTTGCATATCATTCCGCAGCCCGCCCCTGGAAAGGACATGTTAAATAGTCCCACCTTTTGCTTATCGCACTATTTGTATCATTCTGCTTTGATCGCAGCTTTTTTCAAATAAACAATGCATAGCTTTTGTCTATTATTATATTACTCTTTTTTAAGAATATATGTTCATTAATGACATGTTGCACCCGTACACTTTGGTACGGCCAATACGCCAGGGGATTAAGTACCCCACAACACAGTGTGAGAAGTCCGAACACTTTCACAAGTGCGGCACCCCGAACTTATAACATTATATGCATCGGCTCCGAATCATGTCTTGGGTCAATAGTTGGGTTTGCCCGGCTCCTATGTTTTGGTACCTTACGTTCCGTTATATCGGCTAAGGTAGCGCTAGGAGAACTACTACGATTGTGCCCCAGTTGAGCTGGGCTAAGCACCTCAGTAGAGAAAGCTAAAACTGACCGTCATGATGAGGCGAGAGCTGGTCGCTGTTCGAGAGGTTTTCGAGTCCCTAAAGACTTATGCCGCTTAGAGCGAGGAGTCGGCTTTGTCCGGCCCAGGCGTGGATAGCGCCCCAAACTCGGTCTTCCGAACACTAGGGGCTTCACCGAAATTTAAAATTATAGAATTCTATGGCTAAGTGAGAGTGTTCAAGAATTATAGTCCGATTGCCTTGTTCGTTGTGTTGAGCGCCTCCCTCGAAGGACCCAAGAATGGGAAAAAGAGCGCTCAAGTTTATCCCGAACACCCCAGCACTCGTGGCATGGGGGCAGAAGCCGACGACTCGCCATCTCTCAAATTTGATAAACGGCCGCACAGAAGGTAATATTTTAAATTCATAAAGCATTGCTTAGCGCACATGAACAAGTTTTCAGCGCACAAGACAAAATAAACAAGTTTTACTCAAAAATTACATCTTTCGAGCATTCGCCCGCCATAAGGCGGGCGCCCTTCAAGACGCCCTCATAGTACATCTTGGGGTGGCGATGCTCCTTGCCCGGCGGCGGCCCGTCCTTCACAAGCTTCTCCGCATCCAGCTTGCCCCAGCGCACCTTAGCACGGGCAAGCGCCCTACGGGCACCTTCGATGCAGACGGAGCGCTTGATGACTTCGAGCCTTGGACAGGCCTCCACCAGCCGCTTCACCAGCCCGAAGTAGCTCCCAGGCAGAGCCTCTCCAGGCCACAGCCAAACTATGAGGCCCTTCATGGCCTGTTCGGCCACCTTATGGAGCTCGACCAGTTGCTTCAGCTGGTCGCTCAAGGGCACATGGAGTCCGGCCTCAGCATACTGAGACCAGAACACCTTCTCTATCGAGCTACCCTCCTCGGCTCGGTAGAATGCAGCAGCATCGGACACGCTGCGGGGCAAATCTGCAAATGCTCCTGGAGAGCTCCGGATTCGGGTAAGTAACAACTAATTCACTTTCACATGCTTGCTTTGCATAAAGAAAGCCTTACCCACCGCTATATTTTTCATCGCCTCAACCTCCCGGAGGGCCTTCTGGGCTTCGGTTGGCAGACTTGGCATTCTCAATGGCCGCCGCGAGCTCGGACTCTCGCGTCTTTGAGTCAAGCTCCAAACTCTCATGTTTTTTCATGAGAGCCTGGAGCTCTTGCCGCACCTCGCCAACCTGCGCCTCATACTTCTCCCGCTCGGTGCGCTCCGTGGCCGCCCTATTCTCGGCCTCGGACAGCGCTTGCTTAAGGGTCGCCACCTCCGTTGTGGCCCCTACAATAGCCACATTAATCATGTCACTTTTTGCAGTTGCACCTTTTATATATTTAAACAAGGTATTTCTTACCTCCCTTATCCTCGAGCTGCTTCTTGGCAAGCCCGAGCTCCTGCTCGGACTGCTCGAGGTTCTGCTTCAGCGCGTCCACCTCCGCCGTCAGTGCGGTGGACGCCAGCAGCGAAGCCTGCATATGCATATTGACTTACTTTTGTTAGACTCCTGTGAACGTTATTAGATCCTCTATTCGGCTTTTATTTCCGAACGCCAAACAGAGCATCAGGGGCTACTGTCTATGCGGTAATATTTTTACATATCCTTTACTTACCTCAAAGCCTGTTAGAAGGCTGGCACATGCTTCAGTCAGTCTACTCTTGGCGGACTGAACCTTCTGGATCACCGTACTCATCATAGTACGGTGCTCCTCGTCGATGGAGGCGCCGTTAAGCACCTCCAGCAGATTGTCCGGCGCCTCCGGTTGGACAGGGGCCACCGGCTCAGTAGGCTTGCTCCTCTTGGAAGGAGGTCGCCTGCCGGACTCCAGAACCTTTAAAGGTTCTGGAGCGGTGTCCGGCCTAGGGCCGGACTTGGAGCCCTTAAGGGTTCTATCCCCTTGGCGCCTGGAGTCCGGGAGGTCGCCCTACGGTGCCTCCAGGACCACCTCCTCCTGGCTTGGAGCCTCCTGGGACAACACTTCGGCATCATCCGTAGGGCGGGGAGAGGCAGCCGTCGAAAGCGAATTTACATCCGGTGAGTCCAGGGAACCGCTCGATGACACGTCGAGCCAGTCTTTGGGTGGACTGCATAATCATATTCGACATAAGGAAAAGCTGTGCAATGAAGGAATACCATGAATCACTCTGGTATCCGGATACTTAAGATTTCGCCCAGGGCTTGGCCCTATGCGGCCACTCGTCTTGGCCATCGTCGGCGTTGGTGGAGTAGTCCGGAGGAAGGGTTTTCCCCCTCTTGGACCCTTTGGCCTCCCCAGTTGGGGCGGCCTTCCTTTTCTTTCCTCCTCCCGCTGGAGGGGGATAGGCTTCTTCTTCCTCCTCCTCGTCTTCATGGGAGGAGTGCGTCTTGGAGTCGTCAGACGATGAATCCGACACCACCACACGACGGGCACTCTTTCGAGTCCCCGTGGCCTTCTTCTTGGCCTTCTTCTCCGGCACCACGTAGGGTGCCGGAACCAGCAGCCCTGTCAAACGGGCATCCGCTGGGTCTTCGGGCAAAGGAGCCGGACAGCTGATCTGTCCGGACATCTCCTGCCAATCCTGTCAAAGGTAAGGGAGTTTATATCCCGCATAGAGCAAACTATGAAAAACTAATACCCTGTAAAAGGTAAAAACAGCTTACCGCACTAGCGTGACGCTGCGTGCTGAATCCACGATCCTCGGTAGCGGATGCGGGAGCCTCGGCGCCCCTGAATAGCACCTTCCAGGCATCTTCGTACGTCATGTCGAAGAGCCTGCTCAGAGTTCGGTGCTGCACCGGGTCGAACTCTCACAGGTTTAAGGCTCGTTGTTGACACGGGAGGATCCGGTGGATGAGCATAACCTGGACTACGTTGACAAGTTTGAGCTTCTTGTCCACCAGGGTTTGGACACATGTTTGGAGTCCGGTCAACTCTCCTTTTTTACTCCACGACAGGCCTGTCTCTTTCCAGGAGGTGAGCCTTGTAGGGGGTCCGTATCAGAACTTGGGGGCTGCGACCCATTCAGGGTCACGCGGCTCGGTGATGTAGAACCACCCCGACTGCCACCCCTTCAGGGTCTCCATCAAGGAGCCCTCGAGCCATAGGACGTTGGGCATCTTGCCCACCATGGCGCCTCCGCACTCCGCCTGGTTGCCGCGCACCACCTTTGGCTTGACATTGAAAGTCTTGAGCCATAGGCCGAAATGGGGGCGGATGCAGAGGAAAGCCTCGCACACGACGATAAACGCCGAGATGTTGAGGACGAAGTTCGGGGCCAGATCGTGGAAATCTAGGACATAGTAGAACATGAGCCCCCGGACAAATGGGTGGAGAGGGAAGCCCAGCCCGCGGAGGAAATGGGGGAGGAACACCACCCTCTCATGGGGCCTAGGGGTGGGGACGAGCTGCCCCTCTTCGGGAAGCTGGTGCGCGATATCGTTAGACAAGTATCCGGCCTTCCTCAGTTTTTTGATGTGTCCCTCCGTAACAGAGGAGACCATCCACTTGCCTCCCGCTCCGGACATGGCTGGAGAAGATTGAGGTGGGGAGTGTGGACTTGGGCGCTGGAGCTCAAGTGCGCGGAAATGGATAGGCAAAGGAGGAAGAAGGCGTAGGTGAAAAACGTGGATCCTTATCCCCTTATATGGGCGGACGAAAACTACACGTCCCACCCGCCTGGTAAGACTCGCTTATCTCCCAAGCGTCGTAATCAATGGCCGGTTGGGTTACCCATGTCCGTATTGATGAGAATCCCGGAATAAGGGGACACGATCTCTGCTCCGACAAGACATGCTAAGGGAACCGCCTCGCTAAACGCGCTGAGGTGGGACAATAAAACGATTCGAATAAAGGCTTGGCCGTGGTGTGATGACACGCTACGGAATACGTCAGCAGATTAGATTTGTGTAAATATCAATATGTGGAAACTTATTTTGCAGAGCCGGACACTATCCTTGTGTTCAAAATCTTCTATGAAGTACGTGGAGGAGGAACCCGCCTTGCAATGTCGAAGACAATCTGCGCGCCGGACTTGTCGTCATTGAAGCCTGGTTCAGGGGCTACTGAGGGAGTCCTGGATTAGGGGGTGTTCGGATAGCCGGACTATACCTTCGGCCGGACTCCTAGACTATGAAGATACAAGATTGAAGACTTCGTCCCGTGTCCGGAAGGGACTTTCCTTGGCGTGGAAGGCAAGCTTGGCGATACGGATATGTAGATCTCCTACCATTGTAACCGACTCTACGTAACCCTAGCCCTCTCCCGTGTCTATATAAACCGGAGGGTTTTAGTCCGTAGGACACGACAACAAGAACAACAATCATACCATAGGCTAGCTTCTAGGGTTTAGCCTCCTTGATCTCGTGGTAGATCTACTCTTGTACTACCCATATCATCAATATTAATCAAGCAAGAGTAGGGTTTTACCTCCATCGAGAGGGCCCGAACCTGGGTAAAAACATCGTGTCCCTTGTCTCCTGTTACCATCCGCCTAGACGCATAGTTCGGGACCCCCTACCGAGATCCCCCGGTTTTGACACCGACAATATGTTTCTCGGTTATGGAGGTGACAAAAAGTTCGTCGTAAAGGGTTACGTCGATGCAAGCTTTGACACTAATCCAGATGGCTTTGAGTCTCAATTTGGATACATATTGAAAGTGCGAGCAATTAGCTAGAGTAGCTCCGTGCAGAGCATTGTAGACATAGAAATTTGCAAAATACATACGGATCTGAATGTGGCAGACCCATTGACTAAACTTCTCTCACAAGCAAAACATGATCACACCTTAGTACTCTTTGGGTGTTAATAACATGGCGACGTGAGCTAGATTATTGACTCTAGTAAACCCATTGGGTGTTGGTCACATGGCGATGTGAACTATGGGTGTTAATCACATGGTGATGTGAACTATTGGTGTTAAATCACATGGCGATGTGAACTAGATTATTGACTCTAGAGGCAATAAAAAAGTTTTTATTTATATTTCCTTATATCATGATAAATGTTTATTATTCATGCTAGAATTGTATTAACCGGAAACTTAGTACATGTGTGAATACATAGACAAAACAAAGTGTCCCTAGTATGCCTCTACTTGACTAGCTCGTTAATATATCAATCTTCCAATATATCAATCTTCATGTCTCGACCAGTTCGAGACTCCTTGTTATGTCCTTCATCACATCCGAGACTTCGAACAGCCTTCGGTATGTCAAAACACATAAACTCATAATACCGAACGTCATCGAACGTTAAGTGTGCTAACCCTACGGGTTCGAGAACTATGTAGACATGACCGAATCCTATCTCTGGTCAATAACCAATAGCGGAACCTAGATGCTCATATTGGTTCCTACATATTCTACAAATATCTTTATCGGTCAAACCGCATAACAACATACGTTGTTCCTTTGTCATCGGTATGTTACTTGCCCGAGATTCGATCATCGATATCATCATACCTAGTTCAATCTCGTTACCGGCAAGTCTCTTTACTTGTTTCGTAATGCATCATCCCGTGACTAACTCATTAGTCACATTGCTTGCAAGGCTTATAGTGATGTGCATTACTGAGAGAGCCCAGAGATACCTCTCCGATAATCGGAGTGACAAATCCTAATCTCGATATATGCCAACTCAACAAACACCATCGGAGACACCTGTAGAGCATCTTTATAATCACCTAGTTACGTTGTGACGTTTGATAGCACACTAAGTGTTCCTCCGGTATTCGGGAGTTGCATAATCTCATAGTCATAGGAAAATGTATAAGTTATGAAGAAAGCAATAGCAATAAACTAAACGATCATAGTGCTAAGCTAACGGTTGGGTCAAGTCAATCACATCATTCACTAATGATGTGATCCCGTTCATCAAATGACAACTCATGTCTATGGTTAGGAAACTTAACCAACCATCCTTGATTAACGAGCTAGTCAAGTAGAGGCATACTAGTGACACTCTGTTTGTCTATGTATTCACACATGTACTAAGTTTCTGGTTAATACAATTCTAGAATGAATAATAAGCATTTATCATGATGCAAGGAAATATAAATAACAACTTTATTATTGCCTCTAGGGCATATTTCCTTCAGTCTCCAGTCAATAATCTAGGTTACATTGTAATGATTCTAACACCCATGGAGTCTTGGAGTTGATCATGTTTTGCTTGTGAGAGAGGCTTAGTCAACGGGTGTGCAACATTCAGATCCGTATGTATTTTGCAAATATCTATGTCTCCCTCATTGACTTGATCGCGGATGGAATTGAAGCGTCTCTTGATGTGCTTGGTTCTCTTGTGAAAGCTGGATTCCTTTTCCAAGACAATTGCACCAGTATTGTCACAAAAGATTTTCATTGGACCCGATGCACTAGGTATGACACCTAGATCAGATGTGAACTCCTTCATCCAGACTCCTTCATTTGCTGCTTCCGAAGCAGCTATGTACTCCGCTTCACACGTAGATCCCGCCACGACGCTCTGTTTGGAACTGCACCAACTGACAGCTTCACCATTCAATAAAAATACGTATCCGGTTTGTGACTTAGAGTCATCCGGATCAGTGTCAAAGCTTGCATCGACGTAACTGTTTACGACGAGCTCTTTGTCACTTCCATAAACGAGAAACATATCCTTAGTACTTTTCAGGTATTTCAGGATGTTCTTGGCCGCTGTCCAGTGTTCCACTCTTGGATTACTTTGGTACCTGATACGTCTCCAACGTATCTATAATTTTTTATTGCTCCATGCTATATTATCTACTTTTTTGGACATTATTGGGCTTTATTATCCACTTTTATATTATTTTTGGGACTAACCTATTAACCGGAGGCCCAGCCCAGAATTGCTGTTTTTGCCTATTTCAAAGTTCCGCAGCATCAAACGGAGTCCAAACGGAATGAAACCTTTGGGAACGTGATTTTTAGGAAGATTATGATCCAGGAGACTTGGACCCTACGTCAAGAAACAAGAGAGGAGGCCACGAGGTAGGGGGCGCGCCCACCCCCCAGGGCGCGCCCTCCACCCTCATGGGCCCCCTGTTGCTCCACCGACGTACTCGTTCCTCCTATATATACCTACGTACCCACAAACGATCAGATAAAGAGCCAAAAACCTAATTCCACCGCCGCAACCTTCTGTACCCACAAGATCCCATCTTGGGGCCTGTTCCGGAGCTCCGCCGGAGGGGGCATCCATCATGGAGGGCTTCTACATCATCACCATAGCCTCTCCAATGAAGTGTGAGTAGTTTACTTCAGACCTTCGGGTCCATAGTTAGTAGCTAGATGGCTTCTTCTCTCTTTTTGGATCTCAATACAATGTTCTCCCCCTCTCTTGTGGAAATCTATTCGATGTAATCTTAGTTTTGTGGTGTGTTTGTTGAGATTGATGAATTGTGGGTTTATGATCAAGATTATCTATGAACAATATTTGAATCTTCTCTGAATTCTTTTATGTATGATTGGTTATCTTTGCAAGTCTCTTCGAATTATCAGTTTGGTTTGGCCTACTAGATTGATCTTTCTTGCAATGGGAGAAGTGCTTAGCTTTGGGTTCAATCTTGCGGTGTCCTTTCCCAGTGACAGTAGGGGCAACAAGGCACATATTGTATTGTTGCCATCGAGGATAACAAGATGGGGTTTTTATCATATTGCATGAATTTATCCCTCTACATCATGTCATCTTGCTTAAGGCGTTACTCTGTTTTCATGAACTTAATACTCTAGATGCATGCTGGATAGCGGTCGATGAGTGGAGTAATAGTAGTAGATGCAGACAGGAGTCGGTCTACTTGTCTCGGACGTGATGCCTATATACATGATCATACCTAGATATTCTCATAACTATGCTCAATTTTATCAATTTCTCAACAGTAATTCATTCACCCACCATAGAATACTTATGCTCTTGAGAGAAGCCACTAGTGAAACCTATGGCCCCCGGGTCTATCTTCATCATATTAATCTTCCAACACTTAGTTATTTCCTTTGCTTTTTCCTTTGCTTTTATTTTACTTTGCATCTTTATCACAAAAATACCAAAAATATTATCCTATCATATCTATCAGATCTCACTCTCGTAAGTGACCGTGAAGGGATTGACAACCCTTTATCGCGTTGGTTGCGAGGAGTTATTTGTTTTGTGCAGGTACGAGGGACTCGCGCGTGGCCTCCTACTGGATTGATACCTTGGTTCTCAAAAACTAAGGGAAATACTTATGCTACTTTGCTGCATCATCCTTTCCTCTTCAAGGAAATCCAACACAGTGCTCAAGAGGTAGCAAGAAGATTTCTGGCGCCGTTGCCGGGAAGTCTACGCAAAAGTCAACATACCAAGTACCCATCACAATCCCTTATCTCCCGCATTACATTATTTTCCATTTGCCTCTCGTTTTCCTCTCCCCCACTTCACCCTTGCTGTTTTATTCGCCCTCTCTTTTCCGTCTGCCTTCTTTTTCGCTTGCCTTTTGTTTGCTCGTGTGTTGGATTGCTTGCTTGTCACGATGGCTCAAGATAATACCAAATTGTGTGACTTTACCAATACCAACAATAATGATTTCCTTAGCACTCTGATTGCTCCTCTTACCAATACTGAATCTTGTGAAATCAATGATGCTTTGTTGAATCTTGTCATGAAAGATCAATTCGCCGGCCTTCCTAGTGAAGATGCCTCTACTCATCTAAATAGATTCATTGATTTGTGTGATATGCTAAAGAAGAAAGATGTCGATAATGATATTGTTAAATTGAAGCTATTTCCTTTTTTGCTTAGAGATCGTGCTAAAGCTTGGTTTTCGTCTTTGCCTAAAAATAGTATTAATTCTTGGAATAAGTGCAAAGATGCTTTTATCTCTAAGTATTTTCCTCCCGCTAAGATCATCTCTCTTAGAAACGATATTATGAATTTTAAGCAACTTGATCATGAGCATGTTGCACAAGCTTGGGAGAGGATGAAATTAATGATACGTAATTGCCCTACTCATGGCTTAAATTTGTGGATGATTATACAAAATTTTTATGCCGGGTTGAATTTTGCTTCTAGAAAATCTTTTAGATTTGGCCGCAGGAGGCACTTTTATGGAAATCACTTTAGGAGAATCTACTAAACTCCTAGATAATATTATGGTTAATTATTCTCAATGGCACACTGAAAGATCTACTAATGAAAAAGTGCATGCGATAGAAGAAATTAATGTTTTGAGTGAAAAGATGGATGAACTTATGAAATTATTTGCTACTAAGAGTGTTTCTTCTGATCCTAATGATATGCCCTTGTCTACTTTAATTGAGAATAATAATGAATCTATGGATGTGAATTTTGTTGGTAGGAATAATTTTGGTAACAACGCGTATAGAGGAAACTTTAATCCTAGGCCTTATCCTAGTAATCCCTCTAATAATTATGGAAATTCCTAAAACAACTCTTATGGAAATTTTAATAAGATATCTTTTGAGCTTGAGACTAGTGTTAAGGAATTTATGAATTTGCAAAAGAATTTCAATGCTTTGCTTGAAGAGAAATTGCTTAAAGTTGATGATTTGGCTAGGAACGTTGATAGAATTTCTCTTGAAGTTGATTCTTTAAAGATTAGATCTATTCCTCCTAAGCATGATCTCAACGAGTGCAAAGAAAGAACCGCTAGGATGCATGCTATGAAAGATGCCTTTATAAGAGCGTGTTCTTCTAGTTCCTATGAAAATAAAGATGAAGATCTAAAAGTTATTGATGTGTCCCCTATTAAATCTTTATTTTGTAATATGAATCTTGATAATGATGGGACTGAATAAGATCCACCTTTACCTAGAAGGCGTTCCAAAATTTCGTAGTTTTTAGATCTTGATGATAAATTTGATAAAAGTGGGATTGAAGAAATCAAAACCCTAGATACTAATAAACCCACTATTTTGGATTTCAAGGAATTTAATTATGAAAATTGCTCTTTGATTGATTGTATTTCCTTGTTGCAATCCGTGCTAAATTCTCCTCATGCTTATAGTCAAAATAAAGCGTTTACTAAACATATCGTTGATGCTTTGATGCAATCTTATGAAGAAAAACTTGAGTTGGAAGTTTCTATCCCTAGAAAACTTTATGATGAGTGGGAACCTACTATTAAAATTAAAATTAAAGATCATGAGTTCTACGCTTTGTGTGATTTGGGTGCTAGTGTTTCCACTATTCCCAAAACTTTATGTGAATTGCTAGATTACTGTGATTTTGATGATTGCTCTCTAAATTTGCACCTTGCGGATTCCACTATTAAGAAACCTATGGGAAGAATTAATGATGTTCTTATTGTTGCAAATAGGAATTATGTGCCCGTAGATTTTGTCGTTCTTGATATAGATTGCAATGCTTCATGCCCTAGTATTCTTGGTAGACTTTTCCTTAGAACGGTTGGTGCAATTATTGATATGAAGGAAGGGAATATTAGATTCCAATTTCCATTAAAGAAAGGCATGGAACACTTCCCTAGGAATAAAATAAAATTACCATATGAATCCATTATGAGAGCCACTTATGGATTGCCTACCAAGGATGACAATACATAGATCTATCCTTGCTTTTATGCCTAGCTAGGGGAGTTAAACGATAGCGCTTGTTGGGAGGCAACCCAATTTTATTTTTAGTTTTTTTGCTTTTTGCTTCTGTTTAGGAATAAATCTTTGTTCTAGCCTCTGGTTATATGTGTTTTTATGTTTCAATTAGTGTTTGTGCCAAGTTAAACCTATAGGATCTTCTTGGATCATAGTCATTTGATCTTGCTGTAATTTCCAGAAACTATCTGTTCACGAAAACAATTGTTAAAAATCACTAGAACGTGATAAAATACTGATTCAGATTGCTGCTGATCAATAAAACAATTGTCTAGGTCTTCTTATTTTGGTAGATTTTTTGGAGTTCTAGAAGTTTGCGTTAGTTATAGATTACTACAGACTGTTCTGTTTTTGACAGATTCTGTTTTTCGTGTGTTGTTTGCTTATTTTGATGAATCTATGGCTAGTAAAATAGTTTATAAACCATAGAGAAGTTGGAATACAGTAGGTTTAACACCAATATAAATAAAGAATGAGTTCATTACAGTACCTTGAAGTGGTCTTTTGTTTTCTTTCGCTAACGGAGCTCACGAGATTTCTGTTGAGTTTTATGTTGTGAAGTTTTCAAGTTTTGGGTGAAAGATTTTGATGGATTACGGAACGAGGAGTGGCAAGAGCCTAAGCTTGGGGATGCCCATGGCACCCCCAAGATAATATAAGGACACCAAAAAGCCAAAGCTTGGGGATGCCCCGGAAGGCAACCCCTCTTTCGTCTACTTCCATCGGTAACTTTACTTGGAGCTATATTTTTATTCACCACATGATATGTGTTTTGCTTGGAGCGTCTTGTATGATTTGAGTCTTTATTTGTTAGTTTGATACAATCATCCTTGCTGTACACACCTTTTGAGAGAGCCATATATGATTTGGAAATTATTAGAATACTCTATGTGCTTCACTTATACCTTTTGAGTTATATAGTTTTGCTCTAGTGCTTCACTTATATCTTTTTGAGCATGGTGGTGGATTTGTTTTATATAAACTATTGATCTCTCATGATTCACTTAGATTATTTTGAGAGTCTTAAATAGCATGGTAATTTTCTTAAATAATCCTAATATGCTTGGTATTCAAGATTTGTAAAAACTTTCTTATGAATGTGTTGAATACTAAGAAAAGTTTGATGCATGATAATTGTTTTGAGATATAAAGATGGTGATATTAGAGTTATGCTAGTTGAGTAGTTGTGAATTTTAGAACGTGTTAAAGTTTGTGATTCCCGTAGCATGCACGTATGGTGAACCGTTATGTGATGAAGTCGGAGCATGATTAATTTATTGATTGTCTTCCTTATGAGTGGCGGTCGGGGACGAGCGATGGTCTTTTCCTACCAATCTATCCCCCTAGGAGCATGCGCGCAATACTTTGCTTTGATAACTTATAGATTTTTGCAATAAGTATATGAGTTCTTTATGACTAATGTTGAGTCCATGGATTATACACACTTTCTTCCTTCCACCATTGCTAGCCTCTCTAATACCGTGCACTTTTCGCCGGTATCATACACCCACCATATACCTTCCTCAAAAACAGCCACCATACCTACCTATCATGGCATTTCCATAGCCATTCCGAGATATATTGCCATGCAGGTTTCCATCGTTCTGTTTACTATGACACGCTCCATCATTGTCATATTGCTTTGCATGATCATGTAGTTGACATCGTATTTGTGGCAAAGCCACCATTCATAATTCTTTCATACATGTCACTCTTGATTCATTGCATATCCCGGTACACCGCCAGAGGAATTCATATAGAGTCATATTTTGTTCTAAGTATCGAGTTGTAATTGTTGAGTTGTAATAAAAGTGTGATGATCGTCATCATTAGAGCATTGTCCCAAGTGAGGAAAGGATGATGGAGACTATGATTCCCCCACAAGTCGGGATGAGACTCTGGACTAAAAAAAAGAGGCCATAAAAAAGGAGAAAAGGCCCAAATAAAAAAATAAGAGAAAAAGAGAGAAGGGACAATGTTACTATCCTTTTACCACACTTGTGCTTCAAAGTAGCACCGTGATCTTCATGATAGAGAGTCTCTTATTTTGTCACTTTCATATACTAGTGGGAATTTTTCATCATAGAACTTGGCTTGTATATTCCAATGATGGGCTTCCTCAAAATGCCCTAGGTCTTCGTGAGCAAGCGAGTTGGATGCACACCCACTTAGTTTCTTTTGTTGAGCTTTCATATACTTATAGCTCTAGTGCATCCGTTGCATGGCAATCCCTACTCACTCACATTGATATCTATTGATGGGAATCTCCATAGCCCGTTGATACGCCTAGTTGATGTGAGACTATCTTCTCCCTTTTTGTCTTCTCCACAACCACCATTCTATTCCACATATAGTGCTATATCCATGTCTCACGCTCATGTATTGCGTGAAGATTGAAAAAGTTTGAGAATCTCATAAGTATGAAACAATTGCTTGGCTTGTCATCGGGGTTGTGCATGATTTAAATACTTTGTGTGGTGAAGTTAGAGCATAGCCAGACTATATGATTTTGTAGGATAACTTTCTTTGGCCATGTTATTTTGAGAAGACATGATTGCTTTGTTAGTATGCTTGAAGTATTATTATTTTTATGTCAATATTAAACTTTTGTCTTGAATCTTTCGGATCTGAATATTCATACCACAGTTAAGAAGAATTACATTGAAATTATGCTAAGTAGCATTCCGCATCAAAAATTCTGTTTTTATCATTTACCTACTTGAGGATGAGCAAGAATTAAGCTTGGGGATGCCTGGTACGTCTCCAACATATCTATAATTTTTGATTGCTCCATGCTATATTATCTACTGTTTTGGACATTATTGGGCTTTACTATCCACTTTTATATTACTTCTGGGACTAACCTATTAACCGGAGGCCCAGCCCAGAATTGCTATTTTCTTTGCCTATTTCAGAGTTTCGTAGAAAAGGAATATCAAACGGAGTCCAAACGGAATGAAACCTTCGGGAACGTGATTTTTAGGAAGATTATGATCCAGGAGACTTGGACCCTACGTCAAGAAACAAGAGAGGAGGCCACGAGGTAGGGGGGCGCGCCCTCCACCCTCGTGGGCCCCCTGTTGCTCCACCGACATACTCCTTCCTCCTATATATACCTAGTACTCCCAAACGATCAGATACAGAGCCAAAAACCTAATTCCACCGCCGCAACCTTCTGTACCCACGAGATCGCATCTTGGGGCCTGTTCCGGAGCTCCGCCGGAGGGGGCATCCATCACGGAGGGCTTCTACATCATCACCATAGCCTCTCCAATGAAGTGTGAGTAGTTTACTTCAGACCTTCGGGTCCATAGTTAGTAGCTAGATGGCTTCTTCTCTCTTTTTGGATCTCAATACAATGTTCTCCCTCTCTCTTGTCGAGATCTATTCGATGTAATCTTCTTTTTGCGGTGTGTTTGTTGAGACCGATGAATTGTGGGTTTATGATCAAGATTATCTATGAACAATATTTGAATCTTCTCTTAATTCTTTTATGTATGATTGGTTATCTTTGCAAGTCTCTTCGAATTATCAGTTTGGTTTGGCCTACTAGATTGATCTTTCTTGCAATGGGAGAAGTGCTTAGCTTTGGGTTCAATCTTGCGGTGTCCTTTCCCAGTGACAGTAGGGGCAACAAGACACGTATTGTATTGTTGCCATCGAGGATAACAAGATGGGGTTTTTATCATATTGCATGAATTTATCCCTCTACATCATGTCATCTTGCTTAAGGCGTTACTCTATTTTCATGAACTTAATACTCTAGATGCATGCTGGATAGCGGTCGATGAGTGGAGTAATAGTAGTAGATGCAGACATGAGTCGGTCTACTTGTCTTGGACATGATGCCTATATACACGATCATACCTAGATATTCTCATAACTATGCTCAATTCTGTCAATTGCTCAACAGTAATTCGTTCACCCACCGTAGAATACTTATGCTCTTGTGAGAAGCCACTAGTGAAACCTATGGCCCCCGGGTCTATCTTCATCATATTAATCTTCCAACAATTAATTATTTCCTTTGCTTTTTCCTTTGCTTTTATTTTACTTTGCATCTTTATCACAAAGATACCAAAAATATTATCCTATCATATCTATCAAATCTCGCTCTCGTAAGTGGCCGTGAAGGGATTGACTACCCCTTACCATGTTGGTTGCGAGGAGTTAATTGTTTTGTGCAGGTACGAGGGACTCGTGCGTAGCCTCCTACTGGATTGATACTTGGTTCTCAAAAACTGAGGGAAATCCTTACGCTACTTTGCTGCATCATCCTTTCCTCTTCAAGGAAATCCAACGCAGTGCTCAAGAGGTTTGGCAAGAAACCAAAGTTGTCATTTCTTAAAGTTTGGGGCTGCGATGCTTATGTGAAAAAGCTTCAACCTGATAAGCTCGAACCCAAATCGGAGAAATGTGTCTTCATAGGATACCCAAAGGAGACTGTTGGGTACACCTTCTATCACAGATGCGAGGGCAAGATATTCGTTGCTAAGAATGGATCCTTTCTAGAGAAGGAGTTTCTCTCGAAAGAAGTGAGTGCGAGGAAAGTAGAACTTGATGAGGTAACTGTACCTGCTCCCTTATTGGAAAGTAGTTCATCACAAAAATCTGTTCCTGTGACTACTACACCAATTAGTGAGGAAGCTAATGATGATGATCATGAAGCTTCAGATCAAGTTACTACCGAACCTCGTAGGTCAACCAGAGTGAGATCTGCACCAGAGTGGTACGGTAATCCTGTTCTGGAGGTCATGTTACTTGACCATGACGAACCTACGAACTATGAAGAAGCGATGGTGAGCCCAGATTCCGCAAAATGGCTTGAGGCCATGAAATCTGAGATGGGATCCATGTATGAGAACAAAGTGTGGAATTTGGTTGACTTGCTCGATGATCGGCAAGCCATAGAAAATAAATGGATCTTCAAGAGGAAGACGGACGCTGATAGTAGTGTTACTATCTACAAAGCTAGAGTTGTCGCAAAAGGTTTTCGACAAGTTCAAGGTGTTGACTACGATGAGAATTTCTCACTCGTATCTATGCTTAAGTCTGTCTGAATCATGTTAGCAATTACCGCATTTTATGAAATTTGGCAAATGGATAAACAAAACTGCATTCCTTAATGGATTTATTAAAGAAGAGTTGTATATGATGCAACCAGAATGTTTTGTCAATCCTAAAGGTGCTAACAAAATATGCAAGCTCCAGTGATCCATCTATGGACTGGTGCAAGCATCTCGGAGTTGGAATATACGCCTTGATAAGTTGATCAAAGCATATAGTTTTATACAGACTTGCTGTGAAGCCTGTATTTACAAGAAAGTGAGTGGGAGCACAATAACATTTTTGATAAGTATATGTGAATGACATATTGTTGATTGGAAATAATGTAGAACTATTCTACAAAGAAAAAAGGAGTGTTTGAAAGGAGTTTTTCAAAGAAAGACCTCGGTAAAACTGCTTACATATTGAGCATCAAGATCTATAGAGATAGATCAAGACACTTGATAAGTTTTTTCAATGAGTACATACCTTGACAAGATTTTGAAGTAGTTCAAAATGGAACAGTCAAAGAAAGAGTTCTTGCCTGTGTTACAAGGTGTGAAATTGAGTAAGACTCAAAGCCCGACCACGACAAAAGATAGAGAGAGAATGAAAGTCATTCCCTATGCCTCAACCATAGGTTCTATAAAGTATGCCATGCTGTGTACCAGATCTATTGTATACCCTACACTGATTTTGGCAAGGGAGTACAGTAGTGACACTACAAAAAAAGACACATCCGTGACATTTTGGGCAGAACGAAATTTTTTTCTGTCATACATATGACACTTCTATGACGATAATTGTGACAAAACTCGGTATCATCATAGGTGTGGTGGGCTCCTACTTCTATGACAAAAAATCATGACAGAAAATGGGCTTTAAGTCCTGGGCGGGCCGGAGACGCAGCTCCATGACATTCTTTGGGCCGTCCATGACGGAAAAAACGATGGTAGAAGCGAGGGGGAGGAAAATTTCGGGGAGTTCCCGGTTACGGTGGGGGGTCGGGGGCCGAGCGATGTGCGTTTCTCTCGTACACGTACGCGCATGTGTGCGAGGCGTTGGCTCTAACTGAAATCGAGCGAGGTGTTGGGCTCTAACTGAACCCGAGCGATTGCACTACAGGCTACACGTTACTGAACCCGAGCGATCGATCGATGGCTGTTAACTGAACCCGATCGAGCGATTCCTTCGCTACTGCTGCTAACTGAAGCCGATCGATTGGATGAATAGTGAGCGTCGCGGGGGGGTTGGATGAACAGTGAGCGGTGGCGTTGCCTCTGGATGAACAGGACCCCGTGGTGTGGTGGAGGGCTGGATGAACAGTAGACGGTGGAGGGGTGCCCGTGGAGGGGTGGTTGAACAGGACCCCGTGGTGTGGAGGGCTGGATGAACAGTAGACGGTGGAGGGGTGCCCGTGGAGGGGTGGTTGAACAGTAGCCGGTGGAGTAGCGTGCGGTGGAGGCTGGATGAACAGGAGCCCGTGGAGGCTGGAGGAGGTCGACGGTAGCCCGTGAAGGCTGGAGGAGGTCGACGGTGGAGATGAACAGTATCCTGTGGAGTCCCGTTTTGCGGTACGCCACACCCCTCCCGATGAACAGGACCCCCGTTTCGACCGTAGGAGGTCCGTTTCGTCCGTTTTGCGGTACGCACACCCCTCCCAATCAACAGGACCCCCGTTTCGACCGTAGGAGGTCCGTTTCGTCCGTTTTGCGGTACGCCACACCCCTCCCGATCAACATGACCGCCGTTTCGACCGTAGGAGGTCCGTTTCCTCCGTTTTGCGGTACGCCAGACCCCTTCCGATCAAGAGCACCCCATTCCGAACGTAGGAGGTCCGTTTCCTCTGTTGTGCGGTACGCCAGGCCTCGTTTCCATCGCCTGTTCCGTCCAAGCCCTCCCGATGAACATGACCATGCATTCCGTTCCGACCAAGCCGGTTGGCTCCCATGCGTTCCGTTGCCTCCCGATGAACACGACGCATTCCGTTGCCTCCCCATGAACACGACGCATTCCGTTACCTCCCCATGAACACGACGACGATGCTGTTTCTCTGTTCCGACCCAGCCATGTAGACAAGCCCTGGCTGTACGTATGCGCGAGTAGGCGTTCGAGACCCCGCCCGTATGTACACATACGTGGCCGTATTTTCTTTCTTGCACTCTGGCCGCTGTACGTACGTGTACATGCTACGTGCACGCCTCTACTACGACACGTATGTGCCTCTACTATGACACGTGCACGCCTCTACATCCACCAGTATATATGTACGTACATGTTCGCGACCAGAATGACAACGCTACGTACGCTTCGACCAGGTGGGTCCTGACTTTCAGGCACTTCCTTGCCTGCGAAGATGTAGCTGGTGGGTCCCAACAGTCAGGGGGCGAATCATTTTTTTGCCCGAACACACTTCCTTGCGTGCGAAGATGTAGCTGGTGGGTCCCAGCAGTCAGGGGGAAATGTTTTTTTCACGAAATACAGTGGCCCGTCCGGTGGGTCCCAGCTGTCAGGTGGAGGAATAATTATTTTCCACGTAATAAGGAGGCACTTCCTTGCTGCGGCCGTGGACCTAGCTGTCAGCCTCTCCACGTATAGTCCATGTCCGATGGAAGTCGTTCCTTGACCATGTTGACCACGCCGCGCCGAGAGCACCAGGGCGGTGGACGACGGCGAGGCCTAGGAAGGGGACGACGGGGAGCCGGGGAAGACACAACAGTGGAAGCCCGCGCAAAGAGGAGTACGAGGGTTCACTGGTTCGGCTGCGGTGTGAGGCTGCCGTCGCTGCAGGGCCTGGCCAGCGGTGGGAATAGTAGGGGCGGTGAGGCCTTCGCGGCAGCACAGCCGACCACGGGATGCAGGATCATGCGGCACGACCGGCGCTGCTTTGGGCGGCTGGAGCAAGAAGACCAGAGGTTGAAGAAGCACTACGGCCATTGGATGGACATCGTAAGGTCACTAGAGCTAGAATCGTTCATATTGACTAAAGTTGACAAAGGCCCCCGTCCTAGTCAACTTAGTAGGCCCACAAGTCAGCCTCCCACCATGGTGGGTCCCAGCTAGCAGGGGAGTATTCAGTTTTGTGTGCGTAATAAGGAGGCACTTCTGATGGGTCCGAGCTGACAGCGGGGGGAGCATTTTTTTCGCGAAATACGCTGGCTCGTCCGATGGGTCCCAGCAGTCAGGGGGAAACGTTTTTTTTCGTTAAATAAGGTGGCCCGTCCGGTGGGTCCCTGCTGTTAGGTGGAGGAATAATTATTTTACGCGTAATAAGGAGGCACTTCCTTGCGGCTGCCTGGACCCAGCTGTCAGCCTCTCCACGTACAGTACTCTTCCGGTGGAAGTCGGTCGTTGACCATGTTGACCACGCCGCGCCGAGAGCACCAGGGCGGTGGTCTGGACGACGGCGAGGCCTAGGAAGGGGATGACACGGAGCCGGGGAAGACGCAACAGTGGAAGCCCGCGCGGAGAGGAGTATGGGGGTTCACTGGTTCGGCTGCGGTGTGAGGCTGCCGTCGCCACATAATAACAGGGGGTGTGGGTGAGTAGAGGGATGGTCTGGCCAGCGGTGGGAGTAGTACGGGGCGGTGAGGCCTCCGGGGCATCATAGCCGGCCACGGGAGGTAGGAGCACGCGACACGACTGGCGCTGCTTTGTGCGGCTGGAGCAAGAAGACCAGAGGTTGAAGAAGCACTACGGCCGTTGGATGGACATCGTACGATCACTGCAGCTAGAATCGTTTATATTGACTAAGTTGAGAAAGCCCTTGGTACGCGTCAACTTAGTAGGCCCGCAACTCGGATTTGGCAGAGAACATATAGCCCATTTGCGATTTGTAAGAATGTACAACCCATTTTTTAATTCTAATGGAATTTACTACAACCCATTTACAGTTTGATAAAAGTACAACCCAACTTCTAGCTAGGACAATGATTAATAATTTCAAACAATCGCTCAAAACAGAATTAAAAAAATTCCCACATTTTGATGGGATCCAAAATATTTTTATCCAAAATTTCTAGTCAGGTTAAATATAATTTCAAAATAAAGTTGTATTACATTAAAATCCAATGAAATATTGCGCGCGCAACAAGTAAGGAAATTAAAATTTTCAAATTCCAAAAATAATATATATTTCAAACTAATTACGTGTTTGGTGCATAGTAACTGTCTAGTTATTATAATTACATCCCATTTATTATTTCTTAAAGTCCATTTTCTTGTTAAGCCTAATGCATACCTCCTAGGAAAGTTTGCAGCCCAGCGGGGCGGAGAATAACAAGTTGACCCGGATATTGTTTACAACTGTCGGCCCAGTTGCATTGCTGATGTTGAAAAAAGGCATGTGTAGTACAGTACAACCTAACATGGTTACTCAGCCCACATTCAGCGACGCCGGAAAGGCCCAAACAAGGCTTCTGTACAACTTTTTGAAGTCACTGAGCTCAGTTAATAACTTAAGAAAAAGTTAGATTACAGTGGAACCTAATTAAAAGCTGTCACGAGCAAATAAATAATTCAACGGGTCCCACTTGTGCGTGTGTGTGTGTGAGAGAGAGAGAGATAGAGAGAGAGAGACCCATCGGTCGATGCTCGTAAATACATCTTTCAGCCATATGCATTGCTGATGCTCAGTAAAAACTTATATAGTTGACACAATCATATAGAACATCATAGCACAATGAACTTGCATACAAAAATTTCACGCAGGAGGCACAATCAGGATGGAAGCAGTGGATCGCTACGGGAAGGGCTATGTTGAAACCAACAATGTCATACATAACGGTTCATCGTCTTTATCAATGGCGGGGAAATATCTTGAATGTTGTGCAAATAAAACAGACAGGCAACACAATAAGTTCTGCTAGCACATTAAGTTGACGTACAACCCTTTATAAAAAATGTTCAGGTACAAAATTAGAACAGGTCACAATCAAATGTACTGGCATATCAGTGCTTCACACCCATAGCTGATTTAACTGGTATCTGACAAGATTCAGTTGTTACCTCAAATTAGAGCACATCCAGGCAGCCAGCCCTGCCTCTTGTCCCAAAGAAGCAGTGGCCTCCACCGCGCGATGGAGTAGGCCCTGTGCCATCCATCGTTCCGAGCAACACGGGGAAAGTATGACGTTGACTCCTGTAATGGGCGTCGTCGACGGACCCTGGCACCAGCGGCGGCGACAGGACTTCGATTGATGGATTGACCACTTCTTCGACATGCACGAACACTCGATACAGGTACATCCCTAACGTGGTCCGCGGCGGCCTTTGTGGCGACGAATAGTACAACCCCGGTTCCTGCACCGGTATCTCAACACCAAGCACCTTCGGTATGGTGGACGGCTTCTTCATTCATGCCATAACCGTCAGAGCCCAGCTGTCTGGAGGAACAAACATACTTACGAGCTCACCTCCAAGGTCGTTGATAAGCTCGTTCATGGACACGCTGTTCCAAGCACGTCGAGGCTTGCCGTGGAAGGTAAGCTTTGTTAAAAACTCAAGCTCATAGGGCACCGAGCCCCATCCTGGGTGCCACCGATCAAAGCTCACCAGCGCGCCATCGCAGAACAAACCCCGGGAAGATTCGAACACACGACTACAGCCGAAAGTTGTCTGGAACCTGATGAAGAAATCAGCCGGTGGCGGACAGACTTCGACGAGCAAGTCACTTATTTGGATGCCGTGCGTAATGCCAAGAGCTTTGACAAGGTCATCCGGCGAGATGGGAGGCCGGTCGCCGTTGATGGTTACCATCAACACTTTGCCGGCAAACTGGTCGTCAAGCGCCGCCATACCACTGTTGAGCGACAGCACGCAGCGACTGAAGGCAGGACGGACCTCAGGATCTCCGGCTCGGAGATCCGCGTTGACCAGCGACATGATAGTGCGCTTGAGTACAGGGAGTATAGGAGGGGGATTTGGGGGAACTGGAGTAGGAATCGAGATTCTAGAGGTGGGGGAGGGGCGGGAGATTGGGGATGAAAAGGTAGCATGAATTTCGAGCACGCGCCAATATGCTCTCGGCGCGCAAGCGCACAAAAACACCGGTGGCGCCCACATGTCGGCCTAAGAGTCCTTATTCTTTCTTTTTTGGAGAGCCCGACCTTTTTTTCAGGATCTTTTGAGAGCCCGGCCTGAGAGTCATAATTGACATGTTTGGCATTGCGTTACTACTCGACCCATATTCAACGACACCTCACTGGTCCAAACAAGTGTACATCATCGAAAAGACACTGAGCTCAAATTATATAACTTGAAAAAAGGAGATATACTCTAAACACTGGAGAATGGTGATGCCCTCTTTTAGCCCACCAGTAGTTTAAGACAATAAACAGTTCGAAACAATGATATATACAACATTCAAACACTGACTAGTGACTACTACTGACATAAACAGCAAGACATGATAGTTCATAAGAAGTCTTGCTAGACCACCAAAACGCACCCATCTGCAACGCTCAGACTCTCGTGATCCAGACGAGAATGACATTCTAAACAGAAGCAACTATTACATAGTAAGAATGACATAGACGAGGATGACCAAATGACAAGGAATATGCATAACAAAAGAAAGAACTACCCATCTAGAACCAGCAACAAGGACAACAAAGTCATTCGAAGAGATGATCCAACACCATCATAATTTGCAGCCCCGCTTCAGCGACCAGTGATCCGAAGACACCAGTACTCCACCCTTTCGATCCAACAATCCAATTACCTATCAACCTGAAGGCTTGAACCACATCACTGCCTGTCGTAATTGAGACATCCAAGGATCAGTTAATCCGGATGCCTTTGTCATTCTCACCTTCTTTTGGCTGCAAGATGTATCGTTGACAATCAGGGAGGTTGCTCCCGAACTCCCAGGGCTCGCCGTGTAGACACAGTTTTCCATAGCAAACAGAGCCTCTCTGCCATCAAGTTCCTTGCCAACGGTGATCTCCTGGTTAATCGGATAATTGAGTCCGAGAAAAAGAGAGTGTGAACCAAGGCTGTTTACCCGCCTCCAACTAAAAAATCCTATAGGCCCCAACAAGCTGGTATCCTGCTCATAGACATAACATCCACTGTCCGGATACTCACGTATTACACGGTGCTTGTATACAGTGGGGTTTTTGCAGTATAACTTTTCTGGCTCATGTGTCTGAATGATCATCAGTCTTTTGCTGTTGTCTGATCGGGCGAGGAACCAGTTGTGCTTCCCTGTTTTTGGCAAAGGTGGTGTGATTACAAAGGGCAGTAACGGTAGGGACACTGCATCATATCAAAAAGGACAGGCATTGTTAATGTAAGATCAGCATTGTTCAGAGTATGAGTAGGATAATGCAATAAACAACATTGATATGTCCCTGTTGGAACTGGGAAGAAAATACAAGGAAATGTATACTGGGTTCGAAAATATAGAAGTGCCATGCATGGTTATACTCATGTTATCTCGCAATTGATTCTTCACAGGAAACTACCATGTCATGCATGTTATGTAATCATGTTCTGTCCTCACAAACAAATTCTTCAAGGTAACTAGCAGACCATGCATTGTTATATACTCGTGTTCTGTGGGGCAAATTTTTTGTGAGGATATTATTCTAGCCATTGATTGCTGAAGGGCGAATATAGGTATGTACACATGGTAAGCATTGCAGGATTTCACTACTTCCAAATATAGAGCTCTCCATATGCACATATACTTCCCTAATGTATGATTAGATGAAACCAACAGTGTGGTGCATGTTTCTACATCATGAAAATGAGGAAACTAACATGGCCAATGATACACACTCATATTTAGTAGTAGTATATAGATTACTATAAAATAAGGATAATATCCATATATTCCTAACCGTTTGATTATTCAGGGTACAAATTGGCTGTAATGACATGGTCACAATCGCTTGAATTAACTCATTCCAAATATAGCCGATTTACGACGTCTCTAATACATTGCCATAGTTCTACTCAAATTCTGCTCAAACAGGGATATGCCAATCATCACAAAAAGTTCAAACAGTGTCATGGCGTCATCATTAACATGAGATGGAAACAACTTACACGTGCCGTCCCAGCAATACGTGGTGCCATCTGCTTTGTCGATCGCGTATATGATGCCATTTTGTTCAATAGCGTCACAGAAGTGTGTATCAGCTTTGACGATGATCCACTGCAAGCCGAGTTGTCTCCAGCTAAAGAAGGCACCGGCGTAAAGATAGGCGAGTCCGCGGTCGAACAAGGCAATTAGCTTGAAGTCTGCGTAATTCACATGTCATGTGGGCACTTGGCAGATTACAATCTTCTACAAAACAAGGTCCGTCCAACTGATGTAGTAATCTAGATGACTTGGACCGCGATGGTAGTACTCTATATAATCCAACGGAGGAAGGATAATCTCATGGGAGGTCTGGAAGTTCACGAGCACCAACTTTTTACCGTCTTCTCTGAAGGCAGCTATCCAGTGGGAGTTCATGCCGACCCAGTACATACCTGCCAAGAAGTTTCGGGCGATGGTGATCGGATCGATGTCGAGGGAAATGATGTACGGCGACCCACTACATACCTACAAAGAAGTTTCGGCTAATGGGGATCGGATTGAAGTCGAGGGGTATCATGCACGCCTCCGTATCATGGTGAGCCAATCTCGCAAGACCAGATAGCAGCAAGCAGGGTGTCTTGAAAAGCTTAGGCCTTGCTTCGACGATGGCCGTGTGCATGTCCCTCGAGCATGCAGCCAGCCGCAGGGCGCTCAACATATCCATACACGAACAACAAATGTCGAGGATGTCACTTGGGAGATTGCTCCAATCGCGGGTCATATGGATGCTGCGCGGTTCGCGTTCGGCCATGGTGGAGTTTGGAAAGGGGCTTGATTTACCGGGGAGAAGGATGTCGGTGCTGGAGCAGCTAGCGAGGGAATAGTGGTACTGGGTGTAATGCCCGGATAATCTTGCTACAGTAATCCCACGATAATCGTGCCATGACACCTCAGTTACTGTTGCTATCCTCGCCAAGTTCAAATCCCGTTCAAAATTCAAAATTGAAATAAAGTCAAACAATAAAAGTTTTTCAAAATTTAAAACAAAAATGTTCGGGAGATGCCATATTTTACATAAGTCAATATGGTGTAAGAAACACAATTTTATAAAATGCCTAAATATTTTTAAAATAACTTAAAACAGAAAAGTGTAACAAACATAAAACAAAAAAAAGAGAGAAGACCCCCCTGGGCCAACCCCCAGGCCCAGCCGCCCGGCCCACCCCACTCTCCCTTATTCCACCAGAAACCGTAGCCGCCTCCCCCACTCGCACCACTTCCCCCTCCCTCGTCTGGATCTGGATCGGGGCTCCCGATCCCCTCGCCCCACTTCCCCGCGCGCCCGCCGCCGCCTGGAACCGCCTGACGCCGCCCGGAACCCCCTCGCCGGACCACCTCACCGGCCTGCTCCTCCACGTCGACGTCGTCCCCGCCCCCCTCCACAACAGCCCTCCCCGACCTCCACCGCGCCCATTTCCCAGACCCTGCGGCCCGCGGTGAGGCTCCGGCCTGATCTCCTCCTCTCCTCTGTTGCACGCCAGCCCGCGCTCGTCGCCGCGCCACGCGCGCCGGCAGCCTTCCCCCTGCCGTCGCGTTCCCTCGTCGCTGGCCATCGTGCCTCGGTCGCTCGCCCCGCGCACCAGGCCGCGCCTCCCCTGCATAGGTTGCTGCTGCTGCTGCGCCCGCCCCGCGGCCACGCCGGCGCGCCGCCCTGCGCGATGCCGTCGGCCCCGCCCTCTGCTACCACCTCCTCATCGTCGCCCGCGCCTCGGGCCTCCCCCTCTCGCGCCCCGCCTGGCCCGCGCTCATCCCTGCTTCCCCGCTCCGCTCCAGCCTCCCCGTTCACCCCCGCTGTCACCGCGCTCGCCTAGCCTGCTCGTCGTGCTTGCACCCGCCGGACCGCGCTCCGCTCCGCGCCCCTGGCCGCGTCCCTGCGCTGACTACTCGCGCACGCGCCGCGCCCTGGCCTCAGTGGCGCGTACCCGCGCCGGCCACGCCCGTGCCGCTCGCGCCTACGGCCGCTCCCGTCGGACGGCTCCCGCGACCGTCTCGTCCTGCTGCTGCTCTGGCCGCCGATGCTCGCCGCCCTGCCTTCCACCGCGGCCTCGCCCCACTTTGGTCGTGGCCACGCCGTGGCCACTGCCCCCTGCTGCTCCGGAGCCCCGGCGGGTCCGCCGCCCCGCGCGCCCCTGGGCGTGCGCCCACTCGGGCTGCGCCCGCACCCGCATCACCCGAACCACTATGTCCCTAGGGCCTATGACAGTGGGTCCCCATGCCCAGAACTTTTAATAAAAAAGGGGATTAAAAAATAATAATAATAATAATAAAATTAAAATTAAAAATTAATTAATTAATTAAATTGATTAATTAACTTAATTAAACCTAATTAGATTAGCCTAATTAACTAGTTCAACTAATTAACTATGGTTAATTAACTAACGGTGAATGACATGTGGGACCCACACGTCAGTTGACCCAGTCAACGCCCTGTTGACTGCTGGCGTTATTCTGGATAATGTTAATTTAATTAATAATTAATAAATTAGAAAATGATTTAAAACTTTAAAAATTAATATAAATTAAACCGTAGCTCAGATGAAAATACTTTCTACATGAAAGTTGCTCAGAAAGACGAGACGAACCCGGATACGCAGCCCGTTCGTCCGCCACACATTCCTAACATATCAAACTCGCAACTTTTCCCCCTCCGGCTCCTTTGCTCGAAAACACGAAACACCGGGAAAACTTTCCCAGATGTCCCCCCCTTCACCGGTATCATCCCATACCTCGTTAGGGCACCTCTAACACCGTTACTTGTCATGTCATGCATCACTATGCATCTGCTTGCTTAAATATTTATTGTTTCTCCCTCCTGTTCTCTCGCTAGACACCGAGACCGACGCTGCTGCTGCCCCGTTCGACTACGGAGTTGACGATCCCTCTCTCTTGCCAGAGCAACCAGGCAAGCCCCCCCTTGATCACCAGATATCGCCTATTCTTCTCTACTGCTTGCATTAGAGTAGTGTAGCATGTTACTGCTTTCAGTTAATCCTATACTACTGCATAGCCTGTCTTTGATACTGCTGTTGATACCTTTACCTGCAATCCTACTTGCTTAGTATAGGATGCTAGTGTTCCATCAGTGGCCCTACACTCTTGTCCGTCTGCCATGCTATACTACTGGGCCGTGATCACTTTGGGAAGTGATCGCGGACATATACTATATACTTTACACTGTTACATTACCTGTGATACTGTTCGGAGTTGGGGGCTGAAGGGGCAGGTGGTTCCACCCAGGTAGTGGTGGGCATGGGTTCCTGACGGCCCCTGACTGTTACTTTGTGGCGGAGCGACAGGGCAGGTTTGAGACCACCTAGGAGAGAGGTGGGCCTGGCCCTGTCGGCGTTCGCGGATACTTAACACCCTTAACGAGATCTGGGTATTTGATCTGAGTCTGGCCATTTTGTCTATACGCACTAACCATCTACGCGTGAGTAGTTATGGGTATCCCGGCGTCGTGGTATCAGCCGAAGCCTTCTTGACGTCAGCGACTGAGCGGCGCGCGCCAGATTGGACTGGAACGCCACTAGGCTAGGTCTGCTTCCGGCCGCCCACGCAACGTGCAGGTGTGCTCAAGGCGATGGGCCCAGACCCCTGCGCGCTTAGGTTTAGACCGGCGTGCTGACCTCTCTGTTGGGCCTAGGTAGGGCTGCGACGTGTTGATCTTCCGAGGCCGGGCATGACCCAGGAAAGTGTGTCCGGCCAAATGAGATCAAGCGTGTTGGGTTATGTGGTGCACCCCTGCAGGGAAGTTAAACTATTTGAATAGCCGTGATCTTCGGTAACAGGACGACTTGGAGTTGTACCTTGACCTTATGACAACTAGAACCGGATATTTAATAAAACACACGCTTCCAAGTGCCAGATACAACCCGGTGATCGCTCTCTAACAGGGCATCGAGGAGGGGATTGTCGGGTAGGATTATGCTATGCGATGCTACTTGGAGGACTTCAGTCTACTCTCTTCTACATGCTGCAAGACGGAGGCTGCCAGAAGCGTAGTCTTCGACAGGATTAGATATCCCCCTCTTATTCTGGCATTCTGCAGTTCAGTCCACTGATATGGCCCCTTACACATATATCCATGCATATGTAGTGTAGCTCCTTGCTTGCGAGTACTTTGGATGAGTACTCATGGTTGCTTTGTTTCCCCCTTTTCCCCATTCCTCTACCCGATTGCTGCAACCAGACGATGGAGCCTAGGATCCAGACGCCACCGTCGACGACGACTCCTTCTACACTGGAGGTGCCTACTACTACGTGTAGCCCGCTGACGATGACCAGGAGTAGTTAGGAGGATCCCAGGCAGGAGGCCTGCGCCTCGTTTGATCTGTATCCTAGTTTGTGCTAGCCTTCTTAAGGCAAACTTGTTTAACTTATGTCTGTACTCAGATATTGTTGCTTCCGCTGACTCGTCTGTGATCGAGCACTTGTATTCGAGCCCTCGAGGCCCCTGGCTTGTATTATGATGCTTGTATGACTTATTTTAATTGTAGAGTTGTGTTGTGATATCTTCCCGTGAGTCCCTGATCTTGATCGTACACATTTGCGTGCATGATTAGTGTACGATTGAATCGGGGGCGTCACAAGTTGGTATCAGAGCCGACTGCCTGTAGGAATCCCCCTTCCAACTCTTTGGCCAAAGTCGAGTCTGGACATCGCAAAACTTTTACTAACATGGCTGTGTGTCTTACGGGCACACGTCGCCATCGGGTGGTATTAGGATCTTTTACTCCTCGACCTTTACTCTGGGACTCTAAACTCTCTTCTACTCGGGTTAAACGAATTTACTAACTCTGACACTAGGATCCCGTGACGACATTCACCCCAAAGTTGGATAAAAGCCATAGTTATTCCTTAGTATAGTGTTTTGCACAATTTCCACACTGTCATTTGACTCCTTTGAAACATCTTTGTTTTCAGATGGAACCCACGGGGCAGGTCGTGCGCCACACGGCGGCCATTGGCGCCTCGGGATCACCGGCCGTGCTAGCTGAGATGATGACCTATCTGGGTTATCGCTGGCACCCCGAGTACACCGTCACCGAGGAGTACCAGGACTTTAACCAGGAGCAGTACCGTGCCACTGTCCACCTCTACTCTCGGGAGTATGACTCCACTACTGTGCTGCACACCGCTTATGGTGTTGGAGTGACCATCGATATGGCAGTTCACGATGCTGCCTATGCTGCTCTGACACGCCTTCGTTGGGAGTACCGAGAGTTGGACACCTCCCCCTTCAGGCACATTGCTATCGCATCTGATATTGGTGCGGAGGGTTACTACACTGCTGCCTACTCCACTGTCACCCGCGAGCCCTTCTACCATCAGAACCTGGTTCAGCATGCTGATGGGCTGGATCGAGCTAACCGAGCTCTTCGCCACGAGTTGTACACCACTCGTCAGCACCTCTAACGTGCTTTGACGACGTTGCACCCCTTTGTTGGATCTGGGGAGCTGTCGCGTTCTGCTATCTACCCAGCCAGGACCGTGATGCCCCAGGGTGTCGGTTGGCCAGAGGTGGGAGGCTACTCTCCCGCACTTGGTCCTCTTCTGCCGCCTGAGCATCGGGTTCAGCACTAGAGCACCAGCGGACCCCAGGCTGCCGACGTGGTGTGCCCGTTGCCACACTACCAGCTTTCAGGCTACACCTACCTCCGCAGTGTCGCGTGGGACTGATGTAGACTTGCTTGTTAGTGTTAGATGCATTCGCCGTGAGCCTGCGTGCCTCCTATGATGTCTTAGTCTATGTACTGAACTCTATGTACCGAATCCTATGCATGATCTCTTTTGTAAGATGTGCCGACTATTATGTGGTATCTATCGTGCTGCTTTCATTATGCATGTTTCATCTTGAATGATTCTTATCTTTGCAAATATTCTCAAATGCTGAACTACCCCTGTTATATATTAGCAGGATGGTTAGACCAGGTGGTCGTGGTCGGGGTGGCAACTTCCCACCACTGCCTGAGTACATGGCGTGTATGATCCAACAGCTTGAGATGAATCGCCAGTTCATGGAGAACATGATGGCTCAGTTTCCTCGCCCCAATATGAACCAGCAGCCAAACACAGTAACTCTGCAGGATTTCATTCGCCTCAACCCAAGTGTGTACCCCAACTCAACTAAGCCCCTGGATGCTGATGACTGGCTCCGTGACATCACCTATGAGATGGAGTCTGCTGATGTAGCCCCTGCCAGCTATGTCACGTTTGCTTGCTTCTTCCTGAAGGGACCCGCAGCTCAATGGTGGGACAGCCACAGGCGTACTCTGCCAGTTGGAACAATCATCTCCTGGCCAGACTTCCAAGCTGCTTTCCGTGCCCGCTTGATCCCTCAAGGAGTCATGGACCGAAAGAAGCGTGAGTTTCGCAACCTCACCCAAGGCAACATGACTGTTGAAGCTTATCAGCGAGAATTTCTGGACTTGTCCCGCTATGCTGAAGAGGACATTGCAACTGATGCCCGTAGACAGGAGAAGTTCCGTGACGGCCTTCAAGCTAACATCAAGCTCGCACTTCTAGTGCATGACTTTACTGATTTCGCCACCTTGGTGAAAAAAGCCATCAACGTCGAAACTGGTCTGCAGGAATACCAGAACTCTCACAGGCGCAGCCGTGACACGGGCTCATCTTCGGGCCCGTCCTTGCAGAAGCGCAAGATATGGATTCCCAACAGCATGTACCAGCCGAATGCACCTGCCCCCAGGCAGTCCTATGCTGCACCTCGTCTGCCTACTGCTCCTGCTAGGCAGCCCAAACTTCCAGCACCGCCACCCCAAGCTCCTGTTCCTACTCCCAAGAATGGGTTGTGCTTCAGGTGCGGACAACCAGGGCACCGTGCTAGGGAATGCAACCAGAAACAGAATCAACTGGCCCTTCCAGCAACTGGCCGTGGAAACAATCATGCCCGCAACAACAATGCCAAGTCCTATGGTCGTGTTCATGCCAACCATGTTGATCTGAACGAAGCTCAAGACCAGCCTGCTACTGTGATGGGTACACTCCTCGTAAATTCAGTACCTGCATCTGTTTTATTTGATACAGGTGCATCACATTCATTCATGTCAGAAGATTTTGCATGCTTGCACGACATTAAATGTGAGGACATGAATGCTTCACTATTAGTACACACCCCTGCGGGCCAATGTCGAACCTCCATGGTTTGCAACGACGTCCCTGTAGAAATCGAAGGACTGGAATTCCTTGTCTCTCCTATCGTACTGAAGTCCTGTAGCATTGATCTCATTCTGGGGATGAATTGGTTAAAAGCGCATACGGCTTCTATCGTTTGCGCCACCAAGACCGTCCATCTGCTACACCCTTCCGATGAAATAATAAGCTACAATGCTCGTCTGGTTCAGAATGCCGAGGCAAGGCTCTATGCATTGAATGCATTGAACGCTGCAGCCCTCGAGGGCATTGAAAACATTCCCGTCGTGCGTGACTTCCTCGACGTCTTTCCTGAAGAACTTCCAGGGATTCCCCCTGCTAGAGCTGTCGAATTCGTCATCGACTTGAAACCAGGCACCACTCCTATTGCCAAGCGACCCTACAAGATGCCGCCGCATGAACTCCTTGAGCTTAAGGAGGAAATCGACAAGTCTCTTCAAAATGGTTTCATTCGCCCAAGTTGCTCTCCTTGGGGAGCACCTTCTCTCTTTGTCAAGAAGAAGGATGGGACAAACCGACTGGTCCAAGACTACCGTCCTATTAACCAAGCTACCATTCAGAACAAGTATCCTCTTCCTCGGATCAATGATCTGTATGATCAACTGGCTGGATCATCAGTGTTCTCTAAACTCGAGTTGAGGTTGGGTTACCACCAGATCCGTGTTCGTGAAGAGGATATCCCAAAGACCGCCTTTGTGACTCGTTATGGTTCATACGAGTACACTGTCATGTCCTTCGGCTTAACAAATGCCCCATCCACCTTCTCTCGCCTGATGAACTATATATTCATGGATTACCTCGACAAGTTCGTCGTGGTTTATCTGGATGATATCCTGGTATTTTCCAAGAACGAAGAAGAACATGCTGGTCATCTTCGACTTGTGCTGGAAAAGCTACGAGAGCATCAGCTGTATGCCAAGTTCTCTAAATGTGAATTCTGGCTTCCTGAAGTAACCTATCTTGGAGATGTCATCTCTAAGGATGGTATTGTCGTTAACCCTGAACGAGTTCAGGCTATTCTTGATTGGACTCCTCCGAAGAATGTCAAACAAGTCAGAAGTTTTCTCGGTCTCGCCAGCTATTGCCGTCGATTCGTCGAGAACTTCTCCAAGATTGCCAGGCCTCTGACTAACCTGTTGCATAAGGGCGTCAAGTTCCAATGGACAGACAAATGTCAGGAAAGCTTCCAGGCACTCAAGGACAAGTTGACTTCTGCCCCAGTGCTAGCTCCACCTGATACAAAGAAGGACTTCGTCATTTACTACGACGCTTCCCGTCAAGGATTAGGCTGTGTCCTAATGCAAGAGCGCAGAGTGATTGCCTATGCCTCTTGTCAATTGCGCCCTGAAGAAGAGAACTACCCAGTCCACGACCTCGAGCTTGCTGCTGTCATTCATGCACTGAAGCAGTGGCGGCATTACCTTCTCGGTAATCGTTGCGAGATCTTCACTGACCATCAAAGTCTGAAGTATCTGTTTACTCAGCTAGACCTGAACCTCCGTCAGCAGAGATGGATGGAGACTGTAGCAGACTTTGACTTGGGTATTTCCTATACACCAGGCAAGGCTAATTTAATGGCAGATGCCTTGAGCTGCAAGTCTTACTGCAACCACCTCCAGGTTCATAAAGTTTAGCCCTCGCTTGTTGAAGAATTCAGAAAGCTGAACCTCCATATTGTTCCTCTGGGTGCACTCGCTCCCCCTCCTGAGGAGTTTCAGAAGATGAACCTCCATGTTATTTCCCAGGGTTCCCTCTATACCCTGGCTGTCGAACCCGATCTCGTGAGCTCCATCAAGACAATACAGGGATATGACTCTGAAGCCCACAAGATTAAGCGCGACCTCAAGGAAGGAAAGCCCTCATACTTCACTATTGCTGGTGATGGCGCCTTGTACTTCAAAGGCCGCCTAGTGGTGCCGTGTAAGGAGGAAAACCTGAATATGACTGGGAAAGTTATGAAAGAAGCTCATGATACGCCTCTATGTATCCATCCTGGTAGTACTAAGATGTACCAGGACATTCATCAAAGATTCTGGTGGTCTAATATGAAGCAAGACATTGCTCGCTATGTTGCCGAGTGTGACGTTTGCCGTCGTATCAAAGCAGAACATCAAAGGCCTGCTGGAACTCTGCAACCTATCTCTATTCCTGAATGGAAATGGGACCATGTTGAAATGGACTTCGTCACTGGTTTTCCCAAATCGCAGAAAGGTAATGATGCTATTCTTGTCGTCATTGACCGGCTTTCTAAAGTTGCACATTTTCTGGCGGCCAAGGAAACTATCACTGCTAGTCAGCTTGCAACTCTCTATATGTCCAGAATTGTTTCACTTCACAGTATTCCACTGGTTATCAGTTCGGACCATGGCAGCTTATTCACTTCAAGATTCTGGGCAAGTTTCCAAGAAGCTATGGGAACTCATCTATCATTCAGTACTGCTTTTCATCCGCAGTCACAAGGGCAAGTTGAACGTGTAAACCAAGTTCTTGAAGACATGCTTCGAGCTTGTGTTATTTCCTTCGGCAAGAAATGGGAGGAATCTCTCCCGTATGCTGAGTTCTCTTATAATAATAGCTATCAAGCTAGTCTGAAGATGGCCCCCTTCGAAGTGTTATATGGACGAAAGTGCCGAACCCCTCTGAACTGGTCAGAAGCTGGGGAACGTCCACTCTTTGGTCCGGATATTATCCAACATGCCGAAGAACAAGTCCGCATTATTCGCGAGAATCTCAAGACTATTCAGTCATGCCAAAAGAGTAATTATGACCGCCATCATAAAGACATGGTCTAACAACCTGGCGAAAAGGCCTATCTTCGAGTTACACCAATGAAGGGTGCACACCGCTTCGGGATCAAAGGAAAGCTAGCTCCCCGCTATATCGGTCCTTTCACTATTCTCGAGAGGCGTGGAAAAGTGGCATATCAACTGGAGCTTCCACCGAACCTTTCTCAGGTTCACGATGTGTTCCACGTGTCACAACTCCGACGCTGCTTCAAGGACCCAATCCGAGCGGTGGACCATGAAGTGCTCGAATTGCAATAGGACCTCTCCTATAAAGAGCATCCGGTCCGCATTCTCGACCAAGCTGAACGCCGCACACGTCCGAAGGCGATCAAGTTCCTCAAGGTCCAGTGGTCGAATCACTCTGAAGACGAAGCCACCTGGAACGCGAGGATCGTCTTCGTGATGAATACCCCGCACCGTTTCCTTCTACCTCCTAAATCTCGGGACGAGATTTCTTGTAGTGGAGGAGAATTGTAACGCCCGGATAATCTTGCTACAGTAATCCCACGATAATCGTGCCATGACACCTCGGTTACTGTTGCTATCCTCGCCAAGTTCAAATCCCGTTCAAAATTCAAAATTGAAATAAAGTCAAACAATAAAAGTTTTTCAAAATTTTAAACAAAAATGTTCGGGAGATGCCATATTTTACATAAGTCAATATGGTGTAAGAAACACAATTTTATAAAATGCCTAAATATTTTTAAAATAACTTAAAACAGAAAAGAGTAACAAACATAAAACAAAAAAAAAGAGAGAAGACCCCCTGGGCTGTGGCCCAACTGGGCCAACCCCCAGGCCCAGCCGGCCGGCCCACCCCACTCTCCCTTATTTCCCCAGAAACCCTAGCCGCCTCCCCCACTCGCACCACTTCCCCCTCCCTCATCTGGATCTGGATCGGGGCTCCTGATCCCCTCGCCCCTCTTCCCCGCGCACCCGCCGCCGCCTGGAACCGCCCGACGCCGCCCGGAACCCCCTCGCCGGACCACCTCACCGGCCTGCTCCTCCACGTCGACGTCGTCCTCGCCCCCCTCCATAACGGCCCCCCCGACCTCCACTGCGCCCATTTCCTAGACCCTGTGGCCCGCGATGAGGCTCCGGCCTGATCTCCTCCTCTCCTCTGTTGCACGCTGGCCCGCGCTCGTCGCCGCGCCACGCACGCCGGCAGCCTTCCCCCTGCCGCCGCGTTCCCTCGTCGCTGGCCATCGTGCCTCGGTCGCTCGCCCCACGCACCAGGCCGCGCCTCCCCTGCATAGGTTGCTGCTGCTGCTGCGCCTGCCCCGCGGCCACGCCGGCACGCCGTCCTGCGCGATGCCGTCGGCCCCGCCCTTTTCTACCGCCACCTCGCACCATAGCTGGCCACCGCATCCCCCTCATCGTCGCCCGCGCCTCGGGCCTCCCCCGCTCGCACCCCGCCTGGCCCGCGCTCACCCCTGCTTCCCCGCTGCGCTCCGGCCTCCCCGTTCACCCCCGCTGTCACCGCGCTCGCCTAGCCTGCTCGTCGTGCTCGCGCCGCTGGACCGCGCTCCGCTCCGCGCCCCTGGCCGCGTCCTTGCGCTGCCTGCTCGCGCACGCGCCGCGCCCTGGCCTCAGTGGCGTGCACCCGCGCCGGCCATGCCCGTGCCGCTCGCGCCTACGGCCGCTCCCGTCGGACGGCTCCCGCGGCCGTCTCGTCCTGCTGCTGCTCTAGCCGCCGACGCTCGCCGCCCTGCCTTCCACTGCGGCCTCGCCCCACTTTGGTCGTGGCCATGCCGTGGCCACCGCCCCCTGCTGCTCTGGCGCCCCGCCGGGTCCGCCGCCCCGCGCGCCCCTGGGCGTGCGCCCACTCGGGCTGCGCCCGCACCCGCATCACCCGAACCACTATGGCCCTAGGGCCTATGACAGTGGACCCCCATGCCCAGAACTTTTAATAAAAAAAAGGGGATTTAAAATAATAATAATAAAAAAATTAATTAATTAATTAATTAAATTGATTAATTAACTTAATTAAACCTAATTAGATTAGCCTAACTAACTAGTTCAACTAATTAACTATGGTTAATTAACTAACGGTGAATGACATGTGGGACCCACACGTCAGTTGACCCAGTCAACGCCCTGTTGACTGCTGGCGTCATGCTGACGTCATCATGACGTCAGCAAGCACTATTCTGGATAATGTTAATTTAATTAATAATTAATAAATTAGATAATGATTTAAAACTTTAAAAATTAATATAAATTAAACCATAGCTCAGATGAAAATACTTTCTACATGAAAGTTGCTCAGAAAGACGAGACGAACCCGGATACGCAGCCCGTTCGTCCGCCACACATTCCTAACATATCAAACTCGCAACTTTTCCCCCTCCGGCTCCTCTGCTCGAAAACACGAAACACCGGGAAAACATTCCCGGATGTTCCCCCCCTTCACCGGTATCATCCCATACAGCGTTAGGGCACCTCTAACGCCGTTACTTGTCATGTCATGCATCACTATGCATCTGCTTGCTTAAATATTTATTGTTTCTCCCCCCTCTTCTCTCACTAGGCACCGAGACCGACGCTGCTACTGCCCCGTTCGACTACAGAGTTGACGATCCCTCTCTCTTGCCAGAGCAACTAGGCAAGCCCCCCCTTGATCACTAGATATCGCCTATTCTTCTCTACTGCTTGCATTAGAGTAGTGTAGCATGTTACTGCTTTCAGTTAATCCTATACTACTGCATAGCCTGTCTTTGATACTACTGTTGATACCTTTACCTGCAATCCTACTTGCTTAGTATAGGATGCTAGTGTTCCATCAGTGGCCCTACACTCTTGTCCGTCTGCCATGCTATACTACTGGGCCGTGATCACTTCGGGAAGTGATCGCGGACATATACTATATACTTTACACTGTTACATTACCTGTGATACTGTTCGGAGTTGGGGGCTGAAGGGGCAGGTGGTTCCACCCAGGTAGTGGTGGGCCTGGGTTCCCGACGGCCCCTGACTGTTACTTTGTGGCGGAGCGACAGGGCAGGTTTGAGACCACCTAGGAGAGAGGTGGGCCTGGCCCTGTCGGCGTTCGCGGATACTTAACACGCTTAACGAGATCTAGGTATTTGATCTGAGTCTGGCCATTTGGTCTATACGCACTAACCATCTACGCGGGAGTAGTTATGGGTATCCCTGCGTCGTGGTATCAGCCGAAGCCTTCTTGACGTCAGCGACTGAGCGGCGCGCGCCGGATTGGACTGGAACGCCACTAGGCTAGGTCTGCTTCCGGCCGCCCACGCAACATGAAGGTGTGCTCAGGGCGATGGGCCCAGACCCCTGCGCGCTTAGGTTTAGACCGGCGTGCTGACCTCTCTGTTGGGCCTAGGTAGGGCTGCGACGTGTTGATCTTCCGAGGCCGGGCATGACCCAGGAAAGTGTGTCCGGCCAAATGGGATCAAGCGTGTTGGGTTATGTGGTGCACCCCTGCAGGGAAGTTAAACTATTTGAATAGCCGTGATCTTCGGTAACAGGACGACTTGGAGTTGTACCTTGACCTTATGACAACTAGAACCGGATACTTAATAAAACACACCCTTCCAAGTGCCAGATACAACCCGGTGATCGCTCTCTAACAGGGCATCGAGGAGGGGATTGCCGGGTAGGATTATGCTATGCGATGCTACTTGGAGGACTTCAGTCTACTCTCTCTACATGCTGCAAGACGGAGACTGCCAGAAGCGTAGTCTTCGACAGGATTAGATATCCCCCTCTTATTCTGGCATTCTGCAGTTCAGTCCACTGATATGGCCCCTTACACATATATCCATGCATATGTAGTGTAGCTCCTTGCTTGCGAGTACTTTGGATGAGTACTCACAGTTGCTTTGTTTCCCCCTTTTCCCCATTCCTCTACCCGATTGCTGCAACCAGACGATGGAGCCCAGGATCCAGACGCCACCGTCGACGACGACTCCTTCTACACTTGAGGTGCCTACTACTACGTGCAGCCCGCTGACGACGACCAGGAGTAGTTAGGAGGATCCCAGGCAGGAGGCCTGCGCCTCGTTCGATCTGTATCCCAGTTGTGCTAGCCTTCTTAAGGCAAACTTGTTTAACTTATGTCTGTACTCAGATACTGTTGCTTCCGCTGACTCGTCTATGATCAAGCACTTGTATTCGAGCCCTCGAGGCCCCTGGCTTGTATTATGATGCTTGTATGACTTATTTTAATTGCAGAGTTGTGTTGTGATATCTTCCCGTGAGTCCCTGATCTTGATCGTACACATTTGCGTGCATGATTAGTGTACGATTGAATCGGGGGCGTCACACTGGGGGAGGTGAGTGAGGCGACGGTACACGGGGGCACAGTGAGATGGAAACGGAGACGGATAAGGAGATGGAGATGTAGTGGTGCTATGGGAGCAGAGAGGGAGACGAGGCGAGGTGCCAATGTGCTGTATAGCGGCGGTGATAGACTGCATAGTGCACAGCGTGAGGCTGACTTTGGTAACCCGAACACGCCGCTTGGACTAGTGTCAGGTGCAGGGTGTTGTTACTTCACTGTGAGGACCAGATGAATAGTATTTTGACCATCAAGTGTACCACAGTTGTACTACTACTACTACTACTACTACTACTACTACTACTACTACTACTACTACTACTACTACTACTACTACTATTACTACTACTACTACTACTACTACTACTACTACTACTACTACTACTACGGAACATGAGTACTCCAGTATTGTACAGCGGAAATAGGTTTCCCGTGCTAGCATGCCTGTTCACTTCATCCTTCAGGTATCATCCATATTGCGAGCAGAACCAAATTCTCGTGCATGCCCAATCAACGCCCTGCCGCGATGCATGCAGTGGTCGTTCTGGTGCATCAAGGATGACATGCAGATCGTTCCATACTTAAGAAGAGGAAAAATGGAAAGGTAGAACGCGGCAGCAGAGGAAGAGAACACTGACTAACGAGGCCGGGAGGGGATCGAGCAGGAAGTTAATGCTCCATGCCTAAAGGTTTTGGGAAAACCTGATTTTCATAAGGTGACTTATACTCACCTAAACGGAGGGAGTATTCCTTAACCAGAGAATGTTGTGTCTCCCACTCACGCGCTGAAAAAAAAAACTACGACACATTTGTTTATCTGTTTGCATAGGTCCCACCTATCAGGAAGGATGGGCACATACACGAACAGGTACAACTCATCAGTCTACCCGGATAGCCTTTTCGTTTAGTCTACCTAGCCGTCTAATCAACTGCTTGCACGTCAATTCTCCCATTTACTTCTCCCCTGGGAACCGATTCTCCTAGGCTTCTTCACCTCCCCTTCGTCTTCATTTGCATCCAAACCCCACTGCATTCACATTGTTTTAACCTCTTTAAATAATCATCTACTACTTCAGTTAGACTAGCCATCTAATCCTAATTCTCCAAACCATAGCCCTCCGTTCCAGCGGTTCCAAATGGCGAAAGAGATCGAGATGCAGGTTTTTAGCGTCCAACATGTCCTCGTCGAAGGCTCGATGCGCATAGTTGCCACCGTCACCGTCCACCCAAGGGTTGTTCAGCAGTGGATCAACAATGTATCCAACTCCCTCGAAAAGGTAGAGACAAGGGTCATCGGTCTTGACGCAGAGTACATGGAGCGTGCCCCTGGGAAGATCCAGCGCGCCGCCGTCCTTCAGCTGCGCCTCGAAGATGATGTTTTGGTGTACTAAATCATACACTTGCCCTCCATACCAGGTGAGCTTCATGATTTCTTGTCTCGGGAGGACGTATACTTCTGTGGGGCAGCCATCGAAGGGGAGAAACAGAAGCTGGAGCCGTACAACCTTGATTTGAAAAGCATCGCTGACCTACAAACCAGAATCAAAATTCCTCTAGAAGATTGTGATAAACAAACACCATCCCTATTCGACGTAGCAAATTTTGTGCTTGGTACAAATCTTCAGAAGGGTGATGAGATGGTGGCATTAAGGCCGTCTGGATGGGAGAATTATCCCTTGACGTACGAGCAGATAAAATATGCTTCCCTCGATGCCCGTGTGCGTTTCGAGATAGCTGCAAGGTCCAAAGAGCTTGTTGCGAAGCCGTCTCCAACAGAGAATGAGAAAAGGTTGCACCAGCAGGAGGGCATTATGGATGGATGAACTATTTCCTCTCTTGTAAAAAAATTATTCCCTCTCGGTGTATATTGATATAGATGGACTATTTCGATGGTGTGCATGTCTTTGGAACAGAGTAGTAGCATGGGTCCGCTTGACTATAAGGAACTATTTATCCGCATATATAGCTTTCTCTGCTACTCCTTCCAGTGATCTGTATGCAGTGCATGTGTTCGTAGACATGACAACTTGTCCATGGAAGTTCAACTACGGTGACCATCATGTTTCATCTCGCGATTTCCACGACGCCTCTCCAACCCACGGCACCACGCCCCCCGACGTGCGCCTCACCCCTCTCGGCCGCACCGCCCCTCCGCCTTTGTGTGCATGACATGTGGGCCACCTAAAATGCGGCGAGCATCAAGTTTCTACCATATCCACCTGCGATTCCCATGACGCCGCTTGAACCCATGAAACCACACGTCACCCGACCTGCGGCTCACCCCTCTTAGCCCCACTGCCCCTCTGCCTACGGGAGCATTACATGTGGACTAGTCACCTATCGGGTTCACATGTTATTGACTCAAAGGTAGGTGTAGTAAGGCGCTGAAGCTCAGTCTCGACGGCCCTGAGAGGGAAATGTAACTCCTGTGCCAAGGCTTGTGGTGCTCCCGCAGCACGAACTCGTGCGAAACTCGAGATTTGTTTCTTTACTATACATGCACGCAACGATTTAATGGACATTGTAATCTCAACATGTGACGGGGAGCTCTAAATTTGAATTTGAAACTTATAAAATGAAAAGATTCAAAACAAATAAACTGGGAGAGAGGGAGTATATCGTAGGATGTGTCCCATACAAAATAAGTCCCCTGGTTTGTCACCGCGAAGATGCGGTTAGAAAGGAGCACAACGTCTTCCTACTCGTACGGCAACAAATCGGCCGCCATGTGCAAGGTTCATGCTATCTTATTCAATCTCACCGTGGTTCCATCTTACCAATTCATGCGGTGGCCCGTTGCATGGCTGATCCTAATGTTGGGCAAAGGTTCTACGGGAACGGTGTCACCGTTGTAAATGTTGTGCAAATTGATATGGGTACCCTCCCGTACATATGCAAGCCAATATCCACTCGCACCGAGCCTAACCTGTGAAACAGTGGGCAGGGGGAGAATTAGGAAATGGACACGGAAGTAGTCTTTAGAATGCATTTACTACGTGATCAAACTCATCTTACCTGCTCATCGGAGGAAATCCGAGTGCCCCTCAACGTCGGCATCTCAAGGGGCATCAACTTGCAACTACGGCCACGCCGCGCTGGAGAGACCCCCAAGGAAACATCCTCGTGCGTTCCACGGAACATCAAGATGCATTTGTATGAGTAGTTTATCTTGTGAGAGAAAAGGATGAACGAGGGAAGGCCTCTAGAGATAGAGATGAACACTACTACTACCAATGTGCTGGCCCGTGCGTTGCAATGGATCCATAGTAGTAGAATAATACTTGTTCACGTGCTTGAAATATAAACACTCTAGTTTTGATATACATGTGTCAGCAGACATGACAACTTGTCCATGGAAGTTGAACCATGGCGACCATCACGTTTCTTGTTTCTACCACTGCCACACCCACATGCAATTCCCACGATGCTGCTCCAACCCACGGCACGACGTCCCTCGACGTGGACATGGATCCTCTGATGTGGCTATCACTACCTTGCCCTGCCTTTCCTTCGCTGCAGGTGGGTCCCACGCTTATGGGTCCCACATTTCAGTGACAGAATGGTAGGATTGTTCGCGTCAGGGGATCCTCATCCCCCCGACGTGCCCCTCATCCCTCTCGGCCCCACCGCTCCTCTGCCTTTGTGTGCATGACATGCGGGCCAGCTGAACTGCAGCGACCATCAACTTTCTACCATAGACACACCCAATTGGACGCGGTTTGCCTGCTCCACTGCTGTGCTCCGATCCGTACTCCCGCACCATCAAATTTTCATCCAGCGGCTGTGAGACATTTCGTCTCGGGCATCAATACTCAGTTGGAGTACTTATGTACTACAGGTAGTACCCGCCGGTGTGGCCATCTATGCCTCGTAACGCCCTGACTCCCAGCTATGGCACCCTCGCCACGGCCACGCCACCACCGGCCGGTTCATCTTGAATGAGTGAGTCGCGAACCACGCCATCACCATGAGAATGACATGTGGGCCAGCCGCATTTAAGTGCGCATGTCATTGACTCATAGGCCGGGCACTAAACCACTGAAGATCAGTCCTGTGGGCCCCGAAAGGGAAATGTAACTCCTGCGGCAGGCCTTGTGGTGCTCCCGCAGTACGAGCTCGTGCCAAAACTGGAATTTGTTTCTTACTACTACCAACTAGTACTAGTAAGGTACACGTGCATTGCACGCATGAGATTCTGGTGGTTTGTGCATTATGCTTCTAAATGTGGAGCAATCTGGATTCTAACATGTGGCGAAATCTGGTGGAATGTAAGGTTAGGCAAGTTTGATTAATTAGGTGAGTGTTTGGTTCAAGCCACACCTTAGGCAAGCCACACTAAGGCCCCACATGACATACACACAAAAAATGTGGCAAGATTCCCTTAGGCTTGCCAACTTGTGGCTCTCATTTTGAAGAACTAATAACTTCGCCTAAGCTTAGTTGTGGCAAAGTTAGTCATGAATTAAGTTCAACCATGGAGTCTTCTAGATTATACATGTGGCAGAATCTGGTGGATGATATCCAACGGCCAGTAGTGCTCGGATTTGCCATCTTTGCACCGTCGGATTGGCTTCATCCAATGACCAACTTTCAAAGTTTTCCACACACTATATAGGGGGTGTAATATAGATGTGCCGGTCCATTGCAATGGATCCAAAGTATATCTATTTAGTGGAGTGCACTCTAAACACATTATCTATTTATTTTTCTCTAACCTTCCGTAGCCATGCAACCAAGCCACATAATCTTCATGGGTGCCCCCCCACATCATATTATTCATACTACGTTGATTGAAAAAAAGATAAATCACCCAAAACAAGATCTTCCCGTTTTTTGTTCCTACGATGTTGTGTCGTGCACGTACCTACTAGTTGTATAGTGGTAGTACTAGTAATATAGTATTAGGAGTACAAACTTGGTACTAGTAGGAGTAGTACTAGTATGGAATGCTCCTACTCTATAAACGAGCCCCGTCTGACACCAAATTTCTTGGCTTCCGTGCTACAACTAGATCTTCCCCTCGTTTCTGTTTTCCAACCCAGCGGCGGGCGGGGTGTTGGTTTGCTCAACGGCGGTCCCACATGAAAGTGAAAATGCTAGGCAACACGCCTTCCCTAAGCTATGTGTCGTGCCGGACGGGCCGTGTTGTACTCCCAATTCCCGGGCGTGTGGGGGTGCGACGCGAATGCGGCAGGCCTTTTCCTTTTACCAGCAATGTGCCCGTGCGTTGCGACGGATCCAAAGTAGTAGAATAGTAGTATTTGTTCACAAACTTGAAAGAAATCACTATTGTTTTGATATACTCCTAATATATTACTCCCTCCATACCTAAATATTTGTCTTTTTTGAGATTTCAAATGGACACATATGGATTATATAGACATATTCTAGTGTTTCTAGCAAGATGCCCGCGCGTTGCACGAAGTTGATGGAAAAGGTAAGCACAACTTATAAATTGACGGATGGAGTACTAGTTACAGTGATGCATATAATTTAGCAAAGGGATCGCACATGTCGGTATTGACTGGAACGAGAATGCAACAACACAATAAGAATTAAGGCCACGATGATGCGATCGCAGTGGTGGTTACGGAAGGCAAGAAGAAAGATGGATCCACGAACGTACGACCTCCTCCTCCTCAACTTAGTGCGCCGGGCCACCGACCGGCGGCTAAGGAGTGGCGGCTTTTGTGGCGAGGTTGAGGTGCTTCTCAGCAAAGGCATCCAAGGCTTCCAGCCGGTCGAGGAAGGCCAACGTCGTAGCGTCCTCATTGGCCTTGTAGATACCTATGTACACGATTTTCTCGTACACGTGGATGTGTAGGTCGACAAATTCTTGCAGTGTGAGGCGCCTCGCGGCGAGCGCGACCTCCAGGTGGACATTCTTCGTGGCGTCAGCGGGCAGTCGCAGGGCCACCAGTGCTTGAAAGAGGTTCCGGCCATGGAGGCCGATTAGGGTGGCAGGCAATGAGGAGCCCGGGCGCGCGGGCTGGAGAAGTACGGCGATGTCGATCGCGAGCTTCTTGAGGACGGTGAACTTGTTGCTGGTGGCAATGATCATCTGGTCCAACTGAGAGTCGTAGTTGGCGTCGACGGCGGACATCCACCAGCCGGTCTCCAATACCGTCTGGAGACGTTCCTCGGCGCCATGCCACATGCCGGCGTCGTGGACCATCTGGCGCGGCCGCTGGCCGCTCACGCGCATCGCCGCCATGGGTCTGGAGTGAGCTCTTTTGCGCTTAGTGTAGGTGCTTAGGCAAATGCTTAGGTGCGTACAATGTGGTAGATGCATTGGAATGGAGGGGCGCCTTTATATGAGGGCAATGAGGGCAAACTGCGTTGCATTCACATCGTGCAGCCTCTTTTCCCGGACCTCCTCCCTTTACTTCCCTCATGCATTAATTGAAGGAGGATGCATTGGCCGTTCAACATATCAGGAACCGCTACTCCCTCCCTCGTCTGCATTAAAGCCGTATCGGGAACTACGTTGCCCGCTATCAAATCGAATACTCCCTCCGTCTAGGTGAGTATTAAGTCATCTTACGAAAAGCAAATAGTAAACACATAGGCATGGTGCATTAACTCTCACGTTGTTTCTTATTTTTTGACATAAATAGAGGAATCAACCAAGAAGAGATGTGGGGCTTGTATGGTTTTAATGACTTGAGACTATCAAACATGACATGCAGTGGTCAGTTTGTTGCACAAGAACAAATACAACCCACGTCAGCACACACGCATCTTATATAGCATCACATCCAATGGCTATAAAAGATGAATGAGACCAAATTATATCTCATCTAGATGAGTTCTAGCAAAACTGTATTAATAATACTTAGTACTCTTGCGCCATGTATCATATATTAGTATCATGTAGTACTTTATTTATTGCCATGTATGACACATAGTACTCAACTCTCTCTCTTTCTTCATTTAATTCTATGACACCTCATCAAAATTGCTAAGGCTAGTACCATTACAACCAGCCTTAGCAAATACTAAACATTAAGTTCTCTCGTTTTCCTCTCCACCTTGGTCACCTAGACGGAGGGAGTATATTGCGCAGGCTTGTCCTGCGCGATAGGCGGGGCAGTTCCTCCTAGTCGGTTCGACAGAGACGCGAGAAGACGAGGGAGTAGGCTGCTGCAAACGTAGGGCTGTGTGATTTGACAGCGAGTTACTGCTGGACAGGTGGGGCCCCGTGATTTGACTTGCCATTATCATTTTAATTGCGGCGCTACGACCGGCGTGAGTCTCCCGATTCCTGACCACCTCCATACAGGTGCCTCTCACAATGCTCCACCATGTAGTAGAGGCTGGTTCTCGCATGAGAGCCCACTTCTCCACTTTTTCCTTGCCTCTCTTTCCTCCACATATGCAAAAATGCCATGTAAAGCGCACTATTGTACTTACTTTTACTTGCTCCTACAGGTGCTTAAGCTTGCCACATAGGCATAAAGTCTGATGTGGCAAGTTAATCAAGAAGAGAGAGACTAGTTTGGTGATCCAAGGAAGAAACGGTGCTAAGCGCGTGTACCTAGGTGAAAAGTCAATTTTGAGTCTATAGCTAATTAAATGAAGCAAACTTAGCAACACCATTTCATTGGAAGAGGTCACTCCTTGGCAAATGCAATAAATACTAGTACTCCCTGTGTCCCATAATATAAGAACGTTTTTGGCACTACACTAGTGTCAAAAACGTTCTTATATTATGGGACGGAGGGAGTACGAAGAAAGAGATAGAGAGGTAAAAAATACACTTATAGCCAACCTTATAGCCAAAACCTTGTTGTAGTATGAGTGACTAAGTGATGACTATGTATGACATGCCAACATCAGATAGCCTAACACACCGTGTTAAATCTCCAAGGGCGCGATCGCACGAGCGACGCGACGGTCGTGGTAGGCGCGACCACGATATGGGCTGCTGGCAGCCCTTGGATCTGAGATCAAATGGTCGCATGCTAAGTTGCTGAAAATTTGCAGAATAACCCTCCAGGATAGGATATTCACCCATAGGTCTAGAATCACGCCATGGAACCGTTCGATCTCAGATCCAAGGGCTCTCGGAAGCCCGTATCATGGGAGAATGGAAAGCCACTACCCTGCCGTTCGCACGCTGGCAGTTTGCTCCTACTCGTCCCCGCACGTCCTTCAATACTACGACGGTTCGCTCCTAGTCGTCCCGTCCATTCACATTACGGCAGTTCCACTAGTCCTAACCCTCCTCCCAAATTCATGGCGTCCCAAATATCCCCGATCGACGGTGAGTAAAAGGTTAGAACCATCACCGGTGATGAGTTCGACGTCATCTACACTCGTTCTTCCGCGACGGTGAAAGGATGCCTTTCTCGCTTCAGACGCATGTTCGAAGACTCAGATGATGAGTGGGTCGCTGGGCTAGATCTTGAGTACACCGCAGTCCTGGGACGAGAGAAGGATCTAAAGGACGAAGAGAGGAAGAAGCCCGCCGTGATCCAGGTTTGCGTGCATGACTTATGCTTGGTCTACCACATATGCCATGTCGACACTGAGTGCCAGGATTTTAAGGACTTCCTCGAGAGCAACCTAGTCAAATTCATTACTGTAGACTTTGGTAACGACAAAGAAGTCCTGCGTCGGATAGGCCTCGTTGTAGGCAACACCTTCGAACTCTAGAAGAATCGGCTGGTGTCCTCTCGTCAGCCTTCAATGCTGACACTAGCAGGAGCCGTGGAATGTACTAGATATAGACCACATCCACTACGCTGCAATGGATGGCTACCTTTGCTTCAATATCTACAAGGGTTGGATGAAGAGCAACAGCCAAGTGTGCGGTTCAAGCAAAGAAGTATTGGCCAAGAGGAAGAGGGACAAGGACTAAGTCGAGGACGTGGACGAGGACTCCGAGTAAGGTGGCAGTGTCCTTGCTCATGGTGGTTCTAATGCAGTGTCTACCAGAATAGTTGCAAAGTTTAATTTCAGGTGTGCTTAATTTAATTTGAGGGGTGTGTTGTGCTGAGCCCCCAGCAGAACTATGTTATGTTTCTTCTTTTTACTTTAACTCTTCAGTACGTACATACTAGTATTTCTTACATTTCATCTTTTAGTTGGTATAGTACTACCACTCGTTTCTTCACATTATATACATACAATATATATGGCCAACATCATATAGCCAGCAGTTTACACTACAAAAAAAAGACACATCCGTGACATTTTGAGCCGAACGAATTTTTTTCTGTCATACGTATGACACTTCTATGACGATAATTGTGACAAAAAATCATGACAGAAAATGGGCTTTTCGTCCTGGGCGGGCTGGAGACGCGGCTGCATGACATTCTTTGGGCCGTCCATGACGGAAAAAACCGTGGTAGAAGCGAGGGGGAGGAAAATTTCACGGAGTTCCCGGTTACGGTGGGAGGTCGGGAGCCGAGCGATGCACGTTTCTCTCGTACACGTATGCGCGTGTGTGCGAGGCGTTGGCTCTAACTGAACCCGAGTGAGGCGTTGGGCTCTAACAGAACCCGAGCGATTGCACTGCAGGCTACGCGTTACTGAACCCGAGCGATCAATCGATGGCTGTTAACTGAACCCGATCGAGCGATTCCTTCGCTACTGCTGCTAACTGAAGCCGATCGATGCTGCCTCTGGATGAACAGTGAGCGTTGCGGGGAGGGGGGGGGGGGTTGGATGGATAGTTCCCTGTGGGGGTGGATGAACAGGACCCCGTGGTGTTGCCTCTGGATGAACAGGACCCCGTTCGATCGAGCCGGTTGGGGTTGGATGAACAGGACCCCGTGGAGGGCTGGATGAACAGGACCACCTCATGGAGGGTAGGATGAACAGTAGACGGTGGAGGGGTGCCCGTGGAGGGGTGGTTGAACAGTATCCCGTGGTGTGTAGGGCTGGATGAACAGTAGGCAGTGGAGGGGTGGTTGAACAGTAGTCGGTGGAGTAGCGCGCGGTGGAGGCAGGATGAACAGGAGCCCGTGGAGGCTGGATGAGGTCGACGGTGGATGAACTATAGCTCGTGGAGGCTGGAGGGGGTCGATGGTGGAGATGAACAGTATCCTGTGGAGTCCCGTTTTGCGGTACGCCACACCCCTCCCGATGAACAGGACCCCCGTTTCGACCGTAGCGCTCCAACACAAGTCCGTTTCCTCCGTTTTGCAGTACGCCACACCCCTCCCGATCAACAGGACCCCCGTTTCGACCATAGGAGGTCAGTTTCCTCCGTTTTGCGGTACGCCAGACCCCTCCCGATCAACAGGACCCCGTTCCAAACGTAGGAGGTTTGTTTCCTCTGTTGTGCGGTACGCCAGGCCTCGTTTCCATCGCATGTTCCGTCCAGGCCCTCTCGATGAACACGACCACGCATTCCGTTCTGACCCAGCCGGTTGGCTCCCACGCGTTCCATTGCCTCCCCATGAACACGACGCATTCCGTTGCCTCCCCATGAACACGACGCATTCCGTTGCCTCCCCATGAACACGACGCATTCCGTTGCCTCCCCATGAACACGACGTCGACGCTGTTTCTCCGTTCCGACCCAGCCATGTCAACGAGCCCTCGCCATAGGTATGCGCGAGTAGGCGTTCGACACCCCACCCGTATGTACACACACGTGGCTGTATTTTCTTTCTTGCACCCTGGCCGCTATACATACGTGTACATGCTACGTGCGCGCCTCTACTACGACACGTGCGCCTCTACATCGACCAGTATGTACGTACATGTTCGCGACTAGAATGAAAACGCTACATACGCTTCGACCAGGTGGGTCCCGACTGTCAGGCACTTCCTTGCCTGCGAAGATGTAGCTTGTCGGTCCCAGCAGTCAGGGGGCGAATCGTTTTTTTTGCCCGGACGCACTTCCTTGCATGCGAAGATGTAGCTGGTGGGTCCCAGAAGTCATGGGGAAACGCTTTTTTCGCGAAATACAGTGGCCCGTCCGGTGGGTCCTAGCTGTCAGGTGGAGGAAACATTATTTTCCGCGTAATAAGGAGGCACTTCCTTGCTGCGGCCGTGGACCCAGCTGTCAGCCTCTCCACGTACAGTCCAGATCCGATGGAAGTCGTTCCTTGACCACATTGACCACGCCGCGCCGAGAGCACCAGGGCGGTGGACGACGGCAAGGCCTAGGAAGGGGACGACACGGAGGCAGGGAAGACTCAATAGTTGTTTCCCACGCGGAGGGGAGTATGACTGTACCAGGGTTTACTGGTTCATCTTCCGTCGCCGGAGAATAACAGCAGGTGTGGGTGAGTAGAGGGATGGCTAGGCCAGCGATGGGAGTACGGTCGGGCGGTGAGGCCTGTGCGGCAGCACAACCGGCCGCGAGGAGGAGGGAGCCGGCAGTCCCGCCGGCGCTTGTTTGAGCGGCTGGAGCAGGAAGAGTAGAGATTGAAGAAGCACGACGGCCGTTGGATGGACATCCAACAGTCAGTGCTTGTGCGTCAACCTTTTTTTAGGAAAGCCTCAAATCTGTGGAAAACAGCATACAACCCATCTGCCATTATTTCTAATAATTTACAGCCCATTTGCTAATTCTTAAGGTTTTTTAGAGCCCATATTCTTTTCGTTAGCATTGCAGCCCATATTGTGGCAACGGTTAAAAAATTATACGAAATTTTGCATATTTCGGTGCGGTCCGAACTGTTTTTAATCTTGAAATTTCGACTCACATTCAAACTGATATTAAAAATAAATGTATATCAATATAAAATCCAACAAATTCTCCATGCATAAAAGTTAATGTAATTTGAAATCTTGAAATGAAAAAAAAGATATTTGAAACTAATTGCCGGTTTGATGTGTTTTAAAAATGTACAACCCATTTCTCATTACTAATGGGCCATTTTCTCAGCCAGCCGAATGAAAGCTCTCCTCGTCTTGAAAGATTTGCAGCCCAACAGGCCTGACAAAGCGACTTACTTGGCAAATCACAAAAAAACTGGGATGTGGCCGTGGACCCAGCTATCAGCCTCTCCACTTGTTGAAATCTCTAAAAAGACAAATACTCCCTCCGTCCGGAAATACTTGTCATCAAAATGGATAAAAGGAAATGTATCTAGACGTATTTTAGTTTTAGACACATCTCTTTTTATCCATTTTGATGACAAGTATTTTCGGACGGAGGGAGTAGAAAACAGAGTTGGTGATGATGGTGTGTGTGCTATCCTGCAATATAGGCCGTCGGATTTATATCTAACGGATAGGAAAGAAACTATGGCAATTTTGCAAAAATATACCCACACGTCTCTCCACGTTCGCAAATAAGGCCTTCCCTCGTTCAACCTTTTCTCTCACAAGATAAACTACTCATACAAATGCACCATGATGTTCCGTGCAACGCACGGGCACCTAGCTAATTTCTTTTAAAATAGTTGCTGCGATAATTGGGTTGAAGTGATATATTTTATGTCTGCCCCGAATGATTTCAGATTCACTAGTAGTAACAAAGAAAAGGTTTCCTTGTTAATTAACAGAAAACAGAGTGAAAACTATCACATGAGGCCGGTAAAAACAAGGCACACTGGGTTCAGCGTCATCGTCACTACAGTTGTGCGCGTGCGAGAAGTCTACATATCGAGGGGGCTACCGAGCGAGGCACCGAGACACAATGTTTGAGAGAGAAACCAATTGATAGATTATGATCAGATCGAGTTGTCACCCTTCTACTATCATGTTGGGGGGGGAGGGAGAGAAAGACGCATCGAGAGTGTGCGCGGTAGGCACAGAGGCACAACTAGCGAGTGTGTGTGTATGTGTGTTTGAAAGAGGAGTAGATAGATTATTATCAAGATCGATGTGCCACCCTACTCCTTCGGTGTCGGGTAGTGTGTGTGTGTGTGTATGTTTGAGAGAGAAGCCAGTCGATAGATTAATATCAAGATCGAGGTGTCACCCTACTCCTTCGGTGTTGGGAAGTGTGGGTGTGTGGGGGGGGGGGGGGCAGTGACACTCACATATCTCTACTCTTATAAAAAAACAGAGTTGGTGATGATGGTGTTCCTGCCATCCTGCAATATAGGCCATCCGATTTATATCCAACGGACAGGAAGGAAACTATGGCAATTTTGCAAACAGATACCCACACCCCTCTTCGCATTTGCAAATAAGGCATTCCCTCGTTCATCCATTTCTCCCACAAGATAAAATTCTCATACAAATGCATCTTGATGTTCCGTGCAACGCGTGGGCATCTTGCTAGTAGGGAGAAGGAGTTTGTATGACACATATCTAGCTATATTAAGGGATAGGTAGATAGCATATGTGTGAGAGACATTATTATACTTCGAGACATTAGTGGCTGTGGGTGGGCGGAATTAAAGGGGTGGGCGTGTTAGACATAGAGAGCGTGTGTGTTTCTGTGTGAGAGACTTGTAGGATGGGGTAGAAAGACGAATTTAACCCTAACGGAGGGAGAGAAATACACGAATTGCGCGTGTGTGATTCCGATGCCCACAGGGAAATGATATATGTATGCGTGTGAGAGAGATTGCACAATTCATTCACGTATCACTATCTAGCGACCGTGGACGTGCATCACTTGAAGATAAGTCAATATCTACTTCGTATCGTGGCCAAAGGTACAATATCGATTCAATGCTATAAAGATTGGACACTCACATATCACATTTTTTCTATTTAAATAAACCTTTTCAGTTGTGCATGCCAAAGTTACAGTGATGTTTCTTCAAACAACCAATGTAGCTATGATGCACATGCACCATTGTTACTCTTGCATCCAAATTCATTAGTCTTGGATGATTTAAGTTTCTATTTTGAAGTAATATATGTAATATTCATATATGAATTCAACTGGTACGCAATTTATGAAATGGAGGCTATGTAATCATATGAGGTAACACTTTTAAGTAGCTGACTACAATATCCATTTCTTTTTGTGCGTCTCTACACTAACACGTCAATGCATTATGTTTAAAGTAAATAACCAATGGCACTAAATTATTTATTTACATGAGAAATACATAGGCTGAGCGTTTGATCCCTTTTTTGTGAATGCGCCACTACACCCGTACTATTGGCCGCGCCCGTGTGAACGTCCAAGTTATCGGCGCATCATCCCGAGTTGTTGTCTTTTTTTCTCGGGTGGACTTCACACCAGTTATTAACTGCTGACGCATGCCCCGTGTACACAGTCTAGCATGACCTTCCCGCTAGCACGGTCCAAAATTAGGTGAAACTGGATACGAATGATCCCGCGGGCGGCAAAATCTCTCGCCTCCTTCCAAAATTTCCGCCACCTTAGTCTTTAGCATGCAAAATCCCCCTTTTGTCCTTGGTGCACGGAGACCAACAGTTACAATACCGCCCTCATCTACACGATAGGTCGGGCTGCTTTGGTAACTTCCGGTTCCCCCACTACATGGCACCCCCTTTTCCTCTCCCCCTCCCGCAAAAACGACTAACTCCACAACACCAGAGCATCTTACATCACGCCGTCCGTACTTCATCACCCTTTCTCCCCTCCCATCTCGAAACCCTAGACTGCTCATCCACCGGCGTACCATAGCCCATTCATTGCCAGTGGCGTCCACCTCGCCGGATCAGCTTCTGCGGCCGCATCTACCCCTCCCACCTCTCCTAGAAACAAGTAGATTGCTCATCCACCACTGTACCATAGCCCATTCAGTGTCGGCCTTGTCCACAACGCCAGATCTGCTTCGCCGGTACTCTCGTCAACCGCCGCGCATCTGCAGTGGCTCATTCGTACTCCCCACCAGAGACGCTTCGTCCACACCCCCCGGAGCCGCCCCACCGACGCCCCCATCGACGGCCTTTGATCCTCTTTGCCGACACCTTCCTCAACCCTACCGGAGCCGCTTCGCCGACACCTTCCTCAACCCTACCAGAGCCGCTTCGCCCACACCATCGTCAACCCTACCGGAGTAGCTTCGCCTATACCATTCTTAACCCTATCGGGGCCGCTTTTCCAACTCACATGTCCACGGCCTCAGATCCGCTTCCTCGCACCCTCGTCCAACCTACCGGAGCAGCTTCTGACGCCCCGTCCACGGCCGCAGATCCGCATCGTTGACACCACCCTTAACCCAACCACCGGAGCAGCTTTTGACGCCCCGTCCATGGTCGTAGATCCGCGTCGTTGACACCATCTGTCGATGGGAAACGACACCTATGGGATCACAAGAATCCCTATTGCGGTTGCGGGACACGGGGTTGAGAGAAGAGCGGGTATAACAGAGAGCACGTGGTTCGTTTATCCAGGTTCGGGCCGCGAGGATGCGTAAAACCCTACTCCTACTTTGGTGGATGTATTCTGTGTTCTTGAGCTAGCTATGGAGTGTAACGAGCTCCCAAAAGGCCGAATCCTTCTCCTGGTCACCTCGGGCCTCCTTTTATAGGAAAAAGGGGCTGCCACAGTGGCATACAGGAGGTGGAAAGGTCTATAGTGGCACGGGGCTATCCCTCGTATTACAGGACAAGGTGCATTTAATGCATCGCTTAGGTGTCTTCTTGCTTTATCGGGGACGGGGGTGAGGCCCGTCCCGTCCGTCGCCGCTCCTCCAAGCTTCGACACGTGCCCTGGCCAACGATGCATGCGGTGCCATGTAGGCAGGCATGCAGTTGAGGTGGCGCGGTGGTGAAGCCTCCACGAAGGGCTGCATGTTGCCACGCAGGTGCCTGCCCAGCAGGTTGGGTTGGTGGCTGCATGGGAACGGTGGTGGAAGCTTGGTTGCCGTAGGCCTGGTGGTGGTCCCGCTGGCGTCCTTGGTGAGGGCCTTGCCGTGTGGCCCGACAAGGGTCTTGCTGTGGCGCGCTGTTGTCCTCGGCAAGGATCTTGCCGGGGGTCTGGCGACCTTCCTCGGCAAGGATCTTGTCGAGAGTCGTCGTCTTCTAATCCTCATCTGATCTTGAATATGTCTTCACAAAGATTTGCATGCCACCATAGAAGTGCCTTCCCGAGCCCTGGCCCCACGCTAATGATGGCACTAGGGCCGTGGGCTCAAGGGTGGCTCACTCCGTTGGTGTGGGGCGAGCTGCCCCGGCAAGGGTCTTGCCGGGGTTGCCGAGGCTGCCCGGCAAGGGTCTTGCCAGGGGGGGGCCTGCTTCGTCCCTCTGCTCTTTGTGGATTGGCCTCGGCGTTGCTCTGGCTATCTTTGGCTTCGGTCTTACCTTAGCTCACCTCCCTCGCTCTGCTTGGTGTGGTCGCGGGCGTGGCTCCGACTGCCCGTGCACAGGTAAAGGGGTACAAAAAGTGCACCTAGTTTTGTACACTGACAGGAGCCCCCGGGCCTGGGCCACACATAAGCGCGGCACATTGTTGGGTCAGGCCCAAAACGGTGCACGGGCAGGCGGGGTGGTTTTTGCTGTGGTAAGATTTTTCGCACGCTGTGCTTCCCACGACCCGCGCGCGCGGCACGGCATGGAGGGACGTGCGTGACGTGGGCGGCATGCGTGGGACGGTTCTCACACGCATGCGTCACATCGTAGTAAAGAGGCGGCTCGCGCCTTCCCAGTAAAGGGAAGGAGGCATGGAGGTGCAACTCATTTACTGAATGGGGCCAGGGCGCGGTCTTCAAGGCATACACTCCCCACGATCACGGGGTGGGGAGAGGTCACCTCACCTGTCTCCTTGGTTCTGCACGTTTGCCACGCGTCTTTCATGCGCTCGGGGTGGCAAACGGTGGAGGCGGGAAACCGGGCCATCGCTGGTTGGGGCAGCGGGTCGGTCCTTGTTCCCTGCGCCTCCCGTGTCTTGACTGGCCGAGCGGGGCGGCCGAGCCCCAACCCCGTTCCTTTATAAAGAGCGGAAAGCGGAGATGGCATCCCGCATTCTTCCACCTTCTACCTCCCTTTGCTTCCGCTCCCTCCTTTCATTCGTCATGGAGAAAAGGAGTCCCGGTCCTTTGACGATGGCGGCGAGGTTCATCGCTCGACAACGCGTCCCTCCTCCTTCTGCGCCTGTGGTAGCAGAGCCGGCCGCGAGGGGAGGGGGAGGGGGCGAGGCCGGGGCAGAGGTCGCAGTGCTCGGGGAAGAGGAGGGCGGGGCGGCGCACCAGCTTCACCCCTGCCCATGGTGCCGTTCCTGATGGAAGGTCATGTCGGAGACCAGGCCCGCGAGTTCTTCATTAGGCTGCGCCAGCCCCTGTGTCATTGTCTTCGTCTTACCGCCCTGTTTGCTCGGGAGATGGAGCATGACCAGCCCCAATCCCTCAGATTGCACATGAGGGGTTGCGGGAACGGGGGCACGCGGGTCGACGTCGACTTCCCGGCTCCTCGAGTCATGTACCTCCGTCGTGGGTGGAAGACGTTCGCTCGCATCCACAGCCTGATGGCGGGGCTCGTCCTCTACTTCAAATTGATGGAGGACGGCCTACTCTCCGTCAAGGTCTTCGGGGAGTTCGGGACTCGCCTGAAGTGCTGTGTGGAGAGCTCCTCCGATGGAGATTCTGACGATGGAAGCTCTTCCTCGAGTGAAGGTGACGAGGAGGACAGTGGGGCGGATAGCGGGGACGAGTCCGACTAGGCGTCGGACGCCCCGCGCCTGGGCGGGTGCGGCAACAACATCATTTTCACCTGGCCTCTCCTCCGGCAGGGGTTTGCCGGGGGTGGGGCCAGCTCCTTGAACTCCTCGGGGCCGTCTCCTTGGGCGGCTGGCGTCGGGAGGCTGCGGAAGAAGAAGAGGGCGGGCGGCAAGGCCGTCAACTCGGAGTACGCGGGCACCAACGCCTTCGTCGCGTACCATCGGTCCTGCCGCCTTATCTTCCAGCTCTTTTCCCAGCACCTTCATCACTGTCCTGCCCATGGGCGGCCGCCGAGGTGTCCTCTCGGTGTCTTCTGCTGCTCGTAGCTCGCCTAGGCGCCCCTTTTGCCCTTTTCGCCTCCCTGACCTACCTCCTGAGGAGAGGGACAAGAAAGGGATTACGTGCATCTTATCTCTTTTTAGTCTTGTAAGCCTTCAGGCCTTTGTTAACTTAGAACTTGTAATCCCCTTATTCATGTTTTTCATTTCGTATGAACTGTACCTGTACGGGAAGTTTTTAATGAAAAAGGGATGTTTGCCGGGTTTTTCGTTCGTAGGTAAAACCCACGACAAGGAGTAAATCCTTGTTACCTTTAAGATAAATGTTTTCTCACCCGGCAACAGGCCTTGCCGTCCCCCCCACTTCGCTCGACCTTTCTCACGCCCTTGGCGGAGGCAGGGATGAGGTGGGCTTAGGCTCCTCGTTTCATTTGCTTGCTGCCGCGACTACGACCAAACTCGGTCCCAGGAAACGAGTCCTAGGGTCCGGAATGAGGGGAGCACGCTAGCCTAAGGATAAAACGAGGTTTCATATACCTCAATCCATAACGAAACACATGATAAGGGATAGAGAAATTATCTGAATCTGTAGCCCCCGGCAACCTTGGCTTGCCGTGGGTGGATCTTTGCTCTTGTAGCTCCCCGACAATACTGGCTTGCCGGGGCCAGGGCGCCGGTTCGTCCCCTTTCTTCCAAAGCAGCTCGGCAAGGATATTCATGTGTCCTGCGAACCAAAGAAGACAGAGAAGGACAAAGAGACGCGCACTCGACCTCTATGCTAGGGGTTAGCCATTGCTAAGCACTATCAACCCTAACCAAGGACGAGACTCGACCTAGTATGCATGCTATAACTTAGGGCGCCAGCGCTTCATTTATCTGTGCTTAGGGTCTGCGCCTGGCTTTGTACAAAGGGTCACATGCCTTGCCGGCAAAGCTTGTACAAAAGGGTGGCTTGCCGGGAGGCCCGACAAACCGCGCCTTATGGGTAAAACTTGCGAAGATGCTCGATGTTCCAGGAGTTGCTCACTGGAACAACATCTTCGGTCTCCAGGCGGACTGCGCCGGGCCTGGTGACTCGTATTACCCGAGAAGGGTCTTCCCACTTTGGCGTCAACTTGTTGGTATTCTTGGCCGACTGAACGCGCCGAAGAACAAGGTCGCCTTCCTCAAAGCTTTGGGCATGAACCTTGCGGCTATGGTAGCGGCGCAAGGCTTGCTGGTAGTGTGCCGCTCTCACAGCCGCCCGAAGACGATCTTCCTCAAGGAGCATCGCGTCATCTTGGCGCAACGACTCTTTCTAAAGCTCATCATAAGCGAGCATTCGAGGTGACCCGTATATAAGTTCCATGCGGAGAACTGCTTCTGCCTCGTATACCAGGGCAAAAGGTGTCTGGCCGGTGGCTCAATTTGGCGCCATTCTGATTGACCAAAGAACCGCCGGCAACTCATCAATCCAGCGCCTTCCACTCTTGTGCAGCTTGTCAAAGGTCTTCATTCTCAAGCCTCGCAACACTTCAGCATTTGCCCTCTCCACTTGGCCGTTGCTCCGTGGATGTGCCACGGAAGCAAAACAGACCTTGCTACCGAGGTCTCGGATGTACTGCATGAAGGTGTGGCTTGTGAACTGCGTGCCGTTGTCGGTGATGACTCTATTTGGCACACCAAAACGGAAGACCAGTCCTTTGAAGAATTTGACGACTGACTGAGCAGTCACCTTCCTCACTGCTTCCACGTTTGGCCACTTTGTGAACTTGTCGATTGCAACATACAAGTACTCAAAGCCCCCGACGGCATGGGGGAAAGGGACTAGTATATCGAGCCCCCAGACCGAGAATGGCCAGGAGAGAGGGATTGTTTGAAGGGCTTGAGCTGGTTGATGAAGCTTCTTTGAATGGAACTGGCACGCTTCACACTTGGTGACTAGTGCCGTCGCATCCTGGAGGGCGGTGCACCAGAAGAAACCTTGCCGGAACGCCTTCCCGGCAAGGGCCCTTGACCCTATGTGGGAGCCACATATGCCTCCATGTATCTCTGCCAACAGCTCTAGTCCTTCCTCCGGGGGGATGCACTTGAGTTTCACACCGTTCGGCCTTCTCCGGTACAGGACGTCATCGACGAATTGGTACATGGCGGACTGACGGGCTACTTTCTCCGCTTCTTCCTGCTCCTCAGGAAGCTCCCCTGTTTGGAGGAATTGGACGGTGTGCTGTGCCCATGCCGGAGCCTGAGGCTCGACGGCAAGGACCAAAGGCATCTCTTCCGCCATGGGAGCGGCTGTCTCTACGGCCAGGGCCTGACGCCCCGCCGGAGCCAGCTGCTCTCAGGCAGGCTGAGCGTCCACGGCAGTACCCTTGTCGGCGGCCCCGGGGGGCTCGGTAGGAAAGTACTTGCCGGGACCTAATTTTGTCCGGTTGTCTGCCCCGCTGATGGATCGACGGATGGTTGGGTTAACCGGAGCAAAAACGCACCTGGTTCCACAGGTAGCTTGAATGTGGCACGCTTTGACAGGTAATCGGCGATGTCGTTCTCCGCTCGGGGGACGTGCTCCACCTGGATACCGTCAAAGCGTTCCTCCAGTTTTCTCACCTCATCTATATATGGTTCCATCAGTGGGCTCTGATAATCCTTGTTAACTTGCCTGACAACGAGCTGCGAGTCACCCCTGACGATGAGCTTCTTAACCCCAAGGTCTGCCGCGATCCTGAGACCGGCCAGCAATCCCTCGTACTCGGCGATGTTATCAGTGGACATCTCCCTGGGGAAGTGCATCTGGATCACGTACTTGAGGTGCTCTCCGGTGGGTGCGACGAGCAGCACACCGGCACCGGCGCCTTGCAGTGAGAAGGCTCCATCAAAGTACATGATCCAGTTGTAGTCTGGTTCCTTGCCGGGGAGAGTAGTCTCCTGGATCTCTTCGTCAGGCGTCGAGGACCATTCCGCGTTGAACTCCGCCAAGACTCTGCTCTGAATTGTCGAGGTACTCTCAAACTTTAAGCCGAAGCTTGACAACTCCAAGGCCCATTCCACAATCGTTCTGGTTGCGTCAGGGTTGTGCAGTATCCGTTGCAACAGGAGGCGGGTGACGACAGTGATATCGTGGGCTTGGAAGTAGTGATGCAGCTCCCTCGAGGCCATAAGGAGGCCGAAGAGCAAGTTTTGCACACCGGAATACCTTGACCTATCCCCCTGCAAGAGGGAGCTGACAAAGTAAACCGGGTGCTGCATCATATTTTTCTTGGGTGCCACTTCACTTGACCGCGCGGGCATCGCCTTGGTGGCACCAGAATCTGCTTGGGGCCGTGCCTCGTCGGCACCAGGCCCTGCTAGGGGAGTCTTCGGCTCGCCATCCGCTGGTCCTGCCGCCATTGCTGCTTCCTCGTTGACCTCCCTCTGTGCCACTAGTGCGGCGCTGACCACTTGATTCGTTGCTGCCAGATACAGGAGTAGCGGCTCTTGTGGTTTAGGCACAACTAGTATTGGCGTGGAGGAAAGGTATTTCTTCAGGTCCTGCAATGCGGCCTCGGCTTTTGGGGTCCACTCTATTGGGCCCGCCTTCTTCAAGATCTTGAAAAAGGGAAGGGCGCACTCGGCGGACTTGGAGATGAACCGGCTCATGGCGGCAGCCCAGCCGGTGAGCCAACGCACATCCTTGATCTGCTTGGGTGCCTCAATCTGCTCAATAGCCTTGATCTTGTCTGGGTTTGCCTTGATCCCGCGCTATGACATGAAGAACCCGAGAATCTTGTCGGACGGGACACCGAAGATGCACTTCTTAGGGTTCAACTTGAGGTTGATCTTGCGCAGGTTGGCAAATGTCTCTTCTAGATCCTGCACAAGAGTCGGCCCGTCCTTGGTTTTGACCACTATGTCATCCATGTAGGCTTCCATATTTCTATGGAGCTGGGGTTCAAAACCAATTTGGACCGCTCTTGCAAACGTTGAGCCGGCACTCTTCAACCCGAAAGGCATCCGTAAAAAGCAATACATACCACATGGGGTGATGAATGTTGTATTCTCTTCGTCCTCTCTTGTCATGAAGATTTGGTGGTAGCCTGAGTAGGCATCGAGGAATGATAACAGATCACACCCGGCCGTGGAGTCAACAATCTGGTCGATGCACGACAATGGGAAGGGGTCCTTAGGACAAGCCTTATTGATATCTGTGTAATCAATACAAAGCCTCCACTTCCCATTCGCCTTGCGCACCACTACCGGATTGGCCAACCACGTCGGGTGGAGCACCCCTCTCACCAAACCTGCCGCTTCTAATTTCCTGATCTCCTCTGTGATGAACTCCTGTCTCTCTAGAGCCTGCTTTCTGACCTTCTGCTTGACGGGCCGCGCGTGAGGGCAAACAACTAGGTGGTGCTCAATCAGCTCCCTGGGAACACCGGGCATGTCGGACGTGCAAACACATCGACATTTTCCCGAAGGAAGGTAACGAGCTCGCCTTCCTATTTGCTGTTGAGGGTGGAGCCTATGATGAAGGCCCCTCCCGTGCCATCCTCCGCGACGAGCACCTTCTTGGTCTACGATGGCTCGGCTCTGGACCTCTTGCTCTTGTCGGCAGAGCTCTCTGGCACGTCCTCAACGGTAGCACAACACCCCGAGGTGGTGCGCTTGCTGGAGTGGGTGCGAGAGGTCTTGCCAGGCTCCTTCTTTCCTCCCGGGCCTTCGGTGGCAGGAGCAGGTGCCCTGACGGCAGCCGCTGCAACTGCTTCCCGGTAGAGTTGGTCGGCGCAGATCAGCGCGTCCTTCTTGTCGGAGGGGACGGAGATGATGGTCAACGGCCCAGGCATCTTTAGCACGTTGTAGGCGTAGTGTGACGCCGCCATGAATTTGGCTAATGCCGGGCGGCCGAGGATCCCGTTGTAGGGCAAGGGGATCTCGGCCACGTCGAAGACGATCCTCTCTGTCCGGTTGTTCAACTCTCCTCCAAATGTCACGGGCAGTGTGACATTTCCTTTTGGCTGACTTCTCCCCGGATTGACCCCCTGAAACGTGCCCGTTTCCTCGAGGTCTCCGTCAGGGATTTGCATCCTTCTGACCATGACAGGCGAGATTAGGTTCAGGCCGGCCCCGCCGTCAACCAACATCTTGTTCACCCTGAGGTTGCGTATTGTTGGAGAAACCAACAACGGTAAACACCCGACCGCGATAGTGTGATCAAGGTGGTCCTCGGTGTCAAATATGAGGGGCGTGCAGGACCACTTTAGTGGCTTCTAAGCGTCGAACGACGGCTCTGTTGTTGTAACCTCTCGCGCCCACTGCTTGAGCTGACGGTGAGAGGTGTGCAGTGAGGCGCCGCCATCAATGCACATTGCCTCCGTAGCCTTCTGGAACCCTTGCTCACCGGACTCATCGTCCTCGTCGTGACCTTCATCTTCTTGTTTCTTGTCGCGGCCCCGGGCGGGCCTCTCTTGCTGGTTGTCCTTGCCGGGGCGGCCTCCTTGGCCGCCACGCTTCTTGCCGGATCCCTCGGCACCATCTTGGTCCTTCTCCTTGTCCCGCCTTTCGTACTCAACCTTTTGTGTCTCAGCAAGCAGCTCGAGTTGTCGGCAGTTCTGGAGATCGTGGCCCTTGGTGCGGTGGATCTTGCAGTATTGCTTGTCGGAGCTTCCTGGCTTGTCGGCAGCTGCCAAGGCCCGGCAGGCGGCGCACCCGGCAATCTCCCTGCCGGGGGTGTCTGCCTTGACCTTGTTGCCGGCACCGGTATCGTCAGATCCCTCAACGGCAAGCACGCCCTTGCCTTTGCGTTTCTTGTTGCGACGTCGGCCCTTCTTTGCCGGGGCAGCGGCATCCTCTTCGGTAGAGTCGGTTTCCGCGTCGGCGTCTTCGCCGGGGTACTTCCTTCCCTCTTCAGCCCGGGCGCACCTATCGGCCAGAACGTAGAGCTCGGCCACATCCTTAACCTTAGTCATCGCCAGCTCCTCGCGCATCTTGCGATTGCGCATGTTCTGATGGAACGCGCTAATCACTGCGGTGGGATGAACGTCGGGGATGTTGTACTGCACCTGGCTGAATCTCTGGATGTACTTGCGCAGGGTCTCCCCTTCCTTCTGGGGAATGATATGCAGGTCACTGGCCTGGCCATGAGCTTGGTGGCCTCCTGTGAAGGCGCCAACGAACTCATGGCACAGGTCTGACCAGGAAGAGATGGAGTCCGCCGGCAAGTGCATCAACCAAGACATTACATTGGGCTTGAGCTCCAGCAGGAAGTAGTTGGCAAGCACCTTGTCTTCGCGAGCCCCAGCGGCCTGCATCGCGATGGTGTAAATGCTGAGGAACTCGGACGGATGGGTCCTGCCGGTGTACTTCTCGCCGACGTCGGGCTTGAACATGCGGTGGGACGGCCACTGGAACTGCCTCAGCTCACGGGTAAAAGCCGGGCAGCCCACCTCGTAAGGTAGGCCGCCGGGGCCCCCCGGTGCCGGGTGGTCCGTAGCGGGTCCCGCCCGCTTGTCCGACTGGCGGCGCGTTCCGCGTTGGCGCTCGACGGTGGTCCGTGCGTCTTCATGAGCTCGCTCCCAAATGACCTGGCGCTGGTCGCGGAGGGTTTGTGGATCGAACGACGCTATGGAGATGTTATCACGAGCGTCGTCACGACGGGCCGATGCCCGCGGCGGCTGGCGAGGAGGAGGAAAGTGCACCGTGGCCGCAGCTCCCCCGGTCCTCCTAGCGCTAGCATGTGGTGGTTCGGTGGAGCGCCGACCTGAGGGCCCCGCCAGTCGTGGATCGTGTTTGTTCACGATGGCGACGAGGCTCCGGATGGTGGCCCTCCACTCATCGAGCTTCTCCGCAGCAGGAGGGAAGTCGAGGAGCATCTATGCGCGCGCCAAGGCTTCCGCTGGCCTGGGTGGCGGTGACAGCTGAGTGGATCGCAGCGCGCTTCAACTTCTAACTATGTTAGAAGGAGCTCTGTCACGACCCAGCGGCTGCGTGCCATCCTCGCCAGTGCTTCGGCGAGCGTGTTGAACTCCTTCGTCTTGCTGACGACGCACAGGGCTCTTCCCATGGCGGTGCCCAGGGTCACCAACGTGGTGACGCTGTTCGGCGCGCACACCATGGGAAGAACACGCGGTGGTCGCCGGTGTATGCGTCCTGGAGGTCGCCACGCCGCCCAGAGTCGGCGCAACGACACCCCCGGAGGGCCCCGCGCTGCCGGCAGGGGGCCCAGCTCCGTATTTGGGTCCGGTGGCATGGAGCCGATCGTCTGGCGCACGAACGACGCCGCTCGCCAGGCTCCGACTACCTGGGTGGTGCTGGTGTTTGCGGGCCGCGACCCGGGTCCTGTCCGCGACCGGTCCGCTTCTCGTCCGCACCGGCACGGGCCATTCGGCCCCCAACGAGCCGATCGTCGTGGTCGTCTTCTTATTAGGGGCCATGGCGACGAAGAGCCGCTAGGCTAACTACCAGACCGGGTTCTAACAAACGCGCCCCCTACCTAGTGCGCCAAAGATGTCGGTGGGAAACGACACCTACGGGATCACAAGAATCCCTACTGCGGTTGCGGCGCGCGGGGTTGAGAGAAGAGTGGGTCTAACAAAGAGCACACGGTTCGTTTTTCCAGGTTCGGGCCGCGAGGATGAGTAAAACCCTATTCCTGCTTTGGTGGATGTATTCTGTGTTCTTGAGCTAGCTACGGAGTGTAACGAGCTCCCAAAAGGCCGAATCCTTCTCCTGGTCGCCTCGGGCCTACTTTTATAGGAAAAAGGGGCTGCCACAATGGCACACAGGAGGTGGAAAGGTCTACAGTGGCACGAGGTTATCCCTCATATTACAGGACAAGGTGCATTTAATGCATCACTTAGGTGTCCTCTTGCTTTATCAGGGACGGGGGTGAGGCCCGTCCCGTCTGTCGCCGCTCCTCCAAGCTTCGACACGTGCCCTGGACAGTGATGCATGCGGTTCCATGTAGGCACGCAGGCAGCTGAGGTGGCGCGGTGGTGAAGCCTCCATGAAGGGCTGCATGTTGCCACGCAGGTGCCTGCCAGCTGGTTGGGCTGGCAGGTGCATGGGAACGGCGGTGGAAGCTTGGTTGGCGTAGGCCTGGCGGTGGTCCCGCTGGCGTCCTTGGTGAGGCCCGGCATGGGGCTTGCCGTGGCGCACTGTCGTCCTCGGCAAGGATCTTGCCGGGGGTCTGGCGACCTTCCTCGGCAAGGATCTTGTCGAGAGTCGTCGTCTTCTAATCCTCATCTGATCTTGAATATGTCTTCACAAAGATCTGCATGCCACCACAAAGGTGCCTTCCCGAGCCCTGGCCCCACGCTAATGATGGCACTGGGGGCCGTGGGCTCAAGGGTGGCTCACTCCATTGGTGTGGGGCGAGCTGCCCCGGCAAGGGTCTTGCCGGGGCTGCCGAGGCTGCCCGGCAAGGGTCTTGCTGGGGGGAACCTACTCCGTCCCTCTGCTCTTTGTGGCCTTGGCCTTGGCGTTGCTCTAGCTATCTTGGGCTTCGGTCTTACCTTAGCTCACCTCCCTCGCCCTGCTTGGTGTGGTCGCGGGCGTGGCTGTGACTGCCCGTGCACAGGTAAAGGGGTACAAAAACGTGCCCCTAGTTTTGTACACCGACACCATCCTTAACCCAACCACCGGAGCAGCTTCTGACGTCCCGTCCACGGCCGCAGATCCGCGTTGTCGACACCATCCTTAACCCAACCACCGGAGCAGCTTCACTTACACCCTCGTCCACGGCCACAGATCTGCTTCGCCCACACCGTAGTCCACCCTACCGGAGCCGCTCCACAAACACCCTACTCGACGGTTCTAGATCTCCTTACCGGACCCCGACAGCTAGCGAAGTGTCATCACCCTCGACGTTTGTAACCTAATTCCCATCGTCTGGAGAGATGCCAAGCACCCGCCACGGCCTAGATACTTGTCACCTTTAAACCCGTCCAGCATCACCTGCCCGATGTACTTCAAATATACTAACCGATCGCTGTTACCTGTTATGCAGCTGGCCAAAACTACAAGGACGATGTTTCTTCTGGATCTAACAGCTTGGCTAACCAAGATCCTAGACTGAGGCATTGCTATGATCTTGTAAGCGCGTCTCTCTCTCTTGTATTGTTCTGTGCCTGCCAGCGTGCTTTGCTAGGATTTTCGACCAGTAATCCCTTTGTGCAGACAATGATTTCTACTACTGGCTGCTAAATTAGATATGTAGATGTCATACATGATACTACCTCGTACCTCTGTTCCTAAATATAAGTCTTTCTAGAGATTCGACTATAGGCTACATACGGAGCAAAATGAGTGAATCTACACTCGAAAATGCATCTATATACATCTGTATGTGGTCCATACTGGAATCTCTACAAAGACATATATTTAGGAACAGGGGCAGTACATTACACAAAATCATAGGTGGCATGTAGGAATTCCAGTGCACTACATTAGGCTCCCTTAGAGTGCCTGCTAGTCCAGCATACATAGTCATGGCTAGTTTATGGCACGCACACAATCATTTATTGGTGATTTAAATATGCACAAGGGATATGCAATGTAGTATCATGTAGAGATGTCTGAAATTAGCCGTGTCAAATTGCAGATAGGGTTACACAATGAAAAAGTATGTATGTGGCAATTTCATGGAACATCACAAAAAAAAAGGAGAGGCAGCGGTGAGCCTATACAGTGTGCTATGGTACGTCACTCCTCCATTGCAATCATTGTGACATGTTATTTGTATGCCAATTCTATTAGCCAAGTTTCTTAGGGACAGTTATTACGAGTTATCCTAAGAAAATAAGCACCTGTGAATATAAGCTCCATGTAATAAGCCAACCAGTTCTTTTTATTGCGTTTTCAGCTTATCTTTGGTATGATCAGTGGAAAGTCTAGATTGCATTATATTTTTTCATTTTGCTGCCCATATGGAAATTAATTTGACTTGCAAACATCACAAACTGAACCCAGTGCAATAATTAATATGATAGGAAAACAGACCATCACTATCTGCTCAAAATGCTAATACAAAGATAACATCTACTTGGCACAATCTACTTTGGTCAATGTTTTCCATAGAGATCCCATTGCCTAATTTAAACGAAGAACGCATGACCCACATTTAAATGAAGAACAATTATTTATTGAAATTCGATGGTCCAAGTGGCTGGTTATTATCGTATAGCAGCACCACCTGAAAGCATCATATAGTAGCAGCAGCTCATAGCGACTCATCATACAATAGCAGCAGTCTGCAATTCATCATATACTAGCAGCAACTTATAGCAATTCATCATATAGCAGTAGCAGGAGCAGCTCATAGCAATTCATCATATAGCAGCAGCAGGAGCAGCTCATAGCAATTCATCATATAGCAGGAGCAGGAGCAGCTTGTAGCAACTCATCATATAGCAGCAGCAGCATCTCATAGCAATTCATCATATAGCAGCAGCAGCTCATAGCAACTCATCATGCAGCAGCAGCAGCTCATAGCAATTCATCATATAGCAGCAGCAGGAGCATCTCATAGCAACGCATCATATAGCAGTAGCAGAAGCAGCTCATAGCAATTCATTGTATAGTGGATCAGAATGAAAATTTGGCAAAAAAATCAAAGGAGATCCTCACCTTGTTGGATGAGCTCATCCTTCACAGCACCTCAAGGCCATGGCCTAGGAGGAGGGGAGGGGGAATAAGGTGCCTTCTGCCGCAGTGTGGCGTCAGCCGTAGTTGTGCAGCGCCCGCCTGAGTAGTGCGTTGGACGAACCACAGTGCAGTAGCTGCTAGAGACCATGCGAATGAGTGGTGGCGCCAGAGGGAGGAGCAGCCAGGGAGATTTGCCCCTACCCGCCAGCCATCTAGCCTAGCTGGACATAGCATCGTCGAGGACCAGGACAGATGGGACCAGTGGCGACGGCTCACTTGAGGAACCCTAGTGCTGTAGGCAGGGGATCGAGGTAGAGGGAAAGGGGAGAGGAGATGCAAGCGGGCAGGGCAATGAATGCTTGCGTATTTGTTTTTACTTGAGGGTCAGGTGTGACACGAGCGTCAGCAGTTGCATTTTGAGTGTAATATAGTCATTTCACTATTCCCCTTCCCTTCAATTTTTAGTGAGGTTCTACTTGACCCCCCTCCGAAGCGAAATTAGTTAAGCCTAAGCCCATAACTCAAAAATGACTTCTTTACATCTTTTATGGCTTATTTTGACAATATGCCCTGAAAAGGCGGAATCGAACTGGCCCTTAACCTGCAATTCAATTGTGCGTGCAATGATGAATCATTCCTGCCTGCTATCTGTACATTTAGGCATCATCATACATGGCATAACCTAATACATGTGCATTCCATTGTAGAATCTGCAATATGCAATGTTTATGTTAGTTCATCGTTGCACATGATGTTTAAATGCCCCTTAAATCTGGTCAATCAAGTGATGGTCTTTAAGCATCCTTCTTTGCTTCTTTTCTTGATATGTAAGATTTGCTCACACATCTGTTCAATTGCTTGTTTGCATCAGCCAGCCATACTAGGATTGTTTGCTTTGATTACTTGTTGTTCTTGACCTAACACTCTAACAGAGCTTGTCAATGATTTAAACACTAAGGGCTGCTGTAGTGGGGCCTTGTCTAACTCATAGGTGACATAAAGGTTTGGCTATACACTACAGTAGGCTCTCCAAGAGTACCTGGAGATCCAGTTCAAAGGTATGCCTAGTTTTACATAGTGCAGACATAGTAAATGCTCATTTCATTGTGTGCAAGTGCAAGAGATGCGGCATGTTTCATTATGTGGTGTTTTTTTGTTATAATCTCATCCTTTTGTGTTCACAGACTGGAAAGTATGCATATTTATCTTCGAAGGAGACGAGTAACTAGTTTGTGCCACCTCGCAGAGGGGGTGCAATGAAGATAAGATTGAGGATTTCCAAGTACAAGATGTTAGGAAGGAGCCTTGCAAGAGAAGTAGGAGCTGCGCTGAGCCTCTTCAACCTGCTAAGGTAAGTCACTGTATGCAACTCAACAGTTCAATTCATTGTGTTGTTTCAGGCATAGTTAATTTTGTCTTTTCAATTGCTTTATTTGTCCTCAGTTAATGAGATGCCCAAATAATCATGCCTGATGTTCGGTACTTGTATCACTATTAGTTGACATAATTAAAGGCCTTGCCATTTAATTACTCTACCGAAGTGTGCCTGAAGCTTTGAAGTCTATTAACCAACTATTGTTGCATGAGGCTCACAATCTAGTTTATACTACGCTAATGATTGCATAGTTTTGCCTGCTGTAGTATGTTTGTATGAAACCCTCTGTTGTTCATTATGCTCCCTAAGACTTTAATTGAGACACAGAATGGCCAACTGCTTGCTTACTTATACGCAACGTGCTGTCTAAATTTGTAACTTGTCTTTGTTTTTGATTGGGCCCCAACATCATGCTCCTCTGGTGAGCTAAGAGGGATTTCTGTATGCAGGCTGCACAGACTATCTTTTTTATAATTTTTAAAATATCACCTGCTTATGCTTCATGACGTGTAACATTTTTTTTGAAAGTGACGTGTAACATTATTGTTAGTCCTGTTCTGCCATGTAGTACAAAATAGTGTCTTGTTCGCTTCACTGTTGTAACGATATTTTTGCCCCAGTCATGTGTACTTACAGAAACATTTCAGGATGAAGTGACATCAACACAAAGATCTGTGAGCAGTGCGGCATGGCCGTTACCGAATGATTATGGATTGGAACTGGAATGTGCTGATGTTCTCGAGCATCAACTAGAGGTGGCAAGACAACGTGTACATGATTGTCAACGTATAATCAACAAGTTGAGACTGGACATGCAGGTATTAGATGCAGGAGTCAAAAAACGAAACAAGACACTGAGGTAACCATGAAGGAATTGGAGATTTCGAAGACTGAAATTTGTGCTATCTGAATCCGGCCAATCCTATTTTCTGAAGAGATTATAGTTCAAATGGAGTTAAGTTGATGCGCGTCCATGATGTATGAGCTGTATTTGCCCAGTGTATGTAATTTGCTGTTTGTGTATGCTTTATTATCACCTGTGCCGAACCATAAGGCCCAGTGGGTATAATCGTCTGTAATTTCTTTATTGTATAGTGTAGGATTATTCTACCTTTCTATGCCTTGATCTCTTTTTTGTATAGTGTATGCTTTTTAGAGGTGATAGTATTGAGTAGGATAATTCTTTGAATATGCTATATCGTTCAAACGGGGGCCAACTCGCCCGACCATGGCCCTTCACGGGCCGTCGGATCCATGGGCCTTCTACGTCTCGTAGGATCCATGGGCCTTCTACGTCTCGTAGGATCCACGGGCATTGTACGTCTCGTAGGATCCATGGGCCTTGTACGTCTCGTAGGATCCATGGGCCTTCTACGTCTCGTAGGATCCATGGGCCGCCGACTCATTTATGGGTCTTGTACGTGCCTTTAATGGGCCGTAGACGGGCCTTTAACGGAAATCGTACATTTTATGGGCTGACCATAACGGGCCGCTAATAGGCCTTATTTGGTGATGCTATTAAAATGGCCCACCAGACTAACGGTCGACAAACAGGCCGACTGTAACGACGAGCTGAATTTGGCCCACAAGCAGAAAATGACAGTAATGGGCCGTAAGTAACCGAATGCTGCATATGAGCCCAAGAATAAATGGGCCCTCAAAAGGCCGAAAGTTAACTTGGGATGGAAACGGCCCAACGGAATAACGGGCCGTTAATGGATATAAAGTGATACACTATTCATTACGGGCCAGTTTCACCACGGGCCGTTAATGGGTGTAAAGTAATACACTGTTCATTACGGGCCAATTTCAGCACGAGCCGCTAATGGGCTAAGAGTTACAAAGGGCCTCATATGGGCCGAAAGACGTCATGGGCTATACATGGGCCAAAAGTGAAAATGGGCTAGAATCATATTGGATGCCCCAAATGACGCTACTGGGCCTAATTCGGATAGGGCGTAACGGGGCTTGGGTTAGCGGGCTGTAAATGGGCTATATGCGAACATGCCGTTAATAGGCTTTCCATGGGCCGGCCCGCCAGCTTTTGACCAAGTCAAACGGGCCGGCCTTTTCACATGAATGGGCCACTGTTGGGCCGTGCCACGTGTCGACGTATCATAGGCGCCTTTTGTCCAGTGAGTGGATGACATCTGTCCCAACGATGAGCCGACACGTGTTTCCTCTAGCCAATGATGATTTTACACGTGGAAAATCCCCATTGGTCGTGGCTGTTAACGGGTTATCGGATCCCAAACCCGACCCGATAGCTTAACGACGTTCAGTTACAGTGGATGCCACGTGTCGGTCACCCTTGACGAAAGCACTTCTGTGACGCGCGATTTATCGTCATGGAAGTGGATACTTCCGAGATGATAATTTTGGTAATGTCATGGAACACTTTTATGACAGCACAGGTATGACTATCTTGATTATGTCATAAATTTGTCATGGATGTACATGCATGACAAAAAACGCGACCTACTGTGACAAACACGTATCATCACGGAAGTGTATTTTTTTTGTAGTGTGATCTAGGAGTAGATCACTGGACAGCGGTCAAAATTATCCTTAGTGGAATAAGGATATGTTTCTCGATTATGGAGGTGACAAAAGGTTCGTTGTAAACGGTTACGCCGATACAAGTTTTGGCACCGTCCCAGATGACTCTAAGTCTTAATCTGGTTACATATTAAAAGTAGGAGCAATTAGCTAAAGTAGCTCTGTGCAGAGTATTGTAGACGTAGAAATTTGCAAAATGCATACGGATCTGAATATGGCAGACCCGTTGACTAAACTTCTCTCACAAGCAAATCATGATCACACCTTAGTAAACCCTTTGGGTGTTGGTCACATGACGATGTGAACTATTGGTGTTAAATCACACGGTGATGTGAACTAGATTATTGACTCTAGTGCAAGTGGGAGACTGAAGGAAATATGCCCTAGAGGCAATAATAAAGTTATTATTTATTTTCTTATTTCATGATAAATGTTTATTATTCATGCTAGAATTGTATTGACCGGAAACATAATACATGTGTGAATACATAGAAAAACAAAGTGTCACTAGTATGCCTCTACTTGACTAGCTCGTTGATCAAAGATGGTTATGTTTCCTAACCATAGACATGAGTTATCATTTGATTAACGGGATCACATCATTAGGAGAATGGTGTGATTGACTTGACACATTCCGTTAGCTTAGCACTTGATCGTTTAGTATGTTGCTATTGCTTTCTTCATGACTTATACATGTTCCTATGACTATGAGATTATGCAACTCCCGTTTATCGGAGGAACAATTTGTGTGCTACCAAACGTCACAACGTAACTGGGTGATTATAAAGGTGCTCTACAGGTGTCTCCAAAGGTACTTGTTGGGTTGGCGTATTTCGAGATTAGGATTTGTCACTCCGATTGTCGGAGAGGTATCTCTGGGCCCACTCGGTAATGCACATCACTTAAGCCTTGCAAGCATTACAACTAATGAGTTAGTTGCGAGATGATGTATTACAGAACGAGTAAAGAGACTTGCCGGTAACGAGATTGAACTAGGTATTGAGATACCGACAAGCAAATCTCAGGCAAGTAACATACCGATGACAAAGGGAACAACGTATGTTGTTATGCGGTTTGACCGATAAAGATCTTCGTAGAATATGTGGGAGCCAATATGAGCATCTAGGTTCCGCTATTGGTTATTGGACGGAGACGTGTCTCGGTCATGTCTGCATAGTTCTCGAACCCATAGGGTCCGCACGCTTAAAGTTACGATGACAATTATATTACGAGTTTATATGTTTTGATGTACTGAAGGTAGTTCGGATTGCCGGATGTGATCACGAACATGACGAGGAGTCTCAAAATGGTCGATACATAAAGATTAATATATTGGAAGCCTATATTTGGATATCAGAAGTGTTCTATGTGAAATCATGATTTTACCGGAGTACCGGGGGTTACCGGAACCCCCCGGGGGCTTAATGGGCCTACATGGGCCTTAGTGGAAATAGTGGGCAGCAAGGGGAGTGTGGGGTGCGCCCCCCCAAGGCCCAAACCAAATTGGTTTAGGGCAAGGGGGGCGGCCCCCCTCTTTCCTTCTCCTCCTCTCCCTTTCCTTCCCCCTCCTACTCCTACTAGGAATAGGAGGAGTCCTACTCCTAGTGGGAGTAGGACTCCCCCTTGGCGCGCCTCTCCCTGGCCGGCCGCCTCCTCCCCTTGCTCCTTTATATACGGGGGCAGGGGCACCCCATATACACAACAATTGATTTGATCTTTTAGCCGTGTGCGATGCCCCCCTCCACCATAGTCCACCTCGATAATACTGCAGCGGTACTTAGGAGAAGCCCTGCTTCGGTAGAACATCATCATCGTCACCACGCCGTCATGCTGACGAAACTCTCCCTCAACACTCGGCTGGATCAGAGTTCGAGGGACGTTATCGGGCTGAACGTGTGCTGAACTCGGAGGTGTCGTACGTTCGGTACTTGATCAGTCGGATCGTGAAGACGTACGACTACATCAACCGCGTTGTGCTAACGCTTACGCTTTCGGTCTACGAGGGTACGTAGACAACACTCTCTCCTCTCGTTGCTATGCATCACCATGATCTTGCGTGTGCGTAGGATTTTTTTTGAAATTACTACGTTCCCTAACAGTGGTATCTGAGCCTGGTTTTATGCGTAGATGTTATATGCACGAGTAGAACACAAGTGAGTTGTGGGCGATACAAGTCATACTGCTTACCAGCATGTCATACTTTGGTTCGGTATTGTTGGACGAAGCGGCCCAGACCGACATTACGCGTACGCTTACGCGAGACTGCTTCTACCGACGTGCTTTGCACACAGGTGGCTGGCGGGTGTCAGTTTCTCCAACTTTAGTTGAACCGAGTATGGATACGTCCGGTCCTTGTGAAGGTTAAAACAGCACTAACTTGACGACCTATCATTGTGGTTTTTGATGCGTAGGTAAGAACTGTTCTTGCTCAGCCCATAGCAGCCACGTAAAACTTGCAACAACAAAGTACAGGACGTCTAACTTGTTTTTGTAGGGCATGTTGTGATGTGATATGGTCAAGACGTGATAAGATATAAATTGTTGTTTGAGATGATCATGTTTTGTTAAAGTTATCGGCAACTGGCAAAAGCCTTATGGCTGTCTCTTTATTGCATAAGATGCAAGTGCCATGTAATTGCTTTACTTTATCGCTATGCGATAGCAATAGTTGCAAAAGCAATAGCTGGTGAGACGACCATGTGATGACATGTTGATATAAGATCAAGATCATGGAGATCATGGTGTCATGCTGGTAACAATAAAGATGATGACGGTACTTTGGAGATGGAGATCAAAAGCACAAGATTATGATGGCCATATCATGTCACATATTTTGATTGCATATGATGTTTATCTTTTATGCATCTTCTTTTGCTTTGATTGACGGTAGCATTATAAGATGATCTCTCACTGAATTTCAATATAAAAGTGTTCTCCCTGAGTATGCACCGTTGCCAAAGTTTGTCGTGCCCAGACACCACGTGATGATCGGGTGTGATAAGCTCTACGTCCATCTACCACGGGTGCAAGCCAGTTTTGCACACGCAGAATACTCAGGTTAAACTTGACGAGCCTAGCATATGCAGATATGGCCTCAGAACACTGAGACCAAATGGTCGAGCGTGCATCATATAGTAGATATGATCAACATAGTGATGTTCACCATTGAAAACTACTCCATTTCACGTGATGATCAGTTATGGTTTAGTTGATTTGGATCACATGATCACTTAGATGATTAGAGGGATGTCTATCTAAGTGGGAGTTCTTAATTAATATGATTAACTGAACTTAAATTTATCATGAACTTAGTCCTGGTAGTATCAGCATATCTATGTTGTAGATCAATAGCTCGCGTTGTTGCTTCCCTATGTTTTATATATGTTCCTAGAGAAAACTTGTTGAAAGATGTTAGTAGCAATGATGCGGACTTGGTCCGTGATCTGAGGATTATCCTCATTTGCTGCATAGAAGAATTATGTCCTTGATGCACCGCTAGGTGACATACCTATTGCAGGAGCAGATGCAGACGTTATGAACGTTTGGCTAGCTCAATATGATGACTACTTGAAAGCACAAGTGCTCCCTAGGTGGTTTTGGTAATTAATGTCAACATATCTCTTGCTGGACTAACACTTTTACCTAGTATGTTTCAGATAAGTTCAACAACGAGGTGGCATGGACTAGAGGATGTGAAACCCCTTCAAAATGCTAAGGACAAAGGATTGGCTCAAGCTCAAAGCTCAAGACTCTACATTTTATATTTTAGTGATCCAAGATCACATTGAGTCTATAGGAAAAGCCAATACTATCAAGGAGGGATGAGGTGTTGCTTAATGAGGCTCTTGCTCAAAGTGCTTAGTGATATGCTCCAATGCCCTCAACTACATTCTCACATCCACATATGACCCAAACCAAAAGTCAAACTCGGCCCCACCGATTCTTTTATCCGGCGCCACCGAGTTCAGATGTCATAGCCACTGCCACAAACCCTAGGCAAATCGATCTCACCGATAGGGATCTCGGTCTCACTGAGATGGGATTGCGAACTCTCTGTTGCCTATTGCAATAATTTTGGTCTCACCGAAACTTGCAATCGGTAGCACAGATTGCAATGCAAACTCTCTGTCACCCCTTAGTAACATTTCGGTCTCACCGAAATGAGTGAATCGGTCCCACCGAGTTTACCTGACCAACTCTCTGGTTAGCTTATTACCAAAATCGGTCTCACCGAGTTTGTGTAATCGGTCTCACCGAGATTACGTTATGCCCTAACCCTAACCATATCGGTCCTACCGAGTTGCATGTCGGTCCCACCGAAAATCCTAACCGTCACTAGATTTGCTGAATCGGTCTGACCGAGTTTACCAATTCGGTCCCACCGAGTTTGGCAAGTTGTGTGTAATGGTTAGATTTTGTGTGGAGGCTATAAATACCCCTCCACCTACACTTCCAACCTACATTTTCTGAGAGAGAACCACCTACACTTGTGTTGAGACCAAGATATTCCATTCCTACCATATGAATCTTGATCTCTAGCCTTTCCCAAGCTGCTTTCCACTAAAATCTTCTTTCCACCAAATCCAAATCCTGTGAGAGAGAGTTGAGTGTTGGGGAGACTATCATTTGAAGCAAAAGAGCAAGGAGTTCATCATCAACACACCATTTGTTACTTCTTGGAGAGTGGTATCTCCTAGATTGGCTAGGTGTCACTTGGGAGCCTCCGACAAGATTGTGGAGTTGAACCAAGGAGTTTGTAAGGGCAAGGAGATCGCCATCTTCGTGATGATCTACCGCTAGTGAGGCAAGTTCTTCGTGGGCGACGGCCATGGTGGGATAGACAAGGTTGCCTTGTTCGTGGACCCATCGTGGGTTGAGCCCTCCGTGGACTCGCGCAACCGTTACACTTCGTGGGTTGAAGTCTCCATCAACATGGATGTACGATAGCACCACCTATCGGAACCACGACAAAAACATCCGTGTCTCCAATTGCGTTTGAATTTTACAAACCCTTCCCTTTACATTCTTGCAAGTTTCATGCTTTACTTTCCGCTGCTCATATACCCTTTGCATGCTTGCTTGATATGTATTGAGTTTGCTAAACTTGTGTTAAAACTCCACTTCAACTCAAAAAAAATTAAAAACTGCAACTTTTGGTACTTAGTGTCTAATCACCCCCTCTAGACACCTCTTCTCGATCCTTTCAATTGGTATCAGAGCATTGGTCTCCATTGCCTTGGTTTAATCACCATTGGAGGAAGATGGATGTGTCTACTTTGGGGAGTCTTAGACATAGAGTGCCTATTCTTGATGGAGAGTATTTTCATGAGTGGAAAAATGAGATGCTTGAGATTTTCAATGAATATCATTTGAAGAAGTATATTGCTAGCCCTTGTGCACCTCATATTGATCCTTTGCATCCCACACCCGAAGAGGATCTTGTCATGATTCGCAATCTTAGGACCATCAATCTTATCATAATAGGATTGCCCAAAAAATTGATTGCTAGTTTGCCTACTCTTGGTTGCGCCTATACCATATGGAGATTTCTTGAGGAACGATTTCCAGATTATTCCTTGAAAAATCTAGACGAAATTCTCCATAAGTCTATTGCCTTGAGTAAGATGAATTCTAGTGATCCTAGCTTTAGTGATTGTCTATTTGAGCTTACAAATCTCATGCGTGCCATAGGAGATGTTGGAATCACTAGCAATATCATTTATGAAGCTATTAGAATCCATAAAGACAATCATAGAAATGATCATTTGTCTAATGAATTACCCTCTCTAGGAATTGATCAATCACATGATGTTGAACATGGATACTATGATGAGGATGATGATAGTGAATATGATATTGATGATGCAATGAGGCACTTTGGTCTTATGGCAAATCTTCGCGGCTACATGGCTGGAGGAAAGGAATGGGTCCTTGATAGTGGATGTACTGATCACATGACCGGAGATAAAGACATGTTCCGAGAGCTTGCTGAAAACGACAGTCCTCGAAAATATGTCACCTTTGGTGATAACTCAAAGGGTAAGGTGGTTGGCCTCGGTAAGGTGGCCATCTCACATGATAGCTCCATACAAAATGTCATGCTCGTTGAATCTCTTGGATACAATTTACTTTAAGTTTCTAGACTTGCTGATTTCGGTTTCAATGTCCTATTCACTGAAGTAGATTGCCAAGTATTTCGTAGAGACAATCGTAAAATGGTTTTTATCGGTATACGTAGAGGTGATCTTTACATTGTTGATTTCACTAAAAAGGCTCAACCTAGAACTTGCTTAATTGTTAAATCTTCCAATGGTTGGCTGTGGCATAGAAGGCTAGGTCATGTTGGCATGTGAAATCTTGATAAGCTTATTAAAGGTGATCATATCCTTGGAATAAAATATGTCATATTTGACAAGGATAGACTTTGTAGTGCTTGTCAGGCAGGAAAACAAGTTGGAGGAATTCATCGTGCGTAGAATATCATGACCATGAGAAGACCACTCGAGCTACTTCACATGGATCTCTTTGGTCCAAATGCCTACAAGAGTCTCGGTGGTAACTCATTTGGACTAGTCATAGTTGATGTTTTTTCAAGATTTACGTGGGTGTTCTTTCTTGATGACAAATCCCATGTCCAAAAGATCTTCAAAAACTTCGCTAGGAAGGCCCAAAATCAATTTGACGTGAAGATTAAGAAGGTTCTAAGCGACAACGGAACGGAGTTCAAGAACGCAAATGTGGATACCTTTCTTGATGAAGAAGGGATTTCACATGAGTTCTCGGCTATGTACACACCTAAACAAAATGGAGTCGTTGAGAGGAAGAACCGAACTCTTATTGAGATGGCAAGAACGATGCTTGATGAGTACAAGACGCCAAAACACTTTTGGGCGGAAGCGGTTGAGATAGCTTGTCATGCTACAAATCGCTTGTATCTTCACCAGCTACTCGGCAAGACGGCATACGAGCTCCTCACCGGTAACAAACCCCAAGTTGGATACTTTTGAGTATTTGGCTCAAAATGCTACATTCTTGATAAGCATTGTCATTCCAAATTTGCTCCTAAATCTCATGAAGGTTTCCTACTTGGTTATGGCTCAAACTCTCACACTTACCGTGTCTACAATAGTTTCACCCGAAAGGTTGAAGAGATGGTAGATGTGAAGTTTGATGAATCTAACGGCTCGCAAGTAGAGCAATTGCCAATTGATGTAGGAGACAAAGACCCTTCGGAAGCAATCCAAGACTTGTCTGTTGGCAAGATTCATCCAACGGAGGTGAAGGAGAGTACCTCGTCAGTCCAAGGGGAAGCTTCTACCTCACTACAAGGTGAACCAAGAATTGATACGGAAGCATCCATGAGTGGGACACACCAAGACGAAGAAAACGAGGAAGCCCACCAAAATGAACATCAACAACCTCCTTCTCCACCACGACAAGAGAATGACAACGTCAACAATGAAGAAGGCCAAGAAGAAGAACAAAATGAAGAAGATGTTCAAGCAAGATCCAAACAAAAGCTTTCATGAGTTCGAGCAAGAATCACCAAAGATCATCCCGTCGAGCAAATCTACAATGATATCCAAACCTGGAGAATCACTCGCTCTAAAACTCGTTTAGCTAACTTTTGTGAACATTACTCATTCATCTCTAGAATTGAACCTATGAAGGTTGAAGAAGCATTGGAAGATCCCGATTGGATAAACGCTATGCATGAAGAGCTACACAACTTTGAGAGAAATCAAGTGTGGACATTGGTTGAAAACCCGACAACGACCACAACATCCTAGTACCAAATGGGTGTTTCACAAGAAGCAAAGATGAAGATGGTCAAGTCGTCCGCAACAAAGCACGCCTAGTCGCCCAAGGCTACACTCAAGTCAAAGGTATGGAATATGGTGAGACATATGCCCCCGTTGCTAGACTTGAGTCCATTCACATCTTACTTGCCTATGCTAATCATCATGATATCACCTTGTACCAAATGGACATTAAAAGTGCTTTTCTAAATGGTGAAATAGAGGAGGAAGTTTATGTTAAGAAAACTCCTAGATTTGTCAATCCTAAGAAACCTAATCATGTTTACAAACTCCACAAAGCTCTTTATGGTCTTAAACAAGCTCCTAGAGCATGGTATAAATGCTTGACCAAGTTCCTTATTGAAAAAGGCTTTGAAATTGGAAAAATATATTCTACTCTTTTTACTAAAAGGGTTAATGGAGAACTATTTGTGTGCCAAATTTATGTCGATGATATTATATTTGGATCAACTAACCCTCATTTTTAGTGAAAAGTTTGGAAAGCTAATGTCGAGAAGTTTGAGATGTCGATGATGAGTGAACTCAAATTCTTTCTCGGTTTGCAAATCAAGCAAACTAAGGAAGGTACCTTTGTATCTCAAATGAAGTACACCAAGGACTTATTCAAGAAGTTCAACATACAAGAATGCAAAGGTATGACTACACCCATGCCTACTAGTGGACATCTTGATTTAACCAAAGATGGTGAACCGGTTGATCAAAAGGTTTATCGCTCTATGATTGGTTCATTGTTATATCTATGTGCTTCACGTCCCGATATTATGCTAAGTGTGTGCATGAGTGCATGATATCAAGTCGCTCCTAAAGAATGTCATCTTAAGGCCGTGAAAACGATAGTGAGATACTTAATCCATACACCAAATTTTGGCATTTGGTATCCAAAGAGGGCTTCCTTTGATCTTGTTGGCTACTCCGACTCGGACTATGCCGTAGACAAGGTTGATAGAAAGTCCACTTCGGGTACTTGTCAATTTCTTGGTAGATCTCTTGTGTCTTGGTCCTCCAAGAAACAAAACTCGGTATCCTTATCCACCGCCGAAGCGGAATACATTGCCGCTGGATCATGTTGTGCTCAATTACTTTGGATGACCCAAACTCTTAAAGATCATGGGATATATGTGAAACATGTTCCATGCTTTGTGACAACGAAAGTGCTATTAAAATTGCTCACAATCCCATGCAATATTCTTGTAACGCCCTCGATGCGGCTATAGCTCCCACGTGTCGAGGCACGACTTAGAGGCATAACCGCATTGAAAGCAATGTCGCAAGTGAGGTAATCTTCACACAACCCATGTAATACATAAGGGAAAGAGATACATATTTGGCTTACAGTCGCCACTTCACACAATACATAAATAAACATTCATCATCCAGATTACACTCAAGGTCTGACTATGGAACCAAAATGAAAGAAGACTACCCCAAATGCTACACAGATCCCCGGATCACCCCAACTGGGCTCCACTACTGATCATCAGGAAAAGACACATAGTAACGACCACGTGCCTCGTCGAACTCCCAAGTGAGCTCGGTCGCGTCATCTGCACTAGCATCGTTGGTACCTGCAACTGTTGTGGTAGAATCTGTGAGTCACGGGGACTCAGCAATCTCACACCCGCGAGATCAAGACTATTTAAGCTTAAAGGTAGGAAAGGGGTTGTGAGGTGGAGCTGCAGCAAGCGACTAGCATATATGGTGGCTACAACGCAAAAGAGAGCGAGAAGAGAAGCAAAGCACGGTCGAGAAGCTAGAAGTGATCAAGAAGTGATCCTAGAACAACCTACGTCATACATAACTCCAACACCGTGTTCACTTCCCGGACCCCGCCGAGAAGAGACCATCACGGTTACACACGCGGTTGATGTGTTTTAGTTAAGGTCAACTTCGGGTTTTCTACAACCGGACATCAACAAATTCCCATCTGCCTCATAACCGCGGGCACGGCTTTCGAAAGATAATACCCTGCAGGGGTGTCCCAACTTAGCCCATTATAAGCTCTCACGGTCAACGAAGGATATTCCTTCTACCGGGAAGACCCGATCAGTCTCGGAATCCCGGACTACAAGACATCTCGACAGTAGTAAAACAAGTCCAGCAAAGCCGCCCGATTGTGCCGACAAATCCTGATAGGAGCTGCACATAACTCGGTCTCAGGGCACATCCGGATAAGACTAGCTACGAGTAAAACCAGGCCTCGAGTTTCCACAAGGGGGCCCCGCAGGCAGCTCAGTTCGGGCCAACACTTAGAGAAGCACTGGTCCGGGGGGGGGGGGGCTAAAAATAAAGATGACCCTCGGGCTCGCGAAAACCCAAGGGAAAAGTGGTACGTGGTAGGCAAATGGTAAAATCAAAGTTGGGCCTTGCTGGAAGAGTCTTATTCAAAGCGAACTGTCAAGGGGGTCCCATAAATCACCCAACCGTGTAAGGAACGCAAAATCCGGGAACACAACACCGGTATGACGGAAACTAGGGTGGCAAGAGTGGAACAAAACACCAGGCATAAGGCCGAGCCTTCCACCCTTTACCAAGTATATAGATGCATTAATTAAATAAGAGGTATTGTGATATCCCAACAAGTAAACATGTTCCAACAAAGAACAACAAATCCATGTTCCAACAAGGAACAAACTTCATCTTCACCTGCAACTAGCAACGCTATAAGAGGGGCTGAGCAAAGCGATAACATAGCCAATCAACGGTTTGCTAGGACATGGATGGTTAGAGGCTGACATGGCAATATGGGTGGCATGATATAGCAAGTGGTAGGTATCGCAGCAAAGGCATAGCAAAATAGCGAGCATCTAGCAAGCAAAGATAGAAGTGATTTCGAGGGTATGGTCATCTTGCCTGCAAGGTTCTCAGAGTTGTCGAAAGCTTGGTCCTCGAAAGCATTCTCAACAGGTTCCTCGTTCACGTACTCGTCTCCCGGCTCTACCCAAAGCAAGAACACAAGCAAAGGGGACAACATCAATCATGATGCAATGCGCAAGCAACATGATGCAAAACATGGCATGATATGCGAGATGTGATATGCAATGCATATGCGTGCTCCGGAAGGAAAAAGATGAACAAGGCATAATCTTGGAAAACCAAGTATGCCACTAGATAGGTGAGGTGATTTCGGTTGAAATCGATATAAAGATCACCGGAATCGGATGCACGGTTTGCAAATGACAAGCAAAACAAGAATGACAAGAATCTGCCATTAACAGCATGATGCTACTTAGCAAGCAACAAGAAATTAAGCTACTGCACCCAAACATATCAACAAAGCATATTACAGTAATCTACTCAAGATGCTTGACAAAAGATGAACACTGAGCTACGGCTAGTTCACACCACAACTGGTTCAAACTAGCATGGCAAAAGTGCAAAAGATAACAGGTTCACAGACTTGGTGAAAATAACAACATAGCAGGAATTAACATCAGGATGACATGTTGAGAGCAATGAAACAACATGCTACAGGAACAGGACATAGCAAAATAAGGCATGGCTTGAATCTACTCCAAGCACTTAACAAAAGTCCCTTACTGAGCATAAGCCAAAAATGATCAGAAAATATGATAACACCCCTGTCAATTAAGAAAGTTTCGTTACAGGTTTCGTTACAATTAAAAAAGTGCATGTTCTGATAAGAATCATAAACTAACATCACATAGCCCTCTTCTAACAGCATTTCGGGGGGTCAAGATGACCTCAAATGAAAATGATGCAATGAGATGAAATGATGTACTCATCGATACGAACAATTTGACATATTATACCCTAAACCCTAAACCCAGGATGACATGTTTAGAGCAATGAAACAACATGCTACAGGAACAGTACATAGCAAAATAAGGCATGTCATGAATCTACTCCAAGCACTTAACAAAAGTCCCTTACTGACCATAAGCCAAAAAGGATCAAAAAATATGATAACACCCCTGTCAATTAAGAAAATTTCGTTACAGGTTTCAGACTTGGCAGAAAACTAGACAAGTCAAAGACAGATAACAAGTAGGCATGTTTACGAGCTCGATGCACTCACTACAGAGCATTGCATGATAAAATAAGCATGCATACATCAAGAAGACATGGCATAGAAACTATACATGGCAAGAACAACATCATAGCATGCAAGGCTAAACTACAACAAGATTGGCAAAATCGAATAACATGTAAACAATCTGCCAGCAACATTTTATAGCAAAAGTAGAGCTCGATTGACTCAAGCTATGGCACACCATAATTACAAACAAAGGCACGGATGGATAGAGCAAATCCATATGATCAAAACACTCTTACTGATCATGTTCAAAGGAGGCATAGATCTCTCATAAACAACATGAACACATGGCATAAAAATAACAGCAGGCAGGGACTTAGTGAAAATACTAAGTCTCTGAAATCAGCAACATCAAGTACCCTAGTTTGCATGCTTGTGCTAGTCACCACAAAGACCACAAAAATACATGGCATAATTCTCTGGAAATATGACATGGCATATTACAAAACTCATGTAGGACTCAACTTCATAGGATGCACACATCAATCATGGCAAAAATGACAAAAGTGCATGTTCTGATAAGAATCATAAACTAACATCACATAGCCCTCTTCTAACAGCATTTCTGGCATCAAGATGACCCCAAATGAAAATGATGCAATGAGATGAAATGATGTACTCATCGAGGCCAACAATTTGACATATTATACGCACTAAACGGAGCAACATACAGCAAGTTATGATGCGATAAAGATGCAATAGTGATGCAAAATAATTGGGACTTGGCAGATTTCGAGGGGGGAGAAAAAGTCAACCGACGCGGTGGATCCAGATCCGGTGCGCGCGGGCACGCGGCTCGAGGCGGCCGGCTTGCCGGAGAAGGGCCGCGGTGAGGAGGAGGACTCCGGCGGCGAGGGACGGCGGCGGCTGCAGGCGGCGACGGCGGGCGGTGCGGGGGCGGCGCGGCGCAGCGCCGGCCGGGCGGGAGGCGCGGGCGCGCGGCGGCCGGGCGGCGGCGGGCGCCGGCCGGGCGGAGGCGGCTGGATCCGCGGGGAGGCGCGGCGGCGGGGAGCCGCGGGCTGCGCGCGGCCGTGGGGGAAGGCGGTCCCGGCGCGGCCCAGTTCGGCCCGGGGCGGGCCGGATCTGGGCCCGGGCGCCGGCGGCGAAGTGGGCGCGGGGGCGGCGCCACGTGGCGGGCGCGTGTAGGCTGGCGGCGGCGGCGGGGCGACGTGGCGCTCCCTGATTGGGCGCGGTGACGCGGTGGGCGGACGCGTCCGGCGCGGGCGGACACGTCCGGCGGCGCGGAGGAGCGGGGCTAGGGTTTGGACTGCGAGATTTGGACGGGGAGCACATATTTATAGGTAGAAGGAGCTAGGGAGCTCCAAATGAAGTGCGGTTTTCGGCCACGCGATCGTGATCGAACGGCGGTGAACATGGTAGTGTCTTAGATGGGTTATTGGGCTGTTATGGAGGGGTTTTGGGCTGCAACACACACGAGGCCTTTACGGTTACCCGGTTAACCGTTGGAGTACCAAACGACCTACGAATGACTCGAAACTTGACAGGCGGTCTACTGGTGCTATACCAAGGCCGCTTGACAAACCTCGGTTCATTCCGAGAAGGTTTAATACCTGCTCATGGAAAAAGGTAAAAGGGGACGCCGGGGGACATAGGAGCGCCGGATTGCAAAACGGACAACGGGGAAAAAGCTCGGGTGCATGAGACGAACACGTATGCGAATGCAATGCACATGATGACATGATATGAAATGCATGACATGAAAAAAATGCAAAATGACGGGAAACCCAACCACGGAGGGAAATATCATATCACATAGCCGAAAATGGCAAGAGTTGGAGTTACAATTATGGCAAGTTACATCCGGGGTGTTACAACACTCCACCACTACGAGAGGATCTCGTCCCGAGATCTAGGACTGAAAGAACTCCGGAAACTCGGAACGTAGATGGTCCTCACGCTCCCAGGTGGCTTCCCGGTCTGAATGGTGTGACCACTTCACTTTCAGGAATTTGATTGACTTGTTGCGAGTCTTGCGCTCAGTTTCTTCAAGAATAGCAACTGGATGCTCATGATAGGACAAATCTTCTTGAAGATCAATCTCTTCGAACTTGATGGTGCGCTCAGGCGTCTTGAAGCACTTGCGAAGCTGTGACACGTGGAAGACATCGTGCACATTTGCAAAGTTGGAGGGAAGCTCAAGTTGATAGGCGAGATCGCCTCGTTTGCCGATGATCTTGAAAGGGCCCACGTATCTAGGGGCAAGTTTCCCCTTGATACCAAAGCGACGAGTTCCTTTCATTGGAGAGACGCGGAGGTAGACATGGTCTCCGATCTCGAATGCCAAATCACGATGTTTGCTATCGTAATAGCTCTTCTGGCGCGACTGCGCGGCTTTGAGGTTCTCACGAATGACCTTGCACATAGCCTCAGCCTCTGAGATCAAATCGTTGCCCAGCAATTGGCGTTCACCGGTTTCAGACCAGTTGAGAGGAGTACGGCACTTTCTCCCATAGAGAATCTCGAATGGGGCTTTGCCCGAGTTGGCTTGAAAACTGTTGTTGTAAGAGAACTCAGCATAAGGAAGACAATCCTCCCACTTCATGCCGAAAGAGATAACACAAGCTCTGAGCATATCTTCAAGAATTTGGTTGACACGCTCAACTTGTCCACTAGTTTGAGGGTGGAAAGCTGTGCTGAAGCGAATATTGGTGCCCATGGCCTTCTGAAAAGAATCCCAAAACCTGGAGGTAAAGATGCTGCCACGGTCTGAAGAGATCAATTGTGGAATGCCGTGCAAGGAGACAATTCTGGAGGTGTAGAGCTCTGCCAGCTGCGCTGCTGTGATAGACTCTTTGATAGGAAGAAAATGAGCCACTTTGGTGTGCTTGTCGATGACGACGAAGATAGCATCATTTCCACGCTTGGACTTAGGAAACCCAGTCACGAAGTCCATTTCTATATGATCAAACTTCCATTCTGGAATAGCAAGAGGTTGGATAAGACCAGCTGGTCGTTGGTGTTCTGCTTTCACCCTTCTGCAGACATCACATTCATTCACGAATTGAGCAATCTCTCGCTTCATTCGAGTCCACCAATACGACTGCTTGAGGTCATGGTACATCTTCGTACTTCCAGGATGAATTGACAGAAGAGAGTTGTGCGCTTCGTTCATAATGACTTTACGAAGATCACCCTTTGGAACCACGATCCGGTCCTCGAAGAAAAGAGTATCTCTGTCATCAACTCGATAGCACTTGTATTTGGAAATGCCCTTGTCAATACCACGTTTCACCTTCTTCACCATGGTATCCAACAGTTGTGCCTCACGAATTTGATCTTCCAAAGTAGGAGAGACGATGAGGTTGGCAAGCAAACCTTGAGGGACAACTTGGAGATTCAACTTGCGGAAAGCTGCACAAAGATCCGGTTGAAAGGGCTTGAGGATTAAGCTGTTGCAGTAAGCCTTCCTGCTCAAAGCGTCTGCAATCACATTAGCCTTGCCTGGAGTATATTCAATACTCGGATTATACTCTTGAATCATTTCGACCCATCAAGTTTGCCTGAGGTTGAGGTGGGGCTGAGTGAAGATGTACTTGAGACTCTTGTGATCGGTGAATATGTCCACTTTCCTTCCCAATAGGAGATGTCTCCATGTTATTAGTGCGTGGACCACTGCCGCCAACTCAAGATCGTGAGTGGGGTAGTTCTTTTCGTTGGGCTTCAACTTACGAGAGGTATAGGCCACAACCTTCTTTTCTTGCATTAAGACGGCACCGAGGCCCTGAAGAGAAGCATCATAGAAAACTTCATAAGGCTTGGATTCGTCAGGAGGAGTCAAAACTGGAGAAGTGACTAGTTTCTCTTTGAGGGTGTTGAAAGCAACGTCACACTCAGGAGACCAGACATACTTCACATGCTTCTGGAGGAGGTTGGAAAGAGGCTTTGCAATCTTTGAGAAATTCTCAACGAATCTTCGGCAATAGCTTGCAAGTCCAAGAAAACTGCGAAGCTGCTTGACATTCTAAGGAGGTTCCCAATTCACAACTGCAGACACCTTCTCAGGATTAACAGCGATGCCCTTGGCAGAGATGATATGGCCAAGATAAAGAACTTCATCAAGCCAAAATTCACATTTGGAGAACTTCGCATATAATTTATACTCTCTGAGCTTGTCGAGCACCAATCGCAAATGTTTGGCATGATCCTCCTTATTCTTGGAGAAGACCAAAATATCATCGAGATAGACCAAGACAAATTCGTTGATGTAGGGGTTGAAGATGAAATTCATCAAGCGAGTGAATGCTGGAGGAGCATTGACGAGGCCGAAAGACATGACAGTATATTCATAAGAACCAAAGCTTGTTCTGAATGCTGTCTTGGGAATATCTTCTCCACGAATGCGAATCTGATGATAACCCGTACAAAGGTCAAGCTTGGAGAACACCTTAGCACCTTTGAGTTGCTCGAAAAGCTCATTGATGTTGGGAAGTGGGTACTTGTTCTTGATAGTCTTCTTGTTCAATGGACGGTAATCGACGCAAAGTTGGTCCGTGCCATCCTTCTTCCGGACAAAAAGAACACCACAACCCCAAGGAGAAGAACTCGGTCTGATCAGACCCAGACGCTCTTGTTTATCGAGTTGTTTCTTCAATTCCTTCAACTCATCTGGTCCAAGCTTGTAAGGACGCTTGCAAACGGGTTCCGTGCCAGGCTCAAGATCAATAACAAATTCAACTAGCCGGCGGGGAGGCATACCCGGAAGCTCTTCTGGAAAGACATCTTGGTACTCACAAACGACTGGAATCTGAGAGATAGCATCCAATTCACCATTCTCATTGAGAGAAAACAACCGAATGGTATCATCACGAGAGGCATAGATGATCACACCGTCAGAAGAGTGAGTCAATTGAATTTCCCTGGCAGCACAATCAAGCTGAGCCTTATGCTTAGAAAGCCAATCCATCCCGAGAATAAGATCAATATCAGAGTCACCAAGAACAATTGGTTTAGCCAGAAATCTATAATCACCCATCTTGATACCGACATTCGGAACGCACATGGTAGAACTCAAACGTTTAGCTGGGGAAACCACTTGCAAAGCTTTAGGTAAAACCTCTGTGTCAAAATTGTGCTTCGATGCAAAAGGATATGACATGAAAGAATGCGATGCACCGGTATCGAATAAGACTTTTGCAGGAATATCATTAACAGGAAGATTATGCATGATCACTTCAGAAGAATCCTCTGCTTGAGCTGCATTCAACATGTTCACCTTTGCAGACTTAGGATTATGCTTGACCACTGCATTGTTGGAAGATTTCACAGGAGGAGGAGGCGGAAGGCGCCTTTGGTTGAAGCACTTGTCCGCATAGTGACCCTTTTGCTGACATTTCCTGCAAGTCACCTCTGAGAGCGGATGATGGTAAGGAGCACTTGGCCTTGGAGCTTGGTTCTGAGACTTGTTCTGATAGCCAGCGTTGGGTGGGTGGGAAGATCCACAACCACCTGAGTTCTTCTGTTGATAAGGCTGACGGAACGGAGGAGGAGGAGGCAACCAGAACTTCTGTTGCTTAGCTGCCACAAGTGAGGAAGAAGAAGACTGAACTGCGTCTCTGACTCTCTTCTTAGATGCCTCACACTTGAGCTGAGCAGCTTCTTGTTTCAGCGCCATGTTGTAGAATTCATCATACTTTAACGGCTCGAAAAGCACGAGAGCAAGTTGCAGATCTTCTCTGAGACCACGCCTGAATTGGTAGATCATACTCTTCTCATCAGGGATGTCTTGCCTCGCAAAACGAGAGAGCTTATGGAACTGAGTGTTGTATTGATAGACAGACATGTTGCCTTGCTTGAGATTGCGGAATTCCTCACGCTTACTCTCAACAACACTTTCTGGAATGTGGTGAGCTTTGAAGTCACGGTGGAAATCATCCCAGGTAATCACACGACCTCCTCTAGAATCTTTGTATTGCTGGAACCACTCAGCAGCTTGATCTTTGAGTTGAAAAGAGGCAAACTTGACAAAGTCCTCAGGTCTGACATTGCTGCACTCGAAATGCTTGCTGATGTCCACGAGCCAATCATCGGCGTCTGTGGCCTCGACACAGTAGCTGAAGGTCTTTGGCTGATTAGCAAGGAACTGGTTGAGTGAAGCGAAGTGCGGCTGATTGTTGCCTTGGCCTTGATTCCCTTGATTACCTTGCCCTTGGTTGCGATCTTGCAAGAGCTGAATCAGAATCTGAGCGTTGGCATTTGTGGCAGTCATCAGGGCTTGCCATGCCTCCGGAGGCGGAGGTGGTGGCGGAGGGTTAGCCTGACTTCCTTCATTGCGTTCCGAATTCTGACGCGTTGGCGGAGCCATTCTGAAGAGGGTGACATCCATTAGCATCTTGAAAGATATATATTCAAGCTGAATCAAAGGAACGAAATTGCAACATATAGTCTTCACAATAAACATTCGAACGAGAATGAACGAATGAATTCCAAAGTAAAGCATCACACTTCCATAAGCTGAGAAGCCACTTAGAAAAAGGTATGGAATAAAATCAACAAGGTACGGATGTGAACAAATACTTGGTAAGGATTACCCAATCACGAACCAAATATCTGCGGAAGAAGTACTAGAGCTACATGAATTCCCACTTATAAACTCCCGAAACTTTCTGGTTATGCAATCAGGTGTTGGGGATACAGGGGACACAAAATATATCACCCAAACTAACAATACCTAGATCCAGCTGTATCCATCCTTCAACACATAACCAAGAAACCTTCGGAAATCATCTACCTCAACCTTCGAAAAGCATCCGTTATACAAGTCATGGCAATACTCCCGCACTCGCCTCAGTACTGGGCTATCAGGGTTATCTCACCAACAACTGTACAAAAGAGATTTTCAATGTCGGCGTACTAAACTCAGGTATTCCAAAACTGCAACGATAAAATTATGACGACAACACCTCGGAGCTCAACTCCCCGGGACACCTCGTCTAAAACCCCTACTGACGGGAGGCAACCAAGACAATGTTGTCATCATAAAACCATTGGAACGATTCTAAGATACCCGCGTGATCCTAAAATTTTTTTTAGTGAAATTTGAGAAGAGAAGATTTAAAACTCTATGTCAGGATGCCTTACCAGAGCGATGAGGAGACTGGGAAGTAAAAAGAATTCCTAAACTCTCCGATATATAATTCCTAGATGACTCAAATTTTTTTTTCTAGACACAACTCGGCCGCTAAAAACGATCAATCAGTGGGGGCTCCTAAGGTCGGGGAAGGCTCTGATTACCAACTTGTAACGCCCTCGATCCGGCTATAGCTCCCACGTGTCGAGGCACGACTTAGAGGCATAACCGCATTGAAAGCAATGTCGCAAGTGAGGTAATCTTCACACAACCCATGTAATACATAAGGGAAAGAGATACATAGTTGGCTTACAGTCGCCACTTCACACAATACATAAATAAACATTCATCATCCAGATTACACTCAAGGTCCGACTACGGAACCAAAATGAAAGAAGACTACCCCAAATGCTACACGGATCCCCGGATCACCCCAACTGGGCTCCACTACTGATCATCAGGAAAAGACACATAGTAACGGCCACGTTCCTCGTCGAACTCCCAAGTGAGCTCGGTCGCGTCATCTGCACTGGCATCGTTGGTACCTGCAACTGTTGTGGTAGAATCTGTGAGTCACGGGGACTCAGCAATCTCACACCCGCGAGATCAAGACTATTTAAGCTTAAAGGTAGGAAAGGGGTTGTGAGGTGGAGCTGCAGCAAGCGACTAGCATATATGGTGGCTACAACGCAAAAGAGAGCGAGAAGAGAAGCAAAGCACGGCCGAGAAGCTAGAAGTGATCAAAAAGTGATCCTAGAACAACCTACGTCATACATAACTCCAACACCGTGTTCACTTCCCGGACCCCGCCGAGAAGAGACCATCACGGTTACACACGCGGTTGATGTGTTTTAGTTAAGGTCAACTTCGGGTTTTCTACAACCGGACATCAACAAATTCCCATCTGCCTCATAACCGCGGGCACGACTTTCGAAAGATAATACCCTGCAGGGGTGTCACAACTTAGCCCATTATAAGCTCTCACGGTCAACGAAGGATATTCCTGGACTACAAGACATCTCGACAGTAATAAAACAAGTCCAACAAAGCCACACGATTGTGCCGACAAATCCTGATAGGAGCTGCACATATCTCGGTCTCAGGGCACATCCGGATGAGACTAGCTACGAGTAAAACCAGGCCTCGAGTTTCCACGAGGGGGCCCCGCAGGCAGCTCAGTTCGGGCCAGCACTTAGAGAAGCACTGGTCCGGGGGGGCTAAAAATAAAGATGACCCTCGGGCTCGCGAAAACCCAAGGGAAAAGTGGTAGGTGGTAGGCAAATGGTAAAACCAAAGTTGGGCCTTGCTGGAAGAGTCTTATTCAAAGAGAACTGTCAAGGGGGTCCCATAAATCACCCAACCGTGTAAGGAACGCAAAATCCGGGAACATAACACCGGTATGACGGAAACTAGGGTGGCAAGAGTGGAACAAAACACCAGGCATAAGGCCGAGCCTTCCACCCTTTACCAAGTATATAGATGCATTAATTAAATAAGAGGTATTGTGATATCCCAACAAGTAAACATGTTCCAACAAAGAACAACAAATCCATGTTCCAACAAGGAACAAACTTCATCTTCACCTGCAACTAGCAACGCTATAAGAGGGGCTGAGCAAAGCGATAACATAGCCAATCAACGGTTTGCTAGGACATGGATGGTTAGAGGCTGACATGGCAATATGGGTGGCATGATATAGCAAGTGGTAGGTATCGCAGCAAAGGCATAGCAAAAGAGCGAGCATCTAGCAAGCAAAGATAGAAGTGATTTCGAGGGTATGGTCATCTTGCCTGCAAGGTTCTCAGAGTTGTCGAAAGCTTGGTCCTCGAAAGCGTTCTCAACAGGTTCCTCGTTCACGTACTCTTCTCCCGGCTCTACCCAAAGCAAGAACACAAGCAAAGGGGACAACATCAATCACGATGCAATGCGCAAGCAACATGATGCAAAACATGGCATGATATGCGAGATGTGATATGCAATGCATATGCGTGCTCCGGAAGGAAAAATATGAACAAGGCATAATCTTGGAAAACCAAGTATGCCACTAGATAGGTGAGGTGATTTCGGTTGAAATCGATATAAAGATCACCGGAATCGGATGCACGGTTTGCAAATGACAAGCAAAACAAGAATGACAAGAATCTGCCATTAACAGCATGATGCTACTTAGCAAGCAACAAGAAATTAAGCTACTGCACCCAAACATATCAACAAAGCATATTACAGTAATCTACTCAAGATGCTTGACAAAAGATGAACACTGAGCTACGGCTAATTCACACCACAACTGGTTCAAACTAGCATGGCAAAAGTGCAAAAGATAACAGGTTCACAGACTTGGTGAAAATAACAACATAGCAGGAATTAACATCAGGATGACATGTTGAGAGCAATGAAACAACATGCTACAGGAACAGGACATAGCAAAATAAGGCATGGCTTGAATCTACTCCAAGCACTTAACAAAAGTCCCTTACTGAGCATAAGCCAAAAATGATCAGAAAATATGATAACACCCCTGTCAATTAAGAAAGTTTCGTTACAGGTTTCAGACTTAGCAGAAAACTAGACAAGTCAAAGACAGATAACAAGTAGGCATGTTTACGAGCTCGATGCACTCACTACAGAGCAGTGCATGATAAACTAAGCATACATACATCAATAAGACATGGCATAGAAACTATACATGGCAAGAACAACATCATAGCATGCAAGGCTCAACTACAACAAGCTTGATAAAATCGAATAACATGTAAACAATCTGCCAGCAACATTTTATAGCAAAAGTAGAGCTCAATTGACTCAAGCTATGGCACTCCATAATTACAAACAAAGGCATGGATGGATAGATCAAATCCATATGATCAAAACACTCTTACTGATCATGTTCAAAAAAGGCATAGATCTCTCTGAAACAACATGAACACATGGCATAAAAATAACAGCAGGCAGGGACTTAGTGAAAATACTAAGTCTGTGAAATCAGCAACATCAAGTACCCTAGTTTGCATGCTTGTGCTAGTCACCACAAAGACCACAAAAATACATGGCATAATTCTCTCGAAAGATGACATGGCATATTACAAAACTCATTTAGGACTCAACTTCATAGGTTGCACACATCAATCATGGCAAAAATGACAAAAGTGCATGTTCTGATAAGAATCATAAACTAACATCACATAGCCCTCTTCTAACAGCATTTCGGGGGGTCAAGATGACCTCAAATGAAAATGATGCAATGAGATGAAATGATGTACTCATCGATACGAACAATTTGACATATTATACGCACTAAACGAAGCAATATACAACAAGTTATGATGCGATAAATATGCAACAGTGATGCAAAATAATTGGGACTTAGGAGATTTCGAGGGGGGGAGAAAAAGTCAACCGACGCGGTGGATCCAGATCCGGTGCGCGCGGGCACGCGGCTCGAGGCAGCCGGCTCGCCGGAGAAGGGCCGCGGCGAGGAGGAGGACTCCGGCGGCGAGGGACCGCGGCGGCTGCAGGCGGCGACCGCAGGGCGACGGCGGGCGGTGCGGGGGCGGCGCGGCGCCGGCCGGGCAGGAGGCGCGGGCGCGCGCCGGCCGGGCGGAGGCGGCTGGATCCGCGGGGAGGCGCAGCGGCGGGGAGCCACAGGCGGCGCGCGTCGTGGGCGGAGACGGGCCCGGCGCGGCCCGGTTCGGCCCGGGGCGGGCCGGATCTGGGCCCCGGCGGCGGCGAAGTGGGCGCGGGGGCAGCGCCACATGGCGGGCGCGGGTAGGCTAGCCGCGCCGGCGGCGGGGCGACGTGGCGCTCCCTGATTGGGCGCGGTGACGCGGTGGGCGGACGCGTCCGGCGCGGGCGGACACGTCCGGCGGCGCGGAGGAGCGGGGCTAGGGTTTGGACTGCGAGATTTGGACGGGGAGCACATATTTATAGGTAGAAGGAGCTAGGGAGCTCCAAATGGAGTGCGGTTTTCGGCCACGCGATCGTGATCGAACGGCGGTGAACATGGGAGTGTCTTGGATGGGTTATTGGGCTGTTATGGAGGGGTTTTGGGCTGCAACACACACGAGGCCTTTACGGTTACCCGGTTAACCGTTGGAGCACCAAACGACCTCCGAATGACCCGAAACATGACAGGCGGTCTACCGGTGCTATACCAAGGCCGCTTGACAGACCTCGGTTCATTCTGAGAAGGTTTAATACCCGCTCACGGAGAAAGGTAAAAGGGGACGCCGGGGGACATAGGAGCGCCGGATTGCAAAACGGACATTGGGGAAAAAGCTCGGGTGCATGAGACGAACACGTATGCGAATGCAATGCACATGATGACATGATATGAAATGCATGACATGAACAAAATGCAAAATGACGGGAAACCCAACCATGGAGGGAAATATCATATCACATAGCCGAAAATGGCAAGAGTTGGAGTTACAATTATGGCAAGTTACATCCGGGGTGTCACAATTCTTGAACTAAGCATATTGAAGTTCGTCATCATTTCATTCGAGATCATGTTGCCAAAGGGTACATTAACCTTAAGCATGTTCACACCGATAAGCAATTAGCGAATATATTTACCAAACCACTTGATGAGAAAGTGTTTTGCAGGTTAAGAGGTGAACTAAACATCATTGATGTGTCAAACTTGGAGTAGGAACTCCATTTGATACATGCAAGGCATGAGCCTTTGACTAATCCTTAGTATTTCTCTTATGATGACTATCTTATGTCTTGGATATATTTGCACCTCGCATGTTATCTAACCCGTGTAGGTACTTGGATGAATCTAAATCTATGATATTACAAATCACTCACATCCTGAGCAATTTCTATATCACCAAGTCTCTACACAATGGTGGATGAAGACAAGGAAGCACACAACCATTCAAACATATCCTTTGACAAATTCTATGTTGAGTATCATGATTGTCATTTTGGATACACAAGTGCCCTTCCTTACAAAAACTAACCCATGTATGTAGATGAACTCAAACTCCAAGTGGTGCTCCCAACTCTTGATGAGCTACATCAACCTTGAGCACCCCACGCAAGTTCAACTACATGATAATGATCAACGCCACCACCCAAGGTATGTTATTCCATCTTAGAGAAGCTTTACTCCGAGTCATGGGATAAAGCAACTCAACAAGATGTGAATACATCAAGATGCTTTAACAAAAAATGGTAACCCCATTTTGAGCTTAAACGATGAGTATGACCAAAGATCAAGTGATCTCACTTGACTCCTACGTCAATATACTCTAACATAGGTGACTTTGTCACCGCCCAATTCTAGATGAAGTTCTCTTGTGTTATTTTCTGTGCTCTTGCATTTGTCTCATGCATATTTGTTTCCCTCTTCAAAAAAACCTTCATCTAGATTCCTGTTAGTTTCCTCTCTTTTATTTTCTGTTCTGCATTTTCTGCATCCAATTCATTGCAAATCTCTCAGTTAATTCCTTGCAAATCCTTGTGAGATCTTACTTGTCTAGTGAGCTGAGGTGACAAGTGTTTTCTCTACGGTGAACTCAATCTCACTGGTCTGATGCTTTCGGTCCAACCGAATCCTCTCAGTACAACCGAACCAATCAACTCGGTGTCACCGATTTCACTATAGGAAATACATCTTGCCACTTGTTTCTACATTTTTTTGATCCAGCTCCACTCTATGAATCTTGTCCTCGACCAGCATCCCATTCAACTTGCTGCTTTGTTCTGTGACTCAAGGACCAAACCCGTCATGACAAAAAAATATAGAAGAACCCTTCTTGGAAATTGATGTCAAAGGGGGAGAGAGAGATCACATCAAAGCTTAATTATATCTATAGGGGGAGAGAATACTCAAGGGGAGAAAGAGTAATCATGGATAACCCCAAATGCTTGGTGTTCAAGAGGAGAGAAGCCACATGTCTTCAAGAGGGGAAAGACATGTTCATATTTGCTCATTTGCATTAACTCTGTTTATTTCCTTTGAGCTCTGATTTTCTGTTCCCTATCTTCTCCCAATATCCCATGTTAGATTCAGGGGGAGCAAGTCATCTAAGGGAAGGAAATCCTTGAATTCATTGGACATCTTTACCTTTGGGGACATGTCTATATCCAATGTGGTACTTAGTACTCACTCTACATGTCATCCCAGGCTTGGTACTCTTGTGGTTCTTTTGTTTGTTCTGGCCAGTAGGTGTATCTGTGTTATTTAACCTTGTTTACGCAGGTTCATCCCATCCTAAGCCAACTCAAGACCACAAGGTAAGTATATGCATCACAGTCATGAGCATGAGAAATTCTTGCTGATGTACATACTGTTTGCAAGAAGGACTCATGAGCATGAAGGTACATTTATCATATTCATATCATTTGCTCTGATGCTTATAGCCAAGATACATGTAACACATTGCTTACTCTGTCATGCCTATGTATTCACATGCTCCTATATTCCATATTCACATGATTGCATACATGTAGGGGGGGCCTATGCATGTTACATGTCTTTCCAAAGCTTTACTTACTATTCACTATATCTTTATCTAAAGCTTTGATGTATGTTGTCATCAATTACCAAAAAGGGGGAGATTGAAAGAACAAGTGCTCCCTAGGTGGTTTTGGTAATTAATGTCAACATATCTCTTATTGGACTAACACTTTTACCTAGTATGTTTCAGACAAGTTCAACAACGAGGTGGCATGGACTAGAGGATGTGAAACCCCTTCAAAATGCTAAGGACAAAGGATTGGCTCAAGCTCAAAGCTCAAGACTCTACATTTTATATTTTAGTGATCCAAGATCACATTGAGTCTATAGGAAAAGCCAATACTATCAAGGAGGGATGAGGTGTTTCTTAATGAGGCTCTTTCTCAAAGTGCTTAGTGATATGCTCCAAAGCCCTCAACTACATTCTCACATCGACATATGACCCAAACCAAAAGTCAAACTCGGCCCCACCAATTCTTTCTATCCGGCGCCACCGAGTTAAGATGTCATAGCCACTGCCACAAACCCTGGGCAAATCGGTCTCACCGAGATGGGATTGCAAACTCTCTGTTGCCTATTGCAATAATTTCGGTCTCACCGAAACTTGCAATCGGTAGCACCGAGATTGCAATGCAAACTCTCTGTCACTCCTTCGTAACATTTCGGTCTCACCGAAATGAGCGAATCGGTCCCACCGAGTTTACCTGACCAACTCTCTGGTTAGCTTATTACCAAAATCGGTCTCATCGAGTTTATGTAATTGGTCTCACCAAGATTATGTTATGCCCTAAACCTAACCATATCGGTCCTACCGAGTTGCATGTCGGTCCCACCAAAAATCCTAACGGTCATTAGATTTGCTGAATCGGTGCGACCGAGTTTACCAATTCGGTCCCACCGAGTTTGGCAAATTGTGTGTAACGGTTAGATTTTATGTGGAGGCTATAAATACCCCTCCACCTCCTCTTCAGTCAAGAAGAGAGCCATCAGAAAGAACCTACACTTCCAACATACATTTTCAGAGAGAGAACCACCTACACTTGTGTTGAGACCAAGATATTCCATTCCTACCATATGAATCTTGATCTCTAGCCTTTCCCAAGTTGCTTTCCACTAAAATCTTCTTCCCACCAAATCCAAATCCTGTGAGAGAGAGTTGAGTGTTGGGGAGACTATCATTTGAAGCACAAGACCAAGGAGTTCATCATCAACACACCATTTGTTACTTCTTGGAGAGTGGTGTCTCCTAGATTGGCTAGGTGTCACTTGGGAGCCTCCGACAAGATTGTGGAGTTGAACCAAGGAGTTTGTAAGGGCAAGGAGATCGCCTACTTCGTGAAGATCTACCGCTAGTGAGGCAAGTCCTTCGTGGGCAACGGCCATGGTGGGATAGACAAGGTTGCTTCTTCATAGACCTTTCGTGGGTGGAGCCCTCCATGGACTCGCGCGACCGTTACCCTTCGTGGGTTGAAGTCTCCATCAATGTGGATGTACGATAGCACCACCTATCGGAAATATGACAAAAACATCCGTGTCTCCAATTGCATTTGAATTTTCCAAACCCTTCTCTTTACATTCTTGCAAGTTGCATGCGTTACTTTCCGCTGCTCATATACCCTTTGCATGCTTGCTTGATATGTATTGAGTTTGCTAAACTTGTGTTAAAACTCCACTTCAACTCAAAGAAATTAAAAACTGCAACTTTTGGTACTTAGTGTCTAATCACCCCCTCTAAACACCTCTTCTCGATCCTTTCACTACTTGATAGTTTAGTGCACCATGCTAAACAGCTTAGAATCGGGACGCGTTTTTGAATGTCATGGACCATATGAGATGTTCCAGGAGTTGAAGTTAATATTTCAAGCAAATACTCGAGTTGAGAGATATGAAGTCTCCAACAAGTTCTATAGCTAAAAGATGGAGGAGAGTAGCTCAAGCAGTGAGCATGTGCTCAGATTGTCTGGGTACTACAATCGCTTGAATCAAGTGGGAGTTAATCTTCTAGATAAAATAGTGATTGACAGAATTCTCTAGTCACTATCACCAAGTTACTAGAACTTCGTGATGAACTATAATATGCAAGGGATGACGAAAGTAATTCTCGAGCTCTTCGCGATGTTGAAATCAACGAAGGTAGAAATCAAGAAAAACATCAAATCTTGATGGTTGACAAGACCACTAGTTTCAAGAAAAAGGGCAAAGGGAAGAAAGGAACTTCAAGAAGAACGGCAAGCAAGTTGCTTCTCAAGTGAAGAAGCCCAAGTCTGGACGTAAGACTGAGACTAAGTACTTCTACTGCAAAGGGACTGGTCACTAGAAGCAGAACTACCCCAAGTATTTGGCGGATAAGAAGGATGGCAAAACAAACAAAGGTATATTTGATATACATATTGATGTGTACTTTACTAGTGTTTATAGCAACCCCTCAATATTTGATACTAGTTCAGTTGCTAAGAGTAGTAACTCGAAACGGGAGTTGCAGAATGAACAGAGACTAGTTAAGGGTGAAGTGACGATGTGTGTCGGAAGTAGTTCCAAGATTGATATGATCATCATCGCACACTCCCTATACTATCGAGATTAGTGTTGAACCTAAATAAATGTTATTTGGTGTTTGCGTTGAGCATGAATATGATTTGATCATGTTTACTGCAATGCGGTTATTCATTTAAATTAGAGAATAATTGTTGTTCTGTTTACATGAATAAAACCTTCTATGGTCATACACCCAATGAAAATGGTTTGTTGGATCTCGATTGTAGTGATACACATATCCATAATATTGAAGCCAAAAGATGCAAAGTTAATAATGATAGTGCAACTTATTTGTGGCACTGTCGTTTAGGTCATATTGGTGTGAGGCACATGAAGAAACTCCATGCTGATGGGATTTTGGAATCACTTGATGCTTGCGAACCATGCCTCATGGGCAAGATGACTAAAACTCCGTTCTCCAGAACAATGGAGCTATCAACAGACTTATTGGAAATAATACATATTGATGTATGCGGTCCGATGAGTGTTGAGGCTCGCGACAGGTATCGTTATATTCTGAACTTCACAGATACTTTGAGCGTATATGGGTATATCTACTTGATGAAACATAATTCTGAAACATTTGAAAAGTTCAAAGAATTACAGAGTGAAGTAGAAAATCATCATAACAAGAAAATAAAGTTTCTATGATCTGATCGTGGAGACAAATATTTGAGTTACAAGTTTGGTCTTCAATTAAAACAATGTGAAATAGTTTCACAAATTCGTGCCACCTGGAACACCATAGTATAATGGTGTGTCCGAATGTCATAACCGTACTTTATTGGATATAGTGCAATCTATGATGTTTCTTACCGATTTACCACTATATTTTTGGGGTTATGCATTAGAGACAGCTGCATTCACGTTAAAAAGTGCACCATCTAAATCCGTTGAGACGACACCGTATGTCGTTTCTTAAAGTATGGGGCTGCGATGCTTATGTGAAAAAGCTTCAACCTGATAAGCTCAAACCCAAATCGGAGAAATGTGTCTTCATAGGATACCCAAAGGAGACTGTTGGGTACATCTTCTATCACAAATCCGAAGGCAAGATATTTGTTGCTAAGAATGGATCCTTTCTAGAGAAGGAGTTTCTCTCGAAAGAAGTGAGTGGGACGAAAGTAGAACTTGATGAGGTAACTGTACCTGCTCCCTTATTGGAAAGTAGTTCATCATAGAAATATGTTCCTGTGACTACTACACAAATTAGTGAGGAAGCTAATGATGATGATCATGAAGCTTCAGATCAAGTTACTATTGAACCTCGTAGGTCAACCAGAGTGAGATCTGCACCAGAGTGGTACGGTAATCCTGTTCTGGAGGTCATGTTACTTGACCATGACAAACGTATGAACTATGAAGAAGCGATGGTGAGCCCAGATTCAGCAAAATGGCTTGAGGCCATGAAATCTGAGATGGGATCCATGTATGAGAACAAAGTGTGGACTTTGGTTGACTTGCCCGATGATCGGTAAGCCATAGAAAATAGATGGATCTTCAAGAGGAAGACGGACACTGATAGTAGTGGTACTATCTACAAAGCTAGAGTTTTCGCAAAAGGTTTTCGACAAGTTCAAGGTGTTGACTACGATGAGAATTTCTCACTCGTATCTATGCTTAAGTCTGTCCGAATCATGTTAGTAATTGCCGCATTTTATGAAATTTGGCAAATGGATAAACAAAACTGTATTCCTTAATGGATTTATTAAAGAAGAGTTGTATATGATGCAACCAGAAGGTTTTGTCAATCCTAAAGGTGCTAACAAAATATGCATGCTCCAGCGATCCATCTATGGACTGTTGCAAGCATCTCGGAGTTGGAATATACGCTTTGATAAGTTGATCAAAGCATATAGTTTTATACAGACTTGCGGTGAAGCCTGTATTTACAAGAAAGTGAGTGGGAGCACTACAACATTTCTGATAAGTATATGGGAATGACATATTGTTGATCGGAAATAATGTAGAATTATTCTGCAAAGCATAAAGGAGTGTTTGAAAGGAGTTTTTTAAAGAAAGACCTCGGTAAAACTGCTTACATATTGAGCATCAAGATCTATAGAGATAGATCAAGACGCTTGATAAGTTTTTTCAATGAGTACATATGTTGACAAGATTCTGAAGTAGTTCAAAATGGAACAGTCAAAGAAAGAGTTCTTGCCTGTGTTACAAGGTGTGAAATTGAGTAAGACACAAAGCCCGACCACGGCAGAAGATTGAGAGAGAATGAAAGTCATTTCCTATGCCTCAGCCATAGGTTCTATAAAGTATGCCATGCTGTGTACCAGATCTATTGTATACCCTACACTGATTTTGGCAAGGGAGTACAGTAGTGATCTAGGAGTAGATCACTAAACAACGGTCAAAATTATCCTTAGTGGAATAAGGATATGTTTCTCGATTATGGAGGTGACAAAAGGTTCGTTGTAAAGGGTTACGTCAATACAAGTTTTGGCACCGATCCAGATGACTCTAAGTCTTAATATGGTTACATATTGAAAGTAGGAGCAATTAGCTAAAGTAGCTCCGTGCAGAGCATTGTAGGCATACAAATTGGCAAAATACATACGGATCTAAATATGGCAGACCCGTTGACTAAACTTCTCTCACAAGAAAAACATGATCACACCTTAGTAAACCCTTTGGATGTTGGTCACATGACGATGTGAACTATTTGTGTTAAATCACATGGTGATGTGAACTAGATTATTGACTCTAGTGCAAGTGGGAGACTGACGGAAATATGCCCTAGAGGCAATAATAAAGTTATTTTTTATTTCCTTATTTCATGATAAATGTTTATTATTCATGCTAGAATTGTATTAACCGGAAACATAATACATGTGTGAATACATAGACAAACAGAGTGTCACTAGTATGCCTCTACTTGAATAGCTCGTTGATCAAAGATGGTTATGTTTCCTAACCATAGACATGAGTTGTCATTTGATTAACGGGATCACATCATTAGGAGAATGATGTGATTGACTTGACCCATTCCGTTAGCTTAACACTTGATCATTTAGTATGTTGCTATTGCTTTCTTCATGACTTATACATGTTCCTATGACTATGAGATTATGCAACTCCCATTTACTGGAGGAACACTTTGTGTGCTACCAAACGTCACAACGTAACTGGGTGATTATAAAGGTGCTCTACAGGTGTCTCCAAAGGTACTTGTTGGGTTGGCGTATTTTGAGATTAGGATTTTTCACTCCGATTGTCGGAGAGGTATCTCTGGACTCACTCGGTAATGCACATCACTTAAGCCTTGCAAGCATTGCAACTAATGACTTAGTTGCGAGATGATGTATTGCAGAACCAGTAAAGAGACTTGCCGGTAACGAGATTGAACTAGGTATTGAGATACCGACGATTGAATCTCGGGCAAGTAACATACCGATGACAAAGGGAACAACGTATGTTGTTATGCGGTTTGACCGGTAAAGATCTTCATAGAATATGTGGGAGCCAATATGAGCATCCAGGTTCCGCTATTGGTTATTGGCCAAAGACGTGTCTCGGTCATGTCTGCATAGTTCTTGAACCCGTAGGGTCCGCACGCTTAAAGTTACGATGACAATTATATTATGGGTTTATATGTTTTGATGTACCAAAGGTAGTTCGGATTGCTGGATATGATCACGGACATGACGAGGAGTCTCAAAATGGTCGATACATAAAGATTAATATATTGGAAGCCTATATTTGGATATCGGAAGTGTTCTAGGTGAAATCATGATTTTACCGGAGTACCGGGGCTTACCGGAACCCCCCGGGGGCTTAATGGGCCTACATGGGCCTTAGTGGAAATAGAGGTCAGTAAGGGGAGTGTGGGGTGCGCCCCCCCAAGGCCCAAACCGAATTGGTTTAGGGCAAGGGGGCCGGCCCCCCTCTTTCCTTCTCCTCCTCTCCCTTTCCTTCCCCCTCTCCTACTCCTACTAGGAATAGGAGGAGTCCTACTCCTAGTGGGAGTAGGACTCCCCCTTGGCGCGCCTCTCCCTGGCCGGCCGCCTCCTCCTCTTGCTCCTTTATATACGGGGGCAGGGGCACCCCATATACACAACAATTGATTTGATCTTTTAGCCGTGTGCGATGCCCCCTCCACCATAGTCCACCTCGATAATAGTGTAGCGGTGCTTAGGCGAAGCCTTGGGTCGGTAGAACATCATCATCGTCACTACGCCATCGTGTTGACGAAACTCTCCCTCAACACTCGGCTGGATCGGTGTTCGAGGGACGTCATCGGGCTGAATGTGTGCTGAACTCGGAGGTGCCGTACGTTCGGTACTTGATCAGTCGGATCGTGAAGACGCACGACTACATCAACCGCGTTGTGCTAACGCTTACGCTTTCGGTCTACGAGGGTGAAAGTGCAACTATCCCTAGGTGGTTTTGGTAATTCATAACAACATATAGCTCATTGAGCTAATGCTATTCCAAGATAATTATTTCAGGAAAGCTCAATGATTGGCATGGCATGGATGGTGAAAGTGGAACCCTCAAAATGCTAAGGACAAAGGATTGGCTATAGCTTCAAGCTCAAGACTCTTCATTTTATATTTTAGTGATCCAAGATCACATTGAGTCCATAGGAAAAGCCAATACTATCAAGGAGGGATGAGGTGTTGCTTAATGAGCTCTTTGCCTTATGTGCTTAATGATATGCTCCAAAATCCTCAGCTACTTTCCCATATCCACTTATGACCTCAACCCTAAACCAAATTCGGTCATATCGATTCTTTCTATCCGGCGCCACCGAGTTTCATATGTCATAAGCCACTGCCAAAACCCTAGCAAATCGGTTTCACCGATAGGGATCTCGGTCTCACCAAGATGGGATTGCAATTTCTCTGTTTCCCTTTCGTAACTTTTCGGTCTCACCGAAAGAGCGATTCGGTCCCACCGAGATTGCAATGCAAACTCTCTGTTTCCCTTTTGTAACTTTTCGGTCTCACCGAAAGAGCAAATCGGTCCCACCGAGTTTGCCTGACCAACTCTCTGGTTAGCTTATTACCAAATCGGTCTCACCGAGTTTGTGTAATCGGTCTCACCGAGATTATGTTATGCCCAAACCCTAACCACTTCGGACCTACCGAGATGCATGTCAGTCCCACCGAAAATCTCTAATGGTCACTAGGTTTACCTTTTCGGTCTGACCGAGTTTGTTGATTCGGTCCCACCGAGATTGGTAAATTGTGTGTAACGGTTGGATTTTGTGTGGAGGCTATATATACCCCTCCACCTCCTCTTCATTCATGGAGAGAGCCATCAGAACACATCTACACTTCCAACTCATATGTTCTGAGAGAGAACCACGTACTCATGTGTTGAGACCAAGATATTCCATTCCTACCATATGAATCTTGATCTCTAGCCTTTCCCAAGTTGCTTTCCACTCAAATCTTCTTTCCACCAAATCCAAATCCTGTGAGAGAGAGTTGAGTGTTGGGGAGACTATCATTTGAAGCACAAGAGCAAGGAGTTCATCATCAACACACCGTTTGTTACTTCTTGGAGAGTGGTGTCTCCTAGATTGGCTAGGTGTCACTTGGGAGCCTCCGACAAGATTGTGGAGTTGAACCAAGGAGTTTGTAAGGGCAAGGAGATCGCCTACTTCGTGAAGATCTACCGCTAGTGAGGCAAGTCCTTCGTGGGCGATGGCCATGGTGGGATAGACAAGGTTGCTACTTCGTGGACCCTTTGTGGGTGGAGCCCTCCGTGGACTCGCGCAACCGTTACCCTTCGTGGGTTGAAGTCTCCACTAACGTGGATGTAGGATAGCACCACCTATCCGAACCACGAGAAAAACATCCTTGTCTCCAATTGTGTTTGATTTCTCCAAACCCTTCCCTTTACATTCTTGCAAGTTGCATGCTTTACTTTCCGCTGCCTATATACTCTTTGCATGCTTGCTAGAATTTTGTGATGATTGCTTGACTTGTCCTAAAGTAGTTAAAATCCACCAAGAACTAAAATTGGGAAAAGGTTAAGTTTTTATTTGGTCAAGTAGTCTAATCACCCCCCCTCTAGACATACTTCCGATCCTACAAGTGGTATCAGAGCTTTGGTTTCCATTTGCTTTGATTTCCATAGCTTTTGGTGATCATAGCCTTGGATTCACAACCTAGGAGAGTATGGCGTCTAGTGAGGGAAATTATCACCGTAGAGGTCCTTACTTTGATGGTACTAACTTTGCTAGTTGGAAGCATAAAATGAAAATGCATATTCTTGGACATAACCCTGCCGTTTGGGCTATTGTGTGTGTTGGCTTGCAAGGTGACTTCTTCGAAGGGAAAGAACCAAACCGTGAAGCTACCGCGGATGAGTTAAAGATGCTACAATACAACGCTCAAAGCTTGTGATATTCTCTTCAATGGATTGTGCCCCGAAGAATTCAACAAAATCAGCCGTCTTGAGAATGCAAAGGAAATTTGGGATACTTTGATTGATATGCACGAAGGTACCGACTCCGTCAAGGAATCCAAATTGGATGTGCTTCAAAGTCAACTTGACAAGTTCAAGATGAAGGATGGTGAAGGTGTCGCTGAAATGTACTCTAGGCTTGCTCTCATCACAAATGAGATTGCCGGCTTAGGGAGTGAAGAGATGACCGACAGATTCATTATCAAGAAGATCCTAAGAGCCTTGGATGGAAAATATGATACCGTGTGTACATTGATCCAAATGATGCCCAATTACAAAAATCTCAAGCCAACGGAAGTCATTGGAAGAATTGTTGCTCACGAGATGTCACTCAAGGACAAAGAGGAACTTCACAATAAATCAAGTGGTGCGTACAAAGCCTCATGTGAATCCCCCACATCATCAAGTGAGAAACAAAACTTCAATGAAGAATTGAGCTTAATGGTGAAGAACTTCAACAAGTTCTACAAGAGTAGAAGCAAGGATAGAAGCTCCAAGTCAAGGTCCTACAATGACAAAAGATCTTCTAGTCAAGAGCGAAACTGCTACAATTGTGGAAAACCCGGACACTATTCCAATGAGTGTACGGCTCCCTACAAAAGAAGAGAAGATTCTCCAAAAAGAAGAAGCAAAAGAGAGGAATCACCATCATGAGAGAGAAGGAGTAGAGATGATCGTTATGAACGAACATACTCACGGAGAAGCAAGGATTCAGAAAGGAAAGAAAAATCATCAAGGAGCTACACAAAACGAAGACATCAAGCTCATGTTCGTGAATGGGTATCCGGCTCCGACTCCGACAATCACTCCGAGAGAAGTTATCACTCCGATTCCGAATATACTCAAGATGAAGGTGTTGCCGGACTAGCACTTGTGTCAACCAACTCCTACGACATATTTGAATCACCAAATGAAGGAATTGGAAGATGCTTCATGGCCAAAGGTCCTAAGGTACCTCACCCTGAGTATGTTGATTTTAATAGTGATGAAGATGACTTGTTAGGAGATGATTTACTTGTTGACAACTCTAGTGATGAATCCTATGATGAAACGTCAATTAATCATGCTAAAAAGAATGACAATGATATGGAGAAAATTGAGTCTCTAACTAAAGAACTAAACATTCTTAAGTTAGCTCATGAAACTATCTTCGAAAATCATCGAGAACTTTTAAGAGCTCATGAGAAGTTACGCTTTGAAAAGCTCAATCTTGAGCAATAGCATGAACTCTTAAAGGCAATCAATGATGATATTCGCAAGAAAAGTTCTTCTTACATTGCCAAACGTTTACTCTTATCCACTTAAATGCCTCAAGTCAAGTCTAGTAACAAGAACAAGAAAGATTCTTCCTCTAGTAGTAACAATGATCATGTTAAATCCAATATTGTTGCTTCTAGTAGTTCTCTTGATTCCACTAATGATTCTCTTAGCCAAGTTACACTTGAGCAAGAAAATAGCATATTGAAGGAAATCATAGAGAAAGGTGTGTACAAAAGCCTTGCCAGAGTAAGCAATTCGAGGAGATTGTACGAAAGCAAGGAAGGCACCGGAAGAATCAAGGTGTTGGTTTTGAACGAAAGTCCAATGCCAATGGAGTTGAATGGGAAGAAGATCAATATCCCAAGACAAAGTTTGTTCCTCAACAAGAGAAGTATGATCCAACTTCTTTCAAGGGGACACAAACTCAAGATGATCTTCCACCACAAGACTACAAGCAAAAAGGCAAGGACAAGCTTCAAGAGGAAATAGATGCGTTTGAAGAAGCTCCTAAGACCATAGTCAAGTGGATTCCCAAGACTACTTCAAGTTCCACTTCATCAAGTATGACTACAACTCCAAGGATTCCCATCAAGATGGTGTGGATCCAAAAGAAGAAGAACTAGAGAGTTCTTGAGGGTGACTCCGCCAACATACTTCACTCTTATCATTTTGGCAAGAACAAGTGCAATCAACTTCCACATCTTGCACTAGTTCAAGGAGTCACAAACCCTCTTGTTGGTAAGTCAAGGGACAAGGTAACCTAAAAGCTTTCATAGACATCATCTTGCATGTGCATCACTCCATGTCTATGGATATACTTGCTTGTTCCTTGTGGGACTAACCCATGTAGGTATTGAAAGTGCAATTCACTCAAAAGGATAGCTCCAAGTGATCTACATCAACATTGAGCATCCACATCTTCAACATCTACATGAAGTCATCATCGACAAAACCCAAGGTTAGTTCATCCCTCTTAGGGGGGATATCACATCTAGGGGGAGCTTTACGCTAAGACTTGAGCTAAGGCAACTCTAATGATGTGAACACAACAATGCTTTATGTAAAAGTGGTAACCCCACTTGAGCTTAAACGATGAGTATGACCTATGATCAAATGTTCTCATTTGACTCCTAAGTCAATATACTCATATATAGATGACCTAGTCATCGCAATTGCTTGATAGATGCTAGAATTGGTTGTGCATGCTTTCTCACATATTTCTATTGCCATCTTATTGTGTGAGCATGCTGGATGCATATTTTACTCATTCAAGGACATCCACTTGTTGTTTTGATTGATTGGCTTTATCTTTTCTTTTGCCAAGTGGATGGACAAGAATGCCTAAGAACCCCCTCTAGCTATCTATGCTTTTCTCGTCTCAAACTCTATTCATGCTGCATCACAAAATTGATCAAGTCAAAGTCGAACCACTCTATGTGAGGAGCACTCGGAGTCCCTGATTCGTCATAGACTTAAACTTCCAAAACCTCTTTTTGATTCTCGGTCTGACCGATACTCCACTTTCGGTCCTACCGAGATCATCAAGTTGATCTATGTTTCTGATCTCGGTGCAACCGATTTGAACCATTCGGTCACACCGAGTTGCAATAACTGTATACAGTTTTGCATCTCGGTGCCACCGAGTTGTTCCACTCGGTCACACCGACAGGGTCGGGCTATATATACACACGGGCAAAAATTTGGAAATTTCTCCGAACCCCTTCGCCCGCGCCATAGCTCGCTCTGCCAACGTGGTCTCCGGATCGTCTTCTCGCCGCCAGCAGCCTCCAGTCGCTGGTCTCCGTCGCCGTCAACGGAAATCACCTCCGCCGTTGCCGCCGTAGCGAGTCTCCGCCGAACTAGGGTACGGACTCGATCTTTGTGCTATTCCTCAATCTGATTACTAGCACATTGTGATCATAATGATCTTTGCCACGATTGCTAAACTCCTATCCAGTCAAAGAATCCATAGATTAGGTTTGATTCGAAAATTTTAGGGTTAGGTTTCCGCCGAAACCATCTCGGACCCACCGAGTTGAAAAACTCGGTCCCACCGATTTGGCCTATGCCATCTCACAAGTGAAACTCGGTCTGACCGAGTGTAACTAATCGGTGTGATCGATTTTTGAACTTTGTGAAACCCTAGCAGTCTCGGTGCCACCGAACTGTGACTCGGTCTGACCGAGTTCACTAGTTTAGGTTCCAAATGCTGCTTCGGTATCACCGAGTTTAGGAATCGGTAGATCCGAAATGCTTTCTGTGGGAAAATAAAACTAAGTTTTTGAATCATTCTTTTGCAAAAATCTCTGTTTGTGATGCTCATCTATTCTACCTCATCTATAAACTATTCACAGGGTCAGCAGTCAGCAGTGAGTTGTTCAACATGTCAGACCAGAGTGACAGCCAAAATCAGTCAGAACAGATAGTGCACATGAGTGAGGGCACTAGTCCCTCAAGCTCATCAGATGATGGCAGCAGAAGTACTCCAAGTAATCTGCCAGAGGCTGCCACCAGACAGAGAAGGAAAAGAAACTCAGATTCTGAAGATGAAGACTATGTGGCAGAGGAGGAGACAACCTCCAAGAGAGTTGTACTAAAGAAAAAGTATGGCTCAGATGCAGCCACCAAACCAGGAATGCATAAGAAAGCACCTGCCAGAAGAGTTCCAACCTCCAAGCCTAGGAAGGCTGTGCCTGAGGAAACCATGAAGTTCACAATTGAATCTGAAGGAGAAGATGTTAGCCAGGGCAAGCAAAAGAAGAGAGCAAGAACTACCATTGCCAAAGTCATTGGGAAGCCTTCTATGAGAAAAGATTCAGAAGAAGAGGAAGAGGAAGGTGCTGCACCAGCACCCAAGGCACCCAAGCTAATGGGTGATGCTATTAGGTCAGGGGCAGCTGCATCCAAGCCCAAGGAAGCCGCCAAGACAGCTCCCAAGCAAAAACCCAAAAGGAATACAAGAAATATTCCAACTGCTGAGAAGAACAAGGCCCCAGTGCCTGATGTTGCAGAAGAAGAGGAAGGGCAAGTGTTGAGGAAATTAAAGCCCAAAATCCCAGACCATAATGATGCTCATCCTGTGGCTGAAGACATGAACATAAGGAGAGATTCTGGATTAAGAAAGTGGAGAGCTGAAGATCCTTATGCTATCAGGAGAAGGACTGCTGTGGACTACAGGTTTCACACAAAGGAACAGCAGGATTTCTATGAGACAATTCTGTTGGATAAGAAGCCAATTGTCTGTGACATGAGATGGGTTGATTGGGAATACATCAAGGAAAATGAAGAGCACTTTCCAGGAGTGGAGGACAGCTTCAAAGCTTGTGGGGTAGCAGACTTTGTTAGGCAAAAGCTCACAAAGTGGAATGAGGAACTTATTATGCAGTTCTACTCCACAACTCACTTTTACCCCGATGGGAAGATAGTCTGGATGTCTGAAGGTACAAGGTACCAGTCAACTGTTGCAGAATGGGCTCAGCTGATAAAAGCCCCCAAAGAGAGTGAAGATGACTTGGATGTCTATTCCAAGAAGAAGATGGAGCACAATTCAATGGTCAACATGTACAAAGAGATCCCTGATAAGGCACCTGAATCTTTCAAGTATGGATCTGTACATTACCTTCTGTCTGGATTGCCCACTATCAACTGGATCTTAAGGCATACTCTGTTGCCCAAGTCTGGAGATCACAAGATGATCAAAGGTCATGCTATCAACCTACTTCATATCTTTGATGTGCCTCAAAAGTTCAAAGTCATGAGCCTGATGATTGAAACAATCAAGAGGACAGCAGCAGACTAGAAGAGAAGCTGTGGATATGCTCCTCAGATCCAGGAGCTCATTAACTCCAAGATGGGCACAGACATCTATCTTCTGGACAAGGAACATCTTCCTATTCATCTTGAATTTGAAGATAATGAAGTTGTGATGAACAAGGAAGAACCTTCATCAGCTCATGCCCAAGCTCAAAAGGAGAAGACAAGGAAGGAGAAAGCTGCTAGGATGCCAACTCAAGAGGAGGCATCAGAATACTTCTTGAAGACTAAGCAAGAACAGCTCAGTTACCTGATTGCATCCACCCTGCGGATTGAGAAAGGTTTGGCCAACCTGACTCAGAACCAGGCGAGCCTAGAGAGGATCGTAGAACAGAAGTTCTATGACTTGGACATCAAGGTAACAGAGATACAGACAGCAGTAGAGCAGCTCCAGGATGACATGCAGGAGAGGAGAGGGAAGACTACCACAGATGCATTTGCCAGAGTGCCACGAGGACCGAGGTCGTCTGCAGTGCCAGTTCCAGACACAAGAGCTACAACCTCAGCACCAGCCGCAGCACCAGTCCAACCTGCTCCAGCATCCACCTCAGCTCCAACTCCATCAGTATCAACAGAAGCCTTCGTCCTTGGAGTGATTCAGACTCCACCACCACCTGCAGACCAAGCCTGAGTGTCGAAATAGCACTATGCATTTTCTAGGAACTTTTTGGTAACTTGTTGCCAAAGGGGAAGAAGATGTATAGATCATAGGCTTCGAGAGAGAGAGAGTGTTGGTTTTTCTCTCTTGTTTGATTTGGTGGTTCTTGATACAATTGTTTGCGTTTGGTTGAGATACTTTATTATGCTTGTGAGACATTGATGATCATGTGTTTGATCATAAGCTACACTTATGCATATTTGATATATCCTATCTATCTTATGTGATCATTCACTTTGCCTTGGTGATGAGTGCATGTATTTCATCATTTATCATTTTGAGCGCTCCACCAAGATGTATGTGACATGGAAGAGTAACCCATGATTCTAACTCTTTGTGCATTTGCAGTCCAAAGCAAAATTTTGAATGTGCACAAATTTAGGGGGAGCTCTTACTTATCACATACTTCTCAAAGCGACGATGTAATTCATTCTTATTATTTGTCGAAGCTTTGATCTATATGTTGTCATCAATTACCAAAAAGGGGGAGATTGAAAGTGCAACTATCCCTAGGTGGTTTTGGTAATTCATAACAACATATAGCTCATTGAGCTAATGCTATTCCAAGATAATTATTTCAGGAAAGCTCAATGATTGGCATGGCATGGATGGTGAAAGTGGAACCCTCAAAATGCTAAGGACAAAGGATTGGCTATAGCTTCAAGCTCAAGACTCTTCATTTTATATTTTAGTGATCCAAGATCACATTGAGTCCATAGGAAAAGCCAATACTATCAAGGAGGGATGAGGTGTTGCTTAATGAGCTCTTTGCCTTATGTGCTTAATGATATGCTCCAAAATCCTCAGCTACTTTCCCATATCCACTTATGACCTAAACCCTAAACCAAATTCTGTCATACCGATTCTTTCTATCCGGCACCACCGAGTTTCATATGTCATAAGCCACTGCCAAAACCCTAGCAAATCGGTTTCACCGATAGGGATCTCGGTCTCACCGAGATGGGATTGCAATTTCTCTGTTTCCCTTCGTAACTTTTCAGTCTCACCGAAAGAGCGATTCCGTCCCACCGAGATTGCAATGCAAACTCTCTGTTTCCCTTTTGTAACTTTTCGGTCTCACCGAAAGAGCAAATCGGTCCCACCGAGTTTGCCTGACCAACTCTCTGGTTATCTTATTACCAAATCGGTCTCACCGATTTTGTGTAATCGGTCTCACCGAGATTACGTTATGCCCAAACCCTAACCACTTTGGTCCTACCAAGATACATGTCAGTCCCACCGAAAATCTCTAACGGTCACTAGGTTTACCTTTTCGGTCTGACCGAGTTTGTTGATTCGGTCCCACCGAGATTGGTAAATTGTGTGTAACGGTTGGATTTTGTGTGGAGGCTATATATACCCCTCCACCTCCTCTTCATTCGTGGAGAGAGCCATCAGAACATATCTACACTTCCAACTCATATGTTCTGAGAGAGAACCACCTACTCATGTGTTGAGACCAAGATATTCCATTCCTACCATATGAATCTTGATCTCTAGCCTTTCCCAAGTTGCTTTCCACTCAAATCTTCTTTCCACCAAATCCAAATCCTGTGAGAGAGAGTTGAGTGTTGGGGAGACTATCATTTGAAGCACAAGAGCAAGGAGTTCATCATCAACACACCGTTTGTTACTTCTTGGAGAGTGGTGTCTCCTAGATTGGCTAGGTGTCACTTGGGAGCCTCCGACAAGATTGTGGAGTTGAACCAAGGAGTTTGTAAGGGCAAGGAGATCGCCTATTTCGTGAAGATCTACCGCTAGTGAGGCAAGTCCTTCATGGGCGATGGCCATGGTGGGATAGACAAGGTTGCTACTTCGTGGACCCTTCGTGGGTGGAGCCCTCCATGGACTCGCGCAACCGTTACCCTTCGTGGGTTGAAGTCTCCACTAACGTGGATGTAGGATAGCACCACCTATCCGAACCACGGGAAAAACATCCTTGTCTCCAATTGCGTTTGATTTCTCCAAACCCTTCCATTTACATTCTTGCAAGTTGCATGTTTTACTTTCCGCTGCCTATATACTCTTTGCATGCTTGCTAGAATTGTGTGATGATTGCTTGACTTGTCCTAAAGTAGTTAAAATCCACCAAGAACTAAAATTGGGAAAAGGTTAAGTTTTTATTTGGTCAAGTAGTCTAATCACCCCCCCTCTAGACATACTTCCGATCCTATAGAGGGTACATAGACAACACTCTCCCCTCTCGTTGCAATGCATCACCATGATCTTGCGTGTGCGTAGGAATTTTTATGACATTACTACGTTCCCCAACAGTTCGGGCATTGAGTCTGACTCAACTTCAAACCTTTGAACACAGGCAAGAACCCTTTCTTTGCTCGATCCATTTTGAACTTCTTCAAAACTTTATCAAGGTATGTGCTTTGAGAAAGTCCAATTAAGCGTCTTCATCTATCTCTATAGATCTTGATGCCCAATATATAAGCAGCTTCACTGAGGTCTTTCATTGAAAAATTCTTATTCAAGTATCCTTTTATGCTATTCAGAAATTCAGTATCATTTCCGATCAACAACATGTCATCCACATATAATATCAGAAACGCTACAGAGCTCCCACTCACTTTCTTGTAAACACAGGCTTCTCAAAGCGTATATTCCAACTCCGAGAGGCTTGCACCAGTCCATAAATGGATCGCTGGAGCTTGCACACTTTGTTAGCACCTTTTGGATCGACAAAACCTTCCAGTTGCATCATATACAACTCTTCTTCTTGCATTAAGGAATGTTGTTTTTACATCCATTAAGGAATGTTGTTTTTACATCCATTTGCCAAATTTCATAATCATAAAATGCGGCAATTTCTAACATGATTTGGACGGACTTAAGCATCGCTACGGGTGAGAAGGGCTCATCGTAGTCAACTCTTTGGACTTGTCGAAAACCTTTCACAACAAGTCAAGCTTTGTAGACAGTAATATTACCGTCAGCGTCAGTCTTCTTCTTGAAGATCCATTTATTCTCTATGGCTTGCCGCTCATCGGGCAAGTCAACCAAAGTCCATACTTTGTGCTCATACAAGGATCCCATCTCAGATTTCATGGCCTCAACCCATTTCGCGGAATCTGGGCTCATCATCGCTTCCTCGTAGTTCGTAGGTTCGTCATGGTCAAGTAACATGACCTCTAGAATAGGATTACCGTACCACTCTGGTGCGGATCTTACTCTGGTTGACCTACGAGGTTCGGTAGTAACTTGATCAGAAGTTTCATGATCATCACTGCTACCTCTTGAGCACTGCGTTGGTTTTCCCTTGAAGAGGAAAGGGTGATGCAGTAAAGTAGCGTAAGTATTTCCCTTAGTTTTTGAGAACCAAGGTATCAATCCAGTAGGAGACCACGCACGAGTCCCTCGCACCTACACATACAAATAAGAACCTCACGACCAACGCGATAAAGGGGTTGTCAATCCCTCAACGGTCACTTACGAGAGTGAGATGTGATAGATATGATAAGATAATATTTTTGGTTTTTTTATGATAAATAGTAAATAAAGATGCAAAGTAAAATAAACGGCAATAGAAATAGCTAAGTGTTGGAAGATAAATATGATGGAAAATAGACCCGGGGGCCACAGGTTTCACTAGTGGCTTCTCTCGAGAGCATAAGTGTCGGTGTCAAAACCGGCGGATCTCGGGTAGGGGGTCCCAAACTGTGCGTCTAGGCGGATGGTAACAGGATACAAGGGACACAATGTTTTTACACAGGTTCGGGCCCTCTCGATGGAGGTAAAACCCTACTCCTGCTTGATTAATATTGATGATATGGGTAGTACAAGAGTAGATCTAGCACGAGATCAGAGAGGCTAAACCCTAGAAGCTAGCCTATGGTATGATTGTTGTTGTTGTTCTACGGACTAAACCCTCCGGTTTATATAGACATCGGAGGGGGCTAGGGTTACACAGAGTAGGTTACAATGGGAGGAGATCTGAATATCCATATTTTCCAAGCTTGCCTTCGACGCCAAGGAAAGTCCTATCCGGACACGGGACGAAGTCTTCAATCTTGTATCTTCATAGTCCAACAGTCCGACCAAAGGTCATAGTCCGGCTGTCCGGACACCCCCTAATCTAGGACTCCCTCAGTAGCCCCTGAACCAGGCTTCAATGACGACGAGTCCGGCGCGCAGATTGTCTTCGGCATTGCAAGGCGTGTTCCTCCTCCGAAGACTTCATAGAAGATTTTGAACACAAGGATCGTGTCCGGCTCTGCAAAACAAGTTCCACATACCACCATAGAGAGAGAATAACTGTCGGAGTAATGGGCCATGGGTAGGCCAACCCGAGACCCAGAACCTTTCAAGACATCGGGGTAGGCTTCGCCCCTCGAAGAATCCCAAGACGATCGGCCGACTCTGGGAGTCGGCTGCAGCATCACCGATACCCACTCACGGCCGAATCCCAGAGACGGCGACTCCAGGGAGGCCGACCATGGGGAGTCGGCCCGCGACTTCACCACTCTCTGCCTTCGAGAAGAAGGACGAGACCGGGGATGGCCGGAGTACGGCCCTCCCCTACATTGATTACCAAGGGCAGGTATGGCTACAGTACGTCATACCGGAGGAGATCTCCGTCCGGCGCGGCACTGCTGCCATACTGGCCCTGACGTCCGCCCCGGCGGCGGAACACTGTTCCCACGTTGGCCCGCATGTACGGCCTGGAGACGGCGGGCCCCGCTAGTCAGCGGGGGGGGGGGGGGGAGGGGGGGCGAAGACGGCGAGAGCACCCGAAGACGGACCCCGTGGGAGTCGGCCTCCGAGAGTCGGCCCGTTCCCCCCACGGGACCCACACGCCATTAACCAGATAAGACAGGGAGTGGCGACAGTGATCGCCCGCCAGGCGGCGGCACTGTTGCCACGCCCCCATGACCAAGCCAACGTCATCAGAGGCACGGCTACAGTGGCCAGGTCAGTCGGCAGGGCCCACCCGAGGCGGGCCCCAGGAGTCGGCGGAGAAGACGACGGCCTAAGAGACAGACGGCTGGGACCCGCGCCCAGTCAGATTACCATTGTACCCCCGGGGGGTAGGCCTATATAAACCCCCCGGGGCACCCATGCAAAGGGTTCGATCCTTTACCACTAGACCAGAAGCGTAGAAGGGAGAGAGCTAGCCTTGCCCTCTCCTACCTCCAGAACACAGCTCAAGGAGCAACCTTGTACACATATCACCATAGTGATCATGCGGAGACCCCGCAGAGCAGCAGTAGGGGTATTATCTCCTCGAAGAGCCCTGAAGCTGGGTAAGATTTGCCGGCGTGCATGTCTACGCCTCATCCCGCTTCCAGGCACCGGCGACGTTCTACTCGCCCCCACCATGATAAGCCATCCTTTGGCATATGTCGCAGCCAACCCCCGACATTTGGCGCCCACCGTGGGGCGAGGTGCACCGTCGTCTGGAGATCTGTTCTGGACGGGAACCCTTTTCCTCCCTAGCGAGCGCAGCCAGCCCGGCCCGCCAGAGGGAGTCTGCGCCGACGCGCTGCACGGCGCTGAGACCGCCTGCGCGGCCAGCTGCCTCGCTGATCTTGTCGGCGAGGTTCACCTCTCCGACGAGCCTGCATCCGACGCAGGCACCGGCGGCCCCGAGAGCCTTCTCGCGGGCCTCCTCGACGAACTCCATGTTGCTGGCGAGCCTGCCGCTGACCTGGAGTCTGTAGGCTACACCGACCTGATGCTGGTCGACTCCGACACCGCGTCGCTCGACGCCTTCCCCACCAACGTGGTGGTCTATGACGAGCCGCTCCCTCGCGCGGTGGGCAGCGGAACCATCGTCACAGAGGTGCTCGTCATCGGCCATGGCGAGCGCTCCGACGGAGGAGCTCGCGACCCGCTTGATGAGGCACTTGAAGACCTGGATGCGCCCATTCCAGAGGACGCTGACGCCGAGACGCTAGAGGCACGCCGCCTCCAGCTCGTCGAAGGCGTGAAGAAGCTGGCAAGCGTGAGACGCTTGTCAGAGGCCTACCAGCGTGAGATGGATCGCGCTGTGGGCGGCTCGCCGGCTCCGACGGGGCCGAGCCGCCTAGGCGCGGTCCGGCAACGCGGCGCAGACATCGCCAGCATGTTCGGGGCCAATCTCCCCGTATACGCCACCTCCACCGAGAACATACGAGTTGCCCAGGCGGCAGCAGACGAGCTGGACAAGCTCGAGGGCGAAGAGCGCCGACTGATGCCGGAGCGAGTCCAGCAACTCCTCGACACGGCTGGCGCGCAGAACGCGGCCGGCTGCCGATCCGAAGGGCCGCATCAACAGAACGACGACCTGCCACCCCGCCGAGATCAAGGTGCGACGTCTCGGACGCCGACTGGCGGCGTCCGCGGAAGAAAAGACAAGGAGCCGGCTGCGAGCCGCAGTCGGACTCACATCACCATCGAGCGCGATCAAGACGGCCGCCCGAGAGCAGTGGAGCGGCGGGACGACTATGTGCCTCCTCCACCCCGTAGAGAAAGGCGAGTCTCCCCGCCGCCCGTTGAGCATCCGACTCTCGGAGGCCGCCTCGGCCGCCAAGAGGGATTCAGAGAGAATGATGCCCGCCACCGGATCGACCGACTCCACCGATCCCTGGCGCTGGAAGAAGAAGACGAGCTGGGACCGCCGTGTTTTGGCCCCCGTATCCGAGATGAGCCCTTTCCCAAAGGGTTCACTCTCCCTAGAGACACTCCCAAGTACACCGGCTCCGTGAAGCCGGAGGACTGGCTGGTCGACTACTCCATAGCCGTCAGCATAGCAAACGACAACAAGCGTGTTGCCGTGAAGTATGTTCCGCTCATGCTCCAGGGCACGGCCCGGACATGGTTGAACAGCCTGAAACCCCGCAGCATCAACGGCTGGCCCGACTTCACCGAGGCTTTCATCCGCAACTTCACGAGCACGTACAAGCGACCTCCCAAGCCTCGCCAGCTCTCCTTGTGCGTGCAAGGCCCCAACGAATCGACTCGCGACTACCTCACGCGTTGGGCCGAGCTCCGAAACTCCTGCGAGGGCGTGCACGAGGTGCAGGCCATCGAGTACTTCACCGCCGGGTGCAGAGAAGGCACCCTCCTCAAGCATAAGCTCCTCTGCGACGAGCCAGAGACCCTGGATGAGCTGCTGATCATAGCAGACAAGTACGCCACAGCCGACTCTTCTATGAAGACGGAGATCCAAGTCAGCACGACCAGCAAAGTGGCCCCTCAGGCTCCCAGAACTCTGGCTGGAGACGCCAGTCGGCGGCAACAGCAGAACGATCACAAGCGCAAGACCCCGCAGCCGGCTTCCAGTAGCCGGTAGGTCGCAACCATCAAAGATCAACAGCCGGAGGGACAACCTCCACCCAAGCGGCAGAAGGGCGGCAAGTCCAACTGGTTGCCGGCTTTCTCCTACGAGCAGACTCTAGAGGGTCCCTGCAAGTTCCACAGCGGTGCGAAGCCGTCGAACCACACCACCAGAAAGTGCCACTGGCTTACCCGGATTGCCAAGGGAGACGGCCTGGCGCGTCCTCCGCCTGCTGGGCAGCCGCCTACGCCTCCACCCCAGCAGCCGGCTGCCAGGCCAGTCGGCGCAGTACAAGACGAGTACCCGGAAGAACATGGAGCCTACGTGGTGTTCACCAGTATGGCAGATGACAGGCGCAGCAGGCTGCATTAGCAAGAAGTTAACGCAGTAGCGTCAGATACTCCAGAGTTCATGCACTGGTCCGAGAAGCCTATCAGTTGGAGCAGAGCTGATCACCCAGAGGTGATGCCGAATCCAGGTTCCTATGCCCTGGTCCTGGAAGCCACCTTTGCCACTGATAGGCGGGCAGCTCGCTTCTCGCGAGTTTTGATAGATGGAGATAGCAGTATCAACATCATGTACAAGGATACAATGGAGAAGCTAGGAATCAGGCAAAGACGGCTCCAGAGCAGTCGGACTGTATTCCATGGGATTGTCCCTGGCCTTTCCTGCTCCCCAATCGGCAAGATTCTGATAGACATCCTTTTCGGAGATAAGGAACATTTCCGCCGAGAGCCAGTCTGGTTTGAAGTGGTGGACCTCAAAAGCCCATACCATGCACTGCTTGGCCGACCTGCTTTGGCCAACTTCATGGCGGTCCCCCACTACGCCTACCTCAAGATGAAGATGCCGAGTTCCAAGGGAATTCTCACTGTGGCCGGCGACTACAGGAAGTCGTCCGCTTGCGCGGCCGAGAGCAGTCGGCTGGCCGAGTCCCTGGTCATTGCAGCAGAAAAGCGGCTTCTTGATCGGGTTATGGCGATGGCCGGCAAGCAGCCTGAGATGTCGCTCAACCCCAAGGAGCCGGAAGCTGAGGGCTCGTTCAAGCCAGCAAAGGAAACGAAGAAGATACCCTTGGACCCAGAGCACCCGGAGAGGTATGCTGTCGTAGGTGCAAACCTTGACAGCAAATAGGAAGGCGAGCTCGTCGATTTCCTCCGTGAGAATCGGGACATCTTCGCATGGTCCCCCAAAGACATGCCAGGTGTACCGACGGAATTCGCCGAGCACAAGTTACATGTTCGGTCTGATGCGAAGCGTGTCAGGCAGCCCTTGCGCCGCCTGTCAGAAGAGAAAAGAAGAGTTGTTGGTGAAGAGATAGCCCAGCTCCTTGCAGCCGGCTTTATCATGGAAGTATTTTTCCCAGAGTGGCTAGCAAACCCAGTTTTAGTACTGAAGAAGAACAAGCTGTGGCGGATGTGTATTGACTACACAAGCCTCAACAAAGCCTGCCCCAAGGACCCGTTTGCCTTGCCGAGAATCGATCAGGTGATAGACTCCACAGCCGGATGCGAGCTGTTGAGCTTCTTAGATGCCTATTCAGGATATCACCAGATCAAGCTGAACCCGGCAGGCAGATTAAAGACCGCCTTCATCACGCCGTTTGGAGCCTTCTGCTACCTGACCATGACGTTCGGCTTGAGGAACGCCGACGCCACCTTTCAGCGTTGCATGCAGAAGTGCCTCCTCAAGCAACTCGGCCGAAATGCCCATGTTTACGTGGATGATGTGGTGGTAAAGACGGAAAAGCGCGGAACTCTGCTGGAAGACCTCAAGGAGACCTTTGAGAACCTGCACCGATTCCAGATCAAGCTTAACCCCGAGAAGTGCGTTTTCGGAGTACCAGCCGGCCAGCTACTCGGCGTCCTGGTCTCCGAACATGGCATAGAGTGCAACCCTGTGAGGATCACGACCATCGAGAGGATGGAGGTACCTAGCTGACTGTTGGATGTGCAGAAGTTCACTAGCTGTCTGGCATCCATCAGCCGTTTCATCAGTCGGTTGGGCTAGAAAGCTCTCCCTTTGTACCAGCTCATGAAGAAGACCAATTTTTTCGAGTGGAACCACAAGGCGGATGAGGCCTTTCTGCAGCTTAAGAAGATGTTGGTTACTCCCCCTGTGCTGGCGGCTCCGACTCCCAAAGAGCCCATGCTCCTGTACATCGCCGCCACCAGCCGAGTAGTCAGCACAGTCATTGTAGTAGAGCGCAAGGAGGAAGGCAAGGCACTGCCAGTCCAAAGACCGGTATATTACCTGAGTGAAGTACCGTCGACCTCCAAGCAGAACTACCCCCACTACCAGAAGATGTGTTACGGCGTTCACTTCGCCGCCAAGAAGCTGAAGCCTTACTTCCAACAACATCCAATCACCATGGTCTGCACAGCCCCATTAGCCGAGATCATTGGAAGCCGAGATGCGTCTGGCCGAGTGGCCAAATGGGACATAGAGTTGGCGCCCCACACGATCTTCTATCAACCCCGCACCGCCATCAAGTCACAAGCACTGGCCAACTTCCTCGTCGACTGGGCCGAGACCCAGTACCTGCCGCCAGCGCCCGACTCCACCCACTGGCGGATGCATTTCGATGGCTCCAAGATGCGCACCGGCTTGGGAGCCGGCGTTGTCCTCACCTCTCCTAAAGGCGACAAGCTCCAGTATGCACAGCAGATCCATTTCGCCGCCTCCAACAACGTCGCTGAATACGAGGCGCTCATTCACGGGCTCCGGCTTGCCAAAGAACTTGGCATTCGCCGGATCCTGTGTTATGGCGACTCCGACTTGGTGGTCCAGCAATCATCTGGCGACTGGGACGCCAAGGACGCAAACATGGCAAGCTACCGCTTCCTCGTGCAGCAACTCAGCAGATATTTCGAGGGGTGCGAGTTCCTCCACATGCCAAGAAACGACAACAACCTAGCAGATACTTTGGCACGAATCGGCTCCACTCGCCAAGCAATACCATCTGGCGTCGCTCTTCAGCGCCTCCTCAAGCCATCCATCAAGCCTTCACCAGAGTCAGACTCCATTTTTGTGCCGGCTCCTCCAGAAGAAGTCAGATCCGACTCCAAAGCCCAAGCAGACGGCGCAAAAAACCCTCACAGATGACTCCAAGAACGCCGCAGTCAAAGCCGCCCCGGGGACTTCAGAACTCGGCCCGGGGACTGCGGCGACCAGAGAAAAGACTCCAGAACTCGGCCCGGGGACTGCACCAGTCGGACCGGGGACTTCACTGATCCAGCAAGCGGCCGCAGACTCCAGCCCGCCGCCTCCTAGCCCGGCCGCCCTCGTCCAAGTCGCAGTTCTGGCGGTCGAAGATATAGCAGCACCCTCATGGGCCCAGCCCATCCTCAAATTCTTGGTGAACAAGGAGCTACCAACTGATGAAACCTTGGCTCGGCAAATACAACACCGAGCGGCAGCATACACCATAATCAACAGAGAGCTGGTCACGCGCAGCGTCACTGGTGTCTACCAGCGCTGCGTCGAGCCAGAGCAAGGCCAAGCAATTCTCATAGACATCCATCAAGGCGAGTGCGGCCACCATGCGGCCTCAAGAGCACTCGTCGCCAAAGCTTTCCGACACGGTTTCTTCTGGCCGACTGCCCTCGAAGAGGCCAAAGAGTTGGTCCAGAAATGCAAGGATGCCAGAAGTTCCGATCCAAGCCGCATCAGCCGGCTTCAGCACTCAAGACTATCCCCATCGCCTGGCCCTTTGCAGTTTGGGGCCTGGATATGGTGGGACCCTTCAAGATGGCACGAGGCGGCCTAACTCATCTGCTTGTCGCGGTGGACAAGTTCATTAAGTGGATAGAAGTGAAGCCCATCAAGAAGTTGAATGGTCCGACTGCCGTGACTTTCATCTCAGACATCACAATCCGGTATGGCATACCGCACAACATCATCACCGACAACGGCACCAACTTTGCCAAGGGCGCCTTGGCCCGTTTCTGCGTGACGCAGGGCATCCGACTGGACTTAGCGTCCGTTGCCCATCCGCAGTCAAACGGGCAGGTGGAGCGGGCGAATGGCCTCATCCTGTCCGGCATCAAGCCACGGTTGGTCGAACCACTGGAGCGTTCGGCCGGCTGTTGGCTTGACGAGTTGCCAGCCGTCCTCTGGAGTCTGCGCACGACTCCGAACAAGTCGACCGGCTTCACGCCCTTCTTCCTCGTCTACGGTGCTGAAGCCGTCATCCCAACGGATATAGAGTTCGACTCCCCGCGAGTCACGATGTACACTGCGGAGGAAGCAGAAGAAGCACGACAAGATGGCGTCGATCTGCTGGAAGAGGGCCGGCTGTTGGCACTCAGCCGGTCCAGCATCTACCAGTAGAGCCTATGTCGCTAGTACAACAGGAAGGTCAGGCCGAGATCCTTCCAAGAGGGCGACCTTGTGCTCCGGCTGATCCAGCGAACAGCCGGCCAGCACAAGTTGTCGGCACCTTGGGAAGGCCCCTTCATCATCAGCAAGGTGCTAGGCAACGACTCCTACTACCTGATCGACGCTCAGAAGCCCCGAGCACAGAAGAGGGACGACTCCGGCAAAGAGACGGAGCGACCATGGAACGCGAATCTTCTTCGAAGATTTTACAGCTGATGCAGTATGTACCACGCTACCCTTTTGTATTTAAAGTACCGAGACTCTGGGGCCCCCGAGACGAACTCGGGGACTGCCCCTTTTTGTTATCAGTGTAATAAGTATTATGCTTCCAAGTACGCTACTCTGTGTGATGCCGCTTGGCACCGGGCTCAACCAGTCGGCCCGGGAACTTGCCGTCTCGCGCTATGAAAACGCTTCCTGCAGTCAGACAAGTAGTGCGCGGCGCCTAAGCCGAATCCTGCCATAAGCCACAGCTCGCGGAGCGACTGTCTGGTGGGCGGGAGTAAGGTAGAATGGGCGCCCACATGAAAAATGGCTAAGGACTCAAAGCACCAAAACATAGCTCGAGTCGGCTCTCCAGCAGTTCCTCGCAAAACCGACTCCGAGTAGTTGGCTTGCTGTTTTCTATCCGACTTGCTAAAGAAACTCTAGAATGGCTAAGTACTTGCCTTCCCAAAGAAGCCAAGTGTTTGATCCAGCGGCAGTCCGCGGAGCGGCTGTCCGACTGACCAAGACGGAATCTAAGGGAAGGCGGCTGTCGGTGTCAAAACTGGCGGATCTCGGGTAGGGGGTCCCGAGCTATGCGTCAAGGTCGGATGGTAATAGGAGACAAGGGACACTTTATTTTACCCAGGTTCGGGCCCTCTCGATGGAGGTAAAACCCTACTCCTGCTAGATTAATATTGACGATATGGGTAGTACAAGAGTGGATCTACCACGAGATCAAGGAGGCTAAACCCTAGAAGCTAACCTATGGTATGATTGTGTATGATGATGGTTGTCCTACGGACTACAACCCTCCGGTTTATATAGACACCGAATAGGGTTAGGGTTACACAGAGTCAGTTACAATGGTAGGAGATCTTGAATATCTGCACGCCTAGCTTGCCTTCCACGCCAAGAAAAGATCCTTCCGGACACGGGACGAAGTCTTCAACTTTGTATCTTCATAGTCCTGGAGTCCGGCTGAAGGTATAGTTCGGCTATCCGAACACCCCCTAATCCAGGACCCCCTCCGTAGCCCCTGAACCAGGCTTCAATGACGACGAGTCCGGCGCGCAAATTGTCTTCAGCATTGCAAGGCGGGTTCCTCCTCCAAGTTCTTCAAGAAGATTATAAACACCACAAAATAGTGTTCGGCTCTGCAAAATAAGTTTCCACATATTGCCATATAGAGAATAATATTAACACAAATCAAATCTGCTGACGTATCCCGCAGTGCGTCATAACACTACGGCCAAGCCTTCTACATAAATTGTTTTCATTGTTCCACCTCAGCTCGTTTAGCGAGGTGGTTTCCTTGGCACGTCTTGTCGAAGTAGAGATCATGTGCCCCCCTTTAGCGGGATTCTCATTAATACGGACGTGGGTAACCCAACCACGCCATTTACCGCGGCGTTTGGGAGGCAAGTGAGTTTTATTAGGTAGGTGAGGACGCCTAACCGTACCTGCTTATATAAAGGGATAAGGATTCACCCTTTCAACCTACGCCTTCTTCCTCCTTTGCCAATCCATCTCTCGCGCACTCAAGCTCCAGTGCCCAAGTCCGCTCTTCCTTCCTCAACCTTCTCCAACAATGTCCGGAGTGGGAGGCAAGTGGATGGTCTCCTCCGTTACGGAGGCTCAAGTAAAAAGGCTAAGGAAAGCCGGATACTTGTCCAAGGACATCCCGCATCGGCTTCCTGATAAGGGGCAGCTTCTTCCTACCCCAGGGCCCCATGAGAGGGTAGTTTTTCTTCCCCACTTCCTCCGCGGACTGGGCTTTCCACTTCACCCATTTGTCCGGGGGCTCATGTTCTACTACGGCCTGGATTTCCATGATCTGGCCCCGAACTTCGTTCTCAACATCTCGGCGTTTATCGTTGTGTGTGAGGCCTTTCTTCGCGTCCGCCCTCACTTCGGCCTCTGGATCAAGACCTTCAACGTCAAGCCCAAGGTGGTGTCCGGCACCCAGGCGGAGTGCTGAGGCGCTATGGTTGGCAAGATAGCCAACGTCCTCTGGTTCGATGGCTCCCTCGTGGAGTCCCTAAAGGGGTGGCAGGCTGGGTGGTTTCACATCACCAGGCCCCGCGATCCGAAATGGGTCGCGGCCCCCGAGTTCAGATCCGGACCCCCCACGCGGCTCATGTCCTGGAAAGAGACGGGCCTGTCGTGGGGCAACGAGAAAGAAGTGATTGGGTTGCAAACGTGCATCCAGTCCCTGGTGGACAAGCCAATCCGACTTGTCAATATAGTCCAGGTCATGCTCGTTCGCCTGATCCTCCCGTGCCAACAACGGGATTTTACTTTGTGGGAATTCGACCTGGCGCAGCACCAAACCCTTAGTAGGCTCTTCGACACGATGTATGAAGACGTCTGGAAGGTGCTGACCAAAGGCGCCGAGTCCCCCACATCCGCCTCCGAGGATCGCGGATACAGCTCGCAGCGCAACGCTAGCGAGGTAAGCTATCTATACCTTTGACAGGTTCGTTAAGCTCTTCTACATAGATTAACTTTATGCGGGATCTAAACTCCCTTTACCTTTGACAGGCTTGGCAGGAGGTATCCGGACCAATTAACTGTCTGGCTCCTCTGCCCGAAGACCCGGCCCGAGCTCTCTTGGTGAAGCTGATGGCTCCGGCACCTTACGTGGTGCCGGAGAGGAAGGCCAAGAAGAAGAAAACCACCGGGACTCGAAAAAGTTCCCGCAACATGGTGGTGTCGGACTCATCATCTGACGAGTCCGCAACGCCCTCCTCTTGTGAAAACGAGGAGGAGGAACAAGGAAGCTCTCCCCCTCCAGCGAGGGGAGCAAAGAAGAAGAAGGCCGCCCCAAAGGGGGAGGCCGAGGGGTCAAGGAAAAGGAAGACCCCTCCGCCGGACTACTCCCACGACGTCGAAGAGGGTGGAGAGGAGTGGCCGGATACAACCAAGCGTCCGGCGAAATCATAAGTATTTATATACCAGAGTGACTCATGATATTCTTTTAATGCACGGCTTTCCCCAATATCGCCTGTGTTTTATGCAGCCTGCCCCGGGCCGAACTCGACGATTCGTCGAGCGGCTCCCTGGATACGTCGGACGTGAACTCAATTCCGCCCGCTGTCTCCCCCCGCACTGCAGATGACGCTGCAGTGGCGTCGCGACAAGCTCCGGGGCAGGAGGAGGTGGTCCTGGAGTAGCCGAAAGGCGACCTCCCGGACACCAGGAATAAAGGGGATGAAACCCCCCAGGGCTCCAAGTCTGGCTTTGTGCCGGACACCGCGCCGGACTCGACAGTCCCGGTCCGCGGTGGGCGAACTCCTTCCAAGAGGAGTAAGCCGTCTGAGCCGGCGGCCTCCGTCCAACCGGAGGCGCCGGACAATCTGCTGGAGGTGCTTAAGGGCGCCGCCATCAATGAGGAGCACCGTACTGTTATGAGTACGGTGATCCAAAGGGTTCAGTCCGCCAAGAGCGGACTGAATGAAGCTTGCGCTAGCCTTCTAACAGGCTTCGAGGTAAGTAAAAATATGTCAAATTATTTACCGCATAGATAGTAGCCCTTGATGCTCTGTTCGGTGTTCGGAAAGAAAAGCCGGATAGACGATCTAGTAATTTTCGCAGGAGTCTAACAAAAAAGGTCAAATATGCATATGCAGGCTTCACTGCTGTCCACCACCGCACTGACTGCGTAGGTGGATGTCCTTAAAAAGGACCTCGGGCGGACCGAGCAAGAGCTCGTCCTTGCCAAACGGCAGCTCGAGGAGAAGGAAGGTAAGAAATACCTAAAAAAAGAAAAAAGGTGCCTATAGAGAGGCTTGATTGCAGAAGGAAATAACAGGATTGTATTGCTTATTGTAGGGGCCACAACCGAGGTGACAACCCTGAAGCAGGCGCTGGCTGAGGCCGAAAAGAAAAGGGCCGAGGAGCGCACCGAGCGAGAAAGGCTTGGGGTTCAGGTCGGCGAGGTGCAGCAAGAGCTGCAAGCTCTCATGACAAAACATGAGGGTTTGGAGCTTGAGTCAAAAACGCAAGCATCCGAGCTCGCTTCGGCCATCGAGACCGCCAAGAGTGCCAAGGCCGAAGCCCAAAGGGCCCTCCAAGAGTTGGAGGAGGTGAAAAAGATAGCTATGGGTAAGGCATTCTCAAGGCAAAGTAGGAATATAAAAGTAAACTACCTATTACTTACCCGAATCCGGAGTTCTCCAGGGGCGTTCGCCGATATTCCCCGCAGCATATCCGACGCCGCCGCGTTCTACCGAGCTGAAGAGGACAGCTCGACGGAGAGTGTGTTCTGGTCTCAGTATTCTGAGGCCGGACACCCTGTGCCCTTAAGCGATCAGCTGAAACAGCTGGTCGAGCTCCACAAGGCGGCCGAACAGGCCATGAAGGGCTTACTAGTTCGGCTGTGGCCTGGAGAGGCCCTGCCTGGGAGCTATTTCAGGTTGGTGCGGCGGCTGGTGGAGGCCTGTCCACGGCTTGAGGTCATCAAGCGCTCCGTCTGCATTGAAGGTGCCCGGATGGCCCTTGCCCGTGTAAGGGTACACTGGGGTAAGCTGGACGGAGAGAAGCTGGTGAAGGACGGGCCGCCGCAGGGGAAGGAGCATCGCAAGCCCGAGAACTACTACAAGGAAGTTCTTGCCAGAGCCCGCCTTGTCGCGGATGAATGTACTAAAGATGTAATATTTGAATGAACTCGCTCGTTTGTATCCTGTGCGCTGAAAACTTGTTCATATGCGCAAAGCAATGCTTATTGAATTTAAAATATTATTTTCTGTGCGGCCGTTTATCAAAAATTGAGAGATGGCCAGTCGTCGGCTTCTGCCCCCATGCCGCTAGTGCTGGGGTGTTCGGGATAAACCTGAGGGCTCTTGTTCCCATAGTTGGGTCCTTCGAGGGAGGCGCTCAGCACAACGAACCAGGCAATCGGACTATAATGCTTGAACACTCTCACTTAGCCATATAACGTTATAATTTTAAATTTCGGCGAAGCCCCTAGTTCAGAAGGCCGAATTCGGGGCGCTATCCACGCCTTTGGCCGGACATAGCCGGCTCCTCGCTCGAAGCGGCATAAGCCTTTAAGGACTCGAAAAACCTCTCGAACAGCGACCGGTCTCACGCCTTATCATGAGAGTCTGTTTTAGCTTTCTCCACTAAGGTGCTCAACCCACCTGATCTGTGGCACAATCGCAGTGGTTCTCCTAGTGCTACCTTAGCCGATAGAGCGGAACGTAAGGTACCAAAACATAGGAGCCGGGCAAACCCAATATGTGACCAAAATCATGACTCGGAGCCGATGCATATAGTGCTATAAGTTCGGGGTGCCGCACTTTGTGAAAGTGTGCGGACTTCTCACACCAGATAAAAGGGTAATGAAGCCCCTTGCGTGATTTGCCGTACCATGGTGTACGGGTGCGATCATGTTATGTAATAAACACATATATTGAAAGGGGACAATGCAAAAAATAGACAAAAAGCTATGCATTGTTTTATAAAGAGGCTATTTATCAAGGCCGAACGATACAAGTAGTGCGATAAGCAAAAAGGATATTGGACTATTTAACATGTCCTGACCAGGCACAGGCCACGGAATTTAGAAATAGATATATTGCTCGAAATAGAGACCACCTGAGAATTCCGGAATGCGGCGTAGCTTTGTCTGCTTTCCTGAATCTTGCATCGTCTGTGCGGCAACACTGCCGAACAGGTATCCAGAGTATGGAGTCCTGAAAGTAAAAAAGAAAAAATCCGGCAGCCCCTAGTACGTTTGACGCCATGTTGTAGGCATGCCGTTAATGTGCCCCTCCCCATGTGCCCATGGAATTTTAAGGGCGTAATTGTGTACTCGAGGTACTTGCTCCGCTATGTTGCGATGGCTGGGGTCGGGGCCGTATTGCTACGCTTGCTCTGATCGTGCCAGTTGGTCTTGTTGCAGGTTACTCCGGGCGCGCTTTGCATTGTCCGGTTTTTTAACGGCCGGACTGGAGAGTTGCCTTGAAAGGCTGCTTTGTACTTTCGCTGCGAGGGCCGCCGTGTGCTCTTCCGTACGGATGGAGCGTTCTGTGTTTCTGCTGACCGTAATTACTCCTCGAGGGCCTGGCATCTTGAGCTTGAGATATGTGTAGTGCGGCACCGCATTGAATTTAGCGAATGCGGTTCGTCCGAGCAGGGCATGATAGCCACTGCGGAACGACACTATATCGAAGATTAACTCTTCGCTTCGGAAGTTATCCGGAGATCCGAAGACCACATCAAGTGTTATCGAGCCTGTGCAATTGGCCTCTACACCTGGTATGACGCCTTTAAAGGTCGTCCTTGTGGGCTTGATCCTTGATGGATCTATGCCCATTTTCCGCACTGTATCCTGATAAAGCAGGTTCAGGCTACTGCCGCCGTCCATGAGGACTCTTGTGAGATGAAATCCGTCCACGATTGGGTCGAGGACCAGTGCGGCAAATCCGCCGTGACGGATGCTAGTGGGGTGGTCCCTTCGATCGAAAGTGATCGGGCAGGAGGACTATGGGTTGATCTTTGGGGCGACTGGCTCCATCGTGTATACGTCCGTAGCGCACGCTTCCTCTCCCGCTTGGGAATGTGGGTCGCGTATATCATGTTCACCGTCTGCACTTGTGGGGGAAACCCTTTCTGTCCGTTGTTGTTCGGCGGCTTGGGCTCCTCCTCGTCGTAGCTGTTCAGCCCCTTGTCCTTGTGTTCGGCTCTTAACTTGCCTGCCTGCTTGAACACCCAATAATCCCTGTTGGTGTGATTGGCTGGCCTTTCGGGGGTGCCGTGAATCTGGCACGAGCGATCGAGTATCCGGTCCAAACTGGACGGGCCTTGGGTATTCTTCTTAAATGGCTTTTTCCGCTGACCGGATTTATAGCCTCTGAATCCGGCATTGACTGCCGTATCCTCATTTTTGTCGCTGCTAACGCGGCGCTTTTGATTATTTCGACGTGACCTGCCACTTTTGTCCTTGGTATCCGAATTACCGGGCTTCTTCGATAAGTTGTTGCTGCGAGCCAGCCAGCTATCTTCGCCCACGCAAAAGTGGGTCACGAGTGTCGTGAGGGCTGCCATGGTTTTCGGCTTCTCCTTTCCCAGGTGCCGGGCAAGCCACTCATCACGGATGTTATGTTTGAAGGCTGCTAGGGCCTCTGCGTCTGGACAATCGACTATCTGATTTTTCTTTGTTAGGAACCGTGTCCAGAATTGCCTGGCCGATTCTTCTGGCTGCTGAATTATGTGGCTTAGGTCGTCAGCATCCGGTGGCCGCACATAGGTCCCCTGAAAGTTGTCAAGGAATGCGGCTTCCAGGTCCTCCCAAGAACCGATTGAGTCCGCTGGTAGGCTGTTAAGCCAGAGCCGGGCTGGTCCTTTAAGCTTGAGGGGTAGGTGTTTGATGGCGTGCAGATCATCGCCACGTGCCATGTGGATGTGGAGGAGATAATCCTCAATCCATAGTGCCGGATTTGTCGTACCATCGTACGACTCGATATTGACGGGTTAAAAACCCTCCGGGATTTTATGATCCATTACTTCGTTTGTGAAGCATAGTGGGTGTGCGGATCCCCTTTACTAGGCTATGTCGTGACGCAGTTCGGAAGAGTTGTGCCTGCTGTGTTCGGCCCGGCCGGATTTATTGTGTCCGGAGTGACGATCATCACGTGTCATCGGGCGTCCGCACGATCCATAGATCGACCTTGTTTGCTTTGCTTTATCCTCCAGTATGTCTCGCAGGTCTGGCTCATTTTCCCGTGCCTTATTCGAGCGGCACCGGGGCATGGCTTGCTGAGGGGCTCGATAGGCCTCTCTGTCACGACCACGGGGTGGCCGGTCTGCCATGTCATATGCTTCCCCCTCTGATTGGGATAGCAGCCTACGCTTAGGATAATTTTTGGAGGGACGCACGAGTTCATACTCTTCGGCCGCAAGGACTTCCGTCCATCTATCAGCTAGCAGATCTTGATCAGCTCTAAGCTGTTGCTGCTTTTGCTTTAGGCTGTTGGCTATGGTTAGAAGCCTGTGTTGAAAACGCTCTTGTTCGGCGGGGTCTGATGGTACGACGAATTCGTCATCGTCGAGGCTTGCCTCGTCTTCGGAGGGAGGCATGTAGATATCATCCTCAACCTCTTGCTCTGCCGCTCTCTCCTGAGGGCTAGCTTTTCCATCTCCCTGCGCCGAATCTTGCTGGTTCTGGTGTTCTTCGGCGCTGTCCGGGGTAGCATTATCTCCCGTGCCGGAATCACCGTTTCTGCTGTGGCGGGATTTAGAGCGGCGCCGTTGGCGCCGTCGTTTTTGCGGTTTTTTTGAGTTGTTGTCTTCCGCTGTTCCATCGCCATCCGTGTCGGATAACGGGTTCCGGCAGACCCTTAAGGTTCGAACTCTGGGGTGCGCGTGGAGATCGTGCCCTCTACCTTTCCGTCTTGTAGGATCTAACTACTGCAAGAACAACACAAGAGACACAGGGTTTATACTAGTTCGGGCCACCATTGTGGTGTAATACCCTACTCTAGTTTGTGGTGGGTGGATTGCCTCTTGGGCTGATGAGGAAGAACAGTACAAGGAAGAACGACCTCGCGAGGGTCAGTTCTTGGCTAGGGGATGAACTGCTAGGGGGAGTTCGATCGCCCTTCTCTCTCTCTCTCTCTCTACTTGCTCTATTGGTTTCCTGGTACTTGATCCTGTCTGATCCGATCCGATCCGATCCGATCCGATCCCCCTATCCTATGGGTGGCTAGTCCTATTTATAGGCAAAGGCCCTGGGCCTCTTCCCAAATATTGAGCGGGAAGGGCACCAACAATTGGCCGATTTGAAGGGGAACATCTGGTACACTTATCCTGACTAAAGTTGGTCTTCGCCTGCCAAAGGCCCTGTGGTGACGCCGTCCTGGGCTCCATGGTGACCTCCTTCCCACCGTTGGACTGGTCTTGGT